>OX155658.1:7178232-8506464 GCA_944567765.1 Carterocephalus palaemon
ATATGTATATTATGAAAGTATATATTTCGATATTCTATGATTATAACATTATTTCATGTCTTGTTTTTGTGTAAGGTAAGTTATCAATTTTTACTAAGATTTAATAAACTAAGGTACAGTAAATTAATTATAACTTTCTTCCTCTAAATTTTATGAGCTATCGCCAACAACCATTTTAATGTCCCACTATTAAACATGAGAATGCTCTCGGAATGGGACTACGGCCATAGTCACATGGTATGTCATCGAGAATATTATGAAAAAGTGTCAGGCATACTGGTTTTGTCATGTTTGTTTCTCTCCGGATGTTATGCTTAATCGATACAGAATTTTTATTTTAGTTCCGAAATGTATATATTTATGTAATATTATACGTAATTCCTTTACGATGTTATATAAATATTTATTTTTTAAAACCAGGTGTTGTAAGAAAAATTTCATATAAATATTTTTTCAATTTCTTTTAAAGTAGCGTAAGGTATCGTTTTTAATTAAATAACTAATAATTTATTTTATCATACATTATAGTTTGCGACGTATATTTTCGGACTTGAAAACGGTGTAATTGGAGGTCATCTACAATTTATATATCTTTGATTAGCATATTAATCTTAATATTTTTATCATTTACATTTAAACAGCCAACTGAACTAAACTAAGAACTAAAAAACTAGGAATGCTAAAACTAAACTGTTTTTGCATTCCTCCCGTGGCATATATTTTATCAAACAAAAACAAATATAAATATAATTTTGTGTTATAAACATAACGATGATATTTTGTAGTTTAGGCTGTTAAAAATGTCATTTTATATGTTTTTGCTGCTCTGTTTTAACATGAACAGTTTTTAAATAGTATACTACGTTATGTTTAAGTTGCATTGTACTTCCTTCGTTCAATTATTAGTTGGTAATTTATTTTCTTATAATTTCAACGTGGATAAAATAGTCGTTGGATTAGTTGTCGCTTGGTTCGTATTTTATTAATAGGTAAAATCTTGTTTTCGCGATAATTCGTCGGTAATCCGCCTTAGGTTATTTTACGTGTAGTTTTATAAAAGAGTATATATGTATTTAATTTGCTTTTTAGTTTCGTGATGACGTATTCCAACATTTGGTTAAATTTAAAGATATATATTTAAAAACGCACACAAAGGTCATGCTTCTTTTTAATAACTGTAGAAGAACATAGGAGCCTTATTCTTAACTAACTTGTATGAATCAATCAAATAAATGTAGTTATTGTATTCTATTTATGAAATTAATTTTTAAACCTTTAAAAGTTTAATCAGCTTACAATGATGTTGTAGTATCTTTGTCGACAGGTATCACTGTGTGTGTGTGTGTGTGTGCGTGCGTGTGCGTGTGAAGCCGTTAGTACGTGCGTGCGTGTTAGTTTGTTTGTGTGCGTTTTATCTTTACATACATATTTTCTTACATAATCCATACTTAATATTATAAATGCAAAATTAATGAACCGATTTAAATAAAATTTGGTAGCATAAAACTTATATTATAGGCTGATGATTAGATATAATAATCTATATATTAATATAATTAAACTGAAAAGGAACTTTTTCTGTACATTGAATATTTTTTTAATTATCGGGTGGATACTCACTGGGCTGAGATGATACGTAAATTAAATATGTAGAAACTATAAATGAACCTACTGCAGTCTAAGTTAATGCAAGCGAAGCTGCGAGGTCCCCTAGTATAGTAGTATAGCTATTCGTATATAGTATGATGATTTGATGTGTGAATTTTAGTCCTCGTGTTTTGTTGTGGTGACTGGTAAGGGCTTTCCACCAAGATTATGGTATCTATCTGAGCAATTGTAATATAATATTGCCTTGGCCACCATTGGCCTAAGCCAGGGGTCGGCAACCTTTTGAGTCAGAAGAGTCAAAAATTACAATTTACAAAACTTCAGTTTTTAATGAGCCTCAAAAAAGAAATTCTTGCCAACAATAAATAGTATGTACTTGCATAAATAAAGATTTTTGAAAAAACAAAACAATCTATTTATTCATAAGAAAAATATCTATTTATACTTGCGTATGGAACTAAAGAGCCGCAGCTTCGCATCCAAAGAACCGCATGTGGCTAAACGAGCTGTAGGTTGCCGACCCCTGGCCTAAGTTAGTATAAAGTGCTTGTATTGCTTAAGATAGTTATTACAACAAAATTCTTATCTATAATCGTATCTTAAAAATATTAACGTCGCAATTATGTCAAAATACTGATGTCATTTTCGTTTTGAATTACAGATAATTTTTTGGATCTTTTCTTAATACCTATCTGGGATAATTTTACTCTTATATATTTATTATCAGGATAATGAGTTGTGCTGCTTTTAAAAATTTGAAACGGTATTTAATTTAAAAACTAAAAGCAACAATTTATGTGCGTAAACGATTATAAGTATGCAACAAGATGAAAAATACTTAATACAACCTACAAAATCCACCTCAGATAGATAAGTTTAGATTTATTAAGTTGTATAAGTATACATTTAAGACTTTCATAAGAATATTTTTGTGTAAAGCTAAAAAACAATGGCTGTATATATTTATAAGTAGCAGTTAAAATATGTTTATCTTTATATAAAACGTATAAAATACTTAAAAAGAATTTGCATGCCTTTTTCAGCTTTGTACATAAGCATAATTTTACTATTATACTATAAAATCAACAAATTATGGGGCTTCTAATTTCTTCTTATTCTTATTCTTAATATAAAATATATATATCACCATGTTTGTTATATTTCTCTTATTATGTAGAATGTACCTATTTTTTATATTTTAATCTTCAATATTCCTTCCCCTTCAATTAATGCAAACTTGGAAAAAATTGTGCAAGTATTTATTTATTATTTTATTTATTTGGGAATAGTTAACAATGTAATAATGGTTGAGAGAGAGGATACCTTGTTTTTTAATAACAGGATGTGATAAATTAGGTTGGCTTTGTTAAAAATGTATTGTGTTACAAATTAGGGTAAAAATGTTTTAAAAAAAAACCAGATACATGAACGCTCTGATAACAAAGTAATCGTAATATTTTAGTACGTTTTATAGTTCGCTAAATCCTTATAAAATTATAAAAGACGTTGTGTTTTTAATCAAAGCTGGTTAGGGTGTTCGCATTGTTGAATTTAACTAAGAGATTCTTTCCAACCTTATTTAGATCTAATCATTACTAATAAGCCTTTGAGGGCCGGAATTAAAAACATCCATAATGCTGTTATAAAATGCCAATTCGGAGGAATAATTTTGATGCTTCGATCACGGAACAATAACAGTTTGATGCCTTTAGGGTCGGTACATATCTGACGGAAAATGCGTCGCGTATTATCGGTCGCGTAACGCAAAAACAGACAAATATATATTAAAACATTCAACCGTTAGTGCATCAAGCGTCTGTTCCATTTCCGTCAACGCATTGTCGGTCGACGTAAGAGCGTACAAAGTTGCATATCGACAATGAAATTGGCCACTTGATATTCTTTTAGTATTTAAAGGATGCACCCAATGTCGACGTTTCCTTAATAAAAGAGAAAAAATCCTCCCAAATAGCTATTATTTCGATGGGCTTCATTTTAAAATTCAATATCACACAACACAACCGCTCTGTAGATGCTGAACGCAGAAACTGACTATGACTAGACGCGTAATGTGGCAGGTCTAATTTGACCGAATAGACGCGACCGATGACACGCTCGACGCGTTTTCCGTCAAATATGTACAGACCCTTATTAAGGACGGAAATGCCTGTCTATTATTTGATAACATATGATTATGCAACCGGTCCTGAATGTGCTACACTTTTGGGCAACGAACATCTATACCAAAGGTGCCTTGGAGCACACCATAATGCTGCTCCACCTATGAAATATTTAAAAAAACAATGTAATTATTTGGAAAATAAAAATATTGAATATTATATTATATAACGTATTGATATATATGTATATAAAATAAAGTTTGTTAAAAATTCTACGTTCGCTTGTGCCTTTCACACCAAAATGTCTTTTAAATATAAAAAATATCTATTAATACATCTTTGTTAAACCAACAGTGCCTTATCAAAAATACATCTGAATCACTCGAATTTTCTCTTAAAAGCAAACGGCACTTATATTTTGAAATCTTACTATCATCATGCTAACACCCTAACATTTCAGTTTGTAAATTCGAATTCATGGAATGTTCATATAGCTTATTATTATATTGTTTTATTAGATAAAATTAAAGTTTAAACTACTTATACTCGTAAATTTAAACTTATTTTAACCTTCTCCATTTACTAACATAGCTATTCCTAATTTTAATCAATAACAGTTAAATATTAAAGAAATATGTTTTGTTTATTATATTAAATATTGACATATCATCGATTTTATATGATTTAATAAATAATAAATAAGTTTTCAGACTTAAAAAGTACAATAACACGGTCTAAGATTTGGCATCTTTTTTTATCTTTATGTTCCGATTAATTCTAACAAGATTATTGAAAAGAAAATATTGATAGTAACAAAGTAACTACAGTTCGTTCAAAACGCTATGCTATATATAAAAGGTCGCGTCGTTAAGCTTTTGGTCGTACAATCAGGGCTTGCAAACTATGTTCTAAGATGTTATATCTAGTTGGCATTTAATTTAATTGTTATTTGTTGAACAGTAAAATGTATAGAGACATTGTTACAAAAAAATTAATTGCTTAAAAATTTAAATCATCAACAAAATAAATACATTCACCTGGAAAATACACTCCGAAACACCCTAGAAATTACAAATAATGACCAAAATATGGGAACTATCCAGGACTACTCGTTAGGCAGGTACTGCTGGAGTTCTATTTATCGTCGATTTATTTCATCGAATCGAATTTGTATGACATACTAAGCCACAATGGAATAACAGACAGTAATACAAACATTATTGAACTGTCGTACGATTCACAGGTACCGTACCGCTGCCCTGCCGCAACATCAGCTTGTTGTTTCATTATAGTCCCAACTCGCGCTTTGTTTAATTTTAAGAATCGAATTTTGTGCTTTTTTAGTTTGTTCAAGCATTGTATTTTTTTTTTTTTAAGTTTTTCGTGCACATGAATAACTGAATAAATTATTTCATTTTTATTTACCTAAAAACTCAATAGTTTAATTAAACGTTAGCAATTTTAACGATCGTATTTACCTTATAGATACATATGTACTTACTTTAATACCATAGCGTTTTGAACGAACTATAGAACGAAGCAGTATGCGACGTTAAATTATAAAATTCTGTGACATCAGTAACGTAATATGTCATCATGTAATGACAATTTAATGCTTCCTTAATTACTTTTGAAAATGTCTCACAATTTTTTTTATTATTTTATAAATTTCTAACCATTCATGAATATATAATTAAACCGAGGATAATATTTAAAATTTTGACTAGTAATAATAAATCAAATATGATGTAAGGTCGTCTGTTATACCATGTATAAATAACATAAATAAATATTAATTTATCATTCATTCATTAATTTATTTAGGTGAAATATTTAAATTCAGCATTATATATCCAGCATATCAACATGATAATATTTTTATAATGTAGATAGATATTATATCTATAAATGTAACCTATTATACATACCATATTATACTCGTTTGTACACAAACTGATGAGATGTGGTTGTACCTATACACAATCTGTGTATTATAATGATATTCATTTTTATTAGATTTATAGACTTTATTATTTTTATGAGTGCTTATATTAATTCGTCTGTATTTTTCATCGAATTATTTAACTAAATATTCAATACCGATTTGTTCTACAATTTATTTAAATAAATATAGCATAAGGTTAAGGGAAACCTGTATATATATTTGACAACTGTGGCAAGTTTGACTCGATACATTATGGTAGATTGTATTTATATGAATGTAAATTACTTAGGGGGTCTATACATATAATGCCCAATCATGCAACGATATAATGAGTTCCAGAAGTAGTATAGGTATATTAAGTATATATATATATATTTATCTCCAAATAAATATGTAAATCTTATTATAGACACGTATAGGTCATAAAATTCTGTATTCTGTAGCACATGCCACCATACCCAGCCACACATTTCCCAGTAACCAATACTGTCCAACTTATATTACATTTATCATCATAATACTAACACTAAGTAAATTTTTATTTATTTTATTAAATATAATCGTTTGGCTTCTTACGACTTCAACCCCAGAGCCGCACTTATGTTGCTTAACACCGGCAGGAGCTGCCGTTCCGCAGCTAGCTACGGCACAATTGAGGCCACCAGAACCAGAGTGTCCCAATAATCGTTTGTGATATGGTCTTTTAATTTTACTTCTATAGTAACGTTTCAATTCTATAGTAATTGTTAGCAATTATAAATTGAGTATGGTTAAATATATTAGGTATATAAAGTTAGTTATAGAGCAGGAAATACCGATAAGCTTTATTAAACAATGATGAAGGGAAAATGTACAAATAAATGACCCTGAATGTTAAGTATGTTCTTAAGTTTAGTCAAAATAGTGCTAAGTTGCGTAACGATAACATCATAACATTTTAGACAGCCTCAAACAAAACTACTCAATAATTTTCCTTAAAATTTCTTGATTTACTTTTAAAGGGATTTCAGATTGAATTTAGCAAACATGATTTTTATCTTTTTTCTCAGATTTTCCCTCATACTCCATTTGTAGCTTTCGGTCCTAAAAAAAAGCAAAATTCTAAATAATTTTTAAGACCTCGGCTTCGTTTTCTGTTTAATTGTTCAGGAGTGCTCTTAATAGGCTTCTTGAGGAGTTTCATAATATATTCACTTTTATGATGAATTATTTAGCTGAGGGTTATTCTTTCTTGTCAATCTCTTCTTAAAAGCTTCTTGTTCTCTCCCTATTCTATCTTCCCAAATATCATCGTCAGTAGGTCCTCTTTATTCTTTTTTTTGTTTAACAGTTGTGATTTCCTACCGATTATTTGTTTAACATGATTATTTCTAAGGTATACTTATACTTTTTTTCAATGTATTCTTTGATAACTTATAAAACTTCTTTTTTAATTCACACCTCATAAGTGCAAAAAAATTTTTCATGTTAAATACACAAATTCTCGCCTCCATAGCCAATCTTGACGTCAGCACAGAGACCAGGGGGTGCATTGTACATAACAATAACGTGTATTAGCTGAATTCGTTTTGTCCATTACAATAATCAAATCTTAAAAAAAAAAAAACTCCAGTTAAATGCTGAAAAATAAATAATTTTAACTTTATTTCATATCTTGCTTGATATTTTGTAAAATGTAAAAAAAAAATATCTCTATACCGCTCTCTCTTCTAGCGCGCAAAGGTTGACTAGGTGGATAATTAATCGGTAATTGCGCCTGAATCGAAGGATTTTTTACTTGAAAATGTCAATAACCTTGTTATAACTGCTTTTTTATCTGTCTGTTTCCCTCTATTTCTTAACTGTTAAGCTAGGCTTTCTATTTTAAAAATATTCTTCAACAAATATTATTAGTTCCTTCATCCTGGCTTAAATCAAACTTAATTTATGTTCTTAACACACCAAATTTATTATTAAAAACATGAAACTACCTAAATTTTAATTGAATAACTCCGAATGTATTTGGCAAATCAAAGACCTACGACTATTCGTATATGCGCTCAGACTGATAGTTATTGTTAAGAATTAACATGTAAATATAATCATCAAAGGCGACACAATATCGTATTAGAAAGTAGAATAGAATAATAAGATTAGCTTATTTATACCGAGAAAATGGTATTATACCATACCATACCATACCATTTCAAATGTTTAAAACTAATATAACAATGAAATACAGAATAATAATACAGATATATAATACTTTATTATGATGTAGAATTTTATTAGGTAAGTTTAAGATTTGTAAATATAATATCCAAAAACATGACAAAGAGCGTTCGCAAAAAGTAGTTCTAATAATGATAATTCAAATCTCTAATTAATGTAAAATTAAATTAGGATAAAATTACGTGTAGTTTTAATACATCAGTCAAATTCATGGTGTATTGTGGGCATTATATATTTTGTTATGTTTGTCTTTGATTCATTTTAATTTTAGATACTTAAGTTTCCAGTGTCAAGATTAGTCTTGAAGATTATGTTTTTAATATATAAAATGTAAAGATTGCTACCCGGAAAATGTCCTTACGTCTATAAGATGAGATTCATGGATATCGTACATAAATCCACAGCCACGGTACAATAAACATCTAAAATAGAGTACCTATGTTTCCTCATGTTTTTTTTCATGTCAATATGGATGCTTGTGAAAAAGGAATAACGATTGTTACTTATGTACTCGTACGTATGATTGTAAATGTTACAATTTTTTTTATTTAGAGTCAAATTAATAGAGACCTAAGAAAAAGAGTCAAAAAAACCTAATAATGACTGCTGAAATACTAACTGGCTGTGGGCGACTACATTTTTAATAATTATTAAAATTTATTATTAAATTACTAAATTTTAATTTATTATTAAATTTTCACCATTTTTAATAATTATTAAAAATGGTGAAAATACAAATTTGAGTATCCAATTATTCAAAACGATTAGTATAATAATTAAGCGAACAATAAACTATTTTATATATTGACAATTTGACAGCTCACATTATGTTCAAAGTTTTGCATTTATTTTGGTTCAACAATGCTGCGTATGTTCTGATAAAGGTGATTTAAATATCGTGTAGGTAGGGCAATGAACTAATGATACAAAGAAACTAACGTAACCAATAGGTTACATTTGACTTGTATATATGTAAGTATATACATATTATGTAAGTAACATAACATAAACGTGTAAAAGACACATAATATTTAAAAGGCGAGGATAAAGAGGCGAGATCACGATTGAAGAATAAAACATAGTTAAGGCAAGCAGTGGTAATAAGTTTATGTACATATAAATCACTTGAGATTGATGTTATGTTATAAGTAAGTGACTTTTTTACGCTGATATTGTTTATAGTAGTCACTGTTTGTCATACTTATATAAAAGCATAAACTGTGTTTCGATCTAAAGAATAATAATTAAACAATAATAACAACAAATAATAAGCAACCAGAGAGATTTCTTTGACAGCACCTAAGTGTATACAGTAGTTCTATTGATTATTGATAATATACATGTATACATTTGTTATGTTTTGGTTATATTCAGTCATTGAGCGTCAATGAAATCCATGATATGTGGCAAATCCTTGTCAACTATCAGTTTGATTAACACATCGCAAGTTTTATCTGTCAAACGTATCCGACAGCGTGACCGCCGTGACCCAATTACCGAACAGAAAATAGTGTTGTTACTTTCCCTGCGATTGAAAACTGTATAATAATAAAACAAAAGTTATTCTAAATAATCATATTTATTTATTCACACGATGGCAGGACGCACAGGTAATTAATATTATGTATTAAGGTATTATGTTATGAATAACATAATGTAAAGTGAATGTGTAAATATAAGTCGCTTTACCCTAGCCAATAGGAACAATATCTAGAATTAAATTTGAGGTTAATAGTAGTCATTAAAAGTCTGTAATTAATGTATATATAGTATATAATGTAAAGTAATATATAATTCAACAGTTACAATGTTCTCAACGTTAAAGCGAAACATAGTGATAAGTAGTAGTGACTTAAGTGAATGTGTAAATATAAGTCGCTTTACCCTAGCCAATAGAAACGATATCTCTATTTAAATTTGAGGTTAATAGTAGTCATTAATAGTCTGTAATTAATGTATATATAGTATATAATGTAAAGTAATATATAATGCAACAGTTACAATGTTCTCAACGTTAAAGCGAAACATAGTGATAAGTAGCAGTGACTTAAATGAATGTGTAAATATAAGTCGCTTTACCCTAGCCAATAGAACGATATCTAGAATTAAATTTGAGGTTAATAGTAGTCATTAAAAGTCTGTAATTAATGTAAGTAGCAGTGACTTAAATGAATGTGTAAATATAAGTCGCTTTACCCTAGCCAATAGAACGATATCTAGAATTAAATTTGAGGTTAATAGTAGTCATTAAAAGTCTGTAATTAATGTATGTATAGTACTATAGGTGGTAGAGCCTATAGGGAACCAAATTGGTTTTCTAACAAATCTATTTTGTTTCATATAGAGTTCGCCCGGTGTAGTAGTAGTATTCTAATGAACTCTCGGTTTACAGGACTAACCATCCCAGTCCCTATTTGAGTCTTGTTCAAAGTCAGTCGCAGTTGTCATGGGCGGCAGTGGATGAGTGGTGCTGCAAGCTCGTTTGCTATCTTATATCCATAAAAATACAAAATTATTTTTATCATTTATTATGTATGTAATTATGTAAGTTTATAGAGGTTTTGTTTTCATTTATTCAAAATTAATTCATAATTAGCAAGAAGCTATAATAGGTTTCTGAATTTGTTATGAATAATGGGGTTATAGTTTAGGGTAGGGGATTGTCCCAGAAATTATTGTCATAATACTGTACATGTAAGCATGTAATACTTACATGCAATACGAAAGAATTAAAATGCAAAATAACAAAGTAGGAATATCGACGTACATATATAATATATATAGGTGGTAGAGCCTATAGGGAACCAAATAGGTTTTATATGAAAGCTAATTGGTTCCATATAGAGTTCGCCCGGGGCAGTACCACCGCCCGCCACGGTACCTAGTACCATTTCTGCCGTATAATAATTGTTTTTAAAGCAATTGTGGTCCGGTTGGAAAGGTGTGGATTCCGGTTACACTTCTTTAGAGGCGACCATCTTAGTCCTCAAGGGTAGCAACACATCTGTGACTGACTTAGAACGAGACTCCTACTAACAAGTACTAACTGGACTATTACTAACACCAACTAACAGGATTAACTATTACTAACAGTCCCCAGTCCTCACACCTACTAACGAACTGACCAACTAATGTTCTAATTAACTTTCTCAACTAATTGGACTAACCATCCCAGTCCCTAATTGAGTCTTGTTCAAAGTCAGTCACAGTTGTCATGGGCGGCAGCGGATGGGTGGTGCTGCAAGCTCGTTTGCTATCCTGTATCCATAAAAAAAAAATATAATTACGTCGGTCTTTTAATCGTATTAGACTAACAAAACAATATTTACTCTTATATATTTTCCTGTTTAGGTATATTCGATGCTATATTCTTTCTCGGAGTAGTTATGTCTAAGTAGATTAAATGTAGCTGGTAATGCTTTTGTAAAATATGAACACTGAACGTAAACGGACTATTTAATATAATATAAAATTGTATTAATACCCCGGACTATACCGGGTTAGTCGTAGAGACCAAAGGGTAGTGATGTAAAATTGTAAAAGCCCGATAATTTTACTTATATCCGCTTAAAATTTTACTTATTTTTTTATACTCATCAGAAAACAATGGCAAGGTATTGAGCACAGGTCTCGTAATGGAAAGAGAAAGGCAAGACCATAGTTTACCATGCTGGACAAGAGCACACTTTTCACACCTTATATCTAAGGCATACTTTCCTCAAAATGTTTCCTTCACATGTAATATTTGCTTGGGCTAGAAGAACTGATATTTCCATCACTACTTTTTTATTTGGTTATACATTATAAAGTGTGTAATTTGAGCCTACTGAGAACTTTGAGTTGTATCTCTATTTTTCTCCTCAGCCTAAATCCAATGCTGGAAATAGGCTATATATCCTTCAGTTCTTCTCATCCATTTACTCCCCGCCACTTGTGCAGAGCGTCACCTAACAGGATGTTGAATATTTTAGAGTTCGCCCGAAGCAGTACCACCGCCACCCAAGGCAGCAAGAACCATTTCTGCCGTGTTATATATGATATAATAATAATGATACTCTTCATTGTACACCAAATTATAGAGTTACTAAGAAAAAAAGAGCGATTTCTTCTAGACCTCGTTATAATTTTTTTTTAAAGCAATTGTGTTCTGGTTGTAAAGGTTCCCACAATCATTATCACGACTTGCTTATATCTTAATATACAGGGTTATTGGTAATTCGACGTATTCCCGTTAGGAGGTGATAGGGGTGACTATTTGTGATAATTTTAACCCCCATATGCATTATGCAAAAGTGAACCATTTTCGAGTTATCAAGCTTTTCAGCTTTTTTCAAAATAAGTCAGAAATGCAACATCAAAAATTTATTAAAAAAAAAGTATCAATTAAAATCTATTTTTTTCTTCTGATTTATAAAAACGATTAAACAATGCTTATTTATCAACATTAAAACTACAATTATCGGTCCAACTTTAAAAATGCGAGACGATTAACGATATTACTTCAATATTTTTTGAGATTTATGTCCTCTAAAATGCCTTAAAAACAAAAAAAAAATATATCAAACTTGGCTTGCAGATTTTTTTAAAAACATAACCGTTTTCTTAGCTTTCCAACAAGGCATAACAACTATGAACTTATTTTAAAAAAAGCTGAATAATAACGATCACATAGGAAGCAGGCGGAAATTTGTATTCGAACTAAACTTAAGTTCTTTCTTTAAAATTTTCAAAAAATTAATTAAAAACAATGCCCAATGTAAATAAAACAAAAAGTTTATATAACCAGTAAAATTTTAGTAATAATAATAATTAATAATAAGTAAGAATTAAGACATTTAGTAATTTTGCCTAATTAAAGTTCTTGCTCGAACGGACTTCCACTATTGTGAGACAATACGAGAAATAGAAATCAACCGGCGTTAAGACCGGACTCCTCGTAGGCCACGGAATTGGTCCTGGTTAATGCCGGAAAACCACCAGTCCGTTTTTAGTTATTAATTACAAAGATATGTGCAAGAATTTATCGATGAACCAATTTTGCTCGCTTACGAATTTTTTTTAACAAATGAAATGCTTGAAAACTTGCCTTTGGCTATAAGGCAAAACATGATATACTAGCAAGACGGATGTCACACATTTTGGTGTCAATTAGGCGATGACTTGATAGCCATTTTCCTAATCGTTGGATAGGGAGAGGACCCATTCCATGGCCTACGAGGAGTCCGGTCTTAACGCCGGTTGATTTCTATGTCTGTGTGTTGATTTCTATGTCTATGCGTTCACATGAAATCCTTAGTTTACGACGTCTCGCCTGTGTCATCCGCGTTAGAACTCAAAACAAAAATTATAAACGCAGCTAATGTGATTCGAAATAATTTGACCACTTCAGCAGTTAAGTTACACCTCAGAAAAAGAATGAGACTTTGCGTACGCAATAGGGGCAGTCCCTTCGAGCAAGAACTCTAATTAGGCTAAATTACAAAATGTCTTAATTGTTACTTATTATTAATTGTTATTATTACTAAACTTTTACTGGTTCTAAATTTAATTTTTAATTTATATTTTTTGTTTTATTTACATTGGGCATTGTTTTTAATTATTTTTTTTGAAATTTTAAAGAACGACCACAAGTTTAGTTTGAATACAAATTTCCGCCTGCTTCCTTTGTGATCGGTTTTTCTCAGTTTTTTTAAAATAAGTTCATAGTTGTTATGCCTTTTTGGAAAGCTAAGAAAACGGTTATGTTTTTAAAATAATCTGCAAGCCAAGTTTGATATAAGTTTTTTTTGTTTTTAAGGCATTTTAGTGGACAAAAATCTCAAAAAATATTGAATTAATATCGTTAATCGTCTCGCATTTTTAAAGTTGGACCTATAATTGTAGTTTTAATGTTGATAAATAAGCATTGTTTAATCGTTTTTATAAATCAGAAGAAAAAAATAGAGTTTAATTGATACTTTTTTTTTAATAAATTTTTGATGTTGCATTTCTGACTTATTTTGAAAAAAGCTGAAAAGCTTGATAACTCGAAAATGGTTCACTTTTGCATAATGCATATGGGGGTTAAAATTATCACAAATAGTCACCCCTATCACCTCCTAACGGGAATACGTCGAATTACCAATAACCCTGTATATATTTCTTGTGTAGGTACGTGTGTATGCAGTGAACTCCTAAACGGCTGGATAGATGTTGATGACATTTTTTGTGTGTGTTCAAGGGGATTCGAAAATGTTTTTTAAACACGATGATTTGATTTTAGTATTTTTATTTTTACCCGTCGTTCATTGACGTGAAGCGTCGCGTCACTTTGACATTTCATAAGGCAGAACAACGTTTGCGGGGTCACCTAGTATATATATATATATGGATTGGATTGGATTTTCATCATCATCACAACCCTTTCATATTCCCCCTGCTAGGCACGATTATCTCTTCTTTAGTAGGTGTAGTGGACTTCACTTTGCTTGCACGTCTTACTATTTTTTTGTTTTCTACTGTTTCGATACACAAACTTATCACACTATCACATTTATAACTGTTAAAGTACAATATAATACATAAAGATAATTGTATATAACCAACCACATAACTCTTCCTTGTTTCTGTATCTTATTTAATGAATTATTCGCCATTGTAATCTGTGTGGCATACCGCACTTTGGCATTATTAAGAAAACGAAGCATAATTTCTAAAACAATTATAGAAAATATTAACTTGTTGGTTCAAAATAACAAGAAATACCTCTCAATAGATATATACATAAATAGATGAATAAGGCGCATTATATAGGTTATTAGTGTAAGATAATGTTAAGATTAGATAGTGCAGTTAGTGTTAGTCATATGTAACCTATTTATAGGTTTTGTATAGAATTTTCCCGGGCAGTACCACCATAGAATAAAGAGCGGAGCGACTCTTTATTCTATGGTATACCATCTTGATACCTACCTACCATTTCTACCGTGTGACAATTGTTTTTATAGCAATTGTGATCCGGATGGAAATGTGTGATTTCCGGTTACACTTCTTTAGAGGCGACCATCTTAGTCCTTAAAGGTAGCAAATCTGTGACTGACTTGCAACGAGGCTCATGTTAACAATTACTAATAGGACTAACTATGATTAACAGTCCCTAGTCCTCATACTCACTAACCAACTGATATTCTAATTAACTCTCAGCTAACTGGACAAACCATCTCAGTCCCTATTTGAGTCTTCTTCAAAGTCAGTCACAGTTCATGGGCGGCAGTGGATGAGTGATGCTGCAAGCTCGTTTGCTATCTAAATTAATAAAAAACATAATTTGTTTTATCAATTGTAGCTAGAAACATTTATCCCCGTAATATTAAAAAAATTACCTATATATTTTGTTTACTTTATTTAAAATTAATTCAGAATTCGACTGAACCTATAATAGGTTTACATATATTTTTTATCACTAAAGGGGTTATATAGTATAGGATAGGGGATTGTCCCACTTATTAGTAATAATATTGTACATTTAAGCATGTATATTGTACATTTAAACATGCAATACAATAGATTTATGACCAATAATAAAGTAGGAATATAGACATTACGTCGGTCTTTTAATCGTATCAGACTAGACAATGTTTACTCTTATATATTTTCCTTTAAAAATTTAGGTGTATTCTATGCTATTATTAGTGTAAGATAATGTTAAGATTAGATAGTGCAGTTAGTGTTAGTCATATGTAACCTATTTATAGGTTTTGTATAGAATTTTCCCGGGCAGTACCACCATAGAATAAAGAGTCGCTCCGCAGAGCTAACTGGACAAACCATCTCAGTCCCTATTTGAGTCTTCTTCAAAGTCAGTCACAGTACATGGGCGGCAGTGGATGAGTGATGCTGCAAGCTCGTTTGCTATCTAAATTAATAAAAAACATAATTTGTTTTATCAATTGTAGCTAGAAACATTTATCCCCGTAATATTAAAAAAATTAACTATATATTTTGTTTACTTTATTCAAAATTAATTCAGAATTCGACTGAACCTATAATAGGTTTACATATATTTTTTATCACTAAAGGGGTTATATAGTATAGGATAGGGGATTGTCCCACTTATTAGTAATAATATTGTACATTTAAGCATGTATATTGTACATTTAAACATGCTATACAATAGATTTATGACCAATAATAAAGTAGGAATATAGACATTACGTCGGTCTTTTAATCGTATTAGACTAGACAATGTTTACTCTTATATATTTTCCTTTAAAAATTGAGGTGTATTCTATGCTATTATTATTAGTGTAAGATAATGTTAAGATTAGATAGTGCAGTTAGTGTTAGTCATATGTAATCTATTTATAGGTTTTGTATAGAATTTTCCCGGGCAGTACCACCATAGAATAAAGAGTCGCTCCGCAGAGCGACTCTTTATTCTATGGTACCACCGCCCATCTTGGTACCTACCTACCATTTCTACCGTGTGACAATTGTTTTTATAGCAATTGTGATCCGGATGGAAATGTGTGATTTCCGGTTACACTTCTTTAGAGGCGACCATCTTAGTCCTTAAAGGTAGCAACAAATCTGTGACTGACTTGCAACGAGGCTCATGTTAACAATTACTAATAGAACTAACTATGATTAACAGTCCCTAGTCCTCATACTCACTAACCAACTGATATTCTAATTAACTCTCAGCTAACTGGACAAACCATCTCAGTCCCTATTTGAGTCTTCTTCAAAGTCAGTCACAGTTCATGGGCGGCAGTGGATGAGTGATGCTGCAAGCTCGTTTGCTATCTAAATTAATAAAAAACATAATTTGTTTTATCAATTGTAGCTAGAAACATTTATCCCCGTAATATTAAAAAAAATACCTATATATTTTGTTTACTTTATTCAAAATTAATTCAGAATTTATATTGATATATTCTATAATAGGTGTACGTATATTTTTTATCACTAAAGGGGTTATATAGTATAGGATAGGGGATTGTCCCACTTATTAGTAATAATATTGTACATTTAAGCATGTATATTGTACATTTAAACATGCTATACAATAGATTTATGACCAATAATAAAGTAGGAATATAGACATTACGTCGGTCTTTTAATCGTATTAGACTAGACAATGTTTACTCTTATATATTTTCCTTTAAAAATTTAGGTGTATTCTATGCTATATTCTTTCTCGGAGTAGTTTTGACTAAGTAGATTATATGTAGCTGATAATGCTTTTGTAAAATATGAACACTGAACGTAAACGGACTATATAATATAATATAAATTGCCGGACTATACCGGGTTAGTCGTAGAGACCTAGACCTAGACCTAGGTAGTGATGTAAAATTGTAAAAGCCTGATAGCAGCAGATCGTGATAACCCTCCCTTCAAATTTTACTAACATTGTTTGATACTTATAAAACATTGGGTTATCGCTGTCTGAATTTTGGTTACTATCATGGTCTTTAGTGACAGTCAAAGGGTTAAGACGAATCGGAAATAAATCATGATTGCTGAGAAATCAAATTATTAGTTATGCGATATTCATCATTATAATTAATAGAATATCAGAGGGAATACCTATTAGTCGTGCTGCAACTCCAGTTACTGGAGCGCCTGTGTAACCTGCTTCCCGTAACATCGCTTAACTTGATTTCTCAGCAAGTTAAACATGAAGTCTTTCCTCTTTCAGCGCCCCACGCTTCTACAATCAAATATTATAATTAAAAGCACATACACTTCAGCCCAGAAATAGTGACAACTTGAACGATCCATAATTTATTTTTGGTTTTTACGTGCATTTATAATAGCGTGTTTATCAATTTTTTTTTAAACTATTAATTTATTTGATCCCTTACTATCATTACTATTCCTGGTAGGTACCTACTTATAGGAAAAAGAATTATTAATACAAATATTGGATAAAACTATATTGAGAAGTGCTAACTTTTATGGTAGATACCTACTTAAAAATACCGCATCAGCATACAACAATTTCTTTTTGGCGTTTTGGACGCTGGACGAGTTGCCGAATCTTTATTTTTCCAAGAGACTCCAAATTGAGGATATTCTAAACTCGACTCCGTTTTGACAATCGTGTTAGATAGTAGGTACAGCACTTGTCGTCTCGTATTAAAATGTGATACTATCACATCCTATTTCATCTTGTCCTTCCTAAGGAATTGGGGCAATCCTATTTTTGTCTCGTCTATGAATGATTATAATATTATATCCTACTCTTGTATTTGCTGAAATATTTAAAATTACTATTTTTAGATTTGTCTATTTATGAGAATTTATCCTACACTGTACTTTTATTTGCTATAGATGATTTCGTATGTATGTTTCATATATAAGTACCTACCTAAACTTACGATAAAGATTTAATCACTGGTTTAAGGCATAATTTATTCCATCATTATGTTTTGAAGGGAATTTGTACCATTTGGCAAATATATTTTGAATTATTACATGCGCTTTTTAAAATGTTATGTTATTTAGCAACGAAACGATTATTAAAACCTATTAAACTATTAAACTAAAATATAATACTAAAATATTCATATTTTTAATTTAGGTATGTATGCAACTGATAATTATAGATTTTCATATTAATTTTATGTGGTAAATTAAATTATGCTGTAGGTAGTTAAGTTTTTATGTGTTAAATTAATTCGACTAATATAACTTTCCATATTTTTGTTTGTTGTGTTACGAATTAATGTAAGCTTATTTTGCTAATATATTGAGTTAAACATATTACTTGTTTTATTTCATAGAGTTGATAATCCTATAGCAAAAACCAATTCCTCTGCAGAATCATGAGGACGGAATGGCGATAGTAAGTTATTCTACGGCAAGCTATACCAAAGATTGCCACTTATTAAAATCTAGCTTCACCGATAGTTCGGCCAAACATAATCCGAGAGAGCCGGTTAAAAATTGATCGATAGTTAAGTATCAATTGAAACCAGAACGATTTTTTCAGTGTTTTCACTATACATTTAACAGGAAACGTGTAATTCTCCGGAATTAAAAGTATTTTAAGTCACTCTGTGCAGCGTTATGTCTATGCAAATTACATACAAGTCGACCTAATAAAAGCATGTTAAAAATAGCTTTGATCCGTCATTTCATTGAGAAGGACAACTGACTTGCCTTGGACTTTAAACATACTTTAAGGACTTTAAACCAAGAAAAACTCGAACGATTAACAGTTTTTGACCACTTCCACGGGAACCGTGTAATTTTCCAGGATAAAAAGTATGTCACTCTCCAGGCCTTACACTATATGCAAAAATTACGACAATCCATCATTCTGTTGAGGCGGAGAAGAACAAACCAACACACTTTTTCATTAATAAGGATTTTACTCAATAAATTAAGTATCGGCATACCTTTCTAACACGCTTTTATTTGCTTGGTATGTATGTAGGTATGTAACGGAATCTTGGAACGTGATTTTCACATCCTTCAAAACGTCTTATTAATTTGACACTGTACACTTATCAAGGACCGATGGCAATGCAATAATATTATAATAATAATAAATAGTTTGTCCCATTATCTTGACCGAGCTTTAGTAAAAGCCTCAATGTAGGCAAAGAATCTGACTATTCAAGTTGCTTATTAGGCCAGTCATTAAAGCCTCAAATCCCTAAGAAATTAGTAACTCGCTGAAATTTTGAGGGTTTGTTAAGGAAGGTAAAATAACTTACCGTGTGATTTTGCAGCGTTCTGGGGTGTACGGATAGGGTTGAAAAGGGGTGAAAAAAGTTTTTTTTGTTAATAACATTGCCAAAAAAATTAGTAACACGCTGCAAATTTAGAATTATGTTGTTCTTACCATTTTGTAACATGTATTAAATTTGCAGCATTTTGCAACATACGGAACATTGTTTATTATTAAAAAACAATGAAATTTGTTAAAAACAAGGGTAAAGAAATTAGTAACACGCTGCAAATTTGGAATTAGGTTGTTCTTACCGTTTTATAACATTTATTAAATTTGCAGCGTTTCGCAACATACGGAACATTGTTTATTATTAAAAAACAATTAAATTTGTTTTTATGAGGGGGTAAAAAAAATTAGTAACTGGCTGTATATTTGTAAATACCCTGTTTACAGCATTTTATAGCAACTACTAAATTTGCAGCGTTTTGCAACAAACGGAACAATACTAATTTCTTTACCATTTTTATTAACAAATTTCATTGTTTTTTAATAATAAACAATGTTCCGTATGTTGCAAAACGCTGCAAATTTAATACATTTTACAAAATGGTAAGAACAACATAATTCTAAATTTGCAGCGTGTTACTAATTTTTTTGGCAATGTTATAAACAAAAAACTTTTTTCACCCCGTTCCGTACACCCCAGAACGCTGCAAAATCACACGGTAAGTTATTTTACCTTCCTTAACAAATCCTCAAAATTTCAGCGAGTTACTAATTTCTTAGGGGTTTGAGGCTTTAATGACTGGCCTATATGCTACAGCACAAGTTGCGCATAATCTAATAGTAATGCCTTGCTTATAAAACCTTAGCAAGGATTAGGTGTACGAGCAGTATTACAGAACTTTTGATTGGTTCAGAACAAATTAAAATCCGTACAAGTGCTTGGTAAATGCGATTCAGGGTTCCATTGCAGTTTTCTTATGTAGATGACAAAATACAGATCGTATAATCTACAATTCTTGGAGAACCTTCTACCTTTGAGACTTACTACCTACCTCTTAAATTGAAGGCGAACTAATATTGGATTATGTATTGGGTCTATACATACATACTAAAACATATTATAAAGCGGGAGAGATTTTTGTTTTTAATCCTCTCAATAGGACGAAAAGCTTCAATCTTGGAACAACCCACAATAATTTTATTACAAGATAATCTCTTTTTTTAAACGTGGTCAATGCTCTCAAGAGGGTGGTGACTTCGATAATACGCAACAAACTCATTTGCATGAATCATTAACATTCAGACGGAATGATGTAGAGCCGGGGTAGAGCACACAAAAATTGTTAATTTCGTCAAATATAATATTCAAGTCGTGTGCCCCCTTGATCTTTCACTATGTTTCCTTACACTCTTTGGTCGAAACATCCTCTTCATTCTATATGTATTCTCATTCTACGAGTAATAGACAGAACCTAGTTAATTTTAAGTGAGTGTTTCGTTTCTGAAATAACCGAATCACGATCCACAACAAGTATTTCACCCACAATGTTTTAAGTTTCGTTGGTGCACGTTACGACCGCTGGTAGCAAAAATACAGGTATGTATTTTATTAATTAGTGGTATTTTTGTTCATTAGATGTTATAAATTAATTTGCTCGTATGTATGCAGTTCAAAAATCAATTCCAACTTTCATAAGAATATCTACGAGTACGTTATATTGATTTAATAGGTTTTAGGTAAAACAAACTTACCAACTTATACATTTACGCCAGCCTCTCAAACCTTAACATTTCGTAGAATATCTACGAGTCTCGTAGACCCAGTCTACGTAGGCGTGAGAATGATACTTCTACCCGTAGTGCTACGGAATTTCGCACACAAAGCTACAACATCTACAAAGCAAAAGAATATTTACACTACCGAAGTAAATAAAGTAAATATCCTTTACCAAAAGGTAATGTAAATATCTTTTTATCAAGCGTTAGGAATTGAAAAAGATATAATCGCGTCGCGATGTAATAGGAATTTGATGATTTGAATTTAATCCTGACTCGTAGCTCGTAGGTACATAGACCTGTGTCTTCACTGCAGTTTGTCAGCAGATGTGTAGTGCTGTACTGTAAGCTCGTTTGCTATCATATAGGTATTTATAAAAAAAAATTGCTATTAAACTTGGTATGGAATCTTACACTTTTGCCAAAGAAATTCAGCGAGCCGATTCACTAACGTTTTATCACGTACCATCGTTCTTATACCGAAAGTATTCCCAGGGAAGTATTTGATAAAAAATCACGGTTGGCAGTAATAATTAATGTCTTACTGCATAAGTAGAAAGTTATTATTTTTGAAGGATTATCTATTCATCCAATGATCGATAGCTAATCCTATATAACACGTTAGAACTAAACAAATTAATAAATTATTAGTTGTTTTAATATAAATAAATTTAGAATAACATTATATCTCTTTTTCTTTTAGAAGTTTCTAGTTACCTAGACTTTCGTTAAGCATGTCCAATCACCTCATAGCGAAATAAATTATTTGACTTCGACTTTGACTTTGTTTGATTAATATAACCATAGATATAACTCTTTTACGTCTTTAGATCTTTATAGGAAGGGGAAAGGCTAACGGATTTAATGACTACCTATTCGAAACGTACTCGTAAGTATGTATTAATTCCATAGAAAAGGATACATAAAATAAAGTACCTATCTGTTCGTCCATAGGTCAAAGGCTCGCATCGATCGTGTATGATGTACCTAGTTAAGCAAAGACGGGCGCGGTTGGTTTGTGGGAGACCGTTAGTGGCAAAATTTCAAGGTTTTTATCGTGCTACGGAGGGCACGTTAAGCCGTCGGTCCCAGTTGTTTTCAATCGTTAAGCCTTGTCGAAGACATTCGAGTGGCTTGAGAACACATTTGACACTCGGTTGGTCATTAATATAATGCGGATCCGTGGAGGGGAAATGCGCATTTTAGCAGCATGGTGGATTATGTTTTAGACCTCCCGTAGCTGTTTATACATCTAGAGGGTGTAATTATACAAAATAATAATTTATACAGAGCACGGATGCGGTATGCGCCCTGCCTGTAACGCTATTGTTACCTATTACACAACGATGACGTCACGATTCAAAATCTGTCATTCTATATTGCGACTTGTCGACGGGAATTGATGTAGTATTTTAATGTAAATCAAGTGTCCAAAAACCAAATTAAAGTTGTATTTATACTAAACTAAGTTTAGAAAAATTTAAGTATAGGTAAAATGTATTGTAACGATTTGTAACTCGATTATATAATGCGACTTGGTAGAGCGCCGGTCGGAAGGTGATTAATGGGGCGACAAATGTTCCCTGAGCCACGCCAACGCGTTGACGAAATATATTTCATCTCTAAATCCAATTCCCGACCATTTGTTTTTCAGTCGACAGGTACCTATTCTAGATTTTTTGTCGCGTATGAATAATGTATTTTTGGAACATGATGAAATGAACATAAATTTACGTCTACTATGATACTACAACGGCAACTTCCTAGAAGCATCTTTATAATATCAACCGAGGTTAGTACGTAACATATATGTGTAAAAAAACAAACTAAAACTATTATCAATTCTAAAACTATGATAATTTCTCGCTTAAACTGAAATTAACTTTCAGGCTGTAAGCATCTCATAAAGCAGATAGGTACCTACTTCATATCGACATTATAGTTATTATAACTTGGGTAAATTCTCAGTAGCGTTCTTGTAGCGTCCATAGCCCAATGGCTCGCGTCGATTCAATGTGATCGAAAGAGTTAGGCAACGACGGGCGCGGTCGGGTTATGGATGGGTGACCGCTAGTGGCAAAATTTCATGGACGCTACCGTGCTTCGGAGGGCACGTGAAGCCGTCGGTCCCGGTTGTTTTCAATAGTGGAAACAGTCGTTAAGCCTTGTCGAAGACCTTGGGTGGCTTGAGAACATTCGACACTGGGTTGGCCACTAACCCCTCCACCAATACGCATTGGAGCAGCGTGGTGGAGTATGCTCTAGACCTCCCGCAGCTATGTCTGTGGGGGAGACCCGTGCCCAGCAGTGGAACGTCTATGGGTCGCAACGAAACTCTCAGTAGGTTAATTTAATTATGTATTAAAAGCTTTTGTTTGCAATGTTTGTTAGTTCTAACTGGTAATGCCCGGTAGCAGTTCGGAGTCAGAAATTGTGCCCAGTGTATGGCAGTAGGCTCATTACCACATACATGGGACCTAAACATAACTAGTTGAAAACGGGCGTGTGCCTGCCCCTTCGGGGTACAGGCGTGAGTTTGTGTTGCGTTATGTTTGTTAATTTGTCAACTTGTAAACTTTTGGACCACTCCCTATTATCCGAATTTGAAATTTGACATTTTTATGCGACTTCGAAAATAGGAGGAGGTTCGGCTGCATTTATTTTTTATGTATGTCATGACACTTTACTTCGGTTGAACCTAAGCTTGTACGATACCACTCAAATCTTTTCAAAGTTTAATGGCAAAAGTATAGTTGTTAGCAAACTTAATTTAGATTGAAAATTGCAACAAAATCTACCGAATTCGTTAGTAGGTATACCTACCTATTAGGTAATTAAAACTTGTTTTGAAAAATGTTTTTAAACAGAACCTTTAATTAATACTAACTTGACTTTTATTTGAAACTTTGACATGATCGATGTTGTTGCTACAAAGTAATCCTTTAAACTATAGTTAGTAGTTCTATCCTCTTCACAGCAGATCGACTGGATAATTGTTTACTGTTTCATTTATTATTCGCTAAACGAACATTCATTAATCAAACTCAGAATCAGGGAATACATCAGTACACCAACGTAGACTTGGTAATTTATGATATTGGGTAACGTTCACCCGAAAAAAAATACTGCAAAGGTTATGTTTTTGATATTATATTTTTGTACTGATAAATATAAAGTAGGCGCTCTCTGTCGTGCAACAAGTGCCAATAATTCATCTAGCTAGATTTACCAGCATAAATTGCGTTCGTATTTGGTAGCAATTTTCACTGGATGGTGCGTTAAGTGGACTGTATTGTTAGGTTGAAATTATTTATGCACTTGTACTATTAAAGGTTGTAGAGTTACAGCTGTCCTGGGATGGTACAGGACGACAGCTACAGCTGCAAAGTGGAACGGACCTCATGCACACTTATTAACTAGAAAATCCTGGTGACGGGACTTGCAGGGCACGCGTTTGCACGTGCTACACGGAGATATCTTCAACGTTCACTATAGTGTCTGTGTTTTTATCTCACACTATTCGGTACACTAATTCCGATGCGGGGTGCGGGTTTGTATATAGGTTTTCATAATTTATCAATAGAAAAACACAATTTTTAAAGGTTTAAACGCGCGCATTTTTCACGAGGCTATTAATGCATCGACTCGCCGTTGTTCGGGCGCCATCGACGCGACCCGAGACGGAAGATGCCATCGTCCATGCGGTGTGCATGAATGGAAGGGAGAGGGAATATTAGGATATTGTACATTACAAGTACATATTATAATAAAATATCCAGCAGTATTTAATTATTTACAATTCAAAAGGCTGAAATAGAAAAATCTTTTACTATTATTGTTGCAGACCTCAAGATGCCACAAAATCGGTCTCAAAATTTCCGACATACGAATTGTTCACTCACTGGGGCGGTTAGTGGCTAACTCGTACTGTAGGTACGTGCCTTTTCAGTATAGGCACCTACCACCACTTACTTCTACGGCGATGTTAAATAATGAAGATGAAATAAAACAAGCACTTCGAACTTAAACTTATAAATCACGAGAAGTCTGTCTAATTACACTTTCAAGATATGTTTCTTATTTGAGTTGCGTGTTCAGCCGTTGGCAAAAAGACGGACTGAACCTAATTAAGAAAAGCGTGGCTTAAATTAAATAGTATCTACTTAAGAAACAGTCACACAGTAACACAGTTTATCTGTGGCCAAAATTGGTTAGAAAAATAAAAGAAGTATGTAGTAAACAAATAGAATACATTTATTCTTACTTAAATTCTACTACATCTATAAATATTAAGTTAATTGTTAAACAATGTTATAAAAGTACATCTTTGATATTCATATTGTTTTTCGACAGAACAAACATTTTATTTATTCATATAGACTAGACAGCTTAGCTATTTATTAATCTTTGACTTTATTAATTATTTTTATAAATTGACAGCTTAATTTTTAATTTGAGCCACACACTCAAATTCACAGTACATGCGTGAACAATAGGATTCCCTATTGTGTGCATATAAACAGGAAATACAACCATAATTTTATCTTAAGTAATTACGTTCGCACAAGTTAATACTATCTAACTATTAGATACCTTTCCATTTTATTAAATTTTTTTAAATCGTAGATTTTAATACCTTACACGATATCAATCTGTACCTACACTGTTTCATATGCTTATTAATTACATACCACACCAAGAGCTGAAGTCCTGGTACCTGAAATACAATTTTGATTCTAGTTCGGATCAAACATCAAACAGCTAATGATTTCAGTTTTCTGAATTGTGTATGTGATTAACTACTCTATACATTCCGCAAAAACGCAATCTTGTATCGTGTACAGTTGTACAGTTAGATTTTACAGCGTCACCATAACAGCTTAGATATAATAGATTCATTTATATTTTTTAAGTTAAAGATAATACATCCTACTATGTTTTCGACTCGTCATTCTTTTATTGTAATCTCAATAGATTACTATATAGAATAGAATGACTATACATTACAAATAAAGTATTTAAATTTTTACCTAAATTTACATGCCTCGTTTCAAACCTACTAATTTGCAATCCAGTCTAGTGCTTATGTAAATATTTGTTATTGTAAATATTACAGATGACTATTGTATTATATTCCTAAGTACGAAACAAACGATCACCTACGTACGTGAAAACAGGATCGTATTTCGCAATAAATCATATTACGCTCACCATAATGACTTCTCAGTATTTCATTAGTCATAAATCATGTTGGTTAGTAAATAAAAGGAAAGTTAGATATTCCGCAACAACATTTATTATTATAGTACACAATTCTTACACCTTCCTTTACAAAATAAATATATCTTTTTAATATGGTTTTATTCATTTAACTCTAACTAAAGTTGTTATATTTTAAAAGCTTTAAAGGCGCGGCCGCCCGCGTTAAATAGTTTTCCATGCAGATATTAAAGGATGATTGAAAATAAATGTAGTTATAGATATTTTGTGTCACATTGCTAGTACTCGTAAAGTAAATGAAATAAATCTGCTTCCATAGATCGGATAGGTAGTGAAACTCTCCAAGTGTTGTTGTTTGGACTTATTCAACATACGTTTTACATTAAGTTACAGCATAAAGGCGAGTACCTACGATAGCCACTGGGTTGTCACCGCTTATAAAGTAAAAGATAATTGCTGTTTATTTTATTAGCAGATACTTAAGTACCTTTGTTTAAGCTATGTTTTATAAAGATCTTAATATTGAGGAACAAGGTTTCTTATATAGGTTTCTTATATAGTCCCGTTACTTGAAATGGCCGGAAAATAAATATTCCTTTTAGTAGCATAGTGGCCATAAAACCATTTTAAATAGGCTAATCCAACAACTGCAATTTGTAATTCCCTCGAAGGGAAATGTAACCCGTAGGCATAAATATTAATATGGACACAAGAAAGGACAAAAACAGGACACGCGAATAGGTCATGGAAAATATTAAATGAGACAGGCGTGAGAAGGAAATTGGATCAAATAACAAAATTTAGTCTAGAATAGAGTCAAATTCTAGTTAATATTGGGCTAGGGACAACAGTGGGCCGCTTCTCTTCTACGAATATGTACTGGCGCAGCGTGGTGGGCGCTCCGAGCCTCACAATTGGGTTAGTGGGCAACCCGGTTGTCGGAAGTTTATAGGCTTCGAACATGGTTAAACCAATATTATCTTACAATGTTATGGCTATATATACGAGTGATAAAATACTAATAACTATATTATACTATTCACATGTTGTCGTTTTTACAATCATGAAGGTTAGATAAGAGTTAATATGATGACACATACAATATGATATACGATGGTGTTTACGAGAATTTCCTCTGCGGTAAAACTAACAAATCACTATGAATGTAGCAGGATACAGGGAACCTTGAAAAAAAAACATGGCTTAAACCGGGTGTCCCACGGATTTGCCACATGGACGGAAAGTACCTTATATATTGCACATAGGAAGTTTTACTAAAAGATGACTACATTTTGATTTAAAAAATAATTACAACTGCGTTCAAAGATTTTTTAAATCCTCTGCCTGAACCGGGAATAGAACCCACCAAAGGACATTGTCGTTTTTCGTCTAAGAATTTGCAGACGTTTAATATATACAGTAATTCTTAGCTTATTTAATGCCCGTTATTCCAAATGATAGAATTTAACGGACATTTCAGATTATTAAAAAATAAAAAAATGGACACTTCATACGCTTCACGCCGATTTCCTTGTTCTCCGAAAAATATTAAAAGTCATCGCTCCAGCGCTTGATCTGTAGGTAATAAAATTAAAATAACATAGCATCCAAATTAAAATGAACACCGTGAAAATTAATATTTCCGTAAAACATGAATGTACTTATACAACTTTTAAGATACAATCCTCCGTGAAATGGCCGCGGGCCACCCTGTATTACTATTACTATATTACTATACTACCATTCCTATTCCCTGTCAAATATAGAATACAATACAATACAAACATACTTTATTGTACACCAATAAGAAAAACACACTTAGATAAAGGAGTAATGTAATAAATTATTATTTTAATATTTGTAGTTTGCGTAAGCGCGATCTATTCTATGTATTTTTTGTCACCACTATGCTATCAAGTCACAACCTAAATGGGTTTTGATCCGCGATATGTTATATACACACATAAGTTGGCACGAAAACCCCTCGTAGACAATTTATTTCGTAATGAGATAAAAGCCTGAGGGGTTGCTTTATCATATTTCTTTCAAATTCATTTTAACCTGAGGCTAATCACGGCATTAAAAGATATAAATATAGAAAAGCTATACATGTAGAATCTGATTAATGTAGAAGCCTAGACTAGCGTAATGTATTTTTATGAACAATCACATTTATGAACAATCTAAAAGCATTTGCATTTCATTAACATGCGGGTCCAGCAGAGATAATTCGTCACAAAGCTGAAAATTTTTCATCCATCTGTGATTCCGTTAGAATACAAACGAGTAACTTTTGGAGGAATCGATAAAATCTTTTCCCGGCAAAGCCTTTTCTCCGTATTTTTTCTGACTAAAGTATTGTTCCTTGTGTTTATTTGGGTTACGCAAAAGTAAGAATAAATAAGCGTTGTACTGATTTGCTTACTCCTATCAAAGAGATAACCAATAATAACCAATAAGGCAAAAGTGAAGCATTTCTCAGTTTATATCACATTGACTTATGAGCTTAGATACTCCTAGGTAATCCCAATTAATCTCAACAAATTTACAGAATCATAGAAAGAATACAAGTCAGAACGGTAAATAATAAAAATCATTTAAAAAAATGGTACTGGGATGATTGATGACTTCAAAATATTCCGAGGAGTAAAAATAATCTTATTAGTTCTGAAGTTATTATGAGGTGAGACTGAAGTTCGATATTAATAATTTTGATATTTAGGCGTTTTTATTCATACAATAACACAGCGAGTGTGACCCTAAACAGCAATACAACATAGGTAAGTTATTTATTGACCGACCGAGTATTGTTATACATATAAAAGACACTGTGTTTAAAATCACATCGCGCAAAGTTTAAATAGAATTTTTCACGTGCTATTATCAAAGCGATGCTATTAAATAGGTAGAAAAACATATGCAATTGAAATAAGATTCTTCAATTGAATAAGAAGATAGTAGGTTTCTTTGGATAAAGCATAAGCCCAAATAGCATAAGCCCAATAGAAGCTTACAGAGCGTGTTCACTCCTATAGATGGTCATCGTAAAATGACCGAAACTAGTCGGCCTATTAACGATTTAAATCATACGTGAGTTAGCCGTTAATTTGAACTACGATAAAAGACACTCACGAATCATTCAGTAATAAAAAAGACGTCATCAGTTGAGCATTATGTACAAATGGTAAAATATCACTAAAAAATAAAAATAAAATACCTTAGCCAATGTATTACAAAAACATCTAACAACCATACAGTATTTACGTAACATACATTTTAAGTAAGATTCTTAAGCTTACAGAATCAATAGCATAATTTTCTTATTATTGACTTGTACCTACTGACTGAATATAAGTTTGTTGATTTATTGAAAAATCACGTATTTCAGAGATCTTATGGTGTAATGTTATTCATAATTAAACTCGTATTTTACACGAGATAATTACAAATTTATTCTTTACAAATCCAATCCCTGCGGCGCATCTATATTGATAGTAAAATGCGACAAATTTTCATGTTTATTTTGCAGGTGAATCTTTTTGTCTCCGTTTCCGAAGTAGTATCCATCGACTTTCGCAGCATCCTCTATACAGAAGGGCGAGGGTTCAGTCTTCACAAAGTCCACCCTACTAGAGTGGAGTCTGGTCTCCCGCGCGCAAAAGCTTGACTTTTGGTTGGTAACACTGGAAAGGGGGGTGACGTCACGGCGTGTGTGGTCCAGGTTGGTAGTTCTGGAGCCGCTGCGACGGACTTTGCGGCAGAACAGCGTCTCGTGGAAGGCCAGGCGATATCTGTGGGTAAAAACATAAGGTTAGTGAACGGTAAAAAATATAGTAAAGCCATCGAGGATTTATAGTAGCAACACATTTGTTATTGACTTGAAACGAGACTCTTACTAACAATTAAGTACTGACTGGACTATTACTGTGTGTATTATGTACTAACTGTCACTAACAGTCCATAGTCCTCGTATCCACTAATGAACTGACTATCTAATTAACTCTCAGCTATCTGGACTAACCATCCCAGTCCGTATTTGAGTCTTGTTCAAGTCAGTCACAGTTATCATGGGCGGCAGCGGATGGGTGGTGCTGCAAGCTCGTTTGCTATCTAATATCCATAATAAAGAATACATAAATGACTGATTAGACTGTGTTATCACGTTAACCACGCGATACACTTAAGAGAGAGATGACGGCTGTATATCAAACTCGTATAAGGCTGGATAACATTATTAATATCTATGAGTATTTTATGTTATCATATCTGTAGGTATCTAATCAATGTTATACACATGAAATTTTATCAGAACCTTTTAACAATTTACAAACAAAATAAATTGTTCACCAAACCAAACGAGATAAATGTTACGAGATATAATATAGTATTCCTATCGATTAATCTATCTTCGAAAGTTGACCTTATGAATATTTTTGTACGTTGTTTGTCATGTTTTAGTCAAGCGCTTTTCTAGATCATTCAATCATTCAAGTTTTTTTTATGGTGTAAAGATAGCATAAAGCTCGCAGCACCACCCATCCGCTGTCGCCCATGACTTCTGCTAACTGTGACTGAATTTGAATATGATTCTTATAGGGACTAGGACTAGTTGGTTAGTCCATTTAGCAGAGACAGTTAAGAAGAACATTATTTGATCAGTTAATTAATATTAATTGTTAGTTTTCTAAGACCAACTAGTAAACATAACAATAACGTCTGCATGATCTGGCCCACATTTTCCATATCACTAACGGCCGGAATTAAATTATTGACGGGTCCGTTGGCGTAATCGGTAGTGAGTCTGCCTGCCTCTGGGGTCGTGGGTTCGAATCCCACTCAGGAAAAACATTCGTGTGACGAACACTATGTTTGTTCGGTGTCACACTAATAGTACAGTCTCTCGCGCCTATTTTGGGGTTAGATCGCCGTGTGTGAGAATGTCCATGATATTTATTATTTATCTCTGGATTTGGTCACTAGGTATATACATATTTGACAAGGTAAAAGCATAAAAACGTGAAGAGATGGATAGGAAATTTATTGAAGCGTAAAATGTATTGAAAGGTAAAAGTATCTACGCATATTGGTTCGCTGATATGTATAATTATAATAATTAGTGCGGCGTAGAGGTGAACTACGCCGTAGCCGCTCGTAGTAAACATCGCTTGACTAAATCAGAGTATTAAAGTGGTTTGTCGTCTTATAAATAACATAGATAAATAGAAATGAAATTTCAGTGTGAAATGAGAATTTTTGGTATCTGCCAATTTACTACTGTTACAGTAAATTAAAAGACAGTACAGTGTAAGCTGAACTTTCCTGCCGGTTTGGTATCTGTGCAAGCTCCTGAGCGTGACATCCGCCACCCGCAACATATTGTAGCGTTTTTCACTTCAAAAAATCCGTATATTAATTACGCAAGGACACACATCAGCACTTAAGTGCCATCATCAGTACTACAGGTCAGATTGAGCTTGATTAACGGAGCTGAAGTGGTATTACTCATGACATGGGTAGCCGGAAGGACTCTCGAGTTCAGAGATAGCTTTTTAAGAGTGTTTTGCTTTCGTCTGCAGGTGGCGATTGTACGTTTAAGCACGAATACGGGGTTAGTCCAATTGTTCGGCTATTAAGAGGCATAAGAGGACGGTCAATGGTGAATAAAACCATGAAAACGCCTAGGGATGTAAAATATCATTTTTGAACCATGCACATAAAAGACCAGGATACAAATTGCGAGCTTAATTCATAAAGCATCTGTTGTTTGACTTGTTCTCGAGTAGGTATAACTTTCTTCGTGCGAGCATGCAATAGGTTATTCAAGACTTTTTTTTCTTTATTGTTTTCTCTTCTGTTCTTTTTCTGGTGCAATAAATTATATTGTATTGTTTTGTTATTCAAGCGATGCTTTGTTTACATCAAGTGGATTGGCACCTACGGCGAGCGACTTGCCGATTGCATGAAATAGGGATTGTAATGAGTAGAAAGGTCAAAAATCGCTTACGGAATATTAATACGGCGATTGGCTTTCGGCAGCAAAGAGCCGCCAAACGAATAAATAAATAAACGCTACAACCGTTGTGGACGTAGGACTGTGTGTGTGTACCGATAGGCGCCTCAGCGGGCAAACGGAACACCTGCTGCTGCAACCTATCGCACAGAATACATAATAGTACAAGTACCTATAGTACCACTGCTGGGCACGGGTCTCCCCAAATCTGGGGAGGTCTAGAGCATACTTCACCATGCTGCTCCCATGCGGATTGGTAGAAGGTAGTGGCCAACCCAGTGTTGAATGTTCTCAAGCCACCCGAAGGACTTCGACAAGGCTTAACAATTGTTTTTACAATCGAAAACCGACCAACCGGTTAACGTGCCCACCGAACCACGGAACACCTATCTGATCTAGGTATATGAGCCCTTAAATGTATTTGGTGTGTCCTCCTACTCCTACAGTGACCTTTATTATTACTGCAATAAAGCAATTTGTATTAGGTCACATGTCTCTAGGGAATACAATAGCCTCTGAATAATCCTATCATGAACTCAAATGAGTCTCATAAGAAAGCGTTGGGACAACGTTTTCAAATTCATTTTACTGATTTTTGAGAGTCCTGAAATGGCGTTTCGATGATTTAACTTGAATGACCAGCTGATCGGATCGTTCGTGCAGAAAAGGGTGCTTCGAAACTTGCCCGTTGAGACGATCGATCGATGTCGTTGGCAATGTAAGAATAATGGTGAAAATACAGAAGCAAACGTGCCTAGTTGAATGGAATAGAGCCTTTAAATGCGAAGGACAGCTGTGGCCAGTGGCTATTGAACTCACCACTCAGTCGAGCGGTCCGGATTCGACTTGTGAATGAACGACTTTTTCTATGTTATGTGCGATATAGGGATTCAAAAGTCACCTGCTGTAACGGTGACGGAAACAACGTAAGGAAACCTTTATGCCTGAATGATTTCTAGAGAAATTGTGAAGAAATCCCACCCTGGAAAAATATGGTACCTTACGTCGTTGCTTATAATATAAAATTGCAATTAAAATCCAAAGGTAAATGAAGTTATCTCTACCTATATTTATTAGGTACCTTACCATTACTATTTATTACTGCAATAATCTACTTACATTCACTACTATATACCTTCATGCAACTGATGCAACCTATACTTATAGGTGAAAAGTGCGTCTGCTAACCTCTTCTGAGAAATACAGGCGTTGTAATGCTGTAACTACCCACATGAAATCAAATTTTAACCTTAGTTCATAGTACAGAAAAATTAGAAACGCCCGGATAGTAAACATGAATATAAAAAAAATATAATTTTAACTATTTCGAATCCTGAAGGAGTTTTGGCGCAATAATGCGTATCTGACAGGTGACAGGTATTCGGGGACGGAATGGCCTCGGAATATAAATATAAAACGTCTGACAAACGAACAGAACTCGTTTTTAACATAATAATATGATAGTTTAACAACACTAGTAATAAGCTGTCATCTATCTACAAACACAATATGCAAACTATATTTACATAACTGAAATAAATTATTTATTATTATCATTAGTAACATGGTTCAAAATATGTATTGGTCGTTACGGTTTGTTTGAATTTTTTTCAGTTTAGTACATACGAAATAAAATCGGTGCTTATCAAAACTTCGTACTGAGTAGTTTAAATTCTATTATTTCAAAAATAGAACGACTATTTCTTGTTTTGTACATGTCACGGGAATTACGCTATTTTCCGGGATATTAATACAAAAAACCGACTTCAATACTAAAAACATAAAAAATGGTAAATTCGTTAGACCTGTTATTTTTATTTACAAAAATGGTCGCAAACTGTGACCGTGAGGGGGACACTAATCCAGTAAATGTGGGCAAAACTTCAGGCTTTTCTCTTTTAATATTGTTTCGTTTATATTAATATTGTGTATTCGGCCCTCCTTTTTATGATGTAAGGCGGAAATCACATTTGTCAACATCAATTCGCAATCTGTATCGGGGAAAAGAGTTTATGTAATAGATTTTCGTTTAGGTACTCATCGATTGAGCCTTTGTATTCTTGAATACAGACATTTTTGTTACTTATCGTTTTATAAGGGTGCAGAATAGGAAGCGCCTGTTCAAGGCGCAAATGTTTTATTTGATACTCATAACACAGAATAGAAAATATATCTACGTATTCTTATCTAGAAGATAATACAAATGTTGTACCAAAAATACAAGTGTTTACCACTAATGTGTTTCTGAGTAGGTATGTACTTAGATACATATTTTATGTTTAAGCTCAGACCAACAAAAAAAAAGTGTTTAAGAAAATATTAATTTTACTTGGTTGACTTAATCTTGGTTGACTAGCAGAAAATGCCCATTGTAATATCTTTTTTTTTTTGGTGTAACAATAAAGAATAAATAAATAATGGTTAATTTGAGATGTTGCTCCAACTACTTTCTTCAGTAGGTAGAACTAATAAACAGTTATTCATTTATTTGGAGTTTCATCTAGACCAATTAAGGCTAAGTTAGTTTTACTTTTACTTAAGTTTTAAACTTTTCTAACTAAAACCAAAAACTTTGCTCCGCAATATAACTGAACTGTCTAGCTCATTTAAACTCTTTAACCTGTAATTACAAAAGAATTAGTTTCTACTTTTACAAGGTACCTACTACTAATGTTTTTATGCTAATCATTTACTTTAACAAAAGATATTTTATATTTTATTTACTACTTGATTAAATATAGTTTCGATAAGATACTAGTTCTTGAAAATTAATATAATTTATATAAATATAGGTTTGATTCCCGGGTAGGTAGGTCGCACACATTATACTTTCATGAAATAAATAATGAGCAAATTGGCTATTTCCTCAGAAACAGATTTCCACCTTACCAATTTCCTCACTATGACATGTACGTCCTTGCTCACGACCGTAGTACCTACGAGTACAAATTGTCCAACAATGTGAAAAGTATGGAATTAAAGTAATAAAAAGTAAATAAAGTACGAAGTAGTGGAGTGGGACCCACACTAATATGTATATAATCATTTTATTCTATTATAAATCTAAATTCTCTGAATATTCTGCACGATCAGCTGCACTACGATTGCTTTAAATGACTTTGGACTAGTGGACGCCCGCAGCTTCGCTTGCGTAGAATAAGACATACTCGTAACTGGTCGTAGCGTGATGTTATATAGCCTAGAACTTTCCTCGATAGATGGACTATCACACAAAAATACTTTTTAAATTCGAACCAGTCGTTCCTGAGATTAACGCGTTCAACCAAACAAACAAAAAAACTCTTCAGCTTTATAATATTTGTATCTTAGATTTGCATCCTAATAGTATTATAAATGTGAAAGTTTGGATGTTTGTATTTTTTTACTCAATCACGCAAATATTATCCCTTGGGATTCTTTTACGACACGTTTATTGGAAAGCTGTCCGGTATACCGTCAACAGATGGCACTGACACTAATTCTTAACTTTATTACACTTTGGCCGCGGGCAATAAACTGGTAGATAAATAAATATAATAATATTTATATTTCAAACCTCTTTTTTTGTGGCCATTTTCAAATCAGTTTAGCATAAAAACGGCAACGTATTTCCAGCGAATTGCATTTTGTACGGTCGGCGAGTCTTTGATAATTTTATTTGACAACTGCTGTCACATAAACGACGTTCATTTATTTATTCGTTGGAAATAAGTACGTTAACTGTCAATCTAGCAGAAATATGACAGTCTGTCTTGATAAATATTGTCTCCTCGTCTCTTTATGAAATTTATACGTACCTAGCACTTACACTCGTATTTGAACACGCAAAAATATGACTGCTTTGTTTCTTGAAAACTTGGTGCCAGCAATTATTTCACCTTCAGAGAGGAATGGAAGGGAGCATGATGAATGTCAAAAAGATACTCACCCCGCCACCTTAAAATACAACAACAAACTATCAAGCAATACCTACTAGATCTTTCAACATACCTACTTAATAGCAATCTCATTGAGCTATGCCAAAAAAAAACCTTAGCCCACGAGGTAAACGACGTGTTGGACACGCTGGAAGGCCGAGATAATATAAATAGGATGACATTGGAAAAAATTTGCGAAGTAGCTAGAGCTAAATGGAAGTCTTTTTTTAAAATTAACGCAGACCTCTTTCACTTGAGAGAGGTCTGCGTTTTTATAAAATATATATATATGTATGTACACAATTATACGAAACAGAAATGAACAAAACAAAAGATAGAAACAGGTGTACAAAGGAACTGCTTATTTCTCATGGCAATATCCTCCAGCAGTCCTGCGATTTGAGAGTTGTTACTGGATTGTAAAGTAAGTGTACACAGCTACTTACACATAATATCTATATAAAACTAAAATATACTTAAATATACGTATCTACTAATATTTAAATATACTTATAATGTAATTAAATAAAAAGAAAAAGAACTTAACCAATGTTCTCATATAACTGCTATTTTATTATATTTAAAAAATAAAATGAAATAAAATAAATAAATTAACACCTACCTGCAATTTAAAATCAGGTAAGTAAAAAAGCAATGTTGCTACAAATAGTTCCTTGACGGCGAATATTTTATTCTCATTCACGTAAATGGAATTTATTTTCCTCATTTCTGATTCAATCCGCTACCTCTTACATAAGTTTCAAGTTGACCGAGAACTTAATTGGGTCTATCTGGTAAAGTTTTAGGGTCAAAGCTCTCTGTCAGTATCTACAATCCTAATTAATGAACTTATCTAGGTACTTAATTTAGGTATTTTCATGCTCTAATCCCGTCCTTATTAGCGGTTAAATCAATCTTTGCAAACTAAAACTTACTGCTAACTCTTGCTACTGAACATCACAATGAAAAGAAACATGTTGGAATCACCATGGCTGGTAATCAAAGCTACGCAAGTACGCTCACTGCAGTAACGAAGTACTGGAAGCGGCCATGACTGGTATTATATTCACGTATATACATATATAAAGTCCATTAATTGTATACTTAAAAATAATAATATGTTTTTATTAGATTATGAATAGTTAAATATCTCACTTAGGCTTATATTAGGCTAATGTTACTTAGGCTTACACATTATGTGTAACTAGTGGACGCCCGCAGCTTCGCTCGCGTAAATTTAGACCCATTAACTACGTCTGCCCGCGTTCGGGTTGCCCAGTTGACTTCAAAAACGGCAAAGTTTCATACTAACTTTTCACCCCCGTTTTACCCCCTTAGGGGGTGAATTTTCAAAAATCCTTTCTTAGTGCTCCCCTACGTTATAAAAGGAACCCCTGTGCAAAATTTCAAGTTTCTAGCCCTTATAGTTTAGGCCCTGCGTTGATATGTCAGTCAGTCAGTCAGTCAGTCAGTCAGTCAGTCAGTCAGTCAGTCAGTCAGTCAGTCAGTCAGTCAGTCACCTTCTCCTTTTATATATATAGATAAATTAAATTAAAACAATTATAGTACATACCCAAACATAAGTTTAGTACCTATATATACACATTAAATATTGTAACAAAATAAAAGTAATATAATAAAGAGAGGAAATAAGTTAAATTAATACGTAGGTATATAGTAACTTTTAAATTGAGATATGTATGAGATAGGAAGGTAGGTATAAAGTAAGACTTAGATAGATAGTATCTAATAGATAATAAAATAAACGTATTAATATAAGAATAAAGGTCCACGAGAACTGTGAAATACCGGCTGCCGACAAACTGGACTACAGTTTGGCAGAAATTTATATGTGAAAAATGTATGTACCTTTTTATTGGAAAATAAATTAAAAAAAAAAAACTTAAGTCACAACGTAAGTTTATCATTGAAAACAACCTGAGATGAGCCCGCCACGCTTTCCGCAGCAAGCTTTCTTTTCTCTCTAACGGCGTCTTGAAGAGTTCGTCGAAACGGGACGCCTTTGTTAGTCTTCAGGCCCTGCTCTATATATATGCAAAAAATCATATCGACCCATCATTACCTTAAGGAGGACAAGATGGACAAACCAACAAACATACTTTCCCATTGATATATTAGCTGGGTCCTTCGATCTCCCCGCCTGCAAACTCATGCACCCTGTCTTCCCTTACGGCAGGCCCTACCGTAGCACTATTCTGGTCCCAAGCTACAGGACCTTCACTAACCTGGCACTCATCACGTTGTACAATATCGGGTTGACAGTAGCCGACACGTAGTAAAGCGCGCCAGCCACGTTGAACAGATGCTCGTTGATAACGTGGAACTGGGGCAGGCTGGGCCCGTAGATATAAAACAGCCGTTGCACGTGAAACGGCGTCCAGCATACGAAGAATGCGATCACCACTACCACTGTTGACAAGATTTAAATTATAAGTAAGTGAAGAAGGAACGATTCTGAACGACTGGATCTAGACTCAATCTAGAGTCTAGTCTAGATCATTCCCGTCAAAATAAAATATGCATTGCTAAAATCAGTTTTGATTTAAGGTTTAAGTCTAACAACTGTTTTGTTTTTACCAAACAGATAATAAGTACCATTTCTTAAACATAAATAAAGTATCTATAAAGAAATTTTGTGGCTACCCTCGCTGCAGTCCCTCGGCGCAAATCGAATGACAAATCATTTCGCCAACAAACTTTGATGACATTTAACTCTAATCCAATATACCGCAGTCTCAAACGTAGCACAATACTAGTTAGTTACCAGTATTGGACATTGATTTGGTGTATAGAATTCTTCAAAGAAATAAATACTGTTTTCTAAGCATGAAATATTACGTTTTCTTGCGGGTATTCAACGATAATAATTTATTATAAAATTATTTATAAAATTCATTGAAATTCGAAAATATTACCACAAGCTGGACTAACTAACGACGTGGCCAAGTCGATCTAAGGTTGGCGAGGAATGCACATTAATAAAACGTAAAACATTATCATAGGTTTACCTTTATTTACTTTTAAATTCAACATTCCTCTTTTCCTTCGCTTGCACCACAAAACCAAGTGGTAAACCGTATTTCAAATGAAACTCAACGTTATTTTCACTCAAATACTACAATATTTCTCTCGTTAATTAGTTATTTTAGAAAACCGCTAAATTTGCGGAGCAACGCCGCTTTTCTTATTTGGTTGCTTGCTCGCCCTTTATTTCGTTTAAGTGTTGTATTCTGCGACGCTAATTTTAATTAATGAACCACCCTAGACAGATAGGCTTCACTCATACTGTACATTATCTATGCTGTGGTTAAACTTCCATGCATTCTTGGCTCAACCAAAATGCATGTCATTCTGCTCTGCCCTTCGTCTACAGTGTCTGCGCAAGATACGCTATACATAAGAGTGCCAGTGGGTGATTGTAATTGCTTAGATTCAAATATAACAGAAGACCTGTGATTATTATATAAGTTAATCGTTTGATTTTAAAACCCCAACGAAAAATAAACCTCTTATTTGACGTGTCTGTCTGTGGCGTCTGTCTGTGGTGAACGTTAAAAGTAACCCATAGACGTCCCACTATGTTCTTAAGCCACAGAAGGTCTTCGAGAGCAAGGACTGTTTGAAATACATGTTGATCAAGGTAACAAAATGGTAGAATAATATCCGTTTTACCCATTAGTAAAACGGGACCCATAAAAATGGGAGCTTTTTCTGTCTTTCCGGTATGTGATGTAGTTGGAACCTAAGATCTTTACAGTGGCTTCCCACGGACCGCGATTCTGCAGATTAGCATGGACGGCCGACTACGCCGGACGGACGCACCGCTACGGACTTGCCTGCGCTTATACATACGACATCATCCCATGGTGCGTCGTGGGGTAGGCATCCGTTTGCGCAACGTTGTTTCAAGTATTGAAGTGCTAATTTTTGTAAGAGTCAATTGTTCCGCCACTATCAGCTAGTTGTTGAAAATGTAGGCTGTAGAAATGTAGAGCTAGAGAGTAGTAGACTAAATTAACTTACTATTTTCCTAAAATCTCTTTTGATCTGAAATGTGATAAAACTTACAAACTGTAAAGGCACGCTTTTCATTACATTACATTATTACATTTTTACTACAATCGCTAAGTTCTCTTTGCAGTGGCAAAGTGGAAAGGCAATAACTGTCATCCTCAGACTGAGCTGGTCCGCAAATAAATTGCTACGTCCTTAAATTTCACAGTATTTTAACACACTTATACTTCAGAGAGAAAGACAAGCTAAGACGCACAAGTCTGAAGTATCCTCTTGAAAATGCATAAGGGTAGGTAAGTACTTGAATATAGAATAATCAATTCTTTACGTTAGAAATGTTTTTTTATATAAACGCTACACACACCCCGCGGTAGGCTTAGGCCGTGTTGTGGCGGTGGCGGACACAGAAAAAACACAATTTAACATCCATAACCCCAATAAAATAAATAAATACACAGGATCAGTCATGGTCTCTACGAATAATAGGTACTCAAACTGCTACGAATAAATTAATTTTAACCTTTCTAGCTATAAATGTACAGCTGACCCAAGACTCCGGTGTGGTGTCCATAAAGTTCCTCGTTTTGAGCGCTGAGTGCACGGGCGCGTTGTCATAATGAAACAGTAGGTACCTTGCGGACTCCAGTGTTCGGTCGCTTGTTGCTCATTGACAAAACTTTTGGTAGGCATTTTGTGGTATACCATTCGGCTTTGATGCTGCTTTGAAACAAGATATCCCGTCAAAGTAAGAATCTAGCAATATAATTTTCCCTGCGCCTCTCGATCGCTTCACTTTCGTAGGCGTTGGTTCGTTTTGAAACAGCGAAACTGTAGGTCTTTTTTTTTCTTTGTTTCTGGATCACGGCACCACTCCACACGGGCCTGCTTCTGAGCTTCGGTGACGTTGTGCGGCATCCAGCGCGAAACTATCCTCCTCACGCGAAGGTGCTCGTGTACCTATCTTGTGAACGCTTCCCGAACCAATCTGCAGTGCATGCAAAATCTCTTCGTATGTAATTCACCAGTTTTCTTGAATTAATTTTTTTACTGCTACTTAGCACACTTTTTTTCGTGACAGCCGTCGTAGGACGACCACTCCTTTGTTCATCGCCCAAAGTGAGGCGTCCGCGCTGGAATTTCGATCTAGGTACTCTTAGTGTATACGATATGGGGGTCCCCATATGGGGGTTTCAAAATGCACTGCAAACGACAGGACGGGGGAGGGTTTAGGAGGAGGTAGGGGAGGGTAAAGAACCCACCCTTAAAGGGGGAAGTGAGGAAACTTATACTAGATAGCTAAAATGACGCCTAGATTGCTTTTTTTCTGTTCCTACTTTATAACTAGCGTACTTTAAAGCTTAGCTTAAGAAGCCGGGCTTGGATTATTTTGTTCGTAAACTCTGAACGGTGTCTCAACTAGTTAATGCTGCAAGAAAGTATGTATCTAAGTATCACATTACGGGCCATCGCATTTGAAGTCTCACGTACTGCTTGCCGCAGGGATGTCACATATTTTTAATTTAATTTTTTACTTAGTCTGTTCGATGTTTGTTAATCGAAGGTGACACTCGATGTGAAACCGAACGAGTGTTTGGTGGTTCCCTCCCTCGCCCCGCGAACCCTGCACGATTGGTCTGTCCTGACGTGTCCTATGGCCGTCTGTATGGAAGAATACCTACTTATTATGCGATGAGTGGTGCTGATGGCTGCCCCCGAATAAAGGTCACCGTAGGACAGTGTTTAACTTTATTGTCATGGATTCGATCTCCGGCTCAAGTATTATTAGGGTTTTCTAACTTAAAAGTTGGCAATACCCTAATACCTACGTGCCTAAGCATAAAGAACTGGTGAAAAGTGGGTGTGTTACACACCTGCCTAACCCTTTGGGGAAATACAGGCGTGATGTTGTATTATGTCTAACCAGTTAGATACTCGTGTAGCTCCTCTCTATTCTATAAACAGACATGATGCGGCACCCGAATCTAACGTTTCACGGATGAACAATGTTAACGTGTTATTTTAAAATAAAATTTTATACAAAGGATTAAGTTCCATTTATAAATAGTTCGATTCAGGCGAATTGATGGTCAAACATTTATCCGGTGGTATTACACATGACAGCGCGGAATGAAGTATGATAACCTCGTTCTGGAGTGGCAATAAAGAATGAGTAGGTATAGGTATGTATGTAGGTAGTAGGCAACTGACACAGAGTTTTTATTCTCTTAATTTGTGAAATTGATTCCGTGACAGCTTGTTAAAAATCTTACATCTATATTTTAAAAGCTTTTATTTAACTTCACTCGTATGTATCTTGTAAGTATGTATGTCCTGGAATCTTGCAATCAATATTTCACCCACTTCCACTGAAGCTATCGAGCTGAAATTTGGCACACATATTTGGTTCCGATGACAATGCATGAAAATAAAAAAAAAGTTTTAAAAAGATTTAAAAAAAAAAAAAAAATTAACAGTATAATTATTATATTAATTATTAACAACTTGTAGTGACGTGTCCCTACGAGTAAATGTACCTAAGGTACAGGCGCCAATGAAGGCCCACTTAATTTAAAAACCTCGTAAAATCTTGCAGATAAGTGATGTAAAGAAAAAACATAATGGAAGTTGTAATATATTTATTTGAGAAACAAGATATCTATAAAAGTAGTACAGCTTTTGGCATTTTAACACAAATGTAAACACTTTTTAGAAACTTGGTATTGGGCTATCTTGGGAAGCTGGTCGCTGAAGATGGCCCGAAAAATATTAATGGAAATATATGCATTATCAACACCTAAATACTTTTAACATAAAACATCAAAATAAAAACACATCCTTCTCATAACATTATTCATAAAAGGTAAAAATTCAACCAAAAATTTAAATGTATTAAATTATCTTAAATCTATCAAAATGAAAATCAAATATAAAATAAAAACAAACTACTAAATAAAATAAAATTTAACTTCGAGATCAACTTTGAAAGTAACTTATCAAATATAAAAATAAATCAATTCTTTTTTCTAAAAAAATATTTAATGTCATTCATAGGTGGGCTATCATATGGAATACTGAAAAATAACTTTGAGATCAATCAAAATATACCTAATTATTTAAAGCAAAATTGACGCTACCGTCTTTAATTGAGTGTGTTAACTCCTAAAAAAATCCGAAAAGGTGAATTTACTAGCTTAATCAGAACTAATTGCACTCTGGACATATGAATTGCTCCCGGGCTATGTTTGGTAATTATATTATGGGCCATGATTGGAAATTGTACCCGGGTTGAGTATAATCTCGTAAAAATACAAAAAATGTAATAAAATAATAACACTCACCTTTAATTCGCTGATAAATAGATTAAATATGAATATTCACAGTTTAGAGCAAAGATATTTGTTTTAAATTTGTTAATTTTCAAAAGTATTTAGATATTGGAGGATGGCGACGCACCGGTAATGAAACACACTTGCACTATTTTTTATGGTACTAGTAGCATAAACCGACGAAATTTCAAATGTTTTGAATAATCATAACTGTATTTTTTTTAAAGTGGGCTATTCTAGGAGCCGGGCCATCTTTGGCGACACTACCTTATGTCTTAAATAGGAAGGTCCTGCTGTATCCATACGATGATAATCAAATCAATGATCAAATTATCTGTATCAAAAGGTTTGATTAGTCGTGGTCGCCAATTATTTCTAACAAAACAGAATAATTATTTTCGATGTCATTGAACCAGACTTATATCAGAGGCCTCGAGATCCAAAGAAAATTTCGTGCTCCCAGTTTCCTTAAAATTCCACTGAACCACCCCATGAGCTCCCAATTAAATGTCATTGAACTTTTGAGGGCCTCCATAATTATGATCATGGCTTCACGGCGACATATCGGCAGATTTCGTTTCGCTGAATAAGCCCCTTTCAGAGGCATTGGCAACGGCGGACGCATTACTGGTACAAGCCCATTCTATTTGAGATTTTATTTCGAAGCTTTCGTAAGCGGCTAAATTTTAATTCAGAACGACACTGAAAAATCCCATTATTTTTTGTTGTGCTATTTTTTTATATATTTAACTCAATTCAACTGTAAAATATTTGCGTTTAGTACCTACTTCGAAAAACTAACCCGTTAATTCGATTCTGATCTCTCTGAAAATACAGATTCAATCCATGCAAGCAAAGCATGTAGGCAAAACCATTTCATTTTATATCCCTGACCTACTATATATACGATACGTACCTACGATAATGGCTACAAAAACTAATATTTCATTTTCTAACTGGACTAGCCATTCTAGTCCCTATTTGAGTCTTGTTGCAAGCTAATCACAGTTGTCATGAGCGGCATCGGATGGGTAGTGCTGGAAGCTCATTTGCATATCTTATATCCATAAAAAACTACAGAAAGCCGCACACATACATACCTACACAGATATACACGAAATTAGAATTAGTTTAATTTCTAACACCTTCTGTACGGGCAAAACATTTGAGACTTAAAGCTTTAAAATCACAATTACCGTACCGTACGTCCTATCCGATGTTTAATTATTACAACTCTGATAGAATCTTCGAGTATTATTCGGTTGCTGAAATAAATGCTCCCTTTTTAATCCGATATAGTCTAACTAACATAACAGATAAGTATCAAATCAAATCAAATCAAATCAATATTTATTTGCTGAAATAAGGTATTACAGATGGTTGGTTATACATGGACAGCACATCTTATTTAACCCTCATAGGGGTATGCAAATATTTTCATCTTAATTAATTAACAATGTCAATAAGTAGAGCTATATAATGTCATAAATACGTACTACATACATTTCCTAAATTATACAAAGTTGTCACTATTTAGATACTCATCCATATTATAATATGTTAATGTTGACAGAGTGTCTTTTAATTTGTGTCTAAGAACATTTACAGGCATACATTTTAGCTCATGGGGTAATTTATTAAATATTTTTATGCACATACCATATGCATTTCGCTGGAGTAGCGAAGTACGCTGTGGATTTTCAAATACTAGCCTTTTCGTATTTCTGGTACTTCTTGAATATTTTTGTTCAGCAGTAGTAAAAATATTATTGTGTTTTTTTACAAAAAGGCAGGCTTCAAGTATATACATACATGGTAGGGTCAGTATTTTATGTTTTTTAAAAATTGGTTTACATGTTTCATTAGGGGGTATTCCATGAAGAGCTCTGACACATTTTTTTTGTGCTAGAAATACCCTGTTGGCTTGAGTTGAACATCCCCATAACAGTAGGCCATACCTTAGGTTTGATGATATGTATCCATGATAAGCCATTAGCGCTACTTTAGTAGATACAGTTTGTCTCAGTCTAGCGAGAACGTATCTAAACCTATTTAGTTTTGTGCAAACCTTCTCAATATGTTTATCCCATACCAAGTAAGAATCAATTGTTATTCCTAAGAAAGTTGTATTTTCAACTTTCATTATTGTATGTCCATTATAATTTAGGTTTAAGTTAAGCTGTTTATTTTTTGTTTTAAAATGCATGTAATTGGTTTTAGATATGTTGATTTTTAATTTATTATATGTCAGCCAGTCTATTATTGATTTGATAGAGTTATTAATGTCAAGTGAGAATTTATCAATGTTCGTATTTTTGTCAGAGTTTATAATAATAGATATATCATCAGCAAAAAGTATACTATGATGTAATGTCACACTAGGAAGGTCATTTATGTATAGTATGAACAAGAGCGGACCATGGACACTCCCTTGTGGGACACCAGTCTCTATATTTTCATATGTTGACTTATATTGTATGAGCTCATTTTTATTATTTACTCTCGTTATCTCAACACATTGTGATCTTTTGCTAAGATACGAAGTCATCCACTGTAGAGCCGTTCCTCTGATTCCACATCTCTCGAGCTTATCAATTAAGATATTATGAGATACAAAATCAAAAGCTTTCGTCATATCAATAAATAATGCAATTACGTTATTTTTCATGTCAAGTTTACTAATGATTTCATGCGTCAAATTAAATGCGGCTAATGTCGTAGATTTGTTTTTCTGGAAACCGTATTGATTAGAGTTAATGATGTTATGTTTAGTCCAAAAGTCTGTTATCCTGCTGTAGATGCATTTTTCAAATACCTTAGATATTATAGGGACAAGCGTTATTGGTCTATAATTGTCCACATTCATCTTGTCGCCTTTTTTGTAAATTGGTTTTACCACCGATCGTTTTAGTAATTCAGGGTAGGAACCATTTTCAAATGATAGGTTTACTAGAAAAGTCATTAGTGGGGCAAACTCATGTGCACATTCTTTGAGAATTTTTGTTGTAATTTCGTCGTATCCTACAGCGTTTGAATTTTTTAAGGATCTTATTATACATTTTATTTATATAGTATACTTAGTAGGAAGTAGGAACTACTGTACTCTGTACTTACTGAAGTATGGATACTGTGTCAAAGGTAAGTTAAGTTACAGAATTCGATTAAAATTATTCCAAAACCTATGGAAGGACCTACTAACTTCCCATTTGTCTGAGAGTACTACTTTCACGTGGCACAAACTTTCGTTAGGGCTGTCTCTCTCTATACTGTAGTTAGGCTGAAGAAATTTTGTACCTAATATGTGATTTTTTGGCCTTTTATAATAATACAAAATTCGCGCATTTATTCATTTCGCAAGTAAGATTACGCCCACGTGGCCTTATAAAGTTATTTATCAGAGGAATTATATTACATTATAATGTCGTAATATTTTGTTTTCGTGCCTTAATGGTGGCCAACCTCCTTAAAATTAATTAATTACTAAAGAACAATAAATGACAGGTAATTAATCAAGACAATTTATCAATTAAAACGCTATAATACGGAAGTAGGGATAGGCCCTCGAATTTGCATTGTCTTGTGGCGTGACACTGCATGACGAAGGTTGGATGACCCAAGTTTAAGCGATCCAAACTAATTTACAATATCTACATACTTACTTACCAATTATTTGATTACTCGATTAGGCATATGATGGCACTATTTAAAAAATCGCCTCAGATTGATCATCTTGGGAAAAGCTTTTTTGCAATCGAAATTTAGTGTGAGTAAGTGCAATTTCGGAAAGTCCATAGACAAATATTTTAGAATGTCGTGGGTGTGATTTTTGTTGTGAGTCTTGTTCAAGTTATGTAACAGTTGTCTATGGGCGGGAAGGTGGTTCCGCCATCTGTCTCTTTGCGACTGCTGACGGATTCAAGTGAATTCAATTGTCTGCAGACAATTAAATGAATATTTTTCTAAGACATTTGGCATGACTGCGTAAACATTAAATCGAGTTGTAGATCAATTTACCTACTCTACGCTCGTGTATCGCCCTCTTGTACCTACTTAAGTGCGTAATATAATAATAAGAAGATTAAGATTAAAACTCAGTATTAGGTACTTTATCTTAAACCTTGATAATATTGTAAAGGCTTGTATGAGAAATAAAGTGAAAAGTAGAAGGGAAAGTCTTTTCGTAGTTTTAAATGAAGTTATATTAAAATCTCTTTGATTATTTTGTTTGTATCTGGCTGGTTTTAATACCATTAATACACATAAAAGTTATAGCAAAAATGCAAAGATATTGGAATTTCTCCTCGAACTGCAATTTCTTTGTTATACAGTTTCAAAATGAGTGAGTGAATATAAAAACAAAGTAAGTACCTATCTACCTATTAGGCTGCGACGGGCGCTATATGTACTAAGAAAAAATTCGATTCCTACAATTTTACCTTTTAGGTATAATAATATAAACAGCATAATTGCAACATACAGCAACAAAATGTGACCTAGATTGTATCTAATGCAGTGTCGGTAGTAAATAGTTGGTTCGTGCATTTTCTGTCCTGGAATATTGATCCATTTTTGAGAAAAGAGGAGAAAGATACTTATCTTTCTTTTTATAGCCTCGATATAGCTGAAGATCTTAGAGCTCGGGATGGCCATAATTTTTTTTACGATGTTTTAAAAAAATGAAACCATTTTCAAAAAAGTGGTATTGGTGATGAAAAGCGGATGACGAAAAAATCGCGGTTATAGGTAGCTCAACACAGGCTGTGCGAAGCCAGTTAAAATAAATGCCCATAAAATAAACAAGACCGTATAGGTTTTTCTGGGTAGAGTTTGTCCAGTAATATCCTTGAGGAGGATAGACACTAGTGTTAAATAATAATGTGTTTACTTGTAAGTAACAGTGCGTCATACATTTTCTGCATGAAAGCTTTTCATGCGGCTTAACCCTTCAATTTGAATTACCTTCATAAATTTCCTCACTGATTTACTGAACTCCTCTTAAGAAACAGTTTCGATGTAAACATGTTTGTGACGGTTTTATTTAAAAATAACCGCTCTAGAATGACCTTGACTTTTAACTGCGCATAATTCAAGATGAATTGTTTTCTAAGTGAACACAAAAAAGCCTGAGAGCCTTTATTGCGTGTAGAACAACTACTCAAAGAAATACCTAAGTTATGCTGGATAAGCCAAGTAGATTTGTGTTTTTGGAAAGTAATTTAGTAGCATAATCGTCAAGTAGAAACGCATTTGACCGATTTGGTCGCGACCCTTTTTCTTGTCCAATATTTGTCAGCGGTCAGTGGCGGCAGCATATCGGCGGTGCTGATGCTGCATTCCCGTTTGCTATCTTAAATCAGTAAAACATGGTAGTTGTGTGTGTGCAAATATTATATTAGTAGATACAAGTAATATTAAAACGTTCGAAGTGGCACTGATATTTATATTCTTTCCAGTCTTGCTGTTACAAGGTGTTTTACATCTGGTCATAAAACTATCACAGGGCTTAACAACAAGGTGTGCGGAGTACCAGGAGCTTTCAACGTGGTTTCGCATTGTGATGAAACTTTATTTGTTCCGTGCGGTACCAGGTCTAAAAAATCTGGTACTATCGTACGCACATCAACGGTCTCTATTTCAATAACAAATCTTAGATGTATATTTATTGAAATTATGCCCTTCGCTTCGCACGACAGAGAAGTCTATGCTTTGCTTAGTAGCACTGTAAGCGAGACATGGACAGGTTTCGCACTCAACGTGGTAAAATCAGATGAGCTCTTTTAAAAAAAATATCTACAATATCGGCGGTCTTAATTTCATAAAGGTCAGAAGAATTCGTCGGCTTAAGTTAGTCAGTAAATAAAATAAGAAAAAAGGAATAAGGAAGGAAGAAAGGTTAAATAATAAAGGGATAGCGGAATTTCGTGCTGTCTGTGTTATCTAAAGCCATGAAAATTGGATATTGGTCTTGTGTCTTCTTGAAAAATTTATACGAGTAACCGAAAATCGGATGAAATTCCGAATATAAAGATACTTTGGATGGGTACGTATCCAAAAAGGCTAAACTGACAATCAGTCCGTGAATAATATGAAATACATTATCAACAAAATCAGAACCAGGATAATTTTCATCCCGGAAATATGTTTCGTTCGGATGTAGGTACGTTTATTGGTAAGTTGTTTGTCACAGCGCTGGCGCTGACTCTTTTCGTGAAATGAACATGCATTACTCTTATTAATATAATTTTAAACCATCCCATAAATGTTAGAATAGGGTGTCGATGTTTATTTATTGAAAACCGACTTTACCACTCGTGGAGCTAATATATACTTCTATATACTTATATTATAAAAAGGAAAGATTTGTTTGTAACGTTTTCACACAAAAACTACTGGACCGATTTCAAAAATTCTTTCACCATTAGAAAGCAGCATCTTCACTGAGTGACATATGCTATTACTATGTGATAACGATGTATAATTCCACGCGAGCGAAGCTGTGGGCGTCCAATAGTCTATATATATAAAAGGAGAAGGTGACTGACTGACTGACTGACTGACTGACATATCAACGCAGGGCCTAAACTGTAAGGGCTAGAAACTTGAAATTTTGCACAGGGGTTCCTTTTATAACGTAGGGGAGCACTAAGAAAGGATTTTTGAAAATTCACCCCCTAAGGGGTAAAACGGGGGTGCAAAGTTAGTATGAAACTTTGCCGTTTTTGAAGTCGTTAGACGGGTAAACGTCGTTAATGGGTCTAATTCTACGCGAGCGAAGCTGCGGGCGTCCACTAGTAGTAGATATAAAATAAATACGTAAATTGAAAGAAAAGATAATCGAGGCCTCTCGCATTCCATTGGCTAGGTATTCAAGTCATAAATATACCACACGTCCAATAACACTGTAATCCCACTAAAACCGCGAACCAGGGTAACGGCGCAAGTGGGTAATATAATATCCCGCAAGTAATATCGGTTGTGAGTGGGTCGATGAATCAGCAAATAAATGACGATAAAAGTGCGACCACACTCGTGAGCCATAGGTATGCTATGCTTCATACTCGTAATTTAGGTCCTGACCTTACAAAGGTCTCCAGTACCGTAATTATGTTCTTTGCGGAAATTCTTTGTACCTATATTAGGTTAGGTAATCCTATAGGCCAGGCCTTCCTCAAGGTGCCTGGTGAGACGGGCAGCTAGAATTTACTCAAACAAGACTATATGCCTATCTATATCAGGAAGGGGAGTCAAAAGGAAAACTAGCTATTGGTAACAGAAATAATTCCCACTTTTCCATGCATGTGGAAAATGTATGCGCGAAGTTGATTTTATATCGTTAGGGTAAAATTATATTAAAACCACCTTTGACTCAATGCAAACACGTGTCTATTGACTTAATGAAAAATTCCCTACTACATCGTTCATTGTAAAATTTAATAAAGCGAGCCACTAAGGAATATGTGTATGCTAGGGAAGTTTAATCTTAGTGTGTATGTTTTTTTTAGACAACATCACTACCCACAGAACAGATAAAGGAGGTGTTCTGTGTCACTTTTTTACGTTACGTACCTACGTGTACGTTTTACTTTAGTAGAAAAAAAAGAAAAACTTGAGAAAAGGCAAATAAACATTTCTCTCGGTTGAAGCGAAGTGTTGCAAAAAAATAAACAACATAAGTAGTCATATTCTTCAACATCGGCTCGAGGGGATATTCCTTATTCCAAATTCCCTCAACGCAAGAGCGCCCACGACGCCGCAGAAGAGGAGGAAAGGTCTATCTGTATAGTCATATTTCCTATAATGTACATTCAAGCTGCATATGCCATTAAATGTATTGCGGAAAATGGTGCTAAGTAGGTACTATTTGATTACACTTTATAAAGGTCTCATTGCTCTGAGGATTGGACAAATGATGTGATAAACGTTCTCAAGTCTTTCTTCGAATTAACCTGCACCTATTCAAGGACTCCAATAAAACTACGCTTAGGTAGCTCTATCATTCGAGGTTGCAAAATTATTCTTGCATAATAAGGAAAAGTCATAAGGCATTAAGTCCGCCCATTGTACCTATATCTCTTTAGAGGTGTCAATAAAGTTAAATAAATAAATAAAATAAATAATAAAACCCTCTTTTGGCACGTTTCACACAGGTACCTACCAATTTATCTCGTGAAAACCGTGTTTCAGCAGTACCTACTTCAGTACAAATTGTATTGTGTGTTCCTATTCGGATGTAAGCAATGTCTCCATGGACTGTTACATCTTAGATATCTGTCTCAAAGCTCTTTGATTGAAATAATGAAAAGCATTGTTTCGCTACGCCTTGCCTTTCAAATAGGTATAAAAGAAGCATAAACCGTGTATTCTGAAGTATTACACAGATATTATTTATCTACAAAATATCCGCTATTTTGCATATCTTCTCATTTAGAAACAATACAATGACATTTCACTCTAATGACATGTCGCTTTGTTAAAAACCGAACAAATGAAAAATAATAGTAGGTAGGTACTTATTTAGTTAAAAAAATAGCATTAACTACCTACTTGGAAAGGGACTGGGTTAGCCCAGTTAGTAAACGAAGTAAATAAGTTAATAAAAATTAGTCGGTCAGTTCGTTAGTAGGTACCTATAAAAACTTAAGGATACATATATTGATACGATAATTTTGTTCCAATATTTTTTGCCAACAACATTGTCCCATAAGCTTTTCCTGCATTATTGGCCGCATAAAGGTAGGAAAATAAATTTTCCTTATCGCGAGGAAATGCTACAGTTAAGAAAACCTTGAACACATGGGTAAGCCATCACTAGCCATAAAATATTAATGAAAGAATAACATGTAGGACAGGAAAACGTGTTTTATTTATCTCTAGTCGACACTCAGCCTTCTAATTAAATGACATGATATATAAATTACCTTCTCATTGCTGTCCTAGATTATGGTAGGTATAATTTTCTCGTAAGAGTTACAAACATTGGATGTATGTTTTTTTTTGTAAATACAATAGAAAAGACATGAATACGTAGATAGGTATAACATAGATTTGTAAACTTGTCTATTTTTTTAACACTTCTACAATAAAATTATTACTATACGATCTAAATCTCCACTTTTCTCAAAAGCGCGTTTCACACATCAGATTTAATTGAGAGTGAGTTATAGTATAGCATAGCAGTTATATTCAGTGACGCCGTAAACGTCTGTATGACCATGATAAGACCAATAAAAAAACAGCAGTTAAATAATTTAATAGTTAAAGTTTACATTGATAACCCACACTCCTGTTAGTTACACGTCCTTGGGAAAAGTTCTGCAATTCATATAGCTGCGAGTGGAAATACTGTTTACTTTTTACTACTCTAAAACGTTTACGGGCGGAGACTCGGAGAGAACTGCAAATATGTAGATTTTATAAAACGTACACCAATGTAGGTACCACTGTTCTGATGAGTACCAAAGTAAGCAGGTGTATCTATATATATATAGCTACAATAGATCTCTTTAGGTCGCAGTGGCTTGTGGGCATAACTGCCCACACCCCCGTCCGATAAATAATCTATATATATATATACATATAAAATTATATATTTCAATGTATGTAATGAATTAGTGACGTAAGCTCGTTTGTATACAATTTTAATTGTTAAAATAAATAAAAAAACGTTTGTTTGGTTTAATATTTTAAAATAGCTTCCGCTTGCCAAGCTAACTTGACGAAACGATTCGATTTCACTAACCAATTGGGGATGCAATGTTAGGTTAAGCTTTTGAATAAAAATAATTAAATAAAATTATGCTCGTGACAGGGCCTCGTTTGCTACCTAATGCACATCAAAAGAACAACAATAATTGTCATTACTCTAACGCCAGAGCCCGACCGTGGCAGAGTGAGTGATTACATCACACTTGTGTTAAGACTGTATAATACACTGCGAATGGCTGGAAGTGATAAATGAAGGCTAACTCTTGACTCTAGTTCAATGGCTTGCTGCCTAACGAGATACCATTTGCAAGTAATCTTTCAACTTTCTGCGATCTTAGATTTGTGGTAAAATATACCAAGACAGAAACCGAAAGCGCCGGTAAGTGAATTTACAAAATGCCACAAATACACTTGAATAGAGCTTGCTATTTCCTCACACGAAATACTGAAAAATCTTGCTAGCTACAACACGACCTACAAAACGTAGTTATAATATATATACCTCACACTGTAGGGCACAGGCCTCCCCCACATACTCAGCTGCTGGAGATCTAGAGCATACTCTACCACGCTGCTCCAATGCGGACTGGTGGAGGGGTTAGAGGCCAACCCAGCGTCGTCAAGATGTCTATTCGCGTTTACAGCGACAGAGCATGTTAGGCGTAAATGAACTTGTAGCGTTTGGTAAAATTTAGGAAATTATTTAATTAAAAATTATGTAATAACTTATATTACAAAATTTGATTTCAACATTACTATATTAAGTAGGTATACAACAGTTTTATAGTTCAAAGTTTTCAAATACTCGGTCGATCACGAACTTTCGCAAGAGCTTTTAACGAGTCTAACAGCAATGTACGAGTACAACCTACATGTTACATGATATAAACAATGTCGTCTACATAAAGTAGGAATCTCTGCAGCTACTAAAAGTAGACCCGCGTCACAAAATCTCATTTACTACTAGCATAGTGTGATAGTAGAATGAGGTTGTTAGGTGATTATATTTATAATTATACGCTTTGTGCTGGTCGGCAGAGGCGTGTTATACATATGTTGAGCCTACTGCCATACTTTAATTTTACCTACAATTTTATTGCAGCTACTATTTGGCTATCGAACTCGCCTCTCACTCGAGGGGTCCGGGTTCAAATCCAAGTGGCACGCACCAATCACTTTTGTAAGTTATGTGCGATTTACGTAATTAAATGTCTCCTTACAGTGAAGGAAAAAACGTGAGGAAACCTGCATCCCTGAGAGTTCTCCATGTTCTCGAAGGCATGTGAAGCTTCCAATCCGCACTTGGCCAACATGGTGGACTAAGGTCTAACGGTTAGGTTAGGTTAGACTCTAACCTCTACTTCCGTTCCGACATGAGACCCGTGCCCAGCAGTGGGACAATGAAAGGGTTGCAGTGGTGTAGCTTCTATTACATTTTACCTGATCCATAACCGCGCAACAGAGCAAACTAATGTAAAATTAATTTAATTAACATCGGAAGCTTTAAAGTTAATTCTTTCGGAGTTCCATTGTAAGGCCGTGTCCATCGAACTTTATTAAATTTTCAAACTGGTTAAAAGCTTCTGCCCTTTCCGCGCTCCTGTCAGTATGTCCTTCGAACAATTATGTCGATGGCGTGTTCATTTTGCTGCAAGTAAGGGTAATGGCATGTTGGGGGAATCCGGAAAAGTTGAACCCCTTTATATATTAACATGCATAAAATGTTAATGTTACAATATTATGCATAAAATGTTAATGTTACAATATTATGCATACCTATGTGGAGTTATGTGACCAGCACACAACAATGAGACGTTGTAGATAAGGCTTAAGTTATTACTATCTATGATATTATTATCGAATCGATTATTGAAGATAAGTGTAGGTATGTCATGCGCTCTAAAAACGACACACAATAATCTGATCATATTATTTGTGCACTGTTTAATTTCGCGTGATGTGATGAATTCTAACAAATCGACATGCCATTTGTATACACTGAAAACTATGAAAGTGAACATATAAAAACCTATTCTTACGTAACTTCGATGCTCGATAGCTTTAGATTTATTTTTTGATTTAATGATATAAAGGGAGTGATTTCTAAAAGAAAAAGATAATTAGCCTTTTCCGTGTACGTTTTTCCGCCTCCAGGGTACTTTTTCAAAATCCCATTTTTTTATTATTAAACATAAATAATTTATAGTTTTGGTTAAACATTCTATCAACTTGTATACAGCGTTGAATTTAGAATTCACTCAGAGATAAACGCTGAGTGAGGAATAGTGTTGAAGCAATCACGAGGTCGGCGCATCATATTGAGGGAAATGGGTGGCTTGTGCACGCGGAGTAAACAATTTTGACGTGCAGTCATTACTGCGGTAAGGAAATGCATGTTCAATTCGTTCATCTATTTTTAATCTGTGAATTTGCACGGTGGACTTGACCATACATATATATATCCAATCTACATAATATAACATCGCGCCTGTATTTTGCCGAAGTGGTAGGTGTGTTGTGTACCTACACTCAATTTTCACCAGATATGTTACCTAAACATAACTCAGATTACATGGGAACTCCCATGATAGGTGGTGAGCTTATTGCCGTACACCGGACTCAAATCCAGACTTGAGCTACAGTCAACCTGGGTAACATTGGCCCACTTTTCAGAAAATATATAGTCTACATCCAAAGTCAATATTTTTTGTGCCTTAGTTAAGGTTTGTAAGGAAAATTTAGGTATGAAATAAAATGTTGCCCTATGAAACATATTTTTTTATTAAATCTTTTATTATTTGGTATTGATAGGAAAAATAGGAAATCAGGCTGTTACGGCCCTTCAAAATATCTAAATAATTGTTAAAAAATAAAATTTTAACCGAAAAGTAACTACTTTATTATCAAAAAATGCTGTTAAGTCATCCTTTCTAATCATCCCATTCCATCGCCAAAAATCATCATTTATCTCAAAATAACTGCCTTTTCGAGTTATTTACGATTCATTTAAGACTTATGATTATTGTTAATTGATAATAGCACTATTTCTGGTCGATTCGTTGGCCAAATCCAACAATCTGTAGAGAAAAGTATCGTCTTTAATGCACTCACGAAAAAGGCAACCTTTGAATTTCGTCATTGACAAATGACACATTTCGGCGGGTGAAATACGTTTACGAAGATACCTTCTATCTTTTATTTGTAAAATTTTTTTTTTATCAATTAAGGCAATCTGTAAAAAATAATAATAATCGGAAATATAATTTTGGGCCAAAGTTATAACTACGGCCAAAGTTACCCAGATTGACTGTACTACTGGGAATTTCAAATTAGAAAAACTAGAAAAAAAAAATTTGTCTATGATCATTTTATAGACGCAGATACGCTTGCTTCACCGCCCGATTCTCTCCCAATCCTTTGTATGACCGAGCCAACTAAGTCTGTGGGCTTCAGCTAAGAAGATGAGCCTAACATTAATAGGTATCTTAAATATTTAAATATCTTTTCTCCATATCCATCTAGTTTTTTCCACCTTTACCTTCAATGCCTCCTAACGTTATTTCCCACTAAGCTCGATGCCTACGCGTCTCTGGTTTGTTAACTTGCAATAAATAAAAACATCTTCACGTCCGATATTTCAGATATCTGTTGTCAGTTTTCCTCTTCAGTGGCTTCGCGATCTGCGATACGACCGTGACCACATTTCTGTTCACACAAGTTCGTATAAGTAGTCTTCAAACGTCGTCAAAATAGAAATCTAACCAATACAAATGTTTAAAATAATGTTCGAAAAAGTTCTAATTTCTAACCTTTGCAGTTCGGGTAATATCATAGAATAGAATTGGTAGATAATAATGAGGGCAACTTCTATGGGTCCGCACCGATATCCGCATATTGTTTGGTCATTAAACTTGACCCCTAGGCTATTGATTCCATCTTGTGACCCCGGGAAAGACGACGCTGTTTGTGGCTGCACAGCGTTGTGTAATACGGGAAGAGCCCGTCTTGGGCGCAGCGCTGGAGGGCACCGGCGCGTTCTACAAGAGATCCCGGAGCCCTCCTGTAGCGCCGGAGTAGGCCACCGAGTGGGTTTTAGTGGGTGAAAGTCCCACAAAACCCGGCGTCGCTCCCACGACGTCCGGGTACCTTTTCAAGGTTTCCCACTCGCTAAACAAAAAAGGCTATTGATTCAGACATTTAATACTCTAATTCATAACCAACCGGTTGAATAGTTAGAGAGCTGTTCAATCAAACACGAAACTATGAACTAATCAAACTAGGGAAGGTGTCATTGACACGATGTCCTCTATAGATTTGCCGGTGAATTATGATGTATTGATGTACTAAGAACTTTCCAGAAGTTATATCATGTTACTTTAAATGACATAACCTTTTAGTTTGGGTAGACAGAGTTCAAGCGAGCGGTTAAATTTGCGTTAGGTACGGCGAGAGTCCGTGGCCAGAGTAAGGACTTAACATTCCCATAGTAATGGCATGTAGCTACTCGAAACTTACTTAGGCAGAAAAAATCGATAGATTAGAATCTAGCAATATTGTGGACAAATACGTTCGTGTAATATTGAAACCATAAAATGTAGGTATGTGGCTAATGATGTAAATATTATATTTCCATCACTAGCGTAAATATGTTAGTAGGGTTTTATACTTTTGATATCAATTATAGGCAAATAATATTCATTTAGTTTATAAAACTTCAAAATAAAAATAAAAACATACAAGCACCATCCCTACAAACTTCCACATATATAATATTACCACCACGTTAGTTACAGTTGATAGATCGATTATTTTATCAACCAGCCGGTGATAGTCAAGACAAAGGATCAGACATGATCAACTTAGCATAGGCTGTTGCATGCTATATTTATTCTATGGTGCTATCGATAGCAAACTTGGTACTTACATGTGAAGACTATTGTAGTGTACATATCGCTACCTTTGGTAGATTCAACTCTATTAGAGAGCGAGAATGGTCTCGCGTTTTGCCTGAGGGGCATGAATATAATCACAATCCATGATGAGACCATTAATCTGTTCTATCACGAGCCCCTTGACAGAAAGCCTTTGACCGTAGCCCAACGATGGACAGGTGCGACTTGGGAGACCTCAAAGGCATTATGGAGAACAACCCGGTGCTCGAGTATCTAACATTATAATTCTTAAAAATTATAAGTTAACACTTATAACTTTCCAAAAAGGATGACAAAGAAGAACAAATGAGATCTGAACCACAAATCTATCAACTACACGCCAAATTGTTCACTTATCTTAGCTTGTATCTAATTTCTATCAGAGAGACACTATCAAGGTCTTGGGCAACGTTTGTCGTATCAAATCTAATATTGGTGTACCAAATATTAGATTTGATACAACAAACACTGCACTGCGCACTGCGCTATATTCCATTCTGCGCTGTTCATTCTGCATACCAATCATTACATTGCAATGAGACTGATGTTCATTGTTATGGGGATCATCTCTTGTAGCCCTTGTAGGTAATGCGCTTATTTCGATGTCCTTTAACTACTCATCATAAAAAATCATGTGTTTTTTTAAAAAGATTTCGTGAATCATTATTTGAACGCATCGTTCGAAATTTCATAAACACCGTTGTATGTTTCATACAAAATGCTCATTAAGAGCTGAAGCTATATCACAAGTAACATTTTAATGGCTATAATAACAGTGAATGAACCGACTCTGGGTTATCTATTTCTCAACTACAGCCGTTAATGGTGTCCCTAATTGTAGATGGCATTCAGTAATTACAAAATTATACGACATTTAAGGCACTTTCGTACATCAAAGAAGATTGTGCATATTTATTTAAGGTACTTGGTCGTCATTACTTCAACTTGAATTCACGATCAATTCATCCTGTGATGTAACTCGTATTTTAGTTTGACATGGCCTTATTCTCAACCTTATTCCTCTAGTTAAAACCTAGAAGATAAAGGTAACTTATGGTAAGATTAAGGTAGAGCCAGGTGGCTCGAGTTCGAATCAAACCTGGTATTGCAGCTAGATGCACTTGCATTTACGCTGTTGTATTGAATTTGAGCGGTGACAGCCCAGCCTATCGAACTCGCCTCTCACTCAAGCGGTCCGGGTTCAAGCCCAAGCGGCATGCACCAATGACTTGTCTAAGTTATGTGCGATTTAAGAAATTAAATATCACTTGCTATAACGGTAAAGGACACATCTTGAGGAAACCCGCATGCCAGAGAGTTATTCATAATGTTCTCGAAAGCATGTGAAGTCTGCCGATTCGCACACCTGCGGGAGGTCATAAGCATACTCCCTCCACCATGCCATGCATTGGAGCAGTGTGCACCAATGCGGATAAGTGGAGCCAATGCGTACCTATTGGTAAAGGGTGGGTATCTCGTAATATCAAACCATGACCCCTGGCTGTCATGATAAGTAGGCTTTATAGTAACAATTCAAAGTTTTAACAAGTTTGTGTGCCGATAAATTGGGGTATCTAAGCAAATTTAGACACTCATCCTACAAGTCCAGACAAAGAGGTCGCTCCAATCAAATCCAGTGTGAAGTGTCATATCAAGTTTGTCTAGACTTGTTGCTTGTAACATGTTGAAATTAGCATTTAATCTACAAGTTGGCAGTGCCTCAGGATGAGACGGGTATAACTTTTCATTGGAATTATCAAAATTAATTTATGGAATGCTGATAGCAGATATGGCTACGCGCGATATACCTTCTTTTATTTTTCATTCTCTAATGTCTCCAAGATTCTGGCATACAAGTCTCATCCAAGGAGGTTATGTATCAAATAATGTATGTAGTATATAAAATGTTTACTCTGTCCTAACTTTGTCCCTAGTCTTACCTCTCAGTTATCAGTAAAATAAAGTCTCAGACTCAGTATACTGAGCTGATTTCTGCGAACAGTGTCAGTTTATTAATATCGTTCTATTTTTACCGGTGTTATATTGTGGGTTTGCGCGTAATCCGCAAAATCATAAATCAAGGCACCTACTTGTGAAGGTGTCAGGGAGGAAGCGGTAAACGATCACCGAACGTCAGCTGATACCTCCTGTCTGCTGAGAATTCGAAATATTAAGATTTCGACGAGAGCATTATATTTTTTTTTTGTTTTATAGGTTACATACATACCTACATGTGTATGCGTATTAATCCACTCATACATATATTCAACTGGCTGGAATTTTAATTTCTATTTTCTAATTCAAGTAAGACAAATTTGGTAACAATTTGAAGCAATTATGTCGAAATTTTTAAAAGAATCCAAACAAACTTCATCACAACATCCTGTAACTATCCCCAAAAAAACTCTTACTTCCTAAACCCATCTCAGAGACTCGTCGCTTAACGCCCAGGCAGGGCAATTGCGCAAAAGTTTTCCTAAGAATATATTCATACCGAACAATATGACATACCGAACAGCGGAAAAGTGTTTTGTAGTTTTTGCTGTGGTTTCAAGGAAAGTTGAAATAATTCACCCGTCAATGATAAGGTCTTCATTGAATTGACAGTTTAACACAACAAGAATTTGACATAGGTACCATACCAATCGTAAATTCCACGAAAACTTTCATGCAATATTTTTATTTTTTTATTTTATTGTGTTTGAGACGAAATAAAGATTTTCTATCTTTCTTTCTTTCTTTCTTTCAATAGCCCCGATACATCAAAATCGGTGGAGTCCATCGGGCAAAACGCTCTTGACAGACAAAAGAGTAAACTATATTTCTGGAATCTGCATGAATCACCTATCAACCTCTGATAGTTTTATAAAATCTTTTTAAAGGTACCTACAGATACACAGCCTCTGGTATATCAACATCTCTTGTATACCTACAATATTCCTATTCGATCTCGCTTGATATTTTAAACAACGCCCTTCGCGAGATATCGTCACCACTGATGCGTTAATACGTCAACAATATTGATGATAGGCCGGGTATAATGTTACCGAGCTTCGAGAACAATACTTGTAATAGGTAGGCCAGGACGTAACTAGGTCAACAATCAACTAAGGAACTGTTGGGCCGGAAAATCCGGTATAATCACGTGTTACAGCCAATTTAATCCGGTAATTAATCATTCTATTCTTACGTTAAGGTAAGTAGTGAGTTACTGAAAGCTACTTTCAATAAGTGGTGATATCTTCTATATCTATACTAATCTATACTAATATTATACAGGGTTATTGGTAATTCGACGTATTCTCGTTAGGAGGTGATAGGGGTGACTATTTGTGATAATTTTAACCCCCATATGCATTATGCAAAAGTGAACCATTTTCGAGTTATCAAGCTTTTCAGCTTTTTTCAAAATAAGTCAGAAATGCAACATCAAAAATTTATTTAAAAAAAAGTATCAATTAAAATCTATTTTTTTCTTCTGATTTATAAAAACGATTAAACAATGCTTATTTATCAACATTAAAACTACAATTATCGGTCCAACTTTAAAAATGCGAGACGATTAACGATATTACTTCAATATTTTTTGAGATTTATGTCCTCTAAAATGCCTTAAAAACAAAAAAAAATTATATCAAACTTGGCTTGCAGATTTTTTTAAAAACATAACCGTTTTCTTAGCTTTCCAACAAGGCATAACAACTATGAACTTATTTTAAAAAAAGCTGAATAATAACGATCACATAGGAAGCAGGCGGAAATTTGTATTCGAACTAAACTTAAGTTCTTTCTTTAAAATTTTCAAAAAATTAATTAAAAACAATGCCCAATGTAAATAAAACAAAAAGTTTATATAACCAGTAAAATTTTAGTAATAATAATAATTAATAATAAGTAAGAATTAAGACATTTAGTAATTTTGCCTAATTAAAGTTCTTGCTCGAACGGACTTCCACTATTGTGAGACAATACGAGAAATAGAAATCAACCAGCGTTAAGACCGGACTCCTCGTAGGCCACGGAATTGGTCCTGGTTAATGCCGGAAAACCACCAGTCCGTTTTTAGTTATTAATTACAAAGATATGTGCAAGAATTTATCGATGAACCAATTTTGCTCGCTTACGAATTTTTTTTAACAAATGAAATGCTTGAAAACTTGCCTTTGGCTATAAGGCAAAACATGATATACTAGCAAGACGGATGTCACACATTTTGGTGTCAATTAGGCGATGACTTGATAGCCATTTTCCTAATCGTTGGATAGGGAGAGGACCCATTCCATGGCCTACGAGGAGTCCGGTCTTAACGCCGGTTGATTTCTATGTCTGTGTGTTGATTTCTATGTCTATGCGTTCACATGAAATCCTTAGTTTACGACGTCTCGCCTGTGTCATCCGCGTTAGAACTCAAAACAAAAATTATAAACGCAGCTAATGTGATTCGAAATAATTTGACCACTTCAGCAGTTAAGTTACACCTCAGAAAAAGAATGAGACTTTGCGTACGCAATAGGGGAAGTCCCTTCGAGCAAGAACTCTAATTAGGCTAAATTACAAAATGTCTTAATTGTTACTTATTATTAATTGTTATTATTACTAAACTTTTACTGGTTCTAAATTTAATTTTTAATTTATATTTTTTGTTTTATTTACATTGGGCATTGTTTTTAATTATTTTTTTTTGAAATTTTAAAGAACGACCACAAGTTTAGTTTGAATACAAATTTCCGCCTGCTTCCTTTGTGATCGGTTTTTCTCAGTTTTTTTAAAATAAGTTCATAGTTGTTATGCCTTTTTGGAAAGCTAAGAAAACGGTTATGTTTTTAAAATAATCTGCAAGCCAAGTTTGGTATAAGTTTTTTTTGTTTTTAAGGCATTTTAGTGGACAAAAATCTCAAAAAATATTGAATTAATATCGTTAATCGTCTCGCATTTTTAAAGTTGGACCTATAATTGTAGTTTTAATGTTGATAAATAAGCATTGTTTAATCGTTTTTATAAATCAGAAGAAAAAAATAGAGTTTAATTGATACTTTTTTTTTAATAAATTTTTGATGTTGCATTTCTGACTTATTTTGAAAAAAGCTGAAAAGCTTGATAACTCGAAAATGGTTCACTTTTGCATAATGCATATGGGGGTTAAAATTATCACAAATAGTCACCCCTATCACCTCCTAACGGGAATACGTCGAATTACCAATAACCCTGTATATAAAGAGGAAACATTTGTTTGTAATGTTTTCACACAAAAACTACTGGATCGATTTCAATTATTCTTTCACTTAGAATGCAACATCTTCACTGAGTGACATAGGCTATATGATATTACTAGGTATAAACGAAACAATTGTTATGTCTAATTCTATAAAAAGGTGACATTAAAGTTGTATCTACTTTGGCCTTCTTCCAGGACTGCTTAATGGACGGATCAATGTAGCCAAACCAGCTGTCAATTCATAGTCTTTGAATGTTTAAGCCTTTGTGTGCGAAATTCCTACAGGCACGTTTCTATCGTAAACTATTTATAACGTTACAAAAGGAAAGGGCAACTAAAAGCCTATTTTTAAAACTGCGATACTTAAACTGAACCTTCGGGTGGCTTGAGAACATTCGCCACTGGGTTGGCCACTAATCCCTCCACCAATCCGCATTGGAGTAGCATGGTGGAGTATGCTGTAGACGTCCCACAGCTGTGTCTGTGGGGTAGACCCGTACCCAGAAGTTCGACGTCTATGCATAATTTTCATTAAATATGGAGTAGGTATCCATATATTCCATACAACCATGTATACAATTTGGATGGCTTGCCAAGCCATTGTAGTGTAGCGCATGGTTAACCTATTTGTGCTATACTTTGTTGATTACTTAACCATGCTTGTTTAATTAGACTCAACCATCATAATTATCACCTTATTATTATATGATATTGATTGGGGTGATTATATATTTTAAAGTTTATATGGCATTTATTTGGTGAAGTCAAAACACTCTGGATGTAAAAAGGACCGGTTTTTGAAGAATTTCCGTTACAGTAAAATTCATAGTAGGTAAGAAGACGTAAGATGTATAATAGCTGACGTACTCGTAATTCCACAAAAACCTATTCATTATGCGGCTATCGGCAATTAACGTAGGATCAAATTACCGACCGGTCGGTTAGTCAGCAATTAATGGAGGCTTATCCAAAAGAGGACGCCCAAGGGCGTTTATGAGTAAGGCAATCTATGAGCAGGAAATTTCCAATCAATATGAAACTAAAATATTATCTCTTATTTTTTTTTATATACAACATTTTTCGTCTTTACCATTCATTAGAAACATATTATAGTAGGGGAGCCCAAGAGGGGATTTTGCGGGATACTCAAGCGCGTAAGTTTAATATACAGTGGGATACCTTGTACCCGGTTAAGTACCTCCACCAAATATGAGCCCCATATATAAATGGGGCCGTCAAGGATAAAGGATCAGATTAGTAAAAAAAAAAAATTTGTCATCAGAAATTCTTGAGCGCGTTAGATTAAGGTAGGGTGAGTTAATTACATGCTAAAAAGTGTATATTCCACTAATCTTACAATTTGAGAGTAACGTAAAGAAAGGGGAGGGCTACAACTTTGTAGCCCATATTCCACTAATCTTACAATTTGAGAGTAACTTTGTAGCCCTCCCCTTTCTTTACGTTACTCTCAAATTGTAAGATTAGTGGAATATACACTTTTTAGCATGTAATTAACTCACCCTACCTTAATCTAACGCGCTCAAGAATTTCTGATGACAAATTTTTTTTTTTTACTAATCTGATCCTATATCCTTGACGGCCCCATTTATATATGGGGCTCATATTTGGTGGAGGTACTTAACCGGGTACAAGGTATCCCACTGTATATTAAACTTACGCGCTTGAGTATCCCGCAAAATCCCCTCTTGGGCTCCCCTACTATTATGAGAGATAGCAGCGTGATTGCGTGAATATACGTTTTTTAAATGTTTCTGAAACGCCGTTGTTCATCTCCACACTTGCGAGACGGATGGAAGATGAAAAGATGTTTATTTTTAGTGTAATGAGGCACATAAATCTTTTCAAATTCGTGCTCTTTTCCGAGCCCTCCGATATAATGGAGCAGTTACTGGTAACATCGTAAAATATCGTTTTTTATCCGACTTACGGAGCTCCGCAGTTGAAACGAAGTTGGTGCGCAAATTACGATCCGCTTCAATCATAAATCATCACAGTGGAGCTAGATTCCTGATCGATTCGAAATTTGAAATACCGCCACCACTACCAACACCCTTTCTTTGTCCCACTGTTGTTGTTGATTTTTAACTGTGATTGTCAATAAAATTGGGTTGGATTGAATTGGAAACCATCGTAAACGATGCTAACCTAGGATTTACAATAATGTTCACATTGAATTCTGTAATCTGAGGTAAGTACCTACACATAATCCTCTTAGTATTAAGTTTAACAAACCTTATTTCAAATCAACACAAAATTGAGGCATTTCTCAAAAACGAGCTTTAAATCTATATCGAATCTCTAGTAGAAGGACTCTCAATTTTTATTTATGTAATTATTACGTTATTATTTTACTAATTACATATTTTCTTTTTTTACTTGAGTATTTGTAAAAGCTATAAATTGCATTTAAGCTGTACATGTAATATGCGGAAGCAGTTATATGGTGTAAAGATTTATATTTGTAAATGTTAACTTGATATGTAATTTTATGCTTTCCAAATAAATAAAATAAAATAAAAATAAAAAAGTAATGACAGTGTCGGGTCCTTTCATGAATACATAATGTTCTTATGAATAATTATTGACCGCAGACATAAAAGGAATCTTCGATTTTACATTTCTAGGCGTATTTTTCATCAGCCCGACTTAATCTAAGTTTTGCGGCAATCAAAAGTTAGCGAATTGGCTGTTTATAGCCGCAGATGGAATTGAAGTTAACATATTTTTAATCAAATCTCTATTGAAGTAAGTTCTCCGGTGGGAAAACTGAAACGCTTGGCGATTATTTGCCAATCAAATAAATTGAGCTTACTTTTATACAATAATAATGAATTTTCTCAATAGGTATGTACTCATTTATCTTAGTTTTACGTTTTAAACATCCATGGTCTTTCGGAATTCTCGGAATAGAAGGTGTTAGACAGTTAGACATTATATAGTCCTCCACGCTGGCCAGGTGCGGATGGCAGACTACACTTACTTTCGACCTTGTCGTCGTCGTGATAACTATTATACTGTATATACTTACTATGCATTACTGTAAGTTATAAAACTGTTACCTCTACTGCAAGTATGTGTAAGATTAAGCTGATGAGCTTAGAAACACACACTAATCCCACAAAAACTAAATTAAGCTAAATGGATAAAGCAGTCTTCACAAGACTATTTTAACTTATCTCGTTTCGCCACTAAATTAGTTTTAGCTCTGATACACGTCTTTGTACCCACTATACACTTAACACATACAAAAGAGACTTAGGACATGGTCGACCAAATAAACCCGTTCTCTCACCCTTTCTAATAAAGGATGGGTGAACCACCGTTGCCACCACAACCCTTTCTTTGCACCACTTTTAAGCTCGGGTCGTTCAGATATATTTTATGGATATAAGATAGCAAACGAGTATGCAGCACCATCCATCAGCTGCCGCTCGTGACTTCTATGACTAACAATGGATGAACGCTGACAGCCGGTGACAGTCCACGAACACTTAAGTTTTCCGTTCTTCATTGGCTTCCTCCATGCTTCGTAGCAGTCTGTCTCAGTTGTTATCGTAAGATAGCAGTCGTTATGACATGTCAGAGGCCTTCGGGTGGCCGAAAAACTTATAATAATCGGTTTGACCACTAGGTTTGACACTACTCCACACTAAAGTACCTTGCATCTTCGAGCAACAGGTTATATTACCTAGCATCTTCGAGCAGCAGGTAAGAACACCTAACATCTTCGAGCAGCTGGTTAGAGTACCTACCTAGCATCTTCGAGCAGCAGGTAAGAGTACCTAGCATCTTCGAGCAGCAGGTTAGAGTATCTAGCATCTTCGAGCAGCAGGTAAGAGTATCTAGCATATTCGCGTAGTAGGTTTGAGTACATAGCATCTTCGAGCAACAGGTTAGAGTACCTAGCATCTTCGAGCAGCAGGTCAGAGTTTCTACACTCCAGGCATAGGGGAGATGGGGGGAATGGGAGTCACTTAAGAAAAACACATTGTTTAAGTCATAAATAATCGGTCTTTTATTTTGCCTATTTTAATTATAAATCTTATACTAATGAGGTATCAAGTAGCTTTGGTAATTTTTGGCTATCGTCATCAAACACGCTACAAAAATTAAAAAACAAATTTTGACTCTAGTTACCCACATATGCGGGTAATGGGAGTCAATCCTAGGAGTAATCCGAGACAAAACTTCTAAACAAAAAATAAACAAAATATAAACGTCTATCAATCAATAAAGTTTACATTATATTATAACTACTTATTTATGACAAAAATCACAATAATACCGAGAGAGACGACAGCGGTACCACACCTCTCTTGACTTTCCTTCTTCAAGGCATATCATACACCGCCAGCAAGTTACTACCACTCAAACATACTACAGACGTCTTTCTTTTCCAGTTACTTGGCATCTGAAATGAATAAAAACATTTTACAAATATAGTTCATACTACAAGATAGTGCGGGTTATGGGTATGGGTCACGAGTCACCTGACTCTCATTACCCCAATGACAGTTTTCGATTAGGATTCAAAATTCAACTCAAAAAACATTACAAATTCATATCAAACGAATCACTATCTCTAAGTTCAATTACGATACAACAACTTAAAATAACTTTAATCTTAAAACAAACTGTAGTAAATACTTACTTTTTTAATCAAAATTTCGATAGTTTTATACCAAATTCTCTCTTGTGATACTTGTCTCTCTGCCAATGACACGAGCGCCACTAGCGGTCCGCCGTGTTCGCATGTGCGGTGGAGGTGCGGAGGGGGGCCCCGTGCGACATAGCCATATTCTGTGCTGCGTTCTGTTTTGTTTATTTTAAACTGACCCGCATTACCCACTGACTCTCATTCCCCCCTTCTCCCCTACTTTAGTTGTGAGTTACATCGATAATGTGTTGTTCTTCTGTAATCTGAGGTGCTGTACTCAGATTACAGAACTAAGGTGTTGTAGTTTATCCGTTTTTTCCAAGACTTTTACTTTTTCTGACTAATTTAGTTAACAATGGTAAAGTGTTATGTGTTTTTATCTTAATTCTGAATTTAAAACAATGGTAAACACAAAATAAAAAAGGCTTACGGAATAAGTAGCCATTCCATGCTTTAGCTAATTACTCTTTACGATAAATTAATTATTTAAAAAAATAATATTTCAATAATAAGTAGAGCTAAGATTGTTTACCAAATAAAACATCTTGAGAAAAACGAAGCTTAAGTACATAGTAGAAGGAGTAAGTAGATATTATCTATATATATAAAAGGAGAAGGTGACTGACTGACTGACTGACTGACTGACTGACTGACTGACTGACTGACTGACATATCAACGCAGGGCCTAAACTATAAGGGCTAGAAACTTGAAATTTTGCACAGGGGTTCCTTTTATAATGTAGGGGAGCACTAAGAAAGGATTTCTGAAAATTCACCCCCTAAGGGGGTAAAACGGGGGTGCAAAGTTAGTATGAAACTTTGCCGTTTTTGAAGTCTTTAGACGGGTAGACGTCGTTAATGGGTCTAATAATTCTACGCGAGCGAAGCTGCGGGCGTCCACTAGTATTGAAATAAGACAACAACAGCATTATGATATTATTAGTATGCTAGCCAATTTCGCTGGGCCTCTCGAGTGGGCAAAAACTTTTCTCGGCCTTGAGCTACGTCGTAACTGATTTTCTTATCGTCCACTACAATACAAGGGTGACTGATTGCTGAACACTTGTGAACTGTGGGAATAACAGAGTATAGAAAAATCATGTAGTTTGTGTTGGACGTCGACATTATTAGGGTTCCGATGACAGAAAACCATTTTTTTTTCTATTTATAGTGACCGCTTCGTAAATTGTTTCTCGCCGTTTTACTTAACTACTAAGCTTCAACCCATAGACGTGCTGGACACGGGTCTCCCTCACGGACACAGCTGCGGGAGTTCTAGAGCATACACAACCACGCTGCTCCAATGCAGATTGTTGGAGGGTTTAGTGGCCAACCCAGTGTGGAACCGTTCACCCGAAAGCCTTCTACAAGGCTTAACTATTGTTTTCACCAAACAAAAACCGGGACCGACGGCTTATCGTGCCCTACTAAGCTCGGTAGCGCTTATGAAATTTTGACACTAGCGGTCACCAATCCACATACCGACCGCGCCCGGCGCTGCTTAACTCTGTCGATCACATTGAATCGACGCGAGCCATCAGGATTTCACACTTAGCTGCGACCCATATACGTCCTGCTGGGCACGGGTCTCCCCACAGACACAGCTGCGGGAGGTCTAGAGCATACACAACCACGCTGCTCTAATGCAGATTGATGGAGATTTCACACTTAATTACTATTATAGGTCAATTAATAACACGATAAGTGTGTAGAATAATAGAATGAAATAAGACTTTAAGTGGCTCTGACATATATACAATGTTGCAAAACAGACCTCTATTTTGCAGTAACCGGAGAATTTTTTACGTAGTCTATACTACGTAAAAAATTCTCCGTAGTTCTCCTATCCGTAATTTTATTCTACGTAAAAAAATCTACCTCTATAGGTAGGAGAAGGGAGTTCGTGGTACGAGTAGGCAGGTAGGTACTACAAAACAATTAGAAGTTTGTTATTGGTTTATTATAAGTACTTTGTGGATAAGAATGGTTTCCGTGCCAACGGTCGACGACATTGTTCGGCATTGTTGGATAAAATACAAACAACTTTTACGTAATTGAATGGATTTACTTGTACAACGAGAAATATACGTAGGTAGGTAGGTTTTCTTATCTATACTAATCTATACTAATATTATAAAGAGGAAAGATTTGATTGTTTGTTTGTTTGTTTGCATCGAATAGGCTTCAAAACTACTGAACCGATTTGAAAAATTCTTTCACTGTTCGAAAGCTACACTATCCCCGGGTGACATAGGCTAAATTTTATTTTGGAAAAAAATAGGGTTCCGTAAGATATTTGGGTTTTTCGGACACAAGGTGTAAAAAATCAACCAGAAAAGTTACTTATTTTGCGTACGCTGCCTAAACTATAAAAGATAGAACCATAAAATGTTCTAATTAATTGTAGATCTTATAAATATATATAAAAAAGTCCGCGACACACTATACCTATCTATGTCGAGTGAGGCACAACAACCATTTTTTTTATCTTGAATTTTTTTTGGACTACATTTACAGTTTATGTAGATAATATTTGGTCTTTGAATGATTAAAATTGGTTTTGAAGTGTCTGTCTGTCTGTCTGTCTGTTTCGCTTTCACGCCAAAACTACTGAACCGATTTAAATGAAATTTGGTACACAGTCTAGAGCCTGACAAAGGACATAGACACTTTTTAATTGGAAAAGTGTTTTACTAATGGGTTGAAATGGGAGATGAAAGGTTGTATGAAAGTATTGTCATTTTCAGAACTAGAAGCATAAAACTTAAATTTTAGGCTGTTGATAAGGTATAATCCTTACTAATCCTATCCTACTAATATTATAAAGGGGAAAGTTTGTAAGTATGTATGTATGTATGGATGGATGTGTGTTACTTTTTCACGTAAAAAGTACTGAGTGGATTTTAATGAAACTTTACAATAATGTAGCTTATACATCAGAATAACACACAGGCTAAAATTTATAAAGATATTGTGTGAATTGTCCAAAGTATGACGATAAGTGTCAAGTAGGTAAGTAGGAAAAAATCTACCATCTGCGAGCTATTCTGGCGTGCGCTGCCAAAACTACTGGACCGATTTCAAAAATTCTTTCCCACTATTAGAAAGCTGCATCTTCACTGAGTGACATAGGCTATATAATATTACTAGGCGTAAACGAAACTATTGTTATAATCTATATAATGTAAAATAAAGTCGTGTTAAATAAATTAAATTTTTTAGTAACCTGACGCAAATAGGGTTTATGTGTGTGTATTATAATTTTGATTTTTATATAAAATACCCGTGCGAAGCCAGGGCGGACCACTATGTAAAATAAAGTCGTGTTAAATTTTTATTTTTTTAGTAACCTGACGCAAATAGGGTTTATGTGTGTGTATTATAATTTTGATTTTTATATAAAATACCCGTGCGAAGCCGGGGCGGACCACTAGTATTATTATAAAGAGGAAAGATTTGTTTGCAATGTTTTCACACAAACTACTGGACCGATTTCAAAAAATCTTTCACCATTAGAAAGCTACACTCTTCACTGAGTGACATAGGCTATTATAATATTACTAGGTGTAAACGAAACTATTTTTATGTGTAGGTAGGTAAAAACGCTGCGGGCGTCCACTAGTATAAGAGTAAAGTAAGGTCTTGAGTGGCTAGTGTAGGTCATAATTATGTTGAAAAACCCATGGGTAAGACTGGTCTTCGAGTGCAGACAACGACTCAGGAAACGGAGCACAGGCCGCCCTCCAACAGGATGGACTGAGCTGAAGAAGTCAGCGGGTAACTGAATGGCACCGATTGAGGGAGGCCTGGAGGGATGGCCAGCAGTGGACTTGGAAAGGCTGATGGATGGATTGATGATTGTAACTTACCCAACATCCTGATGATGGCCTTCCGAGATTTCGCTTGTCGCGTCTCTCCATGGACGTGGCCGTTGAGTAGTCCTATTTTGGTCTTTTTGGTGAGTTTAGTTGACCTGCAATATACAACTTGCGTTATAACAATAGTAGGTAGTATATAGGTAGTATATTATTAAAGGTATTATTCAATTATCTCAATTTAATAGAAATATCTACTAAATTGATATAGTTAACTCAATTAACAAATCTCAATTGCGTTTTCAAAGTGTTTATTAATATCGTGCAAAGATTTTTTGACAATTACGTTCTTGAATTTCATTGCAGATCTAGATCAGTTACTTTTTTAATTGGTAGGTTTTTTTTAATACATATACTGGACCGAAATTTTAGTACCTACTTTTGTCATAAAGATCACGACTGCAATGCAATGGAGGTATAGGGAACCACGGAGCACAGAGGAGGACATGCCAAAAAGAGAGTAAGTTACGTCCGTGTTTCGGAGGGCACGATAAGCCGACGGTCCCGGTTGTTCTCAATTGTATACAATCTTTAAGCCTTGTCGAAGACCTTCGAGTGGCTTAATAAATTGTAGCTTCATATGATTGCCACCGCTACTCTCCGGAAATATTATTGTTGACAAAAAAGCCTCACCTATATTGCCGACCTAAATCCAATAAGTGGAACCGTTATGAAGCCTTAAGACGGGATTAATTATAAAAAGGTAACCTTCAAAGGTGAAAAACGAGGACAATAAATAATGGAAGGTTACTGTGGACTAAAGTCTAATATATAGCGGATCAAGCTACTTCAGTGTTTACATTCTTTTCCACTTTACATCTCCGTAGGACAATATTTAAAAACTAGGTTACCTTCTATCCTTCAGAAAAGCTTACGGTTAAAGCTACTACATTTATTCAAAGGATCTAGCAGTCCTTAGAATTCTTATTTTATTTTATATTTTATCACAATTTTTATAAATTAAAAATACTCATATTAAACTTAAAGTCCTGAGTTCGATTTATGGGTCGGGCAAACTATTACTAGGATTTTCTTTCTTAAAATTATCTGTAGTGTCGGAGTCTGAATGGCAAAAGGCTCTTAGCTCACGTACTTACTAAGAAAACAATACCTAATACACTTCTGCCTACCTCTTTGGGGAAATAGAGGCTTGTAGTTACGTTAACACACATAATATATACCTATCGATAGCTAACAAAAGTACAGCTCTCTGATACTAGATAAGCCACGAAAGGAGGCTACAGTGATTAATTATTTTTCGGAACCTTGAAGTTCCTGAGTGTAGTTAGAGTGTGTGAGAGTTACATCAACTGATGTGTGAGATAGGATCGAAGGTTATAATTCTGACAGATTATTATTTCACAGACGACAGTAATATACGTATCCTACTTTCGATATTGAACTAACACTCAGATCATACGTAGTAAAAATATACCGTGAAACGTAGGTATGACACAAATAATTTTTTACATATTTTTAGGTAGATAAGTTTGGGAATTGGTTTCCCTACTATTTCTATTGCTAAAGGAAGAGGAAAATTGTGAAAGTATTATGGATGATCAAGCAAGATCTACTAGTAAAATAAATACTGAAGGGACTGACATCGCCAGTTCCTTTTACAGTCCTTTTTCGTTTTATCCAAAATGCTATTGACGTCAGCGACCAGGAGTTCTATTTTCAAAAGAGGAGAAACAAACAAAAATGTACGCGTAATTTCGCGAGCGACAGCGACGAATCTGTGAATATTAGTGTTAGTTTAGTATTAGACACTCGTTTGGCGACCTTACCTGATGTGTATGCCCATGGTGACGTAGAGGCAGAGGATGAGGATGGCGGGTACGAAGAAGAAGAAAATGCTGCTCAGCTCCAGCAGCGGAGAGGACGCCATCAGTGTGCAGAACGCTGAGTCCAGGGATATGTTCCCGGAATCTGTGAAAAAAAAATTGATTACTAAAATCTTAAAAGTACTAGGTACAAAAAACGGTAGTCGAGTGCGAGTACTACACTTATAGGGTTTCGTACCAGCGAGTTATTACTAGAAGCATTTACCATGAATACACGTTGAAAAAAATAGATAATTTAAAAGCTGTTCCGTGGCAAGCTCCGGCACTTTTTTTATGGATACAAGATAGCAAACGAGCTTGCAGCACCACCCATCCGCTGCCGCCCATGACAACTGTTACTGACTTTGAACAAGACTCAATTAGGGACTGGGACTGGTTAGTCCAATTAGGTGAGAGAGTTAATTAGAACATTAGTTGGTTATTTAATATGTTTGTATGTGTCGCGGAACTATTATGTTGTGCATGCAGTATGAACGTGACGTATCTTTCTTAAAATATCATTGGCCTAGACTTTGATGTCGGCCCGTATACTGTATTAGAATTCTAGGCTGTCGGAAGTAGGTTTGTTCACACTCTGTTTATAAAGGAACGTTTAGCGTTAAAGTAAGGATACACCTACATAATTCCAAATAGGTAAGACCGATTTAGAAAAGCCAGAGATGCCTTGCGTGGGTCGAATCCGCATCCGGCGTGGGAAGGTCAAAAGGAACCACTTAATGGGCGATCTCGGCCGAATATCAATAGAATTCTACATTTAAACGCAAGTTTTTTTTATTTTCTGCCAGTATAGATTCTTAACACACCCTCAAAACAATACATACCTACTGCTGTTATGTGAGAGTAAATGAAAATAACTGTTTGATTTTATGGTAACAATGGTTTCGCAGCATCCAAGTACGTTACCGACTGTATAATGTAATTAGAATAAATGTTTGATTATATTGTACATTCTGTTTTTGCAACATCGTTCGTTATCATTCGGTAATTTTTAAAGTCCTTAGTGAGTAATTATACAGAATACATAATTGGTTTTTGGCTTCGATCAACAATATCAATTAACGAAGGGTTTTGATTTAGTTCTATTTAGTAATTTCCAGTTACAATGAAATAATTGGAATACCGAGACACAAGGGGCACAGTAGATAGAGAGATATTGTTTTAGGGGTGGCTCCTAGCTTTAGGTCGCCCATCCCAGACGACCTGCAGAAGACGGCGGGAAACCGCTGGATTCTGGACTGGTGACGTTTAGGAGAGGCCTGTGTCCAGCAGTGAACCTCAAAAGGATGGATGGATGGATGAAAGTTAAACATTGTCATTAAATTTAAGGTAGGTACAGTAATAAGCTAATTTGATGTGCACCACAGGCATAGGTAGTATATTATAATCTGTGGCGATACACGCAAAGTTCGCTGACTGAATAGCCCTAAGGGAGTTTCTAGTTTCCCCGCTTCGAGTTATTTATACAGCCTAAAAGGGTCTTGTTCAACTGAGTATTATCTAACAGCCTGTGGGATCACAGGAAATGCTTTGGAATCGTTGTAGCTGACAAGGCGTTTTGGTATACAAGTAAGCAGAAGGTGGTAGAACCCTTATTAAATAGGTTGTATATGAAACAGTCCTGTACCACCGCCACCCGAAGTACCATGTATCATTTCTGCTGTGTAATCTTTGTTTTAATAACAATTATGTTTCGGTAGGTCTCCGGTTACAATTTTCTAGAAATGTTTATATTTAATACAACTTTCAGAGCATGAAAAAATTTGGGGTTTTGTCCCACTGTTATTATTATCACCTTGTTATCACAAAGCTACCATTCCCTTTCACAAATAGATGAATAAATTGGATTTTGTGGTAAAAAATAAATGTGTAAAACGAATAAAAAAACCATTACCAATTCAATCACGTACCAACAGAATTCATTAAAGCATAGAGTCGAATAAAAGTTAGACCTTTTCTACAGTTAGAGCATAATCACGCAATTTGTAGCAATGAAGCTAAAACGAACGTTTTACCAAGCAACAGATAGTAAAATGTGTTGAATGAATATCGATATTTCGTTTTTTATACGCTACGAGTAAACGTCACTTTTCTATACAAAAATTATACAGGGAGTGTTTGTAAGTTTGTATGTATGTATATCGGTGGTAATTTCTGAAACTACTGAACCGATTCTGAATATTCTTTCACTACTATCAAGGTAGCACTCGGGAATAGTGTATTCCTGAGTGCTATAGTCATAAATAAAGTAAGTTTTTACTAGTTTCTAAAATGTAGATTACAAATTTATTAGGACCGATCAATTAAAAAAGAATCATCAAAATCCATATCACACTTTTTATGGATATAATAAAGCTAAGGACTGAGGACATAGGAATTTTAACTAGTAAATTAAATAAATAAAAATAAATAAAAATAGCTTGTTAATTTATATCTAATCACGATCAAAACATCTGGATGAGATCAAAGACTCTTAATAGGTACAGTACACCATACAGCAGTCATGTAATGGGTATTCCGACTTGTTTGGCGAGTCTCAAATAAAAGCCAGCTACAACCCATAGACGTCCCACTGCTGGGCACGTGTTTCTCTCACAAACAGCTGTGGGAAGTCTAAAACACTCCACCACGCTGCTCCAATGCGGACGGGTGGAGGAGTATTACACAGAGGAATGATATGTACCTACTAGGTAATATCATTATTATGTGATAGGCACTAGTACTCGTAGGACTATTGACGACTTGATAAATAATCGTTTTTGCCTGATTTGTGCTTTAAATATTCTTTTAAATTAGGCATTTCCCTTGTTGTCCCCGTTCCGAAATGAAATCGGTAATTTTTTTGTATTGCTGTCACGTACGTCCTTTGATCATCAAATATCAAAGTACACGGGTAAAATAATAAACTAGAAATAATAATGAGGGGGACTGGCACGCATTACCATACAGAAATTGGCAAACCGTTGTAATTATACTACATTGGGTGGATTTTTTCCTAAAGCTCTGGTTTCCTCCAAAAGCGTTGGCGTCATTGTACGGACGCAATGTGATGGCCACAAAAAGACGGCCGTAGGCACGTGGACTGTTCGAGACTTCGACGGCCGTCTTTTTACGGACAGACAGACCTTTCCTCCTCTCACGCGGCGCTGTAGGCGCTCCTGCGCTGAGGGAATTCGGAGTTAGGGGAGATCCCCTCTATCCGGGCAATTGCTCCAGGGGTAAACCCCGTCGGTGACTTCCCCGCTGTTGAGCGTGGGAGCCAGTCGATCGTCGCGCACGCGGTGTAGCGCGCGCGCTTCTACTAGCCGTTAGTCGCTAATTCCCCCCAGATGGTCGGGGGGAAGAAGGTCCAACAGCTCTCTAGGGAGCGGTCGGCCTTCAGGGGGGCGCGCGTGCAGCGGCGCTATCCCCCTTAGATGAGGATGTGGCCCATTGTCGGCGCGGTTATACATAACACGCGCCAACCGGATCACAAACTCATCCAGCGACTCCAGCCTGCAGTCGCGCGCAATCACCGCGTTCCGGACGTAGCGCCCCGCTCCTGTGATTTCTCGCAGGGCGAGGTTTTGCTGGGCCTGAAGACGCTTGCGCTGCGTGGCCGCCGCCAGAGCATACCATGCTGGCGCCGCGTACGTAAGCCTAGATCGGATATAGCACTTGTATATGCCAAGTTTAGTGCGCAGTGGTAATCGGGATGTCAACACGGGCCGGAGCATCGCTCTCGCGGCTCGTGCCTGGCGGTGCGCATGCACCACCATGGCACTCATCGTGAGTTTACGATCCATGTGACATCCCAGATACCGAACGGTCTGCTGCCACGCTAGATCTTCTCCATGCAGACGCAGCGGCGTCGGCATTTTACGCTTCCGGCTGAAAAGTATTGGGACCGTCTTTCCGGCGTTGACGGCGATCCTCCACTTATACAGCCAGTCTGACAAGCGGTCAAGCAAGCGCTGCATTCTTCTGACCGCCAGTTCCGGATCACGCGACGATGCGAAGAACGCGCTGTCGTCAGCGAACAAAGCGAGGACTACATCACGTTCCCACTCCGCGAGGTGCCCGTCGAGAGTGGGGATGTCGTTAGTGTAGTACGCGTATAGGAGTGGCGCGAAACAGCTCCCCTGCGGCACACCTGCGCGTATGGGACGGGGGGCAGAGGTGCTGTCCTCAACCGACACAATGAACTCCCGCCCCTCCAGATACGAAGCTATCAACCACACCAGCATCGCTGGCAAGGGCGACTCCAACAGCTTGTACAACAGGCCTGCGTGCCACACACGGTCGAATGCTTTCTCTATATCGAGAAAGACACCAACCGTGTGCCGCCCGCAGTTGGCCTCGAAAGCCAAGTGGTGGAGCACCCTTGTCAGCTGAAGTGTTGTCGAGTGACCGGCCCGAAACCCAAACTGCTCATCCCTTAGTTTAAGGAATGGCCGAATGCGAATCAGTGCCAGCCTCTCGAACAACCTTGCCAGTGAGGACAGCAACGTGATGGGGCGGTAGTTAACCGGGTAACGTGGATCTTTACCCGGCTTCGGGAGAACAATCACCTTTCCCTCCTTCCACGCAGCCGGGAAGTGTCCCGTGCGCAGGATGCCGTTATAGAGTCTAGTCAGACTGACTAGAGCCCTTTGGGGGAGCATGGTCAGCGCCATGTTCGAAACTCCATCAGTGCCTGGCGCTTTGCGTTTATGTAAACGCCTCGCGACCTTCCGAGCCTCCGAGGGCGAGATGAACTCGTATCCCTCGGGCTGCGGTGTCGGGCCACTGATGAAGTCCGCTACACGCGTCTCCACACGCACGCAGTGTTCAGCCGCTGCAGCGGTGCCGACGGGGTTTGGAGCGAATTGCTCTTCCAGGTGCTGTGCAAGTACATCCGCCCGGCCTTGTGCTGAAAAGTGCCGGTCGCCCGCCCTATCGTAGAGCGGGCTAACGGCAGGCCTAGCGCGGGTAAGTGCACGGTTGAGATGGTGGAGTGACGCTTCGGACTCGCTGGCCTGGTCGACTCTCGCCTCCCACGCGGTCCCGCGATGCTCCTCCACTACAGCCGACACCTTCGCAGCCTGGGCGTTCAGCCTACGCTTGACCCTGGGGCAGCGTGTTTCCGCCCATAGCTTATGAAGCCGCCTCTTCTTCCGTTTCATCTCCTCGATATAGTGAGGCAATGGTTCTCGCACCCACACACGAGGTTTTTCGGTCGTGGCCGCCGTCAGGGCCGTACGAATCTCATTCGTAATGGCCCGGGCAGCGGTCTCTATTCCTCCCGGCGTGGTGAGTGGCTCACTATACCGGAAGTCGGTCAAGGCGGCTTGGTAAGCACGCCAGTCGGTTACCCGCGTCTGGCGAGGGAGGCTCGTACACTCTACCCCAAGGCCAAGCGTAACAAGTATGGGAAGGTGCTGTGTGTCGAGGTCATACAGCACCTCCACATTAACCGGGCAGTGTATGTTCTTACACAACACTATGTCCAGGACGTCGGGAGAATGGCGGGGGTTAGACGGCAAGTGGGTGGGTGCTTCGGGCCCAAGCACCTCATACCCCTTGGTCTCCGCGTCGTCGAAGAGGCGGCGACCTACTGGCGTGACCACTCGGGAGCCCCAAGCCGTATGTTTGGCATTGAGGTCCCCGGCTATCAGGGTCGCGTCAGACGCACGCCTACTCGACATAATATTCTCAACGTCCTGCGGATAGAATTGAGGACCGGGAGGGCGGTAGGCCGCAAACAGCCTAAGCTCTCGACCGGCCATGCTCACTGTTGCGCCTATAGAGCGCAGACTAGTGTAATCCGGGAGAGGCAGTTCCTCGTGCACCACATCGCGACGGACGGCTATCGCTGTGCCTCGATAGGCAATGCCCGCGGGCGATGTCTCGTCGCGGCGGTACACGAAGTAGCCGGGCAACCGGTATGACTCATTTGGTCGGAATTTGGTTTCGCCCAGCAGCACGACGTGAACGTCTTGCTCCCGGACGAGGGACCTAAGGCTACGGGCGTGGGGCGAGAGTCCCCCCGGATTCCAGTATAGCAGTCTAAGTTGTACTACCATCTTGGTCCCCGAGGATACTCCGGACTAATTCGCGGATTGCCCTCAGCAATCGCGGGTGCTTCGCGAAGGCTTCACTGACGGTGGCCGCAGCCTCCGCCAGCGCCTCCGCTGAAGCGTTTATCCCCAAGACGGCCAAGGGCGCATCCGCGGGAGGGAGGGAGCGCGATTCGCGTTCGGGGATTGTGAGGAATACAGGTCGGGGAGGGGAAGGGAGAGTCACCGGCTCGGCCACCTTTGCCTTCTCAGGCTGTTTGGACCCCCTAGGGGGATGTACGGCAGAGGTTCCTGCCACCGCGGCTTGTGACGCCTGCGGCAGCGGGGGGAATACTGTCAGGTCCTCCGGAGCGGGCACAGTAACGGCACCCGACTGTTGGGGAACTTCTGGCTTGAGAGGAGGCTGCTTACGGGGGCGCCGGCGTGTCCTCCTGCGGGCTGGCTTAGGTGCTGGGGGCACCGGGGCCTCCGGGGTTGATTCCGCCAGTGGCTCCTCCTGCAGTTCAGCCTCCATGTCCACAGTCCCAAGCCGTTCTCGCTGGGCCGCCCTGCGCTGCGCCCTCGTGGGCAGCTGCGCTGGGCGGCCCACTGCTGTGGCGCGGGCTGTGGCCTGCTGTGTCGCCGGCCGCGTCGGTCGGCGCATGTTCCCACGCATTATCGGCGGGTTTGCAGGGGCCATGAGTGAGGTCCCTGTAGCGGGTACCGGTCGCTCCTCGGTCCTGTTGGAGGAGAGGGGACCCATTGTGGCTAGTCGGCGCCGTCTAGTACGCCCTTCCGACGGAAGAGGGCGCTGCACCGCGTCGTGTTGGGGGGCCAGCCTAGGTACGGCCGGTATCGGTGGAGAGAGCTCAATGCCCCTAACTCGCGCCATCCGCTGTAGGTATTTGCACACCTTGCTCATGGCAAGGTGCGCACCCTGGCAGTTGGCGCATTTGTAGGGGCCCTCCTTGGGTGTGGGGCAGTCCCGAACAGCGTGCGGCCCAGCGCAGCGGACACACATTATGGGACGGTGGCAGTTGGCCGAGGAGTGGCCCACTGCTTGGCAGCGGTGGCACTGGTGGATGCCGCCACGACGGCCTTCCCATCCCTCGACCACTACCCCGGGCATGTATAGGAGCTCGTCCACCGCATATAGGCGGGCGAGCTCTGCCTGTGACAGGTGGTCCAGCTGCACGTGAAACACGGTGCCGGGCCTACCTTTCCTCGGCGGTATCGGCCGCACATAACGGACCGGGAACCCCTTGTCCATCAAAGCCTGAGTGACGTCACCCGGGTCCGTGTCCCGGGGGAGGCCCCGGACTGAGACCTTGGAAGGCCGTGCCTCCCTAAGGTCATAACAGTACCACGATACACCGGGTTCCGTCTTCTCCAGCTCAGTCAGGTACCGCTGCACGACGCGGTACTCATCGACAGATTCAGGTCGGAAACGCACGCCCTGATTGAATGGTCTGGCGCTAGGTGCGCGACCTAGTAACTCACGAAGGGCGGCAAAGTGCCTAGCCCAATTGGGCAGGCGTTCTGCCACAATGGGGGGGTAGCCCACCTGCATGCGGGCGCCCGGGCCCTCGTTACCCGCACGCGCGCTCGCAGCGGGCTGTCGGGGTTGGGGCGGGGAGGGGGGACGAGGGGGCGCGGGAGTCGCCGCCACCGCCGCGAAAGAGGTGGATGGGCCTGCATGTGCCGTCCCTACACTATCTACATTAACATCCGTATAATGACTTAACGTGGTTATGCCCTTAGGGGTCGCCGGCACTGGTGAGACTGGGGGGGTGCGTAATGCCCCCTGAGGGGGGACCGCTGTGTCCCCTGGAGTTGACGTTGGTGTCGGTGCCAGCACGACATAACTGGTCTCATCCAGTGCCGGTGACCCCCGTTGGGCCTGCTGGGGCGAGGGAGGGGCGGATGATGACGGGTGGGGGGAGTGAAACACTCTCTTCCCCACGCGTGGTACCACCGCCTCCACCTCCTCGTCCGAATCTGTCTCGTCCGACGATCCATCCTGCACTGCGCGCATCTTGGCCGGGGGGCTGCATCCGTCACCACTCGACACCCGTCGGGCCGCTTTCGCCGCTCGAGGGGCGGAGGGGGCGACGGGTCGCCACTCCAGGTCGCTGCCGCTGCTCGCTTCTTCTTCACTGCCGTCGTCGCTATCGGTGGGGCAAGGGTCGCTGATACCTTCCTCCAAAGCCGCCATGGCATCAGACGAAGTACCTGCTTGCCCTGTCCGCTGGGGGTCCGCCGTCGGTTCCGCTAGTGTTTCGACTAAGCGAGTGGAGCCCGTGAGGATATCACGTTCCACCACCCGTTTCTCGTCCCTCTTGCGTCTTCCGCGTCCCTTTTTGCCGGTGGGTACAGGCTCCATCGATTTAATTTTTTATTTTTTATTTTCAATGTTTATCTACCCGCGTGGTCTGCCGGCGTTCCGGACTCGGAACACAGAACCACCGACACCACTGCGGGTACTTTCCTTTTTTTTTTAAATTTTATCTTCCCACCAGCCACCTCTGCCCTTTTATAATAAAAGGGACGGGTGGTGGTTTGACGGACGAACACTCACTACACGCACTCCACTCACTGTCACTTTTCACTCGATTCACCTGATTTTTTTTCTTTTACACGGAAAGTGCCTCAAGTAAGCCGCGTGCCCACGTGAGACCGTCCGAACGCGACGGTAGCCGCGATCCAAGTGCTTTTTACGGAGAACAGACCACAAAGCAGTGTTGCCAGTGCCTGATAATCAAATGTAACACGAGACACAAAACAAAAAAATCATTGGAGCCGATCCAAGAATGCAATTAAATAAAGCTTAATTAACAATTTTACGTTATTAGAATGAGGGCTAGACAAAATTATGTTAAGATCACTAATATTTTTTTAGGATATTAGTACAGTACTCAACAGTGCGGCAGGTAGTAAATGTGCTATTTCGGTTATACATATAACATTCGTTTACCATTGTTATTAGTCAAGGTTAGCAACGGATCTTTGACAGACTTTGAACGAGACGAATTATGAATTTGACAAAGATTCTTTACGAGATATTCAGAGAAGTATTTCTCTGACTCACAAAGTTGGTTCGTGCATGCGTGCCGCTGTGAACCCGGTGTTCTCGCTCGAGTACAGACCGAATTCTTATTCTTTGTGTTAAATGGCAATGGTGCTCGTTTGATATCTTACATAATATGAAAAATATAACAACATAATCCTTTGATCATTTCTAACTGTACCTTGGCAGTGAATGCCCCAGAGGTTAAGTTCGATGGCGACATGAATAAAATAAAAACTTGTAGTCTGGGTGGTACACAGACTAACACGTAGGACGGAAGTACGGTAAACACTTGGATAATCGACAGGCCCGTTGGCGCAATCGGTAGTGACCCTGTCTGTTGCGCCAAGGGTCGTGGGTTCGAATCCCACTCAGGACAAATATTCGTGTGACGAACACTTGAATTTGTTCTGTGTCTGGATCTATGTATGTATATCAGTCTGCGACACCCATATCATAGGCTCGCGCCTACTTTGGGGTCAGATGGCCGTGTGTGAGAATATCCAAGATATTTATATTTATAACTAGTGGTCCGCCCCGGCTTCGCACGGGTATTTTATATAAAAATCAAAATTATAATAGGTACACACACATAAACCCTATTTGCGTCAGGTTACTAAAAAAATAAAAATTTAACACGACTTTATTTTACATATATAGACTATAACAATAGTTTCGTTTACGCCTAGTAATATTATATAGCCTATGTCACTCAGTGAAGATGCAGCTTTCTAATGGTGAAAGAATTTTTGAAATCGGTCCAGTAGTTTTGGCAGCGCACGCCAGAATAGCTCGCAGATGGTAGATTTTTTCCTACTTACCTACTTGACACTTATCGTCATATTTTGGACAATTCACACAATATCTTTATAAATTTTAGCCTGTGTGTTATTCTGATGTATAAGCTATATTATTGTAAAGTTTCATTAAAATCCATTCAGTACTTTTTACGTGAAAATGTAACACACATCCATCCATACATACATACTTACATACTTTCCCCTTTATGATATTAGTAGGATAGGATTAGTAAGAATTATACCTTATCAACAGCCTAAAATTTAAGTTATATGCTTCTAGTTTTGAAAATGACAATACTTTCATACAACCTTTCATCTCCCTTTTCAACCCATTACAACACTTTTTTCCAATTAAAAAGTGTCTATGTCCTTTGTCAGGCTCTAGACTGTGTACCAAATTTCATTTAAATCGGTTCAGTAGTTTTGGCGTGAAAGCGAAACAGACAGACAGACAGACAGACAGACACTTCAAAACCAAACGTCCAATTTTAATCATTCAAAGACCAAATATTATCTACATAAACTGTAAATGTAGTCCAAAAAAAATTCAAGATAAAAAAATGGTTGTTGTGCCTCACTCGACATAGATAGGTATAGTGTGTCGCGGTTTTTTTTATAGATATTTATAAGATCTACAATTAATTAGAATATTTTATGGTTCTATCTTTTATATTTTAGGCAGCGTACGCAAAATAAGTAACTTTTCTGGTTGATTTTTTACACCTTGTGTCCGAAAAACCCAAATATCTTACGGAACCCTATTTTTTCCAAAATAAAATTTAGCCTATGTCACCCGGGGATAGTGTAGCTTTCCAACAGTGAAAGAATTTTTCAAATCGGTTCAGTAGTACACCTTGTGTCCGAAAAACCCAAATATCTTACGGAACCCTATTTTTTCCAAAATAAAATTTAGCCTTTGTCACCCGGGGATAGTGTAGCTTTCCAACAGTGAAAGAATTTTTCAAATCGGTTCAGTAGTTTTGAAGCCTATTCAATTCAAACAAACAATCAAATCTTTCCTCTTTATATATTAGTATAGATGAAGCAAACGATTTCTGTTTTACTATGTAGCCAAATGATGGAGATTCTGTTTGTACCGGAATAAGTGTCCTATACTCACACATTTACTTTTTAAATCGGTTAAATTTATGTATCATTCGGCCCTGGCACAGTATATGGCATTATGGTTATTTATTTAATGTGGGATTTTTCAATGTAACATGTTATGTATCTAAATTATTTGCCTAGTCAAGGAGTCAATCGATTAGTGTAAGACAATCTTATTTTTAACGTTTACCTGAAATTAATCCTCAAATTCCCTCTTATCCGGCTGACTCTGAATCCAATTTTCTCAAATCAATGCCATGTAAGTACTTGCCCGAAGCCAAGTAGGTACTTACATAAGCCCGACTACAATCTTAAAATTAACCATCCCCAACTTTTCGAGCCAATTAGATTTTATTTGCTTTGGGAATTGATGGAATAACTTTTTTTATTCATCTGAGGAATAAGTTCGAATATAATATTTACTGCACGCAAATAAGTAGGTAGATTAGTATTATTTGCAGTGTAATAACCGCTTTGATTTATAAATATGTATTCTATTATGTAAATAATATGTAATATAATATAAGAATAGTAACTTCGAACCTCTTACTTAAAAGCCGTGTTTGCGACCGCTTGGCCAAATCATCGATATGATAGTCCCTGTAGCTGATGTCGCTGTAGACGTCGAAGGGGGACGCGCATATAAAGGTGATGACACAGCACCAGGATGATCCGAGAAGCGCGCATAAGGCTCGCCACGCACCATCGCGTACAGATAGAAAGGGTGGCAGACGGTATGGGAGCTCTTCTGTTATCAATAGCACTTACTTGGCGGATAGTCCCTGTAGCTGATGTCGCTGTAGACTGCGAAGGGGGAAGCGCATATAAAGGCGATGACCCACAGCACCAGGATGATCCGGGAAGCGCGCGTGAGGCCCGCCATTGCGTATAGATACAAAGGGTGGCAGATAGCGAGGTAGCGTTCTAGGGAGAACGCTGATATCGTCATCACTGATACGTAGGTGGCCCTGGAACAATGATTTTAGGGTAGAGCAAATAGTTTTCAAATAATAATTAACAGTACAAACAAAAATAACACAACAATGTGGTGTGAAAAATATCATATAAATAGGTATGTTGCGTATGTGTACTAGAGGATGCACCCGGTTCTACTCGGTTGATAAAGAACCGGATATACACGGTTCTCAATAAGTTTAAACCGGTTCATCGATTATAATGCTCGGTTCTTGCGGTTCAAGGTGGGCGGTTTATTTTACCTTTGAGTGTATGACTAATTCAACTATTTTTTGGCTGATTTCTGTGATTAATAAAGTTTCTCAATAAGCGCAAAACAAATTAATTCAGTAGTTTTAATAATATCCTATCCTATAAAACCGTATTTCTGTTTGCCCGTCTATATTATAAAAATTAAAAAAATCAAATCCGAAAACAGCCGATTACCGAACCGAAATGCCCGGTTTCTGAATATGAGACGGTTCTGCAACCAATAATGTATACAATTCAACTTGACCATTTCCGTATGATAGACTTGTTGATTTAGTACCTACTGCCTAAGTTAGGTCTGCAGAGTACAAACGCGGACTCGATAGAGTTTTAGTATATCTATGTATGAATGGTGCAGCAAAATTGTCATGAACTATCGGTAAGTAAAATCGGTAAAAAACCCAGATACCTACACGAAATATCCGAAATCAAACGCGTAGAGTCCAAAGAGTAGAAATTTGCAAATTCTTGAGACATCACGACTACCTATAGATATTTACAGATTAGATTAAAACATTCCGTACTCACCTAACACTTCGTTAGTTTTAACCCCGATGGAATAGATTCAATTGAATCTCAAAGTTCACACGGCTATAGCATTTGAATTGATTCATTTCTCAGATTTCGTATGTCAATTATTTAATTCAATCAAGACTCGTAGCAAATGCGTGACTTCAATTCTTGTATTGTACTATTATGAATTCTAAGACCCAGCACAGCATAGTAATATCACCTGTGGTAAAAGGGTTAAATCCGGGTAATTCATATTTAAACAAGACAAATAAAGTAACTAAAACTATATACATATAACCATATCCAATGAGATTCTCTTAACAAGGAAAGTCCGGGTAAGTTATAATGTGAAGTATTGATGTGGCCCCGTCTATTAAGCGTTTCGTATAAAAAGGTCAAAACGTTCGGGAAAATAATTAATGGCAGTCTGTAAAGTCGGTTTACGGACGATAATAATTTTGCTATAATAACAAAGTTCGTCGCTTTATGCATTTTAGGTAGAAAACCTGAACACACAAAAGATATAAAATAAATGTAAATAATTCTAAGAGTAGGTAAGTATTATTTTCCAATTTCTCAAAGAATACGCAAAAAATCCAATTTGTCAGAAAATCCGAAGTTTATTTTCATTTGATAAGATTCGATAAATCTTCCCATTCCTAAACAAATAATTTCGCGTTCGTTTTTACATACACAGTAAGAAGCAAAAAACGTCATTAAATCGTCCTTTCCAAGTGGTGTTACTAAGCGACACCATTCACCGGGATATTTTTCAATTAATTAGAATTTCGACTCAACCAAACCGCATTGGAGCAGCGTGGTGGAGTATGCTCTAGAACTCCCACAGATTTGTATGTGAAGAAGGCCTGTGCCCAGCAGTGGGACGTCTAAGTATTGCAACTTAAGAACTGCGAACTAATTGATTGACATTCTAGGGGCTTATGAGGTTCAAGTGAAGTGTATTTATTGAGTTTAAAAGCGGTAATTGACAATTTAAAATAAAATAAATCATTTATTTCAGAAATAATTACACAGAGCTAACATTGCTTAGTAATTGCTGCCAGCTATCATCAGTGATTGAACGATTGGATTGGAACGTTTTCCGAAAATATAATGATTCTTGTAATCATTTTAGAAATTTAATTTTTTGTTTAATATGCGAGCTAATGGTTTTTACACACGAGTACCAGGATTTTTTAGTGCACACTTGAATTAAGACCTTAGAATTGAATCTAACATAACAGTCATAAGATAAATCCATCACGTCGAAAGTGACTTATGATAATAAATTAAGCTTTTTTTTATAGATTTTAGCCAAACAACGTACTAGCGAACGGGCCACCTGATGGTAAGTAGCCTATGACCATAAGCCAGAGGATTCGCCAATGCCTCACCTTCCCTGAAGGAGAGCTCTTTTTGCGCCTTTTTTGAAGAACCCTGTGTCAAAGCCTACCGTGAAGGCCTCAGAAGTTCATTCCACAGTTGACTGTGCGCGGCAAGAAGGATTGCGCAAACCGTTTAGTACAGGATCGACAGAAATTCAGGCGTGGATGAAACTTCTGTCTTCGGCGTGTACCTACTAGTCATGTGAAAGTTAAGATGGTTAAATGGCGACGTTGGCATGACATCTTCCAGTTCCAGAGAACACTCACCATTGTAAAGCCGGTAGAAGCTGAAATGAAAAGATGTAAAAGAATACTTACGCTTCTGATATCAGGGCTCTCAGCTTACAGAAGACCAGTCCTAAGCTGTAAGGATACTGGTGCCAGTAGACCGTGAGATCGTTGGGCAAACCTGAAACAAAGACCAACTAGGTTAGCCAAAGCGTGATCGAAATATTTTTAGATCATAAAGGAAGAAAAGAAAACTTTCACATAAAATTATTCAGTAGTATTAAATTATGCATTCATATCAGCCTCAAATACTTAACTCATTAAATAGTTTCCCGCTACATCGCCCGAGTGAAAATAGCTAATGGCACTCAGTTATAATACCTACCATAATTAGTGAAACGTGGTTGTACTGTAATCCACTTGTGCCTACACCTTCTCGGAAATACAGTCGTGAAGTTATGTTATGTCGTGTAAAATGTGGATGAATCAGTGATGTGTTTCCAGTTTTACGAGGTCTATGATCTGAGACGTGAATCATGAGTTAAAACTTCCTCGAAAGATGATAGTTAAATCTTAATAATTTATTGCTTTACATCGGTGTTTTTTTTTTAAATAGGACGGGCCTTGGCTAGGTAAATATATCACTGCCGTAGACTTCGATCAATAATAGACGAGAGAGGATTATTGATCGAAGGCCGTACAACAGATATCTAGATAACTTTTCACTGTGTACCTAGTAATTTGAGTCAAGAGACATGAAAACTTGTCGTCCTCTTCCCGACTTAAATCACACGTGAGTAAGCCGGTAATTTCAACTATGAAGACATGAAATAGATGAAACGTGACACAAAACTTAAAAGTAGATATTGCCTAAAAGTAACATAACGTTGTATGAAGTTAGCCAAACAGCTACTGGTTAGCCTGGTATATATTTTAGAGCCTCACATTTGTGTCTCTGAAGATACTCTTGTAAGGGACCGGTTATAAATAGTTTAGTGTTAATTAATCTATTTCTTGGGTTACTAAGTAGACCCTACAACATAATCACGCCTTGATAATAATTATCCATTTGGGTAAATGATGGATACTGTACGTTGATTACTTGGAATGTAACAAGGTTTTACCTACTACATACTAATTTGTCATGATAGTTTCGGTTATTATAGACAATTGCTGAATTAAAGAAGACGTACATTTTAAAGTTATAATAACTACATAATAATATATGTAGGTACCTAATATTGTTGGTGGTATACAGTTCAAACAAGTTAGAAATTTACAGACAAGTCTTATTTATGAATAAGCAAATAATACATACTTAATAATATTGAACATTATGACAGGTTACGGAAAATTTATTTGATATTCGATCTGCGGGTGGAGGCTGCTGCGTGCTTTCCTACATACCTATTATGTTTTAAGACTAGGGAAATCGCAGCTCCGTTCGCCCAACATGTTCCATTGAAAGTCCGACAAAATCTGTACACACAGGTTTAAACCGGTTCAAAGGGTTTAGTTTAAAGGACATTTGAATTTAATCAATTTTAGACTGGACTATTTTGCAGCACCACCGAAATAAAGGGTCATCATTAAACCAGGTATTTTATCTGCTAAATAAATATCCACCCGGCTGGGGTTCAAACCCTGGGATCGACAGTTAGAGTGACTAACCACTGTACTTCGTAAATTTTTTGATCAGAGATAATAATAATTCCGTGTTCAGTTTTCGCGCCATTCTTTACAGGCCTATTCCTCTAGACGTAGACGTAGCCAAGAACGACTTTTAACCAGGTTGTAATTAGAGCTTAATCGGATTTCAGGCGCATTCAGTCACGTCAGCCACTCACAATAGAAAATTAGTACCTCGTATTACGCACCTCGTCGTAGTAGGCATTAATTTTTATTACGCAGTCTTCGCTATCAAGAAGCCTTAGTAATATCAAATTGCTCGAAGAAAGGGAATTTATTTCTTTGAAATATTGATAGGGACACGTGTCTGCGAAATTTAAGCATGGATTTGATCGGCGTATAACTATAACATATAATTACCTTATTCGTTGCGTGACATTGACATTAGGCATGATAATGTTAGGGTTAGGTGAGGATTATTTATAGAAACTAATAATTCACATGACAAATAGTGTAATTTAAGGTAACATGTCACTCGGCGTCGTTGGATCATAGATTTAAACATACTGATTAGTGTTTATTATTTCCATGGGTTGTATATGTACTTGTAGGTATGCAAATTTTTCGTATAATAAAATTGTTCAATAAAACTTTATTTTATATCAGCATTTGTGAGGAAATGGAAGCAATATTACTAAAAAAAATCCACAACAACCAACCAAACAATAAGTTCGGTAGGTACAGTTTGATGGATCAGAATTTTAAAATCCACATTCTATATTCCGTGCCTATAATGTAAAAAAATACATGCCTCATCATCATCACAACCCTTTCTTTGTCCCACTCTTGGGCACGGGTCTCCTCTCAAAATGGGAGGGATTAGGGCTTAGTCCACCACGCTAGCAAAGTGCGTATTGGCAGACTTCACATGCCTTCGTCAGAACATTATGAAGAACTCTCAGGCATGCAAGTTTCCTCACGCTGTGTCCTTCACCGTTAAAACAAGTGACATTTAATTTCTTAAATCGCACATAACTTAGAAAAGTCATTGGTGCGTGCCGCTGGGGTTTGAACCCGGACCGCTCGAGTGAGAAGCGAGTTCGACAGCCACTCGGCTGTCACCACTTAATACATGCCTAAAAATTTATTTTACCCGTTAATAACAAAAATACGAAGCTGTAACTCACACCAACAATAATATTTCTGTTGGAAAAATGGTTAGTTGTCTGGCTCCAGGGGCTTTACATAAAGAGGTATAAAAAGATTAATATTACCATATTACTTATACATCAGATAACCTGAAGGGGACTTACAATTTGAAATAAATAACACAGCTTCATTCTGTTTGATAGCAAAACAAAAGAAGGCATTATAGACGTTAAAGTTTTCCCAGTAATTTCCAATTCATGAGTGTTCTGCAATGCGATGGTAATCGGCTCACCGCCTAACGTAACTCGACTACACACCTGTGCCTGCCTACCATCCATCCATCCATCCATCAGCCTTTTTGGTTCCACTGCTGGACATAGGCCTCCCTCAATCGTCGCCACTTCTCCCGATTCTGCGCCCTCTGAATCCAACGGTTTCCCGCTGTCTTCTTCAGGTCGTCAGTCCACCTCGTCGGGGGGGCGGCTAATACCTACTTCGTTTTCCGAGGCGCGGTCTCCACTCGAAGACTTTTCTTACCCAACGGTTATCAGTCCGTCGAGCGACGTGGCCTGCCCATTGCCACTTCAGTTCGCTGATCCTACGATCGGTAACCTTCGTTCGTCTACGGATTTCATCGTTGCGAATCCGGTCCCGTAGAGAAATACCGAGCATAGCATAGTTCGCTGAGCGACTATGAGCTTGCGGATCAGACCAACTGTAAAGGACCAAGTCTCGGTTCCATATGTCACCACTGTGCCTACCACTTCGGGGAAATATAAAAAAATTAAAAAAGCAAGAAGCTTGTGTGTTTTTTGACTGGATAATAAATAATTTAAAGAAAAAATATTTCTTGATTGACAGATGTATCTCATTCAGCGCCGCTCGTCCCGATTCGATGCAAAGGAAATCGAGCATTTAAAGGAAATAGAGCAGTTTCCCACTGTTTTCATTAGGTCGTCAGTTGTGACCTGGTTGCGACCTGGTCGGGGGCAGCCTCCGTTTTACGAGTCATGGTCTCCACTCGAGAAGTTTTCCTCAAACTCAGTTAGCTGAAATCAAACTAAAACCCACAGTTCAAGCGAGCAGAGCTAACTATAATATACACTATATCCGTACGTAGTACAGTTATAAACGTCTGAAAAATGGGAGAAGATGATAAGGAATTACAAGTTCAAACATAGGTAAGACGCATTTGAAATTATTTGGTCACGTACATTCAGTTTGATAAAAATCACATTGTTCCATTCGCGTGGAATCCCCCGACGCTAATCGATCAACACGGTTTTATCACAACTTATTAGACTGTGGTTTTATTTTTGTAGTTTTTTGGTTCTTTATTATGATTATTTTGGGATGTCAGCGGTTTTTAGGTAAGGTAAAAATAAAATCTATTTTATATATTTATAGTGTCTTCTTTAAAGTTCAAACGCGAAAAAGTTATTTGTACCTATTTACATTCGAAACATCTAAATAAATCTTACATCTAATTCAAATATTTAAAAAAAAAACTAAAAGCACTTTTTAGGTACCCTACCTAAAACACATTACATACAATAGGTACATATACATACATAGCTAATAAAATAATGTTAAACAAAAACCATGTATGTAAGATACATCCTAAATATAAATATAACAGGAGAAAATTGGGTGTACACTACTTACTACATACCTTCGGAGAAATACAAGCGCGATGTTATGCTATAAATCATTCTTACAGTAACTTCTATGAGTCTCTTTTAAACTTTTACCAACCAACAATACCACCTATTCACTTTATCAGCATCATCTTTGGTCGTGGTTTAGTTAGAACCGAAGAAAATCTTTGTTTGGTAAGGTACTTACCAACATCTAACGATGAGCTGGAAGGGGAGCTAGGGATTGGCCGTTGGCGTGGTGGAATTGGGTATAGTAAGGGCTGGCGGGTAAAGGGCGATCTTGAGCTGGCGTCCGGGTCTCCTTCTGGTAATCCGTGAGGTTCGTTCACTTCACGTATAGTTAGTTTTACGGATACACACGAGCACTATCGCGCATACTGGGCGAGCTGATGAATTTGGGAGCCACGCGGTTTTGTAAGATGGCGGCGCGGCCGTGCGGTGTTGAAGCGCGGCGCGGGGCAGAGCGGGATCGAACGCGGACGTGTGGTTTAGTGAGCTCTTGCCGCCGTGGACTGTTGCTACGGGCCGCCGCGCGCGCTGGCCGGCGGTCGCGGGTGTGCAGGGTGAGGTCGCGCGGGCGCGTGAGCAGGCGCGCAAGAGAGAGAGCGAGCGAGAGAGCACTAGTGCGCGGCGCGAGCGGAGCCGATGGCGGCCGAGTGGGGCCGAGGGTTCCGTCGCGTATGAGTAGCGCGAACATCCTGGTGGGCGGGGGAAAGGCGCGGAAGAGCCGTGTCCTCTTGAGCTGGTTCAATGGGAAACCGAGCAATCTTCAGCACCGGTCTCCTTAGAGTTCCATGGGCAGTGTCTAGATCGACTACACGGATCACACCATCCTTTCCAGGGAATGTGCGGGTGATTCTTCCAAGCCTCCAGTGAAGGGGTGGCAAGTTGTCCTCCTTGATGAGGACGATCTCTCCGACTTGAGGAGGGGATGAAGGAGCGAGCCATTTGGAACGGGTCTGTAGGGTATGGAGATAGGATTGGGACCACAACTTCCAAAATCGTTGGGAAATGGCTTGGATGAGCTGAAATCGCTTAAGAGCGGACAATGGCCTATCATCAAAGGAGTATTCAGGCAGTGCAGTAAGCGGACGACCTACAATGAAGTGTCCGGCTGTAAGTGGTTCGAAGTCCGATGGGTCGGACGAGAGCGGGCAAAGGGGTCTAGAGTTGAGTACAGCTTCGATTCGCGTCAAAAGGGTAGAAAATTCTTCGAAGGTGAGGTGTTGCTCACCCATAGTACGGTACAATAATTGTTTAGCCGACTTAACCGCGATTTCGTGTATTCCACCGAACCACGGACCCGTTGGGGGGTTTAGCAGCCACGTTATGTGCTGGTTAGCAAGTTTATGCGTAAGAAAATCATTGTTTGCCGAGAGAAAGTTCTGAATCTCCCTAAGCTGATTCCGGGCGCCTTGGTAATTTGTACCACCATCCGACCGAATAAGAGTAGGAGTACCGCGTCGCGAGACAAAACGCTGCAATGCCGCAAGAAACGCTTCCGTGCTGAGTGAAGACACAGGTTCCAAGTGAACCGCTTTCGTAGACAAACATACAAATATACAAAAGTATGCCTTTAAGAGTTTTGCGTTACGTAATGTGCTGGATTTCACTAAAAACGGGCCAGCGAAATCTGTAGATACTTGACTGAAAACTGGTCGTGGCGTGACTCTGTCAGCTGGCAGGTCACCCATGACAGGAGCTTTAAACTGAGGTCGGCATCTAAAGCATGTTACACATTTGTATACACGATGTCTGATGACGCGGCGTGCTGATAATATCCAGAATCGTTGTCGTAATATAGCGTGTAAGGTGTCGGTACCAGGATGGCAATGTATTTTATGATAATGATCAATGATGAGATCTACTAATGGGCTTGAGCTGGGAAGAATTAGTTGATGTTGAGCATCGTACCCGAGTGGAGCGTGAGTGAGACGACCACCAACCCTGAGGAGATCGTCCTTCAGGAAGGGCGTGAGACGTTGAAGTCTTGCAGTACACCGTTCGTTAGTCCGAAGGCTTTGTATATCTTGAGCAAACACATTTTGTTGAACGGAGCGGATCCAGAAGAGCAAGGCATCTCTTCGTTCAGTAGCCGTCAAGGGGCCAGATCGACGATTCATGGACGCGGTTTTACAGTTGTGTAAGAATCGCTTAATGCAAGCTGTCACTCCGATGAGCATGTCGAGAGAACTGAAGCGCGTGAGGAGATCCGTGTCAAGGTCAGGGATAGCTATATGAGTTGGCACCTTCTTAGGTTTAAGTCCAGGTAAAGCGTGGTGTCCTAGCGCTGGAGGCATCTTCGGCCATGTGTCTGGGTGCTCCATGAGCCAATTCGGAGACCACCACAATGAATGTGTGGCCAGTGATTGAGCAGATAAACCTCTGCTCGCGCAGTCGGCAGGGTTCAGATTTGAAGGGACGTGTCTCCAGGTGTAGTTGGATGCGGTGGACCTTATCTTGGTTACTCTGTTGGCTTCGAATACTTGAAGACGATGTGGGGGTGTATTAAGCCAGGCTAATACAATAGTGCTATCTGACCAACACACGTGATTTTGTATAGTTATGTGAGCAGATAACTGAGTTGAAACCCTGGTCATGACCTGGGATAGGAGAGCTGCTGCTGAGAGTTCCAACTTCGGGATTGAGAGTCGATTCTTTATCGGTGCGACCTTTGATTTGGCTAAAACTAAATGAATGCTTGCATTTCCGTTTGTATTCGCTCCATGTAAATAAACAACTGCAGCGTAGCCAGCCTCAGAGGCATCAGAGAAGCCGTGCAGTGTGTAAGTTGATGATGAAGAATCTGGGCAGATATGTCGAGGAATACGCAGAGCTGAGAGTTGTGGGAGATCTTCCGCTATGTGAGTCCACTCCGCGTGGATATCTTCGGGGGTTGGTTCATCCCACGACAAGTTCAACAACCACAGTTTTTGAAGTAGTAATTTAGCGCGGAATACGACGGGAGTTACCCAACCGTTGGGGTCATACAGCGATGCAACTGTGCTGAGAATGGATCTCTTGGTGACATTAGTTATAGGTTTCAAGGCAACGCGATAAACGAACTGGTCCGTCCGAGGGATCCATTGTATTCCCAATACTTTGATGGGGTTAGAGTCTGGGCTTGTGTCGAAATCCTTTGGTAGATCACACTGGTCATCTGGGAACCTTTCCAAGAGCTTGGGTGAGTTGGAGGTCCATTTAGATAACTGGAAACCTCCCAAGGCCAGTAGTTCTATGAGCTCAGTTTGTAGTGATTGGGCACCTTCAACAGAGGCGTCTCCAGTGAGAATGTCGTCCACGAATATAGCCTTGCGGATGACCTGGGCAGCTCTGGGGTACTTATGACCCTCGTCATGAGCAAGCTGAAGGAGCGTGCGGATAGCGTGGTAAGGGCTGGATCGGAGCCCATAGCTTACAGTGTCCAGAGAATATGTGAGTAGAGGTTGTTCCGGTGATGATCGCCAGAGTATAAGCTGATACCGTCTATGGTCTGGATGCATGAGAATATTCCTGAACATCATTCTGATGTCCGTACTGAACACGACAGGATGAGTTCGAAACGCCATGACAATGTCAATGATGTCTCGCTGAAGGGGCGGACCTGTGTGTAGACAATCGTTAAGACTGACACCGTTAGAGCTTTTACAACTTCCATCGAAAACCGTGCGGAGCTTTTCAGAGCCCGACTTAAATATGCCATGGTGCGGAATGTAGTAGTGAGCCTTGTCAGCAAATGTACTTGGGTGACACAAAGACATGTGGCCTAGGTTGATGTAGTCAGTCATGAAGTCGACGTATTTTGAGCCGAAGGTTGGGTTAGCCTTTAGTTTCTTCTCTAAGTTGAGAAATCTCCGTAGTGCAATTGCGTGAGTGCTACCTAGTTCAGGTGCATTGTCAAGGAAGGGTAACGTGACCATGTATCGTCCCGATGGCTCACGAGTTGTTGAAGAGCGGAAAATTTCTTCACACTGATCTTGTAGTGTATCTGAGGCCACTGTTGACCCGAGGTCTTCGGAGTCCCAAAATCTTTCAATTGCCTTATGTATCTCTTGAGTTGATACGTCTGTGTCGGCAACGCGCGCGGAGTACACATGAGTTTGAGGTGCCGTGCATGAATCGTGGATGGGTCCAATTAACGTATAGTCAAATATCGTGCCGAAGGCTATAGGCCTGCCGGGGCCCAACGAAAGCTTGGTACCGTCGAGGACTTGACCAAGGACGTCCGAGCCGAGCAAAATATCAACCGGAGAGGGTACATTGTAATCATGATCCGCCAGGGGCAAGCGCGAGCTCCCTGGTAATTGAGTTACATCAGGTAATTTATCCAAGGGCAGATAACCGGTGACGTGCTTTAAAATATGCGCTGTGACTGTTATTGTAGGCGTGTGAGTACGTGTCGGACGACAAATAATTGTAACTGATGCTTTAGATTCCTGTGAGTGCTGGTTTCCTATACCCCCGATCTTCAATGATGTGCGTTGTGTAGGTAATTTTAAAAATTTTGCCATGCTCTGAGTTATGAGTGTTACCATGCTACCACAATCTAGCAGCGCTCGTGCTTTGTGGAAATTGCCATGTACGTCTGATGCTTCCAACGAAACTGTTGGTAATAAGATAGGAATGTTGAGGGATGTCTGAGAATGAGTTGAATCTATTTGAGTTTGTGCTGGTGATGAGTGTTGTAACTCTATTTTATTACATAATACTTGTTCTGTATTTGAGATCGTGGGGTTATAAGTGTGCGGATGTAAATGTATGGGTGTATCGTTTTCGTGTTCGGGGTGTTCGGTAATCGTAGCTAGTCATTGTGGGTGTGTGCGGGAACGCGGAGGAGATGGAGAGTTCCGAGCGGCGAGCACTGGGCGGGTTTGGGTTTGATGCGCTGAGCGCTGTTGTGGTCGCTCTCTGAGTTCCGCGGGTAAAAAGTGCGCTGATGAGTGCACCGGTGATGTAACACCATGCCGATGCAGGGACGTGTGGTGATTTATACTGTTGCATTCCTTGCAACGCCCTGTCGATTGACACTCATTCTCGTAGTGCGGACCCAAACAGCGCTTGCATCGGTTGCGGGCCTGAATGAAATCCCATCGGCCTTGAACGGGCTGGTTATTATAGGCCGAGCACGCAATCAATTTGTGGCCTTTTGTGGCGCACCATGGGCAATAGAGATTATTGTTTACGCTAGCCGGAGGTGAGCGCGGCGTACGGGATGAGTAGACCGGGCGGTAAGTTGACGGTTCGGGTTGACGGGGGGCTGGACGTTGCGCCGGCTGTATTGGCCTGAAATTTTGGCGACCGTATGAATTTGGGCTGCGTGTTAGGCTGGGTGACCTTCGCGGAGCAGAGTGAGGAGAGAGCATGGGCTGGGAAGAGCGAGAAGTGAACATGGGCTGGGAAGAGTGAGAAGAGTGCGCGGGGCTAGAATTCTCGGTTTCTATGCACCGCGCGTGTTCTTCTAAAAAAGAAATCAAATCATTTAAGGTGGGCAGACTGTCACCCGATGCGTGCCTTCGTTCGAATAGTGTGCGGAGTTCGCCTTTCAGCTTGCGCACCACAATCGAAACGAAGACGTAATCACAATCTTTGATGGGCAGATCCAAATTGCGCAGGGCAGACTGAGCAGAGATGAGTGGGGTCAGGAAGAGCTGTCGTATATCCGACCGAGAGCCGATTGGTGGGAGCTCGAGTATGATATCGACGAACCTGTCGATCAATACGCGCCGGTTCTCGTAGCGTTTGGTAAGGATCTCGAGAGCCACCTTATAATTTTCATTCGTAATTTTAAGGTGAGCGATCATACTGAGCGCCTCACCAGAAATGCAAGAGAGCAGATAATGCAGCTTGACTGCGTCCGTTAGATTGACCATGTCATCGGTCAAGCTTTTAAATATGGTAATAAACGAGGGCCAATCCTCTAGCTTAGAGCTGAAGCGGGGGAGCTCAATTTTGGGCAGAACGGAAGCGGGCGCAGTCATGGTCGAAGATTGAGGAGCGGGGGAGGGCGGAAGATAACTAAGTTTTTCCCTAGCAACGAGAATCTGTGTGTACGCCTCGCTTGCCTCATCAAAGCTTTTAGTATATGCCGCCTCGGCTACGTCATCCAAATCCTTGGCGTCTAGGATCTCCGCATACACACTGTCTAGTTTAGTCTTGTAGTCGTCCAACTTCGTTAGGCGTGCGTTGAAGTCGACGACCGTGTAGTTAGATGTGTCACCCGCCAGGATGGCAACACCAATTTTATAGAGCAGGATAATAGCCTTGTGAGCTTCCCGGAAGAAAGCAGCTTGCGACTTGGTCGGCATTGCAACGCTTTAGCTGAGCAGCGCGTCCGTAAAAAAAATAAAAAATAAAAAAGGAGCGAAGCGCGGCAGTTAGGTGCGGAGAAAAAACGTGCGGGCAGAGCTTACGGTACTCGCGAGAGAGTAAAACTCGTATTAAAAAAAAATTAAAATTAAAAATATTTTGTTATATAAAAAATTAAGCGTTAAAAAAAAATTATTCAAGAAACAGCGTTTTAATTAGGCGGCGCGGCGTAATAACAGGCAGCGCGCGATTTATATTTGCGGTGCAAGGCGTATGAGCTATAGGTATATTGCACGAGAGAAGAAAAAACAATTAAACAAACTTAAAAATAATAACGCAGAGTGCGGTAAATGTGTGTGCGGCGCAAGGCGTGTGTGAGCAAATTTAATGGTATAATACACGAGAGAAAAGGCGACTTTTAAACAAGACTTAAATTTAAGGATTAAAAAAGTCTTATTGAAAAAATTAAGCACGAAAAAATTTATTGTTAACCGAGAAAGGGATTTATATGTGATGTCACAATCGTATGCAACAGGCAGAAAGCTATTTAAAATATCAAGGAGAAAGAAAATAAAAATTAATTAATTAATCTACTGAGTGTGTGGCGGCCCTAACATTTCTTGAGTCTTATTATTTATTTTACGAATAATTTACGAATCGAGCTGTACCAACGCTATACCGTGTATTACTTTAATTTATACACTAAAATACAGACACAAAATACACAGGAATGAAATTCAATGTTTTCAATAATTAAATTACAATTAACTACTACGCAACTGGGCCGTTAACTATTTTGCAGTACGTACCCACTTACTTGCACTGTTTGAGAAAATATAAATTCACACTTTGCTATTTAATTTTGTTACTTACTTGTTACCTTAGATTTAGGTATTTAATTATAAGTTGAATAGATAGATGGGTAAATGAGCGGGTTGGCAATAAGGATTGATGGAATGCAGTAGGTAATTATTATTCCGGAAATAAATTAACGGGACAGATTGTAAGATGGTGGGTACGGACGTAGTAATTATTTACGGGAATATACTAACGGGACGGGAGCTGATGGGAGCAGAGGACGTGTACCAAGGGCTGATTCAAAGGCGACGAAGGACCAGGAAGATGTTTGGTAAGGTACTTACCAACATCTAACGATGAGCTGGAAGGGGAGCTAGGGATTGGCCGTTGGCGTGGTGGAATTGGGTATAGTAAGGGCTGGCGGGTAAAGGGCGATCTTGAGCTGGCGTCCGGGTCTCCTTCTGGTAATCCGTGAGGTTCGTTCACTTCACGTATAGTTAGTTTTACGGATACACACGAGCACTATCGCGCATACTGGGCGAGCTGATGAATTTGGGAGCCACGCGGTTTTGTAAGATGGCGGCGCGGCCGTGCGGTGTTGAAGCGCGGCGCGGGGCAGAGCGGGATCGAACGCGGACGTGTGGTTTAGTGAGCTCTTGCCGCCGTGGACTGTTGCTACGGGCCGCCGCGCGCGCTGGCCGGCGGTCGCGGGTGTGCAGGGTGAGGTCGCGCGGGCGCGTGAGCAGGCGCGCAAGAGAGAGAGCGAGCGAGAGAGCACTAGTGCGCGGCGCGAGCGGAGCCGATGGCGGCCGAGTGGGGCCGAGGGTTCCGTCGCGTATGAGTAGCGCGAACAATCTTTATTCGTGCTTGGCCTACTTCTCGGCCTCTTGGTCTATGTCTATACTATGTCTATACCAATAGTACAAAGTAAATACCTAACGGTGGCACGACTTTAGTTACAATCGACAGGACCTACAATCTATACTGTACATTGTACAAAACGGAACCTTCAGCACCAAGAAAGTATTCGATTACGGATATCAAAAATCTCCGAACCACATGTAATATCGAACGCTAGCAATGATAAATTATATCTGAAAATTCGGAACACCTTTTTTCAGTGCCCCATCAGATTTATCACTGGACCGAGGACGCCCAAATATTTCACGGCCCTAAAAACACAGCCTAGTGAAATATTGAGCAATGCGTGTCACATTTAAAAGCTTTAATCCTACCCCAGGGACTTATACGCTTATATTTATAAAACGTGCCAAAAAGAGTTTGAATTTTAAATTCCGAATATGATTTTTAGGAAAAATCTAATGTAGGTTAGTAAATACTTTCAAAGTTACCCTGACACAATTATATATTTAACATTCCATTTTCTTCAACCCACATTAGTGCTGCTGAACATAGGTCTCGCCCAAGGCACGCCACTGAACCCGATCATCAGCTCTCCTCATTCACTTGCTCCCCGCTGCCTTACGCAGATCATCGCGCCACCTAGCATGAGGTCGTCTCACACTTTGCCTAAACGTAGTCTCCACTCAAGTCCACTCTAGCCGCCGTTTACTCCAACGGTTGTCGGTCCTCCGGTAGATGTGGCCATCCCATTGCCACTTCAGCTTAATAGCTTTTAGAGCTATGTCGGTTGCTTTAAAAGAGACCCTGACTGCCGTACGGTCGAAGCAGATACGAATATTTGTGGATGGCCCAATGTTAAATTTTGATAGTTTCTGTTTGTGTGTCTGCTACCAGCAACTATTGTAGAAATGGAATTGGCTGGGCTGTGTATTTCAGTATTTATTGGTCGTCACAACCCTTTCTTTGTCCCACTGTTGGGCACGGGTCTCCTCTCAGAATGGGAGGGATTAGGTCTTAATCCACGTCGCTGGCCAAGTGCGGATTGGCAGACTTCACATGCCTTCGAGTACATTATGATGATCTCTGTGGCATGCAGGTTTCCTCACGATGTGTCCTTCGTCGTTATAGCAAGTGTCATTTAATTTCTTAATCGCAACTTCGAAAAGTTATTGGTGCGTACCGCTGGGGTTTGAACCTGGACCGCTCGAGTGAGAGGCGCTTTATTGGTACCGTTTATTTACAATAATTTACACATACTCGTACGTGCGATGTAGCAAAAAAGATTTCACGAAAAATGTAGATAGGTTGTAGGTAGGTTAAATATGTCTTAAGTAATTCGATTGTGAAAACGAAAAATCAAATATATCTAAATCAGTTATAGACAAACTTATAGGCTAATTTGCAAACCTCATGCTCGGTCGTTAAAGTTTTAATGAGGGGATTATTTTAATTGAGGTCTGCATTACATAATATTTAAAAGGTACGATGAGTTTTATATTTTAGTCTAATTTTGTCTTCGTCAGACCTTTAAACTTTTCATGTCGTGTTTGTCTTCAACCTTTAGGTACTTATTGGCCCACAAAATGATAATAAGGCTTCGAAGCGAACAAAGTACTTACCATTTAAATCAGTTCTCAATACCTAAGTATCATTTCGAATTATTAAACTTTCCTTTGGTTTGTAATCGTTTCGTTTAATTCGAGAATTCAGTCTAAATTCCATCCAAGAAATTATTACGAAAATTACGGAATCCATTGCTATACACAAATGGTTAAATCTAACGTAGAACGTAGACGAAATATTTATACTTCATTCAATTAACTAAATTGTAGTCAACTACACTCGTGAAAGAAATTAAAAAGTAAAAAATCGTACCAAAAATATGTAAAAAAACCACGTCGCTCCCAGTATTGGTACCCAACTGATGGGTATGAAACACCAACCTAAAAAGTCGGAGGACCACCACCAGTTATGTTTAGTCCAATTTAATATACATGGTGAGTACAAGTCACACCATTAATACTTTACCCGACCCGGTTATAGAACCCGGGACCTCTGGCTAGCAGTCGCGCTTGCGATCATTAGACAAACGAGGCAGTCAACTCTACTAAGACCTGATATCTTCAAATACAGAAAGGAAAAAAATACTTACTAATGCTAATCGCTAAAGAAAATTAATTGCCTTCCCAAGAGCTTACCCGCCTACAACGATATGCCTTCCACATTTTTACCTAGACCCTTGGAATAATATGGAAATAATACCCAAACACGGGGCCACGGGACACGACCCCATTCAATCTTCATCAGATTACCACACGTGCAAATAATGCCCATTGAACGGTGTCCTTTATTATTATCATTTGGATTGTGAAAATGTCAATCATACGGGATGATAAAATATTGAATACACCAACGCGGTAACGGGCTCTGGTATCACTTTAAAAACCGGTCAAGTGTGAGTCGGAGTCCCACATAGGGCTCTGTAGCGAAAGAATCGAACGTGCTTAGTGGCAAGGTACGGCCGTTTTAAACCGTGAGTGAGTCGGGCAGAGTACCTACCTATCATTGGGTTTTTCTAATTTGAAATTCTCAGTAGTACCTAGCTCGCTAGCTAGTCCAGATTTGTGCCCTATGTGTGGCAATAGGCTCACCACCTGGAATATATACTATCTATACTAATATTATAAAGAGGAAACATTTGTTTGTAATGTTTTCACACAAAAACTACTGGACCGATTGCAAAAATTCTTTCACCTGCATGTGAGCTTTGAAAGCTGCATGTTCACTGAATGACATAGGCATATATAATATTACTAGGTGTAAACGAAACTATTGTTATGTCTAATTCCACGCGAGCGAAGCTGCGGGCGTCCACTAGTCTATAATAAACATAACATGTAAAAAGTGGGTGTACTAGGACGCACCTCTTCTTACCCCTTAGTGGTACTTACAGGCGTGACGATGTTGACTAATAAGTTGTGATTTTAGTAGTAATGATTAATAATAAATTAATAATGAATAATGTTACTCAATTATGTAAAGTGAAAAGTAACTAGACTTACTGCAAAACAATTAGGGGTGCGTAATGTGATACAATATGGATTACAATAACTTTTACACCGAGGCAACGACGCGACGCAAAATCTAATTCAATTTAAATATTTGCCGAACATTATGCTAATACACTTCATACATCATATTTTAAAGTTTCCAAATATTAAACTTTTCATACTTTGGAAAGTTTACGTTGCGAACGAACATGAATAACTGTGGTTTAATAATTTGATTTGTTACTTTACGAATAATAATACGGACTTGTTTTATAGGGTGGTAGTACCTATTGTATAACTAACTTGGCCAAGAACCATTTTGAGTCGCTAAGCCACTGAATTTTTATTAGAGCCAAACAGGCGTAGGTATATAAGTAGATACATAAATTACCTATACATACCTATCTTGATACCATACAAAATGGTAATGCATCTTAATTTTGTGCCAAATTCTGAAAGACGCATAGGACAAATTTATTAAATTTGTGTCAATGTTCGTCTTTTTTTTAAATACTAGTGGATGCCAGCAGCATGCCCAACAAGCCAGTTGCCAGTTGTTGCCAGTTGTTGCCAGTTTATAAACAATTTGTATTAAAGCTAGGTATCGATAATTTCAATACCCCGCCAGCTCCACCACAATATCAATAATATTTACTTTAATTAGTTAGTCTTATTTAGGGAGTCGATGGCACACCCATATTCTCTGAAGCGACAAAATGCAGTCAACCGTAGCAAAACAATCTGAAGTTTAATCTAAGCGTAATGCTATTCGTCTTTGGAATGCGATTTGGAAATTCTTGTCTGAAGACAATCTACAAATTGTGCCCGAGATCTTATTGCTTTCCATAAGTTTAGAGATACCTAAATGCCTAAGTAAGAGAGTTATTTTAATTTTAATTCTATATCTAGAGACTGAACGTACCACCACTACCACAGTCTATAAACCTTTCTTTGTCCCACTTTTGGGTACGGATGTCATCTCGGTATATATATAAGATTTCCTAATTACTTTAAAAGTCATTTAGATAGTTTACTTTTATGAACATTAGAAGAAAGAAAGAAAGACAGAAAGAAATAATGTTTATTTCGTAATAAACTGCTTATGTAGGTACAATAATTGAAAACAACAACCAAACCTTACAATAAAAATAAATGGAATTGCAGACTATATACGAAAAGGGGCGCACTCAGCATTGGCTGCAGTTAAATTACGACCGCTGGTTTTCACCCCGTGTCTGGTAGATACACGTGTGTACACAAGCGTGTGTGTGCGTGCGTGCGCGTGTATGCGTGTGTGTGTGTAATTAATTAATTTGCAAGTCAAATTAGTATAACTTACTAATGTGATTTTTGAAGTTCAAGACGATAAAACCCATTGAAAGAAGTTTCAATTTTATTGTTAGTGTTTCAATTATTTAATTTATGTGGAGGAAAGGCTGAGTCTTCACTTTGAACTTACTAAACTTGAGAATTTAAATTTTTCCGTCCTTTGTCGTACAATTAATAAAAGCAAAACTTTGGACTTCAAATTCAGTAACCAACACAGGACGAGGCAAAAACTTATTAATCAAGTCAACTTTTGTTGTCTGCTTCGCTTCGATTTAATATTCCGACACAGATTTTTATTTTCCCGTTTAATTTTCTTCATAATTGAGTTTTTAGGGTGCCCGCACATTGACTTATATTTTGACCGTTGTCGACATTTACAATTGTAAACTTTCGCGTCTCTATAGGCATTCGTACGTGCTAAACCATTTTAGCGATCAATCGGCGCTACAAAAACGTTAGCTAAATGTTTAGCCGTATGGTGATGGCGTATGCTCTAGATCTCCCGCAGCTGTGTCTGTGGGGGAGACTCGTGCCCAACAGTCCAAGCCAGTCCAACTCTAGGTATGGTTTGTAGCTATAAATAGTGTTACTTGTTAAAAGCAACCACTCCAGCTATGACCACGACTTGGAAAACAGAGTATTGATCCCCCTCGAACCAGATGGGCTGTCTGAACCAATTATACCTAAGAATAAGGCCGCTGTACGCCGCGTTCAAATAAAGATTCTGGAGCCCTCCTAAAGTGCCAAAGGCAGGCCATATCGAGTAGGCTTTAGTGCGTGAAAATCCCATGTAATCTGGGGTCGATCTCACAATGTCCGCGTACCTTTATAAGGTTTCTCATACGTAAAACAAAAAAAGGGACTCTAAAAGGCTGATGGCTGGATGGATCGATGAAAGTTTAGGAATAAGAAAGTTTTTAAATCCGAGAGATAATTGGATATCATGAATATCACATCAATGAATCCTTGACAATGAGTTTGTATACGCAAAAAGGAATGTTCACATTGTTTGATTCACTAACGTTCGACGACGCGACGTAGCCTGTGATCATGGGTTCATATTGATAAAAGGACATACCTATAGGTGTACCTCACAGAACATCTGTTTTGTGGTGTACCTAGATAAAAGGACATGAGTGCAGAAAAAATAGACATTACACCTCATTATTAAGCTCTCAAACAAAAGTCGATTTATCTCAGGCCACCTTGATGAAAAGGATGGTTCCCTAGGGTTTCACAGGGTAGAGTTTTTCCAGTAATTTCCTTGAGGATAATAAATAGCAACATTAAACCATGCTGTGTCAATGTCTACTAACTCCACACGAGCGAAGCTGCGGGCGTTCCTAGTATTAAATAAACGTAATGTATTAATGACCATCTTGTATTAGGCTCCTTTAACTATCAAATATACCTAAACTTGCACTTTAGAGGCGACTATCTTAGTCGACAAGGGTACTTGGAACGAAACTCTTACTAACCATTTACTAAAAGGACTATAACGAACACCAACTAACAGGACTAACTAATAGTCCCCAATCATCATACCCACCAACGAACTGACCAATTAATGCTCTATTTAACTCTCTCAGCAGTCTCAACTAACTGGACTAACCATCCCAGTTCCGATTTGAGTCACATTCAAAGTCACACAAAAAACCTACATACCTATTCAGTAATTTGTGATCAAACTCAAAAAATCGGGATCAACTTCATATTGATCAGATTGTCTGATCCATCACCTAGATTAACGTGATAATAAAATTACTAGCTTTACGATATTATATGAAATAATTTAATGATGCAAATACATACCAAATAATAGCAGCAGCAAATCGCTTACAGCCAAACTGAACAAGTAATAGTTTGTAGCCGTATGCAGTCCCGGGTGGCGCACGATGACCACACACACGCACACATTGCCGAAAACACCGGTTAAAAAAATAACAACAAGTATAACGCTAATTGGAATAATTTCATTAAGAGGCAGCCTTCGAGAACCCATTAGCCACCAGAGCATTTCCCGCTCGCTGCAGTCGAAAATGGATAAATTGTTGCATCGATGATAAAAGTCATCATACGTCTCGTTTGCGCGTAGGAAAATATCAGGCTCCATTTTTGGTTTTTCTAATTTACCATCGGCACACGTAAGTATCACGCATCACACACACATCAAACCCATTTCAATCAGTAATTAAATATTATAATTACTTCATTTATTATCCAATTCAGTTTCTACTACCAACAAATATTGTTCAGCCTAAAAGTATTTTAAGTTCGATACTGTCTGTCTTCGGTTATTTTATTTGTTTTTAAGTTGGGTTGTAATAAGAGATCGAGGACTATTCGAACTATTCCCGAGCTAAGCGCTGAGCGAAACGAGTCCGAACGGACCCAGTTACGCGCGCAGACTGTTTCCCAGCATCCACTTTCCCGCCACAAGCCACATCTGGCCGCCTGAAAGCTGTAAAAAATGTCGTTTTATGTCCTGTCAGGACAAAAAATGGATGTTTTATGTCCTGAGTTGATTTTAATATTGCTTATCCACACGAGCTTTAATTCGTTTTGATCTATTTGCTTTGTTTTGACTTATTTTTGTTGATCCACCGCAGACTTTCTAGTCTACAACTCTCTATGAAAACTGTTATCTGAGAACAAAATAACCATAGAACAAAATAAAACATATTACTTGTAATTTTGAATGTAAAAGATTGCTTCGTTGGTTGTCGCAGTTGTCTATTGTACCCATACACATTTTTCATACAAAACTAGTGTCGCCGATTTGCGGGTTTAAATTCTTTTAACGGGGTGCATTTAAATTGGTGCATTGCGGGGTGTAATTAAATATGTACTTTCTAAATCCACCTAGCAATCAAGCAAAGAAATAACTAGTAATCAATATTGGTAGTAATAAATGTAGTAATTTCGCTATCCCTCACCTGGTACAATACCCGGTGTAGGCCAGGGCCGCATTTAAAAAGTATTCAATCACTTCATTTAATCGTCACCCTAAAAATGTACAGTAAGTATTCAAACAAAACAAATTGTAAGTTAATATTTTGGGATCAGGTTTAAACTTTTTGAAGGCTGGATACAATAGATCTTTTTAGGTCGCAGTGGCTTGTGGGCATTATGGCCTACACCCCTTTCCTTCAAATAATACCTAATAATAAGTTAATATTATTTATTAAAGGGCTTCTGGTTTATTTTATTTCGTAAGTTTATGTATCGTTTGAAACTATTAATGACTGATAACCGATGAGTAACAAAAGTCCTCGAGTGGAGACCGCGTCTCGGAAAACGAAGTATTGGCCGCCCTCCGACGAGGTGGACTGACGACCTGAAGAGGACAGCGGGAAACCGTTGGATTCAGAGGGCGCAGGATCGGGAGGAGTAGCGTCGATTGAGGGAGGCCTATGTCCAGCAGTGGACTCCAAAGGGCTGATGGATGGATAATGAAGTATTATTTTGGATAACTAATTACAGTTGTTACAAGAACAAGAACATCAGATTAATAATGATATTTTAAAAATAAATAAAATGTATAAAGCGAAAGGATCACGACTCACGAGTGTAGACAAGTCGAGTACCTACCTTTTTATCTGAAGGCAAACGACGATACTCTTCGTGAAATATTATTTTTAAAAATCATGGGGCTTATGAGTCAATTCATTTTATAATACAGATATTTTTTGGCGTAACATTTCATACATTTAAAGTTCCATGGGTCGTAAACGCCAAATTAAATGCAAGAAGGTTATTATTATTACCCCCTAAAAATTTTTTTTTTTTTAAATTCTTAAAATAACTTGGGTCGTAAACGCCACAGTTAAACATATTATGACTGATTTGTTACGCCTTAGTCAGTATTTTTCACATCATTATAATTTTAACTGGTGTATCCTGGTGTATCGACCGAAATCTTAATAATTATTTTTTTATAGGTATTTACGACTAAACAATAAGAAAATTCTTGTTTATCGACGAAAAATACGTGGGCTGTAATCACCACTTTTTTGCGAATTTTAAAACTGATTGGATAGATCGAGAAAAAAAAGCAGTAAGACAGAATTCAAAAGTCATTTTGGCCAAAATGGTGAATACGCCATTTGAGAGTTATGGTATCGATCTAAGACTGAAATGTTACACCATCGATTGCTTCTGTTCTTTTATAATCTACGTCGATTGGTTTTTCTATCTTGGAATGCCCAGTAGCAGCTCGGAGTCCGGCAATAGGCTATTAGACATACTAACTGGTGAAAAGTGGGTGTATGTATTGTTTATAATAATAAATATTTATAATAATAATTTTTTACTATTTTTATTTTAGTAGTTTGTATTATAGTTTGTCTAATTCCAGCGTTAGACCTGAGGTAGAGGTAGAAAGTTAAAAATTGAAAGATGAATGAAGAGTGAAAGATTACTTCGTAATGCACGACATTAGATATCATGAGATTTGTTTGGACCTGGGCCAGCTTCTGTTTTTCGTCGATAAGGCCCCTCTACTCTTTAACCCTCGCAACGTCGCTCTCGCTGTTATAGCAGCTCCAATTTCTTTGGCTATGTCAGTCATCTGTCACTTCACAGTTGGTCTGAGTTGGTTGACTTCAGTTGACTTTACTCTGTGGCACAGAGTACCTTTATATCTCTGTGGTCGACTATGAGGTTTTGAGTTCGCGTCATAAATATTTTTGTATTTCAATGCAATTAAATTTAAAAAAAGAAACACATTCAAATATACTATGAATACGAAAATAAGGTAGTCACGAAGTAAAAGTTCACTAATATAAACGTTGGGAGCTTAACTGTTTCAAAATGACGGACGATATTGGTGACATCGGTATGACAAGTACCGAGGCGGATTCCTCGCAAACACACTCTCACGAAGGTAAATAAACAATAAACATTATCTCATTCAAGTCTATTGAAATGAACAGCTAACAGCTGATTTATTGGCCCACCTAATTATACTGCTCTGCATTAAATGGAAATGCATACCTGCTCTACCATACCAACTCAGACATTAAAAAGTTAAAACTAACTTTATAATGTCTGAGATGTTTGGTTTTGATAGTCGAAATCATAAAAATAAATTTCCCGCTCTCCTAATATCAAGAAACTCGACAACTTAGATATTAAAGAAAACAACATGACAGCATGAGTAGGTTTTGAATTAAGAACTTTATCCAAGTTATTAAGTAACATTTTGTAGTTCCAATCTAATATTACTATAATGACCAAATTTTGTAGCAACATCCACTGGAAATGTAGATGATGCATCATCGAGCCATGTAGCAACACCATCTGGCGCAGAAAGCCAAGCGTCCAGGCAATCCAATTTACAGCGTATTCAACAAAGGAAGCAACAAGTTTTCAACTGGCCCCACAACAAGAAACTTCTCAAGTTGGCCATTTATTCATGTTGTCAGGTATGATTTGTGGTGAACTTTCTACTTTAAATATGATATGTAAATAATCTTTATATAATAATGTAAATATAATCATATAATGTGTTGGCAATAGACATTTCCCACAGTAAAGGAAAGAGCTCCCAGCTCCAAAGGATAGATTAGTTGTCATGGCATAGTTCTCTCAAGAATCTTCTAAGGGTAAATAACACACACGTGGTCATCCAGCTAAGAGTATTTTCTCAGAATAAAAAAACAAATTAAATGTAACTCATTGTAACAGTGAAGGAAGCATTGTGAGGTGAACTTCGTGACTGAGAGTTCTTTAAGGCATATGAATTCTGCCAATCTGCATAGGCCAGGGTGGTGAACAATGCCTAACTCCTTCCATTCCGAAAGGAGACCCCTACTTAATAGTGGGACAAAGGAAATGGTTGTAGTTGTGGTGTGTAGGTGCACGTCAAATAGTGTTAGTGCTTAAGTCCAGGAGAAGCCTTTGGGCAGCCAAAAAACATTAACAATCTGGTTAACCACCAGTCCCTTTGTCAATCCTCATTGGAGCATAGTAGAGATACTCTAGCAGGCTAATTACGTAACTCACTTGGATGGAGTCTATGGTACTCGTAGCAAGATGATTTTGATTTTAAGGCCTTTCTAGTCTTGATAACAAATTCATGCCCTGCAAAAGGATACCAATGTGCTGAGCAATAATTTGATTAGTGTCTTCAACAAGGTTATTGTGTGTTAACTTTAGACCCCAGACTGCAATTGCAATGGTTGGAAAGCTCCGGTAGCACAGCAGACCAAGAATAACCGTGCTGATACTCAACCATTGGCCACCTTCACTGATCCCTGCCGGACATGCAATCATATCTTAGGTAAGTACTGTACTGTTAAAAGAACAGATATGTATAAGTAATAGTATGAATGGAATCCTTACTTATGAATCACATGAAGTGAAAAGATAGATTTTTTTTTCTTGTAATGTTTTACACTACGTATTTCTTAACACTCTACTTTCTTAAGTTGTTTACTACAAGATACATTACATAGGTAAGTAATTTGCATTAATGTAGGGCAAATTAAAAAAGGATCCTGCTTAGCATATTCATGGACCCTATTCTCGCGTCGTCGACATTATGTCGATTTCAACAAATGTCGAAAAAAGATGGTGGATGTCTATAGAAACTTATTTTTCTTATTCTCAATATGTCAGTTCGAGAAAATCTCTACTTCCGAGAATTGGGTCCCTAGCTGAGAACAACCAATGCTGATCTTCTGCAGGATTCACTTTTGATCACAGGATCCACCACAACCCTTTCTATGTCCTCAACATAATCCTAAGCCAATCCCGGAGGTGAGTTAATAAACGATTGCACCGTTTATTAATTTATGTTATCTTTTTCAGAGAAGCATGTGACCCAACTGCAAACAATAGCGATAGCGGAGGTGAACAGGTTGCTGGGTGCTGTAGTGGACGTGGAGAACATCTTCATGTCCATGCACAGAGAGGATGACCATGACACCAAGAGAGTTTACTACTACTTATTTAAAGTGAGTTTTAATTGGTATTCATCTTAGCTCTTTCATTCTACCATCTTAGTCCTCATGGGCAGCAACGCATCTTTAACTGACTTTGGACGAGGTTTTTACTAAATTTAATTACTAGAATATTACTAACAAAAATGGTGTTAACAGTCCTACTATCTACTAACGACCTGACCTAATAATATACATATTAACTCCCATCTAACCACATTGGGCTCGGGTTTTCTCCAACACAAACAAGTGCAGATTGGGAGACTGCATAAGCCTTCAAAAACATTACCAAGGACTCTCACATTATCACCGGATGATGTTATCCTGATGTACCGACATCAGGTACAATTTAAAATCTTAAGAAGCACTCATTTTGGGTCCTCGCGTCATGCCACTTTACTTGAAATACAAAAATAGATGAATGCCCGTATACAAAAGATTGAATCTGTGAAATCCTTTCCTAATATGTACATTCTTTGTAATTACTTCAGTGTAAATATTTATGGACAGCAGGGACAGCCCTATCGAACTCGCCTCTCACTCGAGCGGTGTGGGTTCAAATCCAAGCGGCACGCATCAATGACTTTGCTATGTTATGTGCGATTTAAGAAATTAAATGTCAGCTGCTGCAACAGTACGAAACATAGCGAGGAAACTAGCATGCCTGAGAGTTCTCCATAACGTTCTCAAAGGGATGTGAAGTCTGCCAATCCGCACTTGTCAGCGTGGTGGACTAAGGCCTAACCCCTCCCATTACGAGAGGAGAACCGTGCCCAACCGTGGGCTAAAAGGGATGAGGTGTAAAAATTTCTGAAATTATTAATACATAATTATTTTTATTTCCAGCTGCTAAGAAAGTGCATCATCACCCGGACTCACCCACGCATCGAGGGCCCCTTAGGGCAACCGCCCTTCGAGCGGCCCTCTATAGCGAAGGCCATTACTAACTTCGTTCTGTACAAGTTCAACACGCTGCCCCAGCGAGAGTGGCAGACCATGTACGATCTGGCCAAAATGTTCCTCCACTGCTTCAACCATTGGAACTTCGAGACGCCAAGTGTGAGGAAGCTGGTGAGTTGAATGAATGAATGAACAATTTCAAAACAAATTTCTAAAATTAAACAAGTTGAATAGCACTCGCTGCGACCCATAGACGTCCCACTGCTGGGCATGGGTCTCCCCCACAGACGCAGCTGCGGGAGGTCTAGAGCATACTCGACCACGCTGCTCCAATGCGGATTGGTGGAGGGGTTAGTGGCCAACCGAGAATAGCACTAGCACAGAATAATAGTACAAGTCACTAGGTAAAACAGTATACATACCTATAACACAATGCAAAGCAAAATCTTAAAATAACAAAGAATAAATCATGAAATAAAACAATTTAAACTTTAATACTTAGTCATAATTACTTAAAGCGAAAGAGGTGAATATGGTAAGTGGAAATCCACTGTCTCTGCCCACCTTAGTGAATTTATGTATGAACAATTAAGAGTATGTATGTAAAAGAGAATAGACCACTAGACCAACGGGGCAGTCCACTGCATAAAAGTCTAAGTTTTATCTTTAAACAAAAAAAATCTAAGTTATCTTTAAACTAACTTTATTATATTGTCATCGAATAAAGTTAGTTTAAAGATTATTTACTTCATCACTATATTTTTTATTAAGTCGAAATTTATTACTTATTTCTTTCAGCAAGTTACAAATCCAGAAGACATTTCTGCATATCAAATAAATTACACAAGGTAAGTTTTACACTAGATTTCATTCCTGAAGTAATTATTAGTTGTCTTTACCTGTTCCAATCGTGGAAATTTGAAAACAACTTTGAACAAATTTGAAGACAACATTATTGAGTTGTACGTATGTCGAGGATACAACGTACATACGTCTAGACTTATTAGTCGAAGTTAGTAGACACGAAATACATATTATGAAACTGTCTAAAGAGAAATGGTTTGAGGTATTTGTAAAAAAATCGTTTCTTAATAATAAATATCATGGACATTCTCACACGGCCATCTGACCCCAAACTAGGCAGAGCCTGTACTATGCGTGTCAAAAACTGATATACATACATATAAATATTTACATATTTTTAAATACATACATACTTAAATATATAATACTAGTGGACGCCCGCAGCTTCGCTAGCGTGGAATAAGACATAACAAGAGTTTCGTTTACTCCTAGTAATATTATATAGCCAATGTCACTCAGTGAAGATGCAGCTTTCTAATGGTGAAAGAATTTTTGAAATCGGTCCAGTACTAGTTTTTGTGTGAAAACATTACAAATAAATGTTTCCTCTTTATAATATTAGTATAGATTAACATCCAGACACAGAACAAACACAAGTGTTCGTCACACGAATGTTTGTCCTGAGTGGTATTCGATCGAACCCACGACCCCTGGCGTAACAGCCAGAGTTAGTGAAACAATCGTTTTCCAGATGGCTGGTATTCTGCCACGTGCCCGCGTTCTGCGACTCGCTGCCTCACTACGAGACGTCGCTGGTTTTCGGGCGGACCCTGCTGCGCGCGGTCTTCAAGTCGGTGTGCCGTCAACTCATGGACAAATGCCACTCTGAAAGGGACCGAATGCCACCTGAGAAAAGGGTACGTATTCTCTATACTTTGTACTGGTTGCTATTGTCCCTTTGTAATTAGTAAGTATGTATAAATAATGACAGGTATAGGAACTTAATACATACATAATAAATCTACATAATATATTGAAGTATGGGCGTGAATTACTATTTTTACTCCCCAAACATAACTTAGTATATAATAAATCTACATACGAGCAGAGATAATTTTATATATCTGGCTCAGACACCATACGCTGACATATTTTTCAATTGTTTGCACGTATTTATGTCACTATGTATCTTAGTTATTATAATATTTAGTATGTTTATTTAATGTTACATGTAATGTTTTGGCCGTAGCTGTTAATTACGTGTGAATATGTATCAAAATAAATGAAAAACAATAAAAAAATTTTTACTCCCTAAACATAGAAACAACAAACTTAGTTCAGAGTTGCCATAAAGTCTAGCAAATATTATATATTTTATTCAAGTTCATAATTCTCAAGAGTCAGAAACATATTTTTAATACTTGCGATAGCGCGGTCTCTGAAGTAACTTTTCATTAAAACAAAGGACGAAAAAAAAACTGTTCTGCAGTTTGGCAGGAATGAATATTGTACCAATTTTGATTTACCTTAAGAATAAATAAAAAAAAAACCTTTTTTTGAATGAGATTTTACATGTCCATAGGTGTTAGTACTGAACCACTTTCCACGCTTCCTGGGCCTGCTAGAAGAGGAGATATTTAGCGCCAACTCGCCCATCTGGGACCCCGATTACAAGCAGATGCCACCAAACCATCTCCAGGCCATACTGGACAATAAGGCCCGTAAGTACACTTGCATTTAAGCGCTTCCGTGCCTCTAAGCGCACGTTAAATTTTCAGTCTTCATTGTTATCGTAAGAACTCTTACTAACAATTAATAACACCAACTAACAGGACTAAATATCACTAACAGTCCACAGTCCTCATACCCACTACCGAACTGACCAACTAATGTTCTAATTAACTGAGTAATGAGCAATATAGTTTATTATGTTTTCATATAAATAACGCCTATAAATCTGTATTTACTGCCAAAAAAATCTCCGAAGAATTGGGTATTTGAATTTTTTTTTTTTATGTGATAAATGAAAAGATCATATATAAGTTTTATAACAAAACTATTTTTTTTATTTTTTTCTCGCAATATATCAAAAGTTATTTCAAAATAAAAATTCAATTCAATAATTTTTGAATCTAGTACCGAAGACACGCCGACAACTCCCGAACAAACCCGAGCGCGTGTGACGTCATAATGTTAGTTTTCATTGTTAAATATTTAAAGGATGATGGACAAAAATGTATGGAACCTGGTACCGGTGCGTGATTCATCTTGATTGGACATGGGGTACCAAAATGGCCATCCTCCTTTATATAACATTTTGACGTCACAAATATGGTGACCAATCATGGCGCGTTTATAGTCACGTGATTTTTATTCAAATTTCATCAATTTTTAATTGTTTATAATTAATTGGAAAACATTTTTTTTAAGTTTTTTGCATTAAATATCAATATTATTATTAACATAGTATTAAAATAAATTTTAAAAAATCAATATTTTTTTTTTTCAAATACCCAATTGTAAATCGTTCAATGATTGGGCGACTACGGGAATCTTTAGAAGTAGGCAAAAGTTATATGACCTTTTACACGAGAAGTCATATAATACAAGTAAAGCCTTTAGCGACTATGTAAGAAATTACTCTAAAATATTTAAGGTAGTTTGTTCCACGGCTAAGTCAATGCACATAAGAAACAAGATTAGAAATAGCTGTAATAAAATTAAAATGACTTGGAATATTATTAATGCGGAAACTGGAAGAGTCAGAAAACGCGATGGTGTCAGTGAGCTTTTCATTGCCAATTCTTATATTAGAACCGATAAACAGATAGCATCAGCATTTGAAAAGTACTTTGCTGACGTTCCAGTTTTAACCACTAAATCGCTGGGGTCTTCTCCCGACGTCGCTGAATCGTTGCTTAAGAAAAATGTAAATGCATGCAAAGGTAATTTCTCTTTCCGACCCACAGACGCCAATGAAATTATAAAAATATTTAAATCATTAGAAATTAAGAACACCACAGATCTATGGGGTATATCGGTTAAACTTATAAGTACAATTATAGATGTAATAGCACCCCACCTAGCTTTAATATTTAACAACTGTATTATAAGTGGAGAGTTTCCTGACCTAATGAAGCAAAGCAAAGTGATACCTTTGTTCAAGTCCGGAAATAGTACAGATCCAACCAACTACAGGCCGATTTCAATTTTACCGGCTTGTAGTAAGATATTTGAGAAAGTAATTCTTCAGCAACTTCTTAGCTACTTTACAAGTAATAAACTCCTGCATAACAAACAGTTTGGCTTTACAAAAGGCCGTTCAACAACTGATGCGGGAGTTGAACTATTTACTGTGGGAAAATAATACTACCGGATTGTACAACTAGATATTTAATAGAAAAGTAATTTAGTTAGAATAGGATAGACGTTGCAGTACGAGAACATAAGCGGGAAGGGGCGAACCACAGAGTATACATTATAGAATAAAAATTTGACTTTGAGTCTACAAAGGCGAAGATCATATTCAGCCAACATCCTCCCTTAGACTCAACCCCATTTTGGCTGCGCAGTATTCAAGCTTCGGTTGTGAAGTGGGCTTCGTTAAAATGTCTGCGACCATCAAATCCGTTTGTGTGTAGCGCACCTCGATGGCTCCTTCGTGTAGTTTGTCACGCACAAAATGGTGCCGCACATCTATATGTTTGGTACGGGGATGAAAACCATCAGAACCTGAAAGTTTAATACAACTTTGATTATCATTGTATATTACCATAGCTTCATTCTTCATCAGTGGCCAAAACTCTTCTTGAAATTGTTTTAACCATATTGCTTCCTGTACACATGACGATAGCGACATGTATTCTGCTTCGGCAGTTGATAGAGCTACAGTTGGTTGGCGTTTAGAGTTCCAGCTAACTGCTCCTCCCTGGAACAAAAATGTGTAGCCTGTGCAAGATCGCCTGTCATCCTTTGAACTGGCCCAATCAGCATCACAGTAACCATGGGTCATCTTTTCCTCACGACACTGTTTATAGCTCAGTCTATAATCTTGAGTACCTTTCAAATACCGCATAACACGCTTCAGTGCAAGCCAGTGTTGCAACTCTGGTTTATTATTATATTTACTTAGTGTGTTAATTATATAACATATGTCTGGCCTTGTAATTTGAGAAATGTAGAGTAAACAACCAATTATTTCCTGATAAGGAATGTTATGTAAAATTTTACTTTCATCTGAATTTTTCTCCAGTGTAGTATTCATATCTATTGGAGTTTTCACCTGTTTACAGTCAGACATTCCATATCTATTTAACACTTCCTGTATGTATTTTTTCTGATCTAAGTAAATTATGCCTTTATATCTATCTCTTTCAACATGTATTCCAATACAATAGCTTAAATCTCCAAGATCTTTCATTTTAAATTTACAGTTTAATTCCTCCTTAATTTGATTTTTTGAACATTCATTATTGGTAAAAATCAACAAATCATCCACATAAATGGCTACAAATAAAATATCATTGTCAGCAACAATTTTATGATAAACACATGGATCTAATTTAGACTGAATGAGACCCATTCCCTTCAATGTAGTGCTAAGCTTCTTATTCCATTGACGACTGGCCTGTTTTAAGCCATACAGTGATTTATGTAGTAAACAAACCCCTTTGCCCTTTTCATAGAGGGGTGGTTGAAGCATGTATATTTCTTCCTCAATGTCGCCTTGAAGGAATGCTGACACAGCATCCATTAAAATGATATCTAAATTATACTTAGCTGCCATGGCAAATAGATAGCGTAGGGATGAAAAACGAACTACCGGAGAAAAAACTTCATTGTAGTCTATCCCTTTCCTTTGAGAACATCCTTTTATGACCAGTCGAGCCTTGTACTTTACAATTTTACCTTCTTCATTTGTCTTTGTCTTATACACCCATTTGCATGGTATAGCTTGCTTATTGTGTGGAAGAGTAGTAATTTCCCACGTTTTATTTTCTATCAGAGACTTGTACTCTTCATCCATTGCATTTCTCCAATGCTAGGCTTCACAGCTGGACAAAGCTTCTTCAATTGTTAAAGGATCTGTAATTTGGGTGGTACACATTAAATTATGATCACTTGCATTCTGTCTCTGATGTGGACGTAATGTGATTCTATTATCAAAACTCTCATTACTGTCATAATCATCACTAGTGCTGGGATGATAAGTTTCATCAACATTTACGGATGTCTCACAGCTATCAAATGAATTGCTTTGAGGCGAGGAAACAGGGGTACTATGTGGGCTCTCAGTAATGGTGATATTCTCTTCCCTCTCCTGGAAACTACTGTGTGAGGCTTCCAAAGTAGTTTTAAGTGGCAATGTTATAAGTTGTGGCAATGATACAGATTTGGGTACCTTAGTACTTGCAGGCTTATTATTTTCAATAAATATCACATCTCTACTTATAATGGCTTTTTTAGTATAAGGGTCATATAGTCTGTAACCTTTAATGTTGTCACAGTATCCCATGAACAACAACTCATGTGATTTACGATCCCATTTCAATCGTTTCTGCTTTGGAATGTGAACCAAAAACTTTCAAATGTGAAATGTTAGGTTTCTTACCAAACCATTTTTCATACGGTGTTACCTCAGCCAGGACTCGAGATGGTGACCTGTTTATTATGTAAGCCGCAGTTGCCACAGCTTCAGCCCAATAGCCCTTATGTAGATTTGCATCAAACAGCATACACTTGGCACGCTCCACCAATGTCCTATTCATCCGCTCCGCTAGCCCATTCTGCTCCGGGGTGTACGGAGTTGAAGATTGGTGCTTGATGCCGGAATCTGCCAGAAAATCAGATAAAGTTTTATTACAATATTCTTTGCCGTTATCTGTCCTTAATATTTTTATTTTCTTTTCTAATTCATTCTCCACCTCAACTTTAAATTTTTTAAATATAGACTTTATATCCAACTTGTTCTTTAAGAAATACACATACACTTTACGTGAAAAATCATCTATGAAGGTTATGAAGTATCTCGCCCCACCAATAGAGGGGGTCTCCATCGGACCACACAGATCTGAGTGTATTACTTCCAACAAAGTACTAGCTTTAGAACCGGAGTGTGGAAACGGAAGTCTCGTTTGCTTTCCTTCACAACAGGGTATACATACAGAACATTCATCCTTTTTAGTTATATTTATCCCCTCAGTACATAATTCTAACTTTTTTACATCTGAAATGTTTAAATGTCCCATTCGCCTATGCCAAGTATTCAAGTCTGCCTTGCTCTCATTAGAAAAAACAGTACAGGCACTACCAGTTATGGTATTAAGCTTATACATATTATTTATCAGTGTTGCTGTTGCCATCAGTTTATTGCTTGAATTGTAAATGTTACAGCCTTTATCATTGAATTGGACTGCACAGCCATTCTTGGTCAGCTGGCTAACAGATAAAAGATTAGCTGCAAGCTTGGGAATAAATAAAACATTCCTCACCTGGATAAGATGCTCATCGTTGCATATTTTAGTTTGGATATTTACATTACCCATCATTTGCACGGAGACAACATCATTGTTTGCCACTACTATCTTCTGCATCGGTGGTGGCTGTACATCAGTCATCCAGTCTGAGCGCCTTGACATGTGCATAGATGCACCCGAGTCAATATACCAGCTGTCTTCATTTAAACATGTGAAAGCTGAAAAAATAGCTGAAAAAACTGTTTCACCGTCCTTCTTGTTATTATCTGGCTTTTTGAATTTGCATTGGCTGCGGTAGTGTCCAAAGCGGTTACATCCAAAGCAGCGGGGACCCTTTCCCTTTGGCTTAGGCTTGGGCTGACTATTCGACGTCTGTTTATTTTTCGTAAAAAATACTGAGGATTCAGAAACCTTTACCTCTTGTAAGAGTTTAGTTTTTATGAAATCGGACGAAATTTTGACACCAGAGCTCTCGATTCCCATGATCATTGGCTTATAATGTTCCGGTAGACCGGCTAACATTAGGGTTCCGAGCCATTCATCGTCTACTTTAAAGGAAATATTCCTTAATTTATGTGCAGTCGACATTATTTTCGATACATATTCTTCTATGTTCGAACAGCCATCCAGGGTAGTGTTGATTAAATCTTTTAGTAAGCCGACTTTTCTCGATAGCCCGGAGTCCTCGAATACTGATTGCAGGTTTTGCCACACTTCTCGTGCCGTTTTGGCATTTTCGATATGTACGTAGTTACTTGGGTCAACCAACAAAATAATTTTAGACTTAGCTTTCACATCTTTCTTGGTGTCGACTTCTTTAGAATTCGGATCAACAAGTGCCCACAAATCTTCATGCTCTAAATAAGATTTAACTGCAAATTTCCACGTATTGAAATTTTCCCTGCCGGTTAACCTTTCAATCTGAAGGTTATGCATGGCGCCATTCATGGCCGACGTGGTTTTCTTGTATCACTATTAACACTATTCGGACAGATACTTTACTGTTTTTTGTTGCAAATCCGGTATATGGGACGGCCCATAACCTGTGGGAAAATAATACTACCGGATTGTACAACTAGATATTTAATAGAAAAGTAATTTAGTTAGAATAGGATAGACGTTGCAGTACGAGAACATAAGCGGGAAGGGGCGAACCACAGAGTATACATTATAGAATAAAAATTTGACTTTGAGTCTACAAAGGCGAAGATCATATTCAGCCAACATTTACTGATATTATCAATGCTTGGGAGGATTCACTAGATGCACTGGGCATATTCTGTGATTTATCCAAGGCATTTGATTGTGTACAGCATGAAACCTTAATCAGGAAACTCAATCACTATGGCATTAAAAATACCGCACTGAAACTTCTGATTTCTTATCTCAGCGAAAGAACTCAGAAAGTCGAAGTAAACGGTACAAGATCGTCTGGGTCTTTAGTACAGATGGGGGTCCCACAAGGATCGATTCTGGGTCCATTCCTGTTTTTAATATATATTAACGATCTACCATATATGGTAGAGAATAATAACGAGATTGTATTGTTTGCGGATGACACCTCATTAATTTTCAAATTAAATAGGCAACAAACTAACTATGACGATGTGAACAATGCTCTCTCTGAAGTGGTGCATTGGTTTAGCGTTAATAACCTACACTTGAATAGTAATAAAACCAATTGCATAAAATTTTCAGCACCTAATGTGAAACAAGTAGATAAGCAACCAGAACTAAATGGTGATAAACTGAACTTAGTTAGCTCGACTGTTTTCCTTGGAGTCACCATTGATTCGAAGTTGCAGTGGGGACCCCATATCTGTCGACTGGCGGATAGACTAAGTTCTGGAGCTTACGCGGTTAAAAGGATACGCTGTTTAGCGGATGTCGATACCGCTAGATTGGTCTATTTCAGTTACTTTCACAGTATAATGTCCTATGGCATTTTACTCTGGGGTAATGCAGCGGATGCTAATATTATTTTTATTTTGCAGAAAAGGGCTATCCGTTATATATACAAAATGAAAAGTAGAGACTCCCTTAGAGAAAAATTTAAGGAAATAAACATCCTAACCCTTGCATCGCAGTACATCTATGAGAATCTTATGTATATTCGTAAAAATAGGCATCAGTTTGTAAGTCGTAGTGACCTAAATGCCTTACGCAATGTAACACTAAGGAACGGCCACAAACTAGCGTTTCCTAAATGCCGGCTTAGTAAGAAAAGTCGTTCCTTCATAGGAATGTCTATTCTAATATTCAATAAAGTCCCGGCTGCGGTTCAGTCTCTGCCTTTACACAGGTTTAAAAAAACCATCAAACAAACATTATGTCAAAAAGCTTATTATAATATTCAGGAGTATTTGGATGATAAGAAGGCATGGGACTGAATTAAACTCTGACAGGCTATCACTATGCTTTTGTATTAATTATACTAAATATTGTAAGCAGGTGGCATATGGGGTGATTCTTGGCATACACGATTGGCTGTCTCGTGTCTGTCCTAATCATATCATGGTCATACTGTACATTTTTCTGTAAAAATTAATTTGAATTTTAAAAGAGTACCGAGAGTTTTTTTCCTCCGGCTTTTTTCTCTCTCGGCCTACACTAGGGCATAGGATAAGAATATTGTAAGTTCTTCCTTAAGCCGATGACCAGGTAGATAGTCTATCGTGACTTAGAGCTTAGCTTAGTGGTAGGTAATTATTGTAAATTAGCCATAAGGCAGGTTAGGCACCTGTGTAGGATTAGCTATTCATTCAAGGATAAATAGCTCATCCTTTGCTTTATATTAATCAGTTTAGAATAGCATTAAGTAGTTTGTAGTTACCTAGACTTTCGTTAAGCGTGTGTAATCACCTCATAGCGAAATAAATTATTTGAATTTGAATTTGAATTTGAAAACTCTCTCAGCTAACTGGACTAACCATCCCAGTCCCTATGTTGCTACAGTATGTGCTACAATGCAATAAAGTATTTTTGTACACCAAAAAGAAAGGCACACATAGATACAGGATTAAAAACATCTAAGTGAAACTAACGAACTGACCAACTAATGTTCTAATTAACTCTCTCAGCTAACTGGACTAACTGGACTAGTAGTAGCAGTTAGGTGGTGCTGCAAGCTCATTTGCTATCTTATATCCATAAAAAAAGGTAGAAAGTCGAGCTCTGCAGTTACAAAATATAATTAATTATTACATGATTTTTATAATACTTCTGGTACGTAAGGATTTCATCTGTATTTCTATACTAATATGTATTATAAAGAGGAAAGATTTTTTTGTAATGTTTTCACAAAATTACTGGACAGATTTCAAAAATTCTTTCACCATTAGAATCTTCACTGAGTGACATAGGCTATATAATATTACTAGGTGTAAACGAAACTATTGTTGTCTAATTTCACGCGAGCGAAGCTGCGGGGCGTCCACTAGTTTATTAATATTTATAAATAATGACCTGTGTACACAGCTGGCAGACGCGGCGAGTTTGAAAGAGTAACGCCTTCCGGAGAGAGCAAAGACGGCTTTACAACTGTTACCTTATCTTCAGGTAATGTTCTTTTACTTCTTTACGTTGGTTAGATGTGGCACCGATTTGTCTGTATCCCTTGCTTTTCACGTTTGTAATCAAAACATTTGTAATTAAAAAAAAATGCTTAATTGCGTCGTCAGGTTTTACACGTATTTATTTATTTAACTTTATTGACACCTCTAAAGAGATATACAATGGGCGGACTTAATGCCTTATGGCATTTTCATATTCATAGGCAAAAAAGTCATGTGAAGTCTGACTAATACGCACGTGGCCTAAGCCGTCCCATTCCAGGAGCCCAATAGTGGGATAAACCAGTTTGTATATGTATTTAAGGTATTGACGAGCCCGTTGGCGCAATCGGTAGTGACCCTGTCTATTACGCCAGGGGTCGTGGGTTCGAATCCCACTCAGGACAAATATTCGTGTGACGAACACTTGTATTTGTTCTGTGTCTGGATGTTAATATTATCTATTTATGTATGTATTTAAAAATATCCATGTATGTATATCAGTCTCTGACACCCATAACATAGGCTCGCACCTACTTTGGGGTCAGATGGCCGTGTGTGAGAATGTCCAAGATATTTATTATTATTATTATTTAAAGAAAATAAATCCACTTGAACATGAATAAGTAGTGGACGCCCGCAACTTCGCTCGCGTAGAATTAGACCCATTAACGACGTCTGCCCGCGTTCGGGTTGCCCACTTGACTTCAAAAACGGCAAAGTTTCATACTAACTTTGCACCCCTGTTTTACCCCCTTAGGGGATGAATTTTCAAATATCCTTTCTTAGTGCATCCCTACGTTATAAAAGGAAACCCTGTGCAAAATTTCAAGTTTCTAGCCCTTATAGTTTGGGCCCTGCGTTGATATGTCAGTCAGTCAGTCAGTCAGTCAGTCAGTCAGTCACCTTCTCCTTTTATATATATGATGATGAATAATAACAGCACTTCGCTGCGACCCATATACGTCCCACTGTTGGGCACGGGTCTCCTCTCAGAGTGGGAGGGATTAGGCCTTAGTCCACCACGCTGGCCAAGTGCGGATTGGCAGACTTCACATACCTTCGAGAACGTTATGATGAACTCTCAGGCATGCAGGTTTCCTCACGATGTGTCCTTCACCGTTATAGCAAGTGACATTTAATTTCTTAAAACGCACATAACTTAGAAAAGTCATTGGTGCGTGCCACTAGGGTTTGAACCCGGACCGCTCGAGTGAGAGGCGAGTTCGGTAGCCACTGGGCTGTCACCGCTGGTAATAACAGCACTTGAACATGAATAATAACAGCATGACCCTCAAACAGGGTCGGTAAAACAGGAGCCCCTAAAGCGGGGGGCGGAGCCCCGCGACGCGCGCGACAGCAAGCGGCGGCGCGCGGACGAGCCCGCCGACGACGTCAGCGAGCGCACCGTGGCCGACATTGTCGCCACCATCTCGGACCCTACCTACATGTGCGGTCCCGATGTGAGTCCATAAATAAATAATAATACTAAATTCACAGCTAGCATTATATTGACTTGGTTAGGTTACGATTAGGCTTTTTTTTAGTGACATATGGACTAATACCTGCCTTCCCATTATCACTACATTCAGCATTTCATCGGGATGATAGTTTAGAATAGAATAGAATATGAATTATTTTGCTTGTAACACAGTATGGTACGAGTATATACATATTATTAACTAACAGTAGGTGTAGGTTATTTCATTTTTAATGCAAAATTGGACCGCACTCAGCATTATGTCATGATTCCTTAAAAATCATGACGCTGATTCTCAGTGCGGCCCTGTAGTAGTGATTAATTAATTTACAGTTATCATACATTTTTATTGTCACCAAATTCTCTGTATACTATGTACATACCAACAATTCTCAATTTAGTAGTGCTTGGTGTGCCTCAAGGTAGCATACTTGGGCCTCTTCTTTTTTTGGTTTATGTGAATGAATTACCCAATATCATAGATCATCTATGTGTTATGTTCGCGGATGATGCAACTGTACTCATTTCAGACTCATCAAGGAGTAGTAACAATTTTGAAAATGAAATAAACAGAACCTTAAAAATCATAATTAATTGGCTAAAAACATTAAATCTAAAAGTGAATTTGTCTAAAACCAAAATAGTGCATTTCCGAAACTATAAAACAAAGCCCATTGACCTGAACATAAATGACTCGAATACTAAAATAGAACAAGTAAATGACATAAATTTTCTTGGAGTTTCTCTTGATGCTCATATGAATTGGAAATCCCACGTTAGCAAAATAAACTCAAAAATTTCAAGCTGGTGTTATGCATTATCAATATTGGTAGAGACTACTTCTACTAATACAGCTAGAACTGCATATTTTGGTCATGTGTATCCACTCCTAACCTATGGCATTATATTCTGGGGAAATTCAGTAAATGCTAAATCAACTTTTATTCTCCAAAAAAAATGTCTTCGTATAATTCATAACATGCACTCTGACGATTCTCTTAGAAATGTATTCAAGGAGAATAAATACCTGACCTTAACCAATATATACATTCTAGAATTATGTGTCTTTGTAAAACAAAATATGGATTATTATATTAAAAAGTCAGAATTGCGCAGAAATTTACGAGAACATTATAAATTTGACCTATGTGTGCAAAAAGTTGACAACAATATATTTCTAAAAAGTGCTTTCAATTCAGGTATCCAACTATATAATCATTTACCGTTACAAATAAAATCACTCGATGCCCGTAAGTTTAAACTGCAGTTGAAAGCATGGCTATTTATTAATGTTTTTTATGACCTTAACGAATATTTTCAATTTGACACAAGAATGCAATGAAATTAACCATAGAGGCAATAATAATTAAAAATTCAATTTTGTATAATTAAAATTAAGTTAATATTACTATATTATTTCGATAAAATTATTGTTATTATTATTATTCTTTTCTTGATAAATAGTTTAACTGTAAATTGTATATTGTACTCGTAACTATGTATATTATTTCATAGAAAAATTGCATGCCCGAAGCGGGTAAACTGTACCTACTTACTATAAGGAATGTCACCTCAATGTATTGTAAACAGTTTTTAAGCAATAAATATTGATTGATTGATTGATTGATTGATTGATTTATATTACACTAGTGGACACCCGCAGCTTCGCTCGCGTGTAATTAGACATTCACTAACTTCAAAAACGGCAAAGATTCATACTAACTTTGCACCCCCGTTTTACCCCCTTAGGGGATGAATTATCAAAAATCCTTTCTTAGTGCTCCCCTACGTTATAAAAGGAACCCCTGTGCAAAATTTCAAGTTTCTAACCCTTTTAGTTTAGGCCCTGCGTTGATATGTCAGTCAGTCAGTCAGTTAGTCATCTTCTCCTTTTATTTATATTACACAGTTGCGCCGTTGTCCCCAGGCGCTGTTCCAGACGCAGGCGCCGCGCGACGAGGCCGCCAAGCTGGAGGAGCGGCGCAAGATGATCGAGTTCCACGTGATCGGCAACTCGCTCACCGGGCCCGTCGACAAGCAGACCATGCTCTGGCTCATCGGTGAGACATCCATCGTAGCGTCCCCAGGCGCCGCTCCAGACGCAGGCGCCGCGCGACGAGGCCGCCAAGCTGGAGGAGCGGCGCGAGATGATCGAGTTCCACGTGATCGGCAACTCGCTCACCGGGCCCGTCGACAAGCAGACCATGCTCTGGCTCATCGGTGAGACATCCATCGTAGCGTCCCCAGGCGCCGCTCCAGACGCAGGCGCCGCGCGACGAGGCCGCCAAGCTGGAGGAGCGGCGCAAGATGATCGAGTTCCACGTGATCGGCAACTCGCTCACCGGGCCCGTCGACAAGCAGACCATGCTCTGGCTCATCGGTGAGACATGTAGCGTCCCCAGGCGCCGCGCGACGAGGCCGCCAAGCTGGAGGAGCGGCGCGAGATGATCGAGTTCCACGTGATCGGCAACTCGCTCACCGGGCCCGTCGACAAGCAGACCATGCTCTGGCTCATCGGTGAGACATGTAGCGTCCCCAGGCGCCGCGCGACGAGGCCGCCAAGCTGGAGGAGCGGCGCGAGATGATCGAGTTCCACGTGATCGGCAACTCGCTCACCGGGCCCGTCGACAAGCAGACCATGCTCTGGCTCATCGGTGAGACATGTAGCGTCCCCAGGCGCCGCGCGACGAGGCCGCCAAGCTGGAGGAGCGGCGCGAGATGATCGAGTTCCACGTGATCGGCAACTCGCTCACCGGGCCCGTCGACAAGCAGACCATGCTCTGGCTCATCGGTGAGACATGTAGCGTCCCCAGGCGCCGCGCGACGAGGCCGCCAAGCTGGAGGAGCGGCGCGAGATGATCGAGTTCCACGTGATCGGCAACTCGCTCACCGGGCCCGTCGACAAGCAGACCATGCTCTGGCTCATCGGTGAGACATGTAGCGTCCCCAGGCGCCGCGCGACGAGGCCGCCAAGCTGGAGGAGCGGCGCGAGATGATCGAGTTCCACGTGATCGGCAACTCGCTCACCGGGCCCGTCGACAAGCAGACCATGCTCTGGCTCATCGGTGAGACATACATTGTATGTGATCGACAGAGTTGAGCAACGACGGGCGCGGTCGGTTTGTGGATGGGTGATCCGCTACGACCCATAGACGTCCCACTGCTGGGCACGGGTCTCTCCCACAGACTTAGCTACGGGAGGTCTAGAGCATACGCTGCTCCAATGCGGATTGGTGGAGGGATGGATGGGTGATCGCTGGTGATTAAATTTCGGTGCGAAATTTGGACGCTACTGCGCTTCGGATGGCACGTTAAGCCACAAACCGACGGCGCCCGTCATTGCTTTACTCTGTCGATCACATTGAATTTGGCTGTGGACGCTACAAAAAATAAAAAAGGATTGATTGGTATTTTAAACATATTAATATAATTAATATAAAATAAAATTTTATAATTTAACTAGCTGACCCCGCAATCGTTGTTCTGCCATATGAAATGTCAACGACGCGACACTTCATGTAAATGACTTCACGTCAATGAACGACGGTTAAAAGTAAAATACTAAAACTACACTCTAAGCTAGCTAAGACGTCGTGTAAAGAGAGTGTCTGTCTGTGCGTCATTTTCAGACTAGTACTTTTACTGTTCCCTTCCTGTATTGTACTGTACTACTGGCGTCAAAAGATCAACTTATATCGTATGGAATGTCATTTCTTCATTATTTGTAGATTTTGAGTGGCCTTTGGTAGTTCAATGACATTCAGCCGAATCGAGAATCTTTATAAATTGTGCTAGTTGTTAAATTGTATCAAATTAAATTTGCAGGACTCCATAATGTGTTCTCACATCAACTACCGGAAATGACCAAAGAGTACATATCACAATTAGTGTTTGATCCGTGAGTAAATACTTGTTTATTTATTTAATGCGCGATATGGAAAGACCGGCCCGTTGGCGCAATCGGTAGTGACCCTGCCTGTTACTCCAGGGGTCGTGGGTTCGAATCCCACTCAAGGCAAACATTCGTGTGACGAACACTTGTGTTTGTTCTGTTTGGATGTTAAATATTATTTATTTAAGTATGTATTTAAAAATATCTATGTATGTATATCAGTCTGTGACACCCATAGTACAGGCTCTGCCTAGTTTGGGGTCAGATGACCGTGTGTGAGAATGTCCATGATATTTATGATGGAACCACATGTTTAATATAACTTTGATTTTTTTCCAAACCAATAATAAACTAACGTTATCTACTTTTCAGAAAACACAAAACGTTAGCTCTGATCAAAGAAGGAAGACCGATTGGTGGTATCTGTTTTAGAACTTTTCATTCGCAGGTTCGTATGCCTATGGATTGTTATTCATAAACTAGTTTTCCTATGCCAAAATTGATAGGACACATGACTTTAAAGACTTAAAAAGTAAAACTTGTTTAAACTTGTTCCTAAGTCTTGTTCGTGCGACTGTGTTTCGAAGCCTAGAATTGACGAAAATAACGACTAGTAGAAAACAACAAACAGAAAAATTTGTCAAACCATATCTATATGAAACCTTTATAATTATCATTATTTTATTTGACTTTCGTTTTACAGGGATTTAGTGAGATAGTGTTCTGTGCGGTGACGTCAAACGAGCAGGTGAAGGGCTACGGAACCCATCTTATGAACCATCTCAAGGATCACCACATAAGAACCAACATTCTGCACTTCCTCACCTTTGCTGACGAGTTTGCTATAGGTGAGTGGTCGCTGACTGTAACCACGTTGGGGCAACATGGTGAAAAAACTAAGTAGGTTAGAATAAGAAGTGAGTTTTTATTTTCTGTCTTAGAATATATTTCTTTTTTTAATTTGCTCCTACATTTATGTCAGCTTCCGGCTCGTATACCCAGATTTATATAGTAATCAATCAATCAGTAGTAATCAAAGACACTTGGACCAAACCACAAGACGATCCCATGTTTGTTAAGATTACAACGATTACATTTAATTAAAGTAATTTAATGCATTAATTAACTATCTAGCAATTGTAAAAAAATAAAAGAGTACAACCAAAATTCTCAATCAAATAAAAATTGTTAATCAAATAAAAGTAGGTATGCATCATTCCTCCTCATTCATACCCGTATCCAAATCTCAGTTTTTTTTTTTAAATTATTGGCAAGAATTTTAATTATTGCCAAGCTATTATATTTTTTAATTATTGCCAAGCTATTATATTTTTTTAATTATTGTCAAGCTATTATATTGTAACTGGCAGGGTACTTCAAGAAGCAGGGCTTCAGCAAGGACATAAAGCTGCCGCGCGCGATGTACTCGGGCTACATCAAGGACTACGAGGGCGCCACGCTCATGCACTGCGAGCTCAACCCAAGGATCGTGTACACGCACTTTACGTCCGTCATCCGCCGGCAGAAGGAGGTCAGTCGATATTATATTATACCTCGCAGGGTACTTCAAGAAGCAGGGCTTCAGCAAGGACATAAAGCTGCCGCGCGCGATGTACTCGGGCTACATCAAGGACTACGAGGGCGCCACGCTCATGCACTGCGAGCTCAACCCGCGGATCGTGTACACGCACTTTACGTCCGTCATCCGCCGGCAGAAGGAGGTCAGTTGATATTATATTGTAACTGGCAGGTTACTTCAAGAAGCAGGGCTTCAGCAAGGACATAAAGCTGCCGCACGCGATGTACTCGGGCTACATCAAGGACTACGAGGGCGCCACGCTCATGCACTGCGAGCTCAACCCGCGGATCGTGTACACGCACTTTACGTCCGTCATCCGCCGGCAGAAGGAGGTCAGTTGATATTATATTGTAACTGGCAGGGTACTTCAAGAAGCAGGGCTTCAGCAAGGACATAAAGCTGCCGCGCGCGATGTACTCGGGCTACATCAAGGACTACGAGGGCGCCACGCTCATGCACTGCGAGCTCAACCCAAGGATCGTGTACACGCACTTTACGTCCGTCATCCGCCGGCAGAAGGAGGTCAGTTGATATTATATTGTAACTGGCAGGCTACTTCAAGAAGCAGGGCTTCAGCAAGGACATAAAGCTGCCGCGCGCGATGTACTCGGGCTACATCAAGGACTACGAGGGCGCCACGCTCATGCACTGCGAGCTCAACCCAAGGATCGTGTACACGCACTTTACGTCCGTCATCCGCCGGCAGAAGGAGGTCAGTTGATATTATATTGTAACTGGCAGGGTACTTCAAGAAGCAGGGCTTCAGCAAGGACATAAAGCTGCCGCGCGCGATGTACTCGGGCTACATCAAGGACTACGAGGGCGCCACGCTCATGCACTGCGAGCTCAACCCAAGGATCGTGTACACGCACTTTACGTCCGTCATCCGCCGGCAGAAGGAGGTCAGTTGATATTATATTGTAACTGGCAGGCTACTTCAAGAAGCAGGGCTTCAGCAAGGACATAAAGCTGCCGCGCGCGATGTACTCGGGCTACATCAAGGACTACGAGGGCGCCACGCTCATGCACTGCGAGCTCAACCCAAGGATCGTGTACACGCACTTCACGTCCGTCATCCGCCGGCAGAAGGAGGTCAGTTGATATTATTTTTTTTTTTTAATATTCTTTCCTTCGGTTTAAATCTATCTATATAAATAAAAAGAGGTGACTGACTGACTGACTGACTGACTGACTGACTGACTGACTGACTGACATATCAACGCAGGGCCTAAACTATAAGGGCTAGAAACTTGAAATTTTGCACAGGGGTTCCTTTTATAACGTAGGGGAGCACTAAGAAAGGATTTTTGAAAATTCACCCCCTAAGGGGGTAAAACGGGGGTACAAAGTTAATATGAAACTTTGCCGTTTTTGAAGTCAAGTGGGCAACCCGAACGCGGGCAGACGTCGTTAATGGGTCTAATTCTACGCGAGCAAAGCTGCGGGCGTCCACTAGTTTTATATATTTTATATCCTTCCATCCATTAGCCTTGTGCATTTGTTCAATCAAGATTTGTAAGGCGTAGTCTTTTCTATGTCAGTTTATAGGTAAACCGGGAATATATAGATATTATATAGCCTATGTCACTCAGTGCAGATGCAGCTATCTAATGATGAAAGAATTTTTGAAATCGGTCCAGTAGTTTTTGTGTGAAAACATTACAAACAAAATGTTTCCTCTTTATAATATGTATTAGTATAGATAACTAATTAGTATGTAATTGAATGACACAAGCCAACCCAAAGCTTTGTGTTACAGATAGTCAAAAAACTAATCGACATGCGACAGAAGGAAGTGAGGAAAATCCATCCCGGGCTCACGTGCTTCAAAGAAGGGGTAAGACATTTTGATTATATGTGCAGAAAATATCTCTAAATCATGACAGGTGACATGACAGACATTATTTATACGGTGTTGAACAATAAAATTAAATGCACTCTGCGGCAGGCCTGTGTTTTAATTTAAAAAAATAAATATTTTGAAGAATTATATTTTTTACTAATACGTTTTCCGTACAGACCTTTACTACTACCTCTACCTACTAATATTAGTTTAATTAAAATATAAAACGTATAGCCTTTTTTACCGCAAACTACACCAAAGGTAACCACCGTATACCGTGAGTATAATATAGTTAGAGAATTGAATTTATGTTTGATTGAATTACCAGATACATACTTATATAATTACATTATTATTTACTAACACTAGTTTCTAAGTGATATGACTAACACCATGTATGGACTATGTCTGAAATAAAAAGTTATTATTATTATATTCTAAACATTATTGAATCCAAGCTAGTGAATTTTGGTAAGCATATTGAAAATAAATATTGCTTGGAAAAGTATTTCCCAAGATCTAGCAACTCTACACACAAAGATGAGCGTGACCCTAGAGTCACTGCAAGACGTCACTCACACATCTGCTATGCAGTTTCACGTCGTTTGTTGAGAATGCTCAATTTGCTTTCCCTAATCTGAGATCGGCGACATATTTTGTCATGTACTGGATATGATGATGGTGATAATAATAATAATAATCTTTTTATTTGCAATAAAGTGGTGCAGTACAGGTCTTACAGCTAGGCATAGGGTTTCCGTGTTGTACACTGTTTCTTCTGTTTTGTTAGTTTAGGAACCCATATTTCAGAATTTCACGTCCACAAAACTTTTCTTTCACAAGCGACGTCAAAAGTTCACGATGATTTAAATTGAAACAATTAATCTTGCTAAAACTTTCGTTATAAAATAAATAATAGTTTAAAAAAACTAAAAAAACACGCTTTTATAAAAATCCAACTAAAAAAGAAGTCTAACCTAACCTAATCGTGGTCAAAGTTCATTCCAAGACCTTAACACAAATGCAAACACGACTATGATACGATATTCCATCATGAAGTTCCAGTTAATATCTTCCGGCTCCATCATCAGATCAGTTCGACAGTACCATATTATTGTATTGTCATCAGAACTACATACAGCTGCCAATTTTCATTACGCTACGATCCTTGGAAGATGGTTAAATCAGCTATCTTAGATTCCACTTTATAGTAGTTAATTTATCTTTCGGCTCCATCATCAGATCAGTTCGACAGTACCATATTATTGTATTGTCATCAGAACTACATACAGCTGCCAATTTTCATTACGCTACGATCCTTGGAAGATTGTTAAATTAGCTCTCTTAGATTCCCTTACATTGTGAGTTACATACAAGTGGACCTAATAAAAGCATGTTAAAATAACTTTTTTTTTATTTTCATGCATTGTCATCGGAACCTAATATGTGTGCCAAATTTCAGCTCGATAGCTTCAGTGGAAGTAGGTGAAATATTGATTGCAAGATTCCAGGACATACATACATACGAGTGAAGTTAAATAAAAGCTTTTAAAATAGTTTAGACCGATGATGATGTACATCCAGGTGCGCAGTATCCCGATCGAGTGCATCCCGGGGCTGCGCGAGGCGGGGTGGCGGGGCCGCGCGCCGCCGCCGCCGCCCGAGCCGGAGCCCGACACCGCCGCGCTGCGCAACCTGCTGCACGCGGTACGTACACGTCGAGTAGCCAATCGCGTGCCTCAACGCCGCCGGACAACCAATCGCGTGCCAGCGCGACATTGAAAGCTAATCACGTGCGAGCCAAACTAGCCCGACACCGCCGCGCTGCGCAACCTGCTGCACGCGGTACGTACACGTCGAGCAGCCAATCGCGTGCCTCAACGCCGCCGGACAACCAATCGCGTGCTAGCGCGACATTGAAAGCTAATCACGTGCGAGCCAAACTAGCCCGACACCGCCGCGCTGCGCAACCTGCTGCACGCGGTACGTACACGTCGAGTAGCCAATCGCGTGCGTCAACGCCGCCGGACAACCAATCGCGTGCTAGCGCGACATGAAAGCCAATCACGTGCGAGCCAAACTAGCTATTGCATCATAAGATGGATGTTTCGCTACGTGGCGGCTTAGATAAAAATATAATTTGTTATTTTTTCTTCTCCTTTCACGTTAAATGTTTATTCGCTGCGACCCATAGACGTCCCACTGCTGGGCACGGGTCTCCCCCACAGACACTTCTGCGGGAGGTCTAGAGCATACTCCACCACGCTGCTCCAATGCGGATTGGTGGAGGGGTTAGTGGCCAACCCAGTGTCGAATGTTTTCAAGCCACCCGAAGGTCTTCGACAAGGCTTAACGACTGTTTCCAGCATTGAAAACAACCGGGACCGACGGCTTTACGTACCCTCCGAAGCACGGTAGCGTCCCTACAATTTTGCCACTAGCGGTCACCCATCCACAAACTGACCGCGCCCGTCGCTGCTTAACATCTTGATCACATTGATTCGATGCGAGCCATTGGGCTATGGACGCTACTATACTATATATACATATAATGTTTATTACGCCTGCCTAAACTTTTCATTGTCACCAGAAGTTGACTGGTAGAAAATGCCTTTAGGCGTTAAGTCCGCTCATTGTAGATAATGCCATAAAGGTTTAATAAGTGAATAAATAAATATTTTTTGTTGTTTTCAACTGGTTACAACATAAATGTGACATTATTTTTTAACTTGCGCACAAACCGTATAGCATTGCATTTTTAATATATCATTTTGGGTGTGAAGTTACATAAACTACATATTTTTCTATATGGCAATACAAACATGCAGGTAAAGAACCACGCCGCCGCATGGCCTTTCCTAAAGCCCGTGGACAAGGCCGAGGTTCCCGATTACTACGACCACATCAAATATCCCATGGGTGAGTTTATCAATACATATGTCAGATTCACTTATTATTCATTACTAGTTGACGCCCGCAGCTTCGCTCGCGTGGAATTAGACATAACAATAATTTCGTATACACTTAGTAATATTATTTAGCCTATGTCACTCAGTGAAGATGCAGCTTTCTAATCCAGTTGAAATTGGTCCACACAAAAATTGAAAATATTACAAATAAATCCTTCCTCTTTTTATTATAATATTAGTATAGAAGTATAGATAATGGTATTTGTATACGCATTAACGTCATTATATTTTTCAAGCCGGTTCACTAGAGGAAACATTTGTTTGTAATGTTTTCACACAAAAACTACTGGACCGATTTCAAAAATTATTTCACCATTAGAAAGCTGCAACTTCACTGAGTGACATAGGATATATAATATAACTAGGTGTAAACGAAACTATTGTTATGTCCAATTCCACGCGAGCGAAGCTGCGGGCGTCCATTAGTATTACTTTAAGACCGTCACAGGGTGTAGATTATTTTTTATATAATACTTAATACTATAATACTTAATACTAATATTATAAATGTGAAAGTGTGTTTGTTTGTTTGTCCGGCTTTCACGTCGCAACGAAGCTATTATATGGTATGGTTTTTGTGTGTGGAGATAGTGAGGAGGGTGGAGAGTGACGTAGGCTACTTTTTACCGCGGTAAAACATCCCCATGGGACGATATCGATGTTTTGTTATTTGCTAGATATTTAGTTCCGGATGTTGTGAATAGATGGCATTTTTTTATTCCCTTTTCCCACGCGGGCGGAGCCGCGGTTAAAGCTAGTTTTTTATATTTCTCTGTAAACTATTATGACTTGCCCTATCACCCGGTTCCGGCTTGACGTCGACTTCCGGGACACCCTGTATAACATAGTTATAGTAGGGGAGCCCAAGAGGGGATTTTGCGGGATACTCAAGCGCGTCAGTTTATGTAATTAACTCACCCTACCTTAATCTGACGCGCTCAAGAATTTCTGATGACAAATTTTATTTTTTTCTTATTCTGATCCTTTATCCTTGACGGCCCCATTTATATATGGGGCTCATATTTGGTGGAGGTACTTAACCGGGTACAAGGTATCCCACTGTATATTAAACTGACGCGCTTGAGTATCCCGCAAAATCCCCTCTTGGGCTCCCCTACTATTACACGGTTTTCTTTCTCAGACCTGCGCACGATGGGCGAGCGGCTGAAGGCGCGCTACTACGTGTCCAGGCGGCTGTTCATCGCGGACATGACGCGCATCTTCACCAACTGCCGGCTCTACAACTCGCCCGACACGGATTACTACAGGTAATAAAAAAATTCGTAAGTAGTAGACTTACGAACGATAGAGTCATCATCATCATCATCACAATCCATCATCATTATCATTAGATCTTTTATGATCTCTTCTACCAACTAAAAATGTGTGTCATATATCGCTGCGACCCATAGACGTCCCACTGCTGGGCACGGGTCTCCCCCACACACACTGCTGCGGGAGGTTTAGAGCATACTCCACCACGCTGCTCCGATGCGGATTGGTGGAGGGGTTAGTGGCCAACCCAGTGTCGAATGTTCTTAAGCCACCCGAAGGTCTTCGACAAGGCTTAGCGACTGTTTCCACCATTGAAAACAACCGGGACCGACGGCTTTACGTACCCTCCGAAGCACGGTAGCGTCCATGAAATTTTGCCACTAGCGGTCACCCATCCACAAACCGACCGTGCCCGTCGTTGCTTAACTCTTTCGATCATATTGAATCGACTTGAGCCATTGGGCTATGGATGCTACATACTACTACTACTACTTACGAACCATAAAATCATATTCATCATCATTAGATCTTTTAAGATCTCTTCTACCAAATAAAAATGTGTGTCATATATTATGTATTTAAACTCAACAGATGCGCAAATACACTGGAGAAGTATTTCCAGACGAAGATGAAAGAGGCAGGCCTGTGGGACAAATGATCGGAGCTCAGTTTGGGCGCCGCCCCCGTGCCCGCGCCCGAACTGCCGCCCGCCGAGTAGCCCACGCCCACGCCCGCCCACTGCTGACCAAATGGTTCAAGTCAGGAGTAATGCTTATTTAGCTAGTATAAGTATTCGCCAAATAGCCTAGCGCGCCTAATAGCATTCTTTTAGGAATTCCTTTAGCTCGGAGTTTGGAATTGTGCCTATAGGACCAATAGGTTTATATAGGACCAACAAAGAACCTAAACAACCGGTGAAAAGTTGCGTTACACGAACCATTGCCTATCCCTTCGGGAAAATACAGGCGTAATGTTATGTGGATATTATTAATTTCGGCCTTTACACAATATCATTCGTGATTAAAGATGATCATTGAAATCCCTAATTGTATTAGTGGACTTTCAGGTACTGTTACAATAATTCCAGCTTGTGGAATTGTAACATTTTTAAAAATAATTGTCTCTTTTTCATCTATATTTAGCTTTTAGTTTAAATACTGTGGTTTGTAAATAAAATGTTTTTAATAATCTTTGTTTTTTATTTACGCCACATTCCGTCTTCACGTTTGTATTTTGCGTGCGTGTTGAGTGTTGGTTGCTTTTAGTACACTGCTCGTGCTTTATTCCATGATTAAGATTTAATTGATCGATTTCGAAGGGATCGGATATATACGATCAATACACCTATAGGATTATAATCCATAGGGAAAGTTAAAATAAAACGCAAATCACAATACTGTATTGGTTTTTATTTTCATCACTTGTGATGTACACGCGCAGATAATGTTCAAGAGGGGAATGTAAATACATTATACACCACTGTAGTTATAAAGTACAAACCAGTCTCCTTGTTAATAAGAATCCGAAGGATTTCGAATAAGTATCCTAAATGTACTATATGTAATAACTTAAATGCTCACTTATAAAACTTAAAAAGTAACGTTTTTCTTATATTTAAATTTATAACGAATAACATCGCTTTTATAACATCCAATGATGAGCTTTGGTCGAAACGGTGTAGGAATATAAATTTATGATATACAATTTTAAAGCGATATAACTCGTAGTTAAAATCGGACTAGATTTCAATAACTACCATTTCCTTTGTGCCACGATATTAACGTTATACAGTCTATCACCGCTGCCTAGCTCAACTGAACTAAATCATTATAAATGGAAGCGCTGTATAGAATCCAGAAAGCTTAGAAGATTAGTAGTAGATCTGGTTGTGGACTTTGCCCGAGATGAAATCCTATTAATTCATAAGTATACAAATTTTCCTCCACCAATCCACATTAGAACAGCGTGGTCTAGATCTCCCGCAGATTTGTGTGTGGGGAGACCCGTGCCCAGCAGTGGGACATTGGGTTGCAGCTAGCAGCTAGCATACAACTATTTATACACATTTCTTAACATAATAATGATTAGTTTGGCTTCTTTCAGTGTATTCATTGTCAGAAATACGATATAAGAGATAACAAGAAAACTCCAAAAATTGAATAGTAATAAAAGATAGAAACTGATTTTATAGAAAAATATAAACTAAAAAGACCGGAAAAAGTTAGTAAAGGTATATCTGACCCAATACTTAGCTGATATTCATGTTGTATCAACATTAAACTGGATATTATATTACATATATGTATGCATACATTCTGTGATTTCATTGTATCAAAAACAAGTATAAAATAATCTAATAAGACTACAAATATGAAATTTGGCATGTAAGTTCATACAAACTGCGAACCCAGTTTACCCCTTCAGGTTTTTTCGCAAAGAAATTAACAATTTCGAACAATGCCTGCTTTGGTAATCCTCTGGTCCTATCCACACCAATATCTCAAATATTTATTTGCAGTCTTGCTTCTTGAATTGAAGATTTCATAATGACACAAAGTAGAAGTTGTAAATAACTGTTAAAAATACAAAATTAAGTTGATATTATACAAAAAAAAGGTAATCACATATTGATTTTAACAAAATTGTCGTAACTTCACAGCGATGCGGGGAGAATTACACATAGGGCACACTAAAAGTTCTGCGTTCATGCCTTTCAGTTATATAAAATGTACTCTGTGTTCATGGCTCGCAGATTTCAGTTATATAAAATGTACTCTGTGTTCATGGCTCGCAGATTTCAGTTATATAAAATGTACTCTGTGTTCATGGCTCGCAGATTTCAGTTATATAAAATGTACTCTGTGATGGCTCGCTCATAAATGTTTTAATTTCGAAATGTTATATATATTTTTTGAACTTATGAATGAATTGGCAGGAAATTGTGTATCAATTGTTTTTTATCACAAGTTGAAGTTCGTCGTCCGTAGCAAGAATGGAATTAACGTGAAAACATTTTAGGCGATGATTTTTTTTTATGTTTTTAAAAGTTTACTGTTACGGCAAGACTGCAATGCTCGTCTACGATATGCTTTTGGGAGGGAAGCATTTAAGCAGCGTAAGGCGATGGCACGCAGAATTTGATTGTGGCCGTGTTTCTCTCTATGATGAAATTCGTCTACTGTAATCACTGGGTAAAATGCTACTGTGTTGAAAATGTAAAGGAATATGTACTTCGAAAAGCAGTAAATATAGTATATTACTTTTACATGTAAATTGTTGTATTAATGATTCCACAAAAATTTCAGTGTACCCCACGTATAGATGAAATAAGTTGTAATTAAAATTACAATGTTTATCGCTATGGACGGACAACCTTATTTTTATACATTCATAACTATACATAATGATGGGCCACCACAACTTCTGATGCACAAAATGATTTATTATTTATATTAATGAGATCAACCAAACAAAGGTTTAAGTACGATTTTGATGGCTAGAGTTCAGTTCAGTGGTCCGTATTTAAACCTAGCCCAAGACCGAGTTACGAAATGTCATACAAAAAAAAAACATATTTTGTACTTAGCTCTCTATGTATGTGGCGCACAGTATAAGGTAGGACACTATTTCGTTGACTAGGCGGAACCGCGGCTTTCTCTTTTATTCAAAATAAAATATATCTATAATCCATTATAGTAAAAAATATCACTTGTCATCTTATCCATCGGTTATCACTGGAAGTCACTAACTCGCGTATTTTTTTCCGAAGGTGAGTATTTATTCTAAGTCGCGATTGAACACATAACACGTCACTCGTCAGCGGTCTCGCCGGACCAGCCACCAGCAACTGGTCGCGAGGGAGCAGTTGCGATTGGCACGGGAGCCCTCGGTACATCCAGGGGGGCATTAATGCTGCACGGGAGCCCCGAGTGGGGCACGGGAGCCCCGAGTGGGGCACGGGGGCTCCGAGTGGGGCACGGGGGCCCCGAGTGGGGCGCGGGGGCCCTCAGTGCTGCACAACGCTCGTGGAGCCGGCGGGGGCGCCGTCGGGACGAGAGCACTCCGCGCGCGTCGTCCCGGGACTTGCGCACGTACTGCGGGGAAATAAATAACAAGTAAGTTTCTATTTGCGATACATATAAAGACTGAATTAAAAGGCTCACCTGATCAGTCCATACTGCGTCGGTACAAAAGTCAACTAGCCAAAGTGTCATTTTAGCAGTAAACTAAGTAAACTAATCTCACATACATTAGTTTTTTTTTAAATGTTGAAAGTAGAGATGCAACTATTATTAGAACAATTAAAAAAAAAAACATTTTTTTTATTTCTATCTATTTTTTTTTAATTGTTCTAATAATAGTTGCATCTCTACTTTCAAATGAATTGGTTGTTTATTACAGTATTTGAATATTCCGACCGTATATTTTCGTTTTTATAAGTAGTCTCTTTTTTTTTATATGATTAGTTTTAAGTCTCAATTGTAAGCTATATATTTTGTGTAATGCACTGCAGCTTACGCCCCCTTTTGAGGCCTAAGGCCAGGCGAAGAGGCTCGGCTGCTGCGCTCGGAGTACGAGTGGTCGTTCGTCAGTACATAATGTACCGTGGGCCAGCGTGGCGGTACCTGGCGCAGGCGGAGTGCGCGGGCGGCAGCGCGGGCGCCAGCTCGTCGGGCGAGGAGGCGCGGCTGCTGCGCTCGCTGCCCGCCTCCGAGTACGAGTGGTCGCTCGTCAGTACATAATGCACCGTGGGCCAGCGTGGCGGTACCTGGCGCAGGCGGAGTGCGCGGGCGGCAGCGCGGGCGCCAGCTCGTCGGGCGAGGAGGCGCGGCTGCTGCGCTCGCTGCCCGCCTCCGAGTACGAGTGGTCGCTCGTCAGTACATAATGCACCGTGGGCCAGCGTGGCGGTACCTGGCGCAGGCGGAGTGCGCGGGCGGCAGCGCGGGCGCCAGCTCGTCGGGCGAGGAGGCGCGGCTGCTGCGCTCGCTGCCCGCCTCCGAGTACGAGTGGTCGCTCGTCAGTACATAATGCACCGTGGGCCAGCGTGGCGGTACCTGGCGCAGGCGGAGTGCGCGGGCGGCAGCGCGGGCGCCAGCTCGTCGGGCGAGGAGGCGCGGCTGCTGCGCTCGCTGCCCGCCTCCGAGTACGAGTGGTCGCTCGTCAGTACATAATGCACCGTGGGCCAGCGTGGCGGTACCTGGCGCAGGCGGAGTGCGCGGGCGGCAGCGCGGGCGCCAGCTCGTCGGGCGAGGAGGCGCGGCTGCTGCGCTCGCTGCCCGCCTCCGAGTACGAGTGGTCGCTCGTCAGTACATAATGCACCGTGGGCCAGCGTGGCGGTACCTGGCGCAGGCGGAGTGCGCGGGCGGCAGCGCGGGCGCCAGCTCGTCGGGCGAGGAGGCGCGGCTGCTGCGCTCGCTGCCCGCCTCCGAGTACGAGTGGTCGCTCGTCAGTACATAATGCACCGTGGGCCAGCGTGGCGGTACCTGGCGCAGGCGGAGTGCGCGGGCGGCAGCGCGGGCGCCAGCTCGTCGGGCGAGGAGGCGCGGCTGCTGCGCTCGCTGCCCGCCTCCGAGTACGAGTGGTCGCTCGTCAGTACATAATGCACCGTGGGCCAGCGTGGCGGTACCTGGCGCAGGCGGAGTGCGCGGGCGGCAGCGCGGGCGCCAGCTCGTCGGGCGAGGAGGCGCGGCTGCTGCGCTCGCTGCCCGCCTCCGAGTACGAGTTGTCGCTCGTCAGCTGCCGGACAAACACCTGCTTACATTTATCCATACATTTATCTGAACATAAAAGGAAATAGTGTTAAAAGTTCATTTCGAGCACGTAACTGAGATCGCTTTGTTATGTGAACAGTGGTAGGCCGGTTTCACTCCGCGTAAAGGTAGCGAAAACGCAAGTACATGCGGCGGCCTAGCCGGCTCGGTTATTCCATAGAAGTCGTCAGAAAAGGTAAGCGTTACGCGATAGAAAGAGACGCATTTGTAGGTGAATATAGCAGTAGGTTATTAAGCGCTGTGCGATCTGAACTTCACTTTATTCTAACATAGCAAGAGTACCTATTTCTTTGATTGATTTTGGGGAGTGAATCTTCTGTACTTGTACTATTATGTATTCTGTGACAGTGGGCAAAATTTAAAGAGAGCGCGGCCGCATGGCCGGGATGCTCCCCTAGCTGCCCGTGTATTCCGTCAATAATGCGACATATTCGTTGTTACCCAGTAGCGTCCATAGCCATAGAGTTAAGCAACGACGGGCGCGATCGGTTTGTGGATGGGTGACCGCTAGTGGCAAAAAATTTCATAGATGTTACCGTGCTTCGGAGGGCACGTTAATCCCAGCAGTGGGCACGACTCTATGTCTATGGATTGTGGCTTGTATATTCTACTGCGATAGTTCTGAAGATTATTGATATGTACTGTAGCAGAATAGTATTGAGTAATTCTAACAGGCATCACATCACATAGGATCGCGTCTCGTTTTTAACCCCCGACGCAAAAACGACAGGGTATTATAAGTTTAACGTGTCTGTGTGTATGTCTGTCTGTGGCATCGTAGCTCCCGAACGGATGAACCGATTTTGATTTTTTCTTTTTTTGTTTGAAAGGTGAATTGGTCGGGAGTGTTCTTAACTATGTTTAATAAAATTCGGTCCAAGATGGCCGCCGCCACAAAATGGCGGAATATTATATTTTTTAACAACTCCCTCAATATGGATATCAAATGAAAGTTCTAGAATAGAAGAATAATGTGGCAGGAGTGTTTTTTAAATTTTTAATTTTAATAGTAGTATGTATTTGTATGCCTCTGATGCGCAGGCGCAAGCTGTGGTACATACCAGCGTGAGGGGCCGGCGCGCGCGCGCGGGGCTGAGCGCGCGGCCGCGCACCTCGTCCACGTCCATCTGCAGGATGCTCTCCTGGCTGCCCGTGAACTGGAAACTCTGATGCGCAGGCGCAAGCTGTGGTACATACCAGCGTGAGGGGCCGGCGCGCGCGCGCGGGGCTGAGCGCGCGGCCGCGCACCTCGTCCACGTCCATCTGCAGGATGCTCTCCTGGCTGCCCGTGAACTGGAAACTCTGATGCGCAGGCGCAAGCTGTGGTACATACCAGCGTGAGGGGCCGGCGCGCGCGCGCGGGGCTGAGCGCGCGGCCGCGCACCTCGTCCACGTCCATCTGCAGGATGCTCTCCTGGCTGCCCGTGAACTGGACCAACAGAACAATCTATCAGGACCCATTCGCATCACTTTTTTACTAATTCCTTATTTTACAGTAAACTTCTTAGCAAATAATTGGTTTGTTTGATTGATTGTTTACGGACTGTTTTACTATATTTCTGCCATCATTCCACCATTCCCACTGTTGGGCACAGGTCTCCTCTCAGAATGGGAGGGGTTAGGCCTTTGTCCATCATTTTGGCCAAGTGCAGATTGGCAGACTTCAATTGCCTTCGAGAACATTATGATGAGCTCTCAGGCATGCAGGTTTCCTCACGATGTGTACGTTTTGTATATTTCTGTCATATTTATGGCTAATTTCAGAAAGTTCTGAGACGATTGTCATACAGTTTTCATCAGTAGAAAGATGGGTTAGTGAAATTAGATCTTGAAAAATATAATTATCCGTGCATAGCTGGTATGATCAATGGTTTTAACTCACCACAAAGCCGTAGTACTTGAGTATATCCATTTTACACATGGGACAGGTGCGGTGTTCTAAGAGCCAGGGGTCGATGCAGCTCTTGTGGAAGTCGTGTCTGAAATAACAGGACCATCATTATTTCCACTACGCCCAAATCAAATAGCGCTGATAATCTAGGATTCAGAATTCGAAATGACCCTGAGATTTAAGCAATTATTGTCACCTGCTGTAACGTAAGACACACACGCCTTTTAGTAGGGGAGCCCAAGAGGGGATTTTGCGGGATACTCAAGCGCGTAAGTTTAATATACAGTGGGATACCTTGTACCCGGTTAAGTACCTCCACCAAATATGAGCCCCATATATAAATGGGGCCGTCAAGGATAAAGGATCAGACTAGTAAAAAAAAAAAATTTGTCATCAGAAATTCTTGAGCGCGTTAGATTAAGGTAGGGTGAGTTAATTACATGCTAAAAAGTGTATATTCCACTAATCTTACAATTTGAGAGTAACGTAAAGAAAGGGGAGGGCTACAAAGTTACTCTCAAATTGTAAGATTAGTGGAATATGGGCTACAAAGTTGTAGCCCTCCCCTTTCTTTACGTTACTCTCAAATTGTAAGATTAGTGGAATATACACTTTTTAGCATGTAATTAACTCACCCTACCTTAATCTAACGCGCTCAAGAATTTCTGATGACAAATATTTTTTTTTTACTAATCTGATCCTTTATCCTTGACGGCCCCATTTATATATGGGGCTCATATTTGGTGGAGGTACTTAACCGGGTACAAGGTATCCCACTGTATATTAAACTTACGCGCTTGAGTATCCCGCAAAATCCCCTCTTGGGCTCCCCTACTATTTCAAAGAGTGTATTGAATACGCTACGAGTTAGACAGGTGATATTGTTTTTTTTTAAAGTGCACAGAATACTTAAGTGCTTGCCTGAGAATCGAAACCTCTATGAATACTCAAATGAAATTCACATAAAGACTCATAAGGCCGTACCGAAATAACAAATAAATTGTAACAATTAATTGTAGATTAAGATATTCATTTGAACTCCCGTAACAAGAAAGAGATAAAACAAAGCTTTTCACAATCTGTGAAACGCAGCTGTCACCGCCAAATTAAAAAAAGCGAGCCCGCGAACGTAAAAAATTCAAAATTCAATTCTGGAACTCATCCTCGACGAACGACAATTAAGTTGTTTGTAACCAGCAACAATATGCCAAAGTTCATTCAATGTCCGTTGGCGCAATCGGTAGTGAGCCTGTCTGTTGCGCCAAAGGTCGTGGGTTCGAATCCCACTCAGGACAAATATTCGTGTGACGAACACTTGTATTTGTTCTGTGTCTGGATGTCAATATTATCTATTTAAGTATGTATTTAAAAATATCTATGTATGTAGGTATATCAGTCTCTGACACCCATAACACAGGCTCGCGCCTACTTTGGGGTCAGATGGCCGTGTGTGAGAATAGCCAAGATTCCTTTGTCCGGCCAGCCAAGGGCCGGGGAGTGCGGTGATTCAGTATTCCGATTTAATCGGCTGCGACTCACCTACACGGCAGCGAGCGGAGAGTCTCCCCGACTTTGTAGGGCTCGATGCAGATGGCGCAGCACTCGCCGTCGCCCTGCACTTCCTGCAGAGAAGATAAGAACAGATACAAACATGGGCACAGTTTGCTCCTCTCCCTCCCCCAGGAGAAGTCGCATCTGACGAAAGCTTAAGAGGCGAAAGCTTAAAGCCGCAAACGAGGTAGTGTTTAGTGGGTGGGTGCTTACGTTGGCTTAAGCCGCGTATCCACTAGGCAACATTTGGCGCGCGACACGTGACGCTGATCATTGTACAGCAACAACATTGTACTCAAATGAATGAGCATTTACTACGGCTCCCGGAGGGTAGCCCATTTTACTTTGTCTGGGCGCAAAAAAAATGCGCACAGATTACTAAATAGTTACTAAGTAATACCTAAGGTTATCGCAAGCCAACAGACGAAGATACGTGTAAATATATTTCTGATGAATATAACTCGAAAAATTACGCTGTGCCTTGGCCCTTAGGCGTTACTTGAAATTCCTTATATTAAGTAGGTATGGGAAAATAAATATATGTACCTACTAGAAAATGTAATCATCTTCTGCAGAGAGCCTGTTTTTGACCGAATATTTCTTTTTGAAGACAAATTAAAGTTCATTTAAAAAAAAATTTAACCCAGAAAGATGCTGATTCCTACATGCCATCCACCGATTTTTATTCAACATCACAAGCTAATGCTGCTATCGATTGATTCCCAAGCCAGCTCGCATGCAATACCAATTAAAATCTCAATACGTTAATTGGCACTAAAACAAGTTAATTGAATTAGTGATTACACGCTTGTACCTCGGTGGCGTTTAGATAACGATATGCAACGGTAAGTGAGCGTATCCATCAACAAATGAACAACGTTATGACCCTTACTCGAGCGAATGGTCGCGGGTTCGATACCCAGAAACTAAAGTAGAAAACGAGCATGCGACCGCCATAAAATCGGTATATCATCACAGCCCATTCTTTGTCTCACTGTTGGGCACGGATCTCCTCTCAGAATGGGAGGGATTAGGCCTTAGTCCACCACGCTGGCCAAGTGCGCATTGGCAGACTTCACATGCCTTCGAGAACACTACGAAAAACTCTCAGGCATGCAGGTTTCCTCACGATGTGTCATTCACCGTTACTACTGTAACGGTGAATGACCTGCATGTGACACACAGGTGTTTTGTAAAACATTGAATAAAAATATTTTGTAAAACATTGAATTTCCTTACTCTATCGTCAGTCTTCAAACTCTTAACCGGAATTTTCGATAGTGCCTTCTTGGCAGCGCAGCACAACCGCTTCTGTAATAAATACAACGAAATACCACAGTTAACTACACGGACCCTCTTTATAATATTAGTAACAGATAATACCACAGAGTATAATAATGGTGGAGTATGCTCTAGACCTCCCGCAGCAGTGTCTGTGGGGGAGACCCGTGCCCAGCAGTGGGACGTATATGGGTCGCAGCGATACCAAAATTATTGTGGTACAAATGGCGGACTTCATTGGAGCAACGTGGTGTAGTATGCTCTAGCACGCTGCTCTGGCTGTGGAGGAGACCGGTGCACAACAATGGTACGCTTATGGGTTGTAGCTAGCTAAATACACTCCATACATCCTCAGTTGACTTGAAAAGTAAGGTAGTAGTCACACTACAAAGAGCCAAGCGAGTACTCAGTGACTCATATTAGCGAACAGACGTATTGCACTATCGCACTGGCCATCCTGCACTGGCTCGGTGACTAACAAGGCACGGCCGACAGTGCGACGCTCGCAGCGTTAGTCACCTAGCGAGTGCAGTGTGGTCAACTAATAGATAGTATGCAATACGTCTGGACCGCGATTAAATTTCACTGATACTACTTTAGATATACGTATGAGAATTTCATAACGAATTAATTGTAGGCGTACGAAAAGTAAAAAAGAAACTTAAATACTGCGAATTAATACTTATTACACATATTGTAATGCCGGGCGAAATTAGAATTCGCGTGGTACGGACCACTCGTTACATAAGTCGCGCGAGTGAATTTATAAAATGGAGACAACATGAAATTCGTAAACGCTTTGGTGATTTTCGTATGCGAGAGACATTAAAAAATACTGCCCCTAGCCTAAATTTGAATAATAGAGTGTATAAGGTGAGTTTCGAAAATCGATTCCATGTTTAACGGAGTTTTACGACATAATATCATTATAATTCGATTGGTCCAATCGTTAGAAAAGACCGATCATTAGTTATCAGACTAAATTTAAAAAAAAAATAGAAACAATGGGAACTTCGTAGATGCATTGGTAATTTCGTGTACAAGTAGAAATAGAAAAAAAAAACACTTTATTTGCCATTTTAAGTTACAGATTTACCGTGTTAATATAAAACAATAACAATAAAAAAAATTACAGAATTTAACTACACTCACACTAAGTGAGTCGCTTGGGTCTTAGCAATAATCGTGGCTCTTTGTAATGTGGCCTTAACCTAAACGCTATTGAATAGCTAATGAGTGGAAGTAAAAAGTGAATCTTTGATTACCGAAAGGCGGTCCTTGGCGTGTATGTAGCGGAAGCGCTGGATGTAGTAGAACACGAGCCACGCCAGCGATATCACCATGAGCACGATGAACGATATCGACACGAACAGCACTGACGTCCTGGTAACATTAAAACAAAAAAATAATCAAATATACTCAATTCAAAAAATTTGCTCTCTGTCCACCACACTGGCCAAGTGCGTATTGGCAGACTTCACATGCCCTCGGTAGCCAAAGGGCTGTCACCGCTTCAGATACTTTCAATTAACATTGTTCCTAAAAGAACAATTATGGGGCCTCGGAAAATTCTGCCGCAGAGACTCGCACTAGCTACGGTCAACTTTAGCCGCCCGTCTTCAGGTCATCAGTCCACCTCGTCAGAGGCCAATACTCAGTTTTCCGAGTCGTGGTCACTCAAGGACTTTTCATACTCAACGTTTACAATCCGTCGATCGAAGTGGCCTGCCCATTGCCACTTCACTTTTTTTTTTTTTTTATGGAAAGAGGATAGCAAACGAGCTTGCAGCACCACCCATCCGCTGCCACCCATGACAACTGTGACTGACTTTGAACAAGACTCAATTAGGGACTGGGATGGTTAGTCCAATTAGTTGAGAAAGTTAATTAGAACATTAGTTGGTCAGTTCGTTAGTAGGTATGAGGACTAGGGACTGTTAGTGATAGTTAGTCCTGTTAGTTGGTGTTAGTAATAGTCCAGTTAGTACTTGTTAGTAGGAGTCTCGTTCTAAGTCAGTCACAGATGTGTTGCTACCCTTGAGGACTAAGATGGTCGCCTCTAAAGAAGTGTAACCGGAATCCACACCTTTCCAACCGGACCACAATTGCTTTAAAAACAATTATTACACGGCAGAAATGGTACTAGGTACCGTGGCGGGCGGTGGTACTGCCCCGGGCGAACTCTATACGGAACCAATTAGCTTTCATATAAAACCTATTTGGTTCCCTATAGGCTCTACCACCTATAGACTGCGCACTATCTGCGCACTGCGCACTCTTCGAGCTATATCGGTTACCTTTGTTCGTCTACGTATGATGAATCCGGTCACGTAGCGAAATACCGAGCGTACTGAGAATGTACATATAAGGCCGACGGTAAAGGACCACGTCTCGGATCCATATGTCATCACTGGCAACACACACTGCTCGAACACTTCGTCTTCAGGTACTGAGGTTTGATAGTTTCGATACAAAAGAGTACAACTCACTTGTTAATATTGTTCGTGATGTGCGTGAAGGTGCGGCCCTTGAGGATGCCGATGGTGACTCGCGTGCCGTTGTCCACCAGCCGCGTGATCTCCTCCCCCTTCCACTTGTACGTGAACACCGCGCTTATGTTGCCTGCAATATTAATGAGATTCAGTTAATTTACCTCATAGTACCTATTCGGTGTTCTAAAATAGCACATTTCGTTGAGATTAGTAATATTTAGGAGTAAGTTATGTAGGACGCAAAACTAAGCAAAAAATTTACAAAAAGTACGTGAGTAGTGTAAGTACATAAATCAATACATATTACCTATAAAACGTCCCCCGCTTCGATGAACTCAAAAACTACAGAACGGATTTTTATGTATCTATGATTAACAGACAGTGATTCATGAGGAAGGCCATAGACAACACTACAGTAATTAAACAAGGAAAGTACAAAAGATTCACATAAACACACGTAAAGAACGCAGTTCGTATCTTATTATTCAAGTGTTCCTTAAAACCTTTGTTCTCCATCAATAACTAAACCTAGATTATGTGCTGAGTTCACTCGTTCTAGAACAACGTTGTCCATTTTCATTACAAACTTGGTGTCCAAAACTTTTTAATTTCCTTTTTTGTGCCTTAAACCAGCATTTGAAATTTGGTTGCATTAAAGAGAGAGTTATTTTTGGACCAAGTATAAATACTACTTAGATCTTCATTTACTTTCTTAAATGCCTCTTGATTGTCTTTGCGATCAAAACAGTTGTGTATCATCAGCGTACAGGTGGTAATTGCAATTTTTAATATGCGCATGTAAATCAGCGATAAAGATTGTAAATACATAATAGATACTGGACTTAGTAAAGAGCCTTGTCGAACCCCTTTCTTCAGTTTCTGCGTAGAAAATAACTTCTTCACACCATTCCCATCTTCCATAGCCACCCTTTGTTCTCTGACCGTGAGAAATGATTCAAACCATTCGCAGATGTTTTTTGAAAATCCTTAGTGCCTCAATTAACTAAAAGGAGATCTGACCGCAAACAGTCGAATGCACGGGAATAATCAATGAGCACCATTAAACTTCACAGTCTCATATCTAAAGCCTCTGTGAGGTCATCCGTCATTAATTATAAGTCAGTATTAGTAGTTAATCAGTAATAATTATTATTTTAATTAAGTGTGTCATCTGTGTTGCAATCGTGACTGGGATGGGTTGCCGCTAGCGACAGTATCAAACGCCATGTAAAGAACCGATATGAACGCCAAAATCAGTCTATCGTACTTAACCTCAATAGGCGTTACTATGGTAGATAACAGTAGATAAAACTACAAATTCGCAGGAAAAATCCCTATTTGACCGAATAGACGGTACTTACAGAAAAAGCGTGTGCTTTTCCGTCTGTTATCCTCTTTATTAGTGGACGCCAGCTTCTTTCGCGTGGAATTAGACATAACAATAGTTTCGTTTACACCTAGTAATATTATATAGCTTATGTCACCAGTGAAGATGCAGCTTTCTAATGGTGAAAGAATTTTTGAAATCGGTCCAGTTGATTTTATGTCAAAACATTACAAACAAATCTTTCCTCTTTATAGTATTAGTATAGAAGTATAGATTGTACTGCTCTGTAGCACAGAATAATAATAATACAAGTATCTGTAGTAGCAACTATATCAATAAAAAACCGATTTCAACACTCATGACTTTGTTGTAAGGACTTGATAGTTAAACAGATGTTGCCTACAATTTGGCGAAGACCTGCAGAGGTTGTTTGTAGGTTGTCGGCATAGCGGTATGGCGCATTTAATTTCTGTCCGACTATATAAACAGCTGTGACAGCCCAGTGGCTATCGAACTCCCCTCTCGAGTGGTCCGGGTTCAGATCAATCACCACGCACTTTTAGCAGTGAATTACGATTTAAGAAATTAAATGTACCTTTAGCCATTGATGACTATAGAAAAAAAAACAAGTGTTGGAATCAAACTTCTACCTTTTGTAGAAGATAAAGAAATCGGAAAGCCGCCCGTGCGTGTTAGTTAAATAAACCGCGTATCACCGTATAGATCCCTTATCGCTGTTATCTTGTCATCGTTAGTACTAGAAGTTTCATTATTATATTTACATTGATAACACACGCGCCGAACATATCAAGTGTCGATTTAAGTCAAAATTATTAGCCCAACATTTTACAATAACATTTTACAACACCTGTATAGATACGCTTATTAAGGAAATACTGACTTAATCAAAATATTATTGAAGCCAACGTTTCGTGTTTATTTTTGTTCTATTTATACGATGCTTATCGTCCCGATAAAAATTAAATGGTTTAAATAATTTATTTGCGTGTGTCAACTTCGTAATTTGTTTAGAACACTGATCGACGAGTCTAGGTGCTATGTTGTTTACATTCTTCCATGGAATGTAAGGGCTTACGTATGATAGTAATGAGAGATAGTAAAAAGTCTTATTTATTGTCAAGTATGTTCATAAACATATTATCCGCAGTGTAAAGGCAAAACGTAGTAAAAATATAGGAGGAAAGTGGAAACATAATTAATAATGATTTAGTGAATGTGCGCATTGGTGATTAAGTCTTTGTTCATGGTAGAACTTTATCCAAAAACCACTGACTTTGAATCCAATTGCATGGCTTTCTCTCATTACGAACGTCTTAATTTGACGAATTTACAAAATCATTAATGGAACTCTAGTTCGACTACCGACTTCTAACTCCCTGGCGCGGTTCTGGGTGTCTGACTGCCGAACCACGGGACTCGGGTTCAAATCACATATTTATGTCCCAGAAAAAATTGTATTCGTGTCGTGAATGTAAAATTGTGTCACTCGCAAAGGTTTAGACCGAGCGCGGCGGTGTGAGTATGCATGCATGTTTTTCTTTTCTTCCGTTGACCCTACCACAGGAGTAAACAATACTCATGTGACCCTAACATGAACTGTTTTTTGACAACAACGCGTTCGTCGTTTGAACTCTTCCATTCCAAATTTAAACACATTCGTAGGAAGCTCATGCAATGTAGGTAGCCTCAGCTTCTTAGTATAAACTAAAAAGTCGAGACAGCCTAGCCAGTTGGCCCGTTTGGTAGACTATAGTCTTATCCATCTAACTCTGGGAGAAGAACAGTGAACCAATGATAGATTAAAATTATGACACACAGACACGACAACACGTCACGTAAAGTAAATCCGACAGTTGACAAGACAACGTGGGCACTCGGTGAACACTAATTCGTCGTGTTTCGACATTAATTTCCACGTTTATCTGTATTGACTTCCCATGTGAGTCACCGCCGGGTACTGAGGGAATTACATTCAGAAGTATTAAGAGTATGTGTATGATGCTACACACATACATAAACATACCTATGTGTGATATGTATGTATACCAGTGAGTAAGCACTGATGTGGGCATTTATTTAATACGCAATTACTTAAATTAAAGATCACGGTTCACTGGTAAGGATATTTTTGTAGAAATCTATCTACCTATATACCTATACAACCAGTACAAAATAGTTGTTTGAAAGGATATCGCCTAAAATAAGAGTATATCTATCATCTGCATTATTAGGGCGAGTTGGAGATGAAGATAATTAGGTAGGTCAGTACTTTCTATAGTGAGTAATACCGTAGGTTCAGTTGTAACTTTGCCAACGCCAACTTTGATTCGCGTGAACTAAGCACTTTAGCTAATGCGCCGCTCATGTTTCATTGCCAAGGATCGCCTTGCTCACGTATTTCATTGCCCGTAATTTACTAGTTATATGTATATACCTAATTAGGTATGAGTCTTCCTACAAATAACCACAATAATTATTGTGGTTGTTTTTTAATTTTACCGTAATTAATTCTACACACTATTATTGGTTTACCACCATCTGCTGGGATCATTCACGTGCGCTATTAAAGCGTTACGGTAGCTCGTGACCTAACTGTTGGAGGTGAATAAAATACCTAATTTTAAAGTAAAATACCTAATAAAAAAAATTGTAAAATAAGTAAAATACATGTATTTAAAGAAAAATTAACATTTTTTTTAAAGCTTTCTGGTGTTACGGTAAGTGTGTGCTCGAACCTTCCATCGAGTGACCCCGGGAAAGACGACGCTGTTCGGCTGCACGTTTAATGCAGGTGTTGAAGATTTCTCATCTCATATGAGCAAATGAAGTCTAATCTCGAATCTCGGAATTCCCCACAAGCGCAGGGATAGGCCACCGAGCTGTGTTAGTTGGTGGATATCCGACATAACCCGACATTTCTTATACAGATATGCATTAAATATAAGGTTCTGAAAGACAGGACGAAAGTTTAAAATAATGAATATCAGGGTTATTCCCGATTAGCCTTGCGCTTGTTACGGCTACGGTAGGAGCGGAAATGATTTTATCATAACAATAATTGGTATCGTATCTGCGCATGTGATAAGTAAAATGGTTAATGTATACCTACAATGAAAATCTAACAGCACTCTTAGATTATGTTGATGCATAATATGAAAATATACATATTTAATATTGCAGTAATATAAACTTGTGGAAAATGGTTGAATAGAATATATTAAAACATAAATAATAAACATTGTTGAGGAGAAAGAAAGTTCGTCATTAACTTTCACCTTGAAAGCTCATAAAGTTGACCTCTTTTATACGAGCACTAAAGCAGTACTATTGTTATCACTTATTACAACGAAACAGTATAAAAATGAGCTTAATACATGAAACGCGTAAAGTTAAGTAAATAGTTGAATACAATCATGAAAAATAAATCTTAGAAATTTTATACATTTTTGTAAGCAAGTTTGTGCATGAGCTAAATTGGAAACAAAATTATTGTATGAAAAGCCGTATGAAATTGTGAACGGTCTAGTTGGGGTTAAGCATATAATCCAAGCCAATGCTTTAAAAGTAGAAGTGGCAAGAGAGGGTTGCATAAATTTCGAGGCTCATACATCAAGAGTCAGTGTCTTTTTTTTTGGATGGATAACTTATTTATTTATTTTTTATTTATTAAGCCTTTATTGCATTTCTACAATGAGCGGACTTAACAAAAGGCATTTTCTACCAGTCAACATGTTATATAGAAAACTTATATAGTCAACTTATATAGAAAACGAGCTTGCAGCACAACCCATAAACTACCAAAAAGTGTAGAAGTAGTGTCCATAGCTCAATGGCTTGCGCCGATTAAATGTGACCGACGCAAGCCGGGCGCGGTCGGTTTGTGGATGGGTGACCGCTTTTGGCCGGTTCGTTGCCGTGCTTTGGAGGGTACCTACGTTAAGCCGTCAGTCCCGGTTATTTTCAATGGTAAAATGAATCGCTAAGCCCTGTCGAAGAGCTTCGAGTGGCTTGATAAATCGACACTGGGTTGGCCACTAATAGAGGGGTTAGTGGCCAACCCCCTCCCTACCTCCTACCTCCCGAAACTATGTCTGTGGGGGAGACCCCCCGGGCCTCCAGCAGTTGTGTGTGTGTGTGTCTAAGGGTTGTAGCTAAAAGCGTAGGAGCACTCACGTCCTGTGTCAGTGGAGAGTTTCATCTTCTCAAGCACGGTGGTGTCGCGGTCGTTGTAGATGATGACGGCTGATGCGTTCGCGCGCCACGCATTCTGCACCTGCCACGACAAAAACATTGGGTAACTTCGGATGTTACATACCATAACCTCACGCCTTTATTTCCCCAAAGGGGTATGCAGAGTATTATAAGGTTTTGAGCCTATCCACCGGGCAAAAATCCAGACTGAGCTATTCCTGGAAATTTCATGTTAGAAAAACCCAATAGTTTTTGCCCGACCCGGGGAGCGAAACCACGGCCTCTAGCTTACCCAATAAACACTGTGGAAAGGTTATATCGACATATTTAAAACACATTGGGTGTAATCTCCAAATAAATGTACCAATAATTTTTGTGTTATCGTTTCGAGCACAAAACGTGTGTTCCCATGTCCTAATAACGCTAGTTTATCAGCCCATCAATCTCGATAATGATGCGAGTATCGACTAGTAATCTGTGATACGGAACAAATACCTCTTCATTACCTTCATCTGTTCTATATTTTGAAGCACTTTCCGTGACGTAGGTAATTGACAAACATGTAATACAATAAGTTTAGTATCGATTAACGAGAGAGGATATTAGTGTATCGAAGGCTAATCAAAGTATTACTATTATTATTAGTTATACAGCGGAAGAAACATATTACATTAGACTGTGATATAAATATGTATAACCATAACCAGTATGAAAACGGTACGCATTATTATGTCATGTATTTAGCTATAAAAATTATCACAGACGTAGCTTTGGTACCTATCATAAACTACGATAACAATCTAGTCAGGGCGTTCTGCCATAGAACGCCCTGACTAAATCTGAATAAAGAGTCGCTCCTGTAGAGCGGAGCGATGGGAGCGACTCTTTATTCTATGGTTCTGCGATCTAGATCACGGATGCCCAAAGTGGTTTCCGTAGAAAAGGGTTCCGCTAAAATTATTCCGTATAGCTGTGAAACGGGATTTCTGTCTCCGTTTATATAAAAAAAAAAACAAATACAGTTCAAGATTGGATGCTACCCGAGATATACGCATACAAATTGTCGGACATAATACCGAACTATGAAACAATTAACTATTCATAAAACAGTAAAACAAATTTTATTCTTCACATTAAAACAAATGTGTTTCAATTATATTACAATGAAAACAATGTTCTTATATAAATTTCAGTATTGATTTGTAATCAATTGAAATGGTGTTCCATAAAATAAAAGGTATTTGGTTGGTGTTCCGTTATCTTTAAAGTAACCCCCGGCCTGATCTAGTTTATAGACATGACATTACAAATCCCACTCGTCTCATGAATTTCTTCCCAAACGATGTGAGTGGAAATGTCTGAATGCAGTTTATACCCTTGGCATTCACTTGTATATTAGATTTTCTTCTAGTAGGTCAAAGGCTTTTACATTGTATTACGTTTTAGTCGAGCAGACATCGAGCCCAGCTATCTCGCTCGAGGACATTGTATTGTTCAAATGTTAACATAAACAGAGCCATTATAGCGCCAAATGGTGGATCCTTACACCTAGACAATGCGTAATAATTATACCAATATACTATGCATTCAATTGCGTCAGATAAATCAAGTGTACCTACCACAATGCGAATTCTTGTTATTCACTTTCGAGTGATAGGAAAGACGTACATAATAAATAGTTACGATTAATGTTTTATTTATAGTCTTTTTGTTTCTGCATTACAAACAAACAACGTAATTATATTCGGTAAGTAATATGAGTCCAACAGTTATAAATTTAAAACAATTTTCAATTTACGAGATACTCCGGAAATCCCCTTAGCATGTCATGCAGAATCATTAAAAATATAACCAGAAGTATTCATCCTCTGTGATTTACTGTACCTTATCAACTCCAGCTTATTGTTGTAGATGCAGGTGCAGGTAACATATAGATATCAACAACAGTCCAAAATTCCAATAAAGTGAACGTTGTTAGAAGACGCTTAGCCTTTCTCTCTTACCCCACATTAAAATTCCCTGCGGTGTTGCTCGTGAGGGACAGTGATAGCACAACATCTGGAGTTTTTTTATAACTTACGGACAAACAGGCATACGGGTCCATCTGATGGTAAGTGGTCACCGTCGCCTATGGACTCGTGCGAAACCAGGGCATGATAGGTGCGTTGCAGGCCTTGAAGGGAATGTTTCACTTTTCATTAAGCACTCCATTTCGGGAGCATGGATTCGTGTTTAAAACGATTAAGTAAGTTAAGTATTAATTTGATCAGCCCTTGCAAGAGATCCCTGGCCAGCCAGCGAGACTTAAAAATGGTGTGGTCGTTCGTCCATCGTCCACGAACGAAGGTTACCGGCTAAGCTCGCAGCGAACTGTTGGTTGGGTAACAAAAGTCGCCGAGTGGAGACCGCGCCTCGGAAAACGCAGTATTGGCCGCCCCCCGACGAGGTGGACTGACGGCCTGAAAAAGACAGCGGGAAACCGTTGGATTCAGAGGACGCAGGATCGGGAGGAGTGGCGACGATTGAGGGACGGCTATGTCAAGTTGATCCAAAAAGGCTGATGGATGGATGGATGGATGGACTTGTATACCTTGATCTCGAAGTTGCAGCTGCCGCGGCGCATGACCGCGATCCAGGGCTCCGCTGGCAGCGGCCGGTCGGGCTGCACGGTGGACAGCAGCGGCCAGGTGCAGCCGGTGTGGTCGTGCGCGCCACCCGCGCCCTTGGCGCGCACGTGCACCGCCATGCCGCGCGCGGTCCCGATGTAGCCCTCGCCGTACTTGCCCGACTGCGGGGGAAACCATCCATTAGAATCTAATGATTAGATAACTCTTCGTGCCCACTGACAAATCATGTTCTTATTAACTCTCTAACTAAACTAATATCCTGGTTTTGTTCAAGGTCAGTCACATTTGTAAATGGGCGACAGGATGGATTGGTGGAGGTGAAAGCTATCTTACATTAAAAAAAAGATAAACTTCTCTTAAATAAAAGACTAACTAACGCCTCCGACGAAAGGAGAAAAATTTGCGGATGCACAAAAATAAATTATCTTTAACCCAATTTTACAAACAAAATTATATAAACATTAATTACTTATATTGATTGATGAAGTAACTTCAAAGAGAATTTACATACCTACATAAACATGTCCCAAACTGTTCCCATTTTCGCAAATGAGGCTGTGTTGATTTAAACAAATTGCTAACACGATATTCATATTCACGTTAGTACGAGAATATAGTATTCGGCTTTTACTCGATAATTACCTTTAGACTGATATTCAAATATCCGAAAGTCCAATATTTAAATTGATATCATTCCATTACAGTGCAGTTGACTACGAATACATCTACTTATGTACTATATGGTACTAAAAGAAATGGATTGGTAACCCTCACTAAAGCTTAGGGAGGGACCCTAAGCTCATTTTCTCGCAGCCGAACAAATGCAATAAGGTGGAAATTCAAACGCATTGTCAGCGAAAAGGGTCACGGGTCACATCTATTTCTTTGATAGTACTACATACTGTTAAAGAAGTATTGTCGATGTAGGTATTTATGTCTATGATCTTTATCTTTTGGGCATAATATTATTGTTAGTCTATGAAGGTAAGTACATAAATTATCCTTAATAATCTAAGAAATTATCATTGAAATATTTTGAATCAACACTGCCTCGTTGTTTCACAACAATAAATAGTGATAAACATATTTATTTTTTATACTTTTCCTACCTATCTAACTAGTAGTAGCGTTAGATTACTAAAGGTACAGGTTAACCGAGACAACAGACAGATGTTAGGGCTCAGAAAGTTCCGAGTTTAAGAACTCCTCAAAAGTTTATCGGAAACATTCTTATCGATGTGTCTAATCGTTGCTGAGTTGCTGATATCCAACGAACCACGGCATTATTCTGAATTCAAAAAAATGTTTGGAGCTATGTATTCTCAGCCTCTTTTGGACTTCAAAATCTCAGGGCCTCTGCAAGACGGGCTCGACGTTTCATCTCACAAAGACTCTTTTGTTCGAATCAATTTTCAATCTTATTATATTTATATTAGATACTCTTGAAAACTTGAGTGGTTAATGTTTATTCATTACACGTTTTCGATTTGGCTGATACGTCAACTGACTGCCTCCATAATGTATTTACATGTGTATCGGTAAAATCAAGCTAGACGTCTTCTGTCTGTGCATTGAATGTAATCTAGATATTCATGTACCTACATTGAAATGTTGTAAACGTGTATTATTTATTATGCGATATTGTGCCCAAAGATAAAAGTACGTACCTATGTAATACCTACAAATTTATGTAGGTACCTATTACCTTTACCATGGCTTTACTTTAAATAGATCACTTGATTTTTTTGTATTTTGGTTTACTTGCAAAAGATGCAATAATATTTTCTCAACCTATCCTGTGGTATCTGCAGCATAATGTATGCAGCATTGCAACAACTACAAAATTTGCGTTATACGTGTGAAACTCAAGCTAGTTGAATTGTTCGCATCTGAAAAATTAATTTCGGCTGTTGTTTTAATTAAACATTTGCTATGAAACTTGGCCACGATAAAGGACCCTGAGATTCTTAAAGGGTACATTTATCAGACATATGAGGATAAAATCCTGAAAAATAAAGATGTATGGACGATGGAGTAGTCCTCTAGGCGAGTGTGAAATTTGCAGGTACCAGGTTTGAAGGTAGGTAGGTAGAAATAACTAGTCTAAACTTGGTAACTGGTTTGCAGTAGTACAGTGAGATTAAGAGGGGTATACCAGTTTATAATATGTATTACTACTTACTACTTACATACATATCCAGTATTAGGTATTATCCATAAAATATTGATCCAATAAACATAAATCAACAAATAAACAAGGTTTGGTATAGAGCTAGGAGCAGTTATTGATTGATTGACGATTGAGTTGATAAGCATTCCAAACCATTTTGATCAACTGGTTATTTCAAAATTATAGCAGCAATCGTGAGAAACCACAGGTTTAAACCTGTGGTTTCTCATCTTAAATAAAATTACGGCTAATACTGTGAAGACAAATAATTCAATATGGCAAAATTCAAATATGAGGCACAATGTAACAAAACATAACAACAAACGAATTGGCGATGGAATACTAAAATCCTTCGAACTGAGTTTTGTGTACAGCTGTAAGTAAAATGCCGTTTATAAACGAAAGCTCGAGAACATTTTAGGTAATTATATTAATTATCTTATCGGTTATTTCTAAAATGTTAACTGTGACTCTTATATTAAAAGAAGGTTAACAATACCAAGTATTACCTATAATCACCGACCGCCATTAGTAAATATGATTTGGGGAACACCATGTAGATTGCCGGTGTTCAACTCCTGTAATTATTATTGAAGTGAAACATCTTTAGGCGCATGTGGGTAAAATGTTGACGGATGAAGCGGATGTGACGCATTATTGTTATTCATATCGTAGCGCTATACTAAGTGTCGTTGTAACTACCACTTAGGCAATATTCCTCTGAAGGCAAAACAACTTTAGGCATGGTATAAAAATAGGCTCCGAGCTTTAAAATTTTTCGTTTTTGTTATTTGCTTCGACAAACGGTTTTAAATAGTTTTTGGAACTTGGTATACATTGTGTCATATATGCTTTAGACGCCTTTTTTGAAATTCAAATGCCCGATAAAATCTTTGTGAGTGTATCTTTGTCAGTTTGTCGTAAGAGCAGTAACAGTGATTTTGGCGCTGTTATTAAAACTCAAATGGTCTGCCTCCTACAGTATACTGATTATTACTTGCACAGGTACGGGCCGTAATGACGTCTAGATGGCGTGTTCGTCCGATCGCCGTGCGCGCCATACTAATGTCAGCTTGCTTCCGCTTCCTCGTACAGCCTACGCTACGTTCTTAATGTGGCACAGGCCTTAGTCCGGTTTGAAGTAGCGGCGATAGTAGTAACTTCATATTACTAGAATTCCGTAAAAAATCAGAAGAACATTATAGGTATTTTTTTGCGTATCCAGCAGAGCAGTCTTTGCTATCATGTCACTCCCTGGGAATACTTAAGAGTTGTCTATGTTCAAGTCACGTGTGCGTGTGCCCAATAGTGCACATACCAACTACGTTAAGAAGTTCAGGGCACAAAAGTGGAGTTACTTCATTATATTTTATCCACGGATCTCTCTTCAGCCCACATCAGTCTACTGCTGGAATGTGGTCATACCATGATACTACTATTATGTACTAGTATACCGTATATACCATGATACTACTATTATGTACTAGTATACCGTACATACCATGATACTACTATTATGTACTAGTATTTAATCTGTGCATGATACTCATGCACAGATTAAATACTTTTTTTATTGAAAGTAATCTGGAATCTAAGTAGTAAGGAAGTAACTTAGCTACTCGTAAACAATATCGTTACGCTCACGATCAATCTCCTTCAATATAAGGATTAATAATATATAAGGTAAGGATTATTATGATTTTATGGGTAGTAATAACTAAGTAATAGCTATTAACAAGCTTGAATAATATTTTTTGGAAGAATGTTTTATTGAAATTTTCTATTATTAGGTAGATACTATCAGAGAGGCATTACATCATTATACCTATACTCTGGTCCTATGGACGAAATTCAAACACTTAGCAGGCAGTAGTGAAAGTAAAACACTTTAAATTATACTTACTATAATTAATTAAGTGGTATAAGTAAATGTATGAAGGGCAAATTTGAGGTTAACTCATTCATCGCCGTTAAAGTCACCATAGATACTTACTTTATTAAAATAAAAATCTTTTAGTGCCACGTCCTAGACCAGTAAAAGATGTCTGAAGAAGTTAATTAGGTAACCATTGCTAGCATCATGCGCTATCTCCTCTACTTAATCTTGTCTCCTTCCTCTTCCGTAATAAAAACTACGTCGCTTCTTGATGGAGACAAAAACTGATCACTTAACACTATTGACAGCCCGTTGACCCTAAACTGATTCTATGAGCTAATGATTTCTAGAATGCTACCTAAGGGGGCAATTCCCACCGACATTAACGTCTTCATTTCTAGCGGTTTGCTCTTCACCTTCAATCAAGTGGCAAGTTGAGTTCATAGTCGTAATTGGATCGCAAAAACATTTCATTGGGTTCTTTGGCTTTTATTACAATTAGTAACCCGGAGTAGTAGTAGTAGTAGCCCGGAGTAATTCTTTTCTTTTTAGGTCACTCTTTTCCGAGTGGTCGTGGTGTTGTTACATTACCAGTCTGTATTGTACTATTGATATCTGGCCATCGGTTTATGTTCTGAAAATTGATTGATTTTATATACTGGGTACTGAACAGTAAAATCCCGTAATGTATGCTTTAAGAACGACCACATCTCGGCCAAGTCGTGATGTCGCGCGTAATATCCCAACCTCCAAACTCCCAAACGAAATTAATCAACGACAGCATGAATGATAGAAAATTGACATTGAATTTGAGTAAACGTGCATTTTGTGTGTACCGTTATTTCTTGGCAATTGTGTAAGTTGTGGACGGAAATAATTATTGCGTGAATTTATCAGTTAAAAAAAAACAAGTTTTAACATTGACGTTTGTGTATAGTTGTATTGAGCAACGAAATGTACGGTCGACAGGGTCAATTGATGCGTAATTTCGTAGTAACCTTGATCGTCAACACATTTTGACATTGTTTATCAACTTGCTCACTCAACAATTTTGTCCAGAAAATTTTAAATTGCATAGCATCAAATTATTATTGCGCGAATTCTTCAATTTATCAAAGCTTTAATTCAACCAATTAATGACATGGGGTCTCCAGTCTCTTTATATATTCTTTTTCGAGGTTTTTTGTCACACGTTATGGGCGGCAGCGGATAGGATGGAAGCTTCGTCGTTTCCCCGTCGTACAAAACACCTTTGTTTTGCAACAGTGCTAACATAACTTCGCATGTGACTACAGACAAAGACTTTTTATTTCTTAAACTTCTTAAATAATTGATCTTCAGTATGTAATGTTGGGGTTCGTAATGAAGTGGTTGTGTTGTTCTACCATCTTGTTTATTGTATGTGTATGACAGGCATTTGTGATAAGAAAGCGAGTCACCACACTTATAAGGCGGGTCAGTGGCCGGTATTTCAGCTTCTTACCGTTCACATCGTTATCTTATCGTAGGGCGCAGACATTATGGCTCCAAATGAACGGTTTCATGTTTGATTTGTCTTTAAACACCATCTTTCCGTGTTTCTCTTGCGACTTCAGTGTCAGTTGATACTTTCTGTGTTTCTCATTTAACTTCAGTGTCAGTTGATACTTTCTGTATTTCTCTTGTGACTTCAGTGTCTATTACCTACTCTGGTTTGGTTGTTAAGCCGATGACCAAAATAGTGTTACAAAAAGTAGTAAAGTTTGAAATTGGGACGGTATGGTTAATAAATGTATCGAGCTGACAACTACAATGTACTTTATAAAGATATATATGTACTTCCCCTATATTTCCATCAGTATGGTATGAACTATGAATGAAAGAGCGTCGGAGCCTGTAATGAGACAGTTTACGTTGATGTTTCAATATTTACCAACCAACAAATCCGATCCGACCTACTAATATCAATTATAATATCTTTCAAATCAGTGAAATCCGTCCTTAGCTAACCTAAGGATAAATTCCTTTGCGAAATGCGAATCAGCACAACTTGTTCAAGTATGTATTACAATTTTAATCGTAGGTAGAAAACCTAGTTCAACTGATTCAGGTAAAACTAGTTGCTATTACAAGTTACCTAGTGATTTCATAGCAAATAGCGACATAACAGATATATTTCTTCTACCAATACTATTCTTAGATTACCTTTAAATAAAATGTAAATGTTCGTTTGTCAGCAAGTTTTTAACAACTTCTTACGTACAACAGTACGTAAAACGAAAGGAGTATGGTATTTTTATCCGCAGTTAAAAGTCACCAGTTTTGAACATTTTGTAACTCGTTTAAGATAAAGTGAGCAGTGAGATTTCAAGCGTTAAAATAATTTACCGGATTTGAATATTTTTTAAACACTTCGATATTTTTTAGTTTCAATTCTTGAGGTGTTATTATTGTGTTATCGAAGGCGTGTTGAGTTTTGACTGCTAGTTTTCTGGGTAGTTTTCAGGGTAAATCCATGTTTAGAGCAAATCCTTGACCATCGACAATATTCTAACTTTATTTGCATATTACCAGCTACCTCACCCTCTCCTGTCGATTATTACATAGGAATTATTATAATAAATTGATAACAATTGTGAGAACATTAATGTTATACCTACTAGTAACCCTGAGTCATTTCGTACCGCATATAATTTATCTACAACTATTAATAAGTACAAAATATCACACACAAACAACGTGAATCAACTATTCACCCCAATTTGGATTTTGCTGGAACACAATACGATCCGTATTGCGTACAGTCGAATCAAAAATAAACCGTCTGGGACCCGTCCGTTCGTTTGTTGTGATCGAAAACAATACAATTAAAACAGTAGAGAGCGATAATTTGCTACTGCTGACTAAGTGACTAGTAATTTGCATAGTACAATTTAAAAACCATCGGCCGAAGCGTAAACAGAACTCAATCGCATAATGTTGTTATGTTGTTCCTATTCCATGTTCAACATGAATGATTGAGTGGGAACATTCTTTATTATTTATATGTTCCTTTCTTTGTTATACATAATCATAATATTCATATATAGTTGAAAGTTACCGGCTTACTCAAGTGTAATTTAAGTCGAGTCGTTGTACCCCGTGCCCGCCGCGAGCGCGTTCACTCCTGAAGATGGTCGTCGTAATCAATTGAAACTAGTCTAACTATTACCGACTTATATCACACGTGAGTAAGCCGGTAATTTTCAACTATGAATAAACACTCACTAATCATTCAAAGGGTAATAAAATATTAATATAACTCGGTTTATCGAGTTCAATAACCCTTGCACTACAATCTTGGCAATTTTGGTGGCAAAATAATCATTGGCAACACAGACGTCGTGTAAAAGCGTCCATAGGAATCTAGGCGCCATCCTTCCAAGGTTGGACAAGGCCTGACGGGCAAAGACGACGTTGTTATTATTATTAAAGTTACTTTTTTATATATGTGTGTGTGTGTGTGTGTTTTATTTGTGTTTGTTGTGTTTTTACCGCATACACCGCTCTAGACATGTTTTTAAATGGCACAATGCGGAACCAGGATCTTAGGGCTGGACGTATATGGGTTGCAGTTTAGCAGCACTGATTATGAAAATATTTCTTAACAATGTTTTAAGAATAGTAAATGAGCAATATTCATCCGGTGCCATTGATAAAATTTAATTTCTACAAATTAAAGATATGAGATGCGTTGAGGTACGCCGTTAGTGGTACTCGTACTTAATCTACAACCTACCTACAAGTAATAAAATCACAAATGCAATTAACTGCATAGAAACATACTGATGACCACACAATCGCTATTTCTACAGTGTATATAAAGCCGAAACCTCACACGGCTCTCGTAAGACGCTGACAAACATTAGGCAATACAATATTCATGACGGCTACGACACTCCGTGGGAAGTGGCCGAAGGATGCACTTTTTAACATAGTAAACCACCTTTACTATGTTAAAAAGTGCACCCGTGAACATTTATTTTGAACAGTCAGCAATATCAATAGGAGCACCATACTAGTTATAAAGTATCAACAACACGGAAAGTTGTTGATATAATGTTTTGCTTCGTGGATGTTAGCTCAAATTGTGTCATCACCAATGGACTCTTAATTCAAAACAAAATACTTAATAATTTTTTGCTGGTCTGACTGAGTTGTTCATAGAATAACAAGTCCAATTTCCACTACTCGACGAACACTGGTAACAAACACATTCTAAAATACTGTATAACTAGTAGGATATTACACTAACTTTAATAAGAACCAAAACTGCCATCATTATGATCATCCCAAAGGCACGGGTCTCCTCTTGACATCGGAGGGCCATATTTCACCACGCTGCGAATTTGCAGAATTCACATGCCTTCGAGAATGTTATCGAGAACTTTCATGCGTTCCTCAAGATGTTTTCCTTCAACGTTACAGCATAAAACCAATGGTATGTACTAACTAGAATTTGAACCTAGGGCTCTCGACAGGCCGAATTACAAAGACTATCACCACCTAGGCCGTAGCAAATTATGAGCTAGAAAATTGATATGTGGACTGACATAATTTGTTAAGCTTTGATTTACGCCAAGTTATCACAAATTAAAATTCAACTGCGTTTAATCTCCATTGCAGAGGTAAAGGTCAGAGATCGTTATGGCAATGTTAATCAATGCTAGTCAAGTGTTTGTAGTTACGTAGCCGAGTGTGTATAACCAGAAACTATTTCAGCAAAGAGAATGTCGGCAGCAGCGGATCGGATCGATTTATCAGGCCAACGCACTCGATACAAATACGATTATTTTTTTACCGCAAAAATCGCGTGGCAAGGAATGACACAGCGACTCACAGAAATAGCCCGATAAAAGGCGACCGATATGTTTTTGACACCCAAATTGTGTCCTTTTGGGTTACTGAATTATTCAATTATTGGGAATGTTGGTTTATTAAATAAATTCAATACAAAATAACTGGTGAAAAGTGAGTAAACAATTCTGCCCTTCGGCGAAATACAGGCGTTTGTTGAACAAACGAAACATTTCGTCCTCTTTCACACACACAGTGCTGGCCTGCGCGAGGGAATCTGGATGTAATGATGATCCTTCTATCCGGGTAATTGCTCCAGGGGTGAACCCCGTCGGTGACATCCCCGCTGCAGAGTGGGTAGGTATGTCGTACCGCGCGCGTGGTGCAGCCGTTAGTCGGCACCACAGGTAGACAGGCGTGTGTATAATGTTAATGTTAATTGTTCAGGTCTCATGTATTCTACTACTAGCAATTTCAAGTATAAAAACCCAACACTTTGCCAGACCCCGGAATCGAAGGAACTTTAGTTCCCGTCGCATTGGAGACATTTCAGTGACGCATTGTACCTACTAACAAATAAGGAACAGACTACGTAAAAAATACAAATAAATTAAACTACATCTAATGTGATAACAATAACATCCAGATACAGAACAGACACAAGTGTTTGTCACACGAATGTTTGTCCTCAGTGGGATTCGAATCCCCGACCCCTGACGTAGCGGGCGTAACGTTTATAGATGCCTCTCAAGTAGGTCAGGCAAGTGAAACTGAAGTTTAGCTGCACCTTTCACGATCTGCTGCGTACAGTCATGATCTATGCGATTATGTTCCGTAAGCCATTCGAGTAAGGGTGTTGTTACACCTGCACGATCGACATTTCAGAGAACAGCAAATACAGTTTGTCGTTCGGTCCGCATGATATAGAATTAATTAGTAATGGATAGCTGATCAACATAAAATGAGCGACATCATACAATTCATCATTTCAAAATTAGTTCATAACTAATCACCATTGATCGTGTTCACACCTATAACTACCGCATCCTCATTCGGACAATATTTAATCTTCCTAATAATCCGAAGACATCTTCGGCACAGATTATGGACACTATGTAGTCAAGAAACAGAAATCAACGTGCATTTAGGCTCAAGCTCAAACAGATAGATGGAAAAGTTTATTTTGTTTTAAGTTTTTTTTATCTGTTTATTTTATATCATTGTAATGATATGGAACGTGGAAAACGCAGCGTCAAGATACGTTGATTGACAGAATATTGAGAGGATAATATCGATCGATATATATCGTGGTGCATCATGTAATGCAACCGTGAATCTAACTAAATTTAAAATATCTATTGAATGCCTTATCACAGTCATAATGTGTTTAATATTAGGTATACACCTAATGTTTCTTTACTTACTACGCACTTAGGTATTCCTTATTTATACTTTAATTTAACGAAAAGGGTCTAACCTGGGTCACCCCAGTGATGTGATTCCATGCATATCTTCATGCGAATACTGGCTTGTATACACAGTGATGAAGTCGAATATCCATTCGAAATTCGAACCGAACCGAATGGCATAGTCGGAAATTGACGACGATTTCTAACATCAAACAGCCATACAATTTAATCTTACGTAGTCTGTACCACAGAATAAAATAGCAGCAGTGTACCTGCCTACTTTCACTGGGATTGAGTAATAGCACGACCTTACGAGAGCCGGTTCCTGACGTATCAACTATATTTATATCGATAATAGAAACTTGATAATCGACTGGTTATCGATAATAGAAAACAATATAACATAATATCACGCCTGCATTTCCCCGGACGGGTAGATGTGAGTGTACAAACACTTCTCACCAGTTATATTTATTGTTCAGGACTCATGTATTGGTGGTGACTATCGGGCACAATTTCAAATTCTGAACTACTACCAGGAATTTCAAGTTAGAAAACCCAATACTTTGTCAGATCCCGGAATCGAACCCAGGAACATTACTCACACTTCACTCGTTCGGTACCTACAGCCAGATCAAGTAGCATTGGAGACATTTGAGTGACGCATTGTACTAACAAATAAGGAACAGACTACGTAAAAAATACAAATAAATTAGACTACACAGAAACATGAGAGACACAGAACAAACACAAGTGTTCGTCCAACGAATGTTTGTCCTGAGTGGGATTCGAACCCACGACCCCTGGCGTAACAGGCAGGGTCACTACCGTTTGCGCCAACGGGCCCGTCTATCTAGATCACGGTAAATAATCTCCAAAAGACTGTTTCCATTGACTCGTTTATGAATGACAACAGGAGTTGTGCAATGCTTTATGTCGCCGCGTGCGGGGGAAGCCGCAGTAATTTAATAATCACATAAGTGACCTGAGCTATGAATGCAGTACGCCAAACTGCGTCACCTGCCCACGCGGGTCTTAGCGGTCTGCGTGAGTACTGAGTACTGCGAATATGTGAAACAAGGGCTTGCACCGACGAAGAAATGACTGACGAGTCCGCGAGAGTGCGAGACGTGGCGAGTGGTGACGAGATCGTTTGTCTGTTGCGACTTTGCTAAGTCAGATGGTATACTCGTACATATTATGCACTAGTAATCTCGCTGGCAAAGTAATAAAATAAAATTAGGCCCACACCACACAGTGAGGTTTTCTCCAAAAAATACATACGAGTACATACGATGTTTGACTTGCTTTCGGCCTTTGAGTTCGAAGCATAATTGTCTGGTAATAGGTGCTACTGGTACCGATTGTCATTTTTCATATAAAAGCTTAACATTTTCTAAATATCTCAGGTGTCCGTCACCGAAGGACTTCAATTTGAGTTCCAGTTCCTTACATTTGATATCAGGTCAATCATCCTTGCAAGTAAGGAACACGTGCGAGGTCTGAATGATTTACACAATTTTATAGGAGTTGAATGACAATCTGCATCGCACTCTGGACGACTTAAGTCATAATTTTTGCGAAACGAGATAAAATCTGGCACGTTGTTCGTTAGCTGAGATCTAGGTCGAGTTAGTTTTACACGCTAAATTGTACTCAACAGTTAGAGATTTTTAATGAACTTCTACAGAGCACTACAAGTCTACAACCCTATAAGGTGTATAGAAAATAAATGGTACAGTTTGAAAATAAATATTTACAAATGTTAAAAACAATTTATTTAAATAGCACTTTTTTTATAAATAAGGCTTCCATTATCGGTATATCCGCAAAATAAATAAATGTTTACATACAATTAACTATTTCTATCATAAAATTAATTAATTATGTAGTTTTTTAACTTCCATAAATCATAACATTAATAAATATCACTAGTTACGTATATGACAGCACCTCAGAGTAAGCCTCTCACATATGAGCTCCGAAAAATATTACCATCTTATCACTTGTGTAATTACTAATTAGCTATGCAAATGGGTATTAATTTCGTTATCTAAACAACACATTACGGGTTGTGGACATTGCATTTAGGTACATATCTAAAATGTTTACAAGTTCTACGCTGCCATGATTTTTTTAATTCGAAGTATAAGCATCCGCCATTCACTGGAAACAACAACGACTACACAATTATTGATCGAAGACTACACATCATATATGAACGACTTTGTATTGAAAAGATCTACTCACAATGATGTTTTTAATATCTTTTAATATAGTAAAATTTAAAAATCAGCGATTTGCTTTCCCGCCGGTGTTTTTGATTTTATTTATTTTTTATATTTGTAGGTAGTTCACAAGCTGGTAACTACTTCTAACCAAATCTATTATTGCCAAATAAATTTGGTGTAGACAGACCTATATTAATTATTTATATTCGGTAATTATTCCTATATGTATATCTTTCTTGTTAATGAACTAATCTATGAGTAATGTAATAACTCACAATAACTAGTAAAAATATAAACATTACTTTACTATAAAATGCTACAATTTTCATTTAATTCACATTATAAATATCCACCTACTAATATAAAATAAAAATTTTCTTATTTAGTAGATACCTAAAACTGAATCATAAGAGAATGATTTTTTCAGTATTCTTATATGTATAGATGCATGCATTGTTTACCTAAGGGGTTTTGTGCACGCATAACGAGTTTGAGATTAAGTATCTATATCTACATGTTAAATAAACATGGTCGTACACAAAGAACTAGAATGAACAGCCAGATTTAATCAGGAGCACCATAAATCATAGATAAATTGACTTGTTCAAAATCAATAAAAAACCAGTTTATTGTTCAGAAACATACCTCCGATGTCTCCGTGTACGTCTCCCCGTGTTCATCCTCGTACGTGATGTTGATGTTGACCACGGTGTACGTATCGAGCGGCTTCTCGTCCACCGGCCCGTAACGGACCGACTCCAACTCGCCGCCGCCGCCGGTAGCCGACGCGTCGCCGTAACACCCCACCAAACTCACCACCCACCCGAACGCCGTCAGTCTAGATAACATCTCCACACGCATTTTGAAAACATTCGATCACAAACACTATGGAGTCTTCAACATTCGACACTCACTTGATATCTGTAAACACACGCGACTCGTCACGAACGCTCGCGCGCGTTGTGTGCCAGCGTTATATGGACACGACTTTATCATACGCGCTATCGGTAACGAAAACAGATTTTGGAAACTACGCTTATCGTTATCACTCGCGAAATGTAGCACTGTAACAATTCCGTTTCCTCAAATCGAACTTGTTCCACTTCGAACAGAACAGTTATTTATTCAAATAGATGTGGTACGAATGAGAGTTTTCGTCATGAAATCTTGAACGCAGCTTTCATCCGCATCTTCTGTTGCTATTCTATCATGAATTGGAACTGTTAGAAGTCAACCGCCGCCCCGTACCCCGTCAGGAACTTGGCTGCAGCGTGCGACTGTAACAATAGAGACATCCAGTTACAATTTATATCTTGCAAAGACTTACAATTACAACACTGCTCACGTTTTTTTTTTCTCATTATGTTATCGACACGACACCAATTAAAATTAATAGTGGTAATCATTCATTGTACTGTTTTCTAACTTTATTCATGTTACCTGAAGAATAATTTTAACATATAGATACCTACTGCCAATAGGATTTCTTTTTGTACCATCCTATTCTATCTTTTGCACTAAAATTAAATATTTTGGTTACATTCAGATTCAGATTGATGATGATGGGGAGTTCATCGATCTACCAGGTTACCGATTGTATTTGTACCTAACAATCTACATAATAATCATAAAACAATCTACTATACAATAACATTAGTAACAAATATAATAACATAGTACCAAAAATTCCATTACTTAAATTCTATAACCTACTAATAGAAATGATATGAGTGTGTCGTTTGTAAATAAACGTAACGGTCATTGACACGAGGTCGTTGACCGCGATCTTCTATAAAAATCAAGCAATAACAAATGCGATTCCCGCCAATTCGATAACAAAATGATATTTCACAGATAAAGTATTGGTATTCCAAATTAAATCTGTGGCATTAAATTAAAAAAAAAAACATTATTCTTTGTTTTCTTATCACAAAAATTTTATAAGTCCTGTATAGAATAGAAGAAACTAGTTTATCAGTAATAAAAGTATGCATATACACATGCACATACTCTCCCTACATACATAGATATTTTTATATACATACTTAAATAGATAATAACAGACACAGACAAACAAGTGTTCGTCTGGGTGTCTGTCCTGAGTGGGATTCGAACCCACGACCCCCGGCGCAGAAGGCAGGATCCCTAACGATTGCGCCATCGGGCCAGTCAAAATAAAAGAAAAAAATGTCTGTTAGTGACGACTGATAAGAATTAATAAACATCGTAAGAAATTGTTAATTTTTTAAACATATTATTATGTTTAATATACATATTATGTATATATATTAAAATTTACAGCGAAATACACTTACGTAATCAAACTAAAAATGATGTAAGATGTAATTAAAGGATTATGTTCAGATCATTTTCTGTGTGTTTCTTTCGCATTAATTCATAAGGAAATGTTCTACGGACAATTTAACGATGTCAAATATGAATGCAGTAAAACTTCCGTGTGCGTAAATAGTGACTATTTGTGTGAAATTATTATGTTATCATTATCATTCCTTAACCAAACCGTTTATGGAAATACCTACCGTTGCCGGCATTGACAACTGTGACAGACTTTGAACATAAGGGTGGTAAATACATTTAGCAGAGGGTGTTAATATGAACTTTAGTTGGTTAGTTCGTTAGTAGGGCGGGAACTGTTAGTGACGTTAGTGTTGTTAGAATTCAATTAGCGTACGTACTAGTCCTATCAATCATCATAACTAATATACTAATATATATATACTACAATATACTAGCACTAATCTTATCATGTGAAGTCTGCCAATCCGCCCTTGTTCAAAGTGGTGGTCTAAGGCCTAATCCCTTTCATTCTGAGAGGAGACCCGTGACCAACAGAGGGACAAAAAAAGGGTTGTGATGAATGAATGAATAAATCTTATCTCGTTGAGTACGTATCAAAACTTAATTTATTTCCTTTGTGGAGATTACTCGTAGTAGGCCTATATGTACGCAACAGGCAAAGCTGTGGATAAGAGCTAGTATGTGTACCCCACTCCTTCCTTGTCTGCGACTAACTTATTAAACCGATTACTCAGCGTTAACAGATGGTTTAATTATGAAGCAGCAACACAAACGCTTGTTTCTCGTAAGTACACATAATTACGCGTCGATAAGATTAGCTAATACGACTTGAAACAAGGAAATTAAAAAGCACATTAACAAGTATATACTATCGTAAGACTTAACGAGCGGCTACAAACGTATTAGCGGTTTATTTAACAAGAGTACGACTATAGTTACGTCAATTTTAGGGTTCCCAAAGGGTAAAATTGGATTACTAAGGCTCCGCTGTTCGTCAGTCCGTCTGTCACCAGGCTGTATCTCATGAACCGTTATGGTTAGACACTTGAAATTTTCACAGATGATGTACTTCTGATGCCGCTATAGCAACAAATTCTAAAAAACAGTAAAAATTAGAATTTAAGGGGTCTCCCATAAAACAGATTTTTTGCCGTTTTTATACATAATGGAATGGAACCCTTGTGCGCGATTCCAACTCGCACTTGGCCGGTTATTAAAACAATTTAAGAGAATCTTCAATAATCTTCTGAGTCTTCACAAGATGAATCGGAACATTGATTACTGTAGGTTGATATCGATTACTTGTGATGTTGAAGTTGTGAAGTCACCTACAACTTGATAATACGTCATTCTATGACATGTATGAAAGAGACACAGGAAGTAAAAGTTAATCCCTGTCGGTCCGTTTTTACTTTTCATTACGATTTATGTAAAAAAGTACTATGCAATTCGAAATAGAGATTGTTTTTGTTTGACACGAATTTTGCTGTTCACAATCTAGATACTCTATAGACCCATAATCGAATGTAATTTTGAAAAGTAAGGGGTTATATCTCTTATTATGTCAAAATTTGATTATTTTAGGATTTTCCGGTTAACTAGTCAATGTGAGTACATTTTATATTTTCTAACTAAATTACAAGTGTCCCTTGAAAATCTTTTATGTTAACGATGAAAATAAATAGCCATAGAACTAATTGTTCAAGTGGCATGCCTGCTAAATCTAGGGCCAATCTGCCCATTGTCTTTTAATTCTTTTGGTGCCGAAACTAAAATACAAGGGTGGCTACAACGATTTCGAAAATTTACAATAAGTCCATTTGAAAATTCGGAATACAATATCGACAAAGAACCTTAACGAAGGTTGCAACCTTGACCATTGTACTCGAATCGTGGCTCATTTTAATACCACGCGCCCCAATCGCGAGGTCATTACTGACGATGCCGCCCTAATGGCTTTCAGCGGATGTGCGTGCTTTGTTCAAACGTTACAACGCGCAACGGTATAAAGCTTCTATGGCAGCTAAGGTTACCGTATGTGAATATTGAAACCTTTCAAGTAAAATACACAAGCCCAGCCTTGGCCTTGGAAAAGAGGGAAGCCAGAACTTACGCTAAGGCAGGGGTTAAGAGAGAAGAGGAAGGAATGGCAGGGAGAAAGAGGCAGGAAAGGCGGCTAAGACGTATAGGAGATATATACTCGTAGGAGTTGGAGAAAAAGCAAATGAGGAAGAGGGAGAAAGAAAGGAGGAGGACGGGTGAGTGAGAGAAAGTTATTAATAAACAAACATTACATAAAAAAGCTAAAGGAAGAGACTAAGGAAGAGACTATTTGAGGATAAGTTACGTTTAGTGTAACGGTGCTATAGATAGGTTTGCTTAGCGATTTGTCTCATTGTGTCTCACAAATTACCATCAATAACGAGATATATTACAGGAAAGAGAGTAGGCAGTGAAATACTTAGTAGTGACTTCTGATTTTGATGACTGTTGTTAAATATTAATGAACCAAAACCGATGAAACCAATATGTAGAGAATAGGGTATTACACCTTTTTTTGAAAACTGTTTTAAATTAATCCTGAGATCGTAATGAACCAGTAGAATTTTTATTTTAATTTTATAAAACCGAAAAATGCCTTAAAATCTATTTTTTATTTATGATTTTGAATTTTCGCGCGGAAACGCTAGCCGCCATGCTGTTTCGGCTCGTGACGTCACTTCGTTAGTAAACAATACGACTGCAAAAGACCAAGTAACAAGATTTGTGAAAATAGTTAGTTATAATGTTTATCATTGGCATTCATTGGTGTCTTGTGCATGAATGCAATAATACAAGTGTAAAAACGCTACAAAAATTGTGGATTCAAGTGCCAAGTGATATTAAAATGAGAAACACTTGTTTTAAACTGGCAAGAAGAGACCCAAAATCATTGTCCACAAAGACTAGACTGTATTTCTGTGAAGACCACATTGTATTTCAACAGCTTGTGCCTTGATTAATTTACAAGATGTCCTTATTAAATAACTGGTAACATGCCTCGCCCTAGTACAGCTATCTACACATCATAGTGAAAATTGTACCAAAATTAATCAAGTGGTTTTGAAGGATTAAATGAATACTTGTACAGGCAGCTTTGGTTTTATACTATGTATCATTCGCTGCGACCCATAGACGTCCCACTGCTGGGCACGGGTCTCCCCCACAGACACTGCTGCGGGAGGTCTAGAGCATACTCCACCACGTTATATTATAGTAAATAAATATAACCAATAATAAGAATACTTTTATTTTTTCCATGGTGCACTGTATAAAGATGATGTTGGTCAACACATGACTGAGTTGATTTGAAGAATGGGTCAACATGGCCACCTTAATAGATGTTAGTGATATAGTAATAGATGTATATTTTTGAAGTGTATGTGCAAAATATGTGAATACATAGGCACTACAGGGTCTACTGCACTGCTATAGGTATTGGTATCAATTGAGCTTTCAATATTACATACATAAAAAGTAAAAATAAAATTAGTTAGGTAATTCAATAAAACAACAAGCATTTTTCTTCATTATAAAATGAATGTATTGTAAAAATCAACTACATAGGTCACAACGTAATAAACAATAACTGATGTATTATATTATAAAGAATTAACAGTTAATCATATAATAACAAGAAAAGTATATTTTCTGTGATTTTCAAACTAACCTTTTGTATAATATTGGAAAAATGTTATTCTTCCAAAAAGCAACTACACTATTTAATAACTTCATTACATACTCATGTTCTTATTCAACAGGAATATAGAGAGCTGATTATTTTCTTTAAAATCACTACCAGCAACACAAAAATAACTTTTGTTTCCATAAGCACAATCTCTACATTTGCATTTGAACTTGTGCAAAATATTTCTTTGATATTGTATCGTCCTTATCTATGTAGTGTTGTGCAGTTTGTCACTAGACAGAAACTTAATTTCAAAAGTAGTCTTGTTATTAATCACACCTGGGGAGCCAGCAAGCATTGGGAATGTCTCAGAAATATATAGACCACGTTTTTTCTTTTTTTGCATTCTAAAACAAATTTATTTAACAAACTGCTGTCTGGAACCATCTCCTTAAGTTTTCTATTAGAGATTTCTTTTGCACACAAAATTTTTATTGATGAACCGACCTTAGCCAGATTAGATTTCCTCCAATTTACTGAAGTACACGATGGGGCTTCGGTTTGGCGGTGTAACCACATTAAAAATGCAACACTGTACTTGCAGCCACCTTCTGACGAGGAGCAATCGTGGCACTTTGCACTAGTCACAGTCTCTTCCTGTTCATTCACAATAAGTGTCACTGCATAGGGCTTGGAACGCACTTTGTGTTCCGGGCATACCGTACACTTAACATAACATGCATGTGTTTTGAGCCCGCTTGAGCTGCACATAGACTATTGCGTCATCCCCGTAAGATTCCCTTCCCGACCTGATGACAAAAAATAGGTTAGGTGTATTGTTATTGTATTATACTTACTATTAGACTAAACTTGATACTAAACTTGATACGATAGTTATGTACTTACATTACTGTTTTATTATTTCTCAATTCGGCAGAACAGAAATCATAATTGAATGTTTTGCAAAAAAATTTCGCCACCATCAACGTATTTATCATTGGTAGATTTGTACTTTCTGCTTTCACAAAACCGTCTTCCATGATGCGATTTTAATAAAATACAGAATAAAAGTCCACAAACGTGTTAATACCTTGTAAAAATTTCAAATTAACAGAGAGCACGACAAAAATCTAAATTGTTTACTATCGGAGTGACGTCTCGTCGGAATCAAATATGGCGGATGGCGTTTTAGGAATTCTAAAAACAGATTAAAAAAGACGATTTTTAAAATTGAATTTTAAAATTCCCATTGCATTTTTATAAATAAATACTGACGTTTCTCGTTTACTTTTTTCAAAATCTATCTTATAAATGCATTTATATATTTTTTCTTTCATGGTGTAAAATACCCTATTATATTTATCAGTATGGTCATTATAATATTACAGTTTGATAATCGTTCATTGTAATAAAAAGATAAGATAAAGAGATAATAAAGTTACAAGATACCTCATATAAATAAGATAAGAGATTATTTTCAACAAAAGATTAGTATTTAACAATTATGTAAACCTTTGAACGCTAAGATGCCCATATAAAAGCAACAAATCGGAAAGTGATTAAATTTATTGCTACGCAATACAACAGTAGTATCTACGCATAAATGCACGGTTAAAGTTATATGTAATTAAACATACTATTAAACTGTAATCTCCTTTTTTGATCATAATGTTGTTGCTGTAATTATTACTTCGTGCTCATAGTGCTAATACGAGTTGTAATTTGATGTCAGGTCAGTTTATACTGATTAGCAAGTGTATTTTTTCATCATTTAATCATTATTATCCTTCAACATAGGTACTGTGTTTGTATCCTTCAACGTACTCGTAGGTACTGAATACTTCAGTCAATCACGACTACCCACATACGTAGCAGGTGATGAAATGTCATGTCGCTTGTCCTAAATGTTGCAGTGGCAGACCTTTATTAGCTTACAATGAATCTTGTCATTTCTGGAATAAATCAGTAAGGGCAGACATTTATAAATACATTTTGATTAGTCGTCATTGAAATTTTTGGGAAGTAGGTAAAAGTTATTTTAAATACAGGACTTATTTACATTAAATGTGAATAAATAACGAGAGGTTCGTGATCATCCCTACGTAAAGGTTAAAGCGGCCATGACTGATGTGTGTCCTTCGGTACGAGCAGCCGCCGTGTTATCAAAAATTTAGGGATGTGCTTAAGAGACGTTTTCCATATGTATTATTAAATACTTGTATCAGTGTATTAACAAGAACCTAAGGACCGGTCGGAGTGGCGTCGTTTAGGATAGCCGTAAGTACAGCAATGGACCTAAAAGGATGATGAATGGATGGATGAATCAGTCACACTACCTCTGTTATTATTTTTCTAATGAACTTTTTGATTCAGTTATGTGTAGTGTGAACATGGAGAGCCCGTCAATATAAGGTCTTCCTAAATCTGTGCAAGGTCGACGCGATTATGTATCAGCACACTCTTTTCTTTATGAACAGACATATCAGACTGCGTTGTACTCGTAGTACTGTTGGAAATGTTAAATGTTGCCTGCATCACTACATAACCAGCTCTCCAATTTACTTATCTCCTATAAACCAACGATCGACAATGTATGTGAATAAAAATGTCGAAATGAAAAAACACTGGCATATCTAAACCTTCAGTAGCTTCCGTTTCAATAGCGTGACTGTCGTGAACTTCAGACGCCATTACGCGAAGGCCGCGAACTTGGGCCGGCTAATGGTTGGCGTGGCAATGACAGTGCAGCCCAACCCTGGCTGCGCCGGGACATTTATCATCCTATCAACAACAACGTCTGCGGTTATCTATAACCCAACGTTGCTGAAGAAGCAATTATAGCGTTAAACCTACCTGGGTTGTACCAGTAAGAACGTTAACGATTCCAACATAAGACATTAAAACATGCTCAAACGTAGACTAACTACACACCAAATTGTAAAATTTATGTCTTTATTATATTATGAGATGGGGCCCGTTAGCGCAATCGGTAGTGACCCCTGCCTGTTACGCCAGGGGTCATGGGTCGTGGGCTCGAATCCCATTCTGTGTGACGAACACTTGTGTTTGTTCTGTGTGGATGTTATTAGTTATTATCTATTTAAGTATGTATTTAAAAATATATATGTATGTATATGAGTCTCTGACACCCATAGTACAGGCTCACGCCTAATTTGGGGTCAGATGGCCGTGTGTGAGAATGTCCACGATATTTATTTATGTCTTCTAAAAATAATTCATTACGCAATCACCAGAAGCAAGCCTATCATTGCTTCCATTTCCCTAGCGTGTCTGCCGTCGTGAACTTCAGACGCCATAACGCGAAGGCCGCGAACTTGGGGCTAATGGGCGGCGTGGCAATGACAGTGCAGCCCAACCAACCCTCGCTGCGCGGGTAGGTACTTTTATCGTCCGCTACTTTCGATGTCTGGCAATCTTTCGTATTCATCCGATTCGGTTAAATACGTAATCGGTCTTGTTTAAACGGTTTTTATTTAGGTAGTTATTGATTGTAGCGTCAATAGCCCAATGGCTCGCGTCGATTCAATGTGATCAAAAGAGTTAAGCAACGACGGGCGCGGTCTATTTAAAATTTCATGGACCCTACCGTGCTTCGGAGGGCACGTAAAGCCGTCGGTCCCGGTTGTTTTCAATGGTGGAAACAGTCGTTAATCCTTGTCGAAGACCTTAAACAGATAAACCAAGAACGAGCACTTGTATTTGAAATATGTACTGCATATTTTCCACAAAATTTCGCCACCACTGTCCTTTGTGCATTTACTTCACTCACGCTCGGTAGACACGAGTTGCTACCGGTGAACCTGTGCGTCGTATCATAAACCACAGCTTGCCTGAGCTTGGCAACAACTTTTACCAACCAGTCAACCACAGAATAGATATGCTATTTATGTCTGTGAGGTACAGACCACAGATATACCACATCCGGCGGCGGATGGGGCAGGGCTCGTCGTTTTCCCATAATTTCCACCATCACCCAGTCAGAACGGGAGACGATCGGATCGACTTCCCTATAGAGATGTTTTTGCTTGACTCAATCACGGAGCGAAATGGAGCGCGGAGGGTTTTAATTGATAGTTTTTGTGCGACCTATTGAGGAGCCGCTTCCGCGGTGAAAAACTAAATCCGTTGTTGTTCGACACTGATGTTAATTCAATACATAATGCTCATTCGTCTCGCTGGAATTAATAACTGGGGACGAACTAACCCAGAGCCGCTCATACGCTAAGTGCGATTAGTGTCTATCGTAATGAAGTTCAACTGATGCACGGCGGCTAGTGGTAAACTTTCATGAGAGTTAAACCACAGTTTACTAAATAGTTATGGTTGGTTTACAGTTCCCTAATATAGTAATGTTGTTGCATCCTGTACACTTGTAGAAGAGTGTTAAGTATTGATTATGTGTTAAACTACAGTTAATTAATGAAAAATCCTTCATAATATCAATTTTGCAATGCACCATTGTGCAGTAATTGTATGCAACAAACATCCATTGTTTTATAAAACACACAAACATTAAGCAATGTGCGTTTTTTCATTGACCATTGTAGTGATGTTATCAGCGTCTAAAGACTGTTCAGAGCTGTATCGTGGCTGTATACAAACCTCCCTTAACCACTAGGGGTTGGGAGTGCTTAGTCAAGTAGGTATTTTGTGACCAAAACAATTTACCTAAACCTAACAATGTTTAGCGTCCATAAACATTGTTATCGTATTAATTAATATTCGTAACAAAAACCAGCTTTACAAGGAAGTATAAATACGACACGTGTTAGTTCAATTAACACTTTGCATGTGATTCTTCCCCTTTCGATAAATAAACCAATGAAGTTTAGTGTTACAATTAATTACTCGGTTTTTGCTTTTAAATTAACTTCAATATCATTCAGACTTAAGTCAACATTGTTCCAACCCAATTTCCTCATATTCATTAAGTAACTTAACAAGTGCCATAAAATTCTTTTAAGCTATCGTGCGTTCAGTCTTTTTAAAACTCTGAGATTAGGACAAAAAACGATTTGCAAAATCAAAAGTGGGTGTTTTAAGTATGGTACAACACACACGGTACACTTCTGCCTACCCTTTCGAGGAAATACAGGTGTTATTTTATACGTTATGGTCCAGTGTAGGTCTGGTTTAGTTTTCAGAATCCTACACGTGTTACAGTTCAGGTCGCCCTTCGACAAGGTGGACAGACGACCTGTATAAGACGGCGGGAAACCGCTGGATTCAGAAGGCACAAGACCGGTCGCAGTGGTGTCGTTTAGGAGAGGCAGCAGTGGACCTCGAAAGGCTGATGGATGGATGATACGTGCTACAATAATTATGCTATCGGCCGATCGGCCTACACTTTACGGCGTAGCCTACGGTAACAACAGTTTCTGTTTGGTAAACATGCAAGGAACACCGCACAATGGATATTCATTATATTCACAATGAGCTACCGTTTAGGCTTAAGTTATAATACTTCAATAACTACAGCTGCATATGAATGCAGGTAGCTTTTTGAAACATTGTCTATTTATAATTAGACAATTTTTCTTTTAACAAGGTTGTTTGTCAGTCGTCATCGTTGCAAACGATCCTTATTCTACGGGTTGTGTTAAGTCCTTATACATAAGTATATGTTCATAACCATTTTGTGGCCATTATAGGAGTCTACAGTGGGTCCCTTACGGGAATGTTACAATGTGTACTACCCAATAATTTATTGGTGGACTAGCTGATGCACGGGGAAATTTATAGTAGGTATTTACTGAAAAAATATTGAAATTGTTTTTTTATCCCAAGGGATTTTTCCTTTGGATAAAAATCGGGATAAAAAGTATCCTATATGTTAATCCAGGATGTCGGCTACCTCCATAACAAATTTTATCAAAATTGGTTAAGCCGTTTGAGCGTGAACAAACAAACATACAAACACACAAACTTTCGCCTTTATAATATTAGTTTGATGAAAGATAACTTTTTTTTTATATATTTTAATATCGTTATTTTTGAATGTTTTGCATTCGTTATAACTTTATGTTAAATGCAATGACTTGCATATAACTATTCTAGCGCATTAGGGACATCCCTGTAAAGCTAGATGTAAGTTAGATTTAAATAAATAAATAAATAATATGTATTATAATTTTAAGACCAAATACATTCCTTTCCGTCATAGTATACGAGTAGACTAGATGTACACTAGTCTTATATGGTGTCTTATTGAATAATGCTCTAATGCGAAGCGTGTAATATAAACTGTTAAAACCGGAAGACTCAAATGATTTCCGACTTCATCTCAGCCGACCGGTCATCAATCATCCTTGTCTCGAGAGCAACGGTTATCGTGATTACAGCAAAACTTAACAATTAATAATACCCCATATACATAATGCTACCTCTCTGTCTGGGATACTGTCATGTCATAATGCGGAACTGTAAGTATGGGATGTCATTTACTCACAACAGTTCCGCAGGGATTTGTTAGAACATCAGACTCGACCTTCAACAATTCGAAGTTCAAACTTCCAAACTATCTGTAGCGTGTCACGTATAAGTAGGAACAGAATTTTGGAATGTCTGATTTGGGAAACGGATGACAATAATTAAGGGCGGAGAGGTTAGTGGCCAACTCGAAGGCTTGATAAGGCATAACGATTGTTACGTTATGATAACAAGTAGGATGATGGCTTAGCGCAGGGGTTCCCAAACTTATTTTGTATACTGCCCAATTTGAGAATAAATTATTTTTTAGCTCCCCCATTTTTTCACCTACTAAAAACCACTATAACTATTAATTATTGTGAGCTATAATAAGCGGAGATTAAACATCAATTCTAAATGAGACTTTTACTATAACTCGCAAGAGTTAACTTGAAATCTGAGCGCAGTAGGATGCCCCCATTTTTTTTCTGGGTCTCTTACCGCCCCCCTTTAGGCCTGCAGCGCCCACAAGGGGGCGGTATCGCCCACTTTGGGAAAGGCTTAAATCGTGTCCTCTGAATCATGGAAGCGAGACTGATCCTATCTAACTGCAGGCCGAGCGCTTGGCTCTCCTGTCTATACCTACTAAAATTATAAAAAGGAAAGATTTGTTTGTGATGTTTTCACACAAAAACTACTGGACCGATTTCAAAAATTCTTTCACCAGTAGAAAGCTGCATCTTCACTGAGTGACATAGGCTATATATATATAATATTACTAGGTGTAAACGAAACTATTGTTAAGTATGTCTAATTCCAGGCGAGCGTAGCTGCAGCTGCGGGCGTCCACTAGTCCTACATAAAAGGGCTAATTAAATATAGTATTGGTAAGTACTTCTCTATTGTTAGCATTTCCTGCTCATTCCGTTTTTTCCATCATCTCCCAGGTCCATTAAGTACGCGTTACAGACTGGGTTATTTTTTATGAGATTTATAACAAAGCAGGAAGACGAACACAAAAGAAAAAAATGTATAAATATCCCATTGTTATATGTCTAATTCGTTTCCGTCTGGGTCGGGTCACCTTCAAAACACGTTGCCTTAAAGTTCGATGATTTAATACGGTTTTACTTAGCTGTCAGACATAATTATAGACTAGAACTTATATGCGATGGATGATAACCGTTATCAACAACAAACAAAAGTATCGTAATTTTAATACGTGAATACCTTTGTACCCCTCTCTACGAAAATTGCGTGGACGCAGGTGTATGAAGTTTGGAACAGTTAAAGTTTATGCAGAAGGAGTGCAGAAAGGTAACATTTTAATAGGTATAATAATATAACATTACGCTTTTATTTGGTTGGACATAGAACATATTTAATAGTTGGTTGCCCAGATACAATGGCATGTTATTTGTCTCATGTCACTTTGAACATTGGTTTGGGTTAAGTCTATGATTTTTGAGATATTTATAGACTTTGTCAAAAATAACTTAATAACAATCAAACTTAAAATTTAAATATATAATTACATTATTTTCGAATTTCGACCAATCGGTGACCACTAGTATTTTTTATTTAGGTACTATTTATTTCGAAAGTGCTATTTACCTACCATCAGTATTCTCACCATCGCCCAGAGTGAACTGGTAGAGAATGCCGTATGGCATTATAAGCCCTTTGTATACTAAAAGGTATAATACATAAACTTAAATAAATAAATATTTTTTTTGCGAAATACAAATATCGGTAAGTCTTGATCATAGCTAGTATAATTTTAAGTATTTCATTGATACAGTACGAGTATAATCTACGCACCAATTACTGTTCATACTCAAGTGTTTATCAACTAAATAATAATTATACTGAATACCTGAGTACCGTATTCATTTTAATACGATAAATAATTTGCTAAAATTAAATTAGGTACTTACGTTTGAGTTTATATTGACGCGACTATGAAAATGTAAAAGGTCAAATTCGGCCAAGCAACATAACATTAGTTAGAATACAATAGAAGAACTATTACGTAATAAACAATTTAAACAGAATGCGGTTAATCCGTTGGTTAAACTAAGTTAAACTGTTGATTAAACTAGTAGGCATAAGTAAAATTTTATGATTTTACTTGCAATTTGAGAGACAGTAAAAATTAATAGCCATTATTTATTGTATTGCCAAGTGAACTTAAAGATGAATCATTTTGATATTATCTATATAACTATATTGGGACACTTAAAAGCTTCTGACATTTCTTAACGAAGTTCGTTGCCCTTCCACGAAAAGTTCAACCACCACTTTCGAGTGCTTTTGACAATAGGAGCTTTGTGCTTTCTTTGATCAAGTTAAGGAGGATACGGGCTTGAAGCGTAAACTAGCTTTTGAAATTTCGCCAGAATAGATGGCCATATTTTAATGAATAATAAGAAGTATGACATTAATTAGTTGACTAATTTATATTTAAAAAGCGTTAACAGGTTTTTCGTTTTAATTATGTATTGTTAATGTAGGGGAGACTGGGGCTGGTCGTGACAGGGGTAGGTAGTTACAGCGGCAACGGTGGCTAAACAGGGAACGCTATAATATTGACGTGAGCAAGAGACAAATCATCACGCCACCACCGGCTAGCACGCCGCGGGAGCCAGTGGCGCCAGCGCTTTTGTGAGAGGAGCCCGTACACGTTGCCGTCAAAACAATAGGTTAGTAACATTTTAGTTTTTTCGTAATATTGGTTTACAAACTATTTTTCCTTTATAGCAGATATTTGTGCCCTAACCCTTTCTTTTTGCAACGAATCTACGTTTATACAGTTAAACTTATTTTAGTTTTTACTACATAATCTTGAAAGGTCAGTTTTGGCGTTGGGGCTAAAAGTGACATTTGTTCGGGGCAGGTTGTTACATGTTATACCTGCCCCGTAGTGCTGCTTGCCGACTGATAATATAATTGGAGCTTCATATTTTATTTTTATTTTGTAGGATGAGGACGTATAAAAGAAAAACTGAGCGTGGAAAAATATCTAAAGAGATTTACGAAAAAGCAGCAGCTATTTTGAAAGAGGATAAAACTAAAAAAAATCGTGGCATCGCAAAAGATCTTGGATTATGTCATATGTCACTAACAATATATTTGAAAAAACGTGAAGAAGCAAAAGAGAAGGGCACACCTATAGAATCAATCACAGTTGGCTACCAGAAGAACAGATAAGTTTTCAACGATGAGCAAGAGGGCATTTTGGTGAGTTACTTCATTAAAAGCAGCCAAATTTACTACGGATTGACGCCAAAAGATGTCAGCAACAACGAAGTTACTATGTTTTTGTTCTAATGAGGAAAAAGACTGCTATATAGACATTTTAGATTGTCATTGTAGGCAATAATTGTATTAAACTGTGATTGTTCTAAATAAAAAAGTGTTATATTACGTTTGATTTTTATTGTAACATTTTGCCCCTTATAGTGTAACAACCAGCCCCTGGCGTGGGGCTAAAAGTTACACGCCACTTTTCCTAGAATTCATTCATTTATGTCACTTCTGATAGTCTGGTATCTAAAATTGATTTTAAATTAATAACCCGAATAGTTGCATAATACAATAAACCTAGATTCCGGTAAAACAATCAAACAATAAAAAAATAGCGACTCTTTATAAAAAAAATGTCACGACCAGCCCCAGTCTCCCCTACACCTACATGAAAATACTGTGAGCCCATTTTAATATCTCGAAAACTCGTTCTCAAGAACATAAAATTTGTTTTAACAATGTTATCGCTCAATAGTTTTTCCTTGGCTTCTCCAGCCTTGCCTGAGATGTCGATGTCATTATCATGTTTTCCACGTTTTTGCCAATTAATTGTTTTACCTCTTAAATAAGTAATTACACCATTCTTGATTAATGCTACAGATTACAGACAGATTGTTAACATTTTATTTGTCTCCTAATACCTAGTTTCTACTTCACAATATTTGCATTCGAACATCGAAATTGCATTTTTCCATTTATTTATTTATTCATTATTATACCAAAAATACTTGTGGTACAAAAGGCGGACTTAATGCTAAAAGCATTATCTACCAGTCGACATTTGGGCCAAGCAGATTTTTCCATAATCTTCTCTCATAAAAGGACCAGTAAAAAGATTACAAAATGATACAGCTAATTTTATAAAAAATAATTCGATTTTAATGTATTAAACAACGTGCAAATCCATCTTTCCGCTAAGGGCAAAACGGGTGATTTTTCACCCACTTTTCATTTGAATTTACCTCACGAGTATCATCTAAAAGTAAGTTACACACACAAACATACACACGCACGCAAGCACGCACGCGTGCGCGTTCGATATGCCTAAACCTGTATTGCGCGCGGACACATACAAAATCTTAAATTATCTTCGAAATAGGCCGGGATTTAAATTCGTGCAAACTTGCGGTTCTCTTATCAACGCTGAAGTGCCGCTTGGTTTTAGTGGGTATTTTGATATCAGCGTGTCCCACATACCCACCTGATCCGACAAGGCATGTGTCGGATGCTTAATTGCATTTCCCAGCGATAAAAAGGTAGCACCTAGCAACCCACAGTCAAGCGTTGTCATAAGCGCCATATCTGCTCATATTCTATTACGCCTACTATGCTACTGTCGTGAAAGCAAACCAGTGTAGTGTTTCAAGCGGATTTACACAATGAAAACGCATTGTCTAGGTATATCTGAACCCTTTTTACTGTACGCTGCTTAGAATAACGGCAGTAATGGTACACAATGAGTGTATTGAATGACCCGACAGCCTTTGGTAAACCTTTTTAGAACTGGATGTTAGACAACGTGATACAAAAGATGGAAATATATCATAGAGAAAGCTGAACTCAAAAAAAATAACAAAAAATAAAATTTAAAAAAACCCGACATCAAACCTGAAAAAGTCAGAAATAATATTAATTAGGAGGACCTACTTTGTACACGTACCGGTATGAAACTCTAGTTCTAACCCCTCCGGATTTCGTTCGGAGCTAAACTTTCATGCCGCGATGAATAACAGTCGTTAAGCCATGTTGGAAGCTTTCGGGTGGACTATTATGTATCCGATAACTTTGTCTGTTATGTGTTATGTAAAAAAACTATCTGGTTAGCCACTAAACCGTCCAATTCACACTGGAGCAGCATGGTGGATTACGCTATATTGTTGTCCGTTGTGACAAAAAACTCGTGGCCTGCAGTGGGACATAAGATTGCAAGTGTTACAACCGTGTGGGTACGTTCGTACCTATATAATTTAAAACATAACTAATTGAACGTGCATGCTAACTAACCAGGTTACCGAGGCTAACTTGGGCAGTTGTTAGTAGAGGCTGAGGCATGACAGGAATTTATTTCATTTGCTTGGACGCAACATCCATACAAATCTCACAGGTCAAACCGTGGTTTAAATATGCTTCAACCTTTCAACGTCACTTTAACGTGATAACTTGTATTACGATATTATTCTTTTCATTCGTCATGGTGTGTCGGTAAAAAATCTAAAAGAGAAAGGTAGAATCATCTACAGTTGAGATTAACACAATATTATTTCATGTTGCATAAAAGCGATTATTCAAAAATCGCATGTAATTGTAAAAGCATAGTGATTATTGACTTTGTTCTATCATCCGTAAACTGACAAAGTAGGCTGAGAATGCCAAGAATCTGTCTTGGATGTTTGTTTATTTAGTCCACAGTAAAAAACGAAACCTTGAGTTAAAGATCAAATTTTATTAACTCCAACAATTGAGTCGGTATTGTTGATAGGCAAAAAGCATGAACAAGCGACCTGCTTTGCTTAAAACGGTTTTTTTATAGATACAAGATAGCAAACGAGATTGAAGCACCACCGAACCCTAGTATGTACCTAAAGGGCAAAGATGCAATTTCCGAAGGGCAAGATAGATCGTTGTTGTCGGTGTACAATTTACCTACATGATATACGTCATCTATTTTCCATACGCGTATTCAAAATTGTACAAGCGGCTTGTTGGACCCCAAAACCTACCTACCTACCTACCTTAACAACAACTGACAACAAGTACCTAACATAACAACATCGCGCCTGTTTCCTCGAAGAGGTAGGCAGAAGTGAGTAGTAGGTAGGTACACCCACTTTTCACCAGTTATGCTAAGGTATTAAGGTAAATACCAGCTATTATTATATTACTGACAGATCAATCAGTAATATAAATAAATACCTTATCTGGTTAGTCCTGTTAGTTATTGCTAGTAATAGATCTATAACTAACTGGTTACTCCCAGTCCCTATTTGAGTCAATTTTGTTAAAAATCAGTCACAGTTGTCATGGGCGGCAGCGGATGGTTGGTACTGCAAACCCGTTTGCTATCTTATATACATAAAAAAACGTATTATACTCATGCAGGTAAACAATACCAGGTGGGATGCCTGATGAGGAGTGACCGTATAAACGTAGAAACTATTAGCATCCATTAGCAACAAATTAACATATTTTTAGCTTTTGTTAAAACAGTGAATCATGTTCATGCAGCACGTTGAATTATCGAATTCACACAATTAACATTTACAATGATTACGAGTAACAACGGAAAAAAGTATAAGCAAGTTACGCGAGTGGTGGGTTGTGTGAATAATAGTAAATATCTAGGTAATAGCCGCGTAGAATTTCTAACGTTTATCTTTTGTCCAACCAATGAACCATATTATAATCAACTTACATATGTGAATAGTTAATCGTTATTGTTTTCAAGTTCTTCAGACTATTTAGAAAGAACCACCTAGTTCAGTAAACATGAGCATATGTCTGTGTCAGCTGGCCCTACTATTCCATATCTCTTTTCTCTAATTCAATTTAGTATCCTTACTACAAAGTATAGTATAATCGCGGAAGGCTATATGCCCTAACGGGTCAGTTGTGTCGATATGGTAACTATTTATTCAAAATCCTGAAGGCTGAGATGAAAGAACAAGGATTAATGACTTGACTGAAATGATGCTTTGATTGATAGACTAGGATAAGGCCTAGTAATGTAGGTATTACACAAACGTGCCTAGACTTGCTACTAATAATGCAAAGCTAATGTTTTAAGTCTAAAAACACGGAAAATTACGACACAGATTTTATTCAAACATTTTTAAATGAATGGTATTGTATACTTGTCAATCATTTAAAAATGTTACTTGATAAGTGACGTACGCTAACCAAGAATATCTGTATAGTTCAGACATAGAAAATCATTCGATATCATTGAAACTTATGAATATTTTTCTAGGTATATCCGAGGACGACGTTCGAAAATCGAAACACCACTTAAATACAATGCAAATTGGCTTTAGTTCCTGCTTTCATAATAAAAAAGAAGCGATGTACTCATTGCCGGAAAAGTCTTATTAATTCGCGTAAAGATTGCACGCGCAATTGTTGTGTAGGAGTTTGTAGAAAGTAGTGTTGCATGCTGCGTGATTCAGTGAGTGCGCTATCCATCTTTCATCTGTCTTACACTCTGGAAGCAAGTAAATTATTATCTGTGTAGTACATGGACTTTCATTCTGCTGATACCAGTCTCGGTCGGCAGTTGGACAGGTGTATTATATATTACATTATGTTATAATTTCTTGAGTGCTTCTCCTTCGACGAACAAGCGAAGTTATCAGACCCAGTGGTTATAAGACAGTCTTCTGAGACTGTTGTTTCCCGACCCGGGGAAATGACCCAGGATTTTTATTTTTTTGAAATTTAGTTGTAGACTAAATTGACTAAATTAATACGTGAAAGCTGATCATAGATAAATTCTTGCAACGATATCTCCACTGATAATTATCTAATCATTATAAAAATCTAACTATCTATGTACGAGTAATGTACGATTACGCATTAAGCCTTACAATAATATCCGTACAACTACAGTTGATATTACATGGGAGGATTTTTCCACAATGGAAGCAACTAACGCCAATTACGCCAGATTAATGTTAATTCATGTGTATGTTTAACAAACACTTTATGGGTTTTATTGAAGGTAAATATTCAAGAAGGTACTCCATTGGACATCTAGGAAGGTCCTTGGCTGCATCTAGGAAGTGAAGCGAACGGCCATTTCGAATCGTGTGATCATAAGAACGAGCATCTGGCACTTTAAGTATATAGACATAAGGTTGATATTCGGACGAAAACAGGACGATCTCTGTTTATGCGTAACGCTCCGGCGCTGTTAATGTTTCGCATACATTTGAGACAAGGACGCATCTTTGTTGGAAACATGGAATCATTCCTACCTTTAAAAATAATCTATTCCCGAGTGAAGCAAAGTATTATAGTATGATTTTCTTGAAACTTTTGCCAGTAGTAGCTCAAAGGCTTGTGCCCGGTGCATGTCAAAAGATTCACATTCCTCTTTAAATGGGACGCATAACAAGAGTGTTGACAAGACGTGATGGTACTACCAATATACCTTCGGAGAAATAAAGGCGTTATGTTATTTTTGCTTCTTACGTTATTTATTTGCGGCATAAATTAACCAAGGGTACAGATACCGGCATCAACGTCTAGTGCTGAGCTGAATGCGCAGGAGTCGAAATAAGGTATCGTCGGTCGCGAGGCGAGTGTTGTCAGTCGTAATCGTAAGCGCTCATTGGTTCGCCAGCCGTATTATGATAGCTATCCTCTCCGGATTTCGTTCAGCGCTAGACTTTCGCGCCGCGAACTGTACAAATATACAATCAAGGCGAATAGCATGGGCTTTTCATTCCTCACACGTACTTTACGCAAACCAGCTAACAACATTACTGCAAGCATCAAATAACAATTGTATATGAAGTTATAGCCCGATACGAATAACTTTTACTAAACACGTTTCCAATTGAAACCACTTCTCATATTTTGTCTTACGCCACTATTATCGTAAATAAAATCAATTTGCTCTAGTTTAATAGGAATAACGATTCTTAGGCAACCGCGCGAGAAAATATTATGATCCGACGAAGGCCACACTGCACTGTGATTTCTAGCAATGCTGAATGCCGCACATGTTAATTTTGACGGGTTCTCTCTTAATTCCATTAAAAATGTAAAGACAAATTAATAGTGATGAAAAACAGTAAAAATATTACTTAACATGTAAATTGTTTTATTAATTAGTTACGCAAAACTTTCAGTGTACCCCACGTATCACTCAGGAAGGAGGTAGAAGAAATATTCCATTAATTCGAAATAGATTTTTTTATTTTAATCATATCGTATTATTTATACCACCTACCTACATATAGCACCTAAACATTGCGATTGCGTATTGTATTCGATTTTATAAATAACTGCATCATGGCATGATGTTTAACATTCAAGTACGTGAATTGATTAGGTCGATAATTATATAGTGTGCCTACTCATTGATATCTTAGTTATGACGATCACGACTCAGCTCGGAACCGAGTATGTAACTTGTCTACATGAAAACGTTTTGAAATAGTTGTAAATTGCAGTACCTATATTGTGTGGTCACGCACTCTCTGCCCACATGCGCGTTAGACACGAAGCGAAGGTGATAACGCGTTGCATCATCGATTTTAGGAGCGCCGGTAGCGACGCAGAAATGCTTATAAATATATAGGTATACATATACAGAATTCACGCAGGATTCTGCATAAGAAATAGAGCGGCGGCAACAGTGGTGACCGACCAGTGGCTGTCGCCCCTCACTCGAGAGGTGTGTGTGGTGTGGGTTCAGCCATACGGCACGCACTAATAACTTCAGTTATGTGTGATTAAAGATATTAAATGTCACTTGCTACAACAGTAAAGAAAACTCAACGACGTGTTCGATCACGATTTCCACCATTCGGTTCTAAGTCTTATAAGATTGTTACCTGTTTAACTTCCATTCCCATTTAACCCTGGAAGTAATTAACTATCACTTGAACTTAAAAATTGAAAGTTAAAGAAGCAATAAGGAATTGCAATAAATTTTAGTACCTACCTTTCTTTATCAAGACAATAATATTTACGTATAACTACGTACAATTAATTTGTTTCGTATCGTAGAAAGTTTATCGGAGCAGTAAAAGCACATCAACCGTAAGGTTTACGACCTTTGGCTCGGTTACGAGTGCCTTGAATTGTATCAACGACACCCGCGGTCGTTGCACGGATGTTAAACTTAAAAATAAATGTACGAACACTTTATACAGCAGTATTAATTTACTCAATGCTGCGGCTTATGTTCCGGGCATAGGATTAGGACAGTTACGAGTAAAACAGTCGAAGTGTATGTCACAATTGCCATGGGCAGCAGCGAATGGGCGGTGATACATGCTACTCCATTAAAAAAATGTGAGAACTAACTACTATTTAGTAATCTTTTACTAAACTAGCTACCACATTATATGCCTGATTGTTACTCAAAAGAGGAAGCTATTTTTAGCTCCTCATATTGGAGGTCTTTGGGAAACTTAAGCGCAACGATTGAATTATATTTTTTTTGGTTCTGAAACCAGTTTCAGGGTTGAGTATGTTCATCAAGAAAAGTAGTTTGAGGTTTGAGATATATTTATTCCCATAAGACTCAATTTTTATTAACATCACTACTTTTCCAATGCTCGGCATTCAAAGTCAACTCTTATTTCGCTACAAGGTGATATTGAACGTTAGCATCGTCGTATTTGAGAATTTGTGCAAATTTAATAGTCGCATTCGCTGACGTCTCCAACGGACATAATCGAATGGGAAGCAACAAATGAAGCCAGAAATACCTTTGTTTACCCGTTTGTGGGCAAGTAAAACAAAACGAACGTCGGAGGATATTTTTGTTCAATATTCAATGATGTGCACGAGTTGCTACTGTTGCTAGGCTCAGAGCTGTGCTCTTGCTGACTTGGGTTTCGTATACAAATATGCTACTGCGGATTGACAGCCTTCAGTGCTAGCTTGGCTATCGAAACTTGGACCTCTGACGTATCTTGCCTATGGCTATCAAACTGCTAGACCGCATCACAATACGAACGACGAACTATACACGTATCTATCTACTTTATCAATACAATATTATAAAACAAAGTCCGTACGTGATAAACGCAAAAACTACTGAACGGATTTTGATGCAGTTTTCACCAATAGACAGAGTGATTCATGAGGAAGGTTTAGAAATTTAAATTGGTTAAGATTTTGTATAGATGCAGCCAAGAATGGATAGGTAGCCTACAATATCTATATATATAAAAGGAGAAGGTGACTGACTGACTGACTGACTGACATATCAACGCAGGGCCTAAACTATAAGGGCTAGAAACTTGAAATTTTGCACAGGGGTTCCTTTTATAATGTAGGGGAGCACTAAGAAAGGGTAAAACGGGGGTGCAAAGTTAGTATGAAACTTTGCCGTTTTTGAAGTCTTTAGACGAGTAGACGTCGTTAATGGGTCTAATTGTACGCGTGCGAAGCTGCGGGCGTCCACTAGTCTTTAATATTAATTCAATATGTAGCTTTACAATAACTGTGGGTCATAAGCTATTGTAAGTCGCGGGTAACAGCTATTATTCACATAAAAAATTCCTGATCACGAGGTCAATAAGTTCATGGTGCTAAATATTATACTCTGATGGGTATTCTATACTTTACCCCGTTAAGTAATTGAGCTAGGTGTGTTAGAGTGAGTTACATAATATAGGAAATAACAATTCGACGCGCAGTAAATCACGTACAAACGGAATTATTTGGTCTTAGGAGTACCTTCGTGCAATGTCAAGATTGCTTTGTAGTTAATGAGATGTTAGCATTGCTGTTAGAGGCCTCTTTCAAGAACCTTGGATGCGGAATTAATATTGAAACGTTTTCTAACTGCCATTTCCGGCTGGTAGAACCTATATAATATACCACACAGTGCGAGGAATCATAAGTGTCATTCTTCCGAGACGGATTAGTATTGTTCTTTTCGTCTTGGTGGTATTTGAAATATCCATTTTAGAAAAAAAAACTAATGATAAAATTAATGACAGTTTTCGACAACCCTGGGCAGGCCCTTGAGATCTCTCTCCACCGCTAATGTCTGTCTGTACCATAACTTACCACAAATTATCCAAAGCAGATTGTTCAACTTCGTAGTGCATGAATGGCGAAACGAATTATGATATAACTCTGAAATAAATTATTAACCAAGGAAGAAATAATTTAATCACACGACCATTTATCAATAGCTTGGTCTCATGCGTCACTATGGGGCAATCGATACGGTATCACAACTATGCAAATGCCTGGCTGGTCATAGATAACAAACGAAACAAAACAATAATAAAATGTCATTGTAGTCGCCCTCTTGGGACTATCGACCGTGCGCTGCCTTGCACCCGGCTTATCGTTGCATGTTGATATGATTTGATAGCTTTGTTTATATACAACCACAACCAGCGATTAACCAACGATTAACTATGTATTTAACGAAAGATTAACTATCGCAATGCAAAATTCGGTCGTGGAGTTAATAACCGCGTAATGCGTTATCTCTATTCGCCGGGAAGTGAAGGCCGTAGTTTCAAAGTTTCAGTTGTTAGTGTGTTTACACTTAGTCTTTCTTCGTCACAAACTTAGTCTGACTTAGTTTAGTTAGACTAGTTAAGATAATTTTAACAAATCAATGTATAGTGACTTGAGGAGAACTGCCCATTAATTGTTTGCATGAGGCTCACCTGGCAAATAAGCTAAATGCATATTTTTTCTAAATTACTTGCCACTTGACTAAATTGTTCACAATCCGAAACAGGCCTAAGAAATTACTTAAAAGAAACATTAGGCAAACATTGCATAACACCAAATAAGGATTGCTTGTAACTTAACTACACGTTACATAAAAAAAAAAACTTCCGGCGTTGAATACAAATTGGCCAAAGACATGCAAAATTAAGTATGTACGCACACTTAACACGTAAGCTTTTTAGACACGACCGCATGCGCTATCACGTGGCGGATCAGTTGTATCATTATGTGTCACATTATGTGGTATGGTATATTGTGCAAAACATTTTTAAAAACTACCCAGTACTAGTCACCGAGTGATCTAAATCGACCATAAGTAATTAATTTTTTAAATTTTAACTTCTTAATCGTCTAGTCTAGAGAACAATAATAAATATGTAGTTATATATATCATATACATAATCCAAATCAATGTGCAAAGGGACATGTGAAGGATGACATGTAATCGTATTCAGGTAACAAACTATTAAACAAGTAGTGTGTCAAATAAATTGCAAACCAATGGTAGTGTGTGTAATGTTTGTGTGTTTTATTAATTCAATGTACTTATTTCTAATGCATATTATATAAAAAAAAGTTAACATTCTGCTCTCTCTGTCCATATAAGCTTATGTAAATTAATATATTCATAAGTAGTTATTGATGTGCATTACTAGTTGATCCCCTAAGTTATCTGACATCTTTATCTGTATTGTAACTTGTGATTGTGGGCATTGTTTGTAAGTGTACCTACTAAATGCTACTAATCTTCATGCAAATGTCTATAGAAAAATTATTAGGTAACTAACAGTTTGAGATTTGTCACTACCATTCCCTATCTGATTGATTTTTGTTTAAACATTTAATTATTAGCAAAAGTCTGAAATATTTTTCAAAACACCGTTTGAGAATCTTACCTTACCTTAATACTCGTATAATAATGGGTTACGTTATATAATGAACTTGGTTTATAAGACAATAGCCAGGTTGGTAGCTAGTGTGCGGACATTGGGGGCAACCGTTGGCATTATTTCGTTGCCAAATGTGCTTGGCAAGCCGCGGCGGCCATTGTTGAACGGTGCTATATCTCTTAAGTCGTTAATAATACCGCGAAAACAGCTTAGTAGTGATAATGGATTCTCGGGTTCGATTCCTAGTAATAACAAGTTTTTTTTAATATTCTAGGCAGGCGCATACGCTATAGTTAGATACTACAGCCAGCTGGTGGTATTTGGTCACCACTGTGGTCACCTATTTCCATCCATCCATCCAACACCTTTTGAGGTCCACAGCTGGAGATGGGCCTCCTAAATGACACCACTCCGACCGGTCCTGTGCCTTCTAAAACCAGCGGTTTCCCGCCGTCTTCTTCAGGTCGTCTGTCCACCTTGTCGAAGGGCGACCTGTGCTCCTTTTTCAGAGTAGTGGTCTCCATTATAGGACTTTTCCTCCCACCTATTTACTTGTACGTTAGATTAAGAATTAAGTTTTGAGACAAAAAATATAAATAATTAGCTAAACTTCATATAGATCGTGTAGTTTTGCATTGGCTGCTTATAAAGCATTGGTCAGAAGAATTCCATACTTCCACACGCCTTGCTCTTAACACATGCCATAATTCTGCGTATAAAAACCACAACAAATATAATTAACAATTATTATAAAACTCAACTCGCGCTTATCGGTTTTCCTTAGAATACATACTTATTATAATTTTAAATGCATTCTTTAAATTATGTTATACCCACATACATGAAGCATTGCAACAATATTTACGCCGATGTGATCCGGTTTATAAAAAAAACCTTGAAAACACAATATACCAGCTCTGCCATGCGATGCAACCGTGCAACTCTATCTATACATGGTACCTCGAATGTCAACTCTTTTTAAATCCCGTTAGAGTTCGTTTTACTTACAATTGAAAGGATAGGTCATCGCTCTATAGACTCTATACCTACTTACTATACTATAAGTAGTTAACAGACCTTTAGTTTTTGCGAACTATATTAAATGATGTAGTTATTTGTGTCTGGCTCTGTAATCTCTTATGGTTTGTTTGTTCATGCCCTTGTTGTAGAATCAGATATCGCTGACGGCAATAAATATTTCTGCTTATCCGAACAGAAACAGAAGGTAACAGGGTTCATTCATGAGGAGACCAGCATAGACCAGGCATACCTTAAGAACATAGAAGCCACAGAAGTAGGTATAAGGTGTATTGCAATAGGCTTAACTACCATCTATTACATGGGACCTAAAGATAACTGTTGTGTACACACCTTTGCTTACCCCTTCTGTGAAAACAGGCGTGATGTTATGTTATGTTGTTTCTAGAACAGGTACTTCAAATAGGAAAAAGTTTTAATTAAATTTCACTTTCTCGTCGGACAACAGTCATCATCTCCAAGACAAAATCTTTTCAGTTTCCAGATCAACTTATTTTGCCCGACCCGAGAATCGAACTCAGGAGCGCTAGCTCAGCAGTCGCACTCGCAACCATTAGAACAACGTCAAAGTCAAAAGCTCTCTAGAGTATATAATAGACCAATACTCGTCCAATATTGAAAGCAATAAAATAAATTTTTATCCACTAAGTACATTACATACAATAAATAGTGTAGTCTGTGTAGTCTAACAAGTAATAAAGTAAAAAAACATCGTATGATCATATGTTTTTAGTGAAATGTTACTTCGAGGGAGTCGCGCCACGAGCAAGTCTAAATCCAGCACTTCGCCCAGATGTTAATAAAATGTTACCCATTTATTGTGATTACAAACAGACACCATATGCAGCGTTTTGAATTAACTACTCAAGTCTCATCGTCTTAATCGCCATCGGGAGCAACGAAAGCTTTTTTTACAGTACAATATAGTTTATTTATTGCACCTAAAAAGAAACCAAAAAAATCACATCAAATATAAAATGTTTGCAAAAGGCTGATCTCTTCCAGCCTGGCAAACAAGAGAGAAAATAAGAACAAAAAAAGGTAGGTTGCATCAACAAATGAAACAATAACAATAACAGCTTAACAACAACATACGTTTAAAACACAGCGAAGTTTCCTGCTAATATAAATAGTAAGTAGTATAGTTATTTTATGTTTAAGTAAGTTTATGTAGATAGTAATTTTTGGTCGTGAGCATTTTTTATGGATTTTATGGATATGCATGTTCTTTTTTTAAATTAATTTATTTAAGGATTACCAACATATAAACAGATGACACGGTATAAAAGTTTACAGTAGATACGGTTATTATTTAAATGTTCGTACACTTAGTTATAGGTAACAAAATAAATAGACCGGATCCACAATCTTGATAGTTTTTTTTTTGGTGTAAGTATATGTTTGTCTATGTCCACCAGTGGCCCTTTGAAGCTGTTGCCGAATGATGATAGGTAGATGATCTTGGGTTTAGTAAATTTGAAATTTTATTAGTAGGTAACTAGTAATTAATTATTAGTGGTATTCAAACTATTATTGTGATCATTGTAGATACTCGTACATATATCATAATATATTCTGTTGGGTTAGCTATAGTCCTAGAATACAAACAAACAGCAGGATGAGGAAAAAATAACATAGCAATAACTTTTACCAATGCCATTTGTGTTGAGTCGTTTAATTAATATTCATTCACTACGAACTTCAACTTTATAATGCAAGCATAGGTATTAATAGTTTGTTTATTTGAATAAAAAAACTCGCACATCCTTATTAGCAAGTCGTTTTGTTCTCATTTGGAATGCAAATGTCATATTTTGTTTGCTCGGTTACGTACGCACACAACGCGTGTAGGATCCACATTACCACCACCACAACCCTTTCTGTGTCCCACTGTTGGGCACGGGTCTGTTCTCAGAATGGGAGGGATTAGGCCTTAGTCCACCACGCTGGCCAAGTGCGGATTGACAGACTTCACATGCCTTCCAGAACATTATGAAAAACTCTCATGCATGCAGGTTTCCTCAAGATGTGTCCTTCACCGTTACAGAAAGTGACATTTAATTTCTTAAAACGCACATAACTCAGAAAAGTCATTGGTACGTGCCGCTTGGGTTTGAACCCGTACCGCTCGAGTGAGAGGCGAGTTCGATAGCCACTGGGCTGTCACCGCTGTGTGTAGGATAGGATATAAGATATCACAAATTCACAATGACAACTGTGTGATGTGCTTAGCGGCTTATGCTTTGAGCCGCTGCGCTGATGCATTTGTTGCATAGACATCCTCATTGTAAAGTATACATAGCAAGTTTAAGAATCTAAACTCCTACATACGCTCCGGAGCTAAACAACAATGTATTGCACCAAATAAAAACGATTCAACTTATTACAATTTTATCTTGAAACTGTTTATTCCATTTAGTTTTGATTCCTGGACGTGAGCAAACAATTTTTCCATGGTTGTACTATTAGAGCCTTGAGACCATGGTTTTCAGAGTAAAAAAAAGTAAGCTTCCGTATTCTAACTGAACATAAGTCGTTACGCAACATCAGCTCCTTTGTTAACCGATCTTGCGCGTTTCTTTTGTTGTTCGAGAAAATAAACACGCGGCCTTTGATAAGCTCTTTGTTCGAAGTCGATTTGTAAGCATGTTATACCGTTGATGTGTTTACCGTTGCACAAGTGAGCAGGCAAATTACTTTGTCCTGAGTCCTTACATGCTTATGTTGCTGAATGTATGGCTTGGTCTTAAGGTTCAGCATACATAAGAATATTATGATAAGTCGGGGACGTCTGCACTACTCAAGTCAAGGACGACACACGACAGAAGGGACTAGTGTTCAGTGTTAGGTCTACTGTAGCTCGGGACCAGAATAGTGCTACGGTGGTCCCTGCCTGTCGTAAGAAGCGACTTAAAAGGGACTAAGGATTACCTATTCGAGTATATATAATATAGTAAAGATCAAGATTTTTCAGAAAAATTAAGATTTACTTTTCGATGGGATAATCCAAAGGAGGCATCCTTTCAGCTGGGAACTATTTTTCACGCCAACTAGTTATAAACTTCGAACAGCTATTATAAAAATACAATATATCATGCAGGTAAAATGTATAGTGTGATTGTAAAAGTAGATAATACAAGTGTATAATAACATAACATTTAAATATAATCATGCTTATTAGATATAATCTAGGCGAGACTGGCTCTACTGACAATCTAGACAAGTTCCTGCTTGTAATGTTACTATCTAAATACCTACTGCAAAATGCACTGTTTTTTCCTCCTTCTCATATTTTTTGCCAAATTTGTGCCATTAAAGCGGTACAAGAAAGTGATAAAACAGTTTATTATTAATAACTAAGTAGTTGTAATTTGTTGCATACAGTTAAGACTCAAGTAATGTAGAATTGAATTGTTTAATTAATGTTTGACTGGTAGAAAATGCCATAAGGCATTAAACACGCCCATTGTCTCTTTAGAGGTGTCAATAAAGCTGAATAAATAAATAAAATAGAATGTCCTGATAAAACGATATTATAAAAATGCTTACAACAGTAAATTAAATAAGAAGGAAATTTATTTCAACCTTAACGGATAAAATTGAAGAATACCCGGTAAATTATTTCCAAAATAAAACGAAGGACACCACACGGTCCGGAAATTCCGGAAAGAAGACATGTTGGCTTCCCATACGCCTTTGAAACCGATCAATGTTCATTGATTTATATCTTCCTTATAGGCTTCACTTCGTTTAATTTCCTTTTCCTGTTTGAACCCTTGATACATGACAAAAGAACGCGCGAATCCGCCTTCCGCATCCTACGAGTATATTATGATCTGGGGGCCTACTACGAAATCGTTACGAACTTTTCTTTTCTCGCGTGAAAAAAAAAAAAGACTATAACATAAAAAAAAACAGTAACTGTACTGTGATGAAATAAAACTGATCTTTCGGTGACTCTGACTTGAAATCAACTGGACATCAACTCTTGATGTCCAAAAAATTCATCCATCACTATTATTTGCTTTATGTAAAGTGTAAAACAGACAAACAAAGAGTTGCACAAAAACATGTGTTTACTCAGTATATTTTATAGAAACCGAAACTGTTTGTTTGTTAAACACATGAAACCTGTCATAAAACACGCTTGTTGTCACGAAGTATTCAACTATTAAAATATGAATAAAATAACGTCATTGACTGAGTAAGTAATCGATTTTTTAGCTATTGAAATAACTGCCACATACAATATTGATTCTATCCAAAGGCTGATAAGTGTGTACCTACTGTAAACAGCATACACAAAAGTTTGTTTTAAAAGCTTTTTTTGCTTTTAGGCAAAAGCGGCCCACTGACTATCCCACGTGATTGAATATCTCCACAACTGAGGAGGAGCCTACGGACTAGTGGAGTAGTAGTTTTATTACAATTGACAGGCCCGTTGGCGCAATCGGTAGTGACCCTGCCTGTTGCGCCAGGGGTCGTGGGTTCGAATCCCACTCAGGACAAATATTCGTGTGACGAACACTTGTATTTGTTCTGTGTCTGGATGTTAATCTTATCTATTTAAGTATGTATTTAAAAATATCTATGTATGTATATATCAGTCTCTGACACCCATATCACAGGCTCGCGCCTATTTTGGGGTCAGATGGCGTGTGTGAGAATGTCCAAGATAAAAAAAAACACGACTCCTAAGCTAGAGGTCCTTTATTTTAGAGGAAGAGCGAGAGGGTTCGATTCCCAGTTCAACAACTATTGTGATTTTCTAACTTGAAACGCCCGGTAGCAGCTAGGAGTCCGGATTTGTGCCCGGTGTATTGCTATAGGCTCACCAGCTATTACATGGGACCTAAATATAACTGGTAACGAGTGGGTGTAAACATAACTGGTGATGAGTTGGTGTATTTACACACCTCTGCCTACCCTCTCGGAGAAATACAGGCGTTAACTTATGTTATGTTGTACTGCTAATAATTTCGATACTCGTTTGCAGTCGTAAAGTCGTGCTTGAAATAATCAAAAGGTGATTAAAAATGATGTTGGGCACGTGCCAAACCAAGTGCAGCTCCCGGTAAAGTTAAGGATTATTAACAAAGTTAAGACAGTATCCGCGTGCAGTATTAAGCTTCCAATTTATCGCTTACTTGCCTTGCATTTACGGCATGATGTTAATAGTTCGGCAGTTAATTCCGCTAGATTAACTACCGGTACTAGTTTCATTAATAATATTGAACGCAAACTTACACAATCTCAGACTTTAACCAAAAAAGTCGTTAGCATCGGCATAAGGTGAAAGGTATTAAACAGTTGATTCTTCCAAAGTAACTCTAATGAGTAAAATTAAAAGTCATCTGCTGTAACGTTGAAGGAAAACATTGAGAAGAAACCTGTATGACTGAGAGTTCTATATAGTTAATGCTCTCATATGATGCGAAGTCTGCCAATCCGCACTTGGCCAACGTGGTGAATGGGTTAACCCCTCCCCCTCCATTCAGAGAGGAGACGACTCCACAGAGGCCCAGAGTCCCAATTTCAAGTTTTTTTTAAAAATAATATAGACGGACAAACAGACATACAAATGCGAACTGAAATATAGACGAACGAATAGACATACAGTGCAATGAATCTCTCGTATTCGGATGTGGATGTTTGTATCGACGAACGACCCTCTCATCTCAGAGCCATTACGACACCAAGCCGAATATAAACAGGAAGATTTGCTATGAGAATTATTTTACTGACCCACTTTTTATTATGTTTACTTTTGATTGGGAAACATTTTTATCGCAAGTACGTTTCGATTTGATATTTGAACTACTTGATCATTTGATTGATGGGTTTGGAAAGCTGGTTTATGTGCTCGTGATTAAGATAGTTATTGTATGAAATGTGTAGTATATAAATCAAGATGTTTTTAGATGTGTAGAAGATTAAATCGCATGTCCTATTATACATATAAGAACGCAGACGTTTCGAGCAGAACATTGATCTTTGGTCGTAGTTAGTTATATGTGGAAAATAAAATTATTTACAGGCGCGTACAGAACCTCTACAATTCTCTGACGTCATATCATATAGACTGTAACGTAGGCAGAGAATAGAGAGAGAGACAGGGGAGGCAAGAAATCTTATTAACTAACACTGAAGACATAATAGTAGCGCAAGTTACGCAATAATTACATAAATTAATTTGTTTTCACATAACGAGAAGCAAAACAACAACTAGGTATCTTGTTATAGTCAGGATGATTTGATGTCATAATATTCTAGTTCATCTCATATTATGGTATCGGAGTAACTAGTTACACTAGATTAGTTCAAATCATACTCCGAGTACATAAAGCCAAGGTATGACAAGTCCAGGTTATTGATAGACCAACTAGCACTGGAGAAGCGTGATGCCTACGCCAACATCCTCATTTTATGGTATTCCCACTGGAATTCGACACAGTGGATGTCCAAAGACGGAAGAATGGAATTAAATACTGTTTTGTTGAAAAATCTTATGCAAACTGTTAAACATAACTATTCAAGAAATATCAAATCGTAACAAACAATGACACACTCGTACAATACTGTGAGAATTATATTGAGTCACACCATCCCAATTAATTTCAACAACAAATTCGACGGAATTCGACCGGAAACCATGACTCGTGACCTCAATGAACTTTGCTAAACAATAGTCGCAGTTGCATTGACTGTGCTGTTGCCACAGATGGTAGAACTAAGCCGGTACCGCCAGCACAGTGTAAGTTCCGTAAAAGGCAACGATAGTAAAAAATAAAAAAGGATTGTTCTATCCGGAACCAATAAACGAAAAACCAGAAGTTAAAGCCTCCCACACAAAACTTATAATGTGTGGGCATGACATGTATTTTAGAATAACACTTAAAAGAACACTCATTAAGGGTCGGTAGTTCCCCGCTGGCGGGGAGGAAGACAACTTTCGAACGGCCGCGCGGCCTATCCCCGAGTGATTGGTCGGTCCTCTTCTATAGTTACAAACACAGCGTTGACCTAAGCCGAAGTCCGTACCCCAGGGGCAGACCCGTGGATCAATCGCACCCACACACTTGAAGGAGTTAATCCTTTATCTTTTGGTTTGAACTCTTTGAAGCTTACCACCCTATTCGGTGACGCCGTAAAGGTCATTTTGACCATACAGCAAAAGTCCATTCCAAAAAAATACGAAGTGACCACTTACCATCAGGTTGTTTGTCGTCAGCTTATCTCGGTAACTAAACCGGTAAGCCTCGCTAGCAGTTAGGTGTGAATGCGTTTGAAGTCTGTAAGTCCACACTCGGCCAGCGCAGAAGACAAGGCGCAACTCATTTCTGTTAGAAAACCCGTGCTGAACAGTAGGCCAGTAATGGGTTAGGTTAGTAATGTAATGTTGATAATGTTGAAGAACTCGGAACAAGGTATCTTCAAGTCCAGTGATCCAAGCAGTGATTCACACGTAAAGACGGCGGGTACAAAATGGCCGCCGGGGATTGCACTTCCATATTCGCGCGCTACGTGACGAGCGAGGTGCAGATATGAACCGACCAACACTATTTGCAACACGTACGCAATGCATTTACCATGATCTCTTAGATCCTTGGCATGATTAGTTTGTTGAATCGATAATTTATTGACTTACAAGTTACGTATGTGTACATGCATACGGATATGTATACATATACACTATCAGTATACGTATACACTATGTAGCGTCCATAGCCCAATGCGATCCAATGTGATCAAAAGAGTTAAGCGACGACGGGTGCGGTCGGTTTGTGGATGGGTGACCGCTAGTGGCAAAAATTTCATGGACGCTACCGTACTTCGGAGGGCACGTAAAGCCGTCGGTCTCAGTTGTTTTGGTGAAAAGAGTCGTTAAGCCTTGTCGAAGAGCTTCGATGGGACATCTATAGGTTGTAGCTTAGACATAAAATTATTTCACTAGTTACATAATTAAATCTACATAAGCCACACAAGAACTTTTAAGTGCATCATGCAATAAAAAATCACCTTTCAAAATGAGATTTAATAGTTAGTATAAGTCACTGAATGACACATCAAATCTTGTTTAATAATAAGGTTGGTAGGATGGATTATTAACAAGGTTAATAATTTAAAAAAAAAAACTAAGTCAGGCTTGTGTAGATAACCGAACAAAAATGTAGATATTTTTAATATTTGTTTTCTAGATTATTGAATTGTCATCGGTCTTGTGTGATACTTTTTCAAATTAATCCGATGTTTTGAAGTGGACGAAAACGACGTTCAAAGATTCTGTACGTAGATACATACATACGTACATACATACTAAGCTACTAAAAGCGTGTTAAAAACTCTGTTATTAACTATCGCATAGCGTCTCATTTTGTTCCGAAGACACCATGGTTTGTGAGAACGACTCAGGCTCCCGGACACCGGCTTGTTGGAATGATGGCCTGAAGAAATCAGCGGGAAACCGCTGGATTCAAAGGGCACGGGACGGGATGTATCATTGGCCCGAATAGATCCCCGTTTCCATATCGCCGTATCCCGTATCAAGCGCCTTATCTAGCTGTGGACGTATTTCGTTTACTCCGTATCAATGTATCGTATCTTGGTATTGCGTATGTCTCCTTTGATGATCGGACAAAAACCGACACACGGGTGGGCCCGTATTATACGTCGTATCAGAACGACGAATCGAGACCGTGTATCTTGATCGCCATCCCTATAGTTCAAATGAACATGTCTGGTCCCGGCTGGAGGACTGTGAAGCAGCAGTGACTGCAAAAGACTGACAGTTGGATGTTTGGATGGAGATAACAAAAAAAAAAGTCCAAAACTATAGTTATACTCTTTATCTTTAAAAATGTATGTAATGCTTAACAAAGATGCTAGAAGAAATAGTATAGTTAGAACTATTGAATATGTAAGTTCGAGAAATTACATGTCATACATAGGCCGTATTCTAACTCAAACTCCAATCTCCCGTGCAGTAATTTGCTCATTGATCCGATTCAACAATCAATGGGAATGAGCACGAAACCTTATGTTAGCAACATCGGCAGTTCTGAGTTGATGAGAAAGGTTGCACGTGTTGCCACGCCTGATTTTATCTCGCTTTCTACACTACACTAAAATGATTTTACGAAATTCATCCAGCCACCGTCTTCCGTCAATCAGCTTTTGAGGCGCCACTGTTAGACAAAGGCCTCTGCTAACAGGCGCCACACCAGTGAACTCTATAGAAGTCATAAAGATATGTGTCAATTATGGATCTAGGAAGCCGACAGAGGGGACGGACGACCTGAATCAAAAGGTGGAAAACCGCTGGATTCAGAAAGCACTGGAGGTGCCCAAAAGGCTATTGGATGAATGTACTAGGTGACCACTCGTTAACCTTTCGAATAATATGTTGTACGTTCTAGTAAATGGATCGCATATTCGCGTATTTTACTAGGGCTACTTGAGTGACTTGAGAGTAATGATACTAACTCATTTGAAAGTCGCACAAAAACCCGTTTTTCTTTTTACGGACCTGACTGACCTAAGATAAATTATTTGCTTGCCTAGATTTCCACATGTATCTAGGTATCTACGTGACGTGCCTGGTACAGGAGTACACGAGGCATTCATTGACAAGACTGGTAGAGGACACTGTGCATAAGATAATCAGATCAGCAACACTAAATTCTTTTTGTGACCTTTTAAGAACACAGAAGAGTTCTGTTTATAGTGCATAAATGATTTTAATTTCATTGTCTGACGAAATTAATATGAAAATATTTATTCACATAGTTACACAAGTTTGACCACCACTTTGCTGGTGAATCCTGTTTATGTGGCGAAACCAGTGTAGGTAGCAAAATTTTAAGTACCGGAGCAGTACCAACCAGCCAAATCCTACTTGAGTTTCAGTTGGGCACAGTTGAGAGAGCCCGAAGTATTCCAGCACGCCCGAGGCCTCCGACTAAGCATAATGACTGTTCGATTCCGAAGTAGCTTAAGATTTTTCGTGCCACTATTGGTAATCCAATGCCAAGACTGAGACTGACTGGGGAAACTTAGCTTTATAAATAATTGTTTAATAATGTATCGATCTGCGCGACCACCACGGTAATAACAGCTGTTTACGGACCGGTATCACTCTAAGTTTGACCTTGAAGACGCAAAACTCTAAATTAAGGTAAGGTGTGGTTCGGGGCGATCAAGTTGTCAGTCGTCTTCACTGATTGGTTCTCCAGCGTTATTATGTCCCCCACATACCACATGCGCAACTATCCCCTTCGAATTTCGTTCATAGCTAATACCGTACTACGAGGAATACTATCAACTCGTAACAAAAGAGAAGGTACCAGCAGATTGCTGCCTACTGATTTGTAGTTGTAAATCATTATCATTATTATCTTACGTTGAAGTTGGTACTTCGGTCATACCGATGTAATAATTATGGCATTATGGACAGCCAGTCGAGATATTTCTTTGGTATCGACGCGAAATTGATAATCCCACCAGTGATGATTTCGAGTTCTTGCATATCGAAACGATAGGACTAACTATGTACCTACGATTAAAGATTATGAAATGGAAAGCAGCGAAAAAGGATTAGGCTTATTCTTGACGAAGCGTCGCCCTAACAAGCAAGTTGTTGCAGCCTAAACAACAAGGCACGTTTCATTAAACGGCCCAAATTTAAAGAAACTAAACTGCAACCATTACTCGCTAGTTCCCCCAAGATGGTTGGGGGGAAGAAGGTCCAACAGCTATCTAGGGAGCGGTCGCCCTTCGGGGGCGCGCATTCAGCGGCGATATCCCCATTAGCCAACCTGGGCTTGAAAACGCTTGTTCTTCGAGGCCGCCACCAGAGGGTACAATGCTGGATCGGATATATATATAGATATTTTAGTGCGCAGTGGTACTTCATCTGTATGTCAACACGGGCCGGAGCATTGCACGAACCGCGCGTGCCTAGCGATGCAGATGCTCTACCATGGCACTCATCGTGAGCTTGCGATCCATGTGACAACCCAGGTACCGGAAGGTCTGCTGCCACTCTAAATCCTCACTATGCAGACGCAGCGGCGTACAGCCAGTCGAATAAAACCCAATAAGATCCCACCAGGTGCTGCTAAAAGCAAGAACACGTCATAGGAGATGAGTAGCAGCGTGTTCCAAATTATAGACAGTCAGTAGGAAATCCCAGGATACAGATGGCACAGGACCCGACGGAGTGGTACAAGTGGCGCGATTTAGGGGGGTCTATGCTGTCAGTGGAGTGGACTGACTGATGGATGAATAAAATGGTTTGGTTTATAGACTCATTGTGTTACATTTAATTTTTTTATTGATATGCAAATAAAGAGTGTTTGTTCTGTATGTGGGTAAGGGTACCTAGTATGTACAAGGATAGATTTCCCTCGTAGGGGATGGGTCAACGACAAGTTATCTTGTCCTAGCTAGTCCCCTTAGTAACTAATAGACGTGTTTATTTATACATTGTATTCTACTACTTTTAATGACTATGATAAGCAGTAAAACAAGTCAAACATAAGTATGATTATGCACATAACAGCAACGACCGATAAAATACTTGTAGATCCACTTCTCTGTTCAAAGAATAAGGTAAGCAGGCTTAAGAGCAAGCTAAAATATGGTTTACTCACAATTGTAAGCATGCTATGCTGAAGCAGCTGTTGAATTTCTTCTCTGCGGCCACTTGTACTACGGTAACGCAATCGTTTCTCGCCCCAACACCGAACGAAAACACAACACTGTTTTGTTTATTTTATCTATTTTCTATGAAATACCACTTTTGTTACTTATGTACGTCAACAAGACATATGGAAATTATCACAGAATCAAAATATACAAGAAATAGTGTTGTATTTGATTAAAAAGGTAGTCGGCTGCAAGAACAACGAACGCACAGCGGTCACAAAGTCAACGCGACACACGTCTCGCACGTTGAATCTCCTAAATATTTTTGAATGAACTGAAGTAAGCTAGCCTGATTGAATGAAGGAAGGAAGGAACAAAGCATTTGAGATTGAATGAATGAATCGAAGAAAAACACAACAACTGGTAAGCGAATGATACCGAATGAATATCCATTCCATTTAAGATACTGTGTTACCAGCATAAAAACATTCACGTCCTGTCATAGTTCAGTAATTATTTTATATACTATAAACAAAAATTACAAATTAAGTTAATATATAAAATTTAAATTATTGTTTTTATTTGCAAGGAAGGTTAATACTATCTTCACGTACATTACTCCGAATTTTTTGAATGCTTACTAGTAACATTACATTACATTAGTCTTGCAAGTTGAAACCAAAAATACATATTATAGACAAAGACATATTACAATTTTTTAGTTCCTCTGCTTTCTTCATAAAACTTATTAAATTCAGTATACTTTTTGTACTCGAGTATATTTTGCATCGTTATTTGAAACAAAAATGGTTACAGTCAACCGGGGTAACATTGGCCCACTTTTTGGAATTAAAATGCAATAAATGTTTAAATTAGTGCGGAAGACTCATCCAAGAAGACTTTTTGATGGCTTTGAGAGCCACTGATTCTATAAACCCAGCAATATAATGATAGTTTCTTAGAAAAAAGAAATGAAAAAGTAATAAAACCGATGGATCAAAGTTACAATTAGAGTTGGGGTAAAATTGACCCAGGCCTGGCCTGGTGCATGTTTTTTATGATTTCTCGCAAAATAAGTGAACTAGGTAACATTGGTCACTAAATACTAGCAGAAAAATATATAATCTACATCCAAAGACAGTATTTTTTGTATCCTAAATAAGGTTTGTGAGGAAAATTTAGGTATGAAATGAAATGTTGCCCTACGAAACATATTTTTTTATTAAACCTTTTATTATTTGGTATTAATTGGTATTGATAGGAAAAATAGGAAATCAGGCTGTTATGGCCCTTCAAAATATCTAAATAATTGTTAAAAAATAAAATTTTAACCGAAAAGTAACTACTTAATTGTGTAAATAAAGTGTAATACAAAAAATGCTGTAAAGTCATCCTTTCTAATCATCCCATTCCATCACCAAAAATCATCATATAACTCAAAATAACTGCCTTTTCGAGTTATTTACGATTCATCTAAGACTTATGATATTGTTATTTGATAATAGCACTATTTCTGGTCGATTCGTTGGCCAAATCCAACTATCTGTAGCCTTTGTCATTAGAGAGATTCGTCCTGAGGCATGATATCTTTTTCTGTATGGACAAAAAGATTTTTTCACGATATCGAATGTACTACATACATATTTATATCAAATTCGACACATTTTTCAAAATCTGGCAACGTATTAATATGACAGAAAAATATTAGTGTAACCTTATCCCGGGCCAATGTTACCCTGAATTAGTAACTCCAAAGTAGTTTTGAAATATTTTAGATGTTTCTAGAAAAAATACTGTATTATATATTGCAAAAAGTTTATTAATGCACTCACGAAAAAGGCAACTTTTGAATTTTGTCATTGACAAATGACACATTTCGGCGGGTGAAATACGGTCTTTTATTTGTGAAATTATTTTTTATCAAATAAATCTGTAAAAAATAATAATAATCGGAAATATAATTTTGGGCCAAAGTTATTACTACGGCCAAAGTTACCCAGATTGACCGTATGGCCACTAGATAAATAGATTTGACAGCTGATTTCTTGCAAAGCATGCAACATTATCAATACGTCCATTTTCTATCATTCATTTCGTCGTAAAGCAAACAGAAAAAAAAGAAGTCAAAAAAGAATTCCATTTTGTCGGTTGAAATATAATAAATGTCGTTAGATAATGTCAATTGTGAATAAATAAGTGTTTTGAGTTTGATTTTTGTAGTAAATCTATCTGAATGTCGTAAAGACGAAACAGTAACGGTAAGTTTGTCATCTAAGCATTTTGTTTGTGTTACGGCGAGAAAGTAACCGTTGTGGGGTGGTTGCACCGTGTGTGCAAATCTAGCACTACATACTACATGCAGATCTAGTTTCACATCTCACTTTGTACATGGTACAGTTATAAATGACCAGGTGGGTGATCAAAATATGTTCCGCTTTATTGGAGACGTCGAAGCCTGTGGTTGCGCGCGGCCCGTTGAATCATCATCTTAACGATTTACCTGCGCGATTTACATACATCTCCGTATCGATGTCATCTCAAAGCCAACGGCGCACATAACAAAGAGGGTGGTTGATTTTTGGTTGAAATTTCATGAAGTTCTTCCATATCCGCAAATATACCTTACCTGGTTAGATAATTTTAAAAATTATTTTTATATAAAGCAAGTCGTATTCAAAAGATACATGTAAATTGAGTTTAGGTAGTAATTCCAAAAAACAGCATGTACTTATCCACTGCAATCCTTGACCTTGTGTAGGAACAGTGATAGAGGTCAGCTTAATACATACAACACTGTAAATGCATTCAGGGTTGACTGCACTCCATACAAGGGATGTAATTTATTAAGCTGCTTTACTACTGACATTTAAATTGAATTTTTTCAATTTAACTGGTTTTTAAGTATGATTAAAATTAATGAAAAGCCCTCTGAGTGAATAGATAAATATTATCCAAGGTATTATTGTGTATAAATAATAAAATCAAATCAAATACACTTTTTTGAGAAAATATGCAGAGTTTCAATACCAGTGCTAACTAAAGAAGTAATTATTATGAATTTTCTGCCTGGAGAAGCACCTTTATAAATTTAATTTACTTTTCAATAGGACTAAAATCAGACTCAATAAAGTCAAAACAACACAATGGAGGACGAGAATGAATACAAGAAACTTCCGACAGAAGACAAATGTGTGCACAAGCTTTGGAAAGCCCGGGTGGCTGGTTACGAGGAGGCCATCAAGCTTTTCAACCAGATTGACGATGAGAAGTCTCCCGAGTGGAACAAATTTTTAGGACTGATAAAAAAATTTGTCACAGATAGCAATGCTGTTGCTCAAGAGAAAGGTATGTGGTATTAATCATTTAATATTACATAGCTGAAGTTACTGTGTAATTTAAGTCTGAAATAGGTCTACTAGTTTTAGTTAATTTTATAATGAGGAGTCTGTGTCTGTCTGACATGTCTTTGCTAGCATTAAAGAAACACTGATACACATACATAGCATAATATTTCATTGAAAAGGGTCTGCTTCAAATAAACTTATAATGTAAATTTACATTGCATTGCATTGTTCAGTATGACTCACAGTTAGTAGTTGCAATCAATTGTAAGGATGTCTAGATCTTGATTTATATTTCCTGGAGAAAAATTATTGGATGATCACTATGGTAATTTGCATTTTTCTGAACACAGGACAAGACCTTTTCATTATTTTCTTTTACATTAAATAGTTATGTTTTAATAATTAGTGATAAATGAATAATTGTTTGAAAAATAAAAGATTGTACTGTTCTAAACAATTTTATGCTATTTGTATCGAAATTTCCAGCTACATAGCATACCTACCTATAAACCTTGCAGCACCATCTGAGATATACCAAGGAGTATAAATAAAAATGTTAATAATACACCCTGTATGTGGTACACACAGCACAAAGTAAGACTATCAATGCTAGGCTGAGCCTAATAGCGGCTCACTGCAGGTGAGGCCTGGAGTCTACTCCACCATGCTGCTCCAGTGCAGATTGATGAAGGTGTTGGTGGCGAAGCTGATTGTCGAAAGTTTTAAGGCTGCTCAAAAGCCTCTGCCATGGCTGTTATCGCTGAGGAGCTCGCCCAAATCCACAGATTTCAACTGCAATATTCTTTCTTTCTGTATGTGTTCAAATGTATCAATATTAAAAAAAAAGGGAAATAAATTTGGTTATTAATGTGTCTATTTTACCAAGGTTTGGAGGCTGCATTGGTGTTTGTGGAAAATTGTGGACATGCAGGCAAGACAACCGGGGAGGTTATGTCTGGTATTGTGTCAAAATGCATAGCTGCACCTAAGACTAAAACTAAAGATCTGGCTTTACAGGTAAATATTGATAACTGATATTTTTTTCATAGCCTTTAAATATACCGATACTGATACATACGTATTTTGTGGTACATGGATTCCAAAGGAAGAGCCTTTGCGTTCTATCCTCCCAAAATCTACCAAAGTGAAAACTTAATGAAAAAAAAAATCACAAGTACAACATACATAAAAGATTTATTTTTCCTGTTCATATGTTTCTTTTTCACTGATTTTCAAAGCATTATGCAAACGTACATAGCCCAGTTCCGCTTGGGAACATCATCTTTACTACTAGCATTCATCGAGTCAGCTGTCTAACCAGCCATAGCTTGACGTTCTTGACAAGCCAAGCCAAGATTGGAAGCTTGACCCTGCTTTGAGGAAGAAGATGCATCAAATAACAACCAGGAACTGTAAACAAAGCTATAAACATGTAATTGTAACCTTGAGAACATATTAACCATAATAACAATAACTAAAGAAGTAATGGAGAGTCTTGAATTTATTCTATACTTGGTAGCAATTTAAAATTAACATACAAAGCTATGTGAGCGCAGTATATGAGGTCAAGTTTTGAATAAAATAGCAATTAGTGTTACTACTTCAATGGTCATATGACCTGGATTTTGCAAATTATCATGAAAAAATATTGTTTAAACAGTTATTTTGAATAATAACAGACAATAACTGGTTGTTTCAAAGAGTTTAAGACATGATGAATTTGTTTTACTAAGTCTACTTCCCATTGTGTCCAGGAAGATGGGAAATAAATTATGGATATTCTATGGCATACATACCTCAGGAAGTAACTGCAGTGACACATTCTGCACAAAATATATAGGGATAAATTGAAAGAACTTATTCTTTTTCATTGTAGTTACATTACCATAATAAAAAAGAACTATTATAAGAATCACTTGTTGTTTGTCTTTCTGTCTGTCTGCTAATTATGTAGGTTAAACAGAAGTGGATTATTGTTCATATGTGACCTAGCTCAGTTCTTAAGGCATTTCCTAAATTGAATGAGTGATCATGCACATCTATGAATTGATTTACTTACCATCACTAATCTACAGCTAGGAACGGCAAACACTTTATTCCGACTCACATGCGATCTTACAGTGATATCATAGTGGTATTTGTGTTAGGATTGTAGGGTTAGAATAGAACTGATCATAATTAATTCAGTAATTTTTTTCTTTTGCAGGTAACTCTTATGTACATAGAAATAGAAAAACATGAGGCAGTGGAAGAGGAGTTACTAAAAGGCATGGAACAGAAGAATCCCAAAGTTGTGGCAGCGTGTACTGTAGCCTTAAATACTGCGTTAAAACAGTTTGGAAACAAAGTAATGGCAATCAAACCTATGGTCAAGAAAATCTCAATACTCTTGTCGGACAGAGACAAGACTGTACGAGATGAAATGAAGGCACTTGTGGTGGAAATGCACAGGTTGGTGATGTTACATTTACACTTCAAAACTATTGGAAAAGTTATATATAGCTAATCTATTATATAATATATAGGGCTTTTGAATACCGGACTTTTTCAATACTGGTTTTTTTTTAAAACAATTTTTTTAATATCTTCTAATGGAAACTACTGTTTTTCTTATTCAAATTCAAAATTTCACTGCCATCGAAAATTTGAATTACTATGTTTATATTGAAAGACGATACTGTATAGACATTGTAGACCCCCTGTGACGTCCAATCAGCTGATCTTCGTGTAGCCAGTGTAATAAAACACGTTTTTGGTTTCACGGAACGCACGCCATTTATTAGACACAGGAAGCATAAAAGGGACAATGACAGACATTCATCAAAGAGCATAGATCAACCTACCATAGACATTTTACTTTTATTGTTTATTTGATGTATTAAGAACAAGATAACATGATTTATTCTAACACCCCAACTACAGCAAATAAACAAAACAATCTTTTATTTAGTAACTTTAATTTTAATGCCCTATCAGACTAATCCCCATATCCTTTATACATTTATAATGCTTCATGGGACTTAAGGCTTTTGTTAAAACATCAGCTGGCATAGCAGTTGTGGGCAAATATTTTAAATTAATAATTTTATCATTGACTACATCTTTAATGAAATGATATCTCACATCTATATGTTTACTTTTTCTATGACACACATAATTTGCCACCAACTTCTTTGCACTCTGACTATCATTAAATAAAGTTATAGAGTATAAATCACTAGTAAATTCGAATAACAAAGATCTCAAGTATATAGCCTCTTTACAAGATTCTGCTATAGACATATACTCAGCTTCCATGCTAGATAAAGCTACAGTTCTTTGTTTTTTACTCTCCCAAGAAATAGGTGAGCCTGACATAACAAAACAATAACCAGTATATGACTTACGATCAACAGTATTACTTGCCCAATCGGCATCAACAAAACCTACAAGCTCTGGTTTTTCTTTTACATACTTTAAACAATAATTCTTTGTTTTCTTTAAGTATCTAAGTATTCTCTTTGCATAGTTCCAATGAACACTTGTATGACATTTATTAAATTGACTAAGAAAACTAACACAAAAGGATATATCTGGTCTAGTAAAAACTGATAAATACATCAGACTTCCAATTAACTGTTGGTATGGAATTTCGTTATCACATATTTCTGATTTTTCAATATCCAATTTATATTCCATGGGAGTACTTGCTACTTTACAATTTAACATATTGAATTTATTCAGTAATTGCTCTATATATTGCTCTTGATCCAAAGTAATAATATTGTATTTCTTATTAATTCTAACTCTCATGCCAAGACATTGTTTTATCTCCCCTAAATTCTTAATATTGAAATTAGTACTCAACACTGAAATTAAATTTTTAGTCTCTTCTGGACTGTTAGAAAAAATGAAGAAATCATCTACATACAATGAAATAATAATTTTTACTTTATCACACATCTTAGTAAAAATACATGGCTCTAATTGACTCTTTATAAATCCTATTTCACATAAACATTGCTCTACTCTCTGATACCATGATCTAGAAGACTGTTTTAACCCATAAATAGCCTTTTTCAATTTAACAATATTTTTACTCTTATTATTATCGCAATTAATGTCTGGTTGAAGCATATAAATATCCTCTTTAAGATGACCATTCAAAAAGGCAGTTTTCACATCTAAATGGGTGATATCGCAGATAAGGCAAATAACAATTTTAGAGTTGAATGTCTTACTACAGGTGAAAAAGTATCATCATAGTCAATACCAGGCCTCTGCGAGAAGCCTTTGGCCACTAAACGCGCTCTATAACGCACACTGTTATCAAAATTCACTTTCCTTTTAAAAACCCACTTGTATTTGACCAGTGTGTATAGTATTTTGTTTGTCCGTCTATTTAAAAAAAAAAGGTGATGCAAGGGCAGCAGGGCCTGCATCCGCCACAGCATCCACCGCAAGGTCCATACATGTTATGAGCTTAGAGCCACAATACTGATACAAGCTGCTTCACTTTGAACGTGCCAACCCCAACGGTATCCTGAGAATGATAGTGGGCAGACTAGACTGTCCCGACGATAGTTTTAGTTTAAGTTATTTTAAGATTAAGTTTACTAACAATTGATGTGGGAATTTTTTTGGTATAAATGATTTTTATGAATGAAAGATTAAGTGACATATGCTGGATTTCAATAACCTATCTACGGATTGATTTGGCTATCGGAGATAGAAATGTGACACATTTTATATGGAACTTATGTCAAATTTCTATCTCCGATAGCCAATTCTATCCGTAGTGTAGTGTGCATTATACTTATGCGCTATACGTGTGTGTAACCTTTATTATAAGCTTATTAATTAAATGCAGTTCAATACCGGATTTTTTGTGTTTCACTCACGTCCCAAGTACCATCCTCACATGGCGACCCAGTGCCAGTAACGTGACACCGCTATTGTTCGTCGCGCATTCCACATAAATATATTTTGCAATGAAGATGCCACATAATAATTTACAATGAAGACACGTCATATAGCAGTTATTTTGTAACTACGAGCGGTTAAACGGAATTCCTAAAATCTGCATAGGATCAACGTGATGGGAGGCTCTAGTTCAAAGGAAGAGGTCGTTATAGCCCAAAGTGCAGGTGCTGGTGGACAAAACGCTGCTTCCACCCAACAATCGATGCAGTTCAATACCGGATTTCGTGTGTTTCACTCACGTCCCAAGTACCATCCTCACATTAGATAGGTTATTGAAATCCAGCATTAGTAAGTACTAGTGGACGCCCGCAGCTTCGCTCGCGTAGAATTAGACCCATTAACGACGTCTACCCGTCTAACGACTTCAAAAACGGCCAATTTTCATACTATCTTTGCGGGGGAATTTTCAAAAATCCTTTCTTAGTGCTCCCCTACGTTATAAAAGGAACCCCTGTGCAAAATTTCAAGTTTCCAGCCCTTATAGTTTAGGCCCTGCGTTGATATGTCAGTCAGTCAGTCAGTCAGTCACCTTCTCCTTTTATATATATAGATTGACGTGACGTATTGTCTCGCAGATGGATAGGTGCAGCGATAGAGCCGCACATCGCGTCCCTGCAGCCGGTGGTGCAGCAGGAGCTGCGCGAGGCGTTCGGCGCGGGCGGCGGCGCGCAGCCCACGCGCTACCTGCGCTCGCAGCAGCACCGGGTGCGCGACGCGCCCGCGCCCGACGCCGCCGACGGTGAGCCCGCGACTAGTTGCTACCGTTGTTACTCGGGATTGGCAGATGGATAGGTGCAGCGATAGAGCCGCACATCGCATCCCTGCAGCCGGTGGTGCAGCAGGAGCTGCGCGAGGCGTTCGGCGCGGGCGGCGGCGCGCAGCCCACGCGCTACCTGCGCTCGCAGCAGCACCGGGTGCGCGACGCGCCCGCGCCCCACGCCGCCGACGGTGAGCCCGCGACTAGTTGCTACCGTTGTTACTCGGGATACAAATTCAAATAATTTATTTCGCTACTAGTGGACGCCCGCAGCTTCCCTCGCGTTACACATTCACTAACTTCAAAAACGGCAAAACTTCATACTAACTTTGCACCCCCGTTTTACCCCCTTAGGGGATGAATTTTCAAATTTTTCTCGCCGTAAAAACCATCCTTGAACTTCAACGAACGCCTGGACCGATTTGGCCAACTCTTTTTTTTAAATAAAAAAAGAATTGGCCAAATCGGTCCAGGCGTTGTTGAGTTATGCGCTTACCAACACATTTTGCGATTCATTTTTATAATATAGATGAGGTCGCTACACACGCTTAACGAAAGTCTAGGTAACTACAAACTACTTAAAGAGAAGAGATATAATGCTATTCTAAACTGATTAATATAAAGCAAAGGATGAGCTATTGATCCTTGAATGAATAGCTAATCCTACATAGGTGCCTAACCTGCCTTATGGCTAATTTACAATAATTACCTACCACTAAGCTAAGCTCTAAGTCACGATAGACTATCTATCTGGTCATCGGCTTTAGGAAGAATTTACAATATTCTTATCCTATGCTATATTCCTATCCTATATATATCTTATATTGGAATAGTGCTACGGTTTAGAATGTTCTAAAGCCACCCTGAGTTCAAAGACAAGGCTTAGCGATTGTTTTTATCATTGAAAACAACCAGGAGGGTTAACATGCTAACCGAAGCACGGCAGCGACAATGGAATGGTGGCCAATCCACAAACCGACTACGACCGTCGTTGTTTCAAACTCTGTTGAGGATTGAAATAGTGCTACGGTTTCGAATGTTCTCAAGCCACCCTAAGTTCTTCGACAAGGCTTAGCGATAGTTTTTATCATTGAAAACAACCAGGATCTAGGGTTAACGTGCTAACCAAAGCACGGTAGCGACAATGGAATGGTGGCGAATCCACAAACCGACTACGACCGTCGTTTTTTAACTCTGTTGATCACATAGAATCGACGCGAGCCATTGAGCTACCGCCGCTTTATCATGTGACTAGTGGACGCCCACAGCTTCGCTCGCGTGGTATTAGACAACAATAGATTTCTTTACACCCAGTAATATTATATAGCCTATGTCACTCACTTAGTGATGATGCAGTTTTCTAATGGTAAAATAATTTTTGAAATCAGTCCAGTATCTTTTGTATGAAAACATTACAAACAAATGTTTCTTCTTTATAATATAAGTATAGACTAATTTCTTTATACAAAAAGTCAGTCTTGCTTTGTAAATAAGTATGATTTTTATGAACTTGTTTAATGTAAAATTGTTATGATACAGGTGCTGTAGAAGACGACGACGCAGAGACGGGCGCGGGCGACACAGCGGACACGGATCCCTACGACCTGGTCGATCCCGTGGAGATCCTGTCGAAGCTCCCGAAGGACTTCTACGACAAGCTGGAAGCGAAGAAGTGGCAGGAGAGGAAGGAGGCACTCGACTCGCTCGACAATCTGCTGAAGAATGTTCTGAAGCTGGAGCCAGGGGATTATGCTGATCTCGTCAGAGCGCTTAAGAAGGTCAGTGTTCAGTGTTCAGATTCTTTTGACTATATTTATTTTTATTGACTTGTATTAATTGACTTTTATTAATTTAGATGACATATGTACTTAGATTATTCAATGGTGACATTATGATACTTTGCAACTAGATATATTTTAAATTTTGTAATTTTGTAATTGCGGACTTAATTTTTTTTTAATTAGTGTAAGTGGTATACCCGTACTAATTAAATAAAATAAATAAATAAATAAAATTCGCTACGAACGTAGACGTTCCACGGGTCTCCCCCACAGACATAGCTGCGGGAAGTCTAGAGCATACCCCCCACGCTGCTCCAATGCAGATTGTGTGGGAGGGGTTAGTGGCCAACCCAGTGTCGAATGTTCTCAGGACACCCGAAGGTCTTCGACAAGGCTTAACGACTGTTTCCACAATTGATAACAACCAAGACCGACGGCTTTACGTGTCCGCCGAAGCACGGTAGCGTCCATTAAATTTTGCCATTAGCGGTCACCCACAAACTGACCGCGCCCGTCGTTGCTTAACTCAGTCGATCACATAGAATCTACGTGAGCCATGCTACACCTTATACATTGGTACGCTATACCTTAGCTTCATCACAACCCTTTCTTTGTCCCACTGTTGGACACGGGTCTCCTCTCAGAATGGGAGGGATTAGGCCAAGTGCGGATTGGCAGACTTCACATGCCTTCGAGAACATTATGTTGATCTCTCAGGCATGCAGGTTACCTCAAGGATGTGTCCTTCACCGTTATAGCAAGTGACATTTAATTTCTTAAATCGCACATAACATAGAAAAGTTATTGGTGCGTGCCGCTTGGATTTGAACCCGGACCGCTCGAGCGAGAGGCGAGTTCGTTAGCCACTGGGCTGGCTGTGTGTAAAGTACAGTTTGAAATGAAACGCAAATAATTAATTTTAAAGAATTTTATTGCTTTTCTTATATCCTTAGTTAGAATAAATTTAAGATTTACTGTCCGAACTGCTCAATACGCTGGGTCGCCCTGAAAACCAGCGGTCGTGGTTCGCTACGACCATAGCTGAGTGCGGCCCTATATCGGCACATCCTATCGTTACTATTTATTTATTATTTTATAGTGATATTGTTGTTGTACTTGTGTGTTAATTTGTCGAAATAAATTGCTATTCTATTATATTCTACTAGCTTTTACCCGCGGCTCCGCCCGCGTGGTCAAAGGGAATTAACAATGAGTTGTTTATCATGACACATTTGTATAGTGTATAATTTGTTAGCGAAATTCAGAACTTGCAAATGAATTTTACTAACGCCATCTATTGACAACATCCGAAACTAAATATCTAGAAAATAACAAAACATCGATATCTTTCCATGGGGATGTTTTACCGCGGTAAAAAGTAGCCTACGTCACTCTCCACCCTCCTCACTATCTCCACACACAAAAACCATACCATATAATAGCTTCGTTGCGACGTGAAAGCCGGACAAACAAACAAACACACTTTCCCATTTATAATATTAGTTATACTAGTTATATAGTTATACTAGTTATATTCTATTCTTCTTCTAAATACCAGGTGATATCGAAAGACACGAACGTGATGCTGGTGGCGCTGGGCGGGCGGCTGCTGGGCGCGGTGGCGAGCGGGCTGCGCGCGCGCTTCTCGCCCTACGCCGCCGCCTGCGTGCAGGCCATCCTCGAGAGGTTCAAGGAGAAGAAGGCGAACGTGGTCGCCGCCCTGAGGGATGCCATCGACGCCATATACCCCTGCGTGAGTGTCTACTTCTATCGACTCGGCATATACTTGGTTGGACCTTTCTTTTTTTGTTTGTGGGAAATCTTGAAAAGGTACGCGAGCGTCGTGGGAGCGACGCCGGGTTATGTGGGACTTTCGCCCACTAAAACCCGCTCGGTGGCCTACTCCGGCGCTACAGGAGGGCTCCGGGATCTCTTGTAGAACGCGCCCAACACAGGCTCTTCCCGGTTACACAACACTGTGTAGCCACAAACAGCGTCGTCTTTCCCGGCGTCACACGATGGACACCCACTCTCACCTCCCGCAACCCCAGAAGTCCCCTTTTAGTCGCCTTTTACGACAGGCAGGGGATACCGTAGCACTATTCTGGTCCCGAGCTACAGAGACATACTTAGTTGGACCTATGGATCGCCCTTGGAGAATGACACTTCGATACTCATTATTTTTATTGCATATTATGCACGTTGAAAATAGTGAATATAGAACACATATACCCTTACTGGGTATGAGTATGAGCCGGCAGGCATTAGGGGTTATTTTCTTCCAAAGACGAATTCTTTGGTGTATAAAAATTATTCTCTGTTGCGTAAAATTCCTTGAAATTTTTTATTTGTGTTGTGTGTATTTCCTTTGGTAAATTATTATAAAATTTTACGCACATAAAATTTGGTCTGGAACTAAATAATTTCGTTTTTGCCTTTGGAAGTTTGTATTTATGACGACTTTGGTATCTCCATGGGTGTTCATCTCTAAATAAAAAAAATTTGGATTATTTAATGAAACAATAGGCTTTCATCCGTTTCTTAATTCAGCTTTTTTTTGTATGTGTTTCACCTTACTAGCCCACGTATTATAATGTGTAAAAATGAATCTGGAATGAATCACACGATTACATACTCGTAAGAGTAAGAGGCTTAACATTATGCCTGGTTTTGGTTTGGGAATAACCCACAATATCGCAATTCCTTTTTTCCGAGTGACGCTTAATAAAGCAGTCATGTCGGCTCACAAAACCTTTATTATTAAGTGGAAGCTTGCTAATAAGCTGAAACAAAACAGACCCATACCGCAATGGGTCAGGATGCGCACAGGAAACACTATTCGGTGCAATGCTAAGAGGCGTCATTGGAGAAGGACAAAGCTCAAGCTGTAAACTGTTAGTAGTGTTATTTTATTTCAATAAACTAATTACCACGATCACGTTTGCCCATTCATTCACTATCATGCGACGGAGCACGTGTCGCCCGCGAATCCCACGATGTGTCGCTCGCAAATTGGATACTCACAGCTTTTTGAATGGGCAAATGATATTAAAATGTTGTACACAAAGTAGGATTTGAATGGACTCCGCCTAATTCGATTACCGTTAAGTTGACGGCGGTGTCATGGTTTTGAGACTGCCTGTAGTTGGTTCGATTTTAAGAGAAGCGTGCTCTTATTTAAGGAAAAAAATATTTATGTTTTTTACAGGCCATTACAATTTTTACTGGCTTCTGAATCAATTTCTATATTTAAAAGATTTGCATGTTAAAGATGATTGTCACACACAAGTATAAGATACTAGTGGACGCCCGGAGCTTCGCTCGCGTGGAATTAGACATAACAATAGTTTTGTTAACACCTAGTAATATTATATGGCCTATGTCACTCAGTGAAGATGCAGCTTTCTAATGGTGAAAGAATTTTTGAAATCGTTCCAGTAGTTTTTGTGTGAAAACATTACAAACAAATGTTTCCTCTTTATAATATTATTATTGTATACTAGTGGACGCCCGCAGCTTCGCTCGCGTAGAATTAGACCCATTAAAGACGTCTGCCCGCGTTCGGGTTGCTTGACTTCAAAAACGGCAAAGTTTCATACTAACTTTGCACCCCCGTTTTACCCCCTTAGGGGTGAATTTTCAAAAATCCTTTCTTAGTGCTCCCCTACGTTATAAAAGGAACCCCTGTGCAAAGTTTGAAGTTTCTAACCCTTATAGTTTAGGCCCTGCGTTGATATGTCAGTCAATCAGTCGGTCAGTCAGTCAGCTTCTCCTTTTATATATATAGATAGTATAGAAAAATATATTGTTACATTGAAGTTAGTAAACTACAAAAATTACTGGTTGTATAGATTATTAACTTTATTAAAGTAACATTTAATTTCTCCAGACGAACCTGGAAGCGATAATGGAAGACATGTTGGCGGCGTTCGACAACAAAAACCCGTCGATAAAAGCGGAGAGCGCGATATTTCTAGCGCGCGCGCTCTGTCACACGCAGCCCGCCGCGTTCAACAAGAAGCTGGTGAAGGCGTATGTGGGCGGACTGCTCAAACTGCTGGAGAGCGCTGGTGAGTCCTCCGACGCTGGCGACGATAAAATTATTCGATCCAGGCGACATGCTGATAAAGGCGTATGTGGGCGGACTGCTCAAACTGCTGGAGAGCGCTGGTGAGTACTCCGACGCTGGCGACGATAAAATTATTCGATCCAGGCGACATGCTGATAAAGGCGTACGTGGGCGGACTGCTCAAACTGCTGGAGAGCGCTGGTGAGTCCTCCGACGCTGGCGACGATAAAATTATTCGATCCAGGCGACATGCTGATAAAGGCGTATGTGGGCGGACTGCTCAAACTGCTGGAGAGCGCTGGTGAGTACTCCGACGCTGGCGACGATAAAATTATTCGATCCAGGCGACATGCTGATAAAGGCGTATGTGGGCGGACTGCTCAAACTGCTGGAGAGTGCTGGTGAGTCCTCCTACGCTGGCAGCAATAAAATTATTCGATCCAGGCGACATGCTGATAAAGGCGTACGTGGGCGGACTGCTCAAACTGCTGGAGAGTGCTGGTGAGTACTCCGACGCTGGCGACAGTAAAATTATTCGATGAAGGCGACATACTTAAGACAGAAAGTTGAAAAAGAAGTTTATAAAAAGTTGTAGGTAGTAGGTACCTTTTTTATATAATATAGACGGACAAACAGACGTACGGGCCACCTGATGGTAAGTGGTCACCGTCGTCTATGGACCTACTAATTTATGTCACTTAAGTTGTAGGAAGTACCTTTTTTTTATATAATACTAGTGGTCCGCCCCGGCTTCGCACGGGTATTTTATATAAAAATCAAAATTATAATACACACACATAAACCCTATTCGCGTCAGGTTACTAAAAAAATAAAAATTTAACACGACCTTATTTTACATATAGATTATAACAATAGTTTCGTTTACGCCTAGTAATATTATATAGCCTATGTTAAGTGAAGTGAAGATGCAGCTTTCTAATGGTGAAAGAATTTTTGAAATCGGTCCAGTAGTTTTGGCAGCGCACGCCAGAATAGCTCGCAGATGGTAGATTTTTTCCTCCTTACCTACTTGACCCTTATCGTCATATTTTGGACAATCACACAATATCTTTATAAATTTTAGCCTGTGTGTTATTCTGATGTATAAGCTATAATATTATTGTAAAGTTTCATTTAAATCCATTCAGTACTTTTTACGTGAAAAAGTAACACACATCCATCCATACATACATACATACTTACAAACTTTCCCCTTTATAATATTAGTAGGATAGGATTAGTAGGTAAGGATTATACCTTATCAACAGCCTAAAATTTAAGTTTTATGCTTCTAGTTCTGAAAATGACAATACTTTCATACAACCTTTCATCTCCCTTTTCAACCCATTACAACACTTTTTTCCAATTAAAAAGTGTCTATGTCCTTTGTCAGGCTCTAGACTGTGTACCAAATTTCATTTAAATCGGTTCAGTAGTTTTGGCGTGAAAGCGAAACAGACAGACAGACAGACACTTCAAAACCAAACGTCCAATTTTAATCATCCAAAGACCATTATATTATCTACATAAACCGTAAATGTAGTCCAAAAAAATTCAAGATAAAATTCAGGATAAAATTCAGGTTGTTGTGCCTCACTCGACATAGATAGGTATAGTGTGTCGCGGACTTTTTTAGAGATATTGATAAGATCTACAATTAATTAGAACATTTTATGGTTCTATCTTTTATAGTTTAGGCAGCGTACGCAAAATAAGTAACTTTTCTGGTTGATTTTTTACACCTTGTGTCCGAAAAACCCAAATATCTTACGGAACCCTATTTTTTTCCAAAATAAAATTTAGCCTATGTCACCCGGGGATAGTGTAGCTTTCCAACAGTGAAAGAATTTTTCAAATCGGTTCAGTAGTTTTGAAGCCTATTCGATGCAAACAAACAAACAAACTAAACAATCAAATCTTTCCTCTTTATAATATTAGTATAGATAGACGGACAAACAGACGTACGGGCCACCTGATGGTAAGTGGTCACCGTCGTCTATGGACCTACCAATTAATGTCACTTTGACCAAAATACTAGTTAAATGAAAGTATATACGTCTCAATCACGCGGAAAGCCTGTATAACATTCGCAGGGAAACAAAGTATGTAATATACTAATTGATTTGAGCTAATTGGCTCACGATGATTTGATTGGATTAGAGTAATCGTGCATGACTTTTAGTAGTTAATTGAGTTGTAACATTGAAATACTTTTCGACCTAGAAAGCTCCTTGGGGATGTTTTGAATGTTTTTATTTATTTGTTTCATAGCTTAACATAACATTACAGGCTTCGTGTAATCGCCAATTCGTGCAGCTAAACATTGAGTATAATTTTAATAACTCCTAAAACATGGTCAACAACTTCACTATAAAGTATAATGTCAAAACAAAAAAAAATGTAATGTCAGTCTTATTTAAATTTCACTGAAAAAATTGGTGAATTACAAAACATGGCAATGCATACTTAATTAATAAATAGCCAAACTGGTGAGCCTTGAACAGATTTAAATGAAACTTAGCATACAAGCAGACGATAACCCGGATACGGATATAATATTATAAATAATTTCGAAATTCACACGGACGAAGTCGCGGGGAAAAGCACTAGCTTTTACATATTTATATACTAACTAGTGGACGCCCGCAGCTTCGTTCGCGTAGAACAAACCCATTAACGACGTCTGCCCGCGTTCGGGTTGCCCACTTGACTTCAAAAACGGCAAAGTTTCATGCTAATTTTGCACCCCCGTTTTACCCCCTTAGGGGGAGAATTTTCAAAAATACGTTATAAAAGGAACCTCTGTGCAAAATTTCAAGTTTTTAACCCTTATAGTTTAGGCCCTGCGTTGATATGTCAGTCAGTCAGTCAGCTTCTCCTTTTATATATATAGATATTATAAAAATGAATCGCAAAATGTGTTGGTAAGCGCATAACTCAACAACGCCTGGACCAATTTGGCCAATTCTTTTTTTTTAATGTTCGTTGAAGTTCAAGGATGGTTTTTACGGCGAGAAAAATTTGAAAATTCATCCCCTAAGGGGTAAAACGGGGGTGCAAAGTTGGTATGAAGCTTTGCCGTTTTTGAAGTTAGTGAATGTGTAACGCGAGCGAAGCTGCGGGCGTCCATATAGATATAAATATGTATAAGTCTCAATATATTTACAGACCCATCGGTTCGCGACGCGGCGGCTGAAGCGTTGGGCACTGCCACTAAATTGGTGGGGGAGAAGAATATCGCGCCGCATATTGGCAAGATAGACAACCTCAAGGAACAGAAGATTAAGGAGTTTGCCGATAAGGTAATTTTACCTTTACCGTAATGTATAGAAGAATCAAGGTTGCGTGTTCAGATCACGTCGGGGTCACCAATGTTATGTAATGTTATTGTATATTCTTATTTAGTGTTAATTAGGATATTATTTTTTTCGCTGCGACCCATAGACGTCCCACTGTTGGGCACGGGTCTCCTCTCAGAATGGGAGGGATTAGGCCTTAGTCTACCACGCTGGCCAAGTGCGGATTGGTAGACTTATAAACTTTAAAAAAATATAGGATATTATTAAAACGTTGTATATAGTTTCACTACTATTTATTTGTTTTATCAAGCCGCGGGATTACGTGTCCCCGGCTGTCGATACACAATACAACTGTAAGACTGCCACCCGGCCAGGCACGACCGGATGACACACGTGCACGCACATATTATTACATTCAATTGATACACCCACACTATTATCGTAGCGTTCATCAAACGATTCAATCATGGCTCGTGCAAATTCTATGTAATCGACAGAGTTACGGAACGATGCGGACAGGCGCGGTTGGTTTGTGGCAAAATTTTATAGACGATACCGTGCTTCGGAGGGTCCCGGTTGTTCCTTCGAATGGCTTGAGAACATTCGACTAGCTCAGCCACTAAACCAATTCGCAATGGAGTAGCGTATGCTCTAGACGTCCTGCAGCTGCCGAATTAAAAAAAAATATACATATCTATATATATAAAAATGTTATGTTGGTTTGTGTACGCTTAAAAAACTCAAAAAGTTCTGCACCGATCGAGCTGAAATTTTAGCGTGATATATAATCCGCATCAAGGATTGTTTTTATCTAATTTTTGCATCAGTCACATATCCGCGAAAAATATTGTATATCCACAAGTATTGCAAAATTAAACTTATATATGACATGTATTCTTTGTTTTGTTTCTCATTTCGCAACTATTCAATCACAATGTGCCACAGCGCAGCGTGGCAGGGTACAGCTAGTTATTAATATTTTCTTTAAATGTTCTAACCCCAGGCCGTGATCCAAGTGAAGGTAGCAGCGTCCAAGAAGGAGGGCAAGAAGCCGGCCCCGGCGGCCAAGGGCGACGGGAAGGCTACTGCCGGCTCTGCGGCGCCGAAACCTGTCAAGAGACCAGCTACAGGTATGTGACAGTCAATAGTAAGTCATTAGTCATTTATTGGTATCGATAAATATTTGAAATATTACTATATTATTTATTTATTAATATACATTTTATATACCGAAATATCGGTATATAAACAGTCAAAAGTTAAAGAAAAGTACAGTACCGATAATTAGATAATAGATATGAAAATACACAATGAAATTAGTTAGGTGAGTAGTCAGCATTATTGGAGTAGCTATATTATAGCCCTGTGGATCGCATCGATCGTACGTGATCGACCGAGTTAAGTAACGTCGGAATCTAAATAAAAGATTCTTTCATTCTTTCTTTCTGTTATCCACAGTTCCAGATCTCCTTCAGCTGTGGCTGTGAAATAGACATGTGCGCAACAGAGATAAACCTATCGGTTGCAGCTAGCTAAATAAAAATAAAATGTTACTTGCAGCGGTGAAGAAGCCCGCGAGCGGGGCGAAGAAGGCGACGGGCCGCGCCCAGCCGAGCCCGCCGAGGGAGCAGGAGCTGTCTCCAGAGGAGGTGGATGTGCAGGCGGAGACTCTGTTCGCGCCCGACGTCGCCAACGGTGAGTTGTATCGAAGAAGGCGACGGGCCGCGCCCAGCCGAGCCCGCCGCGGGAGCAGGAGCTGTCTCCGGAGGAGGTGGATGTGCAGGCGGAGACTCTGTTCGCACCTGACGTCGCCAACGGTGAGTTGTATCGAAGAAGGCGACAGGCCGCGCCCAGCCGAGCCCGCCGCGGGAGCAGGAGCTGTCTCCGGAGGAGGTGGATGTGCAGGCGGAGACTCTGTTCGCACCTGACGTCGCCAACGGTGAGTTGTATCGAAGACCTTTCGCCCACGTCAAATCCTTTCAGAATTACCTCTACCATCAAAGGATTGTTTAAAATATGTATTATAGTAGTAGTAAGTAGTATAGCCTTTTTCAACGGCAAGCTACAACATACATTACAACTAATCAAAATAGCTTCACCCGCAGTTCAGCACAGTTAGTAAACAATCGATTAAAAATTGAACGATTATTTAATTGTTTTATAGACAAAACAATTAAATAATCGTTTAGTTTTTAATGCATCTCAGTAACCATGCAGTTTTCCGGGATAGAAGTTAGCCTTTGTCACTCTCCAGGCCATGTACTATACATGTGCGAAAAATCACACTGATCCATCTTCCGTTCAGGAGAAAAAGAAGTACAAACCAACAAACACACATTCCCATTTATATGTTAGTGAAGATTATGTTTACCAGGAATATATGAAATGCGGCATTTTGCGGACTTTTATAGACTGATTTGTAGCATTGGTAATAATTTTTAACCATCAAGTCAATATAGTGGGAGCGTTGTGTAGGAAGGGATTGATGACTTAACGTCAATACTGTGTAGAACCAGATGGACACAGCAATAGAAGGCACCAGCGCGTACTAATAGAGAACTCGGATCCCTCCTAAAGCGCCGAGGTAGGCCACCGAGTGGGTTTTAGTGGGTGAAAGTACATAACCTGGTATCGCTCTCACGATGCCCGGGTGCTTTTAAAAGTTTCCCACTCACCCACCCCCACTTTTTAAACAAAAAAAAATCCGTGGTACATGTAAATGGGAATAATACTCTATTCCACGACTAAGCTTTTTTACGTATGTTGGACACAGGGCTCACCGACACCAACTGGAAGACTCGTCTGTCCTCGGTCCAGTCGTTCCACTCCACCGTGCAGGGGCTGACCACGGCGGACGCGTCGGCTCAGGTGCTCTACCGCGTGCTCAACAAGAAGCCGGGCTTGAAGGACACCAATGTCCAGGTGCTCAAGGCGAGATTGGAGGCCTGCAAGTATATCACGGAGAACTTCCCTGTTTCCACGTAAGTACGTAGCACTAATCATAATAAGGCCTAATCCCTCCCATTCTGAGAGGAGATCCGTGCCCAACAGTGGGACGTCTATGGTCGCAGCGACATAGCACTTTGTATATTGAAGCCTCGACGAGCGCGGTGGATTTGTTGATTGGTTGACCGCTAGTGGCAAAATTTTGAATTACAGTAGAGCCTTGATAATCCGAACTAGCAAAAACTAACCCCTGTTCGGACTCACGAAGCGTTCGGATTATAGTATGTAAGGAGAAAAAAAAACATTTTTATTCTTAAAATAGTGTTTAATTATATACATAGTTTAAGAGGTACAGTAAGCAACGAGCTGGGCTTTACATATTGACCTTGGGAACGCTCTTATTACAAGCAGCGTAAGGACTACAGTCGTAATGCAAATAAAAAGCCCGGCTCGTTGCTTACCGTACATTTACATAATAATTAGGTACCATAAAATACGTAAGGTGTAAATTGTCTATTTAGTCATAAACTGATCTATTTTAGTTTGGCGAGTCCTGTTGATGGACCAGAAAAAAGCTTTGTCCCTCAAGTTACGTAGCATCATCTTTTCCGATAAGGACAGGTCATTTTCTTCAGCCCACTCCAAGGAAGTGTTCAAAGATGATATGGCTTGTGAATGAGTAATTTTCTTGACATTTGAAGCAAAATAATCTTCAGCTACAGACTCGTCATTCTCTCGTAACTGCAGACTAATTAATAAACATCATAGCAGCGAGGCGAAGGCGAGGAAGTGGGGTGGGGTATGCAGTTCGGATTATAGCGACGTTCGGATTAGCCTGAGTACGGATTATCGAGGCTCTACTGTATTATGAACTAGTGGATGCCCGCAGCTTCGCTCGTGTGGAATCAGACATAATAATGGATTCTTCTTAACGCGTTAACTTTAGCTCCACAAATTTGTAAGAATCCGTAAATGTGTTATCCCCTATGTTTATTTTACACCCATACGGGTAACATTTTAACAAACTTTGAATGCCCTATTTATTAATATCTAATCAAGAGCATGCATGCATGCTTCTAGTTCTGAAAATGACAATACATTCATACAACCTTTCATCCCCCTTTTCAACCCTTTACAACACTTTTTTCCAATTAAAAAGCCTAGCCTATGTCCTCTCTCAGGCTCTAGACTATCTGTGTACCAAATTTCATTTAAATCGGTTCAGTAGTTTTGGCGTGAAAGCGAAACAGATAGACTCACAGGCAGAGTTACTTTCGCATTTATAATATAAGTATGGATTTAGATACCAACGTTGCTTAACTCGGTCGTTCACATACAATCGACGGTAGCCATAAGCCGGGCTATGAGCGCTCAATAGTGCCATGACTTACACTCCTATGGTAACTGCCTATTCTTACTGCTATGGTAACTGCCTATTCTTACTGCTATGGTAACTGCCTATTCTTACTGCTATGGTAACTGCCTATTCTTACTGCTATGGTAACTGCCTATTCTTACTGCTATGGTAACTGCCTATTCTTACTGCTATGGTTACTGCCTATTCTTACTGCTATGGTTACTGCCTATTCTTACTGCTATGGTTACTGCCTATTCTTCGACTTACACGAAACGTGTACTCAACAGAACGGCAGCGGACTTCGTACTCCAAGACATTGTAACGAAACTCGGCGAGGCGTCGTGCTGCGCCACATCGGCGGAGTGCCTGACGGCCATGAGCGCGGCGTGCGGGCTCGAGCACGTGCTGAACGAGGGGCTCGGGTTCGCGATGGACTCGCAGAAGAACCCCAAGGTGCAGGCGGAGATGTTCAACTGGATGGCCGGGGCCATCAAGGAGTTTGGCTTCTCGTGAGTAGTTTAACTTTTTATTGACGGCCATGAGCGCGGCGTGCGGGCTCGAGCACGTGCTGAACGAGGGGCTCGGGTTCGCGATGGACTCGCAGAAGAACCCCAAGGTGCAGGCGGAGATGTTCAACTGGATGGCCGGGGCCATCAAGGAGTTTGGCTTCTCGTGAGTAGTTTAACTTTTTATTGACGGCCATGAGCGCGGCGTGCGGGCTCGAGCACGTGCTGAACGAGGGGCTCGGGTTCGCGATGGACTCGCAGAAGAACCCCAAGGTGCAGGCGGAGATGTTCAACTGGATGGCCGGGGCCATCAAGGAGTTTGGCTTCTCGTGAGTGGTTTACCTTTTTATTGACGGCCATGAGCGCGGCGTGCGGGCTCGAGCACGTGCTCAACGAGGGACTCGGGTTCGCGATGGACTCGCAGAAGAACCCCAAGGTGCAGGCGGAGATGTTCAACTGGATGGCCGGGGCCATCAAGGAGTTTGGCTTCTCGTGAGTAGTTTACCTTTTTATTGACGGCCATGAGCGCGGCGTGCGGGCTCGAGCACGTGCTGAACGAGGGGCTCGGGTTCGCGATGGACTCGCAGAAGAACCCCAAGGTGCAGGCGGAGATGTTCAACTGGATGGCCGGGGCCATCAAGGAGTTTGGCTTCTCGTGAGTAGTTTAACCTTTTTACTGACGGCCATGAGCGCGGCGTGCGGGCTCGAGCACGTGCTGAACGAGGGACTCGGGTTCGCGATGGACTCGCAGAAGAACCCCAAGGTGCAGGCGGAGATGTTCAACTGGATGGCCGGGGCCGTCAAGGAGTTTGGCTTCTCGTGAGTAGTTTAACTTTTTATTGACGGCCATGAGCGCGGCGTGCGGGCTCGAGCACGTGCTGAACGAGGGGCTCGGGTTCGCGATGGACTCGCAGAAGAACCCCAAGGTGCAGGCGGAGATGTTCAACTGGATGGCCGGGGCCATCAAGGAGTTTGGCTTCTCGTGAGTAGTTTAACCTTTTTACTGACGGCCATGAGCGCGGCGTGCGGGCTCGAGCACGTGCTGAACGAGGGACTCGGGTTCGCGATGGACTCGCAGAAGAACCCCAAGGTGCAGGCGGAGATGTTCAACTGGATGGCCGGGGCCGTCAAGGAGTTTGGCTTCTCGTGAGTAGTTTAACTTTTTATTGACGGCCATGAGCGCGGCGTGCGGGCTCGAGCACGTGCTGAACGAGGGGCTCGGGTTCGCGATGGACTCGCAGAAGAACCCCAAGGTGCAGGCGGAGATGTTCAACTGGATGGCCGGGGCCATCAAGGAGTTTGGCTTCTCGTGAGTAGTTTACCTTTTTATTGACGGCCATGAGCGCGGCGTGCGGGCTCGAGCACGTGCTGAACGAGGGACTCGGGTTCGCGATGGACTCGCAGAAGAACCCCAAGGTGCAGGCGGAGATGTTCAACTGGATGGCCGGGGCCGTCAAGGAGTTTGGCTTCTCGTGAGTAGTTTAACTTTTTATTGACGGCCATGAGCGCGGCGTGCGGGCTCGAGCACGTGCTGAACGAGGGGCTCGGGTTCGCGATGGACTCGCAGAAGAACCCCAAGGTGCAGGCGGAGATGTTCAACTGGATGGCCGGGGCCATCAAGGAGTTTGGCTTCTCGTGAGTAGTTTACCTTTTTATTGACGGCCATGAGCGCGGCGTGCGGGCTCGAGCACGTGCTGAACGAGGGACTCGGGTTCGCGATGGACTCGCAGAAGAACCCCAAGGTGCAGGCGGAGATGTTCAACTGGATGGCCGGGGCCGTCAAGGAGTTTGGCTTCTCGTGAGTAGTTTAACTTTTTATTGACGGCCATGAGCGCGGCGTGCGGGCTCGAGCACGTGCTGAACGAGGGGCTCGGGTTCGCGATGGACTCGCAGAAGAACCCCAAGGTGCAGGCGGAGATGTTCAACTGGATGGCCGGGGCCCTCAAGGAGTTTGGCTTCTCGTGAGTAGTTTATTTTATGCTAGAAGAGTAGCAGCGAGACAGACAGAAGGACTTCCTCGGCCACCTTCGGCTGAGGGGATTCGGGATTCTAGGACTGGTCTCTCTACCCGCGCAGTTCTCCCGTGCCCCAGTGGACACGAGGTGATTTTGTGTTTAAAAACACACGCGCATCGCCGTTGGGCGAGCCGTCAGGACTAAACCGTTGTTGTTTTTTAAAACAACAACTAGCAGCGAGAGCGTGCATCTCCACCCTTCCGTGTTGATGTGATACCTTGCAGAAAAACCCTCGGGTGCATGTGGGGATGCACCGGATGGTCATCTGAACCGAGGTCGTCAAAGAGTTTGACTTCTCTTGAGTTTTTCTAACTGTCATGCAAGACATTTTTATGTCAAGAGAATGGAAAACAAGCATGCATCTTCACCCATACGTTGTTGGTGTGATATCTCGCAGAACTCGATAAGGTGTAAAATGTCTCTATGTGTCACTGGTATACAGGGTGTCCCAGAATGAATGGATAATCCTTGAGCCCCGCACAGAACAGCTCTCCAGCGCTTAGAAAAAAATATCAAAAAAAAAAAATTCCAAGTGATACCCAAAATATGTTTTTTTTTAGAAAAACATACGTTATTTTAGCTTCACTTCACATTAATTTACACAACTGCCACAAATTAATGATATTCTTGGCGTTTTTGGTGTCATTTTATTCCTGATAGACTATACTACTAGAAATACATCAAATAATATAAGTATCTGTGATACTTTTTTTATAAAAAAAATAAGAACTTGAATTTTTAACATGAAATTTGATACCAAAATAATTTTGACATAGTTTGAGAGTGTTTCATGTAAAAAAAAAGTATGAAAACGTAAAGTGTCCAGCTATTTTAAAAACATGCGCAGTTAATACAGATTAAATAATGGTATAATACATCATTTTATCTAATACTACTACGAAGTTATTGCTATTGAGATGCAAAACGAGTAAATACGACTAAAATTAAAAAGTTAATGTCTTAATACATTTTAATAATAATAAAACATTTCAGGTGTCGCTGCGAACCATAGACGTCCCACTGCTGGGCACGGGTCTCCCCCACAGACACTGCTGCTGCGGGAGGTCCAGAGCATACTCCACCACGCTGCTCCAATGCGGATTGGTGGAGGGGTTAGTGGCCAACCCAGTGTCGAATGTTCTCAAGCCACCCGAAGGTCTTCGACAAGGCTTAACGACTGTTTCCAGCATTGAAAACAACCGGGACCGACGGCTTTACGTGCCCTCCGAAGCACGGTAGCGTCCGTGAAATTTTGCCACTAGCGCTCACCTATCCACAAACCGACCGCACCCGTCGTTGCTTAACTCTTTCGGTCACATTGAATCGACGCGAGCTATTGGGCTATGGACGCTACATTTCAGGTGTACATTACATCAATCTTTATTCACAACAGGTGTTCAAATTGTCTGCCACCGATTCTAATACACGCTCGACATCTTCTTTTAAAGGCTCTACTAAGAAACCGTGCGTAGAGTCATTCATTTATTTTTGAAGCGGCCTCTTGAACACGGCTGCGTAATTCCTCATTTAAAATTGTTTTCGAGTACACTTCTTCCTTTAGACAGCCCCAGTAAAAAACATCCCGACAGTTTAAATCTGGAGATCGAGGAGGCCACAGAATAGGACCCAAACGACCAATCCATTTGTTTGGATACGTGGCATTTAAATAAGCCCGGACGTTTGTACCATAATATGCAGGGCAGCCATCATTCTGTAACCAATGGGATTCCATTACCTCCTACGAAACAGTCGTTAAGCCTTGTCGAAGACCTTCGGGTGGCTTGAGAACATTCGACACTGGGTTGGCCACTAACCCCTCCACCAATCCGCATTGGAGCAGCGTGGTGGAGTATGCTCTGGACCTCCCGCAGCAGCAGTGTCTGTGGGGGAGACCCGTGCCCAGCAGTGGGACGTCTATGGGTCGCAGCGACACCTGAAATGTTTTATTATTATTAAAATGTATTAAGACATTAACTTTTTAATTTTAGTCGTATTTACTCGTTTTGCATCTCAATAGCAATAACTTCGTAGTAGTATTAGATAAAATGATGTATTATACCATTATTTAATCTGTATTAACTGCGCATGTTTTTAAAATAGCTGGACACTTACGTTTTCATACTTTTTTTTACATGAAACACTCTCAAACTATGTCAAAATTATTTTGGTATCAAATTTCATGTTAAAAATTCAAGTTCTTATTTTTTTTATAAAAAAAGTATCACAGATACTTATATTATTTGATGTATTTCTAGTAGTATAGTCTATCAGGAATAAAATGACACCAAAAACGCCAAAAATATCATTAATTTGTGGCAGTTGTGTAAATGAATGTGAAGTGAAGCTAAAATAACGTATGTTTTTCTAAAAAAAATCATATTTTCGGTATCACTTGGATTATTTTTTTTTGGATATTTTTTTCTAAGCGCTGGAGAGCTGTTCTGTGCGGGGCTCAAGGATTATCCATTCATTCTGGGACACCCTGTATATCTAAATGGAAAATGCATTGCCACTTTAGAAGGATTAGAAACTAGGGATAGCGGCAAATGCCAGTACAACTATTAATAAAATAATTTAAAAAAAAAGCCGTTTAATCCTCTGACAATACATAATTCCAAACAATATTACATTAAAAAATACATTAGAAAATACCTAGCATCTAATTAAAATGACACTAATAGATTTGTCAAATATTCTCTCCAATTCAGTAAACTGTTCCATGTCATTTTGGTCCAAGAGCTGGCATCAATTTTTTGTTGTACTGTATCCTAGCAGTAGCCGGAAACAGTACAACTATTATCGAACGATAAAAACCGGGATTTCTCTACGACGACTTGAGTTGTGGGACGATGAGTATGTACTTTAAATTTATTCGTCAAGTGCAATTTCATTCCTGAATTTTTTTTTGTAACACAATTTTTTTTTGACGCAGAATGAACGTGAAATCCATCGTGGCGCACTCAAAGAAGGCCCTATCGGCGACCAATCCCAACGTCCGAACGTCCACCGTAACGTTCCTCGGCGTGCTGTCTCTGTACGTGGGCCCGTCGCTGATAAACCACTTCGACGGCGAGAAGCCTGCCACCAAGCAGCTGATCAGCCTGGAACTAGACAAGCACGCCAATAGCTCGCCACCGACGCCCACGCGACAGCTCGGCAGCGTGAGCAAGGTACGTTGCATCCATTGAGAATATCGCTGCGACCCATAGACGTCCCACTGCTGGGCACGGGTCTCCCACACAAACACTGCTGCGGGAGGTGTAAAGCATACTCCTGCTCAAATACGGATTGGTGGAGGGTTTAGCGGCCAACCCAGTGTCGAATGTTCTCAAGGCACCCGAAGGTCTTCGACAAGGCTTAACGACTGTTTCCAGCCGAAACAGACAGGAACTTTACGTGCCCTCCGAAGCATTGAGAATATAAATACAAATAATTGCTTTCACACTCCCCCGCGATAGCCTTTACCATAAAATTATACAGTTAAATTCTTTTTTTAAAAAAAGCTTTTTACCACTTTTATTTTTATTTTCATGCATTGTCATCGGAACCAAATATGTGTGCCAAATTTCAGCTCGATAGCTTCAGTGGAAGTGGGTGAAATATTGATTGCAAGATTCCAGGACATACTTACATACATTAATAATGGATACATACGAGTGAAGTTAAATAAAAGCTTTTAAAAATAAAGGTTTTTTATATAATTTCAAAGTTTTTTTTCTGAAGTATTATGTATATAGGAATTAATATGAAACATGCACTAACATACTACCACCAATACGTGTTTCGCCTCCAAATGGAGCATCATCAGGGCAAGTTGACTCTACGACTATCAATGACGTCATCGTCATCATCGATTTATTGCAAAGTAGAATAAACCAATTTTAAAACAATGAATTTCTTCAAAGTAATGCCTGAACTCCTTTTTCCAGTCGGCGAGTAAAGGTTCTATGCGAGACGAAGCCGAAGACAACTTCGAGGACATTCCCGAGGAGGAGCCACCGGTGGTTGATGACCACCGGCCGCGCACGGACATCGCGCCGCTCATCACGGACACACTCATCGGCGAGATGAACGATAAGAATTGGAAGGTTAGTTGTACACACGATCCAATTGTGGTCCAGGAATGGTGTGGTTTCCAGTTACACACTTCTTTAGATGCTCTGCCAGGTGATATAAAGAACTTACCGACACCTCAATTTAAAAATAAACTAAAATCCTGGCTAATTAAAAAAGGCTATTAAGCAGTAAATGATTTCATACTAGATCAAGACAAATAAGTATCATTACCAATGTAAAATTAATGACTATAGCTAATTAAATTGTAAATTATTGTATTATATCATTGTGTGCATTGAAAATTATTTTATAATTAAGCATGTATTGTACACCTGCACAGGGTTTCTGTTATGGAGCATATTTGACACTGTACCAATTTTTAGAGGCAACCATCTTAGTCCTCAAGGGTAACACATGTGTTACTGACTGAGTGTTAAGTCAGTCACAGATATGTTAATGAAACTTATTTCAGGGCAGGCATGAAGTTGGACACTTAATAACTTTAGTGGAAAATGAGTTCAATAACTACTATCATAAGTTTCAATGTCGTGAATTGACAGCCCAGTGGCTATCGAACTCGCCTCTCACTCGAGCGGTCCGGGTTCAAACCCCAGCGGCACGCACCAATGACTTTTCTAAGTTATGTGCGTTTTAAGAAATTAAATGTCACTTGCTATAACGGTGAAGGACACATCGTGAGGAAACCTGCATGCCTTCATAATGTTCTCGAAGGCATGTGAAGTCTGCCAATCCGCACTTGGCCAGCGTGGTGGACTAAGGCCTAATCCCTCCCATTCTGAGAGGAGACCCGTGCCCAACAGTGGGACGTCTATGGGTCGCAGCGAATTAATGTACAGTGACTTTCGCAGGTTAGAAACGAAGCGCTGGACAAGGTGAAGGCGATAATCACTACGTCAGCGCCGATCAAGTCGTCGCTGGGCGAGCTGCCGGCGGCGCTCGTCGCGCGCCTGCTCGACTCGAACTCGAAGCTGGCGCAGAGCGCGCTGCAGATCTGCGAGCAGCTCGCCGCCGCGATGGGGCCCAAGTGCAAGCAGCACGTGCGCACCTTCTTCCCGCCTTTCTTTCAAGGTGAGCTCGCAGGGTACAGTTAGCGGCACAAATGTCTAGCTCTGACCGATAATCGCATCGTCAGCGCCGATCAAGTCGTCGCTGGGCGAGCTACCGGCGGCGCTCGTCGCGCGCCTGCTCGACTCGAACTCGAAGCTGGCGCAGAGCGCGCTGCAGATATGCGAGCAGCTCGCCACCGCGATGGGGCCCAAGTGCAAGCAGCACGTGCGCACCTTCTTCCCGCCTTTCTTTCAAGGTGAGCTCACAGGGTACAGTTGGCGGCACAAATGTCTAGTTCTGACCGATAATCGCATCGTCAGCGCCGATCAAGTCGTCGCTGGGCGAGCTGCCGGCGGCGCTCGTCGCGCGACTTCTCGATTCGAACTCGAAGCTGGCGCAGAGCGCGCTGCAGATCTGCGAGCAGCTCGCCACCGCGATGGGGCCCAGGTGCAAGCAGCACGTGCGCACCTTCTTCCCACCATTCTTTCAAGGTGAGCTCACAGGGTACAGTTGGCGGCACTAAAGTCTAGTTCTGACCGATAATCGCATCGTCAGCGCCGATCAAGTCGTCGCTGGGCGAGCTGCCGGCGGCGCTCGTCGCGCGACTTCTCGACTCGAACTCGAAGCTGGCGCAGAGCGCGCTGCAGATCTGCGAGCAGCTCGCCGCCGCGATGGGGCCCAAGTGCAGGCAGCACGTGCGCACCTTCTTCCCGCCATTCTTTCAAGGTGAGTTCACAGAGTACAGTTATAAAATAAATAAAAAAGCCTTTATTATTTCCTGTGAGAATTGTTTACATTTTGAAGAATATTTATCTCCAGGAACCCCTCCGCAGGTGAAGGCCTCCTCTAAAGATGTCCAGTTATCTCTATTTTAAGCTGTTGGTATCCAGCGTGGGCCAGCCGTTTTGCTGATTTCATCTTCCCATCTCGTACAGTTAGCGGCACAAAAGTCTAGCTCTGACCTTGAATGCACATAAATTCTATAATCCTATTCTATTCTATTCTAAATCGAAATTTAAGGTATCGCATTGCGCGGGGCGAGCCGGTTTAAATAATCGTAATTGATCTGCCAGCCATACTAAGTCCCCTGCATTGCGCATGCCACCACCCCATGTGTAGCTATCCTACAAATTTCGTTCTGATCTACACTTTCGTGCCGACAATAATACACACAAACACACGTACTGAATATACAAAAAAATCAACCAAAACTTAACTACAATCTCTTTGCTCTAAAAAGGGCGGCCCACTTATTCGATTGTTTATCAATTCTACTAGCTTTTACCCGCGGCTCCGCCCGCGTGGGAAAAGGGAATTAACAATGCTATCTATTAACAACATCCGGAACTAAATATCTAGCAAATAACAAAACATCGATATCTTCCCATGGGGATGTTTTACCGCGGTAAAAAGTAGCCTACGTCACTCTCCACCCTCCTCACTATCTCCACACACAAAAACCATACCATATAATAGCTTCGTTTGGACGTGAAAGCCGGACAAACTAACAAACACACTTTCACATTTATTATATTAGTATGGATAGTATTGATTTCGAGATAGGTACGAGTAACTTGAGATAATGTTCAAATGCCACTATACGTTTACGTCCGTAGCGTTCGGCGACAGCAAGCAGTGGGTGCGCGCGGCGGCGGCGTCGTGCGCGGGCGCGTGGTGCACGGCCGCCGGCGGCGCGGGCGTCGCGCTCGAGGGCGAGATGCTGCACGACGCGCTCAGGGCCGGCTCGCCCACGCTGCGCGCGGCGCTGCTGCTGTGGATCGCCGAGAGGCTGCCCGACGGTGAGTGTGTACTGTGTATATGTACGCGAGCAGTGGGTGCGCGCGGCGGCGGCGTCGTGCGCGGGCGCGTGGTGCACGGCCGCCGGCGGCGCGGGCGTCGCGCTCGAGGGCGAGATGCTGCACGACGCGCTCAGGGCCGGCTCGCCCACGCTGCGCGCGGCGCTGCTGCTGTGGATCGCCGAGAGGCTGCCCGACGGTGAGTGTGTACTGTGTATATGTACGCGAGCAGTGGGTGCGCGCGGCGGCGGCGTCGTGCGCGGGCGCGTGGTGCACGGCCGCCGGCGGCGCGGGCGTCGCGCTCGAGGGCGAGATGCTGCACGACGCGCTCAGGGCCGGCTCGCCCACGCTGCGCGCGGCGCTGCTGCTGTGGATCGCCGAGAGGCTGCCCGACGGTGAGTGTGTACTGTGTATATGTACGCGAGCAGTGGGTGCGCGCGGCGGCGGCGTCGTGCGCGGGCGCGTGGTGCACGGCCGCCGGCGGCGCGGGCGTCGCGCTCGAGGGCGAGATGCTGCACGACGCGCTCAGGGCCGGCTCGCCCACGCTGCGCGCGGCGCTGCTGCTGTGGATCGCCGAGAGGCTGCCCGACGGTGAGTGTGTACTGTGTATATGTACGCGAGCAGTGGGTGCGCGCGGCGGCGGCGTCGTGCGCGGGCGCGTGGTGCACGGCCGCCGGCGGCGCGGGCGTCGCGCTCGAGGGCGAGATGCTGCACGACGCGCTCAGGGCCGGCTCGCCCACGCTGCGCGCGGCGCTGCTGCTGTGGATAGCTGAGAGGCTGCCCGACGGTGAGTGTGTATATCTACGCGAGCAAATTCGTAGCAAAATACAATACATACATGCACAAAAACAAGTCAAACACAAAAGCAAACAAACAAACAAATCATGGCTCACAATGTTAAATTATGTAGCAATGGGCAGGTCTCATCGGTCGCAGGACATACAAATAATTTAGTGAGTGAGTTAAATTTTTCGAGAAAAAATTTTCTCGGAGACTATGACTCGAAAACGGAGTAACTTCCACCCCTGACCAGGTGGGCTGATATACTGATGAACACAGTTGGTGGGTTCAGAGTGCACAGAAGTGCCAATCTACCCGAGATTTGCGCCGCTTAGAAGGAGCCCATGTCCAGCAGGGTAGTCTAAAAGCTTGATGAATGGATGGATGTGTGTAGCAGTACGGACGCGTGAACATCTCCTTTACGATCACTCTTAAGTTGCCCACATGTATAGTCACCCACGCCTAATCTATAGTTGGTTATATATTATATATAATCGCTGGTTGGAACAATTATTTATGGGTATTATCCCTTAATTTTAACTCGTGAGAGGAAGAGAGGAAGTGCTCTAATGGATACATCTGAATATGATCTATTTGCGGAATAGAGGCATATATGGTCAGTATGTCAGAAGTTCAGAGAGCGTGAGGTGTGAAACATATGCCTTTAATTAATTTTATTGGTTTTGTACCGTTTTAATTAAAGTAAATAAATAAATACATAGTCTGTAATAACGGGCGGGCTAAACTCGTTGCAACTCGCCGCTTACGTCCGCTTCATCCGCCTGCACATTTCGTCGACACCCGACATTAAGGCTCTGCGCAAACGGGCCACCGACCACAGCCACCGGTGGCTGTCGCGCGCTACGACACTACTAAAGCGAGTGGCCGCCACCGGCTACACGTGTGCGGCGCGTCTATACAAAATATGAAAAAGTTTATGTTAAGTGGCTGTCGCTGGCCACCGGTGGCTGTGGTCGGTGGCCCGTTTGCGCGGAGCCTAATTTGTCCTCTTCTAAACCCTGTAACAAATAAGTATTGTCACCGTGCACAGTGCCGCCGAAGTCGTTCTCGCGCGACGAGCTCGCCATCTGCGTGCCCATCCTGTACGCGTGCGTGGAGGACCGCGCGGCGGACGTGCGCAAGGCGGCCGCCGACTGCGTGCTGCCGTTCATGCTGCACCTCGGCTACGAGGCGATGCACAAGCAGCTGGATAAGCTGAAGGTGTGTTGAATATACAAGCTGTTACATTTTTAATGATTTTTTTTAATGTTAGCTAGATACTTTTTGTCTGTAGGTATAAACTCGAGTAAAATGTATTTGTTTATTTATTTATAAACGCTTTTTTTTACTTTATTACCAAATACTATGAGGTAATACAAAAAGCATTTTCTGCCAGTCAATATTTGGCCTAAGAAGAGAGAAGACAGACAGACAGACAAAGACGGTATATGAGAATGTATGTTTTAAACTTACTTGTACAATACGATACAAGTATATTTTATATGTATATAAGATGACGAGTATGCGTTAGTGTATTATATTAAATTTGTACTTCAAGAATGTTAAATTGTGATGTTTTTTTATGTTTTTGTTTTCTTTATTGTATTCTTTAATGTGCAAATGAACATATCTCATTCTTTATTACTTCAGCCCGGTTCGAAGGTGGTCGTCCTAGCGGCTTTGGACAAGGCGCGACCCAGTCTGCCGGTGCAGCCGTTGCCCACCAAGAGCAAGAAGGACGAACCGAGGGGAGTCAAATCTGCCGGCGCGCTCAAAAAGGACGCGGAGAAGAAAGGGGCGCCGGTTAAGTCTAAAGTGAGTTGATCATCATCATTCTTCTTCCCTTCTAAAGGTCGGTTTTAGGCAAGAGCAACAAGGATGAGTGCCAGGGTAAATACTTAAAAATAGAGTGTGATTTTAAAATGTTTTTTACACACTGCAATCTATATTATATGTATAAAGAGAAGCTGACTGACTGACTGACTGACTGACTGACTGACTGACTGACTGACTGACTGACATATCAACGCAGGGCCTAAACTATAAGGGTTAGAAACTTGAAATTTTGCACAGGGGTTCCTTTTATAACGTAGGGGAGCACTAAAAAAGGAAAATTCACCCCCTAGGGGGGTAAAACGGGGGTGCAAAGTTAATATGAAACTTTGCCGTTTTTGAAGTTAGTGAATGTCTAATTCCACGCGAGCGAAGCTGCGGGCGTCCACTAGTTGATAATAAAGGTTGTAATATGCAGGTTACAAAAATCAGTTACGGTCAACTTTTAAAAACCTATTCATTAGCCCGCAGTTGAGCATGATGAATATTTATTAAATTAGTCAAATGAGAAAAGTTTGGTCTCTGACGCAATAAAAATGCATGAAATGGGGAACTGGCACTAACAAACAATTAAATGCGTCCAAAAACCCAAAAGCATTCGAAACATCACCGCAGGCCAGTATTAACGTGTTTGTTATGCACAGGGCCCCGCCAAACCCGCGTCAGCTTCCAGCCGCGGCAAAAAGGACGACGAAGACTTCTCGCCGCTGCTACCCTTCAACAGCGCCAAGAACCAGCGGATTATTGACGAACAAAAACTCAAAGGTATGCGTTATACCCGCCGTAGGGCCGATAGGAGTGGCTTTATGAATCCATCAGTATCCCGCCAACTTCAGATCAGACGTTCACCATGTAGAATTTGCTTAGTTCCTTGTCTGAGTCACGATTTCGTACTTATATTTACTTCGCAAATATTTATCTTGAATGGGATTCGAAGCCACGTCCTCACTACTGACACAAAGTAGATATTAGAGATGGAATCGAACAAGATGGCAGTCCAAAAACATCTATCAACCGCAACGCGCAAATTATTTATCATTTAGCATCTATCATTTAATAGCATTTTAATAGCATTTTATATCAGTGTTTGTTATACTAAGTTTTAGCATTTAAATCATAGTTTATTTAGTCATTTATCAAGTAAATCAATTCAGCACAAACTATCTTTTGCTATCGAACAACCCCCCAACACTACAAATCCCCCTACACAGAGATTAAGCTTCTTAAGAACGTGCAAATCGGTTGCACTCCTACAAGCACGCGGGACATGTGTGCGTGGCCACTGGCCGCTTGTCGCGTACGCGGCGAGACTGGAAAAAACCGGTTGACGCTGTCACATCAAGTTGACTATCTCAGGGTAATCGCTACGCACATTGTTGGTTTTGTTAGTTGCAAGTTTGAATATCTAATATAAAAACGTGGTATTAATAATAATGGTTGTATATTGTACTGTGTGTATGAATAATGCTAGAAAAAATAAAAATATATCATACTTTAACTATCCCAAGGAGTGCAATAGGTAAGTAAATATTTGATTATTACTTTTTCAAGTAAGTACCTTTAACTGTATGATCCTTTTTTTAATAAGAAATGGGTACTACACGGTGTGTTTTTACCTTTTTATTATTATTACAAGCTTTTACTAAACATTTGTAGGTATGTGGGTGGGTTGGTACGTACTATGTGTTTTAAGTTTAAGTATTGCAAGTGAGATTTGAACCACATCCAGATGTCTTATTGAACTAAAATTTTTATTCCTGCGTAACTTCGGTGACAGTACAATAATTTATGATAGACTAGTGGACGCCCCCGCAGCTTCGCTCGCGTAGAATTCGACCCATTAACGACGTCTGCCCGCGATCGGGATGCCCACTTGACATTTTTGAAGTTAGTTTCATACTAACTTTGCACCCCCGTTTTACACCGTTAGGGGGCGAATTTTCAAAAATCATTTCTTAGTGCTCCGCTACATTATAAAAAGAACCCCTGTGCAAAATTTCAAGCTTGTAACCCTTAAAGTTTAGGATAATACGTATTAGACGTAACATAACCTAAATACAAAATTTCATTGAAATAATGTAGGTATATACGAAAAACTTTTATACCTACTAACTTTGCACCCCCCTTTTCCCCCCCTTAAAAGATGATTTTCGAAACTCAATAAAAAACCTTCATAGGTACTGAATTTGATTCGAATAACATCAAAAACGGCAAAGTTTCATACTAACTTTGCACCCCCGTTTTACCCCCTTAGGGGGTGAATTTTCAAAAATCCTTTCTTAGTGCTCCCCTACGTTATAAAAGGAACCCCTGTGCAAAATTTCAAGTTTCTAGCCCTTATAGTTTAGGCCCTGCGTTGATATGTCAGTCAGTCAGTCAGTCAGTCAGTCAGTCAGTCAGTCAGTCACCTTCTCCTTTTATATATATAGATAGATTATAACCTGACGCTGCAGCTAGGATTTGATATGCCATGTGAGTGTTTCCCGATACATTACTTGAAAAAACTATATATTAGATTTAGAATTTGCCATACCACAAAAAGAAATAATAAAATATTAAAAAATAAAAATTATAAAAATAAAATTATTAGAGTAAGAAATTTGTAAAGTATGTTATTTTCTATTTTCTATTCTGTATTAGTTCTTATTGTAGTGTTCTTTTTATATTCTGAATAATAAAACTATTTAACAAATTAATGATTTCTTTAATTTGTCTTAACCTGTTGTGACAACCCTACCAAAATAGGTAACAATTTTTTCTACTTTGTGCTACTGATGTGAGAATCCTGAACTGAACTACGCTATCCGTACCAAGTTGACAGGAAAGGCTAGCTCTGACATGCTCGCATCGAAATTTATGGCTATATTGAACGTCTGGCACGGGGAGAGTCAGTCGTAAGCGCTGATTGGTTTGTCAGTTGGTTTATGTCCCCCGCAATAATACCCCATGGGCAACTATCCCCTCTAATTTCGTTCAGAGCTAAACTATTGTGCCGACACCTTACTTATTTAAATCTTAACGGTACTCTACAGAAAGTATATAGTCCAGTCGACGTTTAATAGTGAGAACTATACTTTTTCTATACTGTTCCAGTCCTGAAATGGAACTTCACCACTCCCCGGGAGGAGTTCTTCGAGCTGCTGAAGGATCAGATGACAAACGCTGGGTTCAACAAGCAACTCGTCGGTAACATGTTTCACGCTGACTTCAGGTAATGCAGAATGCCAAATAGAACAAAATAAAAGACAATATAAGAACATGTCCAAAAATATATGGTATAATAATAAAATAAGTCCGTAAACTCCTTACTCGATAAGTGGTCGTGTACAGATTTTACAACACTATAGAAAAGTTGCTTAGCCAAATCTATCGATAGATAGCTGTAATTAGATTGATTTGAGAACCCTGGAATGCATTTGATAGTGTGGTAGATTAAGGCCTAATCCCTCCCATTCTGAGAGGAGGACCCTTGCCCAACAGTTGGACAAAGAAAGGGTTGTGATAATGATGATGATGAATGAGATGTAGTTGTTGATGTAGACACGATTTGTCCAAAGATATTTATTTGGTGTGTTGGTTGGAAGTGTGATGTGTTATTTCATTAACAGGTATCATCTTAAAGCCCTGGAGTCGCTCTCAGAGGACTTGCAAGAGAATGGTGCATCCTTAATGGCAAACTTGGACTTGGTACTTAAGTGGATAACACTGAGGTTCTTCGACACAAACCCCTCGGTTATCCTCAAGGGTTTAGAATACCTGAGTCTGGTGTTCCAGTATCTCATCGATACTGATTACACAATGGCTGAGTATGAGGCCAATTGTTTCATCCCTTATCTCGTGCTTAAGGTAAATAATTATACTATGGGACTTACTGCTTTATTCCTATTAATAATACTAATATATTTGTGTGACTGCCAATCTACACTTGACCAGCGTGGTAGCCTTATTTTGTGTTTTCTTGCTACGTGTTACGTATTTAAAACTTTTCTACACATTCCTTATGCATAGAAACTAATAAATACAGTTTTCTTTCTTTATACAAACTCAATTCCGAATTCGAAAGAAAGTGACAAAAAACTTGATACGTCTATTTATTTTGTTATGCATAACCCTTTGTAAGTCATTGTAGCTTCGTGAATTAATTCAAACATGGGTACATAAAGTTAATTGATTAAATCAATAACTCGAACACATCGAGAACAATTTAGACTTGCTTAGGAAGACCTAGATACCTAAGCAAGCCTAAGCAATCATTGAGTTAGTAGATAAGTACCTAAGTAAGTTAGTAGATAAGTAAGTACTTACTCTATCTCTAATTAATAATAATGAATAACATACAAAAACTTAAACTATTCTATTTATAGGTCGGTGACCCGAAAGACACAGTGAGAAATGGAGTGAAGGCTCTGTTCAAGCAGATATGTGTCGTGTATTCCGTCACAAAGATGTTTGGATATCTGATGGAAGGTCTTAAATCTAAAAACGCAAGACAGAGAACAGGTAAGTTGATACCATTATGATTGTGTTTGGCCATACAATATGCGGGACTGGCGATGTAGTCATACTCTAAAGTTCGAAACAAACTTTAACAGATTTTTATCAGGCTCTTCTGTGCGGAAAGCCATTGCTATAATGTTAGTTAAATCTAAATACTACTAGTACTAGCTAGTACTATGCGCTGCGACCCATAGACGTCCCTCTGCTGGGCACAGGTCGAATGTTCTCAAGCCACCCGAAGGTCTTCGACAACGCTTAACGACTGTTTTCAGTATTGAAAACAACCAGGACCTACGGCTTTACGTTAGGGCACGTAGCGCCCGTGAAATTTTGCCAATATCGATCACCCATCCACAAATCGACCGCGCTTAACTCTGTCCATCACATAGAATCGACGCGATCCATTGGGCTATGGACGCTACACCACCACAATCCTTTCTTAGTCCCACTGTTGGGCACGGATCTCCTCTCAGAATCGGAGGAATTGCTCGAATGCCTTCGTTTCTTAAGAAATTAAATGTCACTTGCTATAACGGTGAAGGACGCATCGTGAGGAAACCTGCATGCCTGAGAGTTCATCATAACGTTCTCGAAGGTATGTGAAGTCTGCCAATCCGCACTTGGCCAGCGTGGTGGACTAAGGTCTAATCCCTCCCATTCTGAGAGGAGACCCGTGCCCAACAGTGGGACGCCTATGGGTCGCAGCGAGCGAACATGCCTTCGAGAACATTAATCAACAATACTTTCCCAGAGCTGCTGGAGTGCATGAACCACCTGCTGGAGACGTACGGCACGGCGGTGGTGGGCGGCGGGAACGCGGCGGCGCTGCGCGAGCTCGCGCGCCACATCGGCGACAGGGACAACGCCGTGCGCTCCGCCGCGCTCAACTGCGTCGCCACCGCTTACTTCCTGGACGGCGAGAAGATATACAAGATGATCGGACAGGTAATAGTATAAGATTAGTATGGATACTCTCCCAGAGCTGCTGGAGTGCATGAACCACCTGCTGGAGACGTACGGCACGGCGGTGGTGGGCGGCGGGAACGCGGCGGCGCTGCGCGAGCTCGCGCGCCACATCGGCGACAGGGACAACGCCGTGCGCTCCGCCGCGCTCAACTGCGTCGCCACCGCTTACTTCCTGGACGGCGAGAAGATATACAAGATGATCGGACAGGTAATAGTATAAGATTAGTATGGATACTCTCCCAGAGCTGCTGGAGTGCATGAACCACCTGCTGGAGACGTACGGCACGGCGGTGGTGGGCGGCGGGAACGCGGCGGCGCTGCGCGAGCTCGCGCGCCACATCGGCGACAGGGACAACGCCGTGCGCTCCGCCGCGCTCAACTGCGTCGCCACCGCCTACTTCCTCGACGGCGAGAAGATATACAAGATGATCGGACAGGTGATATTATAAGAAACAATGAAAGAAAATCTTTATTTTGTCTCAAATTTAGGTACAATAAAAAAAAAGCCAAAAATGTTAATTAAAATGAGTCAAAATAGGACTACTCTCAGCCTTTGTCATGGTGCTGGAAGAAAATATATTTCTGGTTTTCTGTGTAGCTCCTTTTTTTCCGAGCAGTCATTGCAGTGTATAAATGCAAATGCAAATAGTTTATTTGCTTTAAAGTTGAGTATTTACAACAAGGTTAATATTTATGGGCACATAGTCAGCTTTAACCAAATTTAAAAGAAAAAAATTTGGTATGCAAATATAATATACTTAGGCCCGATTTCACCAACATTGAAATTACACTAGAGTAGCTATCCCAGTAAAACTGTACTCTGTCGATTTATTCGATGGTTAACTTCAATTTCGTTTCACCACGGTAATCTAGAGATATCTTAATCTCGCATAGTTACTCTATGCCGTTGAACGAATGAATTGAATGTATGTGTAATGTACCCAAGTAAAATAGACAGTTTGGCTCATACTTGCACAATAGCGCTGTGCATTCTTTTATTTGTTCGGATAATACGTTAACTTGACAATTGAGTTGACAGTGAGTGATCCCGTGCGCGGCTTTGTTTGGTTTTGTTGTGTTTTGGAACTTTTGAACTAGTTTTATTCCGTGTAAACAGATATATAAAATTGTTTTATACAAATCGTTGATTATAAACAATGGCAAATGAAAAGCGAAAGCGATCTGTTAATTGGATGGCATCATAAAAGTAATTGCTGGTTGATCTCGTTACTGAGCATTTTCATGTGATAGAACATAAAAGGACGGATGGAGTATCAATGAAGCAAAAGCTTGGAGAATGGATAACAATTTCAAGCAAATATAATTCGCAGACAATGCTTTCTCATCGTACTGCCGATAATTTGAAAGCCCAGTGGGAAAACTTATAGAAAACTACAAAAAAAGAAGCATCTTTTAGAAGGATGCAATTAATTCAAACAGGTATTTTTGCTTTGTTTCCTGATAATTTTTACGACTTTTTATATATTCCTGTAATCATATTATATTAAAAAAATATATCATAAAAATTAAAAGTTGTGATGAAATTAAAACAATGTGATTTTTTCAGGTGGTGGACCTCCAAGGTCAGTGATTGAAGACCCACCACAACAGAAAATACTCTGCCTTATAACGCCATGTTCTGTGGGCTTGCATAATCCTTAGAACAGTATTAAAAAGAGTGGTGTTGTATGTTTTTACAGTCACAGATACAGTTGCTGGCCCTGAGGTACAAAATAAATATTCAACTGATTCTTGCCCCTTCTGCTGTACATGTCATTGAAGATTGTTTATTGGTACATACCAATATCTACATAGATAATAAATAATTTGTTGGTTAAATTTACACTTTTCAGCAAGTATCAACAGATATTTGTCCACTTAATATTGTATGTTTGCTTTTAGAATGAAAACATAGTTCCAGTTGTGTTGGTTCCAACATAATAGTTGGAGCAAATCATCTTTTAACTGTAGTACATCCTAAATAATGTTATTATGGTTGGAAAAATAGTAGAGCATTTATCTTGTTTCAGGATTGGGGTGATTACACTCCCAAAAATTTAAAAACGCCCATTTCCAAGCTGTTACAATGTAGTACAGAAGGAAAAAGGCCTACTGCAGGAGAACGGCTTGAATGTATATCCAAAAGACGGCCACAGCTCTCTACTTCTTCACTAGAAAAGTTAAATGAAATAAAAGGGAACGCTCTCACAACTCAAATGGAGCATGCAGCTAAAGAAAGAGAAGAAGCTAAGAATTATTTGACATTCAAATGGATATTCAGAGCGAAATTTTGAAACAGGAATAAATTAAAACCAGATTATTACTTTTGGAGTTTATTTATAGCGAATAAAAAAAATATTAATAATTAATTCAGTTGTTTTATTACAATAAGCTTCGAAAATAGTCATTAATGATAGCATCTCGCGTTATGCTGGGCCTTATTCCTGGTATGTTTATTTCCTGGTATGTTGCTGGAAACTGTAGTCCTTGTGCAGAGATGCTATTGCTGTACTGACTTGGTGGATAATTCGGTGTGATGTTGGTGCACTCATTCCGCCATAGTCACCAATGCTCATTTGGGTGTTGTTTGTTGCATAGAACCTTAATGTAGCCAATAATTATGTGTTAAATACCTAATCAATGGATATAATTTAGAACACTCACCTGTCTGTTGGATACTCCAAATGATGCTCGATTTTTGCCAATAAATTCAATGCTGCCTTCTTTGATAGATGAAATCTTAACACGAAATCGTGGTCGTCAAAGTCTTCAAAATAATTAGCCCTTTCCTTAAACCACCGTGGGCGAGGAAATAAATAATCATCAGTTATAGATAATGCTGTTGTGACCATATATATCAATGGTTGTGACACTATTAATCTACGATTAGCAGCTTACTCGGCCGAAATCGGCGGTGTATGATTTTACTCTAGTATAGAGATTTTATCCCTAGGTTAAATGTTGGTGAAACGTAAAATGGGCTAACCCGCGAGTAAATAACAACTTATTCCGGGCATAAGATTTACACGACGTTGGTGAAATCGGCCCTTACTAAACTAATATAATCTATTTAATTTACACTGTCGTTGTAGGTATTACGATCATGTCAGTTCAGTCAACTAAAATTAAATGTCGTACAATTCCAAATAAAATGTCAAGATTTTTGGTTCAAAAATTCATAGAAACACACAATAACAGTAGCTTACAAACAAACCAACAATCACACTTTCCCATTCATATATGACAGGCCCGTTGGCGCAATCGGTAGTGACCCTGTCTGTTGCGCCAAAGGTCGTGGGTTCGAATCCCACTCAGGACAAATATTCGTGTGACGAACACTTGTATTTGTTCTGTGTCTGGATGTCAATATTATCTATTTAAGTATGTATTTAAAAAAATATCTATGTATGTATATCAGTCTCTGACACCCATAACACAGGCTCGCGCCTACTTTGGGGTCAGATGGCCGTGTGTGAGAATGTCCAAGATATTTATTCATTTATTTATTTATATATGAGTAAGGATGTGTTATCAATGTCCCCGTATCGCCGTCAGATATCGGACAAGGACCTGTCGCTGCTGGAGGAGCGCATCAAGCGCGCGGGCAAAAGCCGCCGCCGCGCGCCGCTCGTCCCGCTCTCTGCGAGCGGCCGGCCCGTGCTGCCGCCGCCGGAGGTAATGCCACTGTCGAGTTAATTTTATTTTTATTATTTTGACGTGATAACGTCTTATAAATTGATGAACAGCGCATATGAAAAAGTGTATCCCGTTCCGCTGTGTTTTTATTAAATTAATTTTTTATTTTATTAAATTAATTTTACACACGACAACATTGGCGCCGTAATAGGGAACTGTCAATATAAATATATAGACTTGTCTGTTGTCTGTTATCTTTGTATTTTCAATTCTCCTTTTTTGTATTGTATAAAATAATGATTATGACGTTATCACGTAAATCTATCGTAAACCGTAAACCGACTTTACAGACAACCATTTTTTTATTGTGTTCCTTCCTTTTTTCCTCTGACACAAGTCAGAGACAATTTTAGGTCGGTACTTTTGACTTTTCTTCAGGAGTTTTATTTGCTTTCTAATGTAACTATCAAGTTAATTAAAACGACACACACTCACTTACGAAAAATTACATAAATATCAAAATACGTGTAAACTCTATAACGTCGTTGATATAACGAAAAACTTTCTATAACGCAGAAATTAGTTCAATTTGGTTGGTTTACCCCATACATTAATTCACTCTTATAACGCAACAGCCATTCTCTATTACGAAGAAATATTTTTATATTTAGACATCAACAACATATTAAAAAAAAACTAATTTTTTTTCAAAGCACCGAGCAATTTGCTCGGTCCCTTGAAATTCGTTATAAAGAGTTTACACTGTATAGAAATATAGCAAAATATTACTACTACACTGAGGGGTGAAAATCCCATATACCTTAGTCAATTTCGGTTCAATAAAAAAACCATTATTACAAGGTATATATGGTACTAGGCACCGTGGCGGGCGGTGGTCCCGGGAGGGTTCTATATAGAACTAAAGAGGCCTAATATAAAACCTGTTTAGTTTCTTATAGACTATAGCACCTATAAATTCTAAATTAATGATTTCCTCATGACATAATATTAAAAAGACAAAAAAAATGTACTGCAGACTGTTACAGTAAATACTGATAACATTTATAAAGTATATAATAATCGTATTTAACACAAAATATTATAAATTATAATAAATTATAAAAACAAAGTACATAAATATGGATAGTAATTACATTTTGTACAACGAGCGTAATATATGCAAGCAATTACCCTTCTTGAATCGTACAGAAGCGGATTTAGTAATTTAATCTTGCAAATACATATACCTTGATCGATTGATAAAACTTCTATCGCGACCTTGCCACGCCAAATAATCAGCCATCAATAATTGAATAATGATAGATAGATATAACTATCACAAATGTTCACGAAATATTGATCGCAATAGATTTGAATAATAAATAATAAGAATATGCTTATAACATATTTGTTATTCAAGTATTAAGTAAGCCTTTGCACCATCTTGAATGTTGTTATCTACACAGTGTTACACGTTTTACAGTTTGTGATTATTGGTATAAACAATAGTTCATTCGTTTTTATTTTAACTTTAATCTGCATTAACTGTCACTTCATATATTGTGTTGTGTTTTTTCAATAATTCCACTATTGTTGCACAACGATGATTGCTTATAAAGTGCGATTTGGATACCGATACAGAAGTGTTAGGAAAAAGAATCTAGTAAGTATTGTTGTCGCGTCCATAGGCTAATGGCTCGCGTCGATTATGAATCTGATCGACCAAGTTAAGCAACGTCGGGAGCGGTTTTTTTGTGGCACCAATCCACAAACAAACCGCGCCCGCACCTCTAGTGGCAAAATTTCATGGGCGCATCCGTGATTCGGAGGACACGTCGTAAAGCCGTCGGGCCCGGTTGTAAAAACAATCGTTAGCGTGGTCGAAGACCTTCAGGTGGCTTGGGAACATTCGACACTGGGTTGGCCACTAAGACCTCCATCAATCCGCATTGGCGCAACTCCCGAAGCTGTATCTGTGAGGGAATCCCGTGCCCAACAGTGGGACGTCTATTGGCTGTAGTTTTTTTAGCTTAGCTTACCATTGAGCGTAATGTGTGATAAACCGTCAGGAGCAAGAGATGCCCCGGCGGGTGATATCAGTGGACACGGTGCCTGCATGCGACTACGAGGAGGAAGAAATCGATGAGCCGCCGCCCCCGCCGCCGCCCGTGCGCGAGCCGTGAGTTCAATACAATTTATTTATAAGCCTTTATTGCTGTACTACATAATTAAATTAACACTTTCTTTTTTTTAAGAATTTCATTTTTTTTTCAACTTGTCCTTGGACATATAGGCCTCCGCCATCGATATCCACTTGTCTCTATCCCATCTCTTCTGTGGCCTTTCTCTGCTTCTCTTAGCGGCTCGAGGAATCCACTCTGTGATGGCTTTAGTCCATTTTTCTCTTTATATCTTATAATATGCCCTGCCCACTTCCATTTTTGCTTTTTTATGAAGTGTACAGTATTTCTATATTTTCTTTTGGTTTTTATGTTATGTAATTGGACCTTATCGTTCAGTCTTATGCCTAACACGCTTCTCTCTATAGTTCAATACAATACATTACAAAAATACTACTATTGTACACCAAAATGCGGACACATAGTTACAGGACTAAGCAGAACATTTTCGATGAAATTATTGGAGATCTTATCGCTTAGAGCGGATTGGAGCAGCGTGGTGGAGTATGCTCTAGACCTCCCGCAGTAGTGTATGTGGGAGAGACCCGTGCCCAGCAGTGGGACGTCTATGGGTTGTAGCAGCGAGCGATCGAAGTTATTAGTATTAATGTAATAGCATGTGATGTCTCTCATCACTGTCTGTGATGTGACTTATTGTCTCCGATCAATCTATCCATTAAGAATAATTGGTTGTCTGGAAGAGATCGCTCTAAGCGATAAGATCGCCAATTGCTTCACCTGATGTTTTTTATTCCTTTACATATGCATGTACGTCTTTATTTTTGGTGTAAAATAAAGTATTTTTGTATTGTATTGTATTGTGTATGTCAGCAGTCCCCCGCCGGAGCCGGTGGTGGCGACCGGGCCGTTCGGGCTGGACCCGGAGCTGATCGCGCGGCTGGACGCGGTGGCGCCCACGGTGCGGCCGCTCGACCTGCCCGAGCCGGACCTCAAGTTCCTGGACGAGCCGCTGCCCGCCTCCGCCGTGCGCCCGGCGCCGGCCTCCGTGCGTTCCAGGTGACTAGTCGCCGGCACTCGATTAATATTACGATTACGTCAGACAGACAGACCTTTCCTCCTCTCACGCGGCGCTGTAGGCGCTCCCGCGCTGAGGGAATTCGGAGTTAGGGGAGATCCCCTCTATCCGGGCAATTGCTCCAGGGGTAGACCCCGTCGGTGACCTCCCCGCTGTTGAGCGTGGGAGCCAGTCGATCGTCGCGCGCGGTCCCACTAGCCATTAGTCGCTAATTTCCCCCAGATGGTCGGGGGGAAGAAGGTCCAACAGCTCTCTAGGGAGCGGTCGGCCTTCGGGGGGGCGCGCGTGCAGCGGCGCTCGATTACGTCTGAGAATAGCGAGTTGGCGCAATCCGTAGTGACCTGTTACGCCAGGGGTCGTGGGTTCGAATCCCACTCAGGACAAACATTCGTTTGATGAACACTTGTGTTTCTTTTGTGTCCTGATGTTAATATTATCTATTTAAGTATGAATGTATTTAAAAATGTATATAGCACAGGCTCGCTGCTAATTTGGGGTCAGATGGCCGCTAATAGCCGTGCGAAACGAGTGACATGGTACGGGGCACGCAGTTATTCGCTAAAGACGTTTTACTTTAAATCTGCACGTTTGCAATAAATGTGGATGGATGCATTGTTAGAATAGAATAGAATAATTTTATTTTGACTAATTGCATACAATTACAACAAAAATAAAAATAAATTGACCTTAAAAAGCTAATTAATCTAACAAAGCATGAATTTGTCAAAAAGGGGCCGTACTCAGCATTAGCCGTGGCGGACCACGACTGCTGATTTTCAGTACGACCCCTGATGCCGTGCAGTTTGGACAGCAGTATATTATTACTAGATACCTAAAACTAACTATATAACTACAGCTTAAATATAATGTTAATTACAAAGAATATTCGGTAACATATAGGTACGTACTGTTATTTGCGTTTATAAATAATTATTTATTTAAATATATTAAAGTATAAATATTAAATGTATTTTATTATGATTTTTTTTTTAGTTCCTTATTGAATTTTAACATATTTTTTATGTGTATTGTGTTATTTAATTTACCTTTTTATATATATTATATATATTGTGTTATTTAATTTGCCTTTGCGCTTATCTGCTTGGCCCAAAGGTCGACTGGTAGATAATGCTTTTAGCATTAAGTCCGCCTTTTGTACCACAAATTTTTTTTTGGTATAATAAAGAATAAATAAATAAATAAATACTGTTCTTTAGCATGGTGACGATGTCCCCGCCGCGGCACGTGCACGCGACGGTGACGCCGCTCGCGCACAACGCGCACAGTCCGCCCGCATTCGACGAGTCGCAGCTAGTCGACACCATACACTCAATATCTAGTCCGGACCTCAACGTGAGTGTTAACTGTAATCTACACTTCGACTCTGCTGATCTTTTTTTTTTTATTTGGTAAACTGGACATCACACATCTATATATATATAAAAGGAGGTGACTGACTGACTGACTGACTGAGTGACATATCAACGCAGGGCCTAAACTATAAGGGTTAGAAACTTGAAATTTTGCACAGGGGTTCCTTTTATAACGTAGAGGAGCACTAAGAAAGGATTTTTGAAAATTCACCCCCTTGGGGGGTAAAACGGGGGTGCAAAGTTAGTATGAAACTTTGCCGTTTTTGAAGTTAGTGAATGTCTAATTCCACGCGAGCGAAGCTGCGGGCGTCGACTAGTACAATATAAAGACAAATGTTGTCCATAGTTTTTCTTATGCGCATAGGGTGCTAATCTGCTGCGGATACAGTTCAACGTTAATTTTAGGGTGCTAATCTGCTGCGGATACAGTTCAACGTTAATTTTATTTGTTACAGGCGGCGATTCGCGCGCTTTCTTTGATATCGAGCAGCCTAGTATCAGGGCACGGCGCGTCGCTGGCGGCGTACGAGGCGCGGCTGATCACCGCGGTGGGCACGCAGCTGCGCTGGCTGCGCACCACGCACGCGCGCTCGCCGCACGCGCTGCCCGCGTACAAGTACCTCGCGGGCGCGCTCACCACGGTGCGTGCTGCATGTGTATGTACGAGGCGCGGCTGATCACCGCGGTGGGCACGCAGCTGCGCTGGCTGCGCACCACGCACGCGCGCTCGCCGCACGCGCTGCCCGCGTACAAGTACCTCGCGGGCGCGCTCACCACGGTGCGTGCTGCATGTGTATGTACGAGGCGCGGCTGATCACCGCGGTGGGCACGCAGCTGCGCTGGCTGCGCACCACGCACGCGCGCTCGCCGCACGCGCTGCCCGCGTACAAGTACCTCGCGGGCGCGCTCACCACGGTGCGTGCTGCATGTGTATGTACGAGGCGCGGCTGATCACCGCGGTGGGCACGCAGCTGCGCTGGCTGCGCACCACGCACGCGCGCTCGCCGCACGCGCTGCCCGCGTACAAGTACCTCGCGGGCGCGCTCACCACGGTGCGTGCTGCATGTGTATGTACGAGGCGCGGCTGATCACCGCGGTGGGCACGCAGCTGCGCTGGCTGCGCACCACGCACGCGCGCTCGCCGCACGCGCTGCCCGCGTACAAGTACCTCGCGGGCGCGCTCACCACGGTGCGTGCTGCATGTGTATGTACGAGGCGCGGCTGATCACCGCGGTGGGCACGCAGCTGCGCTGGCTGCGCACCACGCACGCGCGCTCGCCGCACGCGCTGCCCGCGTACAAGTACCTCGCGGGCGCGCTCACCACGGTGCGTGCTGCATGTGTATGTACGAGGCGCGGCTGATCACCGCGGTGGGCACGCAGCTGCGCTGGCTGCGCACCACGCACGCGCGCTCGCCGCACGCGCTGCCCGCGTACAAGTACCTCGCGGGCGCGCTCACCACGGTGCGTGCTGCATGTGTATGTACGAGGCGCGGCTGATCACCGCGGTGGGCACGCAGCTGCGCTGGCTGCGCACCACGCACGCGCGCTCGCCGCACGCGCTGCCCGCGTACAAGTACCTCGCGGGCGCGCTCACCACGGTGCGTGCTGCATGTGTATGTACGAGGCGCGGCTGATCACCGCGGTGGGCACGCAGCTGCGCTGGCTGCGCACCACGCACGCGCGCTCGCCGCACGCGCTGCCCGCGTACAAGTACCTCGCGGGCGCGCTCACCACGGTGCGTGCTGCATGTGTATGTACGAGGCGCGGCTGATCACCGCGGTGGGCACGCAGCTGCGCTGGCTGCGCACCACGCACGCGCGCTCGCCGCACGCGCTGCCCGCGTACAAGTACCTCGCGGGCGCGCTCACCACGGTGCGTGCTGCATGTGTATGTGCGTGAACACAGCGGTGGGAACGCACGCGCACCACGCACGCGAGCAAAACATTTTCACTCGCGAGGCAGATAAACTCTTTTCCTAATCTAACACAATCTCTAAAACAAAACTTATAGAATAACTAGCTGACCCCGAAAACGTTGTTTTGCCATATGAAATGTCAAAGTGACGTGACGCTTCACGTCAATGAACGACGGTTAAAAATAAAAATACTAAAATAGTGTTTAAAAAACATTTTCCAGTGGACCAAATTGTTAATCTAAACAATTCTCGAATCTCCCGTCGAACACACAAAAAATTTCATCAACATCAGCCGTTTAGGAGGAGTTCACTGTCATACACACGTACACATGAAATATATATTCGCTCGCTGCTGCTGCGACCCATAGACGTCCCACTGGTGGGCACGGGTCTCCCCCACAGACACAGCTGCGGGAGGTCTAGAGCATACTCCACCACGCTAAATATATATATTAAGAATTATCATTAGCAGGTCCATCCTCTGGTTCAGGATTATCGTTGAATTTTGGGACACCTTGTATATTAAGAATTAATGTTAATCTCAATAAACCGTCCCGCAGTTCTATGACACGGCCGGATGCGGCTCCCAAGTGGGCGAGGCGGCGCTGTGCGCGCTGCTGGGCGAGCTGCTGGCGGCGCTGGGCGGGGCCGCGGGCCAGCCGGACGCGGGCACGGACGAGGAGCGGATCATCCGCATCCTGAACAACGTGTGCGTCGGCGTGCTGGAGCACTCGCCGCGCACGCCGCTGCTGTGGTGAGTGCTCGGTGGTGACGAACGACTATGTTTACTCGTCATCTGCCTCCTATGACACGGCCGGATGCGGCTCCCAAGTGGGCGAGGCGGCGCTGTGCGCGCTGCTGGGCGAGCTGCTGGCGGCGCTGGGCGGGGCCGCGGGCCAGCCGGACGCGGGCACGGACGAGGAGCGGATCATCCGCATCCTGAACAACGTGTGCGTCGGCGTGCTGGAGCACTCGCCGCGCACGCCGCTGCTGTGGTGAGTGCTCGGTGGTGACGAACGACTATGTTTACTCGTCATCTGCCTCCTATGACACGGCCGGATGCGGCTCCCAAGTGGGCGAGGCGGCGCTGTGCGCGCTGCTGGGCGAGCTGCTGGCGGCGCTGGGCGGGGCCGCGGGCCAGCCGGACGCGGGCACGGACGAGGAGCGGATCATCCGCATCCTGAACAACGTGTGCGTCGGCGTGCTGGAGCACTCGCCGCGCACGCCGCTGCTGTGGTGAGTGCTCGGTGGTGACGAACGACTATGTTTACTCGTCATCTGCCTCCTATGACACGGCCGGATGCGGCTCCCAAGTGGGCGAGGCGGCGCTGTGCGCGCTGCTGGGCGAGCTGCTGGCGGCGCTGGGCGGGGCCGCGGGCCAGCCGGACGCGGGCACGGACGAGGAGCGGATCATCCGCATCCTGAACAACGTGTGCGTCGGCGTGCTGGAGCACTCGCCGCGCACGCCGCTGCTGTGGTGAGTGCTCGGTGGTGACGAACGACTATGTTTACTCGTCATCTGCCTCCTATGACACGGCCGGATGCGGCTCCCAAGTGGGCGAGGCGGCGCTGTGCGCGCTGCTGGGCGAGCTGCTGGCGGCGCTGGGCGGGGCCGCGGGCCAGCCGGACGCGGGCACGGACGAGGAGCGGATCATCCGCATCCTGAACAACGTGTGCGTCGGCGTGCTGGAGCACTCGCCGCGCACGCCGCTGCTGTGGTGAGTGCTCGGTGGTGACGAACGACTATGTTTACTCGTCATCTGCCTCCTATGACACGGCCGGATGCGGCTCCCAAGTGGGCGAGGCGGCGCTGTGCGCGCTGCTGGGCGAGCTGCTGGCGGCGCTGGGCGGGGCCGCGGGCCAGCCGGACGCGGGCACGGACGAGGAGCGGATCATCCGCATCCTGAACAACGTGTGCGTCGGCGTGCTGGAGCACTCGCCGCGCACGCCGCTGCTGTGGTGAGTGCTCGGTGGTGGCGACCATGTATACTCGTCATCTGCCTCCTACGATACGGCCGGATGCGGCTCCCAAGTGGGCGAGGCGGCGCTGTGCGCGCTGCTGGGCGAGCTGCTGGCGGCGCTGGGCGGGGCCGCGGGCCAGCCGGACGCGGGCACGGACGAGGAGCGGATCATCCGCATCCTGAACAACGTGTGCGTCGGCGTGCTGGAGCACTCGCCGCGCACGCCGCTGCTGTGGTGAGTGCTTGGTGGTGGCGAACGGGCATGTATACTCGTCATCTGCCTCCTATGATACGGCCGGATGCGGCTCCCAAGTGGGCGAGGCGGCGCTGTGCGCGCTGCTGGGCGAGCTGCTGGCGGCGCTGGGCGGGGCCGCGGGCCAGCCGGACGCGGGCACGGACGAGGAGCGGATCATCCGCATCCTGAACAACGTGTGCGTCGGCGTGCTGGAGCACTCGCCGCGCACGCCGCTGCTGTGGTGAGTGCTCGGTGGTGGCGACCATGTATACTCGTCATCTGCCTCCTACGATACGGCCGGATGCGGCTCCCAAGTGGGCGAGGCGGCGCTGTGCGCGCTGCTGGGCGAGCTGCTGGCGGCGCTGGGCGGGGCCGCGGGCCAGCCGGACGCGGGCACGGACGAGGAGCGGATCATCCGCATCCTGAACAACGTGTGCGTCGGCGTGCTGGAGCACTCGCCGCGCACGCCGCTGCTGTGGTGAGTGCTTGGTGGTGGCGAACGGGCATGTATACTCGTCATCTGCCTCCTATGATACGGCCGGATGCGGCTCCCAAGTGGGCGAGGCGGCGCTGTGCGCGCTGCTGGGCGAGCTGCTGGCGGCGCTGGGCGGGGCCGCGGGCCAGCCGGACGCGGGCACGGACGAGGAGCGGATCATCCGCATCCTGAACAACGTGTGCGTCGGCGTGCTGGAGCACTCGCCGCGCACGCCGCTGCTGTGGTGAGTGCTCGGTGGTGACGAACGACTATGTTTACTCGTCATCTGCCTCCTATGACACGGCCGGATGCGGCTCCCAAGTGGGCGAGGCGGCGCTGTGCGCGCTGCTGGGCGAGCTGCTGGCGGCGCTGGGCGGGGCCGCGGGCCAGCCGGACGCGGGCACGGACGAGGAGCGGATCATCCGCATCCTGAACAACGTGTGCGTCGGCGTGCTGGAGCACTCGCCGCGCACGCCGCTGCTGTGGTGAGTGCTCGGTGGTGGCGACCATGTATACTCGTCATCTGCCTCCTACGATACGGCCGGATGCGGCTCCCAAGTGGGCGAGGCGGCGCTGTGCGCGCTGCTGGGCGAGCTGCTGGCGGCGCTGGGCGGGGCCGCGGGCCAGCCGGACGCGGGCACGGACGAGGAGCGGATCATCCGCATCCTGAACAACGTGTGCGTCGGCGTGCTGGAGCACTCGCCGCGCACGCCGCTGCTGTGGTGAGTGCTTGGTGGTGGCGAACGGGCATGTATACTCGTCATCTGCCTCCTATGATACGGCCGGATGCGGCTCCCAAGTGGGCGAGGCGGCGCTGTGCGCGCTGCTGGGCGAGCTGCTGGCGGCGCTGGGCGGGGCCGCGGGCCAGCCGGACGCGGGCACGGACGAGGAGCGGATCATCCGCATCCTGAACAACGTGTGCGTCGGCGTGCTGGAGCACTCGCCGCGCACGCCGCTGCTGTGGTGAGTGCTCGGTGGTGACGAACGACTATGTTTACTCGTCATCTGCCTCCTATGACACGGCCGGATGCGGCTCCCAAGTGGGCGAGGCGGCGCTGTGCGCGCTGCTGGGCGAGCTGCTGGCGGCGCTGGGCGGGGCCGCGGGCCAGCCGGACGCGGGCACGGACGAGGAGCGGATCATCCGCATCCTGAACAACGTGTGCGTCGGCGTGCTGGAGCACTCGCCGCGCACGCCGCTGCTGTGGTGAGTGCTTGGTGGTGGCGAACGGGCATGTATACTCGTCATCTGCCTCCTATGATACGGCCGGATGCGGCTCCCAAGTGGGCGAGGCGGCGCTGTGCGCGCTGCTGGGCGAGCTGCTGGCGGCGCTGGGCGGGGCCGCGGGCCAGCCGGACGCGGGCACGGACGAGGAGCGGATCATCCGCATCCTGAACAACGTGTGCGTCGGCGTGCTGGAGCACTCGCCGCGCACGCCGCTGCTGTGGTGAGTGTTTTGTGGTGGCGAACGGTGTTCGAGATATACTCGAACACTGGTAGTTTGTAGTTAAAAATGTTGTAAACTAGCCTCATCATTTTCAATATCGTAGTTTTTCATCTCATCGTCATCGTTGCTGGTGGGAGCATTTTCGGTGAAAACACCGAACACCTGATTCAGCGGTCTGACCACACGGGTAGGCCGCGATCTAGTTCAGCAGCTCGTGGTACGCGAGTAGGCCACGATCTAGATTTAAGCTCCTGACTAAGCATCGCGAGACGCGCGTGTTGCCGTCGACGTAGGTTTCCTCATGGAGATGGAATCGAACAAGATTGCAGTCCAAAATCATCTAGCAACCGCGACGCGCAAATCATTAATCATTTAGCATTTATCATTAGCATTTATCATTTAGCATCTATCATTTAATAGCATTTTAATAGCATTTTATATCAGTGTTTGTTATACTAAGTTTTAGCATTTAAATCATAGTTTATTTAGTTATTTAGCATTAAATCAATTCAGCACAAACTATCTTTGCTATCGAACAACCCCCCAACACTACAAATCCCCCTACAAACGGGCATGTATACTCGTCATCTGCCTCCTATGATAATGATAAAATGATGATCTGGAAGAGACGAACGCGCGCGCTGCGCGATTAGGAGCGCATTATCTGACTCCTTAAATTTGGGGGTATACAGACCGGCATGAAAGTCTGGTTCTGACCTTGAATGCGCAGAAGTCGAAATTAATATAGAAAATAAGAGAGTTGTCAAGTCGAAAGCGCTGATTGGTTAGCCAGTATTGTTTCCGCAGTGATGCATCAATTTTGTTCAAAGCTAAACATCGTGCTGACAGCTGTACTGGAACAGTCTGCGGGTCCCGAGTTTCGATCGGGACAGTTTTATTTAGAATAGAAATATACTATTTTATTAGCTTGATACCGCAACACTTGAACACTACACGATACGAAACATGAACTTGAACAGGCTAACAGCGCCTGATATTATTTAGTATTCAGAAATTTAAAGTTTTTTGTGTACCCTTAACTAGCAGACATTGCACTGTATTCTTTAGTTACCTATCGTACTTGTTTTGTAAGCAGTTGGCTGTTGGCTTGGTGGATAAAGATGAGATTTGTGTTAAGATCATATTAATTTAGTATACTTTATATTATTGTAATATTTATTTTTTATTTTATATATATATATTTTTCATAGACTATACATTATGTCAGATAATGACTCTTTTCATTCTATAATAGACTCTGATAGTGGTTCATACGATACTTGTGATACTTCTGGGAGTGACACGTTTACTTTGGCAAATAAACTGACTAGAATTTTCTCGACATGCGAAAACTACTTAAATATATGTCATTTAAATGCTCAAAGCATTCCAAGCCATTACTCAGAACTAGATTCAGTTTTTTCAAATAAATTGAATATTGATGCTATTCTAGTATCAGAAACCTGGTTAGTGCCTACTTTGGACTCCACTCTCTTTTCTCTCAACGGTTATGTACTTATAAGGAATGATAGAACAGAGAAACGAGGAGGTGGAGTAGCCATATACTTGCGGGCGTCTATTAGGTATAAAATTGTATTAGCCTCTCCTTCTCGTTACTCAGCGTCCGCTGAGTACCTCTTCATTGAGATAGATATCAAAGGCACTAAGGTAGTTCTGGGTGTAGTGTATTGTCCTCCCTCCGTAAATTACTTCCCTGCTCTTGAAGCAGCATTTGATTGGATCGGGTCTGGGTATATACATTCTATAATAATGGGCGACTTCAACACGGATCTTCTTAGGCCGTGTTCACGTTCCCTTAGGCTTCGTTCTGTCGTTGAGTCAGTCAATTTTTCCATTTTACCATTAAAAGGTACCCATCACAACATAGACTATGATGACTCGTGGATAGACCTTTTAATTACGGGGTCTCCAACTTCTATTGTTACACATGGACAAATTTCTGCCCCTGGATTCTCACGACATGACCTTGTATATTTATCATACAAGGTGAAAATGCGTAAATTGAGCCCTGCTATCTTAAATCTACGAAGCTTTTCTAAAATAGATATGACCTTGTTAAAAATGGATGCTTGTCGCTTGGACCTAGAGAAGGTAATGGTGGCGTCTTCTATGGATGAAAAAATATCTTCTCTTAATTCTGCCATTCTTTCGCTTTACGACTCGCACGCACCAATACACTCGGTCAAGCTAAAGCGTCCATCAGCACCCTGGATGAACGAGACTGTAAGAGCGGCAATGTGTAGACGCGATCGTGCCTTTCAAAAATTTAAAAAACAACGCTCGGAACAAAATTGGATTGCATTCAAAGCTGCGAGGAATAAGTGTAATCAGGTGATACGAAATGCAAAACGCCGTCATATTCACAATGGTATAAGTAACACTTCTCCCACTGAAATATGGAAATTTCTCAAGTCTGTAGGGGTTCTTAGAACATCAGCATTGGATCCTGTTCCCAATTTATCCTTAGATGACATAAACAATCATTTTGTCTCCACTTCTCCAATAGATCCTTCCATTCGTTCCCAAACCATTGCTTCGATTGCCTCAATGGTATCTCCCGACGTACCTGTTTTTAAATTTTCTTCTGTTGAACAGGGTGATGTGTTGAAGGCTATTTCCTCAATTAAATCGAAAGCAATGGGCTGCGATGATATAAGTAGAGTAATGATATTTAGTATTTTGGATTCCCTGTTACCAACTATAACCCACATCATTAACTTCTCTCTGACTTCCGGCCAATATCCGATGATATGGAAAAAAGCTATAGTTCGTCCCTTACCTAAAATCCCACAACCAACTCTTCCTAATCATTATAGACCTATATCCATACTCCCTTTCCTTTCAAAAATTGTTGAATCATGTGTTCTCAAACAACTTTCCTTTCATGTTTTGAAACACAACTTATTGAGTAGTTTTCAGTCTGATTTTCGACCGCGTCACAGTACCACCACTGCTCTCATCAAAGTCACAGATGATATAAGACTAGGCATGGATAGCAAAAAACTTACTGTGTTAGCACTCGTAGATTTTTCTAACGCATTCAATGCAGTGGACCACGAAATCTTCCTTGCCGTCCTTTCCCATCTGAAGTTTCACTCATCTGTTTTAGAATGGTTTTCATCTTATCTTCGTGGACGCCAGCAATCCGTACGTTTAGGTGACTCGGCATCAAAATGGATGGATGTCTTAGCTGGCGTTCCACAAGGCGGAATACTCTCACCAATTATGTTTTCTTTGTTTATTAACACATTAGTCCCTAACTTCGATTGTTCGTATCACCTGTATGCTGATGACCTCCAGCTCTATGCGCAAGCCGGTCCAGATGAGATTCATACTGCGATTGATAAGATCAACAAAAATTTAAAAGTAATTCAAACCTGGTCATCTCACTTTGGTGTATCTGTCAATCCAGCTAAATGCCAAGCTATTCTTATCGGTAGCTCAAGGCTCTTGGCCAGGCTGGATAAAAACAAGCTACCATCCATACTTTATAATGGTACACCTATACCGCTGTCCGACGTGGTCAAGAGTCTTGGGTTGCATATTGATTGCTACTTTAATTGGCGTGTGCAGATTACACAAATTAGCCGTAAGGTCACTGGCACTCTTCGGTCCCTTTACCGTACGAAGAATTTCCTTCCAGTACAGACCAAACTAAAGCTCGTCAATGCCCTTATTGTGCCCATTATTGATTACGCGGATGTTTGCTACCCAGACCTGAATGAGGAGCTACTGAACAAATTGGAGCGCCTACTTAATAATTGCATTCGGTATGTTTTCAACCTGCGAAAATATGACCATATATCTAAATTTCGCTCTGAACTTAAATGGCTCACTATCCGTCAAAGGCGATGCTCCAGGGTACTCAATCTACTGTATTCGGTCTTATATGATCCTATCTTTCCTTCTTATCTTAAGGAGAATTTTCGGTATATTAATGAAAAACATAATAGAATACTTCGCTCCTCTTCCAACAATAGAATCACTACTTTTCCGCATAAAAGCGACTTTTTCCATTATTCTTTCACTATTCAGGCTACACTTCTCTGGAACGCCTTGCCTGAAGAGATCAGGAATGCCAGAAGTAAACAAAGTTTCAAAAAACTTGTACACAACCATTATCTTGAGTCTCTTGTCTGATTTATTTACCTGTGGTTAATCTATGTATAGTATTCAAATATCTCTATATTATTTTATTTATATATATATATGTATATATATTGTATATATATTGTATTTATATTGTATATATATTGTATTTTATTTGTATATATTGTATTCTATTTGTATATAGTATGTATAATTTGTGTAAATCTTTTATACTTATAATAACTTTCACTGTAAAAATCAACGGTATAGTAAACTGCCTACCTATTTACATCTTTTCACCAACGCCCATGGTTGACTGGTAGATAATGCCATTAGGCATTAAGTCCGCCATATTGTAATACACAATAAAAGGTTAAATAAATAAATAAATAAACAGCTTAAATTATAAGATTTACAAACAGAAAGATATGAATATTTTTGCAGATAAATATTTGTTCGTGGGATGTTAAATTATGTTGTTTCTCAACTCAACTGCAACACAGATCTAAAGTCTTCTTCGATCAAGAATCTTTTTGTGTGTATTATCCTTTTAATTTTTTGTCTATTAAAAGCTTCTATTTAACTTCACTCGTATGTATGTATGTATGTCCTGGAATCTTGCAATCAATATTTCACCCACTTCCACTGAAGCTATCGAGCTGAAATTTGGCACACATATTAGGTTCCGATGACAATGCATGAATATAAAAAAGTCATAAAAGCTTTTTAAAAAAAAAATTTTTTTAGAGTATAATTTTACATTAAAATCACAAATTACGACATAAACACTTTAAGATTGTTTACTAAAAAACTTAAATAAATCGATGCATAGATCCACTTAGGCCTAGATCTACTGCCGTTTGATCGTTTGTTTATTTAATTGCAGCGCAATAGTCTCCCTCCTCCACGAGTCTATACCAGACAGCGATCCGGCGTTCCCGCGCTACCAGAATCTTCTGCTCAAGTGCTTCTGGAAGACGCTGAAGATGATCGCCCAGTGGGACGTCAACTCGATAGACTGCGACGCTGTGCTGTACAAGATCCACCTGTTCTACAAGGCCTATCCTAACAGTTATTGGAAGAAAAACTCCGATATTAGCGATACACCCTATAGGTATGTTTTTTTTATTTATTTATGAATCCCAAAAAAGTTACAGAATTACTAATATCTAAAAAGTGCCAAACTGTAGGCCAGTTTGTCAGCAACGAAAACAGTTCCTCAAGTTTCACTCCAACATTAAATGTTAGGTACTAAAATAATTGGAACATTGAAGAATGGGAGGGATATGTGCCCGTATTTTACTTAATATGGCGAAATTTTTTCAAGCTTTTCTTTAATTTTAATATTTATTAGTATAAATAGGTACATATTATGTTTGAATCAATATCTTGTAAACTAAATTTGCACCCCTGTTCATTTGTAAACGAAGAGCATTGCATTCCTAATTTAAGCATGATCTTACGTAGTTTGTAAGCATCAACTATAAACATCAAACAGATGACTATAATCATTAAATATCGGATGGGTAATGTTAGGGTTGGGCTTTTTTAAGTGTGCTCCAAGACAACTAAAATTACAAATAAAAATGTCCTCTATCACTTCACAGGACAGTAAAAACCCTGGTGCATACGCTAGTCAAGATGAAGGGCGCATCGATCACCAACCACCTCACGCAGATACCCGATGTCAACGAGTCGGATCTCTATCCCTACTTGCATAAAGTGTTGAAGGTTGGTATCTATATATATAAAAGGAGAAGGTGACTGACTGACTGACTGACTGACTGACTGACTGACTGACATATCAACGCAGGGCCTAAACTATAAGGGCTAGAAACTTGAAATTTTGCACAGGGGTTCCTTTTATAACGTAAGGGAGCACTAAGAAAGGATTTTTGAAAATTCACCCCCTAAGGGGGTAAAACGGGGGTGCAAAGTTAGTATGAAAATTTGCCGTTTTTGAAGTCGTTAGACGGGTAGATGTCGTTAATGGGTCTAATTCTACGCGAGCGAAGCTGCGGGCGTCCACTAAATATCTTGGACATTCTCACACACGGCCATCTGACCCCAAAGTAGGCGCGAGCCTGTGTTATGGGTGTCAGAGACTGATATACATACATAGATATTTTTAAATACATACTTAAATAGATAATATTGACATCCAGACACAGAACAAATACAAGTATGCAAGGTATGCAAGGGAAAACCGATAGGCTTGGCGACGACTTGAGTATTTTCCATACAAATGTAGCTTATGTGAACAGAACTCATTTTACGTATATTTATATTTTATACTAGTGGACCGCAGCTTCGCTCGCGTGGAATTAGACATAACAATAGTTTCGGTTACACCTAGTAATATTATACAGCCTATGTCACTCAGTGAAGATGCAGCTTTCTAATGGTGAAAGAATTTATGAAATCGGTCCAGTAGTTTTTGTGTGAAAACATTACAAACACATCTTTCCTCTTTTTAATATTAGTATACTTAGATACCCACAATATACCGATTCGAGATTGTCAAAGGACTTGAGTAATAAATAAAGACGGCTCGCTTAAGATATAAGCAAAATAATATTAATAATCACCAAAACTTTTCTTTTAAGCAACTAAAACTGGACGACAAGAAAGAAACACCCACTGAAGTGAACGGCGGCTACAACCTGGGCGTGGGCGTGGGCATCGGCAATGCGAACCTGAACGTTGGGCGTCTCCCTCGTTCGCTACACGAGGAGTTGGCTCAGATCCTGAAGCGCATCGGCAGTAAGGAACACTCCAGGGATGCGCTGTCGGAACTGTACGATCTGAGGGTGAGTTTTTTTATGCCGCCCATGAAAAAATGTATTTGTAGATAAAAATCGATAGGCGTAGTAAAACAAGCGTGCACCACCTACGCTGCCGCCCATTACAAATGTTTATTTATTTATTTATTTATTTATTTAATGATCCACTTAGTAAGAATCGATTCGATTTACCCGCCGTACTAGTCATAAACTGTGTGACGGTCGGATAGCAGTCCTCGACTCCACACGACAAGATTAGAAGAATAGAATATGTATAACAATACAATAACAATAGTATACCTACCTAGTAAGTGTGTAGATAAAGTAAAAAACAGTAAAAAATGGCTAGTAGATATGTACAGATGATGAATAGTATATATTGTCTTTGACTCATATGTCAGACCTTTACTGGAATACGGTTCTGTTGTATGGAATCCGCAATACAAAGCTCAAATTAATAGATTAGACAAAGTCTTTAGACTTTATTTAAAACATTTTAAATTCAGATTTAAATCCGTTCCAGAAATAACACCCCTAAAAACTAGACGAATCGAGAGGGATCTAATGTTTTTATATAAACTACTCAACAATAATATCGATTCACCATTCTTGCTAAGTAATGTGCACTTGATTTGCCCCCGAACGAATTCTCGCATTAAGCGCCTGTTTTACATCCAGAAATATACAAGAAATTACACGGGCAACAACTTTATACGTCGCTCCGCAAAGATCTATAATAAGCATTTACAGAGCATTGATATTTTTAATTGCCCAATAGGTAAATATAAACGGAAGCTTAAACAGGCGCTAAAAGGTCTGAATACTTAGTTTTTTTTTTTTTTTTTGTAATATTTTTTTAATTAGCAGTTCCTTCCATTTTTACCTTTCATTCTTTTTTCTTATTTTTCTTTTCAAGGCGATTATAATACTACAAAAAATTGTAAAACACTTATGTATTAGTAATCAGTGGAAACTTCACTGACATATGTTACTTATATACTATACTACTTATTTGTAATAAAAATTGTTTGTTTCCCAAATATAAATAAATAAATAAATAAAAAAATAAATATGTAAATGCATTAGGAATCTCCCTGTAATATTTATATATACCTGTCAATAAACTGAATAAAATCCCATAGGCGTCTCACTTCTTTCACCACTTCGTCTCACCACAGCTACAGCTGAGGGAGTTTTAGTTAGTTAGAGCTTGTTTGCTATATTTGATTCATAAAAAAAAGCATTTCATCGCGTTGCGCTAGTGTACTGGTGGAGGGGTTCTGCATGCGTGAGAGTTCTTCATAATGTTCTCGATGGCATGTAAAGTCTGCCAATTCGCACTTGGCCAACGTGGTGGCCTAAGGCCTAATCCCTCCCATTCTGAGCGGAGACCCGTGTTCAACAGTGGGACAAGGAAATAAATTAGTGGTCGTCAAATAGGTCTCCAGCCATCCGAAAGTCTTCAACAAGGTTTAACTATTGTTTAAGGGGGAAGCTGAACAGCTGCATTGTTTTGAGTCGCTTATTTTGAGTTAAACTCTAAACTTTAGTAATACATAAATACTATGGGCATACACACACGGCCATCTGACCCCAAATTAGGCGCGAACCTGTACTATGGGTGCCAGAGACTGATATACATACATAGATATTTTTAAATACATACTTAAATAGATAATATACAGTACTCCCAAATTAATAATGCGCATAGAAATCTTCGTTACTGTTCGGCAAAGGTCGTATTCCCCGAGCGTCGGAAAACGATATGTGTATAGAGTGGTTAAGTGCATTTTCTTAAAAATGGTTTTCAAACACAGGTTTACATTAAAATCTAATCATTATAATCTCAGTTCAAAAGTATTTACAGCACTGATCATTCCAGAATAATATTAAAATTACAAATAATTCATCAGAATCAAGGAGGATCTCTATTCCTGACATCCTAGATTCATCAGAACTTTCATTATGCTCTTGTTCATTTACACTTTCCCCACTGCTATCACCCGTGTAAATAATCATTTCATCGGAAAAACTATCGATTCTTGGGTCAAATTTTCTATATTCATCTTCGCATTTAACAGCGTGATCACAAACTTTTTTCCATTCTTCTGATCCTATATTATTGATTTTTTCTAATATAGCATCTTTAACTGACTTGACAGTCATTGCAATATTTTTTTTGGCTACGTGATGCTTTATTTGGGACCAAATATTTTCAATGGGGTTAAAATCGGGATGATATGGTGGCAATCGTATAATTTTATGCCCATGTTCCTCCATTATACGGTCTATGGCGAATTCTGTATATTCTGTATATTCTGTATGTTATTTTACAAAATAAACTATTTCAATTTGAGTAAGATAATTAAAGTTGAAATTAAATTCACCTTTGAAAACAAAACCAAGAAGGGTGTGTAATAGCAGCTCTTTAAAATTCACCAGTATATAAAGACGACTGACGGACCTTTGACTGACCGGCGACAGCCGCCGACCAACCGAATTGTTTTCAATTTTTTCACATGATTTGACATATGACTTTGACTCCTGTTTCTTTCGAACAAGGTGCAAAATGCAAGTGCATTGTTGAGGGCTTTCTCCGATTCAATGATTCGGGTGTTTCCGGGAATACGACAATTAGCGAAGATTTGCATGCGCATTATTAATTTGGGAGTACTGTACATCAAGACACAGACCAAACACAAGTGTACGTCACACGAATTGACGTACGTAGTGACGAACGGTGGCGCAGTCGGTAGGGTCACTACCGATTGCGCCAACGGCCCGTCAAACTACGCCGACAATCGAATCCTACCATGCCTTCCAAAGCATAGAATCGCCAAGTTAGCCTTACACATTCCTTCGAAACCATTCCTGCGCGGTTTTATTTTAAAAGCTTTTATTTAACTTCACTCGTATGTATCTTGTAAGTAGGTATGTATGTCCTGGAATCTTGCAATCAATATTTCACCCACAGAACAGATAAAGGAGGTTAGAAAGGCCATCGAGTCAGTTTTGAAACAAAACCACTGTCGCCAGTTACCCACACTTAGATACACGTTATTATTACCTTTACATAAAATATTCATCAGCCATTGGTCAAATTGCACGAGAATCGCAACTTTTAAAAACTAACCTTAGCATTAAATCAATAAGAATCCTTTGCTCGCGTCAAGCTGTAGAATTGTGCAAGTTTTGACCTTGTCGACACTTAATGTTGCCAGTAAGTGTTTTGCACAAATTTCGTGCAATAATAAGATTTTAGAGGTTCTTCATAGGATTCATAATGAAACTCGTGATCTGTCCGATTGTCGAATGAATAATTTATTTGTAAAATCACCTATTTATATTTACATTTTCTTTCATACATACTACACTATTTAAAACACTATTTTGACGACCGCTTATATGTTTCATATTAACAACGTAGGTACAGTACTCCCAAATTAATAATGCGCATGCAAATCTTCGCTAATTGTCGTATTCCCGGAAACACCCGAATCATTGAATCGGAGAAAGCCATCAACAATGCACTTGCATTTTGCACCTTGTTCGAAAGAAACAGGAGTCAAAGTCATATGTCAAATCATGTGAAAAAATTGAAAACAATTCGGTTGGTCGGCGGCTGTCGCCGGTCAGTCAAAGGTCCGTCAGTCGTCTTTATATACTGGTGAATTTTAAAGAGCTGCTATTACACACCCTTCTTGGTTTTGTTTTCAAAGGTGAATTTAATTTCAACTTTAATTATCTTACTCAAATTGAAATAGTTTATTTTGTAAAATAACATACTAACTGTTGGCGATGGAAATAAATAAAACCACCGAATCGTTTTGTTACTTCAGCGTGACAGCTGACGTCTTTATTCTTTTCTCAAAAGTATTAAGCTTTATATTTTTCTAAGGTGCGTCGCCTACACTAACATTTTTACACACGTTAAATACATATTAAGTACCAGAAAAAAACATTTATAAAATCAGATTTAGGCTTATATACATTTTAATAGAAAGATACACATGCATAAAGAAACAAATATATAAAACAATATAGGAATAAATAATATTAGAAAGTATATTAGTACATAATGCAATAATACAAGAAATAAAATATGCCTAATTCTTCCAGAATGGATAAATTTAAACGTGGAAAGCCGCTTAAGTCACAAGCACGGCAAATAGTATTTAATGTGTACCTTTATTTCTTAAATGAAGCCAATGTTTTCGAAAGAGACCATGATGGTTATTTTAAAAAAATTCAGGACCGTGTTACAAAAGCTACAGGAATTTCACGACGAACTTTGAGTAATATCTTAAACGAAAAAAAACAGAATCAATCAATGAAATTTTCCTCACCGAAAAAAGGAAAACCATTTTTAAGAAAATGCACTTAACCACTCTATACACATATCGTCTTCCGACGCTCGGGGAATACGACCTTTGCCGAACAGTAACGAAGATTTCTATGCGCATTATTAATTTGGGAGTACTGTAACTGGTAACTGGTTCGAAGGTATGAGGTATCCGTGTGAGGTATTCTTGAGGTATTCGGAGGTATTCGGAGGTAAGGTAACTGGTAGGTACTGAACCACTACAAGATTAGTAAAATAGAGTATATTTTATTTTACTGTATTATTTATTTATTTATTTAACCTTTATTGAGCCAAAAGATGCCTAACGGCGGTGAAATTAATAAATAAAAGTTAAGAAACAAAATTTACTGCATATTTGAGAAAATTGATCGTGCAATTTTATATGTTATTTACTGGTAACCCAACTAGAGATGTAAACATATTTATCGATAAATATATTTTGAAACTTGTTTAGAGTTATGTAGGTACCTATAATGCTACATCCGCATAAATGACTCTTTTAAAACTAACACTGAAAACATATGCAACTTGAGTTTTGCTTCCTTTAGGTGTTGCGCCTGTTCCATACATCTTATTAACATGCATTTTTTTTATTATCTTCACATGAAAAATTACATTATAATTATTTATTTTATTAAAAAGTTTCAGAGTGAGTGTACGTACTTAAATAAATACACAGGTACAGTTTTAATATATACAGTTGCGCGACGAATGTACTTGTGCAGAGCAAAGATGGGGACTCTTTTGTATTCGAATTTTTTACAATAAATTAATGCAATCTTATATTTAAATTATTTTTCTTTAATAGCTTTGGTAAAGTCTGTAATATGCTTCTCAGTAGAATATAATACAATCTGATGATAAGTAATGTTGCTAAATAATTGAGTTCCGACAAAGTTGCGCAAAATCGAGTACAGTTGTTCCAAAGTGGTACATTGTTTTTTAGGGATCCAAATTTTCTACCCGTTACATTTATCCAATGCTGGTTATTAGGATCCTTTGGAAACCTAAAATAAATACATAATATAAATTAGTACTAAATTACTTATTTAGTACTACACCTACTCCTTGAAATTAAGTATTTACACCTGAAACTACTTTAATTACGTACTGATAGATCAAGACTTATCGAAAAATTTATCTTATACTTTCACAACACTATCTCGCTGCGAACGAACTCGACAGAACATCGTGACGTCATCGCATTCTGTAGGACAGAATACATTGCGCACGAACTATGTGTTCACGTGGATTACTTGCGTACTTTACCGGCAATGTATATTTTTCGTGCAGCTCTTCGCACCACCGCAGTCCGAAAGCGACTAAAAGTATGCACGCGTGATTTCAGTTGAAGTATGATTGTTTAATCATACTTGTTGGCGCGCCTGTCACGCCCACATTTCCATTCTATCCTCCTTTATCTGTTCTGTGATTTCACCCACTTCCACTGAAGCTATCGAGCTGAAATTTGGCACACATATTTGGTTCCGATGACAATGCATGAAAATAAAAAAAAGGTTTTAAAAAGCTTTTTAAAAAAAAAAAAAATTAACGGTATAATTTTATTGATAGTGTACATATATCATAATCAGGAGCGTCACCCGGAGGTGGACATCTGGACGTTCATGCAGGGCTCGTCGTTCTACTTCCGCAACTTCGTCGAGCGCGGCCTGCGCGAGGTGGGCGAGCAGCGCCGGAAGCCGCCCGGGCCCATCTACAGGCACGACTACAAGGCGGACAATATCGGTCAGTGTGTTATGTTATCTATACACCCGGAGGTGGACATCTGGACGTTCATGCAGGGCTCGTCGTTCTACTTCCGCAACTTCGTCGAGCGCGGCCTGCGCGAGGTGGGCGAGCAGCGCCGGAAGCCGCCCGGGCCCATCTACAGGCACGACTACAAGGCGGACAATATCGGTCAGTGTGTTATGTTATCTATACACCCGGAGGTGGACATCTGGACGTTCATGCAGGGCTCGTCGTTCTACTTCCGCAACTTCGTCGAGCGCGGCCTGCGCGAGGTGGGCGAGCAGCGCCGGAAGCCGCCCGGGCCCATCTACAGGCACGACTACAAGGCGGACAATATCGGTCAGTGTGTTATGTTATCTATACACCCGGAGGTGGACATCTGGACGTTCATGCAGGGCTCGTCGTTCTACTTCCGCAACTTCGTCGAGCGCGGCCTGCGCGAGGTGGGCGAGCAGCGCCGGAAGCCGCCCGGGCCCATCTACAGGCACGACTACAAGGCGGACAATATCGGTCAGTGTGTTATGTTATCTATACACCCGGAGGTGGACATCTGGACGTTCATGCAGGGCTCGTCGTTCTACTTCCGCAACTTCGTCGAGCGCGGCCTGCGCGAGGTGGGCGAGCAGCGCCGGAAGCCGCCCGGGCCCATCTACAGGCACGACTACAAGGCGGACAATATCGGTCAGTGTGTTATGTTATCTATACACCCGGAGGTGGACATCTGGACGTTCATGCAGGGCTCGTCGTTCTACTTCCGCAACTTCGTCGAGCGCGGCCTGCGCGAGGTGGGCGAGCAGCGCCGGAAGCCGCCCGGGCCCATCTACAGGCACGACTACAAGGCGGACAATATCGGTCAGTGTGTTATGTTATCTATACACCCGGAGGTGGACATCTGGACGTTCATGCAGGGCTCGTCGTTCTACTTCCGCAACTTCGTCGAGCGCGGCCTGCGCGAGGTGGGCGAGCAGCGCCGGAAGCCGCCCGGGCCCATCTACAGGCACGACTACAAGGCGGACAATATCGGTCAGTGTGTTATGTTATCTATACACCCGGAGGTGGACATCTGGACGTTCATGCAGGGCTCGTCGTTCTACTTCCGCAACTTCGTCGAGCGCGGCCTGCGCGAGGTGGGCGAGCAGCGCCGGAAGCCGCCCGGGCCCATCTACAGGCACGACTACAAGGCGGACAATATCGGTCAGTGTGTTATGTTATCTATACACCCGGAGGTGGACATCTGGACGTTCATGCAGGGCTCGTCGTTCTACTTCCGCAACTTCGTCGAGCGCGGCCTGCGCGAGGTGGGCGAGCAGCGCCGGAAGCCGCCCGGGCCCATCTACAGGCACGACTACAAGGCGGACAATATCGGTCAGTGTGTTATGTTATCTATACACCCGGAGGTGGACATCTGGACGTTCATGCAGGGCTCGTCGTTCTACTTCCGCAACTTCGTCGAGCGCGGCCTGCGCGAGGTGGGCGAGCAGCGCCGGAAGCCGCCCGGGCCCATCTACAGGCACGACTACAAGGCGGACAATATCGGTCAGTGTGTTATGTTATCTATACACCCGGAGGTGGACATCTGGACGTTCATGCAGGGCTCGTCGTTCTACTTCCGCAACTTCGTCGAGCGCGGCCTGCGCGAGGTGGGCGAGCAGCGCCGGAAGCCGCCCGGGCCCATCTACAGGCACGACTACAAGGCGGACAATATCGGTCAGTGTGTTATCTTATCTATACAAGGGATTTCCAAACTGGGTTCCGTAGAATAGACATCAGGGTTCCTCCAAAATTTATTTCGCACATATCGTTGTGAAACAGGCTTCCTAATAATAATTGGATTCTACCTACAATTGTCGGACATAATACCGAACTATAAAATAATTATTCATAAAACAGTAAAACAATCACATTCTTCACATTAAAACTTTAAGTTAAGAATAATGTATATTACACATTTCTTTAAAAAAATGTTCTTATAAAGTTCAGTGTTGATTTGTAATCATTGGATATGGGGTTCCCTAAAATATAAGGTATTTGGTTGGTATTCCGTAATCAGATCAGGGTGTTAGTTTAGGAACACCCTGATCTATACTACCATTGATATACTACCTACCGTAAGATAGCGCATGAACGTTTGAGACGTGGGCCGTGAAGGATTGCATAGACGCGACTCTAGCAGTCCGATTCCGTAGTGCGTCATCAGCCGACGGTACGTTATAAGTGCGCGTTCATGTATTGTCGAAACAATAGCCTTAAAGGGTGAAAAAGGATGGAATTTCATGTTTTGCGTTATTAAACACATTATACATCATATCGTCGTAAGCGTGTATGTAAAACACTAGTGGACGCCCGCAGCTTCGCTCGCGTGGTATTAGACATAACAATAGTTTCGTTTACACCTAGTAATATTATATAGCCTATGTAACTCAGTGAAGAAGCAGCTTTCTAATGGTGAAAGAACTTTTGAAATCGGTCCAGTAGTTTTTGTGTGAAAACATTACAAACAAATGTTTTCTCTTTATAATATTACTATTGAAGTATAGATGACGTGTTTTGGTCGGACCACTACCCTCCAGTGATAGTATGTAATTTAAACTGTCTGTTTCAGATATAAGCAACGAAAGCGATGAAAAATCTCACGTGATTTTCTTGGAACGACTAAGAGCATTACAGGTAACATTAATAATCATTTGTTAGCAACATTTAATCAACTTTAAAAGGAGCTGGTTAACAACCTGTTTTAATTAAATTTAGTAAGTGGTTTTCGGTTGTGTTCTGATCAGGTTATATTTTTCTAGACGCGACCATCTTAGTCCTCAACCTACCAACGCATCTGTGACAAAAACTTTCAACGAGACTTATAAACCTTGTTCAAGGTCTATCACAGTTGTATGTTATTATCCTTAAAAATATCGTTACCCGAGTATAAATATTTATCTGCTAAATAATTCGCTAAATGATTCGAACCCGGGAGCATCGTTTGGGTTGTCACCGTCACTCACCACCGCCCCATAGTTGTTGTAGTAGTTGCTAAAAATAGAAAAACGTAGTTATGTTTCCCCGTAATTGTATGTGATTATATTTATTGTGCTTAACTACCATTTTGTACCTAATAAATTTAGTTTAATTGATTGTATCGCAGGCCAAGGCGGGCATGACCAAGGAATCGAACCCGGCGTCGCAGCCGCGCACGCCGGCCGGCGACAACCGCTCGCTGGGCGACTCCATCCACGAGGCGACGCTGCCGCGCCCGCATAGCATCGACCCGCAACTAGAGGTTACTATTAATACTACTATTTTACTTACTATTATTATTACTATTTATTATTATACTAGTGGACGCCCGCAGCTTCGCTCGCGTAAAATTAGATCCATTAACGACGTCTGCCCGCGTTCCGGTTGCCCACTTGACTTCAAAAACGGCAAAGTTTCATACAAATTCAAATTCAAATAATTTATTTCGCTATGAGGTGATTACACACGCTTAACGAAAGTCTAGGTAACTACAAACTACTTAAAGAGATATAATGCTATTCTAAACTGATTAATATAAAGCAAAGGATGAGCTATTTATCCTTGAATGAATAACTACTTTTGCACCCCCGTTTTAACCTCTTAGGGGGTCAATTTCCAAAAATCCTTTCTTAGTGCTCCCCTACGTTATAAAAGGAACCCCTGTGCAAAATTTCAAGTTCCCAACCCTTATAGTTTAGGCCCTGCATTGATATGTCAGTCAGTCAGTCAGTCAGTCAGTCAGTTAGTCAGTCAGTCAGTCACCTTCTCCTTTTATATATACAGATGTAGTTAGTAGCCTGCTTCAAATCGTTTTCCATGCAGAATTACCTCGACATGAAGGGATGTTTTAAAATATAATAAGCTTTTTTCAGCGGCATGCTACATTTAAGATTACCACTAATCAAAATCTAGCTACACCCGCAGTTTGTCCGTGTTATATTATAATATAATTGACGTGCCCGTTGGCGCAATCGGTAGTGACCCTGTGTTGTGCCAGGGCTTGTGGGTTCAAATCCCACTCAGGACAAATATTCGTATATTTCTGTGTCTGGATGTTAATATTATCTATTTAAGTATGTATTTAAGATATCTATGTATGTATGTATATCATATCCATATCACAGGCCTACTTTGGGCTCAGGTGGCCGTGTGTGAGAATGTCCAAGATATTTATTTATTATTATTTTAATTATTACGATAACATCCGAAAATAGCAAGTTGAAGTGGCAATGGGCAGACCATGTCGTTCGAAGGACTTCACGGTAACAGGTGGGGAAAAAAGTCTTCGAATAAAATTTTGTGAGCACATATTGGGTGTTATTGATCTTAAAACTACATACTCTACTAGTGTTAATTACAGAAATGTTTAAATCGATTCCACTTTCCTTCCAGCTCCACACAACTCAAACGTTGTCGCAGAGAAACGAAGCGGAGGTCGGCGCGTTGCGTCTTAAGCTACAGCAAATCAAAAGCTCCTCAAAGAGATAGGCCTTGCATGACTAAGTGCCGCGCGAAATTCGACCCTAAAACATTAGCCTTAAGGTCGCGGTTGTAGACTGACTCCCACGACCTATTGGTGCTACAACGGAGTCCTATATGTATGTTTACGGTGGACACACTAGGATAATTTAAGTCTGACTGTCGGTTAGTAATCGGTAAGCTGTACATGATGACAACTGCAACAGTTTGCCTGCTAATGTCGGCGCCAGTTAATCAAATGTTCGCAAATGTATAAATTGGCAGCTGAATAATAATTGTGCTGCTCGTTTGCTATAATCCCTTGACTACATTATATTCATAATCTTTATTTATTTTCACAGTTCATGTACACAATGAAATATCATAGAAATAGTATTCATGGATAGTTGGAAACTCCGTCTAAAATATGTAGAAGGGAAACCATGTACATCACAACCTGTTCAATGTCCTTTAGGGCACGTTTATCCGGGATGAGAGGTAATCTGTTGAAAGGCACACATTAAACAAACTATCTGCCTAGTGGGTCCACAACCTAACACAACCACGACCTTAGAATAGAAGTTAACATAAATGCACCTACATTTAACTCTTGTGATATATATGTCCTTGAAATATGTGTTAGATGTGTTTTAGAAAGAACTTCATATTGTAATCTCATTAATTCCTTACAAAATTCCGCCGTTTTATATATAAGTTAGTTCTTACACTGATTTAGTGAATATTTCTCGTTCGGTTAGCAACGTGATTTGAGAGTTGGTTTAAATTATTTCCCTTACTATGGTACACGTTTGTCATGACAATATTTCTATACAGTATCGTCCAAGGCAGGGTATGAAGCTTCAACTAATTGTATGTAATCAGTGTCTTAGTAAGGGACTCTTAAAATTCTAGAAGGATTAATGTCTTGCCAGTTTAATGTTGGAGTAATGTGGCACTGAAGTATGAGGAATCACGGTTTGAACTATTGTGGTAGAACATTGATTTATCAAGTTAAAGAGAGGTGTATAATATGTTGTTGAAATGGCACGTTTAGTTGACATTAGAATCTGTAAAAATACGTCACTTTTTGACAAGACATTAAGCAAAAGGTGAGCAAATTCTATCAGATTTTGTGTGTATTGTGCCAGATAACTTGTTAACCTTTCTTACACTTCGTATGTCGATGTGGTAGAATGTAATTTTGTGTGTTTCTCTGTGATGGATGAATTGTAAAATTTACCAATCAAAGATTACCAATCTTTAGTGTCACACTAAATTGTTTCTCATGTTAGAACGCACGATTGTGAAAAAAGTCATTGTACCTAAGTAAAAATTCGGCCTTAGTATCCTAGATTACATTATCTTTTATCCGTACAGGTATCTTCGAAATAACATTGTGAATGTTGCCTGCGATAACGAAATCCTATTTTAAGTAGAAGCAATTAATAATTTTTCTATCGATGTAATTCTGCACGCAATAATTAAATAAAATACGGCTGTATAAAACCAAATTAGCAATTTATTTTGTATTTTTTTATAATTTTGTTGATATATTCATGGCAGTAGTGAAATATCGAAATTTTGTTTTCTCAGTCAGTAGTCAATGCAGTCTTCATAGTAATGAAAACCACCATTGATAAAATTAAATTCGTATTAGAGGCAATGGTTTGGATTACTGTTGAATCTGGTAATATTATAAAGTTTAGTGCGTGGCAGGCTGGCGGCAATTTAGATGCGTTTTGCCGTAGAAGTCACACACATACTTCGTTCGCTCGCTGCGACCCATAGACGTCCCACTGCTGGGCACGGGTCTCCCCCACAGACGCTTCTGCGAGAGGTCTAGAGCATACTCCACCACGCTGCTCCAATGCGGATTGGTGGAGGGGTTAGTGGCCAACCCAGTGTCGAATGTTCTCAAGCCACCCGAAGGTCTTCGACGAGGCTTGACGACTGTTTCCAGCATTGAAAACAACCGGGACCGACGGCTTTACGTGCCCTCCGAAGCACGGTAGCGTCCATGAATTTTTGCCACTAGCGGTCACCCATCCACAAACCGACCGCGCCCGTCGTTGCTTAACTCTTTCGATCACATTGAATCGAAGCGAGCCATTGGGCTATGGACGCTACATACTTCGTTACCTCGCATGTATTCTTTCACGTGTAATTGACATTTGTATGTGTTCGTTTATGCCTGCCATACATGCTATTTCCGTACGGAACATATTATTAATACGTTCATACGTATACGTTTCGAATGCAGGTCCGCGCGTTCGGAGACCATTCGGAAAATAACCTTTGCCGATTATTTGCATATCGGCGCGCATATCTAAACCGTACTGCTAGTAAATATTCCGAATGATTATAACTAAAGTATGCGTTAGTCTCACGAAATTCCAATTCGAAATTACGCATTAGGAAAACGTGTGTATATTATGCTGCCAGGCTAGATCGTACGAAACCACATTCAAAGTTACTTTCTTGTTAATGTTTCTTTTGGCTGAGATATGTTGATAAGTATGAAGGATACTGATACGCAGGTAATCTTAATTGTTCGAGTAGATTAGGGTTATATTATTATGTTAAATAACTGTATAGCGTGCGAGGATGTTGAGTTTTATGTTACTAGTTTCTGACTCGGGTGCTCTTAATGTCACATGTTTATTCGTATGTTAATATTGTTGTGGCGATTGTTACATTCTAGCTTCGTTTAAAAGTACAATTATATTTTGACTGTTCTTGAGATGCAATCTTTTCGAGTAATACTCATTGTTTCGTTAGGAAATTCCATATCTTCTTTGTTTGTTTAATGAACAAATGATCATCCAGTATGTTTGTCATGAAACTTGCAAGCTGCGATGAGGCCATTTATAAGTATTTTAGTTTTTTAATAGTTATTTTACCGTCTAATACAAAATATAAATCGGAACATTCCCAACATATTGGTTTCATTTCATTAAAATAGTCCATTTCATTATTGTATTGACAGGTTATGTGAACTTTTTCATGAATATTGTTAATGTTAACTATTGTACCATTACCATAACCATTGTACACCCATGAGTTACTGTTCAACATTTATGCATGGATTTTGAAGTTTATCAATCAATTAAAATTATGTTTAAAGCTTTTTAATTGTTAATACTGCCGAAAATATTAAGTTTCAAAGCCTTTTCTATAGATAAAAACCTATTTTAATTATAAATATTTGGAAAAATTTATAATTTCAACATATTTTTAATTTAGCAATGACTGAGTACATTATTTTCTATTATTTATGATTTCGTGTGTTTTAATGTTTGTCAGTCAAAACCTATTATCTGATAAGTGATCGATACTATAGTAGCTTTTGAAATGGATTTTCAACATTAATTATTTAGTATCCAACGTGTTATAAAAGTTAGACTCTAAAATAGCATAAGTAGTGCTTAACTTCTTGAAAATCCATTGCAAGCTAGATTATTATCATTAATTAATGAAAATTGCTGTATCAAAATTATATTTTCATTACATTTTTACACTTAGGGCCCAAATAGTTTTTCACTGACATGTTATTTGCTATTTGTTTAGGAAACGCTTTTAAGAATCTTGACTAATTGTGGGCATTTATTTATTTTATGTATGTAAATTAATGTATTAAAATCATGATATTGGTAAATAAAGTTCATAATACATCATTTTGACTTTCATTTATTCTAAATTCAGTATTTTTGCATTGATCAACATTGTGTACTTTATTGCTTTAAAAATAAACCCGATATATATGAATCGATATTGGTTCTCGAACGCAAAAAAAATCATCCAAATTGGCTTATCAACTAATGGCCGCCATAGACGTTCAAGTAAATTGATCAAACAGACTGGATCAAACCGTTTTATCGAGTGAACAGATTAAATCGATTGGGATTTTGGGCGTCGACATCTCCAGCGATGTGCAGTATCGGGGTCATTTGGAAAAAAAGCCAAACTTGCTGCAAAGAAGCTCGGTGTGTTAAATAGGGCGCGATATTATTTCACGCCCAAACACCGGCTTCTATTGTACAAGTCTCAAGTTCGGCCGCACATGGCACAATACTGCTTCCACCTCTGGGCGGGTGCTCCGGCTTACCAGCTGAATCCACTTGACTCCATACAGCGACGAGCAATCCGAGTTGTTGGCGATCCCAATCTTACCGGTAAATTGGAGGACCTCAGGCTCCGGAGAGACATAGGCTCTCTCTGTGTCCTCTACCGTATTTACAATGGTGAGTGCTCGGAGGAACTTCATAACATTATTCCACCAACCTCATTCAACCATCGCACTACACGCCGAGGTTTGAAGTTTCATCCACACCGAATCGACTCATGGCCTTCTACCACCGTACGATTCTCGCGGTCTTTTTTACGGCGAACTGGTCTCGTGTGGAATGAGCTTCCGACTGAGGTTTTCCCTTCGAGCTACGACATGGAACGCTTCAAAAAGAGTGTGAAACACTTCCTTCAAGGCAGGCAACGCACCTGTGATACCCCTGGTGTCGCACGTGTCCATAGACGACGGTGACCACTTACCATCAGGTGGCCCGTATGTCTGTTTGTCCATCCTATACTATAAAAAAAATTAAAAAAAAAAAAAAAAACGCCGCAACACGTAAATAAGACTAATGTCCGACCGCAGTCAATAAGAAAAACCTTAACTATCTGCAGCCAAAGGTCAAGGAACGCTTGAGCGAGATCAGAAATAACTCTTGGGGTAAATTTATGAGCTAGATTTGTCCCCATCTCACTAGACCTACTGGCAGTTGGCCAGATCACTTCGATCAGACACTGTAGCAACATTACCTCCATAGTGGAGGTGACGTCACGTCAGAATTTACCGCTGGCATTTGACGACGACCATAGGGCGGAATGCTTAGCTGACAGTCTGGAGGACCAGTGTTCACCGAGCACCCAACCAGCCGATATAAGTACCATATATAGTGAAGGTCTAAAGAGAAGTAGAGGCCCGCCTGGAAGCCTCACCTACCGACGACCCACTCCTACCTATCAATGAAGTTCGCACAGTTATTAAAGCCATGCATCCAAAAAGGCTCCAGGCTCCGATAGCATCTGTAATAAGGTAGTACAACGCATTTCTCCATTTCTATAATGCCTACTATGCCTCTTAACCAACTGTATTTTTCCGGAAAAGTACAGTGTACTTTTCCAAACGCTTGGAAAGAAACATAAGTGAAAGGAATTCACAAACTTCCAAAAAAAAGCCCAGATTCCATCCGAGCTATCGCCCTATCAGCTTGCTCAACACACTTGGCAGTCTATGAAAAAAAAGACCTTCGGACAAACAAATTGACTTCTTTGACTAGTCTAGTTTTAGGAATAAAAGAAAACATGTTTCTACCTTCGTGCCAAAAATATCACAAAGTGGTTAATTGTATAATTTCCAGCCAGCCAGTTGTCAAGTACAAGCCGTTCAATCGGTTCAATGACAAATTTCAATTTTTATATTGCTTTTGTGTTTATCAGCTTTTTATAAGATTTATTGGATTTTGTCGGAAGAATCTCAACTTGTTAAGGTTTCCCCATCTATGATGATCAAGAGAAGACCGCGTATCGAGCCCCTTCATCCCTTATAATTTATCTTGGTGACTGCCTCCCCGGCGTATGCATGCAAGCGAATTTGTTTACTAGAGGCTGGCCACCAGTTTTAAGATGTTAATCTCGACGTCTTTCACCGTCAGTCCTGAGATGATGGCGGGCCACTAAGCCCAGATTGCTGCGCTATTCGTTCCAACTCTTCCGGATTGTCAACGCTGTTGATTTTATGGCCAAGCACTTGTTGTCCAATTAGCTCACCTTCCAGGGAATCTCGGAAATTCTGCCAATTCACTCTGGCCGCATTGTATTGCCGGTGGAGCTGACTATTTCCGTTGAGTGATGGTTGATGGCGCGGACCTCAAAGCGTATTGCTCTTTAATCCATAAGTCCATAAAAATGCTGTGTAGGAAATTTGTCGGTCACCACCGTTTCCTGGACCACGTGGCCACGTGGTTTCCGGTTTTTTCCTATAGCTTTGGGAAAATAGGTCAAAAGTTAGGGCATGTTAGGTCAAAAATAATGTCTCAGTGAGCCAGAATTGAAGATATAGACTTCAGTTGATAACTTTTCTGATTTTAAAGGCGGAGCGATTTATAAACATGGTATTTAAGGCAGCGGACGGCGTGGGACCAAAGGATATCTTAAATAAAATAATATTTATTTATAAACAGTATTAGCTGAAGGGCTGGAGGCGTGGCGTACCACTGAGTACTTGCTCAGTGGTAGTCGTAGTAGTAGTATCATCACTTGTGGCGTACAAGCGAAGTGGTACATACATACATACTGTTCCTCAAGACTGTCGAAAAGTATTTAAGCGCCCTTGGTGAATCTGTATTTTTGGCTTCACTCTGTGGGTGTCATAGATAATCGCGTAACAGCGATTGGTTGAAGGTTGATGTTGGGGAAGAAATTTTATAGTATGAAAGTCCGCCTTCCGCCACATGTCCGCCATATCTACTAAAAATTGCTTCTGATATAGTGACGTTATTATTATTTTATGTAGATAGTGTTTTTCTGTAGATATTCGTTGTTGATTTAATTCGTTTTTAGTTTGTTTATAAATTGGTGAGTAGAAATTACATTCAAGTGTAGAATAAACATGTCTTTTTCTTCTAAACTCTTACCGATATGTGCATCGTGTTCTGTCAAAATAGAATATCTGATTTCTAGTTACGATTGCGTTAATTGTTAGTGTTATTTGTGGATATCATTAGGGAATATTGTGTTGTCTGTTTACATGTGCGATCTTGACTGTGAGAGTGTAAAAATAAGAGACCATCGTGTTTTTTTCTAGTCCCTGAACGGCGGACGACGTGATGGAGTCACCCAGAAAATTTAACGATTGCTATTTTTATTATTACTCAACGTGCACGAAGGTATGTTATTGCTTTTCCTCTGTTATTATTACTGCATTAGATATCATCAAATGTTTTAAAAATAAAACAAAACAAGGTTTTACATAACGAGTGGTTGGCATGAAGCGTATTTGATAATGGACTGTTTCGTAGGAATGTACTATTCCTATGAAGCAGAATGTGCTTTCATGTGTTTCCTGAGATATTTGCTTAAACCTTTTACTTCATTAACATAAAATGTTCTGTACTAAAAATGTAAATGCTCTGCTTGTACACAGGGTGACAACTGTATATTCCGTCATGAGCCATCAGCCCTGGGCTGTGAGACTATGTGTAGCGCTTGGCAACAAGGTAAATGCCTTGATAAACGCTGTAAACTTCGCCATATGGAATTGAGAGTAAGTATATTATTACATATTTGAGTTCTAAGATCCAATAAACTGTATGACATTAGTTTTATCTCATTTATATAACTTTAGCTTTCACATACTTGTTAGAATATAGTCCTAACTAATTTTAGCTGTGACTGAATTATTAGAATGTCTAAATTAATACGTGGAATTTCAAGTTGGAAAATCCCAGTCATTACTGGGGATAGAACTCAGGTCCCGATTTTTATATTCCTTTTTGATTCACTACACCATGTCAGGTCAGTCTATTGCTACAAGTAGATCTATATTACTACTATTTAGTTGAAGTAAGGGAGCATAATTTGTTGCTATTCCAGAAAAACCGCAAGCAGATTCCATGCTACTGGGAGAACCAGCCGGGTGGGTGCCGCAAGAAACACTGCCCCTTCATGCACAAGAATCCAGATGCACGCACAGATGGCATTGCACCTAGCCAGCCTACTGCAATACCCAATGTAAGTGCCAACATTAAGTGCAAACAGTGATCCCAGTCCCTAATTGAGTCTTGTTCAAAGTCAGTCACAGTTGTCATGGGCGGCAGCAGGTGGGTGGTGCTGCAAGCTCGTTTGCTATCTTGTATCCATAAAAATGCAATGTTTGCAATTAATATTACTGAAAAATTAGCCTAACCAAGTTGATTTTATGACTAAAGAGTAAAGGTTGATGGAAAAATTAGGTTAATTGCTGTAGTGTACATGGAATGTAGTATTTTACTTGTTCAAAACACATTTTCCTGCAACTTAGATAGTTCTGACCAACTACTTGTTTCCATATAGATGTTTAACAGGAAGCTCACACCATGAAAGATATTTGAAGTCATATCTTCCAACATACATTATTATTTTGTATAATGTGCAATCAGCTCCTTGAGCTAATACACATATATCACTGCACTTGTGTTCAATTTCACAGTTATTCAAACTTATTAAAATGTTCATCAAGTCAAAGTCACTATTTCACGTCACCTATTCCACTGTTCTACTACACAATTAGATAAAAAGTATTTATTAGATATTTAAGGTTGTTAGAGTTTGCTAGTCTTTCCAGTTTCATTACCAATATGGTGATATCAAGCAACAAAGAACCCACTAACTATGCATGTGAAATTAAAAAAGATTACTTCTATATCAGCAGGCGGTGGCCACCAACAACATGGGGGATCAGCCGGTGGAGCAGCCCGCTCCAGCGGTGCTGCCCGCAGGCGTGCCCACACCACAGCCCGTACCCCTGCTGTGGCAGCAGCAGCGCCAAGGTAGTTGCTATCTGTCCTACCTTGTGCTATGTATTACTTCTATTGTTACCAGCGGTACCATGATCATAGATTTTATTTTTTGCAAATCTGAACTGTTTGTATTAAAAGTAAGGAAGATAAACTAGTGTGTACTATGATTAGTTATTGTTTTAGTGAAAGGACTGAATTACATCTATCTTCTATTGTTAGTGACGTTCATATGAAATAGGCAAACCTCTGGCTAGAACCCAGACATATATTTTCTCATAATAAGACTATATGAGATGTCGCTGTCGCTGTATGGAGTGCAGATTTCGCCCGGCTCGAATGGTCATCAACTTTGTTACTAAAACAAAGCTTCCTTAATTTCCAGTGGTGCTAGACAGCGCAATACTCGGCGTGTTGCCCGCTTCGAGCGACCTGCTGGGCGCGCGCCGCGTGATGCCCCACGCGCCCCACGCCCACCCCCACGCCCACGCCCACGCCCACGCCCACCCCCACGCGCATGACGCGCCCGCCAGTCCGTACGCGCAGCTGCCCGTCGATTCGCTCGTAGTCAACTTCGAGGAAGGTATGCGTCTCTACTGAAACTACCAATAAGCCCCCCTTAAATGATTTGAGGTCAACAAATGCTTTTCACAGCAGTGATTGCCCGGTTGCATGGAGGTTTTAGGAAAAGTTGTTTAAATTAAAACAGAAGTATGTGTATAACTTCATGGTAATATTGTGTGAGTTTATAATATCTACATTATACCTTTTCATCTAAAATAAAAGACTGCTGATAGATTGCATTAATATGCAAAGTTATGTGCACGTGAAACTGATTTTTTCAATAATGTCAAAAATCATTATATAGCTTGCAGTGTGCATAAGGGCTTAATTAGTCTTGATAAAGAAATGTCTGGCCATTGTTACTGTGCCATCATGGGAGACATCATCTGTAAACAAATAAAAAAAATTATACATTAAAATCACGTAATAAATTATATTATGTTCTGCACTGGACTGCAAGAAACTGACCTGAATCTGAACACTCAATGACAGACTAAGTGAGTGAATTTTCATTTAATGCATATGTACATTTATATGTAAGACATTATTGAAGACAAGAACATGTGGTGAAAGCAGCGATAATAAAGAGGTGTACTAACTAAGGTTTATTATTTTGTGAGTTTTTTTTTCTTAAATTCTCAATTTTGTAATGTCATATACAAGCCAGTTATCCAGTGGATTATGAAGTAAATAGTTAATCTATTATTTGAGACGTAATTATGGTGTAGTTACCAACATTTGCAAATGGTATCTCAATTTGTTTGACGGGGGCTTAAATTAAGTTCATCAGGGACTTCGACGTTTTGTGAGATATATGTCGGGTGTAATGTAAGGACACAATCATTGTACCAGTTTGATTGCTATGAAAATGATAAGTGTATGTAAAGAGCTACACATACATTATGAAAAAATTGTGTGCTCTCCCGTATATGAAAACCTTAGACTATTTATGGAGCTTATGAACAATCCATCACATTAAATATAAACATTGTCTGCAGAAACTGCATTAGCTAATTATTGTGAGTCATTCAAATTGGATTACAAAAGCGGTTTGTGGATAAGCCCCAAAATATCTAGGTCTTTGACATCACCCAGGTAATATTCAAGAGTGAAAGATGTGGTAGGTGTGTAACGAAAATTAAGCAATAAGTAATAAAAACGCGTACAGGACGGGCGTAGGGTTAAGATTACTATTTAAACGTTTTCAACGCTCACTTAATCTTTATAGTAACACTACACTTTAGGCAATATGAATTTATGCTATAACTCGGCACTTAAGAATTAAATTCTGTCTTTGGTGCCCTGATCGGTGGCGTTTTGCATAATAAATAGTTAACATTGGAGCATTAGGCTTGCAAGTGTCTTGAATAAGTCGGATTGAATTTGAACTCTTATAGCACAGAGGATTGCCAGTATCAAGGTCCCGGACGGACAGAGTTTAATTCGCATAATAAAAATGTGCCAATCCGTCGGATACATGAATTTTATTGTTCTATGATAGTTATAATTTAGGTGTATTATTTATTTTATGATATTGTGTTACCTTTACGATTCGCTTAGGATGTGTTAGGCGAACTCGCGAACTTAAGATTTATGTTCGAGCTACTGTGTCGCGTAGTGAAAGTTTAATTTGTTTATAAAGTAAATATATTTGTTTTGCCATCCCTGTCTGCTGTGCGGAGTTAAGGCCGACTGCACACGCGCTACTTTCGGACCTGCTAACGATACGGTTTGGTTACTGTTAAAGATGATTGGAATCAATTTATTACTGGTCCATAAACACAGAGGACCTATGAATAAGGTCCGTTCAATGAAATCCGAAAATGTTTGTACGACTGAAATAACATAAAAAGGGAAAAATAACAAAAAAAAATATTGTAGATATTTATTTAAGTTTGAGCCCTTATGTCGTACTAACTAATGTACGTCAGTACAGTTTTATCATATTTTAATGCCATACATACAGTAAAACTGCAGATTGTGATTTTTTATTGGAATTAAAATAATATTGCATTGTAGAGAGTGTGCGGTCGGCTTGATGATAGATTAGAATGTTAGATGGATTTTGTTTTATGACATTAGTCAATTATACATCATAGTATTTATTGTAAATGTGGAGTCAGTTTAGGGCAGAATTTTTTAGTTATCTTTTTAAAAAACTGATTCCACACACTTGTTTAGAGAGGTGGTTTTTATTTATTCTTATATTTTCGCTGCAAGAAGTGCAGATTTTTGGTTAGTCGAACTGGGCAAAGTGTTACATTTTTATATACAATTATATGTTTTAAATTTACGTCAAGAGAATATGACCGATGCGATTGAAGCTCTCTTGGCCAGACTCACGGAAAGATTTGATTAGTAAGTGAGGTCGGTATTTTTATATGTGCAATAAATTAGAGAACATTATCTCTTTCATATCTTAGCTAATTAGAATTCATATATCTCGCTTTTTCATTTACATGTACGGTTATAATGTATAGTGATTTATATCACCATTAAACAGTTGCGGGACAAGTGGGCTCGAGGAAACTCCAGGCTAGTATAATCGCAACTGTTCTAGCTTGAATAGATGTTGGTATAATCCTTTGTCTACGATAGAGAAGTACATAGGTAATGATAGCTTAAATAATATATTAAAATACGAATAAAAATATATATACACGATTATTATAACTCATTATTATAGGTGAAGAAAAAAAAAGAAAAAAAAAATAAGCTTTATGCCTTTAAATTGTTTGTATGTTAGTACGTAGGGTGTTTAATGGGGCCATGGCAGTTTATAAAGGTACCCACTGCCACTGGCCCGCTATACTTTATACTTCGCACCGTGAGTGTTAGTTAGATCTAATAAATTAAAAAAAAATGTATCTTAGGGTTGCACATAGCGAGCACAGAAGTTTTTGATCGGATCGTTTGGTGTGGGTTCATAAACTGTTACTATAAAAACAGTATTTGTACGCAAGGTAATTTGGGAAATCATAGATTGTCTAAAATTTTGCCTTTTAATTTTTTTTAAATTGTCACTGTCAGAAGCCACTTGTCTACAAAAACAGCTTGTCGTATCCACAATATACTGAATATTGTGGATACGACAAGTTTGAACGCCAATGAATTTAGTTACCATCTGCCATTCTGCCATGAAGTTTGTCCGTGGCATTTTCATATTGGTCAACTTCACCCGGCGAATGCATTTTTATGATCGCTAATGGTGTTTCAAAAATACCGAAAGGGTTCTATTTTAAGGGTTCTCTTTTTTCAAATTCACAAGGGAGACTTCTAGTTGTATTTACCACTCAAACTCTAATTTCTCCTGTCAATAGATTATCTGTATCTTCTTCTTTTCCTTTCTCTTTGTAAGCAACTCATTAAGAAATTCGCGTGCGAAAATATATCGGATACGTTTATCTAACTGACGTCATATCGATGTCATATATATATGATAATCTGTGTAAGTACATCTAGGCCCTACAAATTTGACGTTTAACTAATTCATTTAAAAAAAAGGACATTCGTACCATAAAGAGAAAATCTGTGCTCGCTAAGTGCACTGGAGTAATCGTGCTTCAGATGAGTTTTATTATGTAATAGCTACGATAATTACGATTAGATAAGCGAGCGAATGCTACGCCGCTTTTGGTATTATCTGATAATGCTTCTAAATCGAAACAAACTAATAGCACTTTGATATGTAGCGTATTTAGCTAAAATATACTCAATTCTTACGTTAAATCTGGGACTTGTTATTCATTTTTATATTTTTGCACTGAAAGTAAAGTTCCTATAACAGAATTGTTTGAGAAAAAAAAAACAGACTTGTACGAAACTGGAATATGAAGGAATAATTTTTCACATTTGTTTAGGGTCCATGGTACGACTAGTCATTATTTTATTTATGAAAGTAATTAACAATATTTAAAAGTAATTAAACAAAAAAATAGTCTTGATTGGTGGCGGTAGAGTTAGGTAAGTGCGGAAATGAATTTTATATTATTTTTAATATGCTGGATTATTCTATGAAGACTATGATTTGTTAAATGTCTTCTCATTTCGTTGAGTTCAGAATTCATGGTAAGCATCCAGAAGAACATTCTAGTAAGTTGTATAAGTGGTATAAATATAAAGGATGATGTCCATTGGAGAGCGGAATGGCTGGTTAGTATTAGAAAAAGTTCAAGAATTTACGTTGTTCTAGTTGTACTCTCTACCGCTCCAAATCTACTCTCCAATGGACGGCGTCCTTTACAATTATTAGTACAAAACAAAGGGTTGCTTTTAGTAGGCAGCTTGTTAATAAAATATTGGTTTCGCTCGTACCTGTAGAAATGTTTAGTGTTTTATGCGTTTAATAACAGATGTTTATATCTAGATTATTCTTTTTATTGTTAGATTAAATGATCTACGGATGAATTTACTTCTAAATACATACACAAGTAAATAGCACGTTGCAAATACTGGCGGAATAATAAATTTGTGAGAACTATTTAAAACAAAAGCTAAATAATATTTTGAATGAGATTTAATAAATAAAAAGTCGTCTTTGTCAGTTTGTGAGGAAGTAAATAGACACTATTCATCATACGACAATGAGTCTTATGATTATGAAATTATTTTTGTAAACCATGTTGATTTTGGTGAGACTCATTTTTGTTTTACTGTCCACAGCGTTTGTCTTCTGATTATGATTATGAAATTAATTTTGTAAACCATGTGGAATTTCGTGAGACTCATTTTTGTTTTACTGTCCACTGCGTATGTCTCCTGATTATGATTATGAAATTAATTTTGTAATCCATGTTGATTTTGGCTCATTTTTGTTTTACTGTCCACAGCGTTTGTCTTCTGATTATGATTATGAAATTAATTTTGTAAACCATGTGGATTTTGGTGAGACTCGTGTTTGTTTCACTGTCCACAGCGTTTGTTTTCTGATTATGATTATGAAATTAATTTTGTAAAACATGTGGATTTTTGTGAGACTCATGTTTGTTTTACTGTCCACGGCGTTTTTCTTCTGAATATTATTATGAAATTAATTTTGTAAACCATGTGGATTTTGGTGAGACTCATGTTTGTTTTACTATCCACGGCGTACTCTCTATGGCAGACTTATAGAGTACGTCGAATTATGTCTATAGTTGCAAGCGTTGTATTGAAGATCGTGATTAGTAAAAAGTCTTCGAGGTTTAATATGATTCTGACGCCGATTGATAAAATTGTACGCTGAAGTAAGATAGGTTGTAGGGGGGATGGGGTTGGGAGGAAGTTTAGCATTTTTGATACTTAAAATTTAATTCCATGTCATATTTTTCAATGCACCGCTCAGTCCTCGAAATTGAGTCGGGTTTTAGCGTGATGTAGTATTTTATAGTTTTTCATGTAGGACCGGAGTACTGGCACTGAAGCGATGGGTAATTGTAATAGGATGATATACTAGGTTTTGCTTTTACTAAAAAGGTAATGTTAATCCCCAGGAAAAGCCTAAAAGGGATCGTTGTTATGTTAATCTTAGTATTATGGTTGTATAAGAAATCCAACATATGTTTAAAGTTTAGTATGGCGTGTGTTAAAAGAATTAATTCATTTATGCTAATTAATTACATAACTGATGTAGAGTACCGGCATTCGAGCAGATTGTACTACTTTGGCTTTGTTTTAACCGAGTTGTGTTTGTCAACAACAAGCAAAAATAAAAATGTTTCGTAAATATGATTTTTGTAATTATTTTTGACCGCCCATCCCGAGTCGCTTTCAGATTATCTGGCACTGCCGAGAACACACCAAAGGTCAATCGTGTCGGGTCGCATCAAAATTAATTACGAAAATCATTCGCGTTCGATTCGTAACGACTGTGACTGACGATGGTGTGTTCTTGCAGAGTCGGACAATGAGAGCGCGTACTCCTCGACACCCACCAAGGCGGTGTCCCCCGACGAGGCGATGCGGATCGCCCGCACAAAGTCTCAGGAGCTCCTGCTGTTAGAAAAGATCCAGGCGGAATCCGCCGCATTTTACAGTTACGACGCCCTCGCCACTCCCCTGGACCCGCAGAAGGAACGCAAAATCGTGCGCACCAATCTCGCTACCAAGTACGACAGCAGACTCTCCCTCGATGAGATGTCAGGGAAGACGCAGGAGAGACGAAACTCCCTCGACTTCAAAGTCCTGTCGCTGGATGAAATAAGAGCGCGCAAGAAGGGCCCCGAGATAAACATTCATCCCACTCCAATCACGTTGAACTTGAGCAGAAAGAGAAAGCTGTCCACTCAGGAAAGCGTCACTACATCGGGGAAAAAAATTATCAAAGTGGTCAGGAGCAACTCCATTGTGTACAAGAAACTAGAGCAGACCACTCCGCCTCAGCCCGGGCCGGTTAAAGTTGATCAGAAGAAAGTCGACGAGAGTAACAAACGGAAGCGCACCCTGTCGGAACTGAGCGACATTTACGACATGCACGAGAACGAGTTGGTCGACAATTGCTACGAGTTTAAGAGGATTAAAATAGCGGAGCAGACGTCTAAGCCTCGTCTCATAAGAAACAGGCATAAGAGTGCGTCGACTAGCGAATGCCGCGAAGACGAGATAGACACTAGCAGCAAAACTGATAACGATTCGGATACTGATGTGCAATTCGTCGGTGAACTGTCCGAGACTAGCATAGATAAAACCTTAGATCCTGAAGTCATATATGTCGATTCGACGAAGTTCGCCGAACCAGTGGACATTGTGGACTTGTGCGAGGACCAGGAGGACGGAGAAATAACAGTCGCAGATCTAGACTTGGATTTGGTGAAGAACGTTCCGGACGTAGTGGCCAGCTGTCGACAGTCGTGCCAGAGGGGCGAGAGCTCGGGGAAAGATGTGCTTAGCGACATAGATGCTCTGCTTAACGACGAGTTATGATCCGCGTGTGATTCTGACTGAAGTGATCAAATTGATCATCCTAAATGATGAAGCGTTCTGACTGTAAAAACAATGTGATTGGTGTTACGTTATGTAGAAAGCTAAAGGCATACTTTAGCTTTGATTTCATTATTGAAGGTAAGTGTGATTGTACTAAGGTGTGAAATTATTGAAGTTTAAGATTGACGTTTGTGTGCGCTAGGTATTTTAGTCCAACATATTTTGCTACTTTAAGTAGATATATATAATATATATGTAGGTATATTACATATTATCTTTACCTACATCTGTTGATCTGTTGTAGTAAACGGGTTTTTAATTGTAATAATCTCATCCAGACATAGTATATTTGGTGTCACATAGTATATTTTAACTACTATTGTAACATTTCATCTGTATTTAATCTTTTTCTTTTTTTTAAACGATGACGATGACGACGTTATTGTGAATATTATTGTTTATACAAGTGGAGTATTTTAGCGTAGTATCGTAGCGTCCATAGCCCATTGTCTCGCGTCGATTCAATGTGATCGAAAGGTCGGTTTGTGGATGGGTGACCGCTAGTGGCAAAATTTCATGGACGCTACCGTGCTTCGGAGGGCACGTAAAGCCGTCGTTCCCAGTTGTTTTCAATGTTGAAAACAGTCGCTAAGCCTTGTCGAAGACCTACGGGGCTTGAGAACATTCGACACTGGGTTGGCCACTATCCCCTCCACCAATCCGCATTGGAGCAGCGTGGTGGAGTATGCTCTAGACCTCCCACAGCATAGTCTGTGGGGGAGACCCGTGCTCAGTAGTGGGACATCTATGGGTCGCAGCGAAGTGGAGTATTTTAAATGACATTTAAAATATTATTTAGATAATAAAAATAATACAGATAAAAAATAATGAATGTACATAGTTCGTAGTATTCGTTCGTAGTAGTTAGCACGGCACATGAGCACCTCCCACAGTGATTCAGTGGTCACTAGTAAGAGGGCGCTTCGATCGCGCACAGCGAGGGAAAATATGAAATTCACTGGGTAGTTATTTTAATATTGACGTTACCATAGATAAAACTTAATTGGTTGTAATATTTTATATTCTTCCAGCAAGTACATTTTAGTACCTACATATTTTAATTTAAAACTAGTACTCTCTTGTTATATTAATTTTAATTTAAGATATTACTTATCTATTTTAATTAGTTTGCTTTTTTTTTTCATATTCGGTTAAGATAATTTAAATTGTAAGGTTTATATTTGAGGACTATAGACAATAAGGAAATATATTAAAAAGGCCGGGAAAATTCGTAACCTAATTGAATAAGACATTGTTTTCAAGCCATATTATTCTATATCTTACGTATACTGAATTTGTTTGGTTTTTGATTTTAGGAATATAATATCAACTGTTTAACCTTGAGTACAAATTATCATACATAATTATTTGAAATAACCAATTCCAAATCGTTGATGTAATACTTCTAGAAAAAATTAAATAAAGTGTGGCCTTTAAACAAAGAATTTATTATAATTTTTCTGTTTGTTTCGCCGGCGGTATAGTTGCCACGATTCAGTTAAGATGAGCTGCAAGGATTTTAAGAAGCTTTAATTAAAAAATTAAATTTAATTATTAAATAATATATGTAAGAGGTTTATTTCAGACTGTCTCCATACAAAATAAGGCTCATTAGATTTTTATGATAAATCTGTAAGTATCGATTAGTATTTGGCATTTTGTTTGATAGCATGTCGATCTATTGGCGCAAATGATGTAATCTCCAATGGCTGCCTCTATTTTCTCTGAAATGTATTGGTATCGATGATGGTTTCATGTAATAAAGAGTCAAGTATGTTTGATCCAAAAAATTATTTATTATGTCATAATGCAATTATTAAATTGTTTCATTGACATCACACAATTATTCACAATGTTTTAAGTATCTATACAGTTTACAGCTAATATTAATAAATTCGAAATTAATACCCTAAATAATTGAAATTCAGTTTTTCTAATGAATAATAATAACCTTAACAGTAATGGACTGTATTTATTGGTTACCGAAATGATTTTTATACCACTGATTCAATAGAAAATGTAACAATTTCCTTCTAACTGATAGAGGGAACGGTATTTTGTAGATTCTACATAAATTAAGGGTACTTTCCACATGGTAAAGAACATTTGATACAGTAGATAGTAGTTAATATCCATTACAATGCTTTACAAATGACAAACGAACATCAAATTATTTACATTGCATATTACATCAAGCCCTGTTTACATGTTTAGAAACAATATAAGTTTACAAGTATGAGGGTAAATAGTAATTAAAAGTTTAAACATTACTTGGGCTTCGCGAATTTCACTGAAACACTACATTCCAACTACATTTACATCAAATATACAGATTTGTATCCTAGCCTACCTACCTAATAATACATGCTTTATAAAATAACTTATCTTAAATATCAGGTTACTTTACTCAAATTTATTTTTAGGGTCTTATAGAACACATTCATAAAATCAGTAAGTCATCATATAAATATTGTTGGTAACCTAACAAGTTAACAAAATGATCCTACTTAAACTAATTATTAAATCAAAATGTACTTATACGAAATACATACTAGAATGTGCATGTATTTTAAATACATTCAGTGCCATTATTTGAATAAAATAGCCTGATTTACAATAAATACAATTTGAGCCTATATAGTTTGTGCTCGAAAATTATGATTTGTGGCATCTAATGGATATGTTGATTCTTTATACTATACGGTACAGTTTGGGAAATGTACAATTAATAGTAAACTTAAATAAAACTAACTACATACAAGGCAAAATTGGCTCTATCTTTGATACATTCAGGTGTTGTGATATAAAATAATAAGGTAATAAACGATAAGGTAGGTACAGTAAATAGTACATACAATATACAGTATGTTTTTGTTTAAATGCGCCAGTCTGGGGAAGGAGAACCTGTCTTCGGAAACAAACCTTTTTTCATTGAAATATTTCTCTTTTATTTTCATACAATTTACTATATGATGATTTTAGGATATTTGCCATCGAATTTTGAATAGTTAATCATGTGGCAAAGCCGTGAGACCTCCTCTATATTAAAGTTATTATTTTTAAATGTGTTGGTTTGGTAATAGTACATTATGATACAAGTGCGGTAAGTTGAAAATTACAGCCGAGGCGATATTGCTAGCCCGAGCCGTAGGCGAGGGCTACAAGAAAGCAGAGGCTGTAATTATCAAAGCGCACGTGTGTCATACGACGTTTTATAACATATTTGCGAGGAAATAAATTAATAAATTCATCATTACTTGATGACATTTTCAAATAAAAACAATGCAACGAAAAGAAAAAGCACGCGGAATAATTTTTACTTGTTCACAAAACGATGCGCGCGCATCAGCACTTTTTTTTTAAGGCAAAGACACAAAAACAGCCAGTATTACTAATAAAGTAAATTAATATTTTTTTGTTTTTGATACAGATAAATTATTGTAATTTATTGTCAAATTTAATTAAATTAAAGAATTAATTGTTTATTTTTTATATTTTATCTCCCAAAGTTAATTTTATTCATAAGATGTTAACCACTTTTCTGATATAAAAACTCTTTGCTAAGATTGAAAAAAGTATCGTTCGTTTTAGACAGAGCATCTTGTTAAACCGTGACCTTTTTAAAAAGAAATCATTACATTACAGCACAAGTGCGTTTTACTTTACATTACCGCACTTGTGCGGTAATGAGATACATTACGATATTGAAATTGGTGTAATAAGAGACCTTTTACGAGCAAATGTGTTATAAATAGCATAATAAACGCATTTAAAACAGTTATCGATTGCTACCTTCCTATTTTGTACTTAATCAATAGGTAATACCTCGAAGAAAGGTATGTAACTGAACTGAAGGATAAACTTTGTGGCAACTGACATAATTAAAACATATTGACATAGTTTTATCCAATTTAGTATTGTGCGTTAATTGGATTAGAATGTGTTTACAATAACTCTTATAGGTTGGTTGTAGGTAGGTACGGTTTATAGATTCCATTTATTCTCCAACAGTGCTTTTAGCATTAATTTCGGTAATATGTAGTCATAATAAGTTAATATATCAAGTGCACCACCTGCATCTTACACGGTTGGACTTACCAACTTGAGGGGCTAGGTTCGTTAACTAAGGGTAGGGTTAATTTATAAGATTGTTCACGAAAAAAATAATTTTCAGTGTCCCAATTTTGTTGATTGCAATGTAGAGTTGTGATGTCTATTGCTCTATCTATGATAACGGCCTGTATTAATAAATTCAACTCAGGATTCACCGATCCGTCTCCCAAGACCATAGAGCCGGTTTACTCAAGGTAACTAGAGTTTGGTTTATTAATACTGGTCGTGATGTATGTGGTGGGAAGGCGTGGCTAGTTCCACCAGGGTCACTGCAGACGAGACCAGTACTGCTGAGAGTCTTGTCCCGGGACCGCCAGCGGGACCGACACGCCGGCGCCCAGGAGGCCTCCGAGCTCTGTGTATGAAAGGTGTCACGTTAGCTTTAAATCAAACAAATATAAATATATAAATATCTTGGACATTCTCACACACGGCCATCTGACATCAAAGTAGGCGCGAGCCTGTAATATGGGTGTCAGAGACTGTTAAACATACATAGGTATATATTTTTAAATTGATATTACGAACCCGGCGCCGGCGAGTTAGTGTCGTGCTGATACGAGTGGTTGACGTAGGGGTGCGGCTGGCGGTAGGGCAGGTCGTACCGCGGGTACCCGAGGAACCCGCCCTTGCACAGCTCCGCCTCGCCGCCGTCGCACACGGGGGTCTCGGCAACCATGCCGCCGCCGTAGCCCATTGGCGTCAGCGGGCTGGAAACATGAGATATGAATATGATAGAAATATACAAATTACTGGACTGTCCATTAACAAGTCGAAGACTAAACTTATGGTGGTGGATCGTACAAACCAGTTAGATCTTCGTGGATTGCTTGACCTACAAATCGTAGACAACTTTGTGTACCTAGGCTCTAACATCAGCAATAACGGGTCTTGTGAAGGGGAAATACGGCGTCGCATTGGTATGGCCAAAAACGCAATGTCACAGCTTCAAAGAATCTGGAAGGACAGGACAGTATCAATTAAAACCAAGATGAAATTGGTACGGACACTAATTTTCTCTATTTTCTTGTATGGAGCTGAGACATGGACTATAAAATCAGCAGATCGAAACCGCATAGATGCTTTCGAAATGTGGTGTTGGAGGAAAATGCTGCAAATACCGTGGACAGCACACAGGACCAACGTATCTATCCTCAAACAACTAGGCATACAAGCGAGGCTATCTTCCACCTGTCTCAAGAAAATCCTTGAGTACTTCGGTCATATCGCGAGGAAAAATGACGACAATCTGGAAAAGCTTATGATTACCGGTAAGATCGAAGGAAAGAGGCCTAGAGGACGAAGCCCCATACGTTGGTCCGATCAGATCCGGACATCTCTTGGGACTACTTTCCACAATGCCTTAAAAGGTGCCGAAAATCGCAACAAGTGGAGAGAGATAACAAGGAAAGTGCTTAGTGGTGGTCACGACCCTCAGCAATGAGGAAACCGACTTGTAGAGAGAGAGATACAAATACAAATAGTATGTCGTGCGCCGCGGATCCGACCACATGACCAGGAAAATTCTGGACATGGAAACAACCTAAGAGAGGCCGAGGTAGACCACCAACATCTTGGATGGGAACAATATGGAGGGACATGAAGACGATGGCGTTACAGCCGGACCTGACCCAGTCACGTTTAGAATGGCGCAGTAAGATTAGGGAGGGCCGACTCCAAAATAAAAAGGAAATAGGCGCAGAACAAGAAGAAGAAGAAATACTAATATGCTTTATTGTACACCACAGGAATAAAAAAACATTAAAAGAAAAAGAAATAATGTAATGGTGGTGGCCAAAAGGCGGTCATATCGCTGCATTAACGATATATATAGGCCTATGTCCGTCTTGTGTTCAGCGGTCGCCCGGCTTGCAGGCTATCATTTGCTTTTCACGGCCGCGTGAAAAACGACGTGCGCGGTCGGTTTGTGGATGGGTGACCGCTAGTGGAAAAATTTCATGGACGCTACCGTGCTTCGGGTGGCACGTAAAGCCGTCGGTCCCGGTTGTTTTCAATGATGGAAACAATCGTTAAGCCTTGTCGAAGACCTTCGGGTAGCTTGAGGACATTCGACACTGGGTTGGCCATTAACTCATCCACCAATCCGCATTGGAGCACCATGGTGGAGTATGCTCTAGACCTCCCGCAGCTGCGTCTGTGGGGAGACCTGTGTCCGGGAGTCCGGGAGTCTGTGGGAGGATTATATAATTATTTATTTATCTAACCAATTGGGTCAGGCTGTAATGTTAGATTTAAGTTTGTGTATATTAAATAAATTAAATAAATAAATACATGTAGGTACACCAAAATGAATACATACCAAGCTAACATATTATAACTCACCTGTATGTGTCGACGTTGAGCGGCGGCTGGTAGGTAGGGTGGTGCGTGGGGTGCGCGGGCGCATGCGGTAGCGGCGCGGGCGGCGCGTGCGGCGCGTGTGGCGCGGGGGCGGCGTACCCGCACTCGGGGCTCCGCCGCTGGCTGCGGATCTTCTCCTCGCGACGCCACTTCGCGCGGCGATTCGAGAACCACACCTTAAGGTCGGCTCGGGTTATAAAGGTGCGCGACTACGCGCTATCAACTAGTTTCTAGATACGTTCGAGCGAAACAGCGCCCGATCAGTGACGACTGCGTGGCCCGGCGACTCACTCCTGCCGAACCGCTTGAACAGATTCGAATCCTAGCCGGGGCAGATATTTATTTCGCAGATAAATATTTGTACCCGGGTCATTGATGTTAAATTGTGTTAAGTCAAAGTCAAATAATTTATTTCGGTATGAGGTGATTGGACACGCATATGTAATCGCGTAATAGTTTAAAATCACGCATTATGAGGGTATAACTAAATTTGAGGACCCCCGCTAGCTACTTAATATCTCAAATATGTTAAATGTTCTGTTTTGTATACAATAATTAGTATTTATTTTCTGTACGCTTGCTATTATATAAGTTTGTTACTGTTATTGATTTCTCGGTAAGTGAATTATTGTTAATTCTTTAGAGAAATAATAAAGATCTTAAACCATATGTAACGAAACGTTGTTTTCTGTGACTATGTCTACCATCCGCAATATAATTCCATCTTATGAAAATTTGTACGCAATTTCCCTGCAGGTCTTAAAATAAAATTACTTCGGTACTAATAACCGTACCTACAAGTGTAACTGAAGTTGCCTGTTGAATTTTCAGGGTTCATTTTAATCCAGGTGTACTAAAGTGGACTATGAGTTGATGACAGTAGGACAAACATTTCATCAGTTGTTTGAGCCTGAGACTTTATATTTCCATTGAGGTTTGAGCCTACATTAACGTAAGTAAAAAATACCTATAAATAACATAGTTTAAATTCTGTTTACAAGATAATCTCGAGTGACACAGCAACATATCTTACCTGTATCCGCGCCTCGGGAAGTCCTATCTTGGACGCGAGTCTCTCCCGCGCGAACACATCCGGGTAATGGGTCCGCTCGAATTCTGCAACCGGTAAACATGAATGATGAACCCTTAAAACATGTAAGCCACTGATGATTAGTAGTATTGTGGCGATTAACTCGCACTCTAGTATAGGTGCCATTAGGGTTGCAACGATATATCGGAAGACCGATAAATATCGATATATCGAAGCCAAATATATCGATATATATCGATATCGGCGACAAGCCGATATCGATAATTATCATATCGAAAACTCAATATATCGTAAATAAATATCGAAAGAACCGCCTTGATTAAAATAAACATTATTATTAATTAAATAATAAACTGGCAACACTGTCTACAAAATATTTTCTACTCTAATCTGTGGTGAGTAAACTGTTAAGTTAATACCATAGATGCCGTGCTTTTTTAACCGTCATACATCGGAGGTTTATTATGATGAGTACATACATTATATTTAATGGAGTTCTGATGTAAGACGGTCAAAAAAGCACGAGTTATACTTCAAAGTTCTGTTTTTATTCACATAGGTAAGGCATTGAAAAACAAACTACTATAAGTACAGTAAACGTTTGATATAACTAATATTACTTCATTGAATAGCTTTAAAAAAGAATAAATATCGATATATCGATATATCGATCAACTAGACCGATATATCGATATATCAATATCGAAATAGTTCGATATATTTAAATATCGATATATCGATATTTTTAAAAATCTTGCATCCCTAGGTGCCATAAACTGAACGCACTCTGTCTTGTCTGTCAATTGTCAATGTCAGTATAGATGTAAATAAATGAAGCACAGAGTACATTTTATATAAAATGAAGGACTTCTTCGCTCCTAAAATGAAAATAGTTGTTTTCTTTTTCTTTGAGAAACCCTGATACTCTGAGGATAGCCTGCAGATCCATGTCAACAGTTCTCGCCACAGTCTCCGGCACGAGTGGGATCAACACCCCCACAGTATGTATGTTGATTGCCTCATTAGTTTTTCTAACTTGAAATGCCCGGTCGCAGCTCTGAGTTTGGATTTTCTCCCGGTGTATGGTAATTTGACTTAAACATATGTATCTGGTGAAAACTGGGTGTACCACAAACCTCAGCCTACCCTAAATAAATAAATTTCAAGTAAGAAAAATCCAATAATACCTTGCCCGAACCAGGGATCAGTCACACTTGCTACCACTAGACCTAGACTGATCTCTGTCTAACACTTGCTACCACTAAACTAGTCAGTAAACTATATCGACATGTTTTAAATATCGAGATCATCTGCACAACTTGATTCCCGGTTAGGTACTTGGTATTGTCGCCTGAATCCGACTCGTGTCGAGATTTTATAGAAGCCAAGTGCATAGTTAAGCCTTGTCGAAGACCTTTGGGTGGCCACTAACCCCTCCACCAATCCGCATTGGTGCAGCTAGGTGGAGTATGCTCTAGACCTACCGCAGCTATGTCTGTGGGGGAGACCTGTGCCCTACAGTGGGACGTCTATGGGTCGCAGCGAAGTGCATAGCATGTTGTCCACAACCCACCTCTCTCCAAGCTGTCAATCTGCTCGTTGGTGAAGCTGGTGCGGTTGCGCTGCAGCTTGCGTTTGAGCCGCAGTCGAGCCGCGTCGTCGTCGGCGCCGCTCGAGCCCGCGTTGGAGTTGTCGCCCGAACCCGTCTCGTCCGAATGCAGCCCTTCCAGCCCTTCTAGTGGCTCTTCACCTGGTTGGAGAAACAATTTGAGTATAAAGTGCTGTGGGAAATTATTGAATGTCCGTGTGGATTGCCAGACAGTGTTGTGTGCAAGGTTGGTAATAAATCGTTTAATCGTTCAATAAATCGTATAAATTTGAATCAAGCCTTCAGACAAGGCCCGCACGGAACGATACTTCTTACGGTTCCTACGTTACATTATCGATACGTTACGTTATCGATAGATTTGATTACAGCTAACGAGTGAGTTACCTCACTAATTAGTATAGTGTGACGACACATGGTGGGACTTGGCAGGGATGTCGAAAAAGGGCATCGTTTGTGTCAAAATAATACGTGATCACCGTTCTGTCTTGATTAATTTCAGTGGATGCAACTAATAACTATCAATATTAAATCCACAAAGTGTACATACTTGTATTCCCAGGTTAAAAATGTCAGGAATACTGGGCGACTATATATATCATGACTTAAATTTAATTCAGCAGTTTTAAGCATCCTTTTGAAATTGTTATAAAGTTAAAGACCATTACAAACTTTATAATATTAGCTACGTTTAGGTAGGTACGGTAGGTACTCAGAACGTTATCAGTTGAAAAGTGCTCGCAGTCTGAAATGTAAATGGCCGCCCGTCGGCTAATTGCGTGAAATTGTTAACGGCCACTCTCTATTTTCCGGCTGGATTTATCTGTCGGTCTCTTATCTCTTTACGGCGCGGCGGCGGTCCTCGTAATTCAATAACTGTTTTATGCATTGTAAAATAATGCGTTTTCGTTATGTATATAATACTAGTTGACGCCCGCAGCTTCACTCGCGTGGATTTAGACATAAAAATAGTTTCGTTTACATCTAGTAATATTATATAGCCTATGTCACTCAGTGAACATGCAGCTTTTTAATGGTGAAATAATTTTTGAAATCTCTCCAGTAGCTTTTGTGTGAAAACGTTACAAACAAATGTTTCCTCTTTATAATATTAGTATAGATAGCAAAGGAGCATGCAGCATCCATTCGCTGCCATTCATGACAACTGTGACAAGACTCAAATAGGGACTGTACGGATGGTTAGTCCAGTTAACAGAGAGTGTATTCGAATATATGTTCAAATATTCGTAGATATGATTTTAGTTTTCGATATAATTAAAAATCGGGGTCCTGGTTATACAGGGTTATTGGTAATTCGACGTATTCCCGTTAGGAGGTGATAGGGGTGACTATTTGTGATAATTTTAACCCCCATATGCATTATGCAAAAGTGAACCATTTTCGAGTTATCAAGCTTTTCAGCTTTTTTCCAAATAAGTCAGAAATGCAACATCAAAAATTTATTTAAAAAAAAGTATCAATTAAAATCTATTTTTTTCTTCTGAGATATAAAAACGATTAAACAATGGTTATTTATCAACATTAAAACTACAATTATCGGTCCAACTTTAAAAATGCGAGACGATTAACGATATTACTTCAATATTTTTTGAGATTTTTGTCCACTAAAATGCCTTAAAAACAAAAAAAACTTATATTAAACTTGGCTTGCAGATTATTTTAAAAACATAACCGTTTTCTTAGCTTTCCAACAAGGCATAATAACTATGAACTTATTTAAAAATACTGAGAAAAACCGATCACAAAGCAAGCAAGCGGAAATTTGTATTCAAACTAAACTTAAGGTCGTTCTTTAAAATTTCAAAAAAAGTAATTAAAAGCAATGCCCAATGTAAATAAAACAAAAAATATAAATTTAAAATTAAATTTAGAACCAGTAAAAGCTTAGTAATAATAAGTAACAATTAAGACATTTTGTAATTAAGCCTAATTAAAGTTCTTGCTCGAAGGGACTTCCCCTATTGCGTACGCAAAGTTTCATTATTTTTCTGAGGTGTAAGTTAACTACCGAAGTATTCAAAGTAATCTGCATTATGTGCAATATGTGCAAGAATTTATCGATGAACCACTTTTGCTCGCTTACGAATTTTTTTAACAAATGAAATGCTTGAAGACGTGCCTTTAGCTATAAGGCAAAACATGATATACTAGCAAGACGGATGTCCTGCAAATGTGATTCGGAATAATTTTAACACTTCGGTAGTTAAGTTACACCTCAGAAAAAGAATGATACTGCGTACGCAATAGGGGAAGTCCCTTCGAGCAAGAACTTTAATTAGGCTAAATTACAAAATGTCGTAATTGTTACTTATTATTAATTGTTCTTATTACTAAACTTTTACTGGTTCTAAATTTAATTTTAAATTTATATTTTTTGTTTTATTGACATTGGGCATTGTTTTTAATTACATTTTTTGAAATTTTAAAGAAAGACCATAAGTTTAGTTCGAATACAAATTTCCGCCTGCTTGCTTTGTGATTGGTTTTTCTCAGTATTTTTAAAATAAGTTCATAGTTATTATGCCTTGTTGGAAAGCTAAGAAAACGGTTATGTTTTTAAAATAATCTGCAAGCCAAGTTTGATATAAGTTTTTTTTGATTTTAAGGCATTTTAGTGGACAAAAATCTCAAAAAATATTGAAGTAATATCGTTAATCGTCTCGCATTTTTAAAGTTGGACCGATAATTGTAGTTTTAATGTTGATAGATAATCATTGTTTTATCGTTTTTATAAATCAGAAGAAAAAAATTGATTTTAATTGATACTTTTTTTTTAATAAATTTTTGATGTTGCATTTCTGACCTATTTTGAAAAAATCTGAAAAGCTTGATAACCCGAAAATGGTTCACTTTTGCATCATGCATATGGGGGTTAAAATTATCACAAATAGTCACCCCTATCACCTCCTAACGGGAATACGTCGAATTACCAATAACCCTGTATAAGCGTAGGCAGGTTTGTTGACACGACTATATTTGTTAAAATTAGTGTGAGGAGTTAGATTACATATTTCAATTTACACCCCGAAAGGAGTTATCTGAGCGCCTCTGTTATCTTTGGACTCCCGTAACTCACAAGTTCGTATTCAAACTTTGGCTACATTTGATTTATAATGAAGTTTCCTACTTTTCTCGCACCAATTTTACACCCAAAACGAAATTTATTGCTGAACTATTGAGTAAGGTATATCTGGTTTCGTCTGAACCAAATAGTAATTGCTAAAACTATATTTTTGTATTGTATTTTCATGAGATAAACTTATCTTACTCACGGCCGAAATTAATAACCTATCTTTGGATAGATTTCTACATGCACTTATAACCCAGTTTTGACAAATTGTTACGAATACGATACATTTCAAATCTAGCTACAAAGCGAAGACAAAGTGTCAAAAATTGGGTTTGAATAAAGAAGACAAAAGACTATTGGTTAAAATTGGTTTTAATATTTTTTTATGAAAGAGGAACCACATAAGTTAAAACTTTACCCAATAAAAAAAACTTCTTAATCAACATATTTGTGTGATGATAGTTTTAAATCTAAACCGTGTTAAGTTAGGTATATTATATTACATAATGTTTTTGTATTGCAAAATCCATTTATTGCAATACAAAAATAGCAAGAGAGCCATTTACATGGAACATATCATATCATATCTAAATTAAATTATGTATTTTTATATTGTATAGTCCATTTGATCTACCACGCTGCTCCTATGCGGATTGGTGGAGTTTCAACATTTCTATTATACATATCTAGTAAAGTATACATTGCTATTCAAACTTACTATGTCGGTTAAACATCCAACGACGGTGTTGGGTAAACGATATTGTAAAGATATAGAGATATTAAAAAGTATTAGTCTCTCTCCATATGTCAGTCTTACCCCACATTACTCATAAAAGCATAGTTTAGCGCCATCCAGCGGAATGCGGACTTGATAATATTATAAAAATAAAAATAAAACAACTGGCACGAACTTCCCAACGAGGGCGTCCTGAAAATCAGCGGCAGCGGGCTTGCCACGGCCATTTACTGAGGGCGTCCCATTTCGGCATCGCTAATTTTACATATATAAAATTAAAACTGTTTTGTTTCACATGTACCTATGTTGAAATAAACTTATGTCTATGTCTATGTCTATAATCCAAAGAAATAACCAGCTTTAGCTATCTGTGGGATGCCACTGGCATCGCCTGCTCCCCTTGCGAAGATCCAAAGTTTGGCGGCGAGTGAACAAGTAATAATTAATTCCGAAACAACCCCGATACGTTGGATTTATTCGAGTTGCGATTTTAATCTTCGGTTCATCCCTCTTAGAGAAGTGGTGAGCGTTTTAGGAAACTTCTGGAAACTTCTGCCAACTTCTGAGAGTTCGTTAAGCTTGAGCCAAATCTATTGACGGTAATATAATAAGTAATTTGTTTATTGTCTTGGCTACATTGTGGTACCTATTGAAGAATCGGTATTCCTTTTTGCAATAGCAAATCTGCATGACGATACCGGTAGATGTAAATTATAATGGTTAGCGTTATATGCTATATAGGTATTTTATGCATATACCCGACTGTTGCTCCCATGATATCTGTGACAAACTTCGAACCTACCTACCTACTACAACTTTAGATTTATAAGTAGACTAGCTTTTGCTCGCAGTTTCGCCCGCGGAAAAAATAATCAATCGGGCATAATCTTACTTCAAACATCCCAACATCCAAATATTCAAACTTCCAGACATCCAAACATTTCACATTTATAATATTAGTAGGATTGAAGTCAATAGTCCTTTGAATATTTAAATACAAAACTGCTTAATATTCCAGTCCAAAGAGGACCTACAATGATGAAAAGCACGTAGGTAAGTAGCCTCGATAACCACTCGAACCTCTTCTGACGTCCTTTGATCCCGTGTGTGATACTCTTTGATAACATTTTCTTATAAGCTCTTTTAGCTATTCACTATGACTAAGTTTCTATCGCTTAAATTGTCGACTTTAGATATATTTTACGCATTTTCAAGAAGCGAAAATCTGAAGGTCAACTTAGGACCGGACTAACTGTTTAGTACTAATTATTATTGACTAATAAGAGGAGTTTCGTTTCGTAAGGAGGAGGTTTTTTTTTAGTTTAGAAACAGTTCAATCTGTCTTTTTGCTGATAACATTGAAGACAGGATAAGCTTTACTATAGATACTAATAGATACTTTATACAGGGGTACAAAATCGATGTGTCATCTATCTAACGAACAGTTCAGATTAAACATTATTCACTGATTTTTTTCTTCTTTAAAAGCTGCTGGAGGTCTAGAGTATACTCCACCACGCTGCTCCAATGCGAATTGGTGGAGGCGTTGAATGTTCTCAAGCCACCCGTAGGTCTTCGACAAGTCTTAGCGACTGTTTTCAACATTGAAAACAACCGGGACCGACGGCTTATCGTGCCCTTCGAAGCACGGTAGCGTCCATGAAATGTTTGCCACTAGCGGTCACCCATTCACAAACCGACCGCGCCCGTAGTCGCTTAACTCTTTCGATCACATTGATTCGATGCGAGCCATTGGGCTACGGACGCTACAGTAGGCCCTTCCTGTAGTACAGTAGGCGTTCCCTGAAGTAGGCCGCTAGTGAATTTGTAACTACATATTTATCGTTATAGGATTGGATGTTAATATTATCTATTTAAGTATGTATTTAAAAATATCTATGTATGTATATCAGTCTCTGACACCCATAACACAGGCTCGCGCCTACTTTGGGGTCAGATGGCCGTGTGTGAGAATGTCCAAGATATTTATTTATTTATTTATTTATAGCTATGTCAGTCCGTACCTACCTAGCAACAAGCAGTGCCACGATGCTTAGGTACGTACTTTTCAAGCAAAGTTACTAAAGCTGGAACATATTAAAATAATTTTATAGACCAGTGGTCTATTTTTGAATCGCTCGCCGCCCGACGAGTGGTTTTACACACTCGACTGGCGGGCCGAGAGATACTCGTAAGTCTAAATACCTTGTATGATATTGTTTCTACTTAACGATAATGAGACGCAGTCGAGCGATTAAGTCAGGCGAAAACATCTCTGGTGGACTACGCTATAGACTTCACTTCGAGAAGTTCGTTTGATCATAGATAGTTTAACTAGAACTAAAATAATTCTATGACAACAATGACAATTCCAAAATTAATGCCATTATGAAAATGGAATCAATATCAATCCCAATCTCAACGCCAAATCACGGGCTTGCTGTGGTGTGTTCGCTTTCGTAATCCGGTATCCACCGGGGAGTTCCGCCGTCTACCGCGACCGACTAATCTTGATAATTTAATATTTATTGTAGAGCTGGAGATTCACACCAAGTATTTTGTTAATTTGTATAGTCATTTATAGTATAAAAGCCCTAAATAGATTTTAAACTTGTATGAGACAAAACCTGTCTCATAAAAGTTTAGGTACTTTTAAGTCTCTTCCCGAGCTTAACTTAACGGGCCTGTTCAAAAACTAAAATTACGCAGCACCGGGAAATATTTCCTATATTTCATGCCACCAGACGATCTAGAATAAATTAAGTTCAAATGTCAAGATCTCGCGTATCAGTGCGGGAGTGAGGGGGGTTGCGGGGGAGGGCTGGGGTTCCCGTAGCGGCGCGTTCATGTGGAAACTGACGATAACGGGCCGGCCTACCACGTAACCCTGCGAGCGATAGCGCTACCCGGCTCAAAAATGTATGGCCAATAACGGCCACTCTATTCATGACGGCATTTGGGTGATGATGGTTTGAGTACCTGGGGTTGCCAAGTCGGTTATGATGAAGTCGGACAATTTTTAAAGCTATTTGTGTTATGGTAGAGCGTATTTTAAATGTATTTAAACGATACCGTTTCTGCTGTGTGATAATTGTTTGCAATCTAATTATGCGCCGGTTGGAATGGAATAGTTAGGTCGACTGGTAGATAATGCTTTTAGCATTAAGTCCGCCTTTTGTACCACAAGCTTTTTGGTATAATAAAGAATAAATAGATAAATAGTTACCGATACGTTTGTATCTCAACTGTTGATAAATTCTTTACCTACAAACTATATCAAATGCCTATTCAACTAGTCTTCCCTACGAAGTTGAAAAATAAACCTTAAATTAAAGTATTAAAAATGTTTATTACAACGACGTAACTTAAATTAACGTCTTACCTAAATTTTTTTAAATCGATTTACGTTGTTACTCTTGACGTGATAGTGGTAGAATTTCTGTGTTAACTGAGTTTTTATAAACGTATCTGTCTAATTAATCTAATTAAATGCACCCTCAGTTTATGACACACAAACTGGCGTTAAGAATTATTTAAAACTAATAAAATTTTCAAATAGTTGGTCGCGTAGCATAGCTTCTACGGCGTAGGCGCTCGTAGACTACAGTTACGACTGAATCCAGTTTGTGTAAATTAAAATTAATCAGTCAATTTTTTAAGCTCAAGTATTTGATTTCATTAATTTAATTTAAAACCTTATTTTTGCATTTAAAATAATCAGGTCGAAAGGTGTGCAGTAAGGTGTGTACTCTAGACAACTAAGATGTTGGTTCTATAGGTAGAAAAGTACTCTGAATTATCCAGTATTCTAACTTGGTGCATCCCGGATAATTCATGCACATTGGTTAGTGAACCTGAACACCGAAACTTACCAGACTCGATTCCAGGCCGGGTAAAATACCTAATAGAATACTACTGTGGTGTAAGTGTGTAAGCATAGAGTTTGGCCATTTGTTCTCTAAATTTTATTCTGATCTACGTGAGTTGTGCTAATTATAAGTTTCGAATGTTTTTTTCTTACTGGACTAATCGATATTCGAGCAAATACTATTCTAAATTAGATAAACTATTCTGACTAGGAACGCAGATTATTACTAGATAGTTACTTCTTATTTTTGTATGTACTTTTTGTATGTTGTAACTTTATCCTTTTGGTGTACAATTAAGGAACCTGTCTGTCTGTCGTCTGTCACTTCATAAATATAATGGTCACAGAAAAAGAACACGAAAACATTTTCTAAGAGAGATGATGTAAGCCCTATAAATACTTGAACAAAGCTTTACAACAATAAAATTGTATGACACCAAAAAATAACTTAAACTGACGCCTGTATTTCCTCAAAGGGTATGTTGTAGGTACATACCCTTTTCAGCAGTTATGTGTAGGTTACATGTAATAGGTAGGTATTGCGCCTATTACTGTTCATCGGGCACAAATCCAGACTCTGAGCTTGTACTGAGAATTTCACGTTCTAAAAGCCCAAAATTACTTTGCTCTACCCGGGGATCGAACCTGGAATCTAGATGATGATTTTATCATGACTTTAGTTAAACAATTTATTGGTAAATATTTATGAAAGATACGAGTTAACATCATTTACAATCCTAATTGTATTTGTTTTTCTTAAATAACTAACCGCCCCCTACCACACTTGTCAACGAATATGACACTTCTAAACAATACCCCATAATTAACTAAGGATTTCTGTTCCCTATTCATCGAACATAAGGTTGAGAATGGCTCGGCAAATGTATACGAATATATGATTCGTTGTATTGGCGAGCCGTCTGTCAGCGCGAGAAAACATTAATGTTTCATGAATCTGTAGGTGGAAATGTACGGCCGGAGATACGTATCAGATAATAGATGTGTCTCTATTTGACGTCACTCAAAGCGGGGAGAGTATCTGGCACATTTCTGGAATTAATGCCGTCAGGAAGGTGTATAGCTTGCTATTTTTAGTTTCCGAGAAATAGAACGGGAAGACCAGATGATGGGATACAGTTAGGTATTTAAGTTTCTATCTTCAGCTTCAGTGCGTAAAGGTTTATTATTATAATATAAGTAGTGGACGCCCAGCAGCTTCGCTTGCATGGAATTAGACATAATAGTTTCGTTTACACCTAGTAATATTATATAGCCTATGTCACTCAGTGAAGATGCAGCTTTCAAATTGTGAAAGAATTTTTGAAATCGGTCCAGTAGTTTTTGTGTGAAAACATTACAAACAAATCTATCCTCTTAATAATATTAGTAGGTATAGACTATTTACTGAAAAACGGAAGCCTTCGGCCTACAATAGATAAATAACTGAAAATATACTGGCTAGTGAAGAAGAATAAAAATTTGAGGCTTCCTAGTAGTCTTTCGCTTTTAGATTAAAAGGATTATTAGTCTTTGAAAGTATTGAACAAGTAGCATACTACTTGCAATGATTAGAAATGAACTATCGCTAACATAGGGCTAGCTAACTCCCACTAACATTAAATTTCATATTTCCATTATCTAAAGAATACTGACCAATAAAAAATCAGTTAAATGTATTTATAGTCTGCAACTACAGAGTACAACATATTTTGTCATCAAACTGGACACCTAAGGTTTGACGAACCATGATATTCCCTGTTCTGTAATATTTACTGAGTACCTAAATTAAAAAGTGTGAATTAAAAGTCAACCTTGTAAGATGTTTCAATCGGACTGATATATGAATTAAACAGAGTTGGTCATGATTCAAGTCACGTGGCGGCCATTTTGTCAGTAATAGCGTAATGGCGGGAAGGGCTCGTCGCTCGAGCGCGCACAGGTGTTTAGCGGCCGATACGGTGTTCCGCGACGCGCATACTGATTTTTGCGTCTAATTTAAATAAAGAACGTACTGAAAGGTCGCCATTTTATTTTAAGCCAGTCAACGGTTTCATTTCGGTTCAAGAAAAATCAAAGTGGAAGATTATAAAAATAAATTTTGGTTGGTACATACCTATAATATATTACTGAATAAAAAAATGTAAACATAGAAAACAGATTATTGTAGTTATGAGTCTGATATTTTATCTATGATATTCACTGAAAAACAAAGTCCTGTAATAGACAGCTGAAAATATACAGGTATTTTTTATATAGGGGCACACGGAAGGGGCAGGAATGGTCTCATACACAAAGCACTCTAGCCTCAGAATGAGAACAATGAGACGATAACAGCAAGCTGATAATCAGACTAATTTATGTCAAATCTTTAATTACCCTACTTTATTTTGATTGAAGCCTTGCTTAAATAATTGTGCTTTTACCTATTCGTCAACGTTTAAAATTAACTGTACGTAATGCTTTGATAAAGTGGTATTGGTTTGAAATATAACTTTTCAGAATTTCCAAACGGTTTATTTATACCGAAATACATGTTATTATATATTTTATGTTAACCAGCGCGTACATACTAGGCGCACACAGTCACGTACAATATAGCGTAGGCAGTAGGTAGACGACATACGAGCGAGACATAATTATATGTACGTTGTTTACCCGCGGCGCAGCGGGGCGGCACTAACATTCCCCCGCCCACAGACGCCTTTTATTTATCAATCCGCGTATTATTGCGATATTAACGTAGGGTTATTGATAAATAATGATTGGGACTTCAATTGCTTTTGGATTTATTAAGTGGTTCATATTATTTGAGGGTTTCATTGAGTTATGAAGAAAAAAAGAGGTTAGGAAATAGAAAATAGGTTGTTTGGTTACCATCAAAGTATTCAGTGTTCGCAAAAGTCTTCGCTGATAAGCACTTATGCGAAATTAAGAAAAATTTGAAAAAAATAATTTTCTGATTTAGAGCACTGTCAGAGCTCGATGATTGGTTGGATCTAAAGATGGTTTTTTTTCGGCTAAATGTTGGATCGCAACGAGTGTTTGACGTACAGAGAGACTCTTTATGAGACTTCTTCGAGAGACTTCAAGAATGGTCTATCAACGAAAAAAATTTTCATCGAACGAACAACATTGCGTACTTATTCGATCAAGTTTGACAGCAAAAACTGTGACAATTTTGCTGGGAATTTGATATTATTTTGACACTGTTTAATTGGAGTTAACTGTAAGATTGGGTAGAGTTAGGTAGGTGAGATTCGTTAACGTTTTGGAAAAACATAATACATAACAGACAGGTTAGTCAGGGCTCAGCGTTACAAATTCCTAGTTTGTTAGGGGTTTTTCTAATAAAGAAATCTGCCTACCTTCGAGAAGCCGGCATTCAAGAAATCTGTTAACCAATGTACACTGGAGCAGCGTGGCTTAGCACGCTTTAGATTTAAAGCGTTCATTATGGGTACTTAAAACGTATGCGGTGAGCATTACTTATTAGTAAATCGAAGTAGATATAAATATAATAAGTACTCTCATATATTGACGGGAAGTAGAGATAATACCTACATTGCAATATTTTGATCCTTTGACAATTAAAACAAAAAGTCAGAATAGAATGGACTCAAAGGATACCCTGCATACTGCATTGTTCAAAGCTCTAATATCCAAGAACTCTACATAATGTAGAGCAGGATACATGAAAATATTAAAAATATTAATATGAAGAGGCAACAGTTACCTACAATTAAATCAAATCAAAAAATAATGAAGAAGAAAGCACTAACTGGACTATGTACAAAAACCAACTAACAAGAATAATTGTTACGAATAGTCTCTGCTCCGATTAGTTCTCATCTACTAACCAATTATATTTCCTATTTTATTTTGGATCAGGGTTTACATTTAATAAAAATCATAACAAAAGAGGCTAGGTAAACTTCTTTTTACGCTATAAGCTATGTTTAACTGAAATTAATTTTGTTAATTAACAGCAATACCAATTAGGTACTAATTAAAAATTGATTAACCTCTTCTTATTCCCTGCTTCCATTCATCCATCAGCCTTTTGAAGTCCACTACTGGACATAGGCCTCCATCCTTTTGAATCCAGCGGCTAACCGCTGACTTCTTCAAGTCTTCAGTCCATCGGTTTCCACTCGAGGGCCTTTCTTACCCATCGTTTGTCCGACCTACGAGCAACGTGGCCTGCCTATTTCCCTACTGACATACCTATGCTTAACGAAAACTCCTCGATGAATGAAGAAAGGTTCGTATCTCCTATAGATAGAAATGTCCTTTAAATCATTAAAATAAGTAAAAGATAAAAATCTATTACCAATTTTAATCAAAAAATTATTTAACACTTTTTTAAGCGCATCAATTTAATGTTAACAGCTGTAATACTACATAATTTTAGTATGTTAATATGATCATAAGTAGCGGGATTATCAACGATTGAATTGGCACACAGAGATATTAGTATCTAAGTGGAAGCAGAAACATATTAAAACATCTACACGTCCGTAACCCTTCAGGGCCGGGGTTTGCAAATTAACAGCTATAATTACATGTAAACCGTATGAACAGCGAGGGGTGTACCAAACCGCCCTTTAGCTACGTTTTCATGTTTTATAATCCTGTTTCATGCGTTATTGGCTCAGTAAACCCTTTGTGCCGTACGTACGTTCGTACAGAGTGCGCTCTTGTAGCGGGATGATGCGGTGATTTGCGTAGGTATCCGAAATTAAATATCCGAAACAATGACCTAACTGTCAATTGCTTCAAATTGTTTATAGATTAAATTAGATTTATAAATATAGATTTCATTAACTCCATTAATGCTCACCTTGTACAGTTTAAATTATTATAATTAAATTAATATTTAAAAATGTTTTCTTCTCAAATACATGTTTTTATGTACCTATTTTTGTTATTCTCTTTTGTTACCATAAAATCATCCGAGTGAATTTGACGGTTTTTCATTGATACTGAGATTAAGACCAACATTCAAAGCGTTATACGATATGGCTATCATATACGCGATAGGTAAATTCTGTCTGAAGTCTGAATTCTCAATCTTGCATGTTTTCGTTAAAGCAAGTAATATTAAATACCTACTTGAGATTAAATAAACTACCTAGTGTTTCAATGCCTAGATAGTACGAGGCTTGGTCAAGCGGTTTAAACTCCGATATATCTTTACCCTATAACAAGATAATCATTATGTTAGTTCAAAGCGTATACCCTTGGCAGGGAAGGGGTTTTAATACTGTGGTGCGTCTGACTTAGTTCAAACGTTGCACCCTAGTTAGTCGAATGTGCCAGATAGGGTTATGTAGGTAATGGCGGAGGCTTAATTGCTATTTTGCTTGCGTGTATGGCTCGGTTTGAGGGATCTCTTTCATACAGTTTTTGGCGGATTGGGCACGTAATAGGTTTTATGGGTTTACCTATTTATCTCTTTGTATCTAGCGTCCATAGTACGAGTATAATGGCTCGCTACGTTTCGATGTGATTGAAAGAGATAAGCAACGACGGGTGTGGTCGGTTTGTGGATGGGTGACCGCTAGTGGCAAAATTTCATCGGCGCTACCGTGCTTTGTAGGGCACGTTAAGCCGTGGGTTGTTTTCAATAGTGAAAACAGTCGTTAAACCATGTCGAAGACCTTCGGGTGGCTTGACAACATTCGACACTGGGTTGGCCACTAACTCCTCCACCAATACGCATTGTGGAGCATGGTGGAGTTGCGTTAGACCTCCCGCAGTATTGTCTGTGGGGGAGACCCGTGCCCAGCTATGGGTTGCAGGTTTTTTTTATTTAGCGTTTGCCTTTACGGTAGAAAACAAAAATCTATGTAAGTATTATTTATACAGTCAAACCTGGGTAAGTGAGAACTGGATAAGTGAGAAAACTCTATAAGTGAGAGTAATAGCCAGAACCCGTCATTTTAAGCTCCCAAAACCTCTATTAGCGAGAAACAGAAACCTCTGTAAGAGAGAGTCGTTTTTCCCTCATGGACCTCCGTAAGTGAGACTACTACTTATCTATACCTCTATAAGCGACAGTCGAGCTTTATTTATTTATATTATTTAGGAGGAACTATAGCTACAATCTGCTATTTTATGACTCATTCTTCGTGGAACTTCCTACCATGGTTTTTGTATTGTTTTCTCGTCAATATTGTACCTATTCTATACCTGGAGAACAAACCGACGACGATATCGCTAAGAATTGTGTGAACACCTGTATTGCTGGAAATGACAGTAAAGACGAGGCACAGATTCCGGAAACAGAAATAAAGATTATTCCAATGAAGCTAGCTTTAAATGCGTTGGAGACGGTCCATCAGTACTTTGAATACGCGGCGGTTGTTGATCAAGCAATATTCGACAAAATTTATGAGTTAGAGAAAAACATTAAAAATACAAAAATAGAAACCCAAACGAAATTGACGGATTTTTTTAAGTGTAAATAAGTTCTAAATAAAATAAAATTATGTTATTGCTGCGTACCTCTATAAGAGAGAAACGCTACCCATGTACCTGCATTAGCGAGAAACTCGGGTTAGTGAGAAACCTCTATAAGCGAGAGTGAGATTGTGCTCCCTTGAACTCTCGCTTACCCAGGTTTGACTGTATCTCTTCACAACACGCTTTAGAAGAGAAAACATTATAACCCCTGTCTATATAAAACTATAACGAGACAGCGTCTGTACATTGAATAGGTAAATCTCGATAAATACTATCAAGGGTTAGTAAGTAATCGCTAGACAGATTCAATTACACCCAATTTATACTATTACACGTTATAATTTCATCACACAACCTTTCACACGAACCATCCACCGGTAAAAATGAGATATAAACGTGAAATTCACATGTGATTTAAACCAAATATAGGCAAGACGATCCAAAATAGAAGGGCTTTACAGACGGTAGGTACCTACAGCAGGCAGATCAAAGGGTTACCTGCGCTCGTGGCGCTTTGAACACGCCGCAGCGCTGGTATATGGCAGATGTAGAGCCCTATGTGGTATATAATGCAGTGTATTGTTTATATGCCTTCCTGTGACGTCTGTTTATTTACTGTTGTACATGGTTTGGCGTTTTCATTTATAATAGGTAATATAAGGCTTGGATGGGCTTGTAAGTAGGTAACTACTTACTTAACCTATGGCGTAAACTAATGAAAAGATAAAAGGTACATTACTAACGCTTCATAATGTTAAATGAAATAAAACCTATGTTAATTAAAAATTGATTTAGAAACTAATTTTAATCATGATTTAAAATTTTCTTGATTTTACAGACTAAACTAAACTAAAGTTTAGTAAAAATTAAGGTTTACTCTAAAAGTAAAAAGTTGGCGGGAGGGAACTAAAAGTATGGAGTAGTGTTCATGGTCTATTTGTATGATTTAGTTTCACTGCTTTATCGAGAGGACATTTTAAAATTTAATATTTATACAAATACAAATTCTGTATGCGTAATAAATACCATAATGTATTGAAAGATAAATCAATCTGAATCTGAATCTGCCAAAAAAGGGATACCTACCAACAAACAAAGTCAAACATAATTTATCCGTAAAGTATCCATGAATTCAGAATATAAATATCCGAATTTAAGTTAGAACTGGATTTTACCTTCTTACTTAAATAGGTACATATTTTTCATGACTTTCTTTAGCGCTAACCTATTTCTAAACAAAAGAATATTGTTGGAAAACTGTTTCCAATAAAAATTATTTGTTTCAAGGACAGCTATAAGATACACGTTTGATTTTTGCTAGTTCGACTATCAAGAAAATATAATAGTAAAACATCTACTACTGGAAAAAATATTTCTCATCTAACATCGAATGAATTTGTATTTTAATCAAAGTATTTCTAAATTTCAAAGATTTAGCTGTTGAAGTCTTAAAATAGACATATTTCTCATGATACTAATCAAAATTGATTTAAAGTTTGGTGTTACTTCTATGGAATTTTATAGGTACATATATTATTATGTATTAAGCTATCTAGTGTGTTATGTGGCGAACCTTTTCATTAGTGTTTGAATGTAATATTATGATAATATGTTCAAAAAAATAAATCTAATATCAGCCCCTGTTGGCTACAGTCCGTCTCGAAGTTACGTGAAATATATTCACGGTCTTTATGTAAATCAGAAATATCACATCCAATTGACGGTGCATAGTAAGCAGTTGTAGTCGAAATACACTTCAATATTTCACAACTGCGTGTTTGCGAGCTTCGCCACTAACAAACAACATGACATCGGTTTGAAATTGTCATGTACCTTCGAGCTACGACATGGGGTGATTCAAAAAGAGTGTGAAACGCAGACAACCTGTGATAGCCCATCTGGGGTCGCACGTATCCATAGGCGACGGTGACCACTCACCATCAGGACGCCCATATGTCTGTTAGTCCGTCTATATTATAAAAAAACAAAAATTCAAGCCGATCTGAAAAATATCGAATGATTGCTTGGTTGCTTCCCACTATTAAAATCCCACTGAACAGAGAACGGATCTCTTCTCTCGACTAAGATGCTGCTCCAATAGGCGGAGGGGTTAGCGACCCTGGCCAATCAGTTATATAGATGTTTTAAGGCCACCCGAAAAAAAAACATCACAAAGCATACACAATTCTATAATGGAGAAATCGATTGTTCGGATCCGTCTGCGATGCATGATCCGATATACCTTTTATACCTATAATTATAAACTACAACATCCCTATTATATTCAACAGACATTCATTTCACATATTAACATACCATCGATATTTAGTAGCCTACCTTCTTACTTTGCTCTACCGACATAATATGACATGTATGTATGTACTTCTAGGTACATAGTTGGCATAATAATATGTTGGTAGACCATAATGTCAAACTGCTAGGTGGTCTGTGTAATACAAAACATACACAGAGTAGATATTAATTAATTTTGATAAAATTCATAGATAAATTGATAGTTGCGTTCAACCACGCGTTAACCGCAATCGGAAAAAGACTAATCAACTGCGGTTCCTGTTTCAAATGCCCGCTTGCTACCTACCTTTGGCTAGAATTTAACTTCAAATAGAGGCTATATGCTGATTACAAATAAAATAAATATTTGTAGGAAGCATTTTCAAACAGAAGTCGTTTATATTCGTTTTATTAAAAACTAAATTTAACATTTTTCATTTATTTATTTATTAAAAGCTTTTACTTAACTTCACTCGTATGTATTCATTCATGTATGTATGTCCTTGAATCTTGCAATCAATATTTCACCCACTTCCACTGAAGCTATCGAGCTGACATTTGGCACACATATTAGGTTCCGATGACAATGCAATAATATGGTACTGTCAAACTGATCTGATGATGGAGCCGGAAGATATTAACTGGAACTTCATGATGGAATATCGTATCATAGTCGTGTTTGCACTTGTGGTAAAGTCTTGTAATGAACTTTGACCACGATTAGGTTTCAAGGTCAAGTTATAAAAGCTTTTTAAAAAAAAAATTTTTTTTTACAGTATAGTTATTATTATTGGATTCTCACCGGTCCTTGATAAGTGTGGTGTTTTTATTGAAACAAGATAGCAAACGATTCGAGCTTGCCGCAGCACCACCTATCCACTGCCGTCCATGACAACTGTGACTGACTTTGAACAAGACTCAATTGGGACTGGGATGGTTAGTCCAATTAGTTGAGAGAGCTAATAAAAACTTGTAAAAAGAGTATTTTCCGGGCTTATTACCTCGTGGTAACAAACACTTCATTTTTACTGTCATTGTGACTGGAAAAATAATTCTCAATCCAACGGAATTAATAAACACTACGCGCTCTGACCACCATTTATACGTCACTTACACAAGAAATAGCGTAATCAATCGGTCCATTTCGCCAGCGGTGACCCGGCTCGTCTACAACAGTGCCTATAACTTAGGTGTCGCAAAATAAATATTCAACACGCCATACATCTCACTAATTTAGTACTACGGTACCCCATAATAACCATTTATTCTACCCCGCGAATAAATATCTAGCGACATTTTTCTTGGGCTTATCTCTTGAGAGCAGACGTATTGCCGTCTTCTTCTAGAACGTTTGGTGTAGATGTTTTTGTCTCGCTCTAGCTACATTCATCACTGGTAGGACTCTCCTCCCTTTATTCAGTACGTTTTATTTAGTTTTCGCCCCATAATGGATTTATCCCGCATTCTCGTCCTTTGACCTTGTCTGCTTGTCTTCGAGTTTGGAAGAGTCTTTTAAGGCCTGTTGCGTATTGATTTGACCTCCGACTAGCCATTAATTTTATAGAATCTTTGCAAAATCACAGTATTAGAAAGACTTACAGAAATACATAAAATGGGAGTCAAATAAATGTGAAATTCCAGAACACTGCTGGTATCAAAATTTCGAATTCGACTGAGACATAATATAAACTGATTCAGGTACCTACGTTTTACCAATCCTTGCGTTTTCCCGCCATACCGGGAAAATGTCCGAAAATATGAAACATGTAACCTCTATTATCTATGTCTTCTATACGAGAAAAAGGCTAGAATTAACGTAATAAAGAATAAACGTACGTTCGTTAAATTAATTATTACCTATCTCAAAGGTAAAAATTCTTGAGTGAAACTAATTTTAGGTAAGTACTTTTTTTTAGCAACAAAATCGATTGGCCGAGAACCACAAACGTTATGTACGCTGCACCCACTTCTGTATATTAATTTGTTTGACCCTAACACTAAAGTGTATGTAAATGTGAATAATATTTCCCACCAATCTGCAATGTTATGGACATCGTGGTGAATTTATTTTCAACGGTGCTTGTGAGATCCATTACAGATACAGCCATGATATAACTCAAAAGGTATTTGTATTTAACTGTTCTATTATTAAATCTTAAAAGGGATTTTAACTCGTTTATACTCGGTCAATAAAATGTCCCGTGTCCATAAGTCATTATTTCCACCGTGGTTGTTGCTACCCCTAGGAGGGGAAGTGAAAATAAAATTACTTAACTACTTAAATCTGTGTAGGGTCCTTGGTAGACTAAACGATATCACCCCACCTGCCGGGAGTATGTTTAAGGGATTGTCGTAGGTAATAACCGGCTGTAAACTGTAAATGAGTGATGGACAAGTGGCAAGGGATTTTTTTATGTGAGGAGACGGTAGAAAAGGGGCATGCAGCTCGCTCCACGGAGTGTGTTTAATTCAATCAAGAGTCAGATTATCGATAATGTATGTCCTTAAAATATTTACGTAGCTAAAGACCAAAATAGAGTAAGAAAATATCGAGACCCACCACTAATGTAGTACTTACAAGAATAATTCCTTCAATATTACTTGGGCATAAATCGAGAACTCAATCTGAACTTACTATTTTTTTATCATCATCACATAATTTTTTGTATTCCTTATTTAAACATTGATTAGGAAATATGTACTTATAAAGCTGTTTCCATTAGTGGCCAGTTCACTAGCTAGTGAACTTACAGTGATGGTTAGTAAGACAGAATGAACAATGGCTAGTTTATTGGAAACGTCATTTTCTTGATTTTCTTAGAAAATAACTGAATTAAGTACTAAGTAATTTTTAGTAATAGTCCCGTCGAAGCTGTGCCTAGCTAACAGATGCTAATGAAGACTATGATGGTCGCCTCTTGTTTATGTTGCCGACAACTAAGTATAACTTTTAGACCGAAATATTTGTGGGAAAACGGAACCAATTGACGCCGCAGAAATGGGTATGTATGTACTATGTATATCGTGACTTAGATAGTGTATCGTGACTAGTTTAGAGCTTAGCTTAGTGGTAGGTAATTATTGTAAATTAGCCTTAAGGCGGGTTAGGCACCCATGTAGGATTAGCTATTCGTTCAATGATCAATAGCTAATCCTTTGCCTTATATTGATCAGTTTAGAATAGCATTATATCTGTTTTCTTGTAGTTTGTAGTTACCTAGACTTTCGTTAAGCGTGTCCAATCACCTCATAGCGAAATAAATTATTTGACTTAGACTTTGACTTATGTACATACGAGTACTTCTTGGTGAACCATATGTATGTTCTACCATCTAAAATGAATAATGGTTCTGTAATGTGTTTCACCTACAAGATTTAATTTATTTGATGTGGCAGGTTGCCTGAGCGCTGTACTGCCGCAAGGAATACTTTGTGAATCTGATTACTTTCGTGCCCTTGGTTATAATTAAACAGATATAATATGTATTAGTATCTTAAGCAAAAAGTAAACCTTTGTATAGTAAATATATATTATTCCATTATTTTTCGATTTTAGTACATTTTGCATTTACTTATGAATGTGAATGTATTGTATCTATGCAGATATCCGTTTCTCCTTATCCATTCAATGAGAACATACATTTTCAATAGGTAACTCTAATTATTTCTGATTGGAAACGGTTATGGGGCCGTGGTCCTACCGATTATTCTTGGAAACTACATATTTATATTTGTATATATTAATTGAAATCTAAGTAGGTATATTATATACTATTCACAAAAAATATTTATTAAATTCCACTTCAAATAACCCATATGTGAATAATATCATCTCACAGAAATAATAAAAACATCTATCAAAAGGAAAACAATATTAATGTATAATTAGATAAAATTGAATATGACGGTTATGAATAGATTTATTAACGGATAAGATAAGTATAAACGATCGAAATTAAAAATTCCATAACTCGCTGCAGTTTAGGTATGCGAGAGTTCGAGAAAAACGCTCAAAGCCAAAAGCACCTAATTGGATACAGACTACAGACCACTACAAAGGGGGATGTTTGAGATAAAAATGAAAATTAAATCTTCCAACCGGATGGGCAGAGTAATGTTTTTGACGGTACCGAAGGCCGCCCCTCCCCTCGGGCGGAGGGGGATGCCCAAATCGACTATCAAAATGCTCACGAAAAAAGTTGTGTGACCGGCTGTCGGATACTGTGCCCTTTTTGCAGTTTTTTTTTAATTTTTCGTGTCTGTGGTTAGTGGAGATGCGGTGTCGCGCGCTTTCAAATTTTAAACGTAGAGTTTTTTTGTCTATTTCCAGAGATGATTTTTTGTCTGGAGGTTACATTGTTCAATGCAAGGTTCAAAGCGGATTGTCTTTGCGTTTTGTTGTTGACTAACCAGTGTGTAGAACGATCTGATAAGATAAGATTAAGAATATTAGCGGTTGGCAAATGACGACGATTGCCCACCTGCTAGTAATACCAACTGCATAACAAATTAGTAGTAAGTAGATATCTTGCAGACATCCATCTATGCTAGATCGGTGACAGATATTTATTTCGGAGATAAATACATGTTTGTACTCGTGTCAAGGATATTAAATTGTGTTTTTTTTCTGTATATGTACCTTGTTCTACGCCTAGTGCGAGGCGCGAATGTGTGCGCGTATGTTAAAGTTTGTTTGTTACTGATCATAATAGGCTCCACCAATTAATTATCATTATTTATATATAATAATATGAAGAAGTTAATTAGTTAAATAAGCAGATAAGTACCTAAGTACTGCCAAGTAGTTTGTTGTTAAATTGTAATAAAAAATAGATTCCACCATAACCACTAACCTTTCTTCATCCCGGGCATTTCGCCATTGCACCCAATCGCCTGGGGCCCCGGGCTGAGGCTGTGCAGCTGGTACGGCGGGGTCCGGGTGTCGATCTGCGCGGGCCAGGGCGCGCGCGGCCAGCTCGGCGTGCCCCCTGGGGCACCTAGCAGCCGCAGCCGCTCGTACACCGGCGTGTTGCAGTCTGACGGCTGCTGACTCGTCGACTTCTCTTTCTGCGCCGCCAGGTTGCGGAGCACGCGGTTGATTGACGATACCTTGTGGGAGAGAAAATTTGCTTTTAAATAACTTTACGTTTCGGGAATTGATTAATACAATTAATACATCTTATACAAACATAATGGGTAATTTTAGATGCGTTCACATAAAAATTGAACATGTTTAATAACTTGTGACATATTGAAACTTTAATGAAATAATAAATAATTTATAAATCGTAATTATTTGTGCAGAATTGATTTGAGGATGATGCTCAAGTACGAATCGTAAGCTACAACTGAGAGACATCCCACTGTTGGGCTCGGGCCTGTCCCGTAGCTGCTTTAGAGAGACTCTATCCCGTTGTTCCAATGCGGATTACCCAAAAGTTAGTGTCCAATCCAGTGTCGAAAACAACCGGGACTGACGGCTTAAAGTGCCTTCCGAAGCCCGTGCTTCCGTAAGCGCCCACGAAATTTTGCCACAAGTGTTCACCCATTCACAAACCGACCGCACCTGCATCAGAAGGATTAGTGGAAAATCGAGAAATTGTGGGTTCGCGCGAGCAATACGTACGCACGACGCTCAACAATCGTAATAATTTAACATTGATCGAGACCAATCACGAATCGATTGATAATACAACTTTGTAACCAAACAAATGCAAACCTCCTGCTATAGAAGTTTCCGTCTCTATGCTCGGTCAATCAGAAACGGTGTAAAGTGATACCGGCACTTTATGATAATAGTAGTTATGCGTTTGAACCTTATTTAATTTGTGGTTGACCAATCACACTACTTGTCTCCTTGTACAGTTACACCTAGCTCTTTTTCGTATAGCTACAATGTCAACCGATATTAAAATGTAGGTAGGTATCTATATCTATAGTTCTATACTAAAAATTAAATTAAATTAAAGAGGAATGATTTGTTTGTAATGTTTTCACACAAAAACTACTGGGCCGATTTCAAAAATTCTTTCACCATTAGAAACCTGCATCTTCACTGAGTGACATAGGCTAAGTATATAATATTACTAGGTGTAAACGAAACTACTGTTATGTCTAATTCCACGCGAGCGAAGCTGCAAGCGTCTACTAGTCAATCAATATGGTGAAAGATTGAAGGGTTCAGCTGTATGTGAACTGACAAATGAAGTAGGTAGGCATTTAAATTAATGTCGTCATCAAGGACCTTGTCACATTTGAGTACATAGTTGACCGGCCCGTTGGCGCAATCATAGTGACCCTATTACGCCAGGGGTCGTGGGTTCGAATCCCACTCAGGACAAACTTTCGTGTGACGAGCATTTGGTGTTTGTTCTGTGTCTGGATGTTAATTATATATATATATGTGCTTTGCCCGAACCGGCGATTAAACCCAGGAACTCCAGTATAGGAGTCGCGCTTCGACCACAAGACCATAGAGGCCATTTACGAGTTCTAGCGGTCTTATTAGTAACAAATAATAGACCTATTTTAGTATTTTATTATTAAAGTGTTTTGTCTTTGTTCAAACTCAATTCAGAATTGTCATAAAATGAATGAAACATTTTATAGCTTATTAATTTTTTATGAATAAGAGTGTAGACTTCCAAGATCATAATCGAACCTTCTCTAAGGCTTTCTTTAGGCTATTTCACACCCGGTGTGATATCGGGTAGGTCGTCGGTCGTATGATTCATGAGATGTCGACGATAAATCGCAGCTTTATCGTCGACATCTGGTTGGTTGTTGGTGGTTCGGTGACGACGTGAGATCGGAGAAGCGTGCAATGCGTCCATTAATTAAGTCGGAAGGTATACCTATACTTGACAAATGTTTGAGAATGAGTAAAGCACCTTCGTTTTGACTATCAATACAAAATTAATGTAAGCATTTAGCGAAAAAGATCTCTACTTTTCATAGCTTTGTAGAGTAGAGTACTTTACAAGTAGATTTCGTTTAGCAGTTAAATGAGATACTTAAAGTAAATTGCTACCATAGCCATAATAATTAAAGAAAACTAGGTACCTATCCAAAAATGTCCCCATATTTTAATGTAAATGCAAACAGTAAACAAGCCTATAATATTAGGTAATTATAGTCGGTATATCTCGATTATATTTTTTTAAATTTGGCATACTTTCTTAAAAACTTTAAGTTAATTTATTCATCATTTGAATACATTCCTAATATCTTTTGTGCTATTTGGTCATTGATGTAGTCTACGCATCGATATATTTGACTATCATATTACAATATCCACGATTGTAGAATTTAAACGTCAATTTCATAGCATCACAGTTTTGAATCTAGAATAAAACCGTTTAAAAACCGTCTGACTGGCAGGTTTTAAGTAGTAACCGGTGGCGATTACAAACAGTGGCCAGTCATTGCGCATAAAATACGCACGACAACGATGGATACACTCGATAGGTGTTAACCGATAGCCCACCCAGACTCGCCGTAGGCCGAAAATGTCCTCCGGCGTACCAACTGTCACACAGGCATGTGACAGCGCACCAAGCGGACGTAGCGCGTAACTTAGACGTAGGACAGGAAGGCGAGGCCGTAAGACGATAGATGGTAACTCGATACATCGCCGCGCGGTGGTCCGCCCAGCGCGGTGACTGGCATCTGACGCGATGCCCGATGGACCGAGAAAGCGCGGCACGTTCGAAAAACGAACGCGTTTTTTAAAACTAAAATACTTCTTTTTACGTCTATGATTGACTTTGATAGTTGACAGTCATGCTACTATTTTTTTCTCCAGTTTATTTGATACTTTTCACTATGCTTATTTCGATAAAAACTTCGCAATATAAACGATAGCTCATGAATTGCTATGGAATAATATGATATTCTTGCGAAATTCCTTCGATCAGAAAATTATAACAAGTCATCTAATTAAAAGTCACTCGAGCAACTCTCAAGCGGCGGACTAGAAAAACGAGTGTTTCTTTAAGGTAAAGGGTTGCCAGTTGTTGAAAGTTTTCAACAAAATGGAATGGAAATTTTTAACAAGCTACGAATGAAACATCGAAGACTCGAGAGTCAATGAGCTGCGGCAATTAAATATTTCTTTGTAATTAACTATTTTGTTTCGGGTTTTGATGAATCACAAGCAAAACGCTATTGTCAATTACTATTAGTGTCCTTTTTTTTTAAAAACAGAATAAAAATATGAAACCTTTGTGACATAATAAAACAAAAAGCCTTTTATGGGATTATGTAGGAGAATTATTATTCAAAGGATTTCAACCCAGCTGACAGCATTGCGAATGCAGTGAATATTTTTTGTTAATCAGAATCCCGCGTTTGACAACATTTCAAGCGTGCGTGAAATGTAAACCTATTACCCATTGGTATAAACAAACGACCCATGCGCTATAAGTGTGGCCATGTGTGAAAAACGTCTGCGTACTGGCCAGTTGTAAAAGTAAAAAACGAACTCCACAAGTAAAAACCTGTAAACAGTCCCTTAATTCGAATCACACACTCAATGAACGGTTTCCACAATTGTACTCGCTTAATACATACACCAATTAGTAAACCCTTCCCAACTATAAATATGTTTACATGTGGGTTTCCACGAATTAATTTTCTTTATACGCTTGCACATAGACAATGTCCAGTTCACAATACTCGGTTTTTATTCGATTGATTTGCAATGAGATTTTAATTTTCGAATCGAGAGCACAGAGAATGAAAGTAACGTCAAACGTTGGTTTCTTTCATTTCGGTGGTAAAGGCAATACTACCATTATAATATCGTCGGTTAAATAGAAAAATGACGTTATTCAAAAACAGTAAATTTTACAATACAAGCATTTAAAGTTTTTAATTTTATTAAATTTCATTTTTCTTTTTAAGTTTTATATTTACATGTAAGTGTTATATATCATTTTAAAGGTATTAACATGAAGATTAATATGCTGTATTTATTTTAATTGAATTATAAAAAAGGAGGCTTTTCTAGTAAGAAATGACATTTTTCTACATAATTAAAAAAAAAATGTGGCACGTATTTTTTAAAAAATTTAACACAATAATGGAAAAAATATGTTTTTTTTAAGTACAACGTATTTATAAATTGAGGTATTAATAGTATGGTACATCAACTTAAAATTATATGAATTAATAATCATAAACAAACCTCTATATTAAAAGTAACCCCTACTTATTACACAAATCAATGGCAACAATATTGAGGTCACTGAGTTTGAATTTAAATGTACCCATATTTTTTTTTTTTAAAGAATATTTGTATGTTTAAGTAGCAATGGGCAGGCGACGTCGTTCGCAGTATTGATAACCCATCCGTGGGGAAGAAAAGTCCTCGAAAGGAGACCTCCACTTGGAAAAAGGAGGACAGGTCGCCCTTCGACAAGGTGGACGGACGACCTGAAGAAGACGGTGGGAAACCGCTGGATTCAGAAGGCACAGGACCGGTTGGAGTGGCATAGTTTAGGGGAGGCCTATGTCCAGTAGTGGACCACTAAAGGCTGAAGATTATAATAAGAATATTAAGAAATTGAAGGCGTTCTTTTCTTATTTAATTTTTTTATTATTATTCGTTAAGTATTACAATTATTTTGACTTGCTGTATTTTCTTGGCCATTCATTGTAGTGCTTTTATCTCCCGAAGATGTTGGTGATATTGCAAGATCGCCACGTAGTAGAAAATCGGGGTCATTATCGACATTGTCAGACGAAAAGTCCTTTTGGCTATTAGGTATGGAGTTGAAGGAACTATTGTCACCTTCCTCAGAATCCGATTCGACTCCGGCTCGACGTCGATAATCTCACACATTGTACATACTTTTTTTGGTGGGTTCTTTCTCCTAATAGCTGAGTTATGGGCTTGAAAATCTAGACCTGGCTCTGTATTAACTGCTTTCATAAAATCAGTAGGTCGTCAGGTCGTCGTAGTCAGGTATGCCAATTAGTGGATCTTTATTTAACTTTAACGGAACCAAATTAAGCTCCACTGGATTCCCCATAAAAAAAAACCTTATACATATTTTTTTTTCACTATGCTTCATCCTAAAAAATTTTTTACATAAAACTTTTCATTCTAAAGGTTAAATCTAAATATTTGTATTTCATTCGATTAAATTGATTTTGTACTGAAAGTACATTAAAAGTAGTACGTTAAAATGTAGTATTTTTAAAAGATAAACATCATAATGTAAAAAAAATTCATACAATAAATAAATAGCACAGTCATATAGGAAATTGTTACAACAAAAACTTTATAGAAAAATGTCATATGTACAAATAAGTCCTTGTATCAATAACTTAATTTCACAAAAAAACAGTCATATTTAAAAAAATGACATTTATCTATAAAAGTTACAAACACAATCGCAGTAAATTTTTAAAGAACAAACGTAATTTCTCGAAAAAATACGTTTTTCTATTAATTTTTCTTACCTTTTACAATCGTATACAGAAACTATTTTGAGAAATATCATCTTTCTATAAAAATACACATGCATTCAGTTTCGTGGCTGGGTTTCAAATGGCAGAGTGACGGTTATCTACAGTAATTAAGGCGGAAGACCACAAAATACCGAAATGACACTTGTGACATCTAGTGAGCTTGGCGTGTAATTTTATAATGTGTCTTTTATCCATATAAAAGTAATGTTAATAACAGGCTCTTTTTAGGAATAACCTCACTTTACGAAAATTTTGAAAAATGTCATTTTTCCATTTAGTCGACGATATGTAGTAGCATTTTTATCCATAGGCTTATGTTTACACAACTCGACAAAAGATCCAGTTGTGGGATTTTTGAAATAGTAAGTCATTTCTCGGTTCATTTATTAATAAGTGTAAAAAAATATCTACTGTATGCAGTGTTTGCATTGTTATTGCTTATTATGCGATTTATATACGAAGCTTACAACTTACAACTCGAGGCCTTATTATAAACTTATAGCTTGAGTCTGTAATAATATTATTACAGTTTATTATTGCATCGCTGTATATTTATTTATTTTATGTTTAGCAATGATTAAAAAAAAAAAATTGAAATAGTATACAATAATTTTGATTCGAAGTTTGTAAATATGTATTTATTTTCATAATTAATTAAATCTTTCCAGTGTATGTAACAAGTAAAATTCCGTCCTCAACGCTAGATACAATCTTGAAACTTAACCGTCAATCCAGCACAATACTGTTGCGAGTTCTGAATACAAAATAAATTATACCGCTTGCCGTGCACCTACCGTCAAACGGGCTCCGTAAAAAGTATGAAAGGTGCCCCCTAAATACCGAGTGAGGTGAAGCGAGAAAATTATCTTATATTTGCCCAGACGCCGTGAACAGGGCGCGAATACTTTTCAATAAGCTTAGAGAACGATTTTTTTATTTTTTTATTTTTACCAGAGCCGTCTTGTAAATCTCTGCGAGCGTTTTGCAAAACGGAACGCGCAAATAGAGGGGCTCAAGTAATCAATATTCAAATATCAACTTGATTTAATTAAGTTCTGTATGATTCTTGTTTACTAAGTTCTGCTCTGTGCAATTTATTTTGATGATATTTGCAGTTTTGCCTTTGATTCAACAAAATGGAACGCGGATAAGTATAACTGGTATAACATAATAGTATATTAATTATAATAATATAGGTCGAATCATCGATTTAGCTTGTCATGGTTGTAGTTAAAACACTCAAGACCAAGTAATATTAATTTAAAAATATGAGTAGGTGATGCAAAGATACACTACGTTCAATTAGGCTTGCAATCATAAGCCTGAAAAGCACATGAGATTTCAATGAATACAAAATTATGTTGGCCCTATTAGTGACATGAAAATTAAGATAAATAAAATTAATAGGACTTTTATGTATACCATGACAAGGACAATAAATCAAAATTAGTAATCAGTAGTGATGATGATTTGACGAAGAATCAACATTATATTAACCTATCACTAGGCCTTTACTCTACACGTCTCTCCTTTCAGAATTAGGATTAGTCCATAGACTAATCGCATGGTATAGGTAAGCAGTACTACTGCATGAACTTACAAGCAGATGTTGAATGCGTTAAAAAACTTAAAGTTAACTTAAACATGATATCCATTTCAGTTGTACTATTTATCTCATCCAACGCTCGCTTGCTTGCTATATTTAAATGCGTGCCGAATGAAAAAGCAGTGCATTACTCCTCATTGTTGGGCACAGAAGGGTCCCGGACAAAAGGCGACCTGCTGGGTCTATTGTGCGCCAAGTCGGCACTTTGCGAGTCAATATTTTGGGTGACTTTTACTCTTCTTTCCGCGCTTTTGCGAAGTAAGCAACAACTGCGCGACGCTAGCGCCGCCCGTCGCATTTCATTGACGACGCCATTGTTTTTTTCGCTTTGAATATGGAATTGAATCGCAAATTGGATGGATGCTTGTTTTACGGTGCTGCCATTTTTCCGTTGTTGCCTGCGAGGTGTTCGTATTGTTTTCTGGGCTAGGCATTCGACAAGGCAATGCCATTAGTCCTGAATCCCACGTTTTATACACACCTGTTCTTTTTCTCCATTTTTTCAATATATAGCTACCTCAATGTGTAACTATGCATTGAAAAAAGTATTTTTCTTAACATAATACATAACAACATTAGGTTACTTTGAATTTCACCTTTTGATACGTTAACCTACATCCTTATATTGGCAGAATCTGGTAGTCACTCGCCATAGAAAATAAGGATTTTTGTAAGTATGTCATCTAAAATAGGTACCTATATAGGTACATTATGTTAGTACATTATGTTTAGTTTAGTAGTAGTTAGTTTAGTTAATGTTATTAGTACCTTCCCATCGTTTCTGTATCGATGTTCAATTTGTTCAGACTAACGAATGTAATGTGGTAAAATATTTTGATTTCTGCATAAACAAACTATTAAAGTCAAGAGCATAATTAATGAATATCAAAGCACGAAATATGCTAAGTGAATCCTGTCAAGCGTTACACATTAATCGCTTTGTTCGCGAAATTTGAATTAAATCGGATTCGCTTTTAATTATTTCTCATCGTCAACAAAAGCCCTTATAATGGTCACTAAGATCCGTACAATAAAAATAAAGGGACCACATAACGCCCCACGTAAGCAGACCCACCGCCTCCTTTGGCACTAAGAAAAAAATCTCCCAAGCGTAAGATGACAACACAAGTCAACACTTAATTCAAGGGATTCCCACGAGAGAGTTTGAATTTAATTGTCGATTTACTATTGTGTGTAATCAAAGAAATGGGTCAATAAGTTGAGCTCATAAATTCTATTGTTTGATTGAGATGTATAGGCAGTTTGTCAATACATTGAGGCATTGTCGTGCTTGGCAGGGTGCGGGGCGCGCCGGGGCTCCAAATTAACTCAGCTAAGGTGATCGGCCTGCGACTACGGCTGTGGTACGGTATTCAGACTAATTCAGCGTCGTTTGAGGGTGAAATGATATTCAACCGTTCATTAGATTCACAACGGCTGTTGTGGTTACTGCTTCAATCTGACGCATTCAGCAATGAGATTACATACTAAAATTGCTGAGTTGTAAGACATCAGACTCTCGCGAGATGCGGGGTTCAAACCCCATGCATTTCTGAGAAGCAAGACCTTTTTGTTTTAAGTAACTATGTACACTTACTTATGTTTCAGTATTATCCATAGGTAACGTAATCTCAAATGCTAAAATTTGTCAAAACGTTAAAAACATTACATTTCTCAATTCTAGACTGCTGTCCCTCAAAGTGACTCTATATTTTCATAAATATATATTGGTTAACAAAGTGAAAATATAGACGTAGACATTTATTCTGCTTCGTAAATTTAAAACCTTTCCGACCATAAAATGAGCTATAAAGATCAAATAAGTACGCACTAACAAATAGATTTAAAAATTGGTTTATGTATCAAATTGACGTTATAAGTTTAATAATATATGTAATAAAATATCATGGACATTCTCTCACACGACCATCTGACCCCGAACTAGGCGCGAGCTTTGTACTATGGGTGTCAGAGACTGATATACATACATAGATATTTTTAAATACATACTTAAATAGATAATATTAACATCCAGAAACAAGTGTTCGTCACACGAATGTTTGTCCTGAGTGGGATTCGAACCCACGACCCCTGGCGCAATTGGCAGGGTTACTACGGATTGTGCCAACGTATTTAAAAATGATTTCTTTTTAATGATAGTTCCTAAAATGATTTCTTTTCGTATGTTTTTATGTAAGTAATAAGAAATTGGTAGGCGTGACGAAGTGACCCTTCCGCCGGTCAAGCGAATAACTACGTATTGCAACACATCCCTTAACTTTACCCGTCGAAAATATCCTTGCTTGTTAAATCTGTAAATATAATAAATAGGTAAGCATGATTTCCCCGCCATGCGCTCGCTTTACTTCCGAAGAGTAAATAATAAATAACTATCTACCAAAGAGATTTTACCTTGTACTACCTACTAGGCTACTAAATACTTTTTAGTATTTTTATACATAAACTTTCATTCCAATTTTAGATCTGTATAAAACATCCACAGAGTGATTGTTACCGGGATGTAACAAGAATGGTAGCATAATTATTCTTTGTTATGGCCATCTAATGGTGGTATAGTATTATTATATTTAATGTAAGATGTATAACGAGTTGAAACGTTATCATACAAATAGGATAAAATTATTTATTACTATGATGTCAAGAAAGTTAGTGTGGCTAATCACGTCATGCAGTCAATTTTGTCCCGAAATTTAACAACGGTTTTCAAAAATTTCTTACATAAAAGTCACGCCTGTATTTCGCCGAAGAGGTAGGCAAGTTAAACATTGCGACAAGTTTTAGAAGATGTCAAACTTAAATCATTTATTTAACTTAAAAATGACATCTGATTGAATAACAGTTAGAGAATTAGTACTGTTAGGTAGGTATTCATATTTTATCGTTTAATACATTCACTGTCTGTGTACTAAATATAGTTCGCAGGGTACCGTCATTCAATTGTTATGATTTCTAGAACACTTACGGTCTTATTCATAACAAATTAATAAACCTATTTGAGCTATATGTTGTTTTGTCTTCTTTATACAAACTCAATTTAGAATTACCTAAAAGAAAGTGACAAAATACTTTATGGCTATAATAAACATATTAATTTGTTATGAATGAGGGTTAAAATGTTAAATTTTTAGTTTTATTCGCACAACTCGCATATCGCTTACCCGCCGAACGTCAGACGATCGCTAACACGTCGCGACGCGATTTTCCGCTAGATGTATTGTCGGAATAAAATAAAATCCTAGCAAATATACTAGGAAAGGCTGGCGTAAAATTGATTATTGATTTGTTTTATTATATCTCCAAGATGGATATAGTAATGCGGATAGACGTCCGTGCCCCGGAGGGGGCGATAGGGGTGTCACGTTAATATCGTTTCGGTTATATAATTTTGATAAATCATACTCGAATGAGTCGTCGGGATAAAGATTTTTTTTAATATTATATAGCAAACGTACAAGCAGCGCCACTCATCCACTTCGCCCATGACAACTGTGACATACCGTGAACAAGACTCATAAGATAAGTCGTGCAAAGTCTCACACATGCTTGCTACCGTACTTTTTTTGCTAAAGCTCTGAGCCCCTGAGAACATACGTGTAATGTTCTCGAAGGCGTAAGAAGTCTGAAAATTCACACTTGCCAATGGAGACCTCCGCCCAACAACGGGGTAATTAAAGGTTAGGGGCGAATAACTGATGATGATTAAGACTGACGGTAATCTGTACTTTTAGATTATTTAAGTTATAGGTAAGTACATTTTCTCAAATTTTCATTGTTTTTAAGATAATCACAGGTCTGGCTAATCGTGTGGTCAAATTTTATATTATTACAACCCTATCTTTGTCCGACTGTTGGCCATGTGCTGACGAATACGTGTAGTACGTATGTCAAATAAGTTTACATATTTGACATGTACTCTATTAACATACATAAATAGCATTTTCAAAGATTAAAGTTGATTAAACTAACTTAGTTACTATCACTTTAGTTTAAATCATAGCACACTCTATACTTTCTCTGTGACCGTAGCTTGAATTTGTCTATGTTCTTATTTTATAGAGCATAAGATTTTTCATTCGGCCGATATTATAATTAAGCAATCAAAATCGTCGAGGAACCGGTAATCAAAGCACTGCAGCCAACGCTAAGATGCCGTTCATGACATAGTGTAAGAACTCTCGTTCTTATCGATCGCATTAGAGAATTGTTATGCGTACCTATAGAATAATGAAGAGTTCGTTTTAAAAAGTATTCGCAAAATATGCACCAATAACGAAGTGAAAACAGCCATAGGGTCAATACAACACGGGACGCCGCGTCTTTGAGAATCGTCGAACTGGCAAAAGTCGATTGTGCTTACTTTGTGAACCGCTCTCAGCCGTCAATAATAATTATATTTTAATGACAATAATCGCTATTATTATTATTAAATAGTATAATAGTGTATTATTACGTCGCGCACGGGGATGAACGCTCGAGTGAATCAGAATGACAACTTTACAACGGTTTTATATTATTTTTTTGTTGCCGCGTACATTCGTTACTTTTGTTTGGGGAAAATGGTCTGTCGCGTGCTGTAGGTACTGCTGTACTTAAATTTGTACGAGATATCGCAGTCCGTTTAGAACTGTTATTAAGCATTAATTAAAATCATTTATTATGTCACTTATGTTTAGGTTTATATGGTAGGAAATAAATGAATTAAATGATCTATTTTATCTAATTTGACTATCGATATGTTGTGAACGCTATGTTAAGTAGATACAACCTCGGAATATGATTCACTTGGGGTACCTCTAAGATACATCTATGCATTATGCTCGCCATTTCTCTCTCGCATAAATAAAATACCTTTTATTCCTGTGATTTCCTATAGCATTCTATGAGCTATTTATCCGTTAGTTGCTTAATTTAGCTATTTATCATTTAGGAACTTGCAACACTATTAAGAGTTGGTTATGTAGGTACCTACCTATATTAGAAAAGCAGATCACGATATAACACCAAAACTTAACGCACGAATACTGCCAAAGTAACTTATTATTTTATTTTCATACAGATTATCCTTATTTGATTTGTATTATCTGATATGAAATTCAAGTCCCAGTCAAACCAATACGTTTTATCATCTACGAGTAGGAATGCCGAAGCTCTAATCTCTAATTACAGTGAAATAAATATGTTTCAAACGATAAGAGGGTTTACTGACAACCGAGACGGGACACCGCACTTGCGGCCGCAACCGCTCCTATAATTACGGACAACTGACACTCTGTAATCACCGAATTAAATCTCGCGACATACGAAAAAAAAAACTCATAAATATTCAGACGCATCACAAATCTCGATAGTGCCATTATTACATTTAATGCCCTCCCTCGAACAACAAAAACTCGACAAGGACATCGTTTAAATACACAAAAGCCGGTGCAGTTCAGCGTGGCCGCCGCATAAAATTATAATAAATATCAATGAAGCGAGACGGGTTATAATTGCGTACGGAATGAAAGAGACGGCGCGCGGTCATCCCTGGCGTATCTCTACGGTGTTACCACATACTAAATCGTAGAGGTGACAATACTGACATGTCATTTGGACGCAGGGGCTGCATCATGTTGGGGACATTCGGTAATAAGTCATAACTCATGTTAACCAAGAGGGTACTCGGTAATGACTATGAATTCTGATTTAGATCGAAACCCATTATTTGCGGATGGGTGACGATTTCGCGCTGTCAACGTTCTTTCTTTGGGGAGCGGTGACTGTGTCATCTGTGAAATTATTGTGAAATGGCTTTAAATTTTGGTAAATATTTCGAATCGCGCGGGGTGTTTAGCGAATTTTTGTCATGGCAGATGTGATAGAAGATAATTGTTGGGATTGGTGTTCTTTGCTTGGTTGATGCTTTCCTAACTTTAATAAGTTAAAGTTAGAAAAGGTCGATGCTCAATCCTAAATTTATTTTATATACTGCTGTTTTACGTATCTTGCTGTTTAGGGAAAATATGACATGGTGCGTTGTGCGTTCGTGACCGACCGGCCGGATTAGATATTTATTTTTATTAGATTTTTATTAATATGGATGTATGTGGCTATCTTGAATGTTCGCAGAATTTAACATTCAAGATTACTAAAAAATTTCCTCTTTTTATAAGAGATTCTTCCATGTTAACATTTTACTTGGAACCTTTCGAGGTTATGATTTATTGTTTATTATTGAAACCAATCTTATTGTAGTTAATAATTTATTCAAATAATTAATAAATTATTACTAAGTTGTCTACTTCCTGAATAATTTTAATTTTCTTAGAAATTTAAAAAGTAGTCTGGATCCCTAATCTAATTTTCTCCCGGGCACCTAATTAGCGAACATTTGAACAAAACAATTCCACCCGTATTGTCTCTTAAGTTTAGAAGATATTTGCTAATTAGAGTCTTCTTAAATAAACTATAGGTATTTTAGTAACAAAAGATTGTTGTTGAAAGTAAATTAATAGCTGTACTTTTAGTCCATGCTAATAGCAATTATGTAGCTACAACCTGTAGACGTCCCACTGTTGGGCACGAATATCTCCCATAGACAGCGGGAGGTCTAGAGCATACTCCACCATGCTGCTCCAACGCGGATCGCTTGTGGCCAACCTAGTGTTGAATGCCCGAAGCCACCCAGAAATCTTCGATAAGGCTTAGCGATTGTGCTTAGCAAATAAAACAACAGGGACTGCTTAACGTGCTCTCCAAATCATGGGAGCGGCTATTAAAATTTGCCACAAACCGACCGCGCCCGTCGTTGCTTAATTTATTTATTATTTATTTATTTATTCTCATAATTCTGTCGATCACATACAATCGACTTGAGCCATTGGGCTATGGACGCTACAATAATTGTGTATTCTGTGCTTATAGTTTCCTACCCGCCTGCCAATCATTTCGAGTCAAATCTAATAAAATGTCAATATTTAATAAAAATATCTAACAGTAGGTACATATGTCAACATCTAATTTAATAATAAAACATATTAATTAATAATTTATGTAGTAAATGTACATTAAGAAAGATTACATTTTTTATTCATTCTCATAATATTATTTATAAACAAGTAGTTTTCGTAACACAAAACAAAATAATATAAGCTGACTAATCTCTATAATGTTCAATGTTCACATATGCTAAGCACTAAACACCAGCAGGCAAACGGCATGAGCACAATTCATTAGTCAATCTGGATTACTGCTCAACTAGCTCAACGCCCTATGCAGCTACATTTACGAGTATGTAGAGTCGGTATCGAAATACCGACATTATGTTAAGTTCACGTCTTTGATTAAAAACTTAGGTATATAATCTATGGTTCAAGTACCTATATAAATAATAATATTGTTACGTGTTAGGGTTCGAAGGATTTGGAGAGAAAGACCTGCTGACTCAATGAAGACTTTATTCACTAGCACTAACACAAAGCACTAGGTCAAACACTAAACACTAGGTCCAACACAATGCACTAGGTCCAAACACAAAGCACTAACGATGTCCTAGGTCGTAAGCCAAGTCGTAGGTTTCACTTGTTTCACTCCGGTATCACTAGTTTTCACTTCGAAGTCGCCTCGAAAGCTCGAACTGAACTGAAATCACGGCCCTCCCCGCGACTATTTATACGTGCCGTCGCGAGTACTAGACGATTCTGGAAAGATACCGCGTGTTCCCGAACACGCGAGAATACAGGCCCACTAACGCCATCTAGTATCGAGTCGGGATATCACGTTGTCTATGCGTTCACTGAGTGGTTCCACCAGCGGCGCTAGATGGCGCTAGCTTCCCTGTGCCTTCGTAACACCACTCCCCTCTTAGCGATGCTCGTCCCGAGCATCGTTGTTACTGCCATGGTAACGCGCCAGACGGTCTATGTGTACCACTTTGAATGCCCCTCTTGGTTGCTTTTGAATCCTATAAGTCACATCATTCAGTCGCGTAACCACTTTGAATGGACCGTCCCACTTGGTCTGCAACTTTGGAGATTTTCCTTTCCGGCGAGTTGGGTTATGCAGCCACACCAGTGACCCTTCCTCGAAGCCGCTCGTGTTCGATTTCCGGTCGTATCTGGTTTTCATGCCCTCACTTGACCGTAACCCATTTTCCCGTACCAAGGCGTGTATATAGCGCATTTTTTCCTTTAAATTGCAGACATAGTCTTGTACGGTCTCTGGTCCCTCCGGTGACCCTCCTGTCAATAGATCTACTGGTATTCGTAGTTCTCTACCGTAATTGACATACGCCGGGGTAGCTTTTATGCTCTCATGCTCGGCGGTTCGGTACGACAGAAGGAAGAGTGGTATATACTTGTCCCAATCCTTTTGTTTGTCGTCTACCAATTTCGCCAAATGCCTCTCCAGGGTCTGGTTAAACCTCTCAACCATTCCATCAGACTGTGGATGGTACGCGGTGGTCCTCGTCTTATGCATTCCCAAAATTTTGCACACTTCCTGGAATACTTGCGATTCGAAGTTCCTGCCCTGATCAGAATGGATTTCTAGAGGCACACCAAAGCGACATATCACTTCTTCGACTAACTTAGAAGCGACTGTTGTAGCTTCTTGGTTTGGTATGGCGAATACTTCGGGCCATTTGGTGAAGTAGTCCATGACGACCATAAAATACTTGTTTCCCGATTCCGTTACAGGAAATGGCCCAGCTACGTCAACTGCTATTCGTTCCCACGGTGCACCGACGTTATACAACCGCAGGTTCCCACGGCTCCTGGTCTGTGGTCCTTTTACAGCAGCGCAGGTAGTACATTTGCGGCACCAATCCTGTACATCATCTCGACAATGCAACCAGTAGAATCGTTCTCGCACTTTTGTTAACGTCCTCTTGACACCTAGATGACCTCCTGATACGCCATCATGTATTTCACGGAGCACATCTGGTACTCTCGTTCTTGGGACAATGATCTGAAGATGAAACTCTCTGCCGTTAGTCTTCTCCCATTTCCGGTAGAGTATTCCGTTTTGCAGTATCAGACTGTCCCATTGCGCCCAGTACGCCTTAGTGACAGCGCCAGTGGGTGCAACCTCGCTCCAGATTGGTTTTACGTCACCCCGTTTCTTCCATGTGATGATGTGCCGAAGGTCGTCATCTCTTTCTTGAGCCTCCCTCATAGCATCATTCTCCCAGAGACCCAAAGGACTTGTTCTCGTTAATTTTAATGTTATTTCGTTAGATTCCTGCTTAACACAATGTTTGCAGTCTTCCGAACACGGCCTTCGTGAGAGTGCATCGGCATTCCCATGTGTTTTTCCGCTGCGGTGTTCCGTCTCGAAGTCATACTCCTGGAGCTGTTCAATCCATCGAGCTACTTGACCTTCTGGGTTCTTGAATTGCAGTAGCCACTTCAAGGCTGCATGATCAGTTCGCAGTAGAAACGATCTGCCGATGAGATATTTGTTGAAATGTTGTAGCGTCTTTACAACAGCCAAGAGTTCTCTTCTTGTCACACAGTAGTTTCTCTCTGGTCTGGATAAAGATTTGCTGAAATATGCAATAACAACTTCTCTTTCACCCTGTTTTTGAGATAACACCCCTCCAATGGCCGTGTTGCTTGCATCCGTGTCGACTATAAACCGACCTTCAGGTTGTGGATACCCCAGGATTGGTGTTTCACACAGATGTTTCTTCAGTTTCTGAAAAGAATCTTCACAAGTCTCATCCCAACTAAATTGTCGTTTATCTTCTGTCAGCCGATGTAATGGCTTGGCTATCTCTGAGAATCCCTGAACAAAACGCCTGTAGTATGAGCATAGGCCGAGGAATGCCCGCACTTCGGTTTTGTCCTTAGGGGTAGGCCATTTTTGAACTGCTTCCAGTTTCTCCGGGTCTGTCTGGATTCCATCACTGGATATAACATGGCCGAGATAATTGACCTTACTCCTGAATAAACGACACTTTTTCGGGTTCAACTTTAATTTGGCTCCCTCTATTTTGGCGAAAACTCGCTCCAAGTTTCGCAAATGGTCCTCGAAGTCACGGCCGACAATGATGACGTCATCTAAGTAGACTAAGCAAGCCTCTCCAACTAAGCCTGCCAGTACACACTCCATGAGTCGCTCAAATGTGGCAGGTGCGTTGCACAATCCGAAGGGCATGACGTTAAATTGCCAGAAACCTTTTCCGGTCGAGAAAGCTGTCTTCTCCTTGTCCTTTGGATGAATTTCCACCTGCCAGTATCCAGATTTTAGGTCTAGGGTCGAGAACCATTTCATGCCACTCAAGGTATCCAAAGTGTCGTCGATTCGAGGTAACGGGTAACTGTCCTTCTTAGTGACATCATTGAGACGCCTATAGTCCACACAAAATCTCGTGCTACCATCTTTCTTATTCACTAATACAACAGGTGAGCACCACGGACTTGCAGACGGTTCAATGATCTTATTCTTTCTCATGTCCTCCAAAAGGCCTTCAACTTCTTTTTCCTTTGCGATTGGTATTCGTCTTGCTCGTTGACGAATTGGTCTCTCGCTTCCGGTATCTATCCTGTGCTGAACCATCGACGTTCTTCCAAGGTCACCTTCTTGACTGGAGAAGATATTCGCGTAGCGTTGTAAAAACTTCTTTGCTTTCATGCTCTGCGAATAAGTCAGGTTACTCTTGCAGTCATCGAGTAGCTCAGTCACTAATCCATAGTTGTTGCTGCATGTCTTGGTTGGTGTGTCTTCGATCAACACGCATTTGTTTGACTTTTTCTTTCCCTGATCCCGGGCAGGAGACGAAGCCCTTTGCTTCTTCAGCTCCTCTATTTGTTTCTCGATCCTTTTCATCCTTGCCATCTGGGCCTCCTTCTGCGGGCAGTTGAGCTGAAGATGGCCCCTCTCGCCACACTTGTAGCACATGACTCCATATCTTTTCTTCGTAGGAGCCTTAACCTCCTTGACTTCCTCAGAGACCTCGCGGATCTTATGGGTCTGCCGTATGTCATGGCGAACAGCCTCGACCTCCAAAGCATGCGCCAATGCTTCCTTTAGCGAGGTATGGTGACGAAGCCTCACTGCAGCTCTGACCTCCAGGTCTTTGATTCCATCGACAAATGCTTGAACAATATTCGTGTCCACCATCTTGGTGTCGGCTCCTGGGTGTGCCTTCCTGACGAGTTTTTCTATTTCCAACGCCCATTGCTGTAGTCCTTCTCCTGAGCGTTGGACTCTGTCACGCAGTTGGGCACGGAACACGTGCTCCAGGTGTCGCTCCCCGTATCTGGATTCAAGTGCCTCCATCAGGTCTTGGAACCCATTTCCTGTATGTGGCAGTGCTTCCAGGACCGACAAAGCTTGCCCTCTGAGCGCAACAGTGAGAGCAGTCAGGCATTGTTCTTCCGTCCATCCGTTGGCAGTAGCAACAATCTGGAACTGCCTACGATAAGCGTACCAAGAAGTAGTGCCGTCGTATGGTGGCACTTTTACTCTTGGTCCTTGCACCATTGCGGTAGTTCCACTAGACATCGCAATTCCCATGGTTTCAAGCCGCACTACTTTCTTCTGTAGTTCAGTGAGGCCAGTTTTCAAATTTTCAACATCCAATCCTAACCCGGTAACTCGTTCTTCCACCATGTCGACATCTTTCCGAAGCTTAATCACCGTGTCACTAACATCATTTATAGCCAGAAGCGCTTTTTCTTGGAGGTCTTTTTGTTGCTCTTGTGATTCTCGAATCGCTCTGATTTCAGCCTTTTGAAACTCTTGAATCGTAGTCAGCTTGCGTTCCTGTGACTCTTGCAAGGCACCGAGCTTGCGTTCTTGTGACTCTTGCAAATCGCCGAGCCTGCGTTCGTGTGACTCCTTCATTGCCTTAATTTCAGCCCTTTGTAGCTCCATTAATTCAATTAAACTTCCTAATTGAAGAGCCACTTGAGGGGCTGTAGAAGCTACGGTGCCGCTGGTGGGCGTGGCTTGTCTGGTGGGCGTGGCCTGTCTGGTAGGCGTGGCCTTAGTGGGCGTGACCCGGTGGGCGGGGCCAGTGGGTGGGGCTTGGCCCACAGTGGGCGGAGCTTGGTCCCCAGTTGTGCCCTCCGCAGCTCGTTGTGCCCTTGTCCTGACGCCCTCCTGTAAGTCCTCTCTCGGAGTCAATGGCATCTCCAAATCCCACTTCTGACACCAGTTGTTACGTGTTAGGGTTCGAAGGATTTGGAGAGAAAGACCTGCTGACTCAATGAAGACTTTATTCACTAGCACTAACACAAAGCACTAGGTCAAACACTAAACACTAGGTCCAACACAATGCACTAGGTCCAAACACAAAGCACTAACGATGTCCTAGGTCGTAAGCCAAGTCGTAGGTTTCACTTGTTTCACTCCGGTATCACTAGTTTTCACTTCGAAGTCGCCTCGAAAGCTCGAACTGAACTGAAATCACGGCCCTCCCCGCGACTATTTATACGTGCCGTCGCGAGTACTAGACGATTCTGGAAAGATACCGCGTGTTCCCGAACACGCGAGAATACAGGCCCACTAACGCCATCTAGTATCGAGTCGGGATATCACGTTGTCTATGCGTTCACTGAGTGGTTCCACCAGCGGCGCTAGATGGCGCTAGCTTCCCTGTGCCTTCGTAACAATATAGAGTATGCTAGACTTATTGGTTTTACGATAGATTATGTTTACCATTTTCAAGTTATTTAATCCTCTCCTCTATGGCAAGGTACGCTCAGCCATAGACAAGTAAGTAGACCTTCTTATTTTAAACGAGGGAAACAAAATTTAAAGAAAACAAATGAATTCGGTTTGAATTTGGAAAAGGAATGTAATATTTACAGACTCAAGCGTTTCAATATAGGCTTTGCTGCACACATCGGCAACCGCAAAGCATAGCAATACGGGCTTATAGGCTTTTCCTAATATGCGATTTAGGCTTTTACGGATGTACGATTAATAACAAGCGGGTTTGGCGTGCTGCCGAATTGGATTACCCGTCATTCATTAGGCGATTTAGACAATAACTGGTTGTCTAAAACGCTAGTGATCGGCTACTGCTGGGCTAGAGGTCCTGGGTTCGACACCCGGGTCGGATCACCACATAGGACCTTAACATAAGTGGTATATAATGTCTTTTTAAGTTACACACTCACCCCTCAGTTGGCCTAGACCTGTGTTGTGGGTGGCGGACAGACGAATAACACAACATATGTATTCTTATTTAGCTGCGAAATAAATATATGTAATTAAGTATTTGTGTATCTATGAATTCGAACCTGGCACTTGCGGTTCGGCAGGCAGGTCACTCACTACCGCGTCACGGAATTACACACCTCTGTCTACCCATGTGGGAAAATACTGGCGTGATTTATGTTATAACAATATTTACTATGAAATTAGTGGCTTTGTCAATTTTGTTACTTATTTAAAAAATATATATATCAGATTGATCGATTGATATTACTAAGGACGGAAGTCAGTACGCTTTAAACAATCACAAATTACATTCCATAACTCGTAGGTTTAAATTTCTAACCTTACACGTCTACAGTTCGTATGTTTCTCATATGTGCAGAGAGGATTAAAATTAAAACTGCGTAAAACGCATAGCATATGTCTCGCCAGCCCCTCGGGGCGCACCCTAGTAAGGTACCCTTAAATAAGATTTAAAAACGAATGCTGTTCTTTAAACGAATGTGCAAATTAAATGGACGTTGTATTTTAACACGCTTTTATTAGCATGATATGTATGTAAGTAACGGAATCTTGAAACGTGATTTTCACCCATTTCAAAACGGCGGATTAATTTGAAACTTTGCACACATATGAAGGACCGATGACAATGCAGTAATTAAAAAAATATATTTCTATATTTGAATAAGGTTATCTACAAAAGCGTGTTTTTTAGTTTTATTTTTTAACGTGTTGATATTTTTTTAAAGTAGCAATAGTATTGATAGGTAGTGTCGTGGACAGCCTTTCATTGAGTCTGGTCCTATTTGAATGTACTTGATGTTACATTTGCAAAGTTAACCACTAATCCTTAGTAAATCTTGCTCATTTGATTGACACCGTCCGTTTACCAACGTAACTGTAGCGTCACAACACAACAAGACAATGCCCAAATTAAACTCTCTAAAAGACAGGCTGTTTATCAAAGAATCCTGAAACTGGAGGTTATGTAGGGAAGCTGGTTGTAATCAATAAACCGTCGTAATTATTATTTTACAGGTCGCCCTTCGACAAGGTGGACAGACGACCTGAAGAAGACGGAGGGAAACCGCTGGATTCAGGCACAGGACCGGTCGCATTGGTGTCGTTTAGGAGTGGTCGATGTCCAGCAGTGGAACTCAAAGGCTGATGGATGGATGAATGAATAATTATTTTATCACCAAGTCCAATCAAATATTTCTAAGTCGAAGTATGTGCAAGGAATTAGAATGCGACCGAATAAAAATGGTATTATTTAATACCTAAACTAACACCAAAGTTTAATTGTAGCCATTTACTAAGTTAAGCACCTGTTTATCTAAGCCATTGTTGAACAGGCATATTTGATTGACACGCCCGCTCTTCCAACGCAACTATGACGTCACAACATCACAAGACAATGCCCAAATTAAATTCTCTAAGACGCAGCGCTGTTTATCAAAGAACCCTGAACTGGTGATGGTTATGTAGGGCTGATCGTTTGATGTGCACTCGACCGAGGAGGAATGCCTTAACTGCGGCACCGGCTTAACTTAAGCAAATATAGCCGAACTAGTTGCCGCTTGCGGCGTTGCTTCACTTTTGTATGATCAGTCGGTTCGTTACAGATAACTAAACTGATTGAAGCTGTTTTACTTCGATCGTCTGGAGTCTATAGATATTTTATGAACAATGTTGCTTTTGAGCTCTACTTGTATGTATTATGTGGCTCTATAGCTCTACTGTGACATAGTTTTGGTCTTTCACGTAGCAACGACTTAGCATATTTCTTGGAAATTCTTTCTTGTAATATATAGAAAGAAAGAAAGAAAAAAAGAAATAATTTATTTGTAACAAACAAGCAGCTGTTATGTAGCGATTAACATGGTCTTATTAACATTATTCTTAATTTTACTCATACACAAAAAAACAAATAAAAAAATACACTGCTGGACCGCCTGTCACAAAAAGGCAACAACTCAGCATTATGCTGCAGCTTTGCAGCTGCAGCGCTGATTTTCAGCGATGCCCTTGGAGACGGTAGGTACAATAGAAAAAATATACTAGTAGATACAATAGAAGTATGCAGAAGGATTTTTTTAAATTGGATAGTAATATACTGGACGTGATAAACTCGGCTTTTCTTTAAATGGAAGACAGTCACAGTTGTCATGGGCGGCAGCGTTTGGGTGGAGCTGCAAACTCGTTTGCTATATTTAATCCATAAAATAAAATAAAAATCGGTTACATGCAGACGAGGCCTCATATAAGGGTGCACTTGCAATAAAGCTGTTTAATTCGACAGAACACCCCTATATGTTAGTGTACGAGTGATTGCGATCACGGTTTATCTTATCAAGTATCTATTGATGCTATATTGCATTAGGGTTCTGCCCTGTACTGTGAGCGAAAAAATATACGCCAATTTACCTATTTTAATATCGGTAAAGTACTTCCTATGGATTTTGTTAAGACCTATATAAGAGACTAGTGGACGCCAGCAGCTTCGCTCGCGTGTAACAACAATACACATAACAGTAGTTTCGTTTACACCTATGGAAGCTGTGGAAGTCAATATCTGCCTGGCAGACCCCCTCTTCTATACTTTGCCTAATCCGGGGATCAAAACCGGACCCAAACAGTAAGGTTACTGTCCACTACACCAAAGAGGCAGTTGTAGTCAGAGAGTAGGTATACTCAGAACATATTGAATTTGCGATTTTTTTAAATCAATTTCTTTCACACGGGAGACGATCCCACTTATTATGGTAGGAGTATACATTATAATTTTTTTTTATTTATACAAAATTATAACATTATCAGTGTTTTAATCCCCAATTTTCACATTTGTAATAATGTTTCATTTACAACAAGTTTCCATTGAAGAGCTTTATGAAACACTTTCATGCTAGTCGATAAAATAAGCCCCCTTGAGACTTCGTCCACGTTAGAGGAATGGTGAGCAGTTGAGAAAAACTGTTAAAAACAAGGCATGCGTCATTTGTTGGTGAAAATATGTGTTCACTATATTATCAATGTAATATAACGTTAAAGTATAGGCTTATTGTAAATCTCGTATTATCAATACTTATCGTTAAAAATGTCTGTTTTAGGGTTCCATAGCCAAAGGGTAAAATGGGACCATATTACAAAGACTTCACTGTCCGTCTGTCCGTCCGTCCATCTATCCGTCTGTCACCAGGCTGTATCTCATGAACCGTGATAGTTAGACAGTTGAAATGTTCACACATGATGTATTTCTGTTTTTCTGTGCCGCTATAACAACAAATACTAAAAAACAGAAGAAATAAAAATGTAAGGGGGGACAACAGACGTGATTTTTTTCCCCGTTTCTATAGAAAATGGTACGGAACCGTTAGTGTGCGAGTCCAACTCGCACTTGGCCGGTAATTTATTTATATCAGGAAAAACAAAACTAACAGGAATCTATGATAGTTATAAGATAATTTCATCATAGAGGATGCGTTGAATGTTTAGTTTTAAAGACTAAGTACAAACAATCCATAGTGGACGATGCGCTTATTACAGGGGGTAATAAAAAATCGCATGTTGGGGCCGAGACGCACGTGGCGCGGATACTTAGCTCGCTTCGCTTGACACCCCCGTCGATACTCGTCATAAATATTGTGCAGTTTAAAACGTGTTAGCGATCGATAAGGATTAAAGAAAAAAATTTAAGTCGAAAAAGGGGTTAGTTATAATTAAACGCGATAAAAATGTTTTGTGCACGGGAGGCGGACGTTGAATAAAATGTTTCTGAGGAACTACATACATATCTACTAATAACATACTATTTAGGTTATTTTTAGATTGTGTTCAATTTTTATATTTTCTTTCTTGGACTGTTAAATTATAATTACCTAATTATTAATTAAATATCACTACATACAGGTTATACCTACTGAAAAATAATTATTAATGTACTACATACCTATCTTCTGCTTTTTCAGCTTTCTCAGGCTTTCGAGTTTTGGTTCAAACGGATATACCTTATTTACATTGTATTTTTGTTAATTAAATTACATGACACGAATTTAGTGGGCTTGTTTGGTGTGGGATATGTCACTTGCTATAACGGTGAAGGACACACCGAGAGGAAACCTGCATACCTGAGAGTTCTTCATAATGTTCTCGAAGGCATGTGATGTCTGCCAATCCGCACTTGGCCAGCGTGGTAAAATAAGACCTAATCGCTAAAATCGCTAGTTGATGGCACTTAGAATTTTGACCTCAGACATTAATGGGTATTTATTTACCCCATGTTTGACATCAAAATATTTAGCTTCGAAAACCACAGATAAAAGAACATATTTGCCTTCACGCACAGTTATGCCCGGAGCCATATATGCAGCTGCCACGAGACGCTGTCAGCCCAATTCACTACAGTTACATATTTATTTGTTCAGCGATTATACACTCAGCTCCAATGGTAAGCCCTAAATCCAACGAATTGTGGTATTAATTTCCCTCCAACACTTCTTGCTTGCGCCAAACTCTTCCCTATACATTGCTGACGTAAACTGTACCGAAAAGTCAGTTTATAGATACTAGTTTTCCTTTGCAGTACTTGAGCAATCTTAACAAATCATTATCAAAGCAAAATGTGCTGTATGACAGTAAATTACGGCGCGTTTTCAAAGGGCCAGGGGAGGATGGGGTAAAGTCGGCTATACGCGGTCACATGCGAGACGCGTGGCGGACACGCGCTGTACCGATAATCTTCTTTCGCAAAGCCCTTTGTTACAATTTGTGATGTGTTCCGACTGTTCCGTGAGATCTCAGACTCAGATACGCGCCTTAATGATATTTTAAATCAGTGTACCGGACCAACGATAAGGGATTGGACAGTTGATTTTCATGGGTTTCCTATGTTAGTTTATATGTTTTACGGTAGTCAATAATGTTAACATAACACGAAATGTTTTAAAAGTAATCAATATTTCTATTCATCGCAGTTTTTATGTGTGCTTTGCTTTAATGCGTCAAAGTTAATAGGAAAATAAGAAACCAATTTTTGTATGAATATATATACATATATATATGTTTTCAATGCTGGAAACAGTCGCTAAGCCTTGTCGAAGACCTTCGGGTGGCTTAAAAACATTCGACTCTGGGTTGGCCACTAACCCCTCCACCAATTCGCATTGGAGCAGCGTGGTGGAGTATGCTCTAGACCTCCCGCAGCTGTGTCTTTGGGGGAGACCAGTGCCCAGCAGTGGGACTTCTATGTGTCGCAGCGAAATATACATCTAATATATAAAATTCTCGTGTCACAGTTTTCGTTGTCATACTCCTCCGAAACGGCTTGACCGATTTTGATGAAATTTTTTGTGCTTATCCGGTATCTATGAGAATCGGCCAACATCTATTTTTCATCCCCCTAAATGTTAGGAGTAGTCCACCCCAAAATTTTTATTTCTTATTTTTTAGACAAAATTTTTAATTTCTATTTTTTTATGATACAGCATTAGGAAATACATACAACTCTAAATTTTCAACCCTCTACGATCATTATTTATATGGCAAAACAACTTTTGCCGGGTCAGCTAGTATACTTATATATAGCAAGTTAAAAGTTACATCCCAACATAACATAGTGTAAATTATAAATATCAACATTAATTTTTTTGTGCCATTATATACAGTAAAAGCAAAATAAAACAAACAATAATTAGAAACATTTATAGTTACTGAATTCTTTTTATCCCTTTTAAAAATTTGTAAGTTACCAGTGTAATTAAATTACAACTTCAAACAGTGACTACTGCCGAAAAAATACAAACACAGCGTTGACACTAACGTGACAAGAAAATATCGCGATAATAAAATAGAGTTGTCATCCCCAGCGCAGGACGAAGCGTGCTAAATGCATTAATTTGGCCTGAATTTAGTGGCCCGGAAGTGATTTGCTACGGGAACATGCTATAACGGGATATGATCCTGTACCCTGGCAATACTGACAATTACCCTATAACCAACTGCCGTGTCAATTAAATTCGAACCGTATATATATCAGCTTTGATCACACAATTGTACGGCTACCACAACCGAATCACCGTTTAGGGATAGATGACAAAGTAACAAGGTTGAGTGGTTTGCATTTTTGTCAAGGGTCGCACTGCAATTGAGGAGTCTGTTTGGTTCTAGGTTAATGCAATGCAATTGTTGCAAGGTTAACACAGTCATTTTATTTCCTCAAGTACCTTATATCACGTCTCTGGAGTTGTGTTGTTTATTCAAGTTTCATTCTAAAAAAGGATGTGCATAATTATATATTTACAGCATGAGTATAAATAAAAACTCATGAAAAATCTTGAATTTTTGACGAATCTTGACGTTGTGTAAGTAATTAAATTTCGAATAAGAAAGTGCGACAGCGTATACGACAACTTCGTCACCGAACCGTTTCGTGTATGTTGTCTTCAATGGGATTGAAATCATTATGTCCAATAAACTCTTATCACAGAGCTTTAACCTTTACCACGCGATTTATTTCCATAAATATTACCATTCGAGCTTCCGTCGAGTTAAAAATTGAGACACGAACGCACAGGATCGATCCCTCGACGTTAATATATTCAAACTTAAGCACCCTCTTAAACAATGTAAGTACGCAAACCCAATATATCTCGATATTCGATAAATACGAGAACACCCTTCACATCTTCGCATCTACCTGCATACCTATTCCACCCTTCGCGGTACCCTCGATGATAACTTAAAGACTTTATCCCCAGTACAGGAATTTTTACGGCAACAAAAGCCTTCATATTTTCTTTATTCATGGCGTGTCAAAATCGCCCGTTTCCCCCTTTAAGCGCTGAAAAAAGAGACAGCTGCCTAACTCTTTCGCACTCATTAAAAACTCATACCTCTGTCCCCTTCCGCTGTATTCCCTCCATTTGGGTTTTATGTTTTTCTCGATATTCTTGACGGCGAGTACTTAATGTCGCTCGTTTTTTCTTAAAACCGTCAGCAACAGGGTGATGGCGCGAATTTCTTAATTAATTCCTGTTAAGCACTTGCCAAGGGTGACGTGCGTCGTAAAAGGGTGTTTAAGAAGTCATCCGCCATTTAAATACGAATTAATGACTATGTCCATCGTATTAATGTTACTGTTATATTATGTATCCTTTCTTTGCAAATCACGGAGAATTTACTGCGACATTAACATAAAAAATATTGTAATTGTTCACGGTAAAATTATGCGTTTTGCTTAATTTTTGTACCTAGTAATTTTCATATCAGAAACTTTTTTTTATCATAAGCTGCGACCCTTAGATTGCCGGACTCGGGTCTTCCCCATAGACAAATCTGCGGGCAGATTTAGCTAGAGCATACTCCACCACTCTGCTCCAATGTGAATTGGTGGAGAGGTTAGTGACCTACCCAGTGTCGAATGTCTCAAGCCACCCGAAGGTCTTCGACAAGGCTTAACATTGCTTTCACCATTGAAAACAACCGCGACCGACGGCTTAACCTGCGCAGCACGGTAGCGTTCATGAAATTTGGTCACTAGCGGTCACCCATCCACAAACTGACCGCGCCCGTCGTTGCTTAACTCTGTCGTTCACATTGAATGGATGAGCCATTGGGCTATGGACGCTACATTTTGATCATATTCAGTATAAATTACATACAAAAACCGTTATTAACTAAAGGGCCAACAGGAAATGTCCATAAAAGTTGCTCGCCTTGCGTGATCGCTAACGAAACGCAAGCGAACCATTAGGTTAATTCAGGGCCTTAACATCGGTAAAATAAGCTGGAGGTGAAAAAACATCTTTTATTCACGTGACTCCATTAAAGTGTTTCACATTAATTGTAGACATGACTTACTTACAAATAAAAATATTTCCATTCTGTTTCTATTTCAATAACACTTGCTTTAAGACCTTTTTCTTCTCATTCCAAAAATAAGTTCGATACGATTTTATTTAAATCATGGTGGTTGCGCAAGCAGTTTATCCCATGCTACTAAAATAAAACATCACCCTGCAAATACCCGAGGATGTATCGACGTCTAAAGGATGTCCCAGAAGGGGAGGCCCGTATTCAAAAAAGGGAAAAGATGAAGAAAAAAGTTATAACGTCATATTGTTTTGCCACGAAGGGTGGGTAGGGAGGGGTTGTATAGTGCCGGGAAAGATAAGGCGTTATGGCATCTGTATATAGCACTACCGGATCTATAAGTATATCACCATTGTGTTTTACGACTCGCCCTTTCGTATTTTCATACATTTACTTAAAGGCGTTCCGGTATACGTTTTCATTTATTTTGCTTTCACGAAACGATGTGCTATGTCGTTTAGTGAAGAGAGTTCGTCAAACGATTATGGGAAAAAGTGATTAGGTATCAATCTTCAGTACTTATAAACTTTCTATTAAAATTCGAAATTTGAAATGATAAGAGTTTCTTTTTCTGTAACACCAAGGCTGGTATTTCAGACAGTTTTAGCCGTCCGGTAGAATACAATACAGTTTTCAGGAATGCACGAATCCTAGAATCACTATTTTGCTACGTCTACATACTGTACGCTGTATCACGTGGGAAAAGTGCATTTTTCAAAAATACCGAAAAGTTACGTGCGTTATAAGTAGAGACCTGTATAGGTCTGAAATTCGAAGTAAAATCTATCCTTAGCCGATACTACTACTACATGTTTATTAAATTAATTGTGTTATTTCATACTTCCTCATTTACCGTTACGTTGGATTCCTATATTTAGGTTGACTGGTAGAAAATACCATTAGGCATTTTGTCCGCCCCTGGTTTAGAAACAAAGGGCACATTAATTTTCAACAAATAAATTAGTAGGCTAAGTAGACAGTAGTAAGCACCATCTACCATTATAGTGGGTACAACTCAGAATACTAAGCCTGATCGACTCCGAACTGTATGTACCCTCTGCCTGGAATATCAACTGACCACCAGCATGAGTCTTTTTAATACCTTTTTCCATCTGTTATACTTCTATACTAATATTATAAAGAGAAAAGATTTGTTTGTAATGTTTTCACACAAAAACTACTGGACCGATTTCAAAAATTCTTTCACCATTAGAAAGCTGCATCTTCACTTCGTGACATAGGCTATAATAATATTACAGGTGTAAACGAAACTATTGCTGTCTAGTTCCACGTGAGCGTCCACCTGTTTAACATATAGCTGAAAAACTCGAGAACACTTTTTCTGACTTAAAATGTAAAGTAAAATGTGGCTGAACGATACATAACGAAAGTCTACTTACGCTGGGTATGTTGTCAGACGTGCAGACGCCTTCGCTCAGCAGGCGGTCGCGGATCTCCCACGCGAAGATAGACGGGCACTCTCGCTTGTATTGCGCGATCTTGCTAACAACCTCCGCCGTGGCCACGCGAGGCTTCGACCCGCCGATCGCGCGGGGTCTTATTGACCCCGTCTCGTAGTACCTGTGGTAAATGGATATGAATGTTAATCACAGCTTATGTGTTTTGGAGACTGACTGATTTAATACAATTTTATAAAAAGCCTCGGAAGACGTAACGTAAGAACAATATTGTTATAAATTGTCCCTAATATTTATACCTACAATAAAGATTTAATTAAAAAATAAATTAATACCTATGCATGTTTCTTTACTTACTGTATAAATAAATATGTGTGTAATAGAATAGAGATCTATACTAATATTATAAAGGGGAAAGATGTGTTTGTAATGTTATCTCACAAAAACTACTGGTCCGATTTCAAAAATTCTTTCACCATTAGAAAGCTGCATCTTCACCGAGTGACATAGGCTATAGGTACATATAATATAACTAGGTGTAAACGAAACTTTTGTTGTCTAATTCCAGGCGAGCGAAGCTGCGGGCGTCCACTAGTGTAAAATAAATGTTGGGAGATGTTATAACTTTTCTAACTCTCTTTTTGTTTCTATAAGCGTGGCGTGCGTGGCACTTGGCCAGCATTTGATGTCCATACTTGTAAAAACTTCTCTGTCACTCAGAATATCTTACGAGTTGCAACATAACTTTGCCAAGCAAGGCCATCTTTCATCCCATTTACTGAGTTTGGATCAACGTATTTCTTGTCAGAGAAAAGTTTTGTTAGGAAGTATTTGTGTCTATCCAGCGTGGTAATGATGGACACGAGTACGTAGCTAGTGGACAACATTACATAACATCACGCTTTTTCCAGAAGTGGTAGGCAGAGATGTGTATACCTACACCCACTTTTGTTGGTGAGCCTGTTGCCATATCTACACAAGGCACAAATCCAGACTCCGAGCGGTTTCCGGGTATTTCAAATATAGAAAAACCCAATAGTTGTTGCCCGACCCGGGAATAGAACCGAGAAACAGGACCAACAGCAACATTTTGATTTAAAAAAAACACGCTGGTCGAAACTGGCAGCTCAGCACTATCGATCGGATTATTAAACCTCAAACCACGCTACTTACTACATTATCTTCTCATAAAACATACTAACTCATACTAAAACGGAAGGAACGACGATAATATCGTCTCATACTTATCGATTTTACCTTGTAAGTGTTCCTCATAACGGTAATATACGATACGAACCCACAAAATGAGTTAGGAGAGCATACGTCAAGACACGTTTGTCAGCGCCCCTAATATTGCGAGTGTCGCAGGTTCGAACCCGGCGGTCTGAGCCGGCGGTGTCAGGTTGCCCAACCGGAGGGTATCAAGTTCGATACCCGGTGACTACATGTTATGCTTTTATTCGCTTTGCCGACCAGCTGTCGTTCGTTTTAACACTATTTTAATTTCGTAATTTGATAATTGTGCCGTAGATTAATATAAAAATCGAATTTTACGTAAATTAATATGCAACTTTCGTAACAGCTGTTAGTATCAAGGTGTTCGTTAGAGAACTAGCTGTCCCTTTGTTCAATATCACCTTGAATCTCAGCACATAATAAATGCTCCATATGTAGGTATACTCTTAAATTCTTATGTTGTTTGTGACAAACAATTAATAATACAACTAAAATGCAAAAGAATCCATTATAGAGAATACATTTATTTATTAACGATGATAAAGATATTCAGCAAAATAATCTGTGAATTAAAAAAAAATGTTTACTTAGATACTCAATTCGTAAGTGGCATCGCATGTCGCGTTAATCGAAAGCGTACCTTAACTCTACCTATTATCCACAAAAAACTGTTTACATGACTGAACCTTGTCACTTTCATTAGGTACGTTTTTGTAATATTTGGATTCATTTAAATCTGATAAAACAGGTAGTAAGTACTCTGGTCTTTAACACCACGTTTGCTACTCTAAATATAATTTAAGTAACTACTTAAGGTGATCATTTAAAAAGAGAATGTTAATTTTCATTATAAGTATATATTTCAAGTTACTGGCTAAATTTATTTAACCAAATTTAAAATACAGTGAATTACAATAGGTACTGTTAAATAGTTTTGTCTATTAAGAAATCGTTCAAGTAATATTACTACTTTAGCTTACTTGTGATTTAGCAAACAGGAGGGTTATTGCTACTTATGTCGAAATAATAACTTTTCTTTTTTTTTGCGCATGTGTCATTTGCAGCCGAATTCAAATTGAGAATCGTTCGATCGGAATCGACAACATTAAGGAAGCTTATTTACATGGTTGAGATTTACCTTCACTATAAGAGCACTATGAGCTATGAAATGATAGGATTTCTGACCTGAAATTTCAAATAACGACCTTAAAATTTTGTATTTAGCAAATCGTTTTAAATCGTTTAAATCTGTTAAAATCTTTCGCTTAAAATATGCGCATAAAAGTGTTGCAACCCTAGCGTACCCGCTCCAGCAACCTTCAAAGTCCTTCATGTCAGCCTGTGGATAAGTTTGCCCTTGTATGATTATCGATAAATTCTAGCAAAGCTATATTTATTGTAACGCATAAGGTCTAGCTAGACGAAGCGCTAAAGCAGATGACTTGTCGTTTTCAGAAACCAGGCAGAGTTTTACGATAGGGTCGGGCTATCGGCTATAGGGCTGGTACCGCAGGGTTGCTTAGCGACACAGACAACGGGTTTTTAGTCACCAATGTGAATGCATGCTTTCATTATTTTGTTTCAGTGTGGATTAGATACAAACAATTTATTACAGACACAAAAATACTGGACAAATTAATTATTAAATATTAGTTTCCTCAAAAAATATCACGTCTAATACAGTAGTTTGTATAGCTACGAGTACAACTATTTGATGAGTAAATATAGGACTTTACTTTTAAGTAAAAATTTTAACCTGTTTAGCTGCTACCCATATATGTCCCACTGCTGGGAACGGGCCTCCCCCACAGTAACAGCTGTGGGAGGTCTAGTCTGTTTTCACCATTAAAAACAACCAGGGCCAACGGCTTAACGTGCCCTCCGAAGCAGGGCAGCGTCCATGAAATTTTGTGCCCCATTCACAACCGACCGCGCCCGTTGTTGCTTAACTCTATCGATCATATTGAATCGACGCGAGCCATTAACCTATTACTATTTAGCAAATGACCTTAGAACCAAATCAAATTAAAAAAAAATAATGCCACAAAAAAAAATTAGGTAAGTACCTACATGTTTAAATTATAAAAAACAAAATACAGTAAATGGGCAATAGGAAGGCAATAGGGGTGGAGCTTAGCTTTAGCTGACATAGGATTGATTCTATGAAATTTAGGATTATATGAATATTATACTATGAAATTGATCTATAGAAAACTAAGCACAAATGTAACCTTGCTAACAATGACACGTTCAAATGGTAACGGGTACAACCCTAGTGCGGTCGCCACTATAAGTCTGCGGTGGAGACCAGTTAGACACGGTATTGGTTACGGACGGCATTTTTGGGATGCGTGCGGCGACGGGCGACATTGCGAGTCCATTTGCGGTTTCAGGCGTCATTAGAGGAACATGAATGTCAGGGTGCCATTGACTTATGTTAGAAACAATAGATGGATGGATTGCTTTCGTTGCTGGTAGAGCGGTTAGTATTACTACTACTTCATGGACATTACATTAGTTAAGTAGTCTGTTGGTTGAAACTGGCACTTTGGTGGTGGGGTAGGACAGACCTAAAGTTAAGGACAACCAGACATAAAGTTATGTGATGTAACTTGTTTACAGCCACTTATGAACTTATAATAACGTACTCGTAATTACCAAGACATAAAACAAGTGGCATACTTCGATAAATAGACTGATAAACACAATACCCTTTGCGTCACGTAGTCGAGTCACAAGTTTCATTTAATAAACTTTCGGGTACAGATAAGTTATCATTTATTTAGTTTTTTTTATTATTTAATAGTTATATGAGTGAGTCAGTATTAAAAAAAAACATCAATGACCTAACTAACTAACGAATAACTAACACCGATGAAAATCCAGTCCTACAAAAATCTAAACTAATTTAAATAGCATAATAAAAGAACGTTTCTTGATAATATTCTGTCAAGATCTCGAATCGCCATTAATGTAGACTAATCATTTAAACATAAGCTGCAGAAAATACTTAACTCAGACAAAGTAAGGAGAGGAAAGGGTTATATGTGGATTTTCAAGTGTCATATCTGTTACTTGGTAAATAAAGAAGTCAACTGACCTGCCAAGGATCTTGGAGACGCAGCCGTTAGAGACCTGCAGGATGCGGCTAATGTCGCACGGCCGCGCGCCAGAATGGGCCAACTCCACAATCTTCTGCCGCGTGGAGTCAGGCAGGGGTCTCCCTCCTACAAACACGCCGCCGAGCTGGTTAACACCGCTGTGACCTGTTCACCACAAGCCTGCTTACTCCAATTAATCCCGTTCGACCACCGCTTGTGTGAGAACACAGGTTGTGCTACAGGCCTCGTTGCGAAAGCCGTGAATTCACTAGGCAACAATTGGCGCCCAACGAGGGACACAAATAATGTGCTACCATTTACTCTATATCGCAATTAATACCTTGTGAATTCACGGCCTTAGGGGATAATATTAGTAAGGTTTTGATAGTAAGGCAAAAAAATTAGATACAAATTGGTAGTGGTATGAATGGATACTATTAGATGAGGTTGTTATGTAGAAAGAAACATCAGATGCTCGGAAACACACGAAAATTACTTAAGTATTGTTATTGGTCAACTCTGCTGTGACCTGTTCACCATAAGCCAGCTTACTCCACTTAATCCAATTCAACCACCGCTTGTGTAAGAACACACACAGCTGACCGTGAATTCACTTAGCAACAAATGGCGCCCATCAAGGGACTTGACTGATTTATGACACAATATAATAATATGTAGTTGCAAAAATTAAAGTTTATAAAAAAAATCTTTTTGATCCTTATCACAATTTATACGTACTGAATTCATGGCCTTAGGGAATAGTAGTAGTAATATTAAGTTAATAAGGCAAAACAATTAAACATAGAAGTGTCATGACTTGGGATTATTAGATGAGAATGATATGGTGGCAAATAGGGTACCTAAAAGCACACGTAAATTAAGATTTTTTGTACTGAGGGATTTTTTGTTAAGTCTCTCTCTTCCTCCATAAAGTCCTTAGGAATGGTAACTAATGCTCCTCTTAAGTGAAATACTAAGCAGTAAGTATACTGGTTGATTTAAAAGCCTCACAAAAAGCCAAAGCCTTAAACGTACTGAGTAACAATTTCCACCCAACCCCTCACATTTTTATTTGCGAAATTAAGTATATTATGGTTTGATTGTTAGCCATTTGCCAAAAAATGTTAATCAATACTATCTTCAATATTCTCTAGTAAATACAAGGTATCAAAATGAAATGTGCAAGTAAGTAATTTTAGAATTTAAGGAATACGATGATCAGTTAACATGGAGCTAACAGTGTTCTACCGAAGTCTCCCTCCTATGGCTACAACCCATAGACGTCCCATTTATGGCCACGAGTCTCCCCCTGCTGTGGCTGTGGTCAAAGGTAGAGTCCTCCACCACAAGTGTTAGTGGCTAACCCAGTGTCGAATGTGCACAAACCACCCGAAGGTGTTCGACAAGGCTTAAAAATTGAAAACAACCGCGACCGGCGGCTTCATGTGCCTTCCGAAGAATGGAAGTCCATAAAATTTTGCCACTAGCCGTCACCCATCCACAAACCGACCGCGCTCGTCGTTGCTTAACTCGGTCGATCGAGCTTGCTTGGGTCGTTAAGATTTTAGCTAGCTTGACCTATGACTATGAGAGATCATTCATAGCACAACGGCTCGCGTACTTATTATATTTGCATTTAGATTAGATAGGAGATAGATAATACATTCTTATACTAATACGAGTATATACTCGTACTGAGATTATATATTTATGGATTTTATATGATATAATCACAACACCATACTAAAATACCACGTAGTTTATAAAGTAAATAATAACAGATACTAGTATCTATGCTCACGACTCTATTAAAATGGATTATTTTCTAATAGGATTTATACATAATCTGCCGCGCATATTGTGTGACCTTATTGGAAGTAGGTAATGGATGTTAAATTAATAACGATACAAGCATTGAGATTATACTCGTAACTATCACATTATTAGTTAGGGAATAGAAAATTGTTCACATGTAAGTAGGTAGTGTGTGTAACAAAACGGACGCCATTTTAAAAGCTTTTACTTAACTTCACTCGTATGTATTCATTCATGTATGTATGTCCTGGAATCTTGCAATCAATATTTCACCCACTTCCACTGAAGCTATCGAGCTGACATTTGGCACACATATTAGGTTCCGATGACAATGCAATAATATGGTACTGTCAAACTGATCTGATGATGGAGCCGGAAGATATTAACTGGAACTTCATGATGGAATATCGTATCATAGTCGTGTTTGCAAAATTTTTTTTACAGTATAGTTATTTATTATTTCAAGTCAAGTCAATGGTTTCGAACAGATCATAAACCAGGCGCAAACAAACTAATAGATTAGTATTATTTGTTTATGTTTGTTACTTGCATCTGGAAATCATCTTTCATATACGAGTATGTAGTGATAAAGACGTTATATTCATTTCTATTACGTTTGTAACTGTATACATCGTTGGTATAGTATCACAAACTAAACTGCGCTAGAAAAGCTAGTTAGATTATACATTTATATTGACTGGCGCGTTGGTGCAATCGGTAGTTACCCTGCCTTCTGCGCCAGGGGCGTGGGTTCGAATCTCACTCAGGCAAACATTCGTGTGACGAACACTCGTGTTTGTACTGTCTGGATGTTAATATCTATACGAAGTATATACTTAAAATATATCTATGTATGTATATCAGTCCCTGACAACCATAGTACAAGCTCTGCCTTGTTTGGGGTCAGATGGCCGTGTGTGAGGACAACCACCACACGTTTTTGTTATTTTTATTTATATATTTTACGAATAGTGAATTGTTCATAGCCCAAAGGCTCGCGTCAATTCAATTTGATCAACAGAGTTAAACAACGATGGGCGCGGTCGGTTTGTGGATGGGCAACTGCTATTGGCAAAATTTCATGGGCGCTACCGTGCTACGGACACTTAAGCCGTCGGTCCCGGTTGCTTTCAATGGTAAAAATAATCGCTTGAGAACATTGGGCCACTTACTCCTCCACCAATCCGTCTTTGGTTGTATTCGTGTTTGATGTTTTGTTATTGTATAAATTATAAAGTTAAACAAGACTACCCCCACCGGGCCCGTGTATTTGTACCTTGTAATATTAATTATTTTTCTCATGTAAGTGATGTTTGTATCTCAATGAGAAATAAAGATCTTTAAACCGAATCCGCATTGGAGCAGGTGATGGAGTATGCTCTAGACCTCCAACAGCTGTGTCTGGGGGCAGCAGTGGGACGTCTATGAGTTGTAGCTAAGAAGAGAATGGTGGTCACCATTACCTTTACCTTTGTGCGCGAGGTCGTCCATGCGGTCCAGCAGGTTGGCGTCGGGAGGCCACGGGCTGATGGGCGGCAGCTGCTGCGCCGGCAGCATCGTGTAGACCCCGTATTCTTCTATTGTGATGACCTGCACGCAACATGCCATTAAAACCAGTCGAGTGCAAGGGAGGTTCCCGTAAGCAAAAGGCGACTAACGGAACCATAGTAATATGCCTCCGCTGTCTTTCTGTCTCAGGGAACTATCTCTAAACCTGGGAATACATTTCTGGTTTTCTCTCTGATAGTCTGATCAGATACAGGTTGTATGAAGTCCAATCGCAACGGCTGGGGTCAGTCAAGAACGTGTTACGAAAAAGAGAGTGAAGACACGTGACAAATAGGCAGATAGTTTGGTTAACAAAGAGTTAAGCAATCCAATCCCATTTTGGGATAAAAATGTGCTTTGTAGAAGGCTGGTTGGTGTTGTGTGCTGGCTTGTGGTTATCCACATATACTTATGTATATGATATGTCAAGTTCTGATCAATTAAACCATGTGTATGTGTGCTTATTTAATTTAAATCCATCTTGAGGTTTTGCTGGACATACGAGTAGGCCTCTCTTAAACGACTCCACCCCGAAAGGTTCTGTGTCTCATGAATCTAACGGTTTCCCGCTACAAATTTTTTCATGAGTGTTGCTACCGAGCGAGGTATTACTGGAAAGTAATACTAAATTGGTGATGTGTGGCATTTCGACAAGAAAACAATTACTATAGATAGCCATATCTAATGGCAAGCCACTCATAAAAGGAGGACTTTGTCCTGACTGCAGGTCCTCACTGGAGGCGATTGGCGCAGGACAGACGACACTGGAAGGAGCTAGAGAGGGCCTTTGCTAAAAGGTACACTGAAACAAGATTTAAAAATAGGTAACAACTTAAATCGTATCTCTAAATACTAAAATAAAATATTATACCGTTAAACATTTTTTTTTTAAACAAGCTTTTTAAAACTTTTTTTTTATTTTCATGCATTGTCATCGGAATCAAATATGTGTGCCAAATTTCAGCTCGATAGCTTCAGTGGAAGTGGGTGAAATATTGATTGCAAGATTCCAGGACATACATACTTACATTAATACATACGAGTGAAGTTATATAAAAGCTTTTAAAAAGTAAAAAAAGAAGACAAAACGCTAACTATAATGAATAAGACGACATGTATACTGGTAACACACAACCGAAAACTTCCGTTTACAGTCAGTACAGGCCACGAAAAGATTTATAAACATCTATAAAGCAAATTTGGTGGAGCGTTTTATAACGTGGTGAGTTGTGATCGATTGCGCAATTATAGCAAAATGTCGAGCGTGATGCCGCCTCTGTGCTTCGGATATATTTAACTCAATGGCTTCGGAGGTCACTGTTCTCTTTATAGACGTAACAGTGTGTCCCCAGACCTTCGTATTATGGATTTAATGATGAGAGAATTTATAATCCATACTAATATTACTTATAAATGCGATGGTAACTCTGTCTGTCTCGCTTTTCCGCCAAAACTACTGAACCGATTTAAATGAAATTTGGTACACAGATAGTCTAGAGCCTGAGGAAGGACCTAGGCTACTTTTTAATCCGTCCGTTAAGGCGTCCACTAGTAAAATATAAAGTAAGAATCGGTTAATGTAAACTTGTAAGTATGACTCATCGTTATCATCATCATAATCAATACTACGAACTTGAAAACATACCATAACATCACGCCTGTATTTCCCCGAAGGGGTAGGCAGAGGCGTATATCTATATATACTAATATTATAAAGAGGAAAGTTTTGTTTGTAATGTTTTCACACAAAAACTACTGGACCGATTTCAAAAATTCTTTCACCATTAGAAAGCTAAAGACGTCACGCCTTTATTTCCTCGAAGGGGTAAATAGAGGTGTGTAGTACACCCACTTTTCACCAGTTTAGATTGTTTAGATTAGATTTAAAAATTGTTTTAGACCCAGGTGGTGAGCTTATTGTCATACACCGGGCACAAATCCAGACTCCGAGCAGCTACCGCCATCCTGTACCGCCTGAACAGCAGTGACTTCCCAGTTGCTATCGAACTCACCTCTCACTCGAGGGGTTTGAGTTCAAATCCAAGTGGCACCAATAACTTTTCCAAGCATTTAGCGTTTTAACAAATTAAATGTCACTAGCTGTAACGGTGATGGAAACATCGAGTGGAAACCTACAGTTCTCCAAAAGTTCTCGAAGGCATGTGAAGTTCGCCAATCCGCGCTTGACCGCTTAAGTGTGGTAGACCCGAGCCCACAAGTGGGACCAAAAAAAAAGGATTGTTCTTGTAGTGGATTGCCAGAAATAATTTGTTTACTCTTAAGATAAATCGATAACACAATTTTTTCTTACTTGGACATCCTCACATACGGCCATTTGTCCCTAACTAGGCACGAGCCTATACTATGGGTGTCAGAGACTGATATACATACATAGATATTATTAAATACGTACTTATATAGATATTAACATCTAGGCACAGAACAAACACGAGTGTTCGTCACACGAATGTTTGTCCGAGTGGGATTCGAACCCATGACCCCTGGCGCAACAGGCAGGGTCACTACCGATTGCATCAACGGGCCATTTATTACAATTAACGTAAAACGCGTATTTTTATCACGTGTTATCGAAAATTTAATTTCACGGGTGCATTCAGTCGAGAAAACTCGTTAATTTTATTAATGTTATCGATTTCATTTTAAACATGTAGTTACTGAAAATGTTTAATTATCTTAATAGAGACGGTGGTAGGATTTGTGTGTATTGTATATTTTTTATATATTTTAGTGTGAAACCCGTGGAATTGGTGAAATTGCCAAGTGATTTATTAGAAGAACTATATGTGAAGTACAGAGAAGCTATTGAAGATGGTGTGTTGTTTCCCATTGGTTTAGTGGTCGCAAGCGCGACTGGTAAGCTAGCCTGGGTTCGACCGCTAAGTCGGGCAACAACTATTAGGTTTTTTCCTACTTGGTGTATAGCAATAGGCTCACCATGTGACCTATACTCAGACAGGTTGAAAATTCCTCGGCACATAACAGCTGTTCTGTATTTAAAAAAGTCGTAAATTCGTAGTTTACATAAGTGGCTTGTGACAAAATGTTTTTATCATATTAATGTTTTTTTAAGATGTTGAAAACTGATTGACTGGAGTATTTTGCTGAGTTACATAATACCACAACAGTACATTATAAATGTAGTAAGAACAACAGCATATCACCTTACTTATATTGACATTTGCATACCACCCAGTGGTTAAAGTAAGGAAGCTTAATTCGTCGCTGACGTTACCAAAAGGCGTATCTCATAAAAAGTGAAAATTGAGTTATATACACCAAAGTGATCGTCTTGTTATGCTTTATGTCGTCACAAAGAGGCGTTTCTCTAACTCTTTTGGTTTAAAAAATATCCACCGGGCTTATCTCAAGGATCAGTGGAAAGAGCCGTAACATATAGGCGTACATTGAGTAACGCCTATTGACAAATGTGATGCTTATAAAATTTGACGGCACAAAAAGCCCTATATCAAACATTGCATTTGAATCCCACTATGCAGGGCTAAAACTACACGTGAATATTATCACCATGACTTGTCAGCTATATTTAAAGGAAGCTATTTAGCTAAAAGACGCACCATCTTTTACTTGCAGAGTTAAATATTAGGTCTGACAATCATCCTGTGCCTGGATTAACCCTTAACAAGACTTGTCTTGAAATCTTGAAATCTGTGAACCTGTCTTTCCACAGGCCTAAAAAAGATCAATGTAGCCTTTGCACTGCATTTAAGTAAGGTAAAACACAAACAAAAGAGTTGCGAGAGAAATATACTAGCCATATTTTAGAAAAATAAAAGGTGAGAGAATTGAAAGAAACAAGAAAAGCGCAAAAGAAAAGATTCGGCACACAGTGCCATTGGGTATGCGTTGAAGAAGGCTGGAGATATTTTTCTCCCCTCACAGAAAATGGCTCGACCTGCACAACCTTATGACGTTCGACCATTACATTACAAAGACTAAACATTTTAAAGACTTTTCTCGCAAAATAAAAATACTCTCTCTACGTAAAGATAACACTAATTATTATGTTAATTGGACAGAAATGGCGGAAATACATGTTCGCAGAGAAAACCCCACTACAATATTGTTTAAAACTAGCCATACAGAGACATCATATAGGTCTATAGTTATAAAAAGAACCGAAACTAAATATTTAAAAGATGATGTACCTTGATTGAACTTCGAACGTTAAAAAATATCCAAGGCAATGTATGCTGATCTTTTAAGTCTTTGCTCAGGTAGTACTGGTATTATCAGACTTCAAAAGTACAAAGGCTACTACCATAGACTGCCCTATGAATAAATTATTTAAATTTATCAAGCAGCAATAATGTTATTTTATTTTATTGATTTAAAAAACTTACCTCTAATTATGCTTTTGTTCTGTAGACTTGATGAATAGACTAAATAATAAAAAAACTTATTTCTTATAATATTTTTGTATTATAACTTATTATAATATAATATACATTTTTTTTATAAGCAATGAGTTGGGCGTAACTATAATCTTGACTCTATATATTTTAAAATTGGGACTCGACAAACAGGCGTATATGACTTGAAAGCCTTTTTTTATATATATATACTTGTGTTATGTCATTGCTGTAAAATTATAATAAGACCCCAACTATTAAGACGTAATTACCACACAGTTTTATTTGCCTCAGTGCCTTAATAATCAAAGCAAAAGAGAAAATGTTCACGAATCGGGAAAATATAAACGTTTTTTGGCTCTACTGAAAAGTTACAAAAAATGAGATACGCCTATACGTAACGTTAGCGACGAATTGTAACATCAAAATGTACCACTTTATGGCAAATAAATGATTTATGATTTTATGATTTATACTTAACTGGTGAATGTGCGTTGTATAGTATAGGTATACCTCCTTCTTTTTCTCTTCTCCAGTTATGTTTGGGTCCCATATTAGATTATTGTGAAACACCGGGCACAATTCCAGATTCCAAGCTAGCTTTTTCCAATACAATACAATGCCCGAACCGGATATCGAACCCAGGACCTCTAGCTTTACATTATTAAATAAGTACCTACCCAATAAACACATTTGCATGTTGACTTCTAAGTAATTAAGTTTGTACGTTCAAAAATAACACTAAAGCTACCATCCGGGCGTCCTTACGCAATTACTTTATCGAATAACTTCGTGTATTCAACTACCTATATATTGACTGTAAGGTAGTTTCTTCTAGTATAGGTGTATTTTCATGTTTTTACTTTTCATGTTGAACGTGGCTTCGCTAAAGAAGTACCTATTTATGATCTTTATGCTATGGAATAGAGTAGACCTATTTTATAATACGTTCCAAACACCTATTCGTACCTGTCTACCTTTTTAAACCTTCCTCACCCGTAGTATTACACACTTATGACCTAATTTTTGTATGTTATCTCTTTATGAAAAAGATAGCTAACGTTGATAATATGAAAAGAAACTGAAGACAAGTATTTTATTTAGATAACGGTGAAGGAAAACATTGTGAGGAAATATGTATGTCTGTGAGTTGTCTGCTGCAACCCATAGACGTCCTACTGCTGGGCACGAGTGCCCCACTTGCAATTAGCACTTGCTACCTTGGACTATGGTGTCACTGAACCAATGATACGGTTGAAATAATGACAAAGATGATTGAATAAGATTCCCTTCATTGTATAAGATTAAAGTTTAAGTTGTACTTAACACTCTTGCAGTAAATAAGCAGATAAGCACTTGATTAAATAAAATAAATTATAAGTCCTATGATTGAAATTGATTTGTAATGGATATAAGATAGCATTCAAGCATGCACTGCCACCCATCCGTTGCCGCCCATGACAGCTGTAACTTTGAAAAAGACTCTTATAAGTAGGTACTGGGATGATTAGTCCAGTCAGTAGAGGGTGAGAGGTTTATGAACTTTAGATGGTCAGTCTAGTAAACTGTGGATGAAGATTTTAGGGGCACGGACACTGTAGTAATAGTCCAATTTGTAATTGTATATAAGAGTCTCGTTTTTATGATTTTCGGATAGACTTTTTTTTTTTTTTTTGGTATCGGGGGGAAATCTTCAAAAGATACCCAGCCTCAGGGGGTAGAGGCTGCGGTATGTGAGATTTTTACTCACTAAAACCCCCTCGTCAGCCATCCTGCGCATCTGGGGAGGCTCCGGGATCTCCTAAGAACGCACCGGTGCCCCCCCCTGCTATTCGCCCAGAAGTGGGCCCGACCCGTGCAAGTTTAAGTCCCTACTGTGTAAGTCTGACCTTCCTGGAGTCGCGAAAATAGGAACGATTAAGGCCCCCACCTAAATCGTTCCGCGACTCACAGCCCCATCAGGACTATTAGAGGGAGCGGGGCGAATGCCGACTCCCCGACGTCTTCGAGCAGGGTCGGCCCTCTCCCGATCACGCTCCGCAGCCTCTTTCTTTGCCATAACGGCTTCGCAGAAAGAGGCTACCGCCACCCAGGAGCTGCTTTCCGCCAGCATCGCTGCTACAACCGCAGACGGAGAGAGATCTCTGCCGATCCGGTTGACCAAGGCGCGGCGCTCAGGCTCCCAAGCAGGGCACTCCTCAAGCGTGTGCTGTGCGTCGTCTTGGTCCCCTCCACAATGGTGGCATCGTGGTGATGCCTCGCGTCCAATCCGACACAGATATTCACCGAAGCAGCCATGCCCGGTGAGCACCTGTGTCAGCCGATAGGTGACGTTACCCGCCGTCCTTCCCAGCCAGGCTTCGAAGTTCGGCAGTATCGCACCCACCACTCGCTGACGGGCGCGTCTTTCCTCCTCCAGTCGCACGCGCCATTCAACGAGTGCCTGTCGGTGCGCCTGCCGTCTGAGCACCCTCAGGTTGGCATCTGACACGTTTCCGTCCCTTTGGCGCATAGAACGCAATCGAGCGTACACCCTCGCGTCCATGTCCGCCAAGATATCCAAAGGCGGAAATCGTGCCAGAATAGTAGCCGCCTCGTACGATATCGTGCGATATCCCCGCGCTACTCGGATAGCCATCCTGCGCTGTACACCATATAGTTTGTTCCTGCAGCGACGGACACCCGATAGTCTGTGCGACCATACCGGGGCACCATACAGAACTATGGATCGCACGACACCACAATAGAGACGGCGAACTCCCTCCTGAGGTCCCCCTAGATTAGGCAACAGACGGTGCATTACCCCTGCCACCCTCTCTATACGGGGGATTAGCCGCTCGAAGTGCTCTTCGAAGCCCCAGCGACCGTCCAGGGTGATGCCCAGGTACTTAAGGTACTGGCCCACCTGGACATCAACGTCACCCACGCGGATCATCAAACTGGGTGGCTCCATGCGCCTGGGAAGCTTATGGAACCACAACGCCTCCGTTTTCGAAGGCGCTACCCTTAGGCCCAGTTTGCGGATTTCGGCAACCACGCATGCCACTCCAAGCTCGGCTAGCCTAGCCGTCCTCTCAAAAGTATCCCCCTCGGCCAGCACCAACGTGTCATCCGCATAACAAACGACACTGACGCCTAAGGGGAGGCTGGTACGCAGGACCGCGTCGTATGCGACATTCCACAAAAGAGGCCCCAAAACTGAACCCTGTGGAACCCCGCACGTAATCTCCCTCTGATGTATTCCGTCCCGGCCCATATATTGGATAAACCTACCGCGTAGGTATGCCCCGACTGTATTACGCAGGTAGGGAGGCACATTGTGGTGGATTAGTGCCTCCCTAATAGCCCTCCAGGGTAGGGTGTTGAAAGCGTTGACGATGTCTAAGCTCACCGCCATCACCACCCCACCCCTTTGAATAGCCTGCTCTGACAGGGAGCGAACGCGAAGTATCGCATCCACCGTGGACCTTCCCTGCCGGAAACCAAACTGGCTATCAGATAGGTCGGGACCAACACGTGACAGGTGATCGCTAAGTCGAGCAGAAATCACTCGCTCGAATAGCTTGCCAGCTTCGGGTAGCAAACATATGGGCCGATACGCAGAGGGAGAGTTCGCATAGACTATCACAACCTTAATTAACTTAAATATTTATTTATTCTGTTGTCCAGGTCAGAACACAATATCCGCTCGACGTTTACTTAAACATGACAAGCAATATGAGATCCACGTAACGAAACTAAAAGAAGTGAATGGCTTCAAATCCCATAACCTTATGGTCAAGGAGGTAGTATCGAAACAAAACCCTTTGATATATATAAATAACCCAGTCGAATCAAAGTTACCGAATCCATTTTTGACTCTAGAAGAGTTTAAGAATGCTCTATCAAAAAGAATACAAGCGCAAAAAGATGAACTAGAACATGCCGAAAGAAAGGAAAGACAGCGGTTGCTTAGAAGTAAAGTTTCATCTATAAAAATAATAAAACCCCAACCCAACAGCACTGGCACTGTTAATGGGAAACTTTCGAGCCTTAAAAACAAAATAACAACCTATCAGATACAAAATGAATCTATTTCGCATAAAACATCTAATAATTTAAAAATAAATATGAAGATATTCCAGACGAAAATAAGAGCAAAGAATGAACCTAAAGTGCAATCAACATCAGAAAAGGAATCAAGCACAACAAAAACAGAAAAAAATAAATCAGCAGAGCTAATATTAGCAAATAAAATACTAACTGCGCAACCAACAAAAAGAAACGAAAGTGATAAAGTTACAACAAACTATAACCTATCATTTTCAACAACAGAAGGTGAACCCTTGTTGAAAATATCGATTGAAACAGAGAAAACTTTACTTGCAAACAATGCATTTGAAGCAACAAATTCCTCGACTCTAAATTTGTCAAATACTAAAGAATTAACTGAGAACACATCACCAATAAAATTAATAAATTCAACTGAAATGATACAGGATTTTACAGATGAATATACTATTGTTTCAAATGATACATTATCTACTGATAGCACTTCCATTTATACAGAAAAAAACACTACAACGGCAGTAAATTTTAACGTTACTAAAAGGGTAGTAAAAGTACAACAACAAAGATTAAAAGTTTCAAAACCTGCCATTTTTACCAAACAGTCAACTAAAAAGACAACTAAAAGGAAGAGAAGCACGTTGGGAGTGAGTTTATAATATTATTTATGTTGTTGTTATGGATAAAATTATTTGTATTAACATTAATTTTATACATATATTTACCTACGGTTAGTACTTTTCTCCACCCTTTGACACAAAAGAAGTCGGCGGGAAACAATTGGAGTCAGGCGGCGCAAAACTGTCGAAATGGTTTCGTTCTGACAAAAAGACAGGCATGTCCAGCAGTGGCAAAACAATAACACACAAGGCTAAAAGATGGATGGATCTATCTAATTTATGCATTATTATGTACTTACGTGCGTGTTTTGATGTATAATCAATTGGACAAAATCAGGGAAGGTACAATTAGGATTCCTAGGCTAAATCCTTCCGATAAGTATCCATGGTAATCCAATTAGCTTCGTTCATAATAAGAATAAAGCATTTTACATCTTCTCTTTTTCAGAGACCGTTGGTGTTTATGAATTAATGTTATAAAAATTAAAGAACTCACTTTATTGCACTCCTTTAAATAAATCCCAAGTTATTGCAAGAGCAATAACTTCAGTTATCTTCAACTGGTTGACTCGAACATCACTTTAATAACTTAAATAATTTAATTTATTTTTAAATAAATCACTATGTTATCTTTGGCTGTGTAATTTCAACCGTTGCCTAACCGAAAACACGCGAATGTGTTCCCGCCAAACGAAATGTCAAACTGTCAAACGCGCGAACATTGTGCCTCTGCTTCAGAATAAAGGCGCCACTTTACTGATTACAAAACACAATCTCACGTGGAACTGTGACTGTGATGGTCGTATACCTTTATAGCTATGAAGTGCCGTCGAGACGGCTCCACTTGCCAAAGCTTTGCCAGAGTGAGACAACAACATTACGACCATCCGCTCCCATTGTAAGCTCGTTACTGCATTTAGGACTGCTCATTTGCGAGACAGAGACATATAGCTTTTTATCCGTGTTTGTTTTAATTTGATCCCCGCCCATTTCTCTTTATACCCTGGTGGTGGGGCGCAGTTGGACAGTTTTAAATTATCTATTATAATGAAATTATTTCGCGAAATAAGGGGTTGGTTTTGTAATGATGTGTTTCATTTACGGTGATATCTTAGGCAGAATAATATAACATTTGAGTTTAATGATATTTTAAGAACAACCCATGTAATTATGGGTAGGTAGATATATTAATCTAGGTACCTACTGCTTAAGTACTGCTTTTTTTTAAAGTTCTAAAAACTTTTATTATCTGGGGATTATTGTTAAGTAGATGGTTGCTGACACAAGTTTGATATTTTTGTTATCATTATAGAACAAAATATATAGTAAGACTTGCTAGTCAACAAATACAAGATTTTTTTAATACCTAACAACTCTGGTATTTAGCCTACCCTATGAACTGCTATAATCTATTGAACTTATTTTCATTCATATTGCTTAGAATTGGTTTTCAAAAAAATCTTACTGTTTTATTAATTGAACAAGGAATCTGACAAAAAAACTTTAGATAGGTATTACCTAGTTACTTGGAAATTAATAGATAGGTACATAAAATATGGCTAGGTGCTCATAGTTAATTAAAGATCTAAAATTTTGGGTAGACACGAGCAAATGCATCAATTGCTGTGTGCTCTATTATTTTCTCTTACTATATAATTACGAGTTTATAAAGTATGTACTTATAATTTTAAAGATGTGCAGCGTAAAAATGTTACGCTTGGTTTTCTATCCCGCTTCATCCAATTCATTCTTCAAAACAACCTTGCCTTAACTACTTAAAATGAATCCTATGAGAACCTAGCCTAAGGTTGCAAATATTATGATTAGACATTATGACTCTGTCAACATTTGCGGTCGAGTTTCGGTTTCCCCGCACAAACATTATCTTTGACCAATAGTACGGGGGCGTCAGTCATTTTCAGCCAATGGTGGGCGCGAAACTTTTGGTTTCGGGACGTTCTGTTTTTGAATATTCTTTTTTTTTCGCCGCTCGAAGCGCAATGTTCGTTCTGAAGCGTGGCGATTGTTTCTTTTTGGTTTTTTAATTTATTTAGCACCGTGGATGAGGTTTTGCTGTGTTGCTTAATGGTCATTTAGATAACAGTTTAGTGTGATGTGAACAAAACATAATGATCGGATACTTGATATATCAGCGATTATTATACAATATTCTTGAACAAACCTAGTAGGTACTAAGTAGTAACTGAAACCTTAGATATTTAAATGTTTGTAGAGAACCTTTACCAGACAATTCTTACACCAATAACATTAGATTACGTAGAAGAGTATAGTATTTGTAGAAATAATAACAATAGAAGTCCTTGAACACTATTATTTACGACTATATTGTCCTATATGACATGACCTATCTTAATATCTTATGAAGATCATTTATTATAGAGTCGCTCTGCAAAAACCATTAGGTTTAAGATAGGTTCTCCACCAATCCGCTTTGGAGACCGCAGCATTGGAGATCGGCAATTTGTCTGGCCGTTTGCTCAAATTGTAGTGACTCTGCGTTCTGCGCCAGAGGTCGTGGGTTCGAATCCCACTCAGGACAAACATTCGTGTGACGAATGTTAATGTGTGTTCTGTGTCTTGTGTGTTAATATCTATATAAGTATGTTAATATCTATATAAGTATGTATTTAAAATGTCTATGTAGGTACTTATGTATATCAGTATCCGTCATAGTACAGGCTCTAACTACTTTGGGGTCAGTTGGCCGTGTGTGAGGATGTTCATGATATTTATTGGAGCAACGTGATGGAGTAGGTAGGTATGCTCTAGACGTCTCGCAGCTGTGTTTGGGGGAGACCTGAAGCTATCTGGTTAAGGTAGGTTATTGGTTTGTAATAAATCAGGTACTAAGTAAGTTAATCTAACCAATACTAACTTGTAACTAAGCAGGTAGGAACCAAATAACGATAAAACGAACTGAAAAAGTAAATTTTACATTGGAGCGCGAACCTTTTAAATTCTGGCCTAGACCTCAATGCGATGACCTCTTGCATAGATAGGTATATATCCTTACCCTGAGCTTTATAACATATCCTATCTTTAACTTTTCACCAATTTATTGAATTACATCAATTTATTATTACAATAGATAAACAAAACGTTTACCATAAAAAGACTAGGTCTGGTAGAGAGTGGTAGACACAATATGAGTGGTAGAGTCAATATTTAATAGAAGAAATGTAACTCTCTAATCTCTCTCTCTCTATTTGCATGCACTTGCATACACTTCTTGAAACACTCTGGTAAAACCATCTTTCATTCACTTCTTAAAACACCCTGGTGAAACCATAATTCATTTATTTCATAAAACACTGGTAAAATCATCTTTCGTTTCAGAAATTATCCATTTTCGATACCTAAAGCACTAGCTGATGCCCGCGATTATAGCAAAAAAAAAAACTAAGCTGAATTATGCTAATGCACACAGTTTCACTTAAGTCTGAGTTTGCCGAGCGAGCCATCAACACAATCACTTGAAGAACAACACTGCGGATCTACTGTGCTAAAAAGCTGTAACAAAGTCTTCTGTGTGCATTTAAAAAGTGTACAAATACCTCCAGAACCAAAAACAAACTCTAAGGCATTATTTTTCATTCATTTTTTTTATTACTGAACGATTCGTGAGTGTCTATATTCATAGTTGAAGTTACCGGCTTACTCACGTGTGATTTAAGTCGGAAATAGGCCGACTAGTTTACTTCTATTACGATGATCATCTTTAGGAGTGAACGCGCTCGCGGCGGCCACGGCGTACACTGAATTTTTTTTCCCTAACCACATCCCCCTCCCTCCAACTAAAGTACTAAACATTTATTTCTTAAAAATAACTGTATGTTTTGAATTTTTGGAATCCGTCTTACTATACCACAGCAATGCGGTTGCAAGGGAGACGCACGGGGCGAAGCGGAACTCGCTGACTCGCTCGCGCGCTACATTGAAAGACATAGACATAGACATAGACATAAGTTTATTTCGACATACATACTACACATGAGACAATACAATTTTAATTTTAAATATGTATTTATTTATTTATTTATTTAATAGACACAAACTTAAATCTAACATTACAGCCTGAACCAATTCGTTAGATAAGTACATAATTATATAATCCCATGTCAAAACAGTAATAATAATAATTCAATAAGTAGGTAATTCGTCAATTGTCAATGCGTGTGATAAGGATGAAGCTGGTTAAATTAAGGTCTGCGAAACCGGAGTCTGGCAGAGGCCTGGAGGCCTTGAGCAATCGCTTTTCTTCAACGATCGCGTCGTTATCTATCTCTTGTATATCTCTGGTCACTTCGCTAGTATGAGGACTTTTGTAGGGACTGTTGATGATAGTTAGTCCTGTTAGTAGTTTTTAGTAAAAGTGTAGTTGTTAGTAATTGTTAGTAAGAACCACGTGCCAAGTCGGCCACTCTCGGCTCTACCTATCTCTCAAACCGCAGGACTGCGAGCGCTTCACATAAAAGCATCTATTTCATAGTATTACTATATTTTACAATGGATGCATTTCAGGAAAGTTAGTAAGTATAAACTTGCATACTTATGTAAAAACTATAGTTATATAACTATATAACTATAGCTGCTACCCGCGGCTTCGCCCGCGTTAAATTTTAGTATATACTGAAAAAATATTAAAATACCTAAATTTTGTATTCCAAATTCTTATTCTATATGTAAAGAGTACTATATGTTAATCCAGGGTGTCAACTACCTCCATACCCAATTTTATCAAAATAGGTCCAGCCGTTTGTGCTTGAAAAAGTAACAAACATACAAGCACACCCTCACAAAATTTCACCTGTATAATATTACTAGTGGACGCCCGCAGCTTCGCTCGCCCAGTAATATTATATAGCCTATGTCACTCAGTGAAGATGCAGCTTTCTAATGGTGGAATAATTATTGAAATCGGTCCAGTAGTTTTTGTGTGAAAACATTACAAACACATCTTTCCTCTTTATAATATTAGTATAGATTGCGATATTTTGCATCTATCTATGTGATTGACCGATCATGTAGGTATAGGTTAGTGATGATGGATACAGTCGGACGGTTTCGGAGGGCAGGTTAAGCCGTCGGTCCCGGTTGTTTTCAATTGTAAAACCAATGTTAGGAGCCTTGCTGAAGACCTTCGGGTGGCTTCAGAACAGTCGACACTGGGTTGGCCACTAGCCCCTCTACCAATCCTTAACTTATCAATAGATTAACTATTAAGAAACAGCTTAATTATCTGCTGCGTTCAACCATCTAGACCCATATTAATTATCCAAGTCATCAGGATCAAGATCAAATCAGGAAGCACTCAAATCCTTTCTCAAAATTGATGTTGGTTTAGCCACGGTAATAGTAATTATACTTATTACCGTGGTATAGCAACGCACGTGTAACTGACTTACGCTGGATTTCAACAAGATACGAGTAGGTTATTGAAGTTCCATATAAAATGTGTCGAATTTCAATCTCCGATAGCCAAATCTATCTGTAGATACGTTATTGAAATCCAGCGTTAAACGAGACATTTATGAGTCTTGATTTCAATTGTACCGTCAACCGTAACTGACTGATCAAGACTCAATGCGATGGTTAGTCCAGTCATAGTATAAAGAGTCGGTAGTTAGTTAATCTTTATACTATGGTCCAGTTAACAGAGGATTCCCTCAACGATGAAGCTACAAGAGCTCCCTCTGGCTCACAAAAGCTACCTACATACTACTATCCTTACTAGATGTCGCTTATTAGTACGTACTTACTTTCGCCCTTCACCAGATGGCACTGCTTTTACTGAAGTTCACTAAGAAGTTCTTCAATTTGAAGTTAGATGGCTTTTGAGTACTTGAATAGCAAGAACACTAGGAAATGAACGTATCAAATTGTTCATGTCATAAATGATAGATGGCGCTGGATGGACTAGTGATGAGGGCTACTACAAATCAAAGCGCTCAGTTTTAAGATTATCGTTTACATTTGTAGCCTTAGTTATTAGATATTTTTTTTTTAATTTAGATTAAACTATATTCATAGATAAAAAATAAAATTTCAGACAAAAACTATTAGTAACTCTCTGTTTTACAGAATTATTTTAGGTGTATTACTTATTTGTATCAAACATAAAAAATTGAAATGTGCATTCCAAAGTACAGTTGTACCAGGCGATTTTATCCATTTTTGTCGCGCACGTAATAAAAAGTACAATGCAACACAGCAAGGCATGAGTTTAATTCTGAGATTTCTAGGTGCGAAAGGTGCTAAATAAAGCGGTCAATCAGGATCCTCGGCGCATCGGCGATCCTCTGGTTGCTGTTCATAGGCAATAGTGACAACTTACAACGCTTGTTCGTTAGACTAATATTTATAAAAAAATTACATTTATCATTACAATTACCTATATTTATTGAACACATTATAAATTACAATTATATTTATTGAACACATTTTACATGCGTTTTTATTTTAATCAATTTACCTACTAATTTACCTACTAATCAGTCTATTTACCTGCTAAGATGATGATGACGATAGAGGTGATGCAAATATGTAGTTATATTAGTGTTATGAGTAGACACGCTACACTCGGTAGGTCTAGCCTATATTTGGACATAATCCGAAATCCATGAATTATTTAGAAAGTGTTGTATCACGTACGCTGCAAATTGAGACTAAGTGCCGGATACACGACGTGATCAGATCATATTAACCCCAAGTTTGTCTTGACGCCGGTTCGGAGTTCGGAGTCTGCCAATTTAAACTGGCATTTATTTAGTCGATACTAAGACGTATTGGATGCAAAACAGTCGGGCATAGGACTGTGGAAGTGCTCATAGCCCTACGGCGTGCATGAATCGTGTGGGATCGACCGAGTTAAGCTACATCGGGTGCGGTTAGTATGTGAGTTACCGCTGCTGGCAGACACGTCATAAATAAATAAATAAATATCTTGGACATTCTCACATACCGCTATATAACCCCAAAGTAGGCGCGAGCCTGTAATAAGGGTGTCAGACACTGACATACATAGATATTTTTAAATACATACTTAAATAGATAATATTAACATCCAGACACAGAACAAATACAAGTGTTCGTCACACGAATATTTGTCCTGAGTGGGATTTGAACCCACGACCCCTGGCCAAACAGACAGGGTCACTACCGATTGCGCCAACGGGCCCGTCATGGACGCTTATGTGCTTCGAACGGCGTATCAAGTCGTCAGTCCTGCTGTTTTTAATTGAAAAACAATCTTTACTTGGTGATGACCTTCGGGTGGCTAGAACATTGAACACTGGATTTATAACTAACAGCAGCAGCGGGTAGAGCTACATATTCGTTAACAATAAATAAAATAAAATAATATTAACATCAAATAAAAAAATGAATATGGCTACCACATTCATTTGAATGTTGCGCAAGCTATTACTTCCTAATTTTTGAATCATCCCACGCGGTATTTAAAGCTTATGGACCGTTTTATTGGCCTATAGAAGAGAAAAGCTGCCTATTTATAACACAACGGGTATCTAATGGATGTATTGTTGAATACTTACTATATTATATCCAAAGTTAACTATAATTAATTATGTTTCACTTCGCCTTTTAAAAGGAGAATCTCCACAGTTCCCGACAACATCGATTTTTATGACGATAAAATAAAAAGGTTTTCACAGTCAAATCCATACTAATATTATAAATGGGAAAGTGTGTTTGTTTGTTTGTTTGTCCGGCTTTCACGTCGCAACGAAGCTATTAAATGGTATGGTTTTTGTGTGTGGAGATAGTGAGGAGGGTGGAGAGTGACGTAGGCTACTTTTTACCGCGGTAAAACATCCCCATGGGAAGATATCGATGTTTTGTTATTTCCTAGATATTTAGTTCCGGATATTGTTAATAGATGGCGTAAGTACAATTTAGTTAAGTAGTTAGTATAGTGGTTAAGTAGTTAGTATCTTTTAATCGTGGAACTGTCACTATTCATACACCACAAATGTGTCATGTATGATAAACAACTCATTGTTAATTCCCTTTTATCACGCGGGCGGAGCCGCGGGCAAAAGCTAGTAATAAAATAAAAACCTACTAGTGAACATTATTATTTATCGGTTACATAAAAAAATCATATTTGATTTTCTTAAAAATATCAAACAGCAATTTTTGAACGCAAAATCTAAGTAAAAATAAAATGGCGGGAATCAATTTTTTTTTCAGCTGTCATTCGTTTGAACGCTTGTAGATCATATTTTGATACAAAATCAAAAAGTGAGTGCGTCCCGTGATGAGGACAGTTGTCTCTCCAGAGGAGAAAATATCTCAAGGCCTACTTGTTTACGAATTATTTAACAACTAGCTTTAACCGCGGCTCCCCTCTCGTTCCTAAATCGTTTTCTGTACAAAATTTTACTAGTACCTCTACCATTAAGGGATAGTTTAAAATATACCTAAAAAGCCTTTTTAGACAGCAAGCTAGGTATGACAACGATCATGACCACAGAACAGTTACTCTTTTAACTGTTCTGTGATCATGACTATCTTTGTCGGCGCCAAAAGGGACTCCCAGCGCCATCTAGCGAGCGAAACGTAAATAAGCGGCCGAAAGCCCCCTCGTTTCCGAACCCCGACCAGATACCATGGATACGTCACTATAAACGGATCGGCATCAAAATCTAGCCAGCCGTATTATGTCCCCAATACGCAGGAATCTCTCCGGATTTCGTTCAAAGCTAAACTTTCGTCGTCATTCGTAATTTCATGTCAACAGTTTTCGAAACAGACTGAAACCTTTCTGGGACAATCTGTCTATTACCTCTCCGGCCTTGCCGTCCGTCCAATCCTTTGATTTCTAATCAAGGACGCCTTAATAAGATTCAATTAGCAACTTTATCTTCCAATACAAGTTAGTTTAGATCCAAAGAAGGTGGCCAAAAGTTTAGTGGACATTTCGCAATTGTTGTATAATGCTTAATAAGATGTCAGATATTTTTAACTTTTAATAGATAGTTTTAATAAGTTATTATTTAAGATAGCTTCATCGCCTTTAACCTGTTATTAGATTTTAGTGAGTTAAATGAACTAACTCAATTGACGCCGCAAATTTTAATTTCTTATTTATACACAATTGAGGGCTTCTCAAAATGTTATTACATGTACTTTTAGCAATAACAACACCTATATTTCCCAAAAGCTGGTTTCAGAAGGCACAGGACCGGTCAAAGTGGTGTCGTTTAGGAGAGGCCTATGTCCATCAGTGGACCTCATAGGGCTGATGGATGGATGGATAGTAAGCAGAAGGGCAGTGGAGAGCACACACAAAGGGTACTAGAGAGTTGGATACACTAACAAGATGTTTTCTTGCTTATAAGTAGGTATGTGCATAGTTAGGTTTTCTTCGGGAAAATTCTGAAGCGTTTTACATAGAATCATGGCCACCTCTTTTGATTAGCGTCGTAGGGGATGTCTATTTGCATGTATATTGCTGTTTCCTGAAGAAGATAATTATTTTTAATGAATAGCATGGTAATAGTTTTCTTTATGAGTCTTCTAAAAACTTCAATCTACAAGGAAATCTTATTAAATTGTGTAAGCATGTCTCTAATGCCCAAGCAAACATTCATTCATACAATGAATTTTTGGTATCGACAGCCGTCGATAGCCACGGCTGTCGATTCTCTCACTCGAGCGGTGTGGGTTCAAATGAAAGGGGTACGCACCAATGACTTATCTAAGTTATGTGCTATTTAAGTAATTAAATGTACGGTGAAGGAAACGTCGTGAGGAAACCTGCGTGTCTGAGAGTTCTCCATAATGTTCTCAAAGGCATGTGAAGTCTGCCAATCCGTGCTTAAGTTAAGTTAAGCTCCAAAAAAGCGCTGTTAAAAACAGTAGGTAGGTAACTACCTTATTCACTTTAACAATTTCAAATCGTGACGAGAATAGGTCTTCCATTTTTCCCCTGAAGTTGCAATCCAAATGAATTTAAATACGCCTTATTTAATTATGAATCTCAACCTGATTACTATAGGATTTTTTAGACGGGCAATTACGAAATCTCATAAGTACAACCTTTTGTTAGTGGTAGCAACTAGTGGTTGCCTAGTAATCGAAATTCGAGTGTAATTTTTAACATTGAAGCGGTCAGAAGTTGCGACGATTTTACGTGATCGATCAAGTTAAGTAATATCAGATGGGATCGGTAGGTGAAAAATCCCCTACCCTCAGTATGCCTTGAGCTTATTTACCTATAAATAACCATAAATAATTGAGTTTTATAATTGATTACTTCCGTTATTAAGGAAAACTGATAGACCGTTATATCCGGTACAACAACGTCCGGTCAGGACACCGCAAATAGCAGTAATCGTGTTACTGTGAGATAGGATCAATACTCAGTACCAATAGATAAATTTCCACTGAAGTGTGCACTAAGTAGGTACAATAGTGAGTACTAAATAAATACATATGTGTGTATTAATATTTTGACGTGATAACGTCTTATAAATTGATGAACATCGACAGCGCATATGAAAAGTTGTGTTTTTTTTGTACATTCCAGCATAAAAAGAGAATAAATTTATAGTTTAAAAAAACTAAAAAAACACACTTTTATAAAAAATCCAACTAAAAAAGAAATCATGAGACCTTGAAACCTAATCGTGGTCAAATTTCATTACAAGACTTTACCACAAGTGCAAACATGACTATGATACGATATTCCATCATGAAGTTCCAGTTAATATCTTCCGGCTTCATCATCAGACCTTGAAACCTAATCGTGGTCAAAGTTCATTACAAGACCTTACCACAAGTGCAAACACGACTATGATACCTTATTCCATCATGAAGTTCCAGTTAATATCTTCCGGCTCCATCATCAGATCAGCTCGACAGTACCATATTATGAATACGTTTCAGAAGTACATACAGCTGCCAATTTTCATTACGCTACGATCCTTGGAAGATGGTTAAATTAGCTCTCAAAGATTCCACTTTAAAGTAGCTAATATCTTCCGGCTCCATCGTCAGATCAGCTCGACAGTACCATATTATTGAATACATTTCAGAAGTACATACAGCTTCCAATTTTCATTACGCTACTATCCTTGGAAGATGGTTAAATTAGCTCTCAAAGATTCCACTTTAAAGTAGCTAATATCTTCCGGCTCCATCGTCAGATCAGCTCGACAGTACCATATTATTGAATACATTTCAGAAGTACATACAGCTGCCAATTTTCATTACGCTACTATCCTTGGAAGATGGTTAAATTAGCTCTCAAAGATTCCACTTTAAAGTAGCTAATATCTTCCGGCTCCATCATCAGATCAGCTCGACAGTACCATATTATTGAATACATTTCAGAAGTACATACAGCTGCCAATTTTCATTACGCTACGATCCTTGGAAGATGGTTAAATTAGCTCTCAAAGATTCCCTTACATTGTGAGTTACATACAAGTGGACCTAATAAAAGTATGTTAAAAATATACTGATTCACAGAAAAATATTTAAAAAAATATTAAATGAGCGGTTCTCTGCGGAGAAATTATTTTCAATAAATTAATTTTACACACGACAACATTGGCAGTTCCACGGCTCCGAAATAGGGAACTTTCAAAATAAATATATAGACTTGTCTGTTGTCTGTGATTAGTTGTCTGTACTGTAGAATACTTTGAACATTGAGTTAAATATACTAGAGAAGCAAACCTCATCAGAATGCCTCAAATATAGCGTAACCACTTTTTAAACGCGACGACGTAGCTTTGAAATCACTAAACATTTGAATATAAACATATATCTGTCTCACTTACACAAGTCACAATAACAATACCGTCGCGTAGATTAGACAAAGATCGCAATATTAACATGCAATTACGGGAATCGGCGCGACAGGGTTGCCTACCCACGCGAAGTTTTACCCAATTTTTTTAAGCCATAGAAAAGTTTTAATACTAAATTAAATTAACTTTAAAATATTTGAATTACATATGTAAATAGAATTTTGATGATCTGAAATTAATGAAATCATACTCCGCTTTATAACATATGTTTTGTATACAATTGCCTTTTAGACTCTTTTGTAAGTTTGAGTAAATAATTTGCTTTCGTAATACAATCTTATTTTAAAATATTTGTAAATTATGGAATCTATTTTATACTAATATTATAAAGAGGAAACATTTGTTTGTAATGTTAAAGCACAAAAACTACTGGGCTGATTTTAAAAAATCTTTCACCATTAGAAAGCTGCATCTGCACGTTCTGACATAGGCTATATAATAATATTATACATTTGTGTTTTTGAATGTATGTTTGTAATGTTTTCACACAAAAACTGCTGGACCGATTTCGAAAATTCTTTTCAAGCTGCACCTTCACTGAGTAACATAGGCTATATTACATTAAAAAAAAATAGGGATCCTTAATAAAAATGCAAGGTGCCCAAGGTGTGAAAATTACCTAAAATATTCTTTACATCGCGTGCGCTGCGAAAACTATTGATGATAGAATAAAATAATGTACTACGACTTTGCAGATCACATCATTATTTACAAAAAGTCGCGATACCGTCCAACTACTGTAGTTATGCCACTATAACTACTTTTTTACATTTTAAAAGTTGATAACAGTGCCGACAATAATCAAACCATTATTATTCATAACTTTGAATTAATCCATATCCCATTAAATATTATTATATTAAAGACCGTTTCAATACCTGTTAAATACTTATTAAATTATTAAAATCCGAATAACGAATAAAAAGATATAACGAATTTAAAATGTCAATCTAAAGAAAATAATGCAATAATAAAATAATACGGAGTGGGTGGCGCCGCGCAGCGTAGTCTTAGATATTATTATATTACTTAAAAGATGAATAGAATTGATGAATTGCTTCATATTAGCAACAAATGTTTACAGTTGAATTAATTAATTAAAATGTAGGATATGTAGGTACTTTTCATCTCGGTGATTTCCACAAAAATGAAGTTCTAAGGACAAAATTCGATCGATAGTGTCTTTGAAGAGGGTGGTAACTTAGGTGTAAACGAAACTATTGTTATGTCTAATTCCACGCGAGCGAAGCTGCGGGCGTCCACTAGTTTACTAATAAAAGGGAATGATCAACTAGTATTGAGGATATGTGATCTCCCGGGTGTATCGCAAATTCTTTTAATATTTTGTAAGTAGCCAGTCTGTCTCTTTTCTCAATAATCGAATTATTTCCACCCACTTATCACGGCGTGTTGCATCTTTAGGTACACTGCAACGTTGTTATTATTAAAAAAATATATATATTCACTTATTCCATAATTTAAAATTCTCCCAGAATTGTGGGGATCTAAAATTGAGTTTTTAGTGGTCACACTGAACCTATATTTCAAAATCGTACAATTTATTTATTTTATTGCGTTTTTACGTTGATGTAAACACAGAAACAATAAAATTACGTGTGGAAAGTAATTTTAGTGGACTTATTAAGTTTTTGTGATCTTGAATCGCACTTTTTCACTGTGCATTTGCCCATTTTGAAAATATTTTCTGTCAGTTCAACTCGGCCGGCGTCACACAGAGTACTGAACTGACGTTAGCTACGATTAAGACCGTGGCCATAATTCCAGTGACAACGCTTTGGCGCGGTGATTACTAATCTAGTGGTAACATATATATCAATGACTTTGAAGTATAGACCACAGACGTCAATTCTCCTTTTTTGTATTTAATAATGATTATGACGTTATCACGTAAATCTATCGTCCGTAAACCGACTTTACAGATAACCAATTTTAAGATAAAAAATTAATAAGAGAAAATTATTTTATGTAAAAAAAATTAACGTTATCTTACTATAATAATATAAAATTTCAAATTTTAATACTAAAAGTTCTGTGTTTTCACTTCTATCGGCAGTCCCTATAACTGCAAATTTTATTCTTTATTTATTTATTTACAACTCTTTCACTTATTTATTTTTGATAAGAAGTTAACTAGTTCTGCTCTCGAGTTAGCGTATCCACAAACTGTAAGCGAACACCTGTAAGCGAATTGCCTCAGCGGAAGGGATTCCTTGCTCTTTTGCTGCCACAAGCGGGCACGTGCGGCGTTGGCCCCATACGGTACACTTTCATTTGGTACTACTTCATATTCTATGAGGTGAGGTGTATCCATGTTTCCTCCTCCATGGTTGTATCCCATCCTCGTCGCCAATTTTTTTATATAATCACTAGTGGACGCCCGCAGCTTCGCTCGCGTGGAATTAGATATAACAATAGTATCGTTTACACCTAGTAATATTATATAGCCAGCCACTCAGTGAAGATGCAGCTTTCTAATGGTGAAAGAATTTTTGAAATCAGTCCAGTAGTTTTTGTGTGAAAACATTACAAACAAATCTTTCCTCTTTATAATAGTCCTCAAGGTTAGAAGAATATCATAATACTACATGAGATATACTTGAAATATTATTGTAAGACTCTTACAACTACTTACAAATCTCGTTCACTGTCTGTCACAGTTATTATGAGATGCAGTGGATGAGCGGTAATTTATCCTCGTTTGAAATCTTATCTTATTTATTTCTTCATTTTATACAAAACGTCAAATTAAAAAAATAGCTTGGGTTTGAAATGCGCCGCAACGAGCCCTAACTTGTTCCAGTTCACTAAAAGCCACGCTTCCGGGTGCACGGTAACTCACTTAACTTCCGTTAGATCCATAGCAATTTTTGGTGTACCGCCGCTTGTTTTAATCATACATCAATACAATACAATACAATCATATATCAATACAATTCAATCATATATCAGTAAAAAGCGGCCATGTGCGAGTCGAACTCGCAAAACTTATCCCTTTAATCCAGAGGTGTGCTTTAATCGCACGTGTAGACAATTTCATTGTAGGTATATCGAATTCTTTAGAAACCAAAAATAATGATACGGTTATTCCAAGTACTGTAATTTTCAAAGGTCAAAAAATGTAAAGAACAAGTTCAATTTTTTTCTAACAAGTTTTTTTTTACAAGTTCAAAAATTAATGACTCTAAAAAGTTGATAATGATTTTGTTTGATCGTCACGGGCAGATCAGGTGACAACAGTTTCGTCTACGCTTTAAGTTAAATTTAAAATTTTAACGAGGACTAACTATATTGACACGCTAAACAAACAATAAACTAACTAAAGCTAACTACCATAAATTATTATTTTTGATCAGTTTGTTTAACACTTAATTGGGTTACATTGTAAATAGCTGTCGAACCACAGCGGAGGCCACCATTAAGGTTTTGAGAGAAACCTTTGCTAGGTTCGGCATTCCTAAGGAGGTGGTGTCGGACAACGGGCCTCCGTTCTCGAGTAAGGAATATGCCCAATTTATGGAGCAAAACGGGGTCAAGCTAACGTTTTCGGCGGTGTATCACCCGTCGTCAAACGGAGCTGCCGAAAATGCAGTGAAACTGTGCAAACGGGCTGTTAAGAAAGCGTTAAGAGACCAAATAGATATCGATGTAGCACTTCAGTCGTATTTATTATCGTATCGGAATGTGGAGCAAGGTACGACCGGTACATCACCCGCCCTTATGTTGCAGCGGCGTAGCCTTCGGACCCGGTTAGACTTATTACGGGGGGAAAACGGGATAGAAAGCCGTGTTCAAGCTTGCCAACGGAAACAAGTAGAATACGCTGGCGGAACGGAGCGTGCATTTAATGAGGGTGACCAGGTGTGGTACAGAAATTTCGGTGAGGGTAGGAAATGGGAAGCTGGCCAGGTCAGTACTAGATTGGGATCTAGGAACTATGTGATAGAGAGCACAAACGGTCCACCTGTGAAAAGACACGTCGATCAGATAAAAAGCAAACGGTCCATATCATTTCCATGTCCCAGTCCGCCGTCACCTGTGAAAGTTAGTGACGAACAGTCAGGGAATCCGGATGTCATTAGCTCTGACACTCCGGTGGGTGAGGAACCTGCAATCGTCCCAGACTCTGACAGTAGTAGTACTCGCAGCAGTCCCGCAGTGAATCGTTCCAGTCGTCCGAGACGGCCGGTTGCAAGATACGGCTTGGAAATAGATTAAGTTTTGTTGTTTAGGTTAAGTTCGAATTAAGTGTGGAGGTGTGGTATATAGGAATTAATAAAATATCAAATATGTATGTAGGTAGAAAATAATTATTTATGTAGGTAGATCTCGATGACAAATGTAACGCCACTTGGATTAAACGCTAAGTAACGGACAGCAGCCTTTCATTGTGTTTCCCTAAAATACTCCCTCAGGACTATCACCAGGTGCTTGGCAGGTATATAACAATACCTTTTTTTCTTTATCCGTAAAATCTATCTATAGTAAGATATTTAAATTTTACTAAAGTAATTTTAATGAGATAAACAAGGGGACAGTATATTCTTTTAAAAGTTACTAAAATCTCTTAACTTTCTAAATGGACTAGTGAGGCGCGTAGGGCGGGCGGCATGTAAATGAATTATCTTTAAACACCGCGGACGTGAAATCTCTGCCACGCAGTTTCTCAAACTTCCATAAGTAAACGCTAACGATAAAATATTTTTGTCGTTATAAATGTTGGTAGGATTAGATATTTATCCAATGATCAAAAGCTTAAATAGGAGTTTTAACGTATGAGCGTTTTTAGTTATATAAATGATTAGTTACATAATATTAGTCAATTTAGAAAGCATTATACATAATATCTCCTCTTTTAGTAGTTATCTAGACTTTTGTTAAGCGTGCCCAATCACCTAATACCGAAATAAATGATTTAATCTTGATTTTGACTTTGTTGTGGTTTACACACAGAAAAGTTCAAAATTTAACATCCGACAACAAAAAAATCTGACGGACTACCAGAGGTTTTGCCAATGCGTCGCCAGCCCTAAAGGGGACGATACAAATAATTGTTCGGGCTGTACTACCATAGAGTAAGGAAGTGTGTAGTCCGTGGTACTACCATACCAACATAATGATATTGAAAGATCTAAGAGCACAACATAGTTTTACAAATTTACTTATTTATACGAGTAACCTATACGTATTCCATGTTTTTGTAAGTTTTACGAGAATTTAAATCTGTAATATAAGTCGCTTGTGTTGACTTTCGCCTTTTTTTAATTAGGTATTGCCACGCATTAAATTTATATTTCAGAAATAAAGACTTTTAACAAGTTTATATCAAATCGAGTATAAAAAGTTCAACAAAGGTTTGACAATGCTAATTTGTGCTATCTACGCACAAAACATAATATAGCACAACCAAATGCATCGTTTTGCTGCCAAACCCGTACAAAATCGTTAGAATAGATTTTAATCATTAGATGATTATTTGAAACCAACTAGGAAGGCAGTAACGGTCAGAAACCTAACTGTGTTTGTTGTATGTTTGTAAGTATGCATGTCGAAAAAAATTGGCTAATTGTATTACCTACTAGTGGACGCCCGCAGCTTCGCTCGCGTTACACATTCACTAACTTCAAAAACGGCAAAGCTTCATACTAACTTTGAACCCCCCGTTTTACCCCCTTAGGGGATGAATTTTCAAATTTTTCTCGCCGTAAAAACCATCCTTGAACTTCAACGAACATTTAAAAAAAAGAATTGGCCAAATTGGTCCAGGCGCTGTTGAGTTATGCGCTTACCAACACATTTTGCGATTCATTTTTATAATATAGATTACCATTATGTCTGATATTAAAAATGGACATAAATTTTGTCATTTCATGACAAAAAAAGTTCGTTACAGAAATTTTTTAAATTTCAGCGTGGACTTTTTTTGAAAATGTCAACAAATTTAACCGATTTTTATTATAGTACCCAGTAAAATTTTTTTCAACCTCTTGTATGGTTGTTGGATGATTCCGACTGAAATACTATTTCTACTAGAAACAGTACGATTTTTTTTAAATTTTAAATTCGGTCCTGACAAACGATACACGCAAAATTTCTGAAATTGATTTTTTTGGGTTCAGAATAAAAACATCTATCAAATTGGACACAGTCTTGGCTATAATACTTTGAGACAAAAATAGAGGTCTTCTCTATTAGTTAGAGAGCCTACGAGCCCACTTTGGTTCTGAAGTTTGGGAAGCGCTGGAGGGCGGGCGGGCCGCCCTATATAAAGAGGGATGCAGATCTGATCCCAACATTCAGCGGCAACAGGTTGGATCGAGGTAAGTGGCTCTCCAAAGCTTACTTATTACAGAAATACAAAACTTACATGACAAAATTATTGTAACTTATAATAAAATCTGTGTAATATTTTTTAGTTTTGTGTGACATAGGTACTTACTTACAGTTATTTTTGCCTAGGAATCCTAAACTATGCCTGTTTTTTTTTAAACTATGAACAATCTATAACCATAGGTATGTAGTTGTTTTTTAAAAATTCTATTAATTCATATAATAAATTTATGTGCTTCTACTTTATTATAAAGTATTTTCCTGTTTTTTCAAGTAATTATATCGTTTTTATATCATTAATTAATATACAATTCTATATAGAACCAGTTTATACTATTCAGTTGATTCTAGGCATTAAATTTTTTTCACTATTCCTGTTTTAAAAATAATAAAAGACGTTTTTAAGTAGTTACTCTCGAAAACGAATTTATTGGTAGGCAAACCTGAAACGAGGGATTATACACTTGAGCTCTGTTATTTAATTATGTTTGAAATACGAAAGATATAAGGTAAAAATAGCCCAACGAAATGCCTATTAATGTAAACGTGTTGTGTTGAAAAATTGCTTGAATAATTTTGATCTTTGCCCAGTTTAATTAATCATTTATATGTTTGACAATCCTTGCATTTTGCATTGACCAAGTACCTACTTGGTCAACTTACGGTAAGTGATTGTAATCTTCAGTAACTATGGCTTACTTATTTTCTTACAACGATAAATAAATACAAGGAATTATTGTGTACAAACTCTCACAGTGAAAACTGTAGACATACCACAAAATAATATAGTGGTTTGATGTTTTTTTTTAAATATCATTGTCATGAGAAAGCTTCGAGCATTATCTCTTAATATACAAATGATAACATTTTAGTTCTGAACTAAATTAGCTGTGGGCTGTAAGCTATAAATAATCTCATAGAAAATGAAAGAGACAAGACTTGAGACAGTTTAATAAGAAAAGTTATTAGTATTTGTTCTTCAGATAATATAGTTTTTATTTATTTGCATTTACGTACACAAAGGAGATCAAAAACAGGAAATACAAACCAATAAAGTAACATACAAAGAGGTACAAAAAACAATAGTAACTTACAAAGACATACAAGTTGTTTTTATTGTTATTAGTTTTTATTTATTAGAAAATATCATTTATGTTTGAATTAATTAAAATAATCAATTAATACGAGTGAAATATCCAAATTCTTTAAAAGTTTCATGTCAGATGAACTGCTGAATGTACGAGTAGCTAACTCAAAATATATTATAGCGTTTCAGCAACATACTACATACGATTTTCACTATCTTTAAGTCCTGGGTTGACACCCTGACCAGTTTATCAGATATCGGTGAAATAGTGAAGTTGCATCTAGTAGATAAGTCCTTAAAAAACCGTTATTAGAACAATTCATACAGTTATAACCTCATAATCTACTCGTAAATGTGTTAGTTGTCATTATTTCTGTATCTAGGTATTACTACAGTATAGAGAGAGACCCTGTATTGTGTTATTACCTTGTCTATTCGTAAATATTTTTTCACTATTCCTGTTTAATAAACAATAGACGTTTTGCACATAAATAAAATAAGATTTAATATTCACGTATTCAAAAAACTATTTGGATCACCATGAGATAGAAGCAAAGAATATTCAGCCCTGCCGCAATTCTAGTTTGTGAAAAGGATAAAACCATGTTCTCATTACAGACTAAGCCGGATGGAATTAAAAAAGTTCATCAATATCGAATCTGGGTGTATAAATTTCGGAAACTATTTAAACTTAATTTTTTTTTGCATTTCAATACAGATCAAGAATGAAGCGTTTAATCTGAAAGAATAAGACTCGGAAATATTTCTAATTTTATGTTAGTAGGCCTAGGTTATTTTGTTTTTTCCTATCATGACATTCCTATGTTTGGACAATCGTACTTGTCACCTGATATGTGACAAGTAACTATAATATAATAATATTTTTCCATAGCAAATAGTGATTTGTGAGTGACTTAAAAATTTATACTTATACAAGTGAAAGAAAGAAAGAAAACGTATTTATTTCGTATGACCTGCAAATCCTTCCAAAAATAAATGAAAAATGAAATAGAAAACTAAAAAACTAGCTTCTATGGATAAAATATTCTAATTAAATCTTTTCGAAGAACACTCTCTCTCACCACCAGCCTCTATACAAAGTTTCATGCGTCTGAACCAATTTTAGGCCACATTTAAAATCGTACCAAATCATCGCACGAAAATGTTCTCGATGCAGAACCATTTTTAAATGAGACACGATAATTTAATTTGGCTCTCGAAAAAATGTGGAGGGAAATTTGAATAACGAACAGTGGTATTTTTACTTTTAATAACCAAATGTTTGAAAATAATTATAAGTGGCCAGTGCCTTATTCAAAAAAACTTTTTATTTCATCAACAAGCATAAGGACTACCTGATGGTAAAAGGTCACCTTCACTTACTTACTTTCTGGTTGCTTCCTTCGCCGGGTGTGTCTGTGCCTGTGGCTCTATCCGACCGAAGGGTCTGCGGGTTTCTAGGGTGTCCTCTCTACCCGGGCAGTTTTCACGTGCCAGCGAACACGCGGCGTTGTTTTTAAAATAAAAACAACTAAAATTATAGGCTGCCGCGACACCAGGGGCATTACAGGTGCTTTGCCGATGTAAATAAAGTAACCAAATAGTACCCCAAATACGGAATCTATCCTGTATTGCGATAGGACATACGACAAAATCCCGTTTTAGTACTTTTGATAAGTCCCAAGTATGTTCTAATGCTGTAAATTTTTCACATCCCGTACAGTTTACAGAACAGCTCCCTTAGGACAGCTACGAAACTCTGATTACATTGTACAATTCGAAAGATAAACACCATTCGCTTACTTGTCTGTGCTAACAGTATCGAATCCCTTGTGAGTTCTTTGTATTCATTCATCATTAAATTTTTTACTAAATTATTTAACTGACTCAGTATTTAAACTTTACATTTTATCGCTGTGAATTTTATTTTACTGAAAATGAATGCACAGTTGAATCTTTTTCAATTAAATATGCCACAGCCGACAGTGAACATTAAAAATAACATCACGCCTGTATTTCCCCGACGGGGTGGCAGAGGTGAAGTACTCCCACTCACCAGTTATGTTTAGGTTCCATGTAATAGGAGGTGAACTTTGCCATACATCGACCACAAATCGGGGTTGCCGGTTGGTTGAAATAAAATTCTTAGGTTTTTTAACTGAGTACTTAGCTTCAAAGTCTTTGCTTAAAATAATATTATTGCGCGTTATCTATACAAGTATATTTTATATTTATAAATATCTATGTATGTATACCAGTCTCTGACACCCATACTACAAGGCTCGCGCCTAGTTTGGGGACAGATGGCCGTGTGTGAAGATCTCCATGATATTAATTTTATTTATCCTTCAACAGGCAAAATGCAGTCAGCCGTCAGAATCATTCTGTCTTTGTCTTTCGTAGCGGCGATTGCAGCCAGTGCTTATCGTAAGTAATTAATTAATAAAGGTTTTTTTCATCAACATCTTTGTTCCATAGTACCCATAACTAGCCTTGTAAGCAAGTAACTATAAAAGTAACACACAGAAAACAATTTTCATTAATATTAACTTAACTGGCAAGAATGACTTTCTATGTTATGTTCGAATGACAGCGGCTGTAACGGTTGAGGAAAACATTGCGAGGAAATGCATGCTTGAGTTTTCCACAAAGTTCTCGAGGGCATGTGAAGTCCGCCAATGCGCACTTGGCCAGCGTGGTAGACTATGTCCTAAGCCTAACCCCTCCCAATTCGAGAGAAGTCCCGAGCACAACAGTGGGATAAAGAAAGGGTTGGGTACTTAAGGATAAGTCCCTACCAACTCATTAATATTTAACTGCACACCTCATAAACGGCAAAGTTTTTAACTGGCTACCCGAAACAATTTACGTGTATACGCTCGCTGCGTCAGTGATTAAAAGTTAAATTTTTCAATCGCGAGGGAAACCGCATTATTAATGGTTGGTTAGAAAGTACGCGTGTTTAGATTTATTTTCGCTGCGACCCATAGACGTTCAGTGGAACGTCTACGTGTATGTGGAGGAGACCCGTGCCCAGCAGTGGCTGGGCACGGGTCTCCTCCACAGACACAGCTGCGCGAGGTCTAGAGCATACTCCACCACGCTGCTCCAATGCGGATTGGTGGAGGGGTTAGTGGCTAACCCAGTGTCGAGTGTCCTTAAGCCACCCGAAGGTCTTCGACAAGGCTTAACGACTGTTTCCACTATTGAAAACAACCGGGAGCGACGGTTTTACGTGCCCTCCGAAGCACGGTAGTTTTGCCACTAACGGTCACCCATCCACAAACCGACCGAGCTTAACTCTTTCGATCACATTGAATCGAAGCGAGCCATTGGGCTATGGACGCTTCAAACCAATTAGATTTTTAGCGATCCTCCACAAGAAAATATTGGCAGACGTTTGTGCCGCGCTCGCGTTTTAAAGTTTTTTGAAGTTTTTTATGGCATCGGGTTCTTGAAAACGCTTAATATTACTTACGTGTAAGATAAGCTAAGCCTATAGAAGTCCCACTGTTGGGCACGGGTCTTACTGCTCCAATGCGTGTTGGTCGTTAGTGGCCAACCCAGTATGTATTTCTGTATAAGGTTTTCGGCAAGGCTTAAAGAAGGCCACCCATCCAAAAAACTGATCGCGCCGGATGTTGCTTAACTTGACAATCACACGGTCGATGCGAGCCATTTGACTATGAACTCAAACATAATACCTTTAATATTGTAAGTCAGTTAGTTGTTCCGTTATAATGTTGATGGAAAATATTTACGTAGGTAACATGGATGTTTATGTTAGGGATTTACGTATAATGTAAATCATGTGACGAGTGACGGTGAGGAGTGCAATAAATATTGAATGTCAATCGGATTATTCAAATTAAACCAACAAAAAGGTAGCTTTCTCTATGTTAAATCGTACGTACAAGTACATAAAGTTTGTCTGATAGATTTTCGTGTACAGTTGTAAGGAGGAACGCAGCGACCACGGCAGTATGTATTTTTACACGGATTTTATCGAGCTTCTTTTGTTATTTAAAAATAAAAGAATATTCTATCTCTCTCTCTGATTAATCGAAGAAAACTGAATTTTTCTAAAGGAATGAAAATGATGAAAGTGAAGAAAATTTCCGAACTAGGCCCCATTTGTTTTTACTTAGACACATTACGGTTATTTTTAACGTGAACGGTTACTTTTAGGTAGTGATATGTAACATTTGGTACAGATAACGTTTAGTATGTAACTAGTGGACGCCTGCAGCTTCGCTCACGTAGAATTAGACCCATTAACGACGTCTGCCCGCGTTCGGGTTGCCCACTTGACTTCAAAAACGGCAAAGTTTCATACTAACTTTGCACCCCCGTTTTACCCCCTTAGGGGGTGAATTTTCAAAAATCCTTTCTCAGTGCTCCCCTACGATACAAAAGGAACCCCTGTGCAAAATTTCATGTTTCTAACCCTTATAGTTTAGGTCCTGCATTGATATGTCAGTCAGTCAGTCAGTCAGGCACCTTCTCCTTTTATATATGTAGATAGATGTAGTCCGTGATATAACGTAACATATAACGTAACATACAACAACGCTACACCCCAAAACCTTTTTAAAGTTTTCAACATTGCAATAATAAATGTCGCCTGATGTAGCGGTAAAGGAGGAAACCTGCATGCCTGAGAGTTTCCATAATATTCTCGACTTGTGATGTCTGTCGATCCGCACTTGGCCTGCGAGGTGGCCTCCTATTGGTGCTTATGGCCTTTCCATTCGTGATCCTACGCTCCCATTTCAAGAGGAGACCCTCACCCATGCCCAACAGACATGGTGAACATGATTTTTTAATCTTGGTCTTTACCTAAAATAGTAAAAAACATTCTTTTTGTTATTTTTTTACTGTAGAACTACATTTAAAGCAGTTAGGATTTTATTAGATATTATTATCTTTTAAAATTTTATTTTGGGTTACTGTGTTTTTTAAATGTTAGACGTTTTCAGAGTAAGTTTTGTTTTTTATGCTAAATTTGATGCACACCTAACGTTTTTCCTAGAAAGTTGTTTACACCTGTAACTGAGGTAACACTTAGTTCGTGTTTCGTGTCATGTTTTAAGTTATTGTGTTGGTGTTTATCTTGTTGGTGTAACTTATTAAATAAATAAATAAATAAACAGTGGGACATAGATTTCAATATTTCTCGCTAGTTAGAAGATACGATCACTTAATGAAAGTTTCGTAGTCGCCTTTAACAGAGCCAACTCGTCAGATGAGTAACTATTTAGTGGCCAGTACAAAGTTTACACCTTTATCAATTAAATGATTGTTATCTGCCCCATTTAATTTACATGTTAAACTTTTATTGTTATATTGGCCGAGTTATTGGCTCTTCCAATTCGACTTGAACAAAACAATATAACATAAATCAAGCATAGTGAGTTACCAAGTGATATTGTTTAAATACTCGCTTTTCTAAATTTGTTAAATATATTACCTACTGCAACCTATAGACGTCCCACTGCTGGGCACATACACAAATCTGCGAGGTCAAAGTATCCACCACGCTGCTCCAATGCGGATTGGTGGAGGGGTTAATAGCCAACCCAATGTCGAATGTTCTCAAGCCACCCGAAGGTCTTCGACAAGGCTTAACGATTGTTTTAACCATTGAAAACAACCGGGACCGACGGCTTAATGTGCCCTCCGAAACACGGTACCTAATTTTAGCTATCTAACAGGTAGGGTAATCTAACTAATCACGCATCCATCTACAGAAAAAATATATCAATTCTACATTGTTCAGTGGCAAGAGATTAGAAGGTATTCTCGAGAATGAATAAAACTACTTATTTATTTATTTATTTATTACAAAACCTACTTAAAAATAATTACTAAAAATCGTAGCACCACTTACAAAAACAAAATACAAAGTTAAAAAAAAAAAACAAACAAAAAATATACATATCATTTTAGCTCGCTAAAAGCACCAAGTTGATTATTTATTAAATGATCCACTTTAATTTCCAACTCATATTTCCTGACGTACCTAATGAATAATGATGATGAAACCTTTATCAACTTATAAGTTGTAGTCTTCTTTAAATAAACTTTGTTCTTTTCACACGCCCATATAAGCCGATGGTATGCGAGAAAAGTTTTATTGAAACTGATGGCTGGGTTTACCTTTTATTTATAGACGCGAAGTTAAAAGCATTTCTCAGCCAATTTACGAAGTCTTTTCAATCCTTAAAACCTACAATTGTATATTTGAAAAGAACACGTAATGTAAGATTATAAGATTAAAATGCTGGCTTAATGTTGATTGGCAGATGTGGAATCAATTTGCGTACAAATCGCTTATACTTTGCGCTTATATTTTTACAAAACGAGTGTTTAAAATGAAATGTTAGTGTATTGTTGGAAGGGTGTATCTATATATATAAAAGGAGAAGCTGCCTGACTCACTGAGTAACTGACTAACTGACTGACTGACATATCAACGCAGGGCCTAAACTATAAGGGTTATAAACTTAAAATTTTGCACAAGGGTTCCTTTTATAACGTAGGGGAGCACTAAGAAAGGATTTTTGAAAATTCAAACGGGGGTGCACAGATAGTATGAAACTTTGCTGTTTTTGAAGTCAAGTGGGCAACCCGGCACTAATTCTACGCGAGCGAAGTTGCGGGCGTCCACTGGTTAGCCCAATGGTTGGCTGGTAGAGAATGTATTAAGCTCGCCATTTGTACCCTGTACCTTTTGTATGAGGTTCAATCAAGATAAACAAATAAATTTTACAGTTACAGAATAAAGTTACACAATTTAACTTAAAGGTGCCATTTCACAGACAGTGGCGCCAAACTACGCCGCGATGGTGTACTGAACCTGTACCCGTTCCCACGAGTGGGACGGTCTGGGCCACGTTCCTGGCAGACCCCCATGAACGACATGTATCTAGGTAAGATAATTGTACGCTTGTATTTTGTATTGAGTATAAAAATAAAAAATCTAAAAATAAATCTTGAAATCGATCCTATGACTCTTTCAGGATTTTTCCCATTTTTGACTGAGGTTCAATGTTCCGCATTGGAGCAGTGTGGAGTATACTCTCGACCTCCCTTGACTGTGGCTGTTGGAGGGAACTGTGCCCACAAACGAATTTACTATAATTTCATACTTTTTAGTTTTGAAGTCGGTTTTGTCTATTTAAAAGTTCACCTGTAAATGAATGTGTATACTCTGCCACCCAGAATCCGAGCCTATAAAGCGGCAGCTATACGCGTTCCCTCGCGTGGGCCGCTCCCGCCTGGACCTCACGCCTCTAGGCCTGGAAGAGCTGCTCCTCAGGGCCAGGGTGAGGCCTCACGGGTTCGTGAAGCGCGGGAACGAGGACCCCGACAGCGGCATGTGGTTCGGCCCGAGACTGGGGAGAGGTTTCCAGGGCGATGACGACGGTAACTTTCTTTAATCTTTATTCTTTATTGTGGGCAATTAGGTAAAGTAGCGTCCATAGCGCAATGGCTATGTGATCGAGAGAGTTAACCAATGACGGATGCGGTAGGGGATTCTTCCAGAATCTTCCCAGAATGTTCTAACATAACATCATGACATAATCCCATGTAATAGGTAGTGCTAATGAGCCTACTGTCATACACCAGGTATTAATCCAGACTTTCAAGTCCTACTCGTAAGTTTGTTGCAAAGTAGATTCTAACTTAATAACCATAATCATCTACAGATTCTACCAAGGACAGCAGTGAGAGAAGCGACCAGGAACAAGTGGAAAACGCAGATAGGCAGAAACGAGAAGCTGAAAACGCGTAATCTTATAGTATATTCCTTACGTGACACCACACCACAGCGCAAGCATCTTTACTGAGTATTTATGAGTTGAATGAAAGTATTGTGATTTTACCTAAGACAAAATTTATAACGTGTTTATTAAACTGGTAATTCTTATGCTCTTACCACTTAAATTAAGAACTGAAGAAGTGTTATCCAAATTAAAATGCTCCACTTGTTTCAAGCCACAATTTTCCGTTTGATTTATGTCCCACATTTGGATTATACCGTAGAAACTGAAGACTATACTGAATATAAACTGCAACGAGTTGACTAACTACTTAACAGTCCATTTTCAATTTACTCTATTGAATAAGGATTTATTGACGACACTAAAGAACCTTAAATTTTAGTTATTCGTTGTTACATAAGTACGCCTTACGTTTAAGTATTCCCAAATATTCATGGCATAGAACAGGAGATCGGAGATGCACGTAATATTGTAGAAAAAGAAATCCCCGTCCCCGTCGCATTGTCCCGATATCATTCAGGCACAGATTCAGGCGTATCATATCGTTACAAAGTATAGTTAATATAATCTGCTTAAGTGCTGAGTTAGTCGATTCCAGTTCGATAATCATCTACTTAACCACGCCACTTATCCATGGATGTAGTATCTATTAATTCCATTTATTACCTTTGTTTTTAATACTTCATAACTCATGATTGTCCTGTCTTATTTGCTATTTGAAAAAAGCCTCACGACCATGCCATGGACGATGAGCCCATGCGAATCTTAAAAAAATAATTTCCTTCAAACTTTGCTGTTAATGTTTATATTGCTGTTTCGAATGTTGAAAATATGTACTTAAAAGTCAATTTCTTAAGGCTTACGTACTTGTAAATACAATGTCATCGTGATTACCTAAGTTCTTGTATGTAGTTTAACTATTGTGTACGAATAGATACGAAGGTTTGGCGATAAATATTTATAATACAGAAATGTATATCTACAATGACTAAGTATATTGTTAAATGTTTTACCGGATACATTTCTCAGGCTGGGTGGATTTCCTCAGATGAGTTACGTTAAAATCTATCATCTGAGTTAATCTACGAAATATATCCGGGAAAATGTGTGACTTATTTGTGATTATAGTTGTTTGTAACAGATAAATACTTATTTATTAGGCATAAATATGGAAATAAAAAATGTAATGCACAACTTATCTTATTTCACACCCCACACACGCAAAAAAGACGCTAGAAAACGTATTTCTTGTTGTAATTTTCTCTAATCTCAGGATCTAAGTAATTTCCTTATAGGGTTGACCCTAATAGTAATTTAAGTAAATCATATTAATAGTAAATTATTAATTGTTAACTGTTTCCGTGTAAATTAAAATAGCTTTACCTGACTCGGACACACTCATGTTACAGATGCCAACGAGTCCCGTTTTTTACGTAAATAAATAAAGCTTAACCTGAACCTAAACTCACAAAACCTCGAGTTGATTATGTCGTATTTCTCTTGGTTTTGCTGCTCAAGGATCTCACTTACAGTGACTTACCCCCGATTATGACACTGAAACATAACACTATAACACTGGTGATGGATGGATGAATTAGGTGTCATTATGGCCCAATGGGGAGACCCGTGCCCAGCACTGGGACATCTATGGGTCGCAGCTATGGCCCAATGGCTCGCGTCGATTCAAGTGATCGACAGAGTTAAGCAACGACGGGCGCGGTTGGTTTTTGAATGTGTGACCGCTAGTTAATTTCATGAGCGCTACCGTGCTTTGGAGGGCACTTTAACCCGTCGGTCCCGATTGTTTTCAATGGTGAAAACAATCATTAAGCCATGTCAAAGACCTTCGGATGGCTTGAGAACATTCGACACTGGGTTGGCCACTAACCCCTCCACCAATCCGCATTGGACCAGATTTGTCTGTTGGGAGACCCTTGCTAGTGAGACTAGAGAGAGTGAGCTTAGAAACGTAATATAAAGAAAACGTGTTATTTACGAATTCAAACCAAAACATGTGCAATTAGGTGGTAATATTCAGGTGGCATTTAAAAAAGGCGATTAGCTTATTAGAAGCTTTCTCATTTTCCCGTTCATTTCCGTGGGCAAAAAATATCTGTGACTTGACTTATAATTCCCCTTGTGTTTTGAACCCGGGCCGCTAGAGTGAGAGCAGAGTTCGATTTGTCCCCACTGAGAAAAATTATGTTATAACCTATGCATCCACTGTCGAGGCACAGTGTGGATATATATATGTGGGTCAGTGGCCAAAGCAGAATCTTCAACAGGGCTTAACGATTGTTATGCTATAAATAAAACGAACACGGAAGCGCCATCCACATACCTACCATCCGCGACCGACGATGCTCAACCCCGGTGAAACAAAGAATATCCTTGTGTAACAACGTTGTTATATGTAATTAATGAATTTGGTAACTGTTTTGAACGTGAAATTATTTTTATTCTGACTAACTACATCTGTTTCTTTCAAGGATCTTTATGATTAGCGCGACTCGAACAAATTTAATCAAGGAAAATAATGTATCTACCAAGAGCTCTACTTTTTAATCGCTCGCGTACTTTGTCGCTCGAATGCGACTTATTATCGCTAAGTAGAAACAATACCGTTCAATTAGTCTTATTCTCTGCCAATCGAGTTGTAAACATCATTCGTCGCATTCTAGTTGTTCAAAAATACAGAATAGTCGATATCATTAGTAATTTTTCGATCATTTGAGAGAAATTATTAAATAATAGCGCTCCATTTTATAAGTATCTAAGTAGGTAATCTTGACACCGCGACGGGCAAGTCATCATAGAAATTATACAATAATTTTATCATAGTTGAGAAACGATGGTCATATTAATTTTAATCTGTATAGGGACTGTTAGTGATAGTAAGTCGTGTTAGTTGTTGTAGTAGTTAGTAAGAGTCTCGATCCGTGTTACCTTTGAAGACTAAGATGGTCGCTTCTAGTTAAGTGTGAACTACTCCTACGGAACCCAAATGTTGTAAAAACGATTGTTACACTGTACAAATGGTGATAGGTACCGTGGATGCCGTAGTATATATATAGGATATGTGGAAACGGATATTTAACTATTTATATCGTCATGAATCGTTCGTTGTTTACTGTCGGGGCCGTTAATCCGTTTCGCTGAGCACGTGTACTGGGAATTATTGTGGCTCAGGCGGGTTCAGATGGTTTTATATCTATAGCAATTATTCTTACAACAATTATTATTCTATGCAGTATAAACAATTTCGTTTCTCTAGCTCCTTTTATTTTGAAACATCATAAAGGAGTAGGGGTAGGTATATAAAATAGGGGAATGTTCATATGGTTAACAGTACTTATTGAAATTATTAAACTTTTCTTCAGGCCTATATTGTAAATAGACCGCCCTGTAATTGAAAATACTTACAAATACAAATATGCTTTATTGTACACCACAAGAATTAAAAAAATTATAAAAAAAGAAACAATGTAATCAGACCCATTTGCTATAATTTTTTTTTATATTTTAGCAAATAAATTCTTTCTATTCTATTCTATTCTATTTTAATGGTGGTGGCCAAAAGTCGGTCTTATCGCTCCAGTAGCTTATTAGCTATTTCTTCCAGAAAACCTTTGGGTAGAAGGCAAAGGAATTACATTTTAGGAGAGAAAAAATTAATAAAATAGGTATGGTAAATAGGTACCTATACTTGTTATAATTTTCTGTCACAGGAGATGTATATGTGGAATTATGTGAATGTCAGGAGAGCAGCAGAGTACAATTTTATTACAAAGTAGGCGCGAGCCTGTAATATGGGTGTCAGTGACTGTTATACATACATAGATATTTTTAAATACATACTTAAATAGATAATATTAACATCCAGACACAGAACAAATACAAGTCCTCTCCAATTTGTCCTGAGTGGGATTCGAACTCACGACTTCTGGCGCAACAGGCAGGGTCCCCGTCAATTAGGAATCAATCGGGAAATACGAGTAAAATTAGAATAATTGAATGATTTCCATCGATATAGCAGCATCATTAACCCGGTGTTTACCGCCGTGGGTGCGGTAATCCGTTACGAGTAGCGCGAGTCACGCGCTGGGCGGCCCGCGCGCCCGCAGCAAAGCCCACGGCGAAGCGCGTTTTGTGGATCATTCATCAGCTACCGATAACCTCAATAGGCATTGTTTATTGTTTATTAGGGTTAAGTTAATTTTAACATAATGTATTCCGTGGTTTTAGTAATACCAAAACCAAACCGCAGGGTGTAAAGTGTGGTATCTGAAACGCAGAAAATTATATATGTATGTAAGCTATCCTATCTTTCAAGTTGGATCAAACTGCACACGGTGTGCAAATTTAATTTAAAATCGGTTAAGTAGTTTAGGAGTCCATTGGCGACAAACAACGTGACACGTATATTATACTTACCTAAGTATAAAGATTATATTTTTTGTCACTTTTTGTAACTTTTTTTTTAAATATCAGCATTATGTGCCTCTCCAAAAGGACAGCACTCCGACGGGTCATGTTAGGCCCTCTTAGGTTTCCCGTCGTTTATGTGCTATCTATTATATCTACCTCTTTTTCCCGAGACGTGGTTTAATCCCTAAATACATAATACGTAATCTTTGGAGCCGGCGGAAATAAAACAATGAACCATATCACTAACTATATTAACGCCACAGATACAAAAAAGCAGCTAGAAGGAGAAACAGCCCGGTAACACTGGCAGGCTCAGCACTGTCCGCGCCGTTGCACATGTCGGTGAAGCACTGGCACACGGTGCCCAGGTGGTCCGCGTTGTCGTCCTTGTAGCACTCCTTGGTGTGCCGCATCCAGCCGCAGCCGCGCGTCACGCGCACCTCGGAGTCCTTGTGAGGGTGGAAGACTGGAAAGCAAGACAATGGAAGTTATTAATAGGGTCAGGTGGGGTAAGGGGGACTACGGGGGAAGGGAAACAGTGGTTTGTAAATCTAGAACAATAGACTGTAGCTCTGAGATTTGTCGGTCGAAAAAGCAGTCATTAGTATTTAGTTCCAAAACAAAAACAAGTATGGCTAGGTCTAATCAGTGCGCAAATTTGACAAAAACAAAAAGTCAGTTGGCGTGCTACAAAACTACGAGTTGGACGCGTATTATTTGTGTGATGTTTTGTGTGACGAAACGTTAACGTTAACGTTAACCTAGTCAACATTTTACAGCTCGCTGCGATCCATAGACGTCCCACTGCTGCACGGGTCTCTCGCACAGACACAGCTGCGGAAGGTCTAGAGCAGTGGTGGGCAAACTTTTTTAATGGCGGGCCACATAGGTTTAGAAATTCTAGAGGAGGGCCAGAATTATAGAAAAAATTCATTTTGTGTTAATAAATAATAATATAAAACATTACAGGATTAAACACAAATATTACAAAATACCTTTTATCCTAAAAAATAATAATCAATTTTACTTTTTTTCGAAGGCTCTGCCTTGTTAGGCGTGTGAGACATGTGGAATTGTTTTTGTTTTTCCATAATATTTTCGAAAGCTGTTTCCAGCTGTGTGGCGACTGAGTTCACTCGCCCCGCCGCCCGCGCCTCTCATTTCACCACGCTTTGCGCCCCGTATTCAGGGCCGGATTTAGGAGAGGGCAACCGGGGCTACAGCCCCAGGCCTCTACAAAAGAGGGGCCCCACTATAGATTTTTTTTGCTGTTTTACCACCACCTTTACCTTTGTACAAACATGATTATACTGTTCTTAAATATTAACAGAAATCATTTATCTATATTTTTATATGTTTGTTAAATACTAAAATAATCTACTCGGTTTCACAATAAATTATTGATTGAAAAACTCGACTGAAAAAAGTTGTTCAGCTCATTTGGAAAATAAATTGGGGCCAGGGGGCCTCCACTCCTTTGTTGCTCGAGGCCTCCACACCTCTAAATCCGGCCCTGCCCGTAATACGCAACACATGAACTACGCGGCTAGTTTAGCTTCACCTATAGGTTATGCATCTATTATTCTACTAAATAGAATCTAGTAGTATAAGAATCTCTCTTTCTTCTCGACCGTCAAAACGTAATTATAACGGGCCATATACACAGAACAGTGGCCATATACTATCCATGTCGACGGACCCTCGGCGGGCCGGATTAAATACTTTCGCGGGCCGGAGTTGGCCCGCGGGCCGTAGTTTGCCCATCACTGGTCTAGAGCATACTCCACCAAGCTGCTCCAATGCGGATTGGTGGAGAGGTTAGTAACCAACCCAGTGTCGAATGTTCTCAAGCCACCCGAAGGTCTTCGACAAGGCTTAACGACTGTTTCCACCATTGAAAACAACCGGGACCGACGGCTTTATGTGCTCTCCGAAGCACGGTAGCGTCCATGAAATTTTGCCACTAGCGGTCACCCATCAGAGAGGAGACCCGTGCCCAACAGTGGTACAAAGAAAGGGTTGTGATGATGATGATGAACCAAATGACGAAAAATTTTAAGTATTTCATTTTTGAAGTAAAACTTCTTTAGGCGCGACTAGGGAGTAACTATCACTTAGTAGTTTGTGGGAGTAACTCAGATTTTTGATTCTGACGGATGTTCCGGTTATTTTCATAATAAACTATTAATTTATTTTAATCAAACGAGTAATTTTTTTATGATGATGATGTGACGCTTATTTTTAAAATATTAATTTATTTTAATCAAACGAGTACTTTTTACTTTTGGAACGAAGTTCAATAACGCGTGTTGCAAAAGGGGACTAGACGGAAAAAATTAAGACTAAAAGTTCTGACACTTTTTGGTCGTAGAACCTATATACGGTACGTACGCTTGCTGCTTGTTTTGAATAGCTAGATGATAGAACCTATTTACGGTGCGCTTGCTGTTTTATTTTGAATATCTAGGTGGTTGTACATAATAAATAATAAAAATAACAATAAGTTAAGTTTTATTTCAATAGCGCGTAAAGGTTACACGCACACACTTTTTTTTTAACTTACTGGTCTGCACAATCTTCCTGCAGAAGAAGTCGACGGCGACGGGAGAGGGAATGGCAGTGTTGCAGTCGACGATGGGGATGATCCTGGACCGCAGCTCCTCTTCGTACGCGTTCACGTCCAGACATGCTGTGTTGTTAGCGCTGTTGCAGTAATAGCAGTGGATCGCTGATGCTGGAATTGGTTTACGATACAAATAAATATAATTGTACTATATTATTCCTACTAAAACAAACTAAAATTTTTTAGACACATCCCAACAAATGTGTATGGGATGTGTCTAAAAAATATAATAAAACTAGCTAACGCAAACGTTGTTCTGCCATATGAAATGTCAAAGATACGCGACACTTCATGTAAATGATAATTTAAGCAAAAATACTAAAATAATGTTTAAAAAACATTTTCCAGTGGATAAAATTGTGAATCTAAACCATTCTCGAATCCCCTTGAACACAAACAAAAAATCTCATCAACATCTATCCAGCTGTTTAGGAGGAGTTCACTGTCATACACACGTACACAAAAAATATGTATATTAAGATTCCTGCCGAAATAACAAAAAAGACCAATAAATTTAGAATCAAATTCATGCAAAATTCCAAGCTCTTCAAATTCAATTAATTTCTTCTCACACTATGCCCAACTATGTGAATTGGACGGGCCGACGTTTAATTTTACTAAAAAAAATGTAACGCTCCGAAAGGTACCTATTGTTAATGCAATTATGTAAATTTTAATTTTATTTTATTTAGTTTATGTATTTAAATATGTAAATAACGTTAGTACCCACTACCTGTCTCAGAAATGTATGTGCCTGCTGACTAAATCAACAACAATTTGTTTTCAATGTATCCGATGTAAAAATCTTATGAATTTCAACACATCCGATTTAAATAAAACACTACTTACATATTAAGGTATATCAGGGTTCGGATGAGGTTACAAGTTCGAACTTCGAATGGTTTCCCAGAGTTATGTTCGCTTAGATGCGAAGTGAAGCTTGTGTATTATCTTTTTGCGACCTTGTATACGAAATGTTCGAGTCACTAACAACTAAAAGGTTTTTTTTAGTTTATTTTAGTTTTCATTAGTTATGTCAATTGTTAATATTATTATGAAGATTATTTTTAGTAGTTATAAATAGCATGAAAATTTTTGTAATATTGTCTAACTTTTAGTGTATTCTAATTTTAAATTAAACTTAATTAATTGTACATTATTTTTGATGTATAAAACATTTATGTAAAGCTCGACTTTATAACTTATATGAATTATATGGCTATCTACTATCACTAACAAGTTAGTTAGTTACGTTTAATGTCGATATCAGTTACATATGTACCTAAATATAATCTTTTGTTACAATATTTCTAATAGGTACAAGTTACATGATGTTTCATCACAATTGATAAAGGGTGCGAGAGTTTTTAATAAGTTATGAATATGTATAGTATATGTAATCTTAAGTTAAGCTAGGTAGAGGTCTTGGGTTCGATCCCCGGCTCGGGAAACAACTATTTATTTGTTCTAACTTGAAATGCCGCTCGGAGTCTGGGTTTGTGCCCGGTGTATGGAATTTACCGTGCTTCGGAGGGCACGTAAGGCCGTCGGTCCCGGTTGTTTTCAATGGTGGAAACAGTCGTTAAGCCTTCTCGAAGACCTTCGGGTGGATTGAGAACATTCAACACTGGGTTGGCCACTACCCCATCCACCAATCCGCATTGGAGCAGCGTGGTAGGTATGCTCTAGACCTGCGGCTGCGTCTGTGGGAAAGACCCGTGCCCAGCAGTGGGACGTCTATAGGTCGTAGCGTATGGCACAAAAGGCTCACCACCTATTACATGGGACCTAAACATTACTGGTGAAAAGTGGGTGTATACACCTCTCTGCCTACTCCTTCGGAGAAATTCAGACGTGATGTTATGACACACAATATAGGAAACGAGCAAGCACCACCCAGCAACCGCTGCTGCCCATGTAAAATGTGACAGATTCGAGACGTCAATAAGATACTTACATTTATTAGCGAAAGATGCAACTAAAAGCAGGAAACATGTGAGTTTGCCATACATTGTTGAATTTCCTAAAACAATAAACATAACTTTACTCGAAGTTTAATAGTAAATTAGATACAGTTGAAATACATTTTTAAATTCCATCCATCCATCCATCAGCCTTTTTGGGTCCACTGCTGGACGTAGGCCTCCCTCAATCGTCGCCACTCCTCCCGATCCTGCGCCCTCTGAATCCAACGGTTTCCCGCTGTCTTCTTCAGGTCGTCAGTCCACCTCATCGGATCAAAATCAAAATAGATTATTAACATTGGTTGGTATAAAACAAGCAACAAGGAAAGTTCATGGTTTAAGCACCGGTCAATTTCTGAGAAATAAATCAAATGATCAAATATTTAGTGAAAGGAAATTCGTGAACCACTAGGAACCTACATAATTTTTATTTTAATAATTACTTAATACAAATGTTCCAAGTATAAAGCTGAGAATGAGAGAAACAGATATCTAACAAATTTAATAAAGTAACCCAATATGTAATTTATGAATGAAAAATACGATACAAAATTACATACCTCGTTACACGACCTATACCATACACAACACACAACCTTGATCAATATGTCAATGAAGTGATGAATGTTATGTAAATTGACTAAGTACTTTGAATCTGTACACAGCGAATATCTATTGAATGATGAAGACCACGAGTACTGTACTACGAGTGAAGCGTTGCTAGTGGAAGTTCAAATGCTATGAATACTGCGACCGTGACGATTTGATATTTACATATTATGTAGGTACGTCTACAGCAACTTTAAATGAGTTGTGCATAACATTTCGTTTACAAAATGATTGCATGAAAATTAAACAGGGATAGTTTCATATAGTTTTATTTTTATTTTGAAAATAGTTACTCTTATTGCTTTCCTTTGCTTTTCACTTTATAAAATGGTCCATGTTTCAGAATGACAGGAACTACAAAAATATAAATATTAATATAATCCCGAAATCTGTGTACTACAATGTAAGTAAATGCGCTGCTTTTAATACCTAAGACATATCGAAATTGTATTTTTAAAACTTGTAGAATATTTTCAAAATTATAAGGTTTTAGAGCAATTAATTATTTTGTTTACTAATAAAATCGTTTAAAAACGATCAATTTCAAACAATAAACAGACTTAAAACAGTAAATTTGCTTCGTGTGAGATAAAGGTTATCTCGCAACGACCTACGCGACCCGTTTAATGTACTTCTAAAAGAGAGTAAGTTCATTTATTACGTCACTGTGGCAGTATATAATTTATTTATCTCCTGATAGACTTTGAATTTCAAGGAAGTTTAAATTCGGATACGAAAAACAGTTGAAGTGTACTTGTACAACTATACTACGAGTATGTTGTAGGAATATGTTTTTTTGTTTAAACGCGCTAATCTCTGGAAGTACCTGCCTTTCGTATTCAATATTAAAATTATTTTTAGATAGCTACATTCAGGAGTAATATTTTATGTTATCTAGAATGTAGCTTAACTTCTCAGCTTACCCTCAATATTGAGCAAGCAAGGCGATCATAAAAATCCTTAAACCGCGTGCACCGTCTTACTCCTATGTCATAGGTCATTACAATGTTCTACAAAAATATAGATCTTTACTCAATCTAATTCACTAGGTAAGTAAACAATAAATTAAGGTCGTTTGCAGGGTTCATTTGAAAATTATCACAGTATTTATTTATTTATTTACTAATTTTCGTTAGTCTAAGGTTATCATTATTGTGGTTGGGAGTGGTTGGAGTTTTGATAAAAGGTAGGTACTATTTGATGGCTTCATGGTCGTTTTTTTTTTTAATTCAATTAAATTATGACATAACATTCCGATACCTGTATGCCTGAGAGTTCTTTAGAATGTTCTCGAAGGCATGTGAAGTCTGCCATTCCGCACTTGGCCAGCGTGGTGGACTGAGGTCTCGTCCCTTTCATTCTAAGAGAAGACCCGTGGACGCCAACAATGGGACAGAGAAAGGGTTGTGATGATAATAGTGTAGATGTAAGTATATAAACTCAGCTTGGATAAGATGGATGGATAGACTTTCATCCCGTTACTACCTGTTTTATTTGAACTTCAACGGGTAAAGCTTTTCCGGTTATTTCCTTGAGAAGGACAGGAACTATAGGTAGGTATACGTATCTATTGTTATATCGAATCCAAGCAAAGTACGCTGAGAGTTGAACCCAGAGACTGCCATACTATTGTACTATTTGCTGGCTTAACACAATAAATTCGATTACGGAATCTAGATAGCGTCGGCATTAGGTATGGACATAAGCTTTATTTGAAAAGTTAAAATAAAAGGAGTAAATTATGATGACTATAATTCGTTCCACACTGTGATCCAATTCGCCTCGGTTTACTATATTGCACACAAGTGCTGATACATCCTTCTCTATGAAACTTGAAGCCTCCTTCATGTGGCTTCAGGACTGCATTAGCTTAACGCGCTCAAGTAACTTGATACTTGTTGATATAAATTTTAAATTTAGATCTCAACCGTGCAATATCAGACTTGATTTTGTGCACGCTCTGAAGTTCGTGCTCACGTTAAATAATAGTAGGAATCCTTTTTTAAAATGAGTGGAGTGTTTTAAAAGTGGAACCGACGGCCGTCCTGTTGCTACATCTAAAAAATTCGATAGCCACTGGGCTGTCACCGCTGTTGTCGTCTACCCATAAACACTGCTGTTTAGTACCCCTAACACTGCGTTGTCTTACCCGGGGTCATTAATTGATGGACAGCTCAAGCTCCCACTCTACAAGCCCAGAAGTCCCATTTTAGTCTTTGGAGAGGTAGGGGCTATCGTAGCATTCTGGTCCCAAGCTAGCTATCTATAATAGCTCATTTATTGACTATAAAACAAAAAAAGGTTAAAAATTTAAATTATATATTAAGGTAAACATGCAAAGTTACAAATCAATCCTAACCGTTTTCTTTGTTTGTAAGTAGGACTTCAATTTATTATTACAATAGATAATAATATTTATTAGCTACAATAGATGTATTGAATGGATGTAATAAAATTGAACAAAACATTTTCTTAAAATGTATGTTAGACATAACAATCTAGACACACTCAATACATCTAATCTCACAAAGAATTCGTGCAATGCTGAGTACAAAAAGAAGATTTATTGAAACAACTGCCCCGAACAAGTATTTCTATAACATAAAAATCAAAATATTTTTTCTGTTACTGATGAAGAATCGAAAAGTTTGGGCGAAACAAAAAAAATCACCAAAAGCTATTGAAATATTCAGTAAGTTCGACGTTATTAAAGCACCTTGCGCAATGTACGCAGGTGTTGGAATTATTTCCAATACAAATAGGTACAACATAAACCAAAACAATTACAGTATCACATAATCAGGTATGCATTTGTTGAATTTAACAGTAAACAAAAAAGATATTAAAATATCACAAAATCGACTTGAAAACTTTGATGTAGGTTCTACCAAACAAAAAATCGGACATCGCTGTATATACATAAAAAATATAAAAAAATTCAAACAGTCTAACATAGACACTGCGTAACTTTTCGAAGTCGGTTAAAATAAATGTAATTAATATATAAATAATAATTTAAATGTAATTGCAGTTATTAAAATTCCTAGTGATGCTTGTTTTACAAACCGTACCAGAGCACCGACATGCCGTCCATCGATGACGGGCGAATCGATTAATCGACAGATATTGTGACCGGGCTTTAAACATAATAAATACAACAACGTTTTTCATACATTCGTTCGTAACAACGTTTGTATTGAGCCCATGTGTGGATTGGTGTTTTTTTTTAAATCGATATAGCGTTATTAAATTAATATTGATGTATTAGTTTTATTTTATTAATTAGTTTTATTTTTGTTAGCATTTTTATTTATATTTAAATTTTATTTTTATATACTGTGGTTATGTGTGCGCAGACTTTACGGGACGATGTGGTCGCCCAGCGACAAAGTCCTTTATTTCTCTTAAAATAAAATAAAATAAAAAAACCTCGTGACAGTCGCTACCTACAGGTACCTACATTAAAAATGAATCTTGCCAAATGAACTGAATTAACATAATTATAGTTTAACATCTTAACTTATTCATTAGATTTTAAAAAATTACATAATAATTATTTTAAATAAATTATATACTTTTTAACATATTAACTATATTTAAAGCTGGGGGGAACGACCTCGTTCAACTATCTTGTTACGTCACCGACATCAAACTACACATAAACACACGTACTTACTTACCTTTAGGAATAAGTAAGTTCCGAAGGGCGGACAGTTCAAGGGTCCTTTACAATGTGTCGCCGTCGGCGATGGTGGCACGACCGTGCCTCGGCTTTTCCATTCCGACTTCTGTAACAAGGAAAGAAAACATCAGTTGAAAAGTTTCATACGTGGTAGAATCTATATACGATTCTACGTGAGTGCCACCATGGATTGGTCTTAATGCATGCTCATCTTCTATCTCTTTTATATACAGGGTTATTGGTAATTCGACGTATTCCCGTTAGGAGGTGATAAGGGTGACTATTTGTGATAATTTTAACCCCCACATGCATTATGCAAAAGTGAACCATTTTCGAGTTATCAAGCTTTTTAGCTTTTTTCAAAATAAGTCAAAAATGCAACTTCAAAAATTTATTTAAAAAAAAGTATCAATTTAAATCAATTTTTTTCTTCTGATTTATAAAAACGATTAAACAATGGTTATTTATCAACGATAAAACTACAATTATCGGTCCAACTTTAAAAATGCGAGACGATTAACGATACTACTTCAATATTTTATGATATTTTTGTCCACTAAAATGCCTTAAAAACAAAAAAAACTTATATCAAACTTGGCTTGCAGATTGTTTTAAAAACATAACCGTTTTCTTAGCTTTCCAACAAGGCATAACAACTATGAACTTATTTCAAATAAACTGAGAAAAAACGATCACAAAGGAAGCAGGCGGAAATTTGTATTCGAAATAAACTTAAGATCGTTCTTTGAAATTTCCAAAAAATTAATTAAAGACAATGCCCATTGTAAATAAAACAAAAAATATAAATTTAAAATTAAATTTAGAACCAGCAAAAGTTTAGTAATAATAACAATTAATAATAAATAAGTAACAATTAAGACATTTTGTAATTTAGCCCAATTAAAGTTCTTGCTCAAAAGGACTTCCCCTATTGCATACACAGTCTCATTCTTTTTCTGAGGTGTTACTTAACCACCGTAGTAGTCAAATTATTCTGAATCACATTTTCAGGACATCCGTCTTGCTAGTATATCATGTTTTGCCTTATAGCCAAAGGCACGTCTTCTAGCATTTCATTAGTAAAAAAAAATTGTGAGCGAGCTAAATTGGTTCATCGATAAATTCTTGCACATATCCTCTTTGTAATTAACAACATGAACTGGGGGTCTTCCGGTATTAACCAGGACCAATTCCGTGGCCTACGACGAGTCCAGTCTTAACGCCGGTTTATTTCTATGTCTGGAGTCACACTAGTTTACGACGTCTCGCCTGTGTTATCCGCGGTAGAACTCAACACAAAAATTATAAACGCACCTAATGTGATTCGGAATAATTTGAACACTTCGGTAGTTAAGTTACACCTCAGAAAAAGAATGAGACTGCGTACGCAATAGGGGAAGTCCCTTCGAGCAAGAACTTTAATTAGGCTAAATTACAAAATGTCTTAATTGTAACTTATTTATTATTAATTGTTATTATTACTAAACTTTTACTGGTTCTAAATTTAATTTTAAATTTATATTTTTTGTGTTATTTACAATGGGCATTGTCTTTAATTAATTTTTTGGAAATTTTAAAGAACGATCTTAAGTTTATTTCGAATACAAATTTCCGCCTGCTTCCTTTGTGATCGTTTTTACTCAGTTTTTTTGAAATAAGTTCATAGTTGTTATACCTTGTTGGAAAGCTAAGAAAACGGTTATGTTTTTAAAATAATCTGCAAGCCAAGTTTGATATAAGTTTTTTTTGTTTTTAAGGCATTTTAGTGGACAAAAATCTCAAAAAATATTGAAGTAATATCGTTAATCGTCTCGCATTTTTATAGTTGGACCGATAATTGTAGTTTTATCGTTGTTAAATAACCATTGTTTAATCGTTTTTATAAATCAGAAGAAAAAAATTGATTTAAATCGATACTTTTTTTAAAATAAATGTTTGAAGTTGCATTTTTGACTTATTTTGAAAAAGGCTAAAAAGCTTGATACCTCGAAAATGGTTCACTTTTGCATAATGCATATGGGGGTTAAAATTATCACAAATAGTCACCCCTATCACCTCCTGACGGGAATACGTCGAATTACCAATAACCCTGTATATAAAAGGATAAGCTGACTGACTGACTGACTGACATATCAACGCAGGGCTTAAACTATAAGGGTTAGAAACTTGAAATTTTGCACAGGGGTTCTTTTTATAACTTAGGGGAGCACTAAGACAGGATTTTTGAAAAGTCATATCCTAAGGGGGTAAAACGGGGGTGCAAAGTTAGTATGAAACTTTGCCGTTTTTGAAGTCAAGTGGGCAACCTGAACGCGGGCAGACGTCGTTAATATGTATAATGCTACGCGAGCGAAGCTGCGGGCGTCCACTAGTTTACTATATTTAAAAAAAGCATACCTACATCAAATAGTGGCTGGGGTGGTTAGTCCAGATGGGAACATTAGTAAGTTCGTTAGTAGCATAGTAGGTACGAAATGTATGACTGGCTCTATTAGTGATGGCCACCTGGTCTTAAGTAGTTGTTAGTATTAATTGTAACTGAGAATCTCGTTCCAAGTTGGGCACTACATTGCTACTGTGTTTGTCCGAATACATCACGACCCGACGAATTACTATTTTTTATTTACATATATTACGCCAGATTTATCGCGATAGTGCGAATAATTGCCGAATCGCAATAACGGAGCCTAGCATTATCATTGTTGATTTACAAGTGCCTTCAAACCCAGCAATTACGCAACTTGTAGTCGGAGCTTGTAATTACTTTAACACGGCTGTAGATTAACTAGTTTGCACGTACGACAAATGGTATTGGGGGAATGAAAATACCACTTAAAGGTGCATCGTCAGTTAATAAAAGCGCTTAACAGTGAATGTAGAGTTTAATCGTTTTAAGTACAACCGGCAATAGAGCAAAGTGCATTGGAGTTAATACAGAAATAATCGTGTCCATTTTGACGCTATGACGTTTTCCTGTGGATTTGTTTATTCTGATGAGGTTTGATACTTAAACTAACTTACTACATGAACTACTACTCCTTTAGCTTACGGTGTAAGAATTTAGCTTCGTATTCAAGTATGCCCAGGCTCAAGGAGCGACTCACACCAATAACTTCTGCGTGCTAGAACTATTAAATCTCTCCCGCTGGAATGGTGAAGATTAAAATTGAGAGAAAAGCATTAATAACTGAGATATCATATTAATGCGCTCGAAGGCATATTTTATTTTTATTGATGCATCACACGGACATCTAACCCCGAACTAGGCAGAGCCTGTACTATGGGTGTCAGAGACTGATATACATACATAGATATTATTATTTTTTAAGTACATACTTATATAGATATTAACATCCAGACACAGAACAAACAAAAGTGTTCGTTACACAAATGTTTGTCCTGAGTGGGATTAGAACCTACGATCCCTGGCGCAGAAGGTAGGGTAACCAACAATTGCGCCAACGGTTAATATATTATGTGGATTTCTATTCGAGCGGATACTACTCAACAGTTAGCCATTAATAGTCTTATAATAATGGTGATGCCTGCTAAAAGAAAATTTACAATTTACCTATCCATCCATCCAGCCATCTTCCTAGTGCTGGATGTAGATCTCCCCTATGACCGTGAAAGTATTATTAGTCACCAATTGACTAAATTATAAACTCAGCTGGTATCGGTGGTGAATGTATTAGATATTTAACAAATTTATAAATTTACCTCTTGTTAATTTGTTAAAATTCATTCATCAGCCTTTTCAGGTCGACTGCTGGACATAGGCCTCTCCTAAACGAAATCACTCCGATCGGTCCTGTGCCTTCTGAATCCAGCGGTTTCCCGCCGTCTTTTTCAGGTCATATCGAAGGGCGACCTAGGTACTCCGTTTTCCGAGTCATGGTCTCCATTCGAGAAATTTTTGATAAAATTGCTAGTCCTTAAAGCATGAAGATTCTAGCTGTAGATATAAAGTCAGGTAATAAAAAAAATAATGCTTAATTTTATTGTACAAACAAACTGATCTTAAAAGTTAAACCGTATTCAGTCGTTATAGTTCGATACATTGTAGTAGGTACTCTATTAACTAGATGGGAGTAAGCGTTGGGGTTCTTTCCAGGTAATCTGTTTTAAACTGTAGCAGAGTTTGGTAAATTGCTAAATAATTTTGGTTCAAGTTCGTGACTGCAGTTTTTAGTTCGCAGGAAAAATCCTATCATTGTTTTTACAAACAATTGTTTTTATATCGTCATAGTTATCGTCAGCGGTGTTGCTATTTTTAGTATTCCGTATTACTGGGGTAAACTACGAGACAAACTCAGTAATGTCCAAATCGTTCAACGTCTTTAAGCACAAAATTAAGCCAGTGGACATTAATAAAGGACCTAAGGATCCACCGAATATACACTACGTAAGAGATTTCTATCTGAAGGATTTCAAATACATAAGCCCAGAAAGCGTTGGAAGGGACAAAAATGATCGCTCGCGAAACTACGTTAAAAGTTTGGGTGGATCTGGAGATGGGATGTGTGCATTGTTCGCGAAGCTGTGGTTAGTCGAAGTGATGAAAGGGCTTAAACAATTCCTTTACGAGGGATCCTTACACGGAGTTAAGTAAGTAGGATTGGTTATTAAAAATCATTGAAGCGTCAACTAACGTCCCACAGACTTCACATATTACTTTCCAAGTTGCTAGTTTGAGTTTGAGATCAGTTTTAAGTGGTACGAAATTACTTACCTGTTGTGTGCTATTTGATTTTGCTGTTGTTTACAACATATTCTACGTTCAAATTTATGGCGTCATCTTGCTTGCATTTAAATTATTGATTTTCTACATATAGATAGGTATTATATACTTACATATATTAGTTGTCTAAAAGAGATCGCTCTTAGCCAATTGTTTCACCTAGATGTTTTTTATTCCTGTTTATTTATTATTTTTATTTATGTGTGTCTTCATTTTTGGTGTACAATTAAGTATTTTTATTAAGTAGAAATTCCATTTAAGTATATATAGAGTCGGAATAAAATACTTTTTGGGGTTGGGGTACCTATAATATAGGTTCCATAATTATCAAAAGTCTTCAATTCAAGGTACATCTTCGAGCCGTCATTCTCGCGCAAGGAACGCCTCACCTGGGTGTTGATAGTGGTTATCAGCCTGGCCTTCTGCGCAGTCAACATCATCCAGCTGTCCTGCAAGTGGACCTCCACGCCGTTCGTCAATGTCATCGACTCTTTGCCAACGCCCATCTGGGCCATTCCCTTCCCAAGCGTCGTGCTCTGCCCACATCTGCACGTCAAGAAGTCGTATGCCAACATCTCCAGCCTTAACAAGTGAGTTTAAAACAAGTAGAATAACAATCATTATAATATAACCAGATATAGTTTGCCGCAATTAGACGGCATCTATCATTCTACCTTTTTTAAACTTATATATTACTAGTGGACGCCCGCAGCTTCGCTCGCGTGGAGTTAGACATAATATTAGACATTTTACACCCTTACAAAATTTTTACAAACTTTGAATGCCATATTTATTTATATCTAATCAACAGCCTATAATATAAATTTTATGCTTCTAGTTCTGAAAATGACAAAACTTTCATAGAACCTTTCAACCCCTTTTCAACTCCTTACAACACTTTTTTCCAAATAAAAAGTAGCCTATGTCCTTTCTCAGGCTCTAGACTATCTGTGTACCAAATTTCATTTAAATCGGTTCAGTAATTTTGGCGTGAAAGCGACACAGACAGACAGACAGAGTTACTTTGGCATTTATAATATTAGTATGGATATATCGAAGTCACCGATTGACGGAAACTTGGATCAACTTTACTTGATAATATAGCTAATTCTGCACGTAAAACGACTTGATGCATACGCGGAGCCGCGGGGAAAGATAGACTCTGGAAAAAGTAATGATTTCTATGCTTGCAGCTTAGAACATTACTTTGCCGGGTTGGTGTGTCCACAGATGAAGAATCAAAAAACACGATATCATCGTAGATTGACCGCAGAGGAGACCACAATTCTGCAAGAATTTATGGTTAAGGTATGTTTATTGATCACGTAATACAAATACAGATTAATAAGGACAACATCGTAGGATTTTAATCTCTGCCGTATTATCTATCTGTCTGCTATATTTTTGTAATGCTATATTCGCACATAGGGATAGGTACCTATTTATTTTTTTAAAGTACCTATTCAAAACAATTTCCACCGCGTAGACAAGAACACAAGCAACTATCAAATTACTTTTATTTCAAGTACATATACATGAAAATAGGTAAGCAGCTATAGCTGACTAGATTAAAGTCATCATCAGGAATTTTCTCAATCGTAAACTCTTCAATCCACGATGAATCCTTTATTTGCAATTCACATAATATATGTACATATCACTCAAGACCTTACTCAGTAGTCAACATTCACATAATGATGGGGTAAATCAATTAAATTACAAACGAAAGTTGTTCTGTTATTGACTATTTTCAATTTCTGCCATAAATGTTGCTTATCCAGAGGTTTGGAAAATGTCTCGTGTGATACCGATTCCAAGTAGCAGTTCTGGAGTAAGTAACTTTAGACCTATAGCAGTTTTACCGGTATTTGTATTTGTATTGTTCGAATCTGTGTTACACAAACTGATTAGTGCTCAGGTTGAGAACTTGGAAAGTGTTGCTCTACTGTACAACTGCTTCGTCAGAAGCAAATTGGAAAGTAATGCAATTATCTGGAGCCCAAATAGAGCTTATGGTGGAAAATCTCAAAAAAAATTTACTAAGGTATAAAATAATACGGATATTTTGTGGGTTTTATTTATTAAAAAATGGGTTTAATTAAAAATTATATTCTGGGTCAGATCCCAAAAAATATTTTTACACGAAAAAAATAAAAAGTCTTTGTCATCGTTCCAAGGGCTCACCATCTTGCAAGGAAGTGATCCGGGCCTGCTACTGGAAGCCACGCCATGGCAGCGAGTGGTCCACAGAGGACTGCTGCTCCAAACTGTTCAAACCCACCTTCACTAACTACGGGCTTTGCTTCACTTTCAACAGTCTACCTTTGAATGGCTTGTAAGTGAACATAAATAATGTAATTGGATCTGTGGGTATTAAACTTTAATCAAGTTATAGAGAATCAAATTAACGTAATTATGACCTCTTTGACGTCTCATCTACGAAGATCCTGTCATGGGCACAGTAGTGGAGGGTACTGGTGTTTTCTAACTGAGATTCCGGAACCCTCCACAAACGCTGAGGTAGGCCATAGAGGGGATTTTCATAGGAAGAAGTCTCACATGAGGTTACACATACTTCCACAGTGGGTCCTTTTGAAACTTATATTTAAAAAAGGGCATACCCATCCCAAATTTCCCTATACATATAACATTTCCCATTGTCGAAGTCTCATTTTTGTATATCAATTGATTTTACAAATTTGCATTTGCATGGATTTTATATGTAAAGATGACCACCTGTCTTGGCTCTCTTATCGCTTTTTCATTCATCAGATAACCGTCCATTTTTACTAATTTCAGTACCAACAAGAGTCTAGCATGGCAGAAAACCTTCAACCCAAATGCTACTAGTGAAGATCTTAAATGGGATTTAGATATAGGTTATCCAAAAGTTTTTCCACCCGACCCTGAGATGGTGCCGTGGAGGATTCAAGGCTCTGGAGAGTCTAACGGGCTCGGCTTGGAATTATACCTGAACAGTACTGAGCATCAGTTCGGTTGTGATGGAAATAATGTTGGTTTTACGGTAAGAAGTTTTCAGACACAAATTAGTGCTTATCATTCCTGTTATGAAGAAGAAAGGCTAATGGCCACAGAAACTCGCACTTGGGTAGAATTGAAATCGCATTTATATTTTTTTACTTAAGATTATTATGGTTTTTGTGGAGTCAAATGAAGTTTACAAACAATAGGCAAACTAGTAGCGTTCATGGCTCGCTTCGATTCAATATTATCAAAAGAGCAACGACGGACGCGGTCAGTTTGTGGATGGGTGACTTCTAATAGAAAAATTTTCATGGACCCTACACTTAAACTCCTGACGTTAAACCCGCGGTCCCGGTTGTTTTCAATGTTGGAAATAATCATTATGCCTCGTCGAAGATCTACGAGTGGCTTGAGACCATTCGACACTGGGTTGGCCACTAACCTCTCCACCAATTCGCATTGGAGCAGCGTGGTGGAGTATGCTCTAGACCTCCCGCAACTTTCTGTGGGGGTGCGACCCGTGCCCAGCAAGTGGGACTTCTATGGGTTGCGGCATAGGCAAACTATTTTACGATACTAAAAAGATGTTAATATTTCCCCGTAACATAATGTGGTAGATGTTCCATGTTTTATTAACCGTACTATAAGAATAATATTTAGATGCTTCCTCCTCTTCAGATTTTGATTAGATCACCGATAGATCACGTGTACAGTACCACTGTGATCCGTCTGCCAATGAATCGAATGACCAGCATTGAGGTGGAACCGACTACTTACAAAACGGACTGGTCGTTGAGAGCCTTGCAGCCCGAACTGCGGCAGTGCTACTTCCAGAATGAGAGGAAGCTGCAACACTTCTTGTTCTACACAGGGCCGAATTGTAAATACGACATATTCATACAACAAGCGCGGAAGATTTGTAACTGTGTTGGATTTAACTGGCCAAGTAAGTGTTCCTCCTAAGAACCTCCAAGCTCCGACTTGTGCAGGATTTTCCAAGAAGCTTCAAACAAAAATACATTTCATTAAATGAAATGTACTGTGCGATAACAACAAATTTTACGTACCAAATAATTGTACCACAATTTAATCCAAAGATTTAATTTTCAGGACTACATTTATCGGAGCCCGTTTGCTCGACAGAAGGAGACTATAAATGCATCAGGAAAGTGAGAGGTAACCTTTCCGTAGATTATGAAATCTGCCCACCAGCAGGAGCCTAACTTTTTTACTTTCTTTATTATGTCACTCAGCTAACTTGGAAGAGCAGCTGATGTTTGCATACTACGTGGACAGCGACGAGGAGCGACGACGCGACTATCGCGCGACAGTCGGCTTCTCCTGCTTCCCGTCTTGCAATGACGTCATCTACAACAAACAAGTCTTCTATTCGAACCTGGTACCTCGGCTGGAGAACACTACTACCTTCGATCAGCCTAAAGGGTAGATATTTGCTAGGTGTATAATCTTAATTAAAATCGTAATATCCTTGATCTTAGATCTCAGATTTGCTTTGGTACTAGCAGATTTAATAGCCGGAATTGTACCCCATATGCTTTTGCCCCCAGCTCACTTAATTATATATCAACTATGATCACATCGTTAGCATACCTATTTACTTCACTTACTTTTGCTAAATACTCTAGGTGTTTCAGTTGCTGTTCTGGATGACTGTCTGAAATGTATTAACATTTCAGACAGTCATCCAGAACAGCACTATAGATCGGTTAGCGAAAGCTGGCACGTTCATAGTAGACAAGTTCTCACGTCTAAACTAATTTAGTTCTGCCAGTGTTCTACAGCATGTTTGAAAAAATAGTTATTAAGATGCTTAATTGTTTTTTATCTTTCCATAACAATCGACTTTGTATTTTGTCTTATGAGATGCTTTGTCTTACCACAGAGTCTGACAGACGAGTTCTAACAAAACATCATATTCCAAGATAGTACCTACATAAGCATTGAAAACGAAACGTCACACAACCTTAACATTTGTTGCAAAGTTGTCCGCAGTATACCTACGTGCATGTTTTATAACCTATAGCGTCCGTATATAAAAATGTAATTGCAGAAAGAAGGAGATAACTCAAATCAACGTCCATTTCCAACAAGACATGTTTCTCGGCCAGCATCGACACGCGCAGTATGATGACTACTACTTCGCAGGTACTTTATCGTAATTTAGCGATTGAGTTTAAGCTCTCACTCTGGTTGAGAGGGTTGAGGTTCCAATGCCACTTCATTAACGTACATTCATACCTATTCCTTGATATAAATGAATATGGCAAAATAATATTTCTTATGCCCGTTGGTGACAGCGATGATAACCCAGTGGCACAGTACAGAGAGAGACAGGGACTTCCTATATTGCGCCAGTGGCTATCAAACTCGCCTTTCAATCGACGTGGCCGGGTTCAAAACAAGTTATGTAAGATTTAATAAATTAAATGTCACCAGCTATAGCTGAGAGTTATAGCTCCATAATGTTTTTAAAGGCATGTAAAGTCTGTCAATCCGCACTTGGCTAGCGTGGTGGACTAACGCCCCTCTGAGGGGTGACCCGTGGGACAATAAAAGGGCCATAGTGTGGTGGTGGAGGTAATTGTTAGCTCCTTATACAAATTTATAGTAGCCAAATTCCAAAAACCGCAAAATCAACCAAAACGTCGGTCTCTTTAACAAAGTCGGTCAAAAAGTCGGTCTCTTTAACAAAGCTTTCCTAAACAGGTGCAATCGGCGGTCTCCTCAGCATGTTCCTCGGCTTCAGCATCATATCAGTGGCGGAGTTAGTCTACTTTGTCATCCTGAAACCCGTGCGCACAGCCTTCGCGCAGCTCTACAACCAAAACAATTGAAAATACAACTCTCAGAATACAGAAAAAAAAATAGTAGAAAAGAACGTCCCTATAGTTGAACTTAGTGTAGTCTCTCTTTATCATTAAATGGAATAAGAACAATAGTTTGAATAGTTTGTACTTACCTAACATGTTATAAAAGGATTAAAAGATGAAATTTTCCATCAAAATCCAACACCCTTAAACCCATGGAAGCAAAAATATACTGTCGTGGTGTCTTTAATTTTTTTTTTGGGGACATTCTCACACACAGCCATCTGATCCCAAACTAGGCAGAGTCTGTACTATGGGTGTCAGAGACTGATATATATATACATAGATATGTTTGAATACATACCTAAATAATAATATTAACATTTAGACACAGAACAAACACAAGTGTTCGTCACACGAATGTGTCCTGAATAGGATTCGAACCCACGACCCCTGGCGTAACAAACAGGGTCACTACCGATTTCACCAACGGGCCAGTCAGATTAAATGTATTGATTGAAATATATTGATTTGGTAGGTTTAATTAAAGGAAATAAAAAGGGATGGGTTTCCGGTTACACTTTACATGCGACCATCTTAGTCCATAAGGGTAACAACATCTATGACTGACTTAGAATTGGACTATTACCTATTACTAACAAATACAAAAGGATTATTACTAACACATATCCTATAAGTCTTGTTCAAAGTCAATCACAGTTGTCATCCGCTAGCTTTATATGGAACATCTAGAAAACTAATTCAGAATACCGATAGGTTTGTTTCGTAGCTAATCGGTAGAGGAAAATAACCAAATATGGAATAGTACACCAAATAGGTACGGAATCTATCCTGTGTTGTTCTAGGACATACAACAAAATTTCATAGTAGACCCCTACTATAGGAAAGTAACAAAATATGGAATAGTACCATTCTGTATCATGTATCACATTCGTACCTACGTGTGTGAGAATACGCCTGCTATCTGGTATCATAATGATACCAGATACCCTGTCTTACACCATAAGATATCATCAAATACATAACAACTTGAGAATGAACATATTTTGTCCGAGAGATATTTGCCTCGCTTGGAAATCAAACCTAGGACCCTTGAATGGTAAACCCAATACGAAGTTACAAACATTCTGTACTAGGAGCTGGAGTATTTTTCCTTGCGACAGTGAATTATTAATTTGTTAATATAGTGTTTCACAAATGGCTTGTCAACTAAGTACCTTGATACCTACCTTGATTACCTACGGTAAGTAGTTTCGGCACAGGAGAATAATAGTGGCGTAATTACTCGTGTGGCTAAGCTACGAGTGTTAATAATAAATAAGGTAATAGGCATGAATAGAGGAGGGGTATGTTGCCAACCTCAAGTGAACAATATCTATATTATTATCCCATAAATATTCACATCCGTAGAGAGAGCATACCCATATAAGGTATGCCGTAGAGTGAGCATATAGGTAAGTCAAGTGTCAAAGCTTTGCCGTAATGTGTAATTTATTTTTAACTTTGCTACAGTAGTAGCTCAGCGACCCCGATCTTGGATCTTGAATCTTGGCCTCCGCCACAAAAGTGCGCCATTTGTCTCCCGCCAGTTATGGGCGTTAAGGTGCTGCAGGTCTTTAATGGCCTCATCTTCCCAGCGGTACCTACGTCGCCCCACGGGTCTACGACCATTCGGTATACCCAGATACGCTTGCTTCGCCGCCTCATGCTCTCCCGTCAATTTTATATGACCGAACCAACGAAGTCTGTGGGTATTGGCCTCGCCGAAAATGTTAGGCTCGCTCATTAGCTGTTTGAATCAGAATAAATCCATCCATCCATCCATCCATCCAGCGAAATAGCGGTGCCACTAGCGGTCACCCATCCGACCGCGCCTGTCGTTGCTTAACTCTGTCGATCACATTGAATCGCCAACCATAGGGCTATAGACGCTACTACTAAGTACTAGTACTAACGTGGGTATAGTATTTAATTTGTATGCATGCATCTTTGGTTTATTGCTCAGGAATGAAAATAGATTTAATTCGTTTTAAAAAAGAAGTGAATGAAAGTGAAATGAACTTTACACTTCAACTTAACTCAATTTGACAACTTTCAATCAACAAACAAAATATAAAACTCATAACTACATGACTACATACAAATAAATAAATCCAAAAATGTATAGCGAGAATGCCTGCTTGGGAATAGACTGTGCCTTAGAAGATCTGAAGGCGAAGAATGAGAAACTGAACGCCATGACACTAGCTGAGGTGAATGGCTCCCAGGAGTTGGTGATGATGAACAGTTTTGCAAGGGAATCTAGCGAATACTTGTATAACAAGTGTCTACAAGAAAGGTAAGCTTTAATTGCGCCAGCCACCGCCTCAGGGCTCTATTCTGTACAGTCTGGGGCAAAATTATGCACATATAATACAAAGAATAAAATAATAAAATGTACAACCATTATATTCTTTGTACACTTTACTAAGACGTTGACTGAATGTTTTTTTCTGACCTCTATGACCTGAAGCTCTATTTTTGAAGTTGAGTTCGTTCCAGGCCTTCTGTTGTGAAAAGGGAGCCAAGTCCTGCAGTGAGACGCTAATGGGTTGCAGTTGCAGTTGTAGCCAATCTCGATCGACTGCGGAAAACCCGTATTTTTATATCACTACAATTTAACACACGGTATTAAATACTCGATTGGGCCAAGAGATAGGCTAACTAATATGGTATTATTTATATTTAACGATAATAAGCGATTAAGTTAGGTGGGCGGTTCTTGATCGCTAGCGATTTCAACTATTCTTATATAGTTCATAAATAGTCTAATTTTCTCATCTTTATCTTGGATAATAGTTAGATGGGTAGAATAATTGGCTGCAACTGCAACCCATTAGCGTCTTATTGCAGGACTTGGCTCCCTTTTCACAACAGAAGGCCTGGGGTTATCTCCACCACGCTGTAGTCAGATGCTTTTTAACCAAAGTAGGTACTAGTATCTACTGATACAACCCATAGAATTCCCATTGCTGGGCTCGGGTCCCCCACAGACAAATCTACGGAAGGCTTAGAGCACTCCACCACACTGCTCCAATGCGGATTAGTGGAGAGATAAGTTGCCAACCCAATTGTCGGAAAATTTTAGTATGTATTTTGATTTTATCGATTTCTATCTTCCTAGAATATCAGAAGTAGCTTCATGGCGTTGGGTTCTCACAGACTTATCTAAACGCCTAGAAGATTCCATTGCAGCGCTAAAACATGAAAGCAACGCATTAAAAACCGTTGTCCAGAGAGTCCAAAATGAAATACACAGTCATTGTAGAGAGAGCACTCGCCCGGGCGCTATGAGTCCACTTTGTGATCAAGTGGAAGACGCTATTCAGGAGGTAAATACACCTTCTTTTAGTAATCCCTTTCAGCATAGACATCGATTTACTTGTCATACAAAAACGATGTAAGATATCTATGATAGACTTGACTCATCAGCACAAGTACCTAATCCAGACTTCTGGATTAGGTACTTGTGCTGATGAGTCCTACCTACCGATTTTACACTTGTAAAATCGGTAGGTATCTAAAAGGGCAGCTAGCATTGCTAGCAATGCATCTGTGACCGGTATAGACTAACACCAATTAATAGGACATAATTGTTATTAGCGTCCTTGCACTCGTTCTCATATCTACTATCGATCTGACCAACTAATGTTCTTATTAACACCAACTCTCTGCTAACTGGACTATTTGAGCTTGTGCAATGTGTGTCACAGTTGCCATGGGCGACAGCATATGAGTGGTGCTGCATGCTCGTTTGCTATCTCATAATTATTAAAAGTACTGAAATTAAAAGTGATAGATAATCTAACAGGAATTAAGGTTTCTCCGAGAACAGAAGAAGAATTTCGAGAGTATGATTCCGGAACTGGAGAAGCAAACAGCCATGTTGGAGAAGACGAAGAAAAAAATAGTTGCAGATATCCTTAGCAAGGAACGAGCTATTACTGTCGACGAGACCAACGCCTTGGAAAATAATAATGCCGACTTTAAAGATTGGAAGAAGAAAAGAAAAAAGTAAGTACTACCTAGGTAGGTACCTATTTATTAATTACGTAGAAGGATACACATAACCTTCTACGACCTTAAGAAGACAGCGAGAAACCGTTGGGTTCAATGCGCTGGATCGGGAGGAGTGGCAAGGATTGAGAGGGAAGCCTATGTCCAGTAGTGGAACCAAAAAGGCTGATGGATGGGAATATAAAACAATAATTCATACTACGTAGTATCAAAAAATAAAATAGTACAAACATTTTTTCAGAGGTTTACCTATAATACGTTGGGAGAAAAGATGTGCAGCTTTAAAAAGAGCTGGCTTGAGGGCTCTTGCTAACGGCATTATTACGAGGCAGCAAGTAAATTGTGGTTTTTTTTTCGAGTATAAATAGTAATACATACATATGTGTAGATTTTAAAATGAGAAACGTTCTGAAAAGCTGCGAATGTCAAACTGTCCGCACTTTTCCTTTTGTTTAGTGAACCTAATACTAACGGGTACGAGTAATTAGCTACCGTCACACTGTATAAGAGTAAGCAACGGGTTGTTGTAGCGATAGCCTAGTGATAATTAATATCTTCTACTCGAGGAGCCTAAGTTCAATTTCCAGACAATCAAGATGTTGTCAGTTCCAAGTATTGTGTTTTTTATGCAATTAAATGTCACCTGCTTTAACGGGTAAAGAAATATCTGGTAAATGTGGATGGGTGACCGTTGTTTTTTTTCAATGCTAAAAAAAATGTCAAGTTTTGTCGAATTCTGTCGGGTGGCTTCAGAACATTCGACTTGGTTACTAACCCCTCCACCAATCCGCATTGGAGCAGCGTGGTGGATGTATGCTCTAGACCTCACCAACTGAGTCTGCGGGGAAGATCCGTGCCCAAAAGTGGGACGTCTATGGGTTATAGAGCTAGTGAGGAGCAGGGGACAATGATGGGTTCTAATGACAGATAACCTAATGTTTTTCGAGGTGCGAGGAGCAAGAACCCAACTATCCGTCGCCGCGCAGTCGTACACAGCTAAAGTAGACTCTGCCCTGAGACGGAGACTTCACGCGAATAAGATAAAGCTGCAGGATTTGTGCTGGCAGAGAGATGAGGTTTAACAACATTTTGTCTTTCAGTTTTGTTTTCACCAATATAGACCACCATCATCACAACCCTTTGTCCAACAAATGGGCACGGGTCTCCTCTCAGAATGGGAGGGATTAGGTCTTAGTCAGAGTGGTGGACTCTGGCCAAGTGCGGATTGGCAGACTTCACATGCATTCGAGAACATTATGAAGAACTCTCAGGCATGCAGGTTTTCAGCGATAAAGCAAGTCACATTTAATTTCTTAAATCGCACATAACTTAGAAAAGTCATTGGTGCGGGCCGCTGGGGTTTGAACCAAACACCTAAAAGTATAGAGGCGAGTTTAATGCATACATAAAGCACTCAATAACTATGTAAGCTTCGAATAACGCATGAAATTATGCCGCACAACCATAATATTTGACTCCTACAATTGTATGATGGCAACTGTTCTCTGTTCGTGATGATAGATGTCAGTATCCGAAAGCCGCATTCAAACAAAGTAGGTATGGACGTATTTTTTATCATTCCGGTACAAATTAAAAATCCCATCCATCTGAAATTTCCCTCAGGCATTATTGGACTACAACAGCTTGGGTGAAGAGCTAAGCGCCATAGAACAGAGCCTCATACAGACCATGGAACAGGAGAGGGTTGTGGAGACCCGGCTAGCCAACCGCACCCTCAGGCCCGGGAAAGAGCTGACCAAGGACGACGTGGACAGAAACCTGACACATGAACTGGTTCAGATCAAACAGTTCAGTAAAGAGATGAACAATAACTTGAAGAGGATAAGGTAGTCGCTTTCGATCAGCTTTACTTAGTCTCAAGAAGTGTAAGGAGACTGGACTCTACCTTATCTTGCACGATGTAGTCTCCTTGTGTGAGCAAGTTAGAGCTTTGGAAAATTCCACTACCTGGGCCATTGATCCAGGGATGTAAATCCCTTTGGTGTTATCCACGCTGATGAGGTGATGGGATGGTCAGAATGTCAAGAGTCAAGAACATTGTGGAGAATTCTCAGGCTGCAGGTTTCCTCACAGGGTTTCTTCACCGATTCAACAGTTCCATGAAAGAACCCGTCGAAGACCGTCGTGGTGCGACTTCACATGCCTCCGAGAACATTATGGAGAACACTGATGCATGCAGGTTTTCTCACGATGTTTTCCTCCAACGTTACAGGTGAAATTTAATTTCTACATATAACTTGGAAGGTCACTGGTGCGTATCTCTTCGATTTGAATCCACACCCCATCGAATGAGGCGAGTTCCATAGCCAGTGAGCTATCTTCGCTGTGACACCTCTTGGGTATTTTAATACTTGGCTTATTACCGACTCACCGTAAAAGAGGAACATTAAAAATCACAGCAAAATGAGGCCCAAAAATCGCAGGTTGATATTAGTCTACGCTACTAGAAGAGTTCTTAAGAGAAACTTGAAACGATGTTGCTTTGTTTTTTTCAGCAAATTACAAGCTCAACTGACATCCGCTATATCAGGCATAGACTGTTGCGCTGAGGACCTCATTCAGGTCATACAGCTAGACGAAGATAGGATTCGGTCCCGCGCTGGAGATGACAATAGTGGTGGCTCCCCACCGCAGAGACAACCTTCGCCGACGCCGAGTGGAACGAGATCTCCAGACGTTTTAGATGTCATACCGGAGGATGCCGAAGAAGACGACTATCCATTTGATTCATAACTATAATACATAGATATGATTAATATCTAGCTGTATTTTGTCTATAAAACTAGAAAATTTAAGGGTTGTGAAAGTTCGTAAAATGTACCGTACAGTTGAGAGCTCCAAAGCTTTAGATTCGTAACTAATAACTTTCGGTTTTAGCTATCGAATAATCGATATAAAAACCACAGCTATGTAATAAACTTATTTAAATGAACTATACCGTAAAAAATTTTGGATCTCAATTAATTTTACCTACCTAATTTTCATATAAATACCTAGCTAATTAAGAATGCTGCAAGGTAAGGAACTGGAATATAAGTTCTCAAAGAAAAATCTAAATACACAGAACTACAAAACGCGCACTTATTGCTGGTAGGTCATTCATTGCCTAGAAGTTTTTCTAAAATAAAAAATAATTTCTTTCGTAACATAAATTGTAATATATTTTGTGTTTTATTTCTATCATACGTTTATAATACTATTTGGTAATTCAGAAATCAGTAGAAATCAGCATACATTAACGAAATAAATAAAGGGAAATCTTAATCAATAAATAAGTTTTTGACATCTAAAGCCGGTGGATAACAATGAAAAAATATAAACAAGAATAGATCGCAAACATTTATCTGTTAAGCTTGGTTGTCGAACCTCGGAATTATAATCATATATAACTGGATCAGAAACTGTATCAAACATATTCATTAATGTAAATAAACATAAGAGTCACAGGCAATATCTTACAAGCAGCACGCCTTCTATCAATAGGAATGTATTTTACACTAGATTTTTTAGACTAATTTTTATTGGTCGATAACATAACATAGCATTACGTGTATATTTCCTGCAAGGGGTAGACAGGTGGGCAATGCACCCACTTTCACCAGTTTTTAGGTAAATTCAAACTCCGAGCTAGTACTGGGAATTAAGTTTTCAAATCAAGTACTTTGCCCTATCCGGGGTCGAACCCAGGACCTCTAGCTTAGCAGTCACTACGACCACTACACATATGAGGCAGCCAGCGTAACGACCAATGAAATTTATCATTCGGTATTACCTACAGACAGGACTAAACTCAATGCGTGCCCTATGGTACCTAAGCGTTGCATAGAATCTCTCCAGAATGCGGGTTGTGTCGAACAATAAAAATGAGCCTAGATATTATGTTACTCTATACACTGTATTTTACGTACTACTTTGCATTAAAATCAATCAATAATTCATAATACGAATACCACAGGAGGGTTGCTTTTCTTCTTTAGTAGCTTTCCTATTTACATTAGTAGGGGATTTTCGTAAAAAAGTTTTCATCGAGTTTGATGGCTATATTTATATTGGCATTCACAAAGTGAACAACTTGTATGGATCTGACATAATTTTGACATTAGTTTCATGGTCCATCTCGGGAAAACTTTTGTGCAATTGATCTCCTGGATAGGAATCTGTAGAGCTAGTACAATTCAAACATTTACCTTCTTAAAAATATATGTGAAAAAGGATGTTAGTAATGGTCGAACAAAACTAATCTAATTTAGGGTTTTCTTGGACTAGGGGACCCTAATAAACTAATTAAATCAGGCGGATTTACCTTAAAGCCTTATGTCTAATAGGCCATAACCTTGACTCATTTGCTCAGCAGATTTAACATTGTAATAACTAGTTTTACATATGTTAAGTGTTCATCTGATTCTAATCGTACCAAATAACAGTTTAATCTAAACACATATACAGGGTCCGTTCACCAGAGGTAATGTCAAGCTGCAAGAAAATATACTTTTTACATTAGTTATGCCTAAAATAGTATATTAATAAAATTATACAACTATTGAAGAATGATATACAAAAATGAGTATACATCAGTACCTTAATTTGTTAAAATGGTGAACTTATTAATGGCCAAGTAGAAAAATTGTCAAGAAAAATTTAAAATTATTTTCACAACTTTGAGTACCTTAATTAAAATGAAGTGTATTTTGTTGCAGTTTGACATTAAGGCTTCCTTCGATCAATGGGCTATCCACTATTATGACACCCTGTATACATAGTTATTATAACAAGTACACTCAGCACATTGCTTGCTTATTATTACTGCAATACTAAAGATATTTTTTGAGTGTGTTCTCTGTTAGCGATACTAAACATCATAGGGGTAGGGGGAATACCCTCATTAGCTCAAATACATACTACTCACTCATCATATAATACTCACTACATACAAGTATGCAATGAAAATGTCTTCAGAGTCATGCTATAGCTGCATTTGTTTAATTTCCTTTTTTTTCCTCCTTTGCAGAAGAATTCATGTGATTCATTTGAAAGCAATGTTTATCAAATTTTTCATATTCTAACTAGACATCAGGGGCTATATTTTAAACAAGTATGAAAAGAGTAACAATGCTAGCAACAAAATAAAAATAAGGTTTTATTTAAGTACTTTATAAATAACTATAGTTGTGGTATCACTCTACATATCATTTACAATGAAAGCATGCAAGAAAAGCTAATTTCATCCTGGCATCTATATGATTTAGAGTATTTCAGAAAAAGCTTCAATCATCTTAATATAATATGATCAATGCCAATCTTATAACAAAAAAATGGATTCGAAAATGTTAGGAAAAGTCATGGAATACCATTAGGTGCTGTCTATTAAATAATACATGGCTTTGTGCTGGCATAACATTACACAAGATAAACAAAGGAAAATAATGGTTCAATTCATTGGCAATGGTCTGTTTACGAAAGCAAGTTTTATGAGTTTCACAATTCAGTATACAATTATTCTGCAATGGCCATCAGTGCTAACATTTTTTTCTTGAACTACAAAATTATATTTATTCAGATACGACATCTGACATTTCAGATACATTGTACGGCTCCCCATTAATATGACCATCAGTTTGGATATGATATTCAATACTTGGCACAGTGCACAGAATCTCGGCTTTGCATTTGAGGCAGTATGCTTTGTTCTCATACTCATGGGCGAGATAGTTACCCACAAAGATACCATTCTCTTCAGAGAACTGCTCCATTGTTACAAACCAATCGGTGTGATGGTCGTCCGTCTCAATATGGTCCATCACAGCATGTACTGTGTTATCAATGTACAGATCACAGATCTTGCACCACAGCTCCTCGGGGCCTTCGACAGGAAACAACCCGTTCAACGGTTTCATGCTGTCTGCTAAGTTAACATGATGCTCTTCGCCATTGACGTGTTGCTCGATGTTTTGCAGCGTGCAAGTTATCGCCGCCTGACACGGCTCGCAGTATACGTCATCCGTCTGGCTAGCCAGGAACGCCTCGACGCGAATGAACTCTCCATCAATCAAGTCATCCAGAGCTGCGAGCCAATTCACGTGGTTCTCCTTTTCTATGTGCTGCGCAATCGATTCGTCCTCCGGTATGACCGTTTTGCAAAGTTTACAATACACACCTTGGTTAAAGGCGTAACTGATCCCGTTCTCGCAAATAAGCTCCATGATTTCAATGTGTTTCGCGCCGTTGTTATGCTCTTCGATGCATTTGTTCGCCTTTGGAATATGCACCCCACAGAACACGCAGCGTACCCGCGTTTTCGTGCTCGCCACGATTCCATAGTAAATTCCTGTTTTCATTGTTTAACGTTTTTCCGCACTTTTTTGCGAACTGTTCTGTGTTGATAGTTAAAATTGCTGTAAGTACTACCACCGTCGTATTTCTTCCAATGTATTTGAAAACTTTTGATTCTGGCTTGCCTCAATTATAATTTTACGAATTTCACTCACTTGATTGATTTTAATTATTTTGACTTGACAGTTGGGGTAAAGAATCAATAATCCACAAACTAGAAAGATACTCAATAATCTATGTAAGTTTTGTCGGGGTTGCAATGCATCAAGCAAGACAAAGTTGCAAAAAAGTACTCTGTGGTTGCAAAGGTAAAGAGAACGTGTGTAGCAGGCTGGCCTGTTAGACGAGCTGTTAGAGTCGCCTTTGCCAGTGTCAGCGATACTGGTGTGGTTCTGGTTGATAGCGTTGTGCTTGGAGGGATGGGAGTTTAGTGTGTCGGTCGAGGAACCTCAGACCCCCGTCCCGTACGCGCAGATGTGCCACAGGGGAAAGTTTTTCCTTAACCCCATTGCCCATCTCGTTCGACAGGAGAGAGTTCGAGAATTCTCGTTCGAACCTCGCGGAGTGAGAGCGTGATGTAGTCCTCGCACTGTTCACCGATGACAGCGCTTACTTCGAGTTCTCGGTCGTTGCGTGACCACCTGGAATTAGCGGTCAGAAGGATATAGCGCGAGCTCGACCGTTATGGCTGAATAAGTGGAGGATTGACGTTATTGCAGACAAGACGGTCGCAATACTTTATATTTGGAAGTTTCATGACACGCCGCAACGTATGCATGGTGAAGACATAACGTGGCAGCAATCACAGCAAAACACAGAAATTAATCAAGATAGAACGGTGAACTGGGCGTATACCCGTACCGCAATCTTGGCAGCAATCTTGCAATATACTGCAAGATATCTCCTCGCAAGTTCGGTCAGTGCGCTTCGACACTTGTACGCTACGTTACGCTACGTTATCGATGCGTTACGATAGCGATAGATTTGATTACAACTAAAAACGAGTGTTTCATCTCACTAATTACTATAGAGTGTAGGCGGGACTTAGGCAATGCTGACGAAAAAAGCAACATTTATTTTAGGTATTTCAAAAATTCTATTTAAATAACACCGATCGAAGCAATCACCTTGCTACATAATCCTAAATAATTGGCTTCCCTTCCTTCCTTTCCCTGCTTATTAGCAGAAGCGTAGCAAAGTCATCAAAAGCCACACAAAAATGGTATCTTGTGATGTGACATCTGACGCCTCTGTTTATAGTGACAAACTCCAATTTAGAGTACCTATTTTTGTTAAACTATGTATTATAATAAATTCATTTTTTATAATATGTACTTACTCTTTGGTTATTATTCCTCTCTCTACTTTGTTATTTTAAAATATTCTGTGATAACAAATATCTGCACTATTAACAGACATTAATTAAGGGCCCCACACAAAGACCTGCTTGCAGGGCCCCTGCCAATCGTATCGTGTGTGGGCTTGCAGGGCCCACCATGGTGTATATCTAATCTGTGGTTTCTACTTTTCAACAATAAAATGTTTGGTTTTCTTCGTACGCCTTCTTAATTTGTTATCATTTTGTTGTACTCTGTATTGTTGTGCAATAATTTTAAAGAATAGTTATAATAAAGTTACAGTATCTCTCATCAAAATATTCTTTTTTTCAATTAATGGTGTCACCATTGTCAATAAATCTTCAAACTGTGACTTATTCATTCTTATAAAGTTCGTAAAGTCATCAGGTTGTAATTATTTCAATTAAACGGCGTGACTCAAACGACGCAAGATCTCTACCACAGAATATCTGCAGGTTGCGTCCACAGACTAGGTAGAGACCTAGTCTGTGGATGCAACCTGCAGGGCCGATTTGCAGGGCTTTGTGTGGTAACATCCTCTGCGGCAGGCCCTGCAAGCTGGCCCTGCAAGCAGGGCTTTGTGTGGGGCGCTTTATATATAATCAGTGATCACAGATTTATATGGTCTGTCGAGCCAAGTTAATTGTTTCCGAACGAAAAGAAAAATAAATAAAATAAACAATGCAAATGAGAGCCGAGCCGAGAGGAGAAAAAAACGTAGTGATACAGATTGATTACTTGCTCACTCTGTGTTGCTCATCACAAACTAATTTGCTCACTCACTTTGCTCAGTGAAAGAGAAAAGTCCCAGTCGACAGTCCCATTGAGTTATTTTGAAAACTTTAAACAACAATATTCTCGATTTCCTCAAACATGCCCCTCGAATCAGAAGATGAAGCTGAGCTAATAGAAAATGTCACGGAACTCATGGAAAAGTTTACAGTAAATTTCATATCCAATATTCGCTTTTTGAAAGAGAAATATTTACGTCAATTTTATAAAGTCTGTTTTTATTCAACAATTTGTGAAATAGAACAGTTGATACTTGACAAACCCTATGATATAAGGAAATGGAATAATTAATAAAAAATCAAATATGTAACAGGTGGTTTGTGTTACTGAAAATACTCAATTAATTCATTTCTTGGTTGTTAAGTGAGTAGTAACTAAGTAATGGAACAAATGGTATTGCCATTTCTCCCAGTCCTGTACCCATTTAATCCAGAATATCACATGCATCACCAGTAATTTAAATCAAGCCGTGACAGTCAGGTTTCAAATCCAAGCTATATGCACCAATGACAGTTTTGTGAGATTTCAGAAATTAAATGTCACCTGTTGAAATTGTGAAGGAAACATCGTGAGGAAACCTGCATGCTCCATAATGTTCTTGATCACATGTGAATTCTACCAATCCAAACTTGGCTAGAGTGGTGAACTAAGGTGTAACCCCTCCCATTCTGACAATAGACCCGTGCCCAACAGTAGATCAAAGAAAGGGTTGCGGTAGAATGTAGTTATAACAATTGTACTTAATATAATTTGTGCTGTGTGAGATGAACTCTCAGCTTATTGAATTAATTCAAGAAAACCTTCACAAAAAAAAACATAAATAGTGCATGTTAGTACAAATCGTTTCACCACTAAACAGTCTCAATTTCATTCTTCACTAGTCAGAATTGGATTGTTTATAGAATAATCAGTCAAATTTCGACTACTCTGCAATCACTAGTTCAAGTTAAAATAGCTTCTATAATTTATATGCTAAATAATGAAGCATGAAGTATATCTCACAGATCAATTAAATTTCAACTGTTCGGAACATTAATTTTCTTTTGGCAGAAAGACTTGGAACAGTTGTATGCAATCAGAGATTTGTATTTTGAATATAATCCAATTGAAAAGGCTTCAGAAAAAAGCAGAATTGTTGAGGAAAAACAAAAAGAGCTACTGGAAAAGTTTGAGAGCATTGATGGTAAGTAAACCTGAAATTAATATAACAAATTCACAGTCTGTTGGTTGTTTTCTGTATTTTGAGCTCTTCATTGCTTTGGAGGGCATAGGAAGTTGTTGGTCCCAGTTATCCTACTAATATTTGAAATGCTTAAGTTTGTAAGTTTGGATGTTTAGATGGTTCTTATTCAATTGTGCAAAAACTACAAAACGGATTTGGATGAAACTATGATATCCTAGATTAGCATTAGCTTAAAGGATACTTTTCATCCTTGAAATATGTCCCTTGGTTGGGATGTTTTACATGTTTAACGGAAAGTTCTTTGACACAGGTTGAACAGATGGTGCTGACACTAATTTTGAAACTTGGTGGCAACTTGTTATTAGTTAAATGAACCAGGTTTACTGCTACTGATTTGTTTAGAAACTATCTCTTAACTGTTAGAATAGGTGTCGATAAATGTTTATTTGTTTGTTGGTTCTTTGCTACCAATCATATTTCAAGATATTGATCAATCAAACAAAAATTGAATTGACTCACATGTCACGCAACATAGTTTTAATTATATTAATTGTTAGTATGCGTCCTGTAAGGTAATATTATGGGATATTCATGGCAACTAATCCATCATCAATTGGTATACCCAATGGTGGACCCTGCCGGATGCACAGGAACTGTTGTGGTGGGTTAAGAGGGACTGGTACATAAGTTATGGAGAACTATGACACCTGCCATTCAGATGATTAGAAATATTATATAATAATATATTAACTATATATATTTATTCAAGAAATCACATCAATCCATCAATCAATTGAGGAGGAGGACAAACCAACAAATTACTAAAATCTAAACAGGCTTAAAAAAAGAATCTAGGTAGGTGGAGGGTATCTGTAGGTAAGATAAATATAGATAACTAAGTACTTAGTTGTGATGAATTACCCTTTCATTGGTCCACTGTTGAGCATAGGTATCTGTTATTGCAGTGTTACATGTGAGTTCAATCTGGATAAATTGTTTCAGTGGACACACAAATTCCCTTTGCACTCCGAGGACAATTCTTATACCTGAAGGGAAAGTGCTACAATATCACCTCTGTTTACGACTCACGCGCAACCCAATGCCTAAGCAAGGCTGTGAAGCTAAACCCTCACCTAGTGGATGCTTGGAATGAACTTGGGGAGTGTTATTGGAAGAATATGAACATTAAGGAAGCTCGGGCAAGTTTTGAAGGGGCTTTGAAGCAAGTAAGTTGCTACTTGTGATAGAGTAATTTTATAGCTTTGGAAAACATCAATTTTCTTGACAAAGTGATATTTGGTAGCAAAATGATAGGTATTAGGTAATTCTACTTCTAAGTAAATGTGAAAGTTTAGTATGCAAATGTTTACATGTTTGTGCCTTAATCACTTTTTAATCCTTGATTCGACTTGCATGAAACTTAGTATAACAAAAGAAGATATTTTAGATTAAGACATTGGATACTTAATATCGCAGTGTGTTTCCATGGGATATAGTTCAATGGGTAGAGAACTCAGTGGGGATGACAGCAACTTTAAACCTGTAATGTTGTCCAATGCAAGCGATTGTGAGCGGTCAGTTTTAGTAATTTAGATGAAACATAAGTTTTTGTGCATACATGCATTGTCTATGCGTGCCACTTGCATGTTTTAAACATAAATTACTAATCCACTTTTTTTTAAATTCATTGTCTTTCTTTGAATAGGAACGCAACAAGCTCACTCTGCGAAGTCTATCAATAATGATGAGGCAAGAGAGCAAAGCAATGAAATCGGAGGAATCAAAAGCTGCCATCATGAAAAGCGTAGATCTGGCAAAGGAGGCAGTGGCACAGGACCTGAAGGATGGCACATCGTGGACTGTGTTGGGAAACGCGTACCTATGTCAGTACTTTGAAGTCTCACAAGACCCGGAGATTCTGAAGCAATGTATGAGTGCGTACAAGCAAGCGTGGTTAGATCCTGTTGCAAAGGGTCAGCCTGATCTTTACTATAATAAAGGCATCGTAAGTAACCATGAATTATTAAAAAATAATCTTATTAAGTCCTCCACCAATCCGCATTGGAGCAGCGTGGTGGAGTATGCTCTAGACCTCCCGCAGCTGCGTCTGTGGGGGAGACCCGTGCCCAGCAGTGGGACGTCTATGGGTCGCAGCGAATCTAATTAAGATATGTGGAAACTAACATAGACATACATACTATTTGGAGTTCGCTCAGGGCAGTACGTTACCTAGCAGTTAGGTTTTTGCCAAGTAATAATTGTTATTAAAACCATTGTTTTACAGCTAGAAACCTTTCTAGGTGGTTTCCAATTAAAACATTTTAAAGGCAACAATCATAACCTTGAAGGATGTCAACGCATCTGTGACTGACAGGAGCGAGACTTACTGATAATTACTAACTGGACTAACTGTCACTAACTGCCACAGTCCTACTAACGAACAAACCAACTTGAGTGGCCCGTTGGTGCCATCGGTCGTGGGGTCGAATAAGACTGATATACATACATAGATATTTTTAAACATACTTAAATAGATAATATTAACATCCAGACACAAAACAAAATTAAATACAAGTGTTCGTCACACGAATATTTGTCCTGAGTGGTTATCGAACCCACGACCCTTGGCGCAACAGACAGGGTAACTACCGATTGCGCCAACGGGCCCGTCAATATATATTTTTTTATTTTATGGATACAGAATAGCAAACGAGCTTGCAGCACCACCCATCCGCTGCCACCCATGACAACTGTGACTGACTTTGAACAAGACTCAATTAGGGACTGGGATGGTTAGTCCAATTAGTTGAGAAAGTTAATTAGAACATTAGTTCGTCAGTTCGTTAGTAGGTATGAGGACTAGGGACTGTTAGTGATAGTTAGTCCTGTTAGTTGGTGTTAGCAATAGTCCAGTTAGTACTTGTTAGTAGGAGTCTCGTTCTAAGTCAGTCACAGATGTGTTGCTACCCTTGAGGACTAAGATGGATGATCAATTCCAGGCGTTGAAATACGACGAACGCTTCGAGGAGGCTTTAAAGACATTTGAGCACGCGTGCCGGCTGGACCCGGCGTGGGGCATCGCCGGCAACGAGCAGAGGCAGCTGGCGCAGTTCCTCGCCGCGGCCACCGACATCGTGAGGACCAGGGGCAAGCTCAAGACTAAGAAGCTCAACCAAATGCTGCAGGTCACTAGGATATTTTATTCATTACCAGTGGACGCTGGACCCGGCGTGGGGCATCGCCGGCAACGAGCAGAGGCAGCTGGCGCAGTTCCTCGCCGCGGCCACCGACATCGTGAGGACCAGGGGCAAGCTCAAGACTAAGAAGCTCAACCAAATGCTGCAGGTCACTAGGATATTTTATTCATTACCAGTGGACGCTGGACCCGGCGTGGGGCATCGCCGGCAACGAGCAGAGGCAGCTGGCGCAGTTCCTCGCCGCGGCCACCGACATCGTGAGGACCAGGGGCAAGCTCAAGACTAAGAAGCTCAACCAAATGCTGCAGGTCACTGGGATATTTTATTCATTACTAGTGGACGCTGGACCCGGCGTGGGGCATCGCCGGCAACGAGCAGAGGCAGCTGGCGCAGTTCCTCGCCGCGGCCACCGACATCGTGAGGACCAGGGGCAAGCTCAAGACTAAGAAGCTCAACCAAATGCTGCAGGTCACTGGGATATTTTATTCATTACTAGTGGACGCTGGACCCGGCGTGGGGCATCGCCGGCAACGAGCAGAGGCAGCTGGCGCAGTTCCTCGCCGCGGCCACCGACATCGTGAGGACCAGGGGCAAGCTCAAGACTAAGAAGCTCAACCAAATGCTGCAGGTCACTGGGATATTTTATTCATTACTAGTGGACGCTGGACCCGGCGTGGGGCATCGCCGGCAACGAGCAGAGGCAGCTGGCGCAGTTCCTCGCCGCGGCCACCGACATCGTGAGGACCAGGGGCAAGCTCAAGACTAAGAAGCTCAACCAAATGCTGCAGGTCAGCTAGGATATTTTATTCATTACTAGTGGACGCTGGACCCGGCGTGGGGCATCGCCGGCAACGAGCAGAGGCAGCTGGCGCAGTTCCTCGCCGCGGCCACCGACATCGTGAGGACCAGGGGCAAGCTCAAGACTAAGAAGCTCAACCAAATGCTGCAGGTCAGCTAGGATATTTTATTCATTACTAGTGGACGCTGGACCCGGCGTGGGGCATCGCCGGCAACGAGCAGAGGCAGCTGGCGCAGTTCCTCGCCGCGGCCACCGACATCGTGAGGACCAGGGGCAAGCTCAAGACTAAGAAGCTCAACCAAATGCTGCAGGTCAGCTAGGATATTTTATTCATTACTAGTGGACGCTGGACCCGGCGTGGGGCATCGCCGGCAACGAGCAGAGGCAGCTGGCGCAGTTCCTCGCCGCGGCCACCGACATCGTGAGGAACAGGGGCAAGCTCAAGACTAAGAAGCTCAACCAAATGCTGCAGGTCACTAGGATATTTTATTCATTACTAGTGGACGCTGGACCCGGCGTGGGGCATCGCCGGCAACGAGCAGAGGCAGCTGGCGCAGTTCCTCGCCGCGGCCACCGACATCGTGAGGACCAGGGGCAAGCTCAAGACTAAGAAGCTCAACCAAATGCTGCAGGTCCGCTAGGATATTTTATTCATTACTAGTGGACGCTGGACCCGGCGTGGGGCATCGCCGGCAACGAGCAGAGGCAGCTGGCGCAGTTCCTCGCCGCGGCCACCGACATCGTGAGGACCAGGGGCAAGCTCAAGACTAAGAAGCTCAACCAAATGCTGCAGGTCACTAGGATATTTTATTCATTACTAGTGAACGCCCGCAGCCTAATCTATCTATCTATATATATAAAAGGAGAAGGTGACTGACTGACTGACTGACTGACTGACTGACTGACTGACATATCAACGCAGGGCCTAAACCATAAGGGCTAGAAACTTGAAATTTTGCTCAGGGGTTCCTTTTACAACGTAGGGGAGCACTAAGAAAGGATTTTTGATCTATATATATAAAAGGAGAAGGTGACTGACTGACTGACTGACTGACTGACATATCAACGCAGGGCCTAAACTATAAAGGTTAGAAACTTTAAATTTTGCACAGGGGTTCCTTTTATAGCGTAGGGGAGCACTAAGAAAGGATTTTTGAAAATTCACCCCCTAAGGGGGTAAAACGGGGGTGCAAAGTTAGTATGAAACTTTGCCGTTTTTGAAGTCAAGTGGGCAACCCGAACGCGGGCAGACGTCGTTGATGGGTCTAATTCTACGCGAGCGAAGCTGCGGGCGTCCACTAGTTAATTTTATAATAGCCTATGTCACTCAGTGAAGATGCAGTTTTCTAATGGTAAAATTTTTTTTGAAATCGGACCAGTAGTTTTTCTGTGAAAACATTACAAACAAATCTTTCTTCTTTATAATATCAGTATAGATTATAGACAACGATCAATGATATTATATAGGTACATTACAAAAGGTAGATACGCCACCAACGCACCAAACGCGTGCCGTGAATTGGTGTCAATTGTGACCATTGCAGTCAGTCGAGCTGTGACCTGTCATTGTGAGCGTGCGCGCTAACTGTACTGATTACAAATAGCTGTCTCTTTCACTCTTACGCTTTGTGTATTTCCTGTCGCGCTTATAGCGTGTGTGCTAGATATACAATGTTATTAAATATGTATGTATGTGTCGCGGAACGATTATTTTGTGCGTGCAGTATGTATGAACGGTGACGTATCTTTCTTAAGATATGCAAACTATTTCAGTCTCTCGACGAGAAACTGCTCGGGCCGTACGCTCAGGATATCAAGAACACGTTCGGCGCGAGACAGAACGTGTACCTGACGCTGGTGCCGCTGGCCGAGCTGCGCGAGGGGAGCAACGAGGGGAGGGTGGTGCTCGGCAGGGTCGTGGGCTCCGTGCGCAACGAGAACTGCGTGCCCTTGTGAGTATATCTATACTCTATCCTCGGAGACAACCCTATGCTAATATAGGGTTCTCTCTGTTGCGTAATCCCATACAAATGACAAAGACAAAAAAGGTCAGTGGGCGTTAAGCTTTTTGAGAGTGCGTACACACCGTGCTACGATTGTAGGGTTCTCTTTGTTACGTAATCCCATACAAATGACAAAGACAAAAAAGGTCAGTGGGTGTTAAGCTTTTTGAGAGTGCGTACACACCGTGCTACGATTGTAGGGTTCTCTTTGTTACGTAATCCCATACAAATGACAAAGACAAAAAAGGTCAGTGGGTGTTAAGCTTTTTTAGAGTGCGTACACACCGTGCTACGATTGTAGGGTTCTCTTTGTTACGTAATCCCATACAAATGGCAAAGACAAAAAAGGTCAGTGGTGGGTAAGCTTTTTGAGAGTGCGTACACACCGTGCTACGATTGTAGGGTTCTCTCTGTTACGTAATTCCATACAAATGACAAAGACAAAATAGGTCAGTGGGCGTTAAGCTTTTAGAGTGTGCATACGCACTGTGCTACTATTAATTGAACCTTTCAACGAAAAAAATTAAAAAAAATTAGGGCTTCATTATCTTTAATAATACAAATTGTCACAATATAAAGTTAAGTCACAATGAATGCATCAACGGGTAAATGGGCGCGTATGCAACAGCTCGCGTAACAGGAACTGACTTAGTACACGTACTCTGTACACACTATAGTTATACCACCAAATATGTATAATACACATAAATATTTTCTATTTTATTCTTTTTTTTTAAGTAGTTACCAAGAAGGACCACTTTGTATTTTACAAAACGAGTGATAAAGGAAACTCATTAGGTAATGGAAAAAAATCGTGTATTCAAAACGTGTGTAAACAGTGTAGCGTATAAAACGAGTCTGACATGAAAAATCAAATAACAAAAAAACTTCCTTTCAATTTTAAAAGCTTTTATTTAACTTCACTCGTATGTATCTATGTCCTGGATTGCAAGACAATCAATATTTCACCCACTTCCACTGAAGCTATCGAGCTGAAATTTGGCACACATATTTGGTTCCGATGACAATGCATGAAAATAAAAAAATAATTATAAAAAGCTTTTTTAAAAAATTTTTTTTTTATAATAATTATTATTAAATATTGAACCCTTAACATATACTTTTCCTCTTTTGCCAGTTCAAATCTGTTGCACGTCGTCAACATTTTAAGCATATTAAGCATATTTTAAGCGTGTCCAATCACCTCGCAGCGAAATAATGTTTTACTGTGAGTTTGATATTTTTTTATTATTGTAAGAAAAGTTTTTACAAAATAATTTACTTTTAAAACAACAAATTACAAAATAATAAAATAACCCTTGTCCGCACTAACTCCATTCAGTCGCCTTCCCGCGAATCTTACGCTCTCGATTCAAAAAATGCGCGGCAAAACCGATGCCGCGCTCTGATTGGTCCTAATGATAGATGGAGGACCACAGAGTATGCCGTTCCCTTTATGCGTTCGAAGAAAAAATAAGAGATGAGTGTTCATATTGTTGGATGTCAATATTATCTATTTAAGTATGTATTTAAAAATATCTATGTATGTCTATCAGTCTCTGACACCCATAACACAGGCTCGCGCCTACTTTGGGGTCAGATGGCCGTGTGTGAAAATGTCCAAGATATTTATTTATTATTTATTTATTTATTCATTATATTAATTTCCAGTGCGTTCGCGCTGGTGGACGGCAGCGGCGCGTGCGTGTGCGTGCTCGTGTACAACTGGGCGGGCGGGCGCGGCGCCATCATCGGGGACAGCGTGGCGCTGCCCGAGCCGCGGCTGACCGCGCAGCGGCACGACTCGCATCTGGCGGTGAGTCCCGCCTTCGATTCCCGATGCTGTCACTGACAGTTCCTACCCTTAGAGTCCTCACGAGATAACCATAATAATTTCGGAAGTTTGGGATTAAATTTGGGATACCCTTCCGCTACAATCCATAGAAGTCCCACTGCTGGGCACGGGTCTCCCCCACAGACACTTCTGCGGGAGGTCTAGAGCATACTCCACCACGCTGCTCCAATGCGGATTGGTGGAGGGGTTAGTGTCCAACCCAGTGTCGAATGTTCTCAAGCCACCCGAAGGTCTTCGACAATGCTTAACGACTGTTTCCAACATTGAAAACAACCGGGACCGACGGCTTTACGTGCCCTCCGAAGCACATATTTTAGTATGGATTTCTCAAATTGAATTCTAGATTAATTAAATTGACAGGCCCGTTGGCGCAATCGGTAGTCACCCTGCCTGTTGCGCCAGGGGTCGTTGGTTCGAATCCCACTCAGGACAAATATTCGTGTGGCGAACACTTGCATTTGTTCTGTGTCTGGATGTTAATGCTATCTATTTAAGTATGTATTTAAAAATATATATGTTTGTATAACAGTCTCTGACACCCATATTACAGGCTCGCGCCTACTTTGGGGTCAGATGGCCGTGTGTGAGAATGTCCAAGATATTTATTATTTACTAGCTGTACCCTGCCACGCTTCGCTGTGGCACATTGTGATTGAATGGTTGTGAAATGAGAAACAAAACAAAGAATACATGTCATATAAGTTTAATTTTTCAGTACTTGTGGATATACAATATTTATCGCGGATATGTGACTGATGCAAAAATTAGATAAAAACAATCCTTGATGCGGATTATATATCATGCTAAAATTTCAGCTCGATCGGTGCAGAACTTTTTGAGTTTTTGAAGCGTACACAAACCAACATAACATTTTTATATATATAGATGTATTGTAATTTCCAGAAGTACGACTTCAAATCGATCCGCGTCAACAACCCCACTTCGCTGGTGGTGAATGGTAAACGCGTGAGTCGACACCAGGTGGCGTGCACGCGCGCGGCCGCGACTTACGAGCCGCATTGACTGATCATCATCACCACAAATCTTCATCACCATCGACCACTGTCGTAAGTGTTCAGATTACGATTATAAGGCGCGCTGGATACGTAAGTCCCACTTAGTCTTTCATCCATCCATCCATCCATCCATCAATCCTGTCATCCATCCATCCATCCATCAATCAGCCTTTTGAGGTCCACTGATGGACATAGGCCTATAAGGCGCGGTGGATACGTAAGTCCCACTTAGTCTTTCATCCATCCATCCATCAGCCTTTTGAGGTCCACTGCTGGACATAGGCCTCTAAGGCGCGCTGGATATGTAAGTCCCACTTAGTTTTTCGTCCATCCATCCATCCATCAATTAAGCCTTTCGAGGTCCACTGCTGGACATAGGCCTCTCCTAAACGACACCACTCCGACCAGTCCTGTGCGGTTTCCCGCCATCTTCATGTCGTCTGTCCACTTATTCCTTACCACTTAAATTGCATATGGGATATCGTAATTGCCTCAACCATTCTTATATGGCGCAAGGCGTAAGTGCGGGACACTTAACTGGCGCACCCCATAACTTACGATTACATGTATGTAAGTAATTGAAAAAAGAAAAATATGTGTCATAGATCACCCATGTCGCGTCAGGTATAGAAGTTTTGATTGTCATTTAAAAAAAAACATTTAAAGTTTAACATCTGTACGAAACAATACAAAAACACTTTATTGTACACCATAAGCACAAAGTAGATATATATGTGATTTTGATAAAATTAAACAGTCTGCAGTGTACATTTTTAGCAATGATTTTTGTTGTAGAAAAATCCGTAAAAGTATTGTATTTTTTCCCTATTTTTCAATGGATAATATTATGTTGATAATTCAAGATCTCACTGATGTTTACATAAAAGTATTAAAATACTCAAAAGTAATGTAACAATTATTTTAACTAATTATGTATTAAGTTTATATGTGTACACTGTGTTTGTAGGTATGTGTGTAAACTGATTTTCGAGTAATATGAAAGTGTCTGATGATTTTAAAGGTGGATGAATGAGATCGTTTCAAATTATGATTTAATTCCCGGATCCTTTTAATGTTGTAGTGATATAAGATATTTTTTTTACGGGAGGGACCATTTCGAAGTAATAACAAACGGCCTTACTATAAATGGTTTAACTTATTTTCCCACTAATATAAACAGAATGTCAAAGGCCTAGTAAGAATTTTTTTTTTTAAATTTTTTATTCACTTTTCTATTCTCTAACCAACCTCTGGATGCTATTTTGGAGGAGTATCAATATCATCTTATATTAATAATAATCTCAAGGACTAAATAGTTTGTAATTATTCTTAATGATATTTAATGTATATTGTAATGTATCAAAGCTTACTTATCTAATGGAATAAAAGAAACAACAGTTTTTTTTTTCAACTAAGTATATTTTTACAAAATACTGGTTTAGCGCGGCAACTTATTTTGTTCCTTTCAAATGCTTGCATTAATTTATATTTTAATCAGTTATTTATTAAATATAAAGGTCAGTTAAAACAGTCAAAGTGTTTTATTTATATGATGTTGAAACCCATAAAGAATGACAATATTACAAATGTACACTTTATCCACCTTATTAAGAAATGATTTAACACTATAGTTTAACTTAGGTACCGTACTTATTGTTTGGCAACCATATACTTACTGACCTATTTCGAATTATAGCGTAATGTAACTCGTCCTTCAGTCAAAGCTCAAAATCGATAACATTCGATTTATCAAAAAATGTAGAATAAAATTTCTTTGACAGATAAATAGATAATCACTCTTTACTGTGAAATTACCAACTTTGTTAACCGATCTATGAAATTGGAGATTCTAATCCTTCTCATAATTATCTTGCAAGAAACCATGTCGAACTCCACTCGCACAAGAAAGCTAAATTAATAAAATATGAGTATCAATTAACAAATTCGAAAAATTTGCCAATCCGCACTTGGCCAGCGTGGTGGACTAAGGCCTAATCCCTCCCGTTCTGAGAGGAGACCCGTGCCCAACAGTGGGACAAAAAATGGGTTGTGATGATGATCAATAAACAATAGTTAAGGGGTTAAGCATTGACCTCCCATAATTTCATATCGTTCTCAACTATTTCGGCGAACCGCTCTGCTGTGGCTTTGTCTTGGAATAAGGGTCGCAATGTTTTGAGGTGTAACCCTAAAAGTGCGCCCGTGTCTAGTATTTCGTTTAGCTTGAACGCCAGGGTAGGGTTGTAGTGCAAGCGAAGGAGACTCGGGCGCGAGAACAAGTATTGACTGTCGCGAAGATTGTCTCTGGCCCAGGTTTCTACTTGCTTGTCGCCGCTCGCTATCTGGAAATGGAAAAGGCATATTAAACTTAGTATTCTGCAACGACAGGCCATCATCGGCTACAAAATATAATAGTTAATAGGCGTAGTTGCTTACTTTAAATAATATACTTTAATATAAATACTTGTATGAGCCTCTTTATATTCCGGTAACTAAAGTAGCCTAAATGTTAATCCATCGAGAAACACCTTTTTACTTCAAACTCTTTATGAATAAAATTTTTGAAAAACTAACTTTTCAGTTTTAGCTATTATTCTGTGGTTTTAGTATAGATTTAATTCGACATAAAGGACATTTCTGTTACAAAGCTACCCCAAAGTGGTAGTGGAATTGATAAAGAAAAAAAAATCAGAGTGAAAATGTCAACTTACCCGAATATCGCCAACTTCTCTCAGGAAGAACGATGAGAAGTAATATCGGACGATGTCGGAGTTGGGCTGGCGTCTGGACCTGCGCAGGTAGGCCCTCAGTAGGTTGTATCCTTCTCGCTTGTACTTAAAAACCTGGAGGGAGACAAATCTATATATATAAAAGGAGAAGGTGACTGACTGACTGACTGACTGACTGACTGACTGACTGACTGACTGACATATCAACGCAGGGCCTAAACTATAAGGACTAGAAACTTGAAATTTTGCACAGGGGTTCCTTTTATAACGTAGGGGAGCACTAAGAAAGGATTTTTGAAAATTCACCCCCTAAGGGGGTAAAACGGGGGTGCAAAGTTTTTGAAGTCGTTAGACGGGTAGACGTCGTTAATGGGTCTAATTTTACGCGAGCGAAGCTGCGGGCGTCCACTAGTAGATAATATATCGCTAAACAATGCCAGGCGAGATAGCCCATGCAGCGTTTAATAAACCTATATTTAAAAGCATTATTCGCTGCGACCCATAGACGTCCCCCTGCTGGGCACGAGTCTCCCCCACAGACAGCTGCGGGAGGTCTAGAGCATACTCCACCACGCTGCTCTAATGCGGTTTGGTGGAGGGGTTAGTAGCCAACCCAGTGTCGAATGTTCTCAAGCCACCCGAAGGTCTTCGACAAGGCTTAACGACTGTATCCAGCATTGAAAACAAGCGGGACCGACGGCTTCACTTGTCCTCCGAAGCACAAACCGACCGCGCCCATCGTTGCTTAACTATTTCGATCACATTGAATCGACGCGAGCCATTGCTATGGACGCTACAAAAGCATTATTAATACATCATAAAATTAAGCCTGTATTTCTCTGAAGGGATAGATGGAACTGTGTACCTAGTATACCAAAGTTTAACCAGTTAAGTATGTTTATTATTATTATTATTAAGTCCAATGAACAGGTGGTTTGCCTCTTGCCATACACCATATACCTAGGTTCCGAGCTTCTACTAGGAATTGCATGTAGAATAACCCAATAATATTTTGACCGACCTGCGGATCGATAATCTATATTATTACATTATTTTCCAACCTGGACCCTTGAGTTAATCTCAGTTGCAGCAGTAACGGCCGATGACTTTTCCATGTTCTGTGCGATTTATGTAATGAACTGTCACCCGCTGTGACAGTGAACGAAACGTCGTGAAGAAACCTGCATGCCTGACAGTTTTCCATAATGTTCTCGACGGCATGTGATGTCTGACAATCCGTACTTGGTCAGCGCGGTGGACTAAGGCTTAACCCCAATTCCGAGAGGAGACCCATGCCCAACAGTGGGGCAGTGTAGGGGTTGTGGTGATGGTGGCAGCAGTAACAAATAAGCCCGGCCATACACGGACCTGTTGAATCTGACTGCTCGAGCGGTCCGTATATGTTTATCAATGGCTAACTGCTCGAGCTGTCCGTCTATGGCCGGCCTAAGACTCACCTGATATACGAAATTCCCCGTAACATAGGAATCGATGTAGTGCGTTCCATAGCTCTTCATGAATCTGCGTACATCTGACGCGTTCCGTACATCCAGTGCATCTATCGCTCGCTGCACGTAGGCCTTAGCCCTCACTCCTCCCACGGACATCTGCACGGAGCGCTCCACCTTGCTTAACTTGACCAGCACGTAGCAGCAGTTGTCAGCGCTGGCCGCCGGCACGATGCCAAATGTCCTCATTATCTCGTCGTGGATCCAGTCTCCGAGAAACGCCTTCCATGGTTTGTCTGTACTGGAAATAGAGGCATGGTAAAAATAACATTTGGGCTGTGACATTTTATGCACCTTTGAAGCTCAATGGATGGAGACTATCGGTGAAAGCATCAATACCAGTCCTAGTAGGTATTCATACCGACCAAAGAACTGACGAATTAATGTTCTTTTTAACACTCTCTCTCCTGTTAAATGGCCTTACAATCCCTGTCCCTATTCGAGTCTTGTTCGGAGTCGATCACAGTTGTCATGGCCGACAGCGATTGATGCGTGCTCTATTGCTACCTTATACCCATATTTTTTTTAATTAAATCTCACCTGCTGTAAACGGTATATGAAAATAAACGTTCAACATCACTCACCCTTCAATTCTGAAGTTCTGAAAGTAAGTGCTGAGAAGTTCTTCAAAAGCGCCGCACAGCAGGATGTTCATATCAACCATGGTATCTCCCGAGTGTTCCTTGTATGTCACATTATCGAAGACCTTAATGTTTTTCTCCCGAAAGGGTTCTACGGGGTCCACGATGTCGTCTTCGTAGTCGGCTGATATCACCTGCGTCACTTGTGATAGGTCTCCATAACTAGAATTAATAATGATACATACGGCTTATTACTTGTTTTATCTATCTATCCATCCATCCATCCATCCATCAACCTGTTGAGGTCCACTGCTGGACTAGACCTCACCTAAACGACACGATCGTCCTTTCGTAATCCCCTGTTTCCTCCTCGAAATCTAGACCGATTTCAATATTTCTTTCAGTTAAAATGTAGAACAGGGTCTAAGCTATGCCCGTACGTTTTGCTTTTTTGGGATATGTTAGTAATTACCAGTTTGCTTGATGTTTGAAAATGTATGTAAAAAAGTCGATTTTTTTGATTTTAAAAGATTTTTTTTCTCTTCTATTAAGCAAATTATGAAAAAAAAAACAAAACGTACAGGCATGGCAGAGGTACGTATAAATCGTATGGTATTTTTTTAAATTCTGTAACTTCTTTATCCTAGGAGGAAACAGGGGACTACGTTTGTATGGAAAAAGTGTCGACTCATATCCTCTTAAGGGCGGACTGCCTTTGTTTTATAATCACTTGACATATTCCTAATTATAATTGTTGCACCAACGAGTCAGTTATGGATGGTGGTGGTCAGTGGGATGGTTAGTCCAGTTAGCTGAGAGAGTTAAATAAAATATTAGTTGATCAGTTCGTTAGTGGGTATGAGGACTGGGGACTGTTAGTGACAGTTAGTACCTACTGTTAGGTGTAGTACTGTTAGGTGGGGTTATTAATAGTCCAGTTAGTATACTCTGTGCCTCGGATGTTGAGCGCTGAACAGTTTTTGGTCTACGGGTGGGACGCGCCATTTCGTGCGATGTGATTGGATCGTCGAATGGCGCTGGGGCAGCGCCTGTCGTGATTCGTTCTCTGAGCTGTGCGGACGCGTCATGCGACAACTGAAAACTTGCTTGCATTCAAAAGTATCCTTGTTGTTTAATTTTAGTTTCATAGATAATTTTTTTGTTTTCATTTCAATTTTTATTTCACGTTGTCTGTAAATTTAGTGTAGGTATGTACAGTGTTATTAGTTTATATATAGGTAGTTATTTATTGTTTCGCGGATACCTAGGCCTTTTCCGGTTCACGGTTTACCGTACCAAGTAGTACCGTTCCAAAAAATCTTGTATACTTAAATACACTGGCCATAACCCTGTAGCTAAAATTTGGCTCATTCATGACGGTCCGGGTTCAAATTAAATTACACCTGATGTAATAGGAAAACATCGTAAAAAAACTGGATAGTAAGATAGAAAATGAACACCCATCCCCTGACGTCCATGACAACTGTGACCGACTTTGAACAAGACTCAAATAGACTAGGATGGTTAGTCCAGTTAACAGAGGGTGCTAATAAGAAATTGGTCAATTTGTTAGTAGTTATGAAGACTGGTGTAGGGAGTGTTAATGATATTTAGCCCTGTTAGTGGTTTGGTCTAAATAATTATCCTATGTTATACCTCGTTAAATAAACAAAATAACTAAGAATATTTTTCACAAAAATATGTGTTTAAAATTTTACCAGTTAATTTCACCTCAAGTGTATGATAAGATAGACTTTCCGAGCGCTTAATACTGATGACACGAGCCATAAGTCTCGTACCAAGTTAGTCACAGATACATATCTGTTACCCTTGAGGACTAAGATGGTCGCCTCAAGAACTGTAAAAGTTTCAGTGAAATTGTATACCTACTCATAAAATTAAATGGTGTAACTAAAAATCTAGGAAAAAATAGGAAACTAGGTAATTGTGTTTTAACGCATCCGTATCACACTCCTGACATTCCAGAGATTATGCATTCCATATCAATGTTGCTTACCATAATTATACAAGTTACGCTCTCTACAATCATTTGGGCCAACACAAATTAGCTACTACGTACCTATCTATATCAATCTAGATTTATAAATAGTACCTACTTGGATCTTATCTGTTTATTTCAATCGACTACCAGCAAACTTACTTAGCGAACACATCGATAGCGTTTCCAATGTTCAAACTGTAGCCCAGGTCACCCTCGTCTCCCCCGCACAAGCACACACACAGAAGCGCGCAGAGAATTCGCAAATACATTATTTGTTTAACACACACACATCCTGTTAATTAATTAACCATGTTAACAATAGGTACGTCGGTCTGTCGCGTGTCGGCTCGAGGACTGAGTTTTTTTTCATATTTCGCTAATGTTAAACATTGTGTGAACTTGACCCGAGAGATTAGTTCTCTTACAGAATACTACGCTTATCTTGAGGGTTTGCGCAATCAAACTTCAAAATATATACAAGCAAGCTATAATTTAGCTATTCAAATACCTCGACATGTAGTAGGTACAGACGTAAGACGCAAAGTATACATTTCAAGCGCTTTTTGATCCATGTAAAACAGTCAGCATTTTGAGGTTCACAGCAGGACATAGGCTAAGATAACGATGCTTCTAACTTCCAAAGTGACCTCTGAATCCAGCGGTATTCTTCAGGTCTGTCCACCTCATCGAACGGCTCACGAACGAATGTTTATTCCGAATCATTGTCTGAAATTTCGCATGGTCGACTTTGCTACCCCAACCGATATCAAACCTTCGAACAACAGGTTCAATATCATTTCAGCTCGCTAACTCTATAAATATTGTTGCTAAGTTTTGTGTCTGCAGAGGATTCCTTAACTTTTGATAATTATCTATTAAATCAATTTTAAGCAAGCTATTTGGATGCACGATGCTACCAAATTCGTATCTACCTTTTTAGAACATGGAGATTTAACGAACAGTTTAGTTGCGAAGCTGCTAACCTTTCGCCCAAATAGGGTATGGGAGTCACATGAATAACTTAGATAAAACCTGCTGTGCCCATTTTAAAATCATTTCATCATCCTCTACACAAATTAACTGACGCTTTTTTCTATAACATACCTAGTAAACTTGCATGTCAAATATCTGCTGCCGCCCAAAACGACTACGACAGATTCTGAACAAGTCGGTCACAGATGCGTTGCTACCCTTGAGAACTAAAATCGTCCCCAGAATTAGATAGTGTAACCAGTACCACAACTACCGGAACTGCAGAAATGGTATCCACTTGATACCTTGCTGGCGGTGGTGAGAAAAACAAAACATACAAAAACTACAAAGGTTTCTTAATAGACAAGTCCAGTCGTTGTTGTTTTATATCGATAGTTTTTTTTAAAAATCAAAAGCTAATTTTAGGTATAAAAAATACATGTCTACTTCACTGCAAAGCAGTGGTAAGGAAACTTATAACATGATTCTGAAATTCCAGCGCCATCTCTCGTTAGGTGGATAAAGCAATCTATAAATACGTAATTAAGTATGTAATCTGAAAGCAACAATTGTTTTCTAGAGAAAATTATTGCATTAATATTTTATTTTTCATTATTGCAAATTATTGACACATGTCATCTTCGTAGTTTGGCTAATAGAATTTTTTTTTCGATTGGGCTTTTGCTGTATGGTCATACAGACCTTTACGGCGTCACCGATTTTTTTTTAATGGACTTTTTCTTATGGCCATACAGAGCTAATATAATATGAACTCTAGAAGCTACTACGTCGTTATTATATTATGTTCGTCTCAGCCAATGTGTCACAAAAATCAAGGTCCAAGGGTAGGTATTTCATCTAATTCTCGATAACCTCGCGAACTTGCTAACCCTTATCATGTCCAATTAGAAGTAAGCAATTCGTCAATTTTTTTAGAGTTTAATAACCTTTTTCAATATTGAACAAATGTTTTCACCCATCGCAGTGATGTTTAAGCATACAGACCTACAAAATTTGCTTCATATTTTTTAAAAGCTTTTATTTAATTATTTTTTAAGTTCAACAGGAAATTACTTCGAAATTAAACCGTATAAGAACCTTATCAAATTAGCGTACTATGGAATCCGTTGGACTCTTATCGTGGTTGGATTATATATGTGTGATCCAATTATACATAGTAGGTAGGCAGAGGTGTGTGGTACACGCACTTTACACCAGTTATGTTTAGGTAGGTCCCATGTGGTGGTGAGCCTATTGCCAACCACCGGGAGCAAATCACGACTCCGAGCTGCTACCGGGCATTTCAAGTTGGAAAAACCCATTATGTAGTTGTAGCCCGACCCGGGAATGGAACCCGGGACCTCAGGACAGAAGCGCAGTCGCACTTGCGACCGCTAGACCAACGATGCAGTGTAATGCAGTGTAATACCTGGAAATACCTATAAACATGCTAAAAGTATGTGTAGCTACATGACAGTATAAAAAAAACCCACCAACAAGTCAAGCAAATCCATTGGCAACCCTATTTACATAAAGCCAACATTCGCCGAATAGCGAATGAATGAAAACCTTCATTAAGGTTGCGTCATTCAGTTCAGTTCATTGTTCAAAAGTATGGTTGAACGACACACTATCTGTCGTGTACGGGTTTGCTTACGCGATAACTTTGTCTATGATTCAGATGCGGCCTCATTCGGGAAGATAAGCTTAGATCATAGAGCCAGATATTTAGGACATGTTTTTTGGGACACGGAACAGGATTATCAACAGCAAATATATTCTTCCAGTCGCGCTCGCATTTCTTAATTGTGACCTACCTACCTACCTACTTGTTTTCACAGAACCAAAGTAATTTCAAATAAAAAAATAAAAAAGTACCTAACATTGTATACGGCCAGATTACAAAAAAAATTAGAGCGAGATAAATATTAAACTAAAAACATTCTCCCTCTAAAAAAGTGTATGTAATTAAAATATATAAAATTAAAATATTAAATCTGTCGCCTACATAACTATACCTATAATCTATGTCCACATTACCATTAGATACTTACCTACATTAATGTTAATCTTTAGATTGCTCCAGTATTTCTGTGAAGGGGTAGACAGGTACACCAACTTTTCTCCAGTTAATTAATTATTTATGACCCGTGTAAGGTGGCGAGCCTATTACCATAGCTCGCGTACAAATCCAGACTCCGACTGGGAATGTTATGTTTGAATAACACATTAAAAGTTTATGGAATCGAACCCAAGCTCAACTCAGCTCAGCAGCCGCGCTTGCGAACAATAGACCAACGACGCATTGTTCCAGTTGTCCTTTCCTATCCCTTGTAGGTTCCAGGATGCTTCGAATGAAAACGAACGATAGAACTGATCTACGACTACATTAAAAGTAGTACGTACAATCATTGTGCTGAGACGCGTGCGCCTGCGCTGGTGCGGACTTTCGCCTAATGTAAAAATGTCTTAAACGTTACTTTAAATCTGGCGGAATTCCTACGGACCTAGAAACGCGGTCAGAATGCGTTCTAAATTTTCGATGAGGCGTGTATGGGGTCGTCTCGCATTTTGATCACAAGACCTAATTTTGATGAACTCGCCACCGAGGCAACCGACGACCGCACAACGCACGACGATAGTGGAAAACTTCTGTTTTGTATGTAATGCATTGGTTTTGTCAGCCATAAGGCGCCGATAAGTAAGGGATAAGGCTTTTTCACATCCACATTCCACAATTCTTTCTTTGTCCTACTGTGGGGTTCGGGTCTCCTCTTCGAACGGGAGGGGTTAGGCCTATCATCATCCGATCAGACCCTCGAGGTCTGATATCTCTCAGATAACTGGTAGCCATGGCTAAGGCGCTGGCCAAGTGCGGACTGGCAGACTTGGGTTGACACACATCCAATCCAGAACCACACATTGTAGGTAGTATAAATTCTTATGAATTTTGAACTAGAGAGTAATAAATGAATTAGAAACAAAATTTCAGTCATCAAAACATTTTTATTTTAATATCATTTTAAAAATTACCTACGCTCAAAAAATATTTACATCATTTCAATATTTTATTTGTATCCAAAAATAGTAAATGCACTCTCATGTTACATCCCGCTCTATTTGTACAAATATTTAAAGTTAACTATATTATTGCACATGATTATTATTGCGTACTTTCAATAGTCCAGCAATTATTATTGATTCCATTAGTTAAAATTAGATGTGATGATTTATTCTTTCCGAAAATAGCATTTTTCAATAATAATAATTTATTATTTTTAAATTTAAATATGTAATTGTCTTTTACGCTCCACGTGTAATAAATATTTACAAAAATACAAATTCTCACTTATTATATAAATAATAAGTAGGCAATTTGCTTTTAACTTACAATATCATCACATTTAGCTTAAAAATAATATTAAATAATTAAATTAGAATCGATTTATTAAATTTTAATTATATTGAAATTTCTTTGTAATTCAGTCCTGATTTCCAATAATTAGAATATGTATTTTATCAATTATAAATTTAATTTTATCTGTATATTTCATATATATCAATTATATAAATACAATCAAGAAATATTTTATCAAGGACCCAGACATGGTTCGAGTCGTTTAAGCCGCGCTTTATAATCACAGAACCATATGGTTTCATATCAAATACGTATATAAGCTGGCGAGTGAACAAAAAGGTACACGAATTTACAAACCCCGTATTAAAACAATTTTTGATTCCTCAATTCAATAATATAGTACCATCCATATCGGGAAGAATTAACCGCGTTATAAAATTGTTTATCCTCAATTCTAATAAAAACTAATAATTTTTGCATATAAAATCATCTAATTTATTTTATAAATTATCTATATTTACAGTCAATGGTCATTTAAATCAAAGAAATTATTAATATAAGGAATAAAATTACGAAAGTGAAATTGTAAAATTGCAAAATAAAATAAGTGGACGGCAACGACAGAAGTTAGTTTAATGAATTTATCCATTATCATTTATAAACAAAATTTGATCAATGAATAAACTATAACTAATCGAAATTTCGAATTGAAATTGCAGTATAGTTAACATATCACACTTCTGCTCATCAAGATTAAAAAAAGGTAGGTAGATGCGTAGAATCTAACACAATTAAGCTACATTTAGTTCAGTTTCGCGTCTACGTAACGGTTACCAATATGAACAAATGTACCATTTGCGAATATTGAATGATATTTAAATTTAAATTTTAAACAATTTAAATTTTAAATTAAATTATTGTTTGATTTGATTATAACATATCTACCTGTCTTTACTCCATATAACAATTCAGCTCCTTTAAAATTCTCTGATTTAAATAGACCAATTGTTCATCACATATTGCTCTCCCACAGTTTTAAATAATTATCTATCACTTCTTCAAACCACTTTTTTTTATTAGCGTCCTTGAATGCGGGTGCTAAAGTCTTTAGCTCCAACTGTAGTAAGGCCTCGTTGCCCAGCAACGTGTCAAGGTTCCTCAGTAGAGCTGGCTCCCCGTGTAGCTTCAGCAGGCTTGGGTAAGAGAAGATGTAGTAATGCACCCTGAGGCGTTTCATCGCCCAGTTCTCAACAGTCTTATTGCCACTTGCCACCTGAGAAATAATTACATATATAAATACATGATTTACAATAAAATATTAAGATTTGATGGAAGTTAACATGAAGCAAGTAACTTGATAAAACTGCTATTATATTTAATGAAGAACAAATCTATAGGGGTTCAAAATTGGGAATTAATGAAAAAGTCACACTGTAAAAGTTATATGCTGTATGAATAATGGTTTGCTATATGTGGAGACATGGAAAGCAACATATTGAATGAAAAGAGGAGATTAGTGACAAAATGAACTCAAATATGATGTTATTTATATGTAAACAATAACTACTGGATAATATATACCTAAACAAAATACTAGTTATTTATCACTACGGCACAAAGAACAATAAAGCTGTTTGTAAACTAAACACTTTTACTTCTACCTGTTTAAATTTGGCTCGAAGAGAATCCTGCAAATTATGAATGGTAGTATTCCACTTCGCTGCTCCAACGCAAAAGACTAACTACAGATACAAAAAATAAATGTTACCTTAATCTGGCCAATGTGTTTGGCTTGCCAGGGAGAAAAGTATCCTTCCAACTCCTTGGCTGTTATATCAGCGACGCCTTTACTCTTAAGTCTGTCTTTGATCATAGAGTAGACGTTTCTAGAGAATACAAACACCTGAAGTGAGAGCAGACACAATATTCGGTATTTTACTACGATTACATATTAATTGTACTGTGGAGGACTGCGTATTACACGAGGCGATCAACTTTGGATTGTTGAAAAAACTTCTTTTCTTGTCGAGTAATTTTACATTTTAATAACATGTCGGGAATAGTCATATTTATATGAACTATTTAGCATGTCGTTTATATTATGATATTAACGTATAGATAGAAGAATTTCCGGAAAGCAGTCAAATAATTTTAGCAATTTAACCTACCTTTTAACACTATACGTAGTTTTAAAATATCTGGTGGAATATTACTAAGACTTATGATATGAATATTATTAAGAAAATTTTAACACCCATTCAATGATAACAATGAAAAATGAATAGAAAAAAGATATGTTAATGACAATTAACAATTTAAGTAAATTGTAACGAAAGATACATGACAACTTACTGTGATTATGACAAACAATGCACATGCAAATGTAAATTAAGATGAGAAAAGAAGTTTTTTGATGGACGGCGAAAATTGCCAAGAGGAATGATATGACAGTGGAACATCCGTTATGAAATGAGCTGATTGTGATTATGATAACAGTAATTGTTGCAATTTAATGTCACGGGTGGATGTCACGCATACCATACACTGGCTTGATTCTATACTTCATAGGTAAGTGGCAGGTATTTAGTTTGTATCTAGTGCAACAATGTACTAACTGTTAATTAACTAAGAAATAGGTAAACCAATATTATCAATCATATTATCTCGTTGTATAAATGCTGTAAGTATGTATATTATATAAATGCAGTTAACGCCTTAGCTTTTAAAAAATATATGATCGCGTGTTTAATGTTAGCGCCATCTTTTATCGAGATGGTGTTAGTCGCCTCACCACGCGTTGTAGGCGCCATCTGTCGTCGAAAGGACCTCTCACTTTATTCATTACTTTCATTTGTACGAAGTATAGTAATATTATTTTCTACAATGAAGTTGAATTTTTGCCTGCTTACAAAATTCCAATTTCTTTGATTTTCTCTGTGCTTTCTTCGACTATGACTAGACGTGAGCCAGCAAAAACTTTTGAGTTGTGACTAGCATGTTATAAGCTGCTAAACGCTTTTTTTGACGCAAAATGAATACGTCACTAACAACTTACATAACGCTTGTTTGGCTCTACCAAGACGTCTGCAGGATCTTGGGTCACGTGAACTACGCTGACCCACCCTGTTTCTCTTTCGCCAATTTCTTTTGTAAAACCGTATTAAAGTACCTAACCTAACCTAACCTAAAACCCAAAGTATAGAACCAAGCCGTCCAATCCAAACCTTGACCGCGCCAACGTGTTCGGCGTACAGCGGGGAGAAGAAGTTATTCATCTCGCTCGGCGGGATGTCGGCCACGCCGCGCGTCTTCACCCGCTCCTTGAGCCGCGAGTACACGCCGCGCGAGAACACGAATACCTTGACATACATTGCTGGGTAGAGAGAGAGAAGAGATCCTCCCAAAAGCATGGAGTTCAAACCAAAACAAGTCGAGTGCGCGTTCGCGTCAGTTTGGACGAATCTTTAGATTTTAATATTTTTTTTTATGACCGTAGACTAAAACCTGCCTTGAAGATGGCTTGGGTCATATGACCCTGAAGTCGAAAACAGGAGGCGACCCCGCTTGTAGAGGCGGAGCGCAAGAGATTTTCAAAGCAATCTCAATACTTTAGAATCAACATCATCACAATCCTATCTTTGTCCCAATGTTGAGCACGGGTCTCCTCTCAGAACGGGAGGGATTAGGCCTTAGTCCACCACGCCGGTAAAGTGCGGATTGGCAGACTTTACATGCCTTCGAGAACATAAGAACAATGTGTTTTGGTAGACTTTACACACCATCAAGAACATTATGTAGAACTCTCAGGCATACAAGTTTCCTTAGCTTTCCAGAATGGAAGATACATTTAATTTCTGAAATCTTAACTTAAAAAGTCACTGATGCAAGCCACTGGAATTTGAAGCTGAATCCTTTCTATTAAGTATTAAAAGGCGGAATTTAATATTTATTCTAGCTACTGGACCAACACCTAAGAATTGATATTGGTTAAGAATAAAGTACTTAGGCACACCAAGGCATGCATGAAACTGAATATTATCCTATGAAGCTATGATTCACTGTGGCGTGTTTTGCCGCGTGAGTTTCATAGCTCCGAGTAACGTGATGCTGTTTAGAAACGGTGGTTGGTCGTTTGCAAAATACGCCGATAGCGGATACTAAGCTATATTGTTCTGATTCAAGTTTCGATATCTAGCTTGCTTCCCGGCTTCGTCTGGGAAATTAGTACTTGTACTATACGTGTGTACCTATTATTTTTCTGTGTGGTAATACCTACTTGATTTAAGGTTTATCTATCTATAGACCGCAGCCCAACCAACGGTTCAATTGAATTACTAAATGGTTAGTAATGGTCATTATCGTTCCTATTCTATTCTATTCTAGAATATCTAAAGGGAAATTAAGTAGAGCAAACATCAGAATTTAGTGGTACGACGAGGAATGACAATTCCTTCTCGTGCCACTGATGTGACTAAATGGTGTCATGAATAGGACATCAGAAAAAATCAAATCGTTTTTTATTTAACATAGATGACAGTGTAATTTTTTACTATAAATAAGTAAATAGGTAATGTAGGACAACTTAGTATTATTTTCCGCACTGTCTAGTATTAGCAATATATTAAATGGATCAAGATTTTTGTTTCTGTTTGAATATTTTTACACTAGTAGTTATTATTTATTTAATTCATCTAATATATTCATCTCCTACGTTTGTTTCTTGTATCGATTTTAATGCCACAGCTTTGGAAGAATTAAGTCAACACATAAAGGTAAACCTCACCTGATACAAGGAATTGCCAGTGACATAGGAGGCAATGTAATGCGACCCGTATTTCCTGATGAAGTCCGCTATAGATACGGTGTCTCCGATATCTGTGTCCTGTATCGCGTCAAACACTACGTCCTCCACGTCTATGTTTGGTGGCAGGTCACTGAGCTTGGCTGTTTCTCGAAACCTGGAATTTAATAGGCAAAAAGGTTTGACTCATTTCTCATTAAAAACCCGCTCCACTTGAGAGTTTGTGTAGTGATTTTGATTAACCTAGGTACTTCCTAACCTTCCGTAACCTTCTACTCTTTGCAGCGCATAGGTTTCTTCTCGTAATTGAGAAAGCCGGAGTGCAGTTCGGATGGGAGTGACAACAAGATGAAAGTTAAGGGTCAGAAATTCTCCGACATGTATTATTTTATGATAACAACTGGGACTGTGGGCTTAGCATGCGGCAAGCATGGAAGCGATAAAGAAACATTGCCGCTAGCGGTCACATAAACAACTGCCAGCCAAGACACGGTTTCAATTATACAATCGATGTGATGTAGACTTCTAACTGATTACAAGTCTACATTTGAAATATGTCGCTTCTTTTTTAATTTAAAACTTCTTACTTTCTTATTAAGATTCATTCGTCATAATTACCACAACCTTTTCGTTGTCCTACTATTTAGTACGGGCTTCTCGGCATGAGAGGTTAGAGTCTTACCTCCGACACCGGTCTTACCGTAAGCCCATAATATACCGCGCTGGCTTAGTACACATGTAACAAGATGGATTTAAACAATCACGCAAAAACTGAAAGGAGATGTTTAGGCCTTTCCGGAGTTGGTGACAGATGCGACTAAGATTGACTAGCAGGCTAATTTTACCAAGGTCTTAATTTAAAACAGCCGCACATTTCCTTCCGAAACACAAAGCCTTAGGCATTAAACAGTAGTTACATATCTGTGCAGAATGAACCGCAATCGCAACGAGGGTATACCTCGAGACCCTGACAAGCACGTAGCAGTGGTCTCCGTTGATGAAGGAGGAGTTGATGCCCAGGTTGCGCGCCATGATGTCCGTGGGCCAGCCCGCCGTGAACGCGCGCCAGGGTCGCTCCAACCTGGAAACCAGGATAATCATTTTTAAGCATAATTTTCAAGAAATAAAATAGCACCAGCTTCTTTAAATTTATGTGACAAGAATTTACTGTCACTGTTTTTACTGACCGAAAATGGATCCGATAGTTACAGAAGAAGTTTTTTAAGTATGAATATTTGGATTGTAATCCAAGTGAGTGACCATTACTAACTATCATCTAAGTGCATTATTACTACACTACTCGTAAATATTACTTGGATTCCTTCAAAAATCGTGAGTTCACATTTACCTATAAGCAATGATATACGATATGCCACCTCGATAGAATTCAGTGCTAAAAGTGGGTTCATAAACCAATGAGAAAACGGCGTTGTTGTTGCACATCGCAAAGTAAACAGAAAACGTCCCAAATTCTTCTTCTTCTTGGGCTTCTTGGGGGAATCCAGACTTCACTTTTACACTACCTATGGCAGGTTTGCTTCTTTTTTGAAACCTCTTTCATCTATGCTTAAAAGATTTTTCGATACATATTTTTAAATAAGTGGTCACTCATTGGAATGATGTAATATTCGAACTGAGCCATTGAATGCATTCAAAATGTTGTGAACAGTTGTACAAGATGTGAAGTTTCTCATTAACAGCGCTTCGAAATGCTGTAATCAATCACCGCCAACTCACCTCTCGAAGCTATAGTCTCTGAAGTACGCCTGCAACAGTTGCTTCAAGTTATCGCAGAATTCCATGTGAAAGTCCCCATCGAAGAGCTTTTTGGCGTGGCGTGGTTTGGGAGCGAGGGAGTATCGGTCCACGTCTCGGAACACGCTGACCGTCGGCTCCCGAAACACCCAGCCGTCGGTGTCGTTGCGAGGCACAACGCGCATGCATATGCTGAGGTAGCCATATCTGGAATGGTATAGGGTTTTTGTAGTTAAGCAAATATTACCGACTGTGAGATGTTGCGTCCATAGCTTTATTGCTCGTGTCGATTGTATCATCGACTGTGATTGTGTCATCGACCGAGTTAAATAACGGGCTCAGTTGGTTTGTGGATGGGTGACCGTTAGTGGCAAAATTTCATGGGCGCTACTACCCTGCTTCGAAGTACACGTTAGCCGTCGGTCTCGGTTGATTTCAATGGTAAAAACAATCGTGAAGTCTTGTCTAAAACCTTCGGGTGGAGAACATTGCATTCCCCATTGGAATACCTCCACCAATCTGCATGGGAGCAGCGTGATGAAGTATGCTCTAGACCTACCGCAGCTGTGTCTGTGGGGAATACCCGTGCCCAACACTCTATGTCATGTACTCGTAGCTTTGGCGTCTTTCAACGTACCAAATAATGGCGGTGCTAATAAGTACAGTTACAAAAATTAACTACACTGTGTGACTGTATCACCATCTGCCACCAAGCGATCAACTGCAGTGCAGTGGCAATAATGGAGTCAAGCCAGACTACGCCTTTAGAGAGGACGTATAGACGTCCTGAATATAGAATCAGCAGAGTCATTCGACATAGGTTTTGTTGTCAACAACAACCGTTTCTCAGACATTAATCGTTGTTGGTTACAACCGATTCAGTTCACTGCAGTAACTGTTCACATTCTTATTTGTAACTACGAAGTAATATAAGTATGTATGTCAATGTTTGCAACATTAGCTTTTGCAATAGGTAGTGCCTTACATTTATTTTGCAGTAGACTCGGGTTATTTTCTGTGTGTGTCCAGAATCTTAGTGCGGAGATGTGAATGTGTTACCGTTAAAAAATTGCACACCGGTGACCACACACCCTTACATAGGGTTGCCAACTGTACTCTAAAATAGAGTATTGTACTCTTTTTCAAGTAGGCGTACTTAATAATTTGTAATACTAATGAAGTATGCTATTAAATTTCCCAAAAATACCTTTTTAAAAGTTAAAATAATGTACTCTTTTTATAAGTTCGTATGTACTTTTTTTAAAAATTGGCAACCCTACTTACATGAACTATCTGTATGGCCTGACTGATATATTAAGACATAGGTATATTAAGTAATTACATCATGAACTATTAGCACAATGGCTACAGTTTCTGATTAACAATTTATATTAGACACGGAAGTAGGTGATTAGAGCTAGGTATTTCAGGAATTCATATTTATATATTTATGGGTTAAACAACCGTTTCAAAGCAATTAAAATTATACATGGAAACTACATTGTTGTACACGATAATATTTTTATGAATGTTATAAATTTCTTTACGTAAGTTCCATGTTTGAAATTTTCTAAATATTTTCCAATATAGCTAATAGGTAGGTACCTTACCGTCTGGAGTTTTACAATAGTTTTAACTGATTTAGGTACTTTAACTTTTACTGTACTGTAACTAACAGTATCAGCATAAGACTAACTTCCTGGATCACCAAACATACACTCTAGTTCACATACCTACTTGACTACACGTGTTGGTAAGTAGCTAGGTACACTCGTATAATGAAATTCTTTATACCTTTTCAACACATTGCATTCTTTGTGTCTATTTTTGTAATAAAAATGTGAACAGGCCCTTAACTATTATTGTACCTTGCTTAAAATTTAAAAAAAAATTGCCGATACCGCTGTATTTAGGGGCCAAGGCTGCAACTTATGTACCTATAGGTAATATTGTAAGTAATTTCTAACATCATGAAGATGTTTCACTGTCAGAATGCTCCACTTTACACTCTCACTCTGATTCTGCTATTTTTTTACCTAGAGTCTCGGATGAATAAAAAACACTAGAGTTAATAAATTACCAGAATCAGTTTGAGAAGTAGAATACACGGGTGCCTTTCATCGCATCTCAATACTTGAAGGCACAAATCCTTGAAGAAACTGGGAGCGGATCCTGTCCTTATAGCTGGGGATCGCTGGATAGGAGGTTCGTACCACGTAGGGTTTCTGCGGTTATACTATAATATTCTATTACTGTATTCTGGCCCACCTATCCTGACCGCTAATGGAAAAATTTCATTGGCACTTTCGTGCTTCGGAGGGTATGTCAAAGTCAAAGTCGACACTAGGTCGGCCTCTAACCGACCCGTGCCCAACTAAGACGCTGATGGGTGGGCTTAGCAACGTGTCCCAGTGATCCTGTGGGCTGATGGGCTCACCTCATGAAGATGTTGATGGACTTGCCCACGGCCAGCTCCGAGTCCAGCGTGGTGGCGGCGCGGCAGAGTGTCACCGCCAACAGCAGTGCCGCCACGCGCACCATCACACCGCTTGCCGACTGCAACATACGGTGACGGTTAGGCCAATTGACAACATTTCGAAATTAGTAACACGTGAAACTAAAAATTCCGTTTTTTTATTTTTGCACCCAGAGTTAGAAAATATTTGATAAAATGTTTATATTTCTTCGTATGGCACACCCAATACATTAAATATACCTACTGTTAAACATTTTTAAAAAAGATAACTTTTTATTAGGTAGGTATAACTTTTTATTTATTTTCGTGCATTGTCATCGGAACCAAATATCTGTGCCAACAGCTCGATAGCTTTCTGTGGAAGTGGGTGAAATATTTATTGCAAGATTCCAGGACATACATAATACGAGTGAAGGTAAAGCTTTTAATAAATAAAAATACCATTTCTTCTTTTTGCACCCAGAGTTCGAAAATATTTGATAAAAAATTTAATCTTCGTATGGCACACCTAATATGTACATTAAAAATAAATTTCAATTCTTAATTAAAAGATCTATGAGGTTATTATAAAAATAATATTTATACCTACCTAACAAATAAAACAAATCCATTGAAAAAAAACCAAAAATATTTGTCAGAAGTGGGATTCGAACCCACGCCCTCAGAGAGGACCAGAACAGCTCGTACCTGTTATACAGGCAAGGTTTCCCTTGAGTCTGGCGCCTTAGACCGCTCGGCCATCCTGACGATTATGAGCAGTGGCGAAATTATCGTATTACTCCGTATTTCACCCTTGTACAATTTTGTAAACTATTTTGCAATGTTTTTTTATCACAATTTGTTATTAAAACAAGGTATAAACAAATTAAAGATTTGATATAAAAAGTCATTTAGAAATTACTAAAGATAATTTCTGTTCACTGTAAATGTTTTTTTAAAACTTATATTTGAATACAGAATTGTCAAGATTATTTACCAAATTGGTCAGCTCTAGAAAAACAGACTACGACAAGTAGTGTTGAGTTGAACAACCAGATGGCGCTGTTAACTTTAAGAATCAGAATACTAGTTTGAAACCTGTAACATCATTGTATTAATTATCATACAACATGGTAAATAATAATATCTAACACCTATTCAGCAATGTTTTCTATTTGATCATAAATTATTATTGTACCACGTTTATTGTTATTGTAGACTTTAAATAGACGGACAGAAGCTTCAAGATAGCTTCTCAGATAGTGTAAAACATTAAAAGGCCATCACATTATTTTCCAATATCATATTCTATCTATGTAATAATTCTTTTATGATTATCTGTGCACAGCAATTATTCTCTACTATGATTGTTAAATGTTATTTAATTATTATGCCATTACAACCTGTTACTTTGTTTTAAGCACTGAAATAATAATTACGTAGAATTTCACTGTGATTTGGATTTGGAACGTTAAAGATAACGAAGAAGAAGAGCAACAAGTCTTTGCTATCTTCAGATAAAATATTTTAAAGAACGAATAAGCATAAAAAGAACCACAAAACCGATAAACAAACAGCATCCTAGTGTAAATAATGGCATACCATTTTAAGTTAGGTATTTCAATATTTCAAATATCACGCTTTCGAATTGATTTTCCAAACAGAAGATTATACAGATTAAATATAGGTATACCTACGTACTAAAAAGCAAAGTGGGCGGTCAGGCGTGAATTTACTGACCCTTGACCGAGATTCATCTCGGCACTAAATTATAAGGATTATATACATTTGTAGGTAATCTGAAAATTGCATTCGATAAGTCTACCTAGGTTGAACACGCTTGCTTATACTTATACTGTGCTGTGTAAGTAGCTGGTATAATTATGTACCTCAATTATATACAGACAGAGGAAACATTTAATTTAATGCTATGTTTGTTAGTTCATTTAAATACCATCTATCCTATCAAGCTTATTGGTCTCGAAGACTCTGTATTTTAACATTTATTAATGTTCCTATGAAATTAAATCGACTTCCAAGTAGATTATATGTTCGACTATGTTATGATTGTTTATGCATCTGTAGGTAGGTACATAGGTGTCCGATATCCTTTATAGTGCACTTATTGTACATTTTAAAAGTAATACTATGTAGGCATGTTCAATGATTAAGTATAAGGCGGTTTGATGAATGGTGTTGTGGTCAATTTAAAAATAAATCCATTTTAATTTATTTTTTTATTTTATTATAATTATCTAGAGAAGCTAAACCGGTCCAATAAATTAATTTTTGTCAGTGTCTTAATTAACGCATATTTACACGGTTTTGAGATTGAAAGCTACGAGAGGTATCTTGTGAAGGATCTGCTTACTCTCTCAGTTAAGTGCTCAATACAAGCTTCTCGAGTGGTGCGGTCGATTATATCCGGAATATTTACCTACAAACACCTATCAACATGTGTCAGAATTATAGAGTAATAAATCTATGGCAGAATTCATTCCGGTTACCAATTTTTTTACATAAAGAAATTGCAAATAGTGAATCGCTTAGTGTCAACCTTGTACAACCCTTGTTATGTTTGTTGTCAACATTGAATCTCATCCTCCTATACCGACAAATCCATCACCAACACAAACCTTCGAATACATTATGGTGAACTATCAAGCATGCAGATTATGTCACGTTTTCCTTAGCCGCTACAGCTGGTGAAATTTAATTTCTTGACAATATTAATATTTATAGGTATATTAATATTGTTAAGAAATTATACATCCTATATTATTTTATATTAATATTATATAACAAAATTTCGATAAGTCATTGATGTGTTCTCGTCTACATGCTCGAAAGAAAAAAACAGATTATATTGGTGTTCGGTAAGTGCCAACCGTACACGGAAGACCAAATCTATCACTGACATGCCATCGATTAAAATTCCCATCCGAACAAATGTAAGCCATAAACAATTAGAAAACCAAGCCATTAATCACACGAGCAATGACCATTCATTAGTATAATGTTGGACCATGTTCTATTTGGGTGCCGGTAGTAACGTGTTGCAAGCGCGTCGAGTGCACGGTATGCTGCAATTATTGCAAGGCTTCTTGCTCTTGAGATGGAAATGGAATGGGCTGAATAAATTATGAACCAATTTTTTGTATAAGACTAAGTGGGCAGAAAATAGTAAGTAGGTAACTACCTAGTCTATAGCAGGCTATGGCTTATTAGGATATTTTAATATGGCAGTAGCACGAACTAATCATAGCTTTCATAGCTGATCATGGCCCAATGGATCACGTCAATCGTACTTTTACATACAAGTGAGGACATTGCCACAATGACATAATAAAAAATGATGAAATGAAAAATGATGAGATTAAATGAAGTAGATAAAAAATGTTATGACGTTTATTAAGCGTATACAAAATACCATATAATGAAAAAAATAAATGAATCTGAATCTGAATCTGAAACATTACCTTTTTTTTTGTATAACGAGTGGGAAACCTTGAAAAGGTACCCGGACGTCGTGATAGCGACGCCGGGTTATGTTTATGTGGGACTTTCACCACTTTCACAATGACATTACCTACAATCCTAAATTGACAACATTTCAAAATTTGTAACATGTGAAACTAAAAATAATAATAAATAAATTAAGCAGCCTGAGTTCGAAAATATTCATTTTAAATTTTTATATGACTTCGATTTGGAGAAAGAAAAATCAAAATGAAAAAATGTATGAAGACGTCATTGTATAATGTATTAGTGTCACCATGTTTAATGTTTTATATTGATGTCAGTGATTAGAAAGTCAAATTACACAAATGTCATTCTACGAAGTAGAGTTTGACAAGCAAGTGACAACCAAAGAGTTAGGGTCGACTCACACTGGAGCAGAGTCGAAGCGACGCGACGCGTCATGTTTTTCCGCCTACAGCATATTCAGCTCTATTGCTCTATTATTTAAGTACAAATTTCTGCTATAAGCATATGCATATCTAATGGCCGAAATTAATAACCTATCTTTGGATTGATTTGCCTACCAGAGATAGATATTTGACATATGCTCCATATAAAATGTGTCAAATAACTATCTCAGATAGGCAAATCAATCCAAAGATAGGTTATTAATTTCGGCCGTAAGAGTAGCGTCTGTATAAATAAAGAAATCCGTAAGTGTGTAATTAAGAGATCAACACACAAGATTTTTTTGTTAGATTGATCTAAACTTTGTAGCGAGTTTCTGCACAAGTTATAACCCTACATACTTTTGTGACGAACAGTGTTAGCCTATCCAACAGTAGACTATCAAAGTATGATGGATCAGATGGATGGATGATAGCGTAGATAACAACAGTATTTAAATTATATTAGTTTAAAACTATGACCGGTGTTAGCACCGCAACTAAGGGGTGGTAATAATGAGTTACAGCACCGCCCTTTCCTTGCAGTTGGCAGTGCCAGTCGACTTGTATTTATAGATTGCGTATGACAACAAACGCGCCCTCCGAGCAGCTGGTACCGTCGGCATAAAAGTAGCGGACAAAATATGCAAAAATAATACGTTTCTCGAGAAGTAAACTTCCAACACCACGAACACCCTTTCACTGTCCCACTGTTGGCATGGGTCTTCTCTCGAAATGGAAGGGGTTAGCCCTTATTTATTTATTTATTTTATTCAACTTTATTGACACGTCTAAAGAGATATACTTATCCTTATCCGCTGGATTGACAGGTATCACATGCCTTCGAGAACATCGTGGAGAAATCTCAGGCATGCAGGTTTTTTTACCGTTACAGCTGGTTAAGGTGTATTTTATTGTATTGTTATTTGTATTTTATTTCTTAAATTGCACATAACTTATAGACATGTCATTGGCGTGTACTGTTTGGATTTGAGTCCGGAACGCTCGAGTGAGAGGCGAGTTCGATAGCCGCTGGGCTGTCACCGCTGTAAAGTTCAATAAGTATAAAATAATGCATTTCTGCTTGTTTAAGTTTAAAAGGTAATTCAGCATAGCTTAACATATTTTAGACAAACTTAATAGGTAGTATTTTTCTCCATGTCATTGTGGTGCCGGGTTATTTTAGTAGTAGGTATCTACCTAGCTACAATAGATCTCTTTAGGTCGCAGTGGCTTATGGGCATAACTGCCCACACCCCTGTCCTATCTACCTACCTAGTAACCTAGTAGTACCTACTCGTAACCTCTACGCTCTAAATTAAAAAAAAAAACTTGAGGTAAAAACAACTTGTCGAAATAATGGCTACCTACTATCAAAATTATAGCGGTAAAAAATTATAATGTCGACTGACATGTTTACACATGTTGTCTTATTTGTACTATGTTTGTACTACTTTGTACTTCAGAATTTTAAGCAAATGAAATATTTATGGATATATCTGGTATCCATGTATACAAAGGAGCATGCATCCGGTGCCGCTCATGAAAACTGTAGCAACCTTAAAAACTCTTATTTTCAAATGTCTTTTACTATATTATCTTATAAGTATGTTTCTGCTGACGGTCCTTCGAGCTTTGCAAGTACGGGATTTAACGCATTAGCATCGGGCTCCTAATTGGAAGCAGTAAAGAAGTGTAAACACGGTGATCTTGCGATGGAAATAGCTCGTTCGTTCTCAGCGCTTTCCAACAAGCTGCTAACTCTGATTTTGGAAGAATCTACAAACATTTAAAGTAGGTTGTATTTATTATCTAACCTGAGATATTATGCAGTACCTATTTCTGCAGTGTAGTAATTTTATTGTTTTTTTTTTACAATTCGGTTCCAGTCTGATAGTAGTGGTTGCTACTTTTATTAGACTTAATAGGTATTGGTCAACCAATAAAATTAATTCAATTAGGTCATTGCTCCCGCTAGTGAAATTACATCTTTAACAACTAGGTATGATACGGTACACTTACAACATGATCTGCTTGTTGCAGTTGTTGCTAAGTTGTAGTTGCTGGTGTAATGTAAGAGTTGTATAGTTCGCAGGGTTAGTAAGTTGAAGTGGCAATGGGCAGGCCACGTCGTTCGAAGGTCTGAAATAAAGACCACGACTCGGAAAAAGGAGCACAGGTCGCTTTTCGACGAGGTGGACGAGCTGAAGAAGACGGCGGTAAGCGGTTCAGAAGGCAAAGGATCGGTTTAGAAGAGGCCTGTGGGCCACCACTATGGGTGTCAGAGACTGATATGCATTCGTAGATATTTATAAACACTAACTTAAATCGATAATATTAACATCCAGACACAGAAGAAACACAAGTGTTCGTCACACGAATGTTTGTCCAGAGTGGGATTCGAACCCACGACCCCTGGCGTAACAGGCAGGGTAATTAGTGTAACTACCGATTACCGAAATACTTAACTTATACTACCACCAAAATCCTTTCATTGTCCCACTACTGTTGAGTACGGGTCTCCTCTCGGAATTAAACTAAAATTATATATAAATGCGAAAATGAAATTAAAATTTCCATAGATCTAATCTTTCATGCAGAAAGAGTATGATACAACAACAACAACAAAATAATAAGAGTACATAATACAGCATTATATTAACTCTACAAAAGGGGTTGTAGGATGGAACAGTAGGAGCACAAAGTAGACATTAGGTACAGAGGCTAAGCTTTTAAGAACATGCAAAATTGTTACCTATTTTGGTAGGGTTGTCACAACAGGTTAAGAGAAATTAAAGAAATCATTTGTTAAATAGTTTTATTATTCAGAATATAAAAAGAATACTACAATAAGAACCAATACAGAATAGAAAATAGAAAATAACATACTTTACAAATTTCTTACTCTAATAATTTTATTTTTATAATTTTTATTTTTTAATATTTTATTATTTATTTTTATGGTATGGAAAATTCTAAATCTAATATATAGTTTTTTCAAGTAATGTATCAGGAAACACTCACATGGCATATCAAATCCTAGCTGCAGCGTCAGGTTATAATCTATCATATTATTGTACTGTCACCGAAGTTACGCAGGAAAAATTTCAGTTCAATAAGACATCTGGATGTGGTTCAAATCTCACTTGCAATACTTAAATTTAAAACACATAGTACGTACCAACCCACCCACATACCTACAAATGTTTAGTAAAAGCTTGTAATAATAATAAAAAGGTAAAAATACACCGTGTAGTACACATTTCTTATTAAAAAAAGGATAATTCCGTAAAATAAAGGTACTTACTTGAAAAAGTAATAATCAAATATTTACTTACCTATTGCACTCCTTGGGATAGTTAAAGTGTGGTTAAAGTATGATATATTTTTATTTTTTCTAGCATTATTCATACACACAGTACAATATACAACCATTATTATTAATACCACGTTTTTATATTAGACCAGCTGACCCGGCAAACGTTGTTTTGCCATATAAATAATTTTTAGTTGATCGTAGAGGGTTGAAAATTCAGGGTTGTATGTATTTTCTAATGTTGTATCATAAAAAAATACAAAAATAAAAATTTGTCTAAAAATTAAAAAAAAAAAATTAGGGATGGACTACCCTTAACATTTAGGGGGATGAAAAATAGATGTTAGTCGATTCTCAGACCTACTGAATACGCATATAAAATTTGGTAAAAATCAGTAAAGCCGTTTCGGAGGAGTACTGCAACAAACATTGTGACACGGAAATTTTATATATAAGACTAGCTGACCCGGCAAACGTTGTTTTGCCATATAAATAATTTTTACTGAATATTTTGGGAGAACTTCATGTAAGTGTGTGGACTACAACTACCCCTACCAATACCCCTACCACTACCCATACCACTACCACTATTACAACCACTACCCCTACCACTACCCCTACCACTACCACTACGACTACCATTACTTATAATCGAAAACGTTCAATAAAAGTAGGAAATTATTAAAAATAAAAATCGCGATGGAAAAATAGGGGTTGATCGTAGAGGGTTGAAAATTCAGGGTTGTATGTATTTTCTAATGCTGTATCATAAAAAAAAAAATTATCTAAAAATTTTTAAAACAAATTTGGGGTGGACTACCCTTAACATTTAGGGGGATGAAAAATAGATGTTAGTCGATTCTCAGACCTACTGAATACGCATATAAAATTTGGTAAAAATTGGTAAGGCCGTTTCGGAGGAGTACTGCAACAAACAACACATTGTGACATGGAAATTTTATATATTAGATTTATATCTATATCTTTATCTTATATCCATACTAATATTATAAATGCGAAAGTGTGTTTGTTTGTTTGTTTATTTGTTTGTTTGTCCGGCTTTCACGTCGCAAGGAAGCTATTATGTATATGGTATTGTTTTTGTGTGTCGACATAGTGAGGAGGGTGGAGAGTGACGTAGGCTACTTTTTACCGCGGTAAAACATCCCCATGGGAAGATATCGATGTTTTGTTATTTGATAGATATTTAGTTCCGAATGTTATTAATAGATGGCGTTAGTAAAATTCATTTTCAAGTTCTGAATCACGTATATGATACACAAGTCATTGTTAATTCCCTTTGACCACGCGGGCGGAGCCCCGGGTAAAAGCTAGTCTATTATATTAGAGTATATATATTTATACTTATACTTATACTTATACTTATACTTGTACTTGTACTTGTACCTGTACTTGTCCTTGTCCTTGTCCTTGTACTTGTACTTGTACTTGTCCTTGTCCTTGTACTTGTACTTGTACTTGTACTTGTACTTGTACTTGTCCTTGTCCTTGTCCTTGTCCTTGTCCTTGTCCTTGTCCTTGTACTTGTCCTTGTCCTTGTCCTTGTCCTTGTACTTGTACTTGTACTTGTACTTGTACTTGTACTTGTACTTGTACTTGTACTTGTCCTTGTCCTTGTCCTTGTCCTTGTCCTTGTACTTGTACTTGTACTTGTACTTGTAATTGTCCTTGTCCTTGTCCTTGTCCTTGTCCTTGTACTTGTCCTTGTCCTTGTCCTTGTCCTTGTACTTGTCCTTGTCCTTGTACTTGTACTTGTACTTGTACTTGTACTTGTACTTGTACTTGTACTTGTCCTTGTCCTTGTCCTTGTACTTGTACTTGTACTTGTACTTGTACTTGTACTTGTACTTGTACTTGTACTTATACTTATACATACTTATATTTATTTTTATATTTATATCTAGTGGACGTCCGCAGCTTCGCTCGCGTTACACATTCACTAACTTCAAAAACGGCAAAGCTTCATACTAACTTTGCACCCCCGTTTTACCCCCTTAGGGGATGAATTTTCAAATTTTTCTCGCCGTAAAAACCATCCTTGAACTTCAACGAACATTTAAAAAAAAGAATTGGCCAAATTGGTCCAGGCGTTGTTGAGTTATGCGCTTACCAACACATTTTGCGATTCATTTTTATTATATAGATATTCAAACTTGCAACTAACAAAACCAACAATGTGCGTAGCGATTACCCTGCGATTTTCAACTTGATGTGACAGCGTCAACCGGTTTTTTCCACTCTCGCCGCGTACGCGACAAGCGGCCAGTGGCCACACATAGATGTCCCACGTGCTTGTAGGAGTGCAACCGATTTGCACGTTCCTATGAAGCTTAATCTCTGTACCTAATGTCTACTTTGTGGTAGGAGTTTTCAAAATTTTACGTATGGGCCGTGTAGCCTAATGGATAAGGCGTCGGATCTCGGTCCGAAGATGCAGGTTTGAGCCCTGCCGCTGTCGTTGTGGAAAGTCTACGTTGCATTTTGCATTTGGTTTAAATTTATTCAATATAATTATTTGTTTAGTTTTTATATCTATTACTTTATTTTGAAAATGATCTGTTATGTGTTATACTAAAATTTACTTACATTTCGTTAAAATAAAAATGATAGTTTTTAGTTTGAGGTATATGATTTTTAGTTTAACCTATTTTACACACTTAACATTTATTTTAAAGTGTGTAAAATATATTAATAATGTCCATTTATATTTTTGTTTGTCTGAATTTAAATTCCATAATATCACAGAGAATTCCTAAATGCTTCTAAAGTATAAAATTATATATTAAGATTGAAAGGAGTAACAATAATTAATGTATATTAAGAACAATACTTAATGTGACAAATACTTAATGAACTTAATGAACAATAATTAATGTATATTAATTATTGCAAGGTATCCATACGGTTTATAACGGTTTATACGGTCTTAAGACCGGCCCTAGAAGCCCCGGCGGGCAAACCAAACGAGTAAACGACGAACTTGAATTTTATAAATTGAAATCTATAATAATAAAGCTGAGAATTTCAACAATTTGCAATGATGTAATAATAAATATTATTCTGGGCGTTTCATTGAGAGAAAGAAACAGAAGAGAAATTTTGGTGTTTCTGTTGAACATTCGTTAGCGCGATTCAGCGGAAGGGACAACGCCATCTAGCTTTCAGTATGAAAAGCAATGTATTTCATTCACTGCAGAAATTTTACAATTTTTTGTACCTACTAATGTTGCGAAATAAAATAAAAAACAATACGTATGAAAATTGTTTGTAACGCAAATGAATAGAAACAAATGATGAATTTATATTGGACAATGATTGGACATCATATATTCTCGTATGTATATTCTTAATTCCAGGTCAAAAACACACTAGCTTGATCCAGGGGCGTGCCTTGAATAGTTGAAAATATCTGCATTTATTTGACTTTTTTTTCTTTTTCTTATCAAGCATCTCATATGCACGGAGTACTCGGAATTAGGTTTTCATATAACGTTATTCCAACTTAAATACATCGGAATAGCGTTTTGAAACACTAAATCAAGTTTTCTAATTCCGAGTAATAAAAAGTAATACATTTTTTCATATTAAATATATCAACTAAAAATTGATTGCATTACCTTTGAAAAAATATACTTACCGTCCTTTCACACGGCAGTATTTGAAACCTTCAGAATTTGAAAAATGTGTGACATCTATGAAATCGTATTTCCGTGGTCGGTGCTATGCCTCAGAAATGAGGAACTAAGTAGTACTTAAAATATTTGGAACCTAATGCCGCGGTATTTTAAAATCATATTTCCTCCTCAATTATTGAATAAAATACTCAAATGTTAAGTATTTTCAATACAAAATATATCCCTTCAAATATTTCAACCTAAACATACACTCGCACAGTGTGAAACTACCGTTTAAAACACTATTTAGAAAATCGAATTACTCACGTGCGTAAGGTCCAGAATGTATGAAGCAAGCGATCGAGCCGGCTGCTAGCGAAAAACTTATCGTTTATTTTTAAATGTTCTCATACTAAAGCAATTCTTTGCATATACAAATATGAAGAGATAAATTATTGATTGAACAATGTTACTTGCAAGCAAAATGAACATGTAATTTGGCCGAAAACGCCGATTTTGTAAATACTTCGGAATATGGTGCCACTTTTGGAACCCCTCGGAATTAGGTGACTTTACCTTAAATGAATTCACGTCAATGAACGACGGTTAAAATATTTGGATATTGTTCATACAAAAATACTATAATCGCGTTTAAAAAACATTTTCCAGTGGACCAAATTGTAAATCTAAACCATTCTCGAATCCCCCTTGAACACACACAAAAAAATTTCATCAACATCTGTCCAGCCGTTTAGGCGGAGTTCAGTGACTTACACACGTACACATAAATATATATAAGATATGAAACAAAAACAAAAAAAAGAAAACCTAAACAAAAACAGAAAGGTAATGGTAAAATTAAAAATAACAGTAGGTCGGGGTAAAACCTCTTAGTGCCAGAGTGCCCGAAATTGAAAAAAATGATATTCGTCACTCGTTATCGATCAAAAGTTTTGATCAAAAATGTAAGGTACCTGTAGAGTGTAGACAGAAGATCAATGGCCATATCCATTGACACAATATATTACTGACTGCGTAGCCGTGTCCGATAATATTTGAGATTCGCTGATTCCCACGGAAAACCCAGCTGATACGATATTTACAAACAAGGCTGGGATAATAATGTGAGAGCGAGCGAACGATGAACATAGCAGTAATACAAGTATAACAGAATTCTGCATAATGCTGCAATGGGTGGGTAATTGTTACTGCAAATTGAAATTTTTCAGTATTGTACTAACTTGATACCTAGTACTCAAATATTTCCACTAGGTATGTGCATGATTTAGTCGAGAATTGACAAATGATGTACCTATGAATATGTTCTCGAATTCATGTGAAGTCTGCCAATCTGCACTTGGTCAGCGTGGTGGACTAAGGCCTTATCCCTCCCATTCTGTGAGGAGACCCGTGCCAACAGTGGGACATAGAAAGGGTTGTGATGATAACAAATCCGATGACCGATTCTGAAATAGTAAGGCTGAAAGGACAAAATCTACAAATGACTGATTTTGTATAGTTACAATTACGATTTTTTTGCCTAAATATTTAATGTTAGGTCGGATATCAAATACCTAGAAGCGAATAAAAATTTACATCACTATCTTCACTGATATCAATCTATAAAATATGTTCAATCGATAAAACCATAGTAAGTAAAAGTAGGTTCTACTTACATTCTCAGGGCCGTATTAATAAACTACACTTAAGTTTGAGAAAGGACTGGAGTAAATAATTCGCTTTCGTATGAACTTCGCTTATCTTGATTCTGATCTGAGTTTGGTCTTACTCCACCCAAACCAAGAAAGAGAATCCCAGCATTGGGATACTCAACTCATATAATAATTTTAATAATGTTTGTAGTCTACAAACTTGAGATGAGACGGTGAGACTTTAATGCATCAACGGTGGGTCTTATTCGATGTTGAAATTCGACCTTAATTGTCGTTGTTTCGATACTTGGATGACGACAACCCGTGAAATGCAAATAAATGAAATCTGCCCGATGAACAAAGAGTTCAGTTGCTGACTTCGACTACTAACTGCCGAGATTAAAACTTTCAAATTTATATCACTTACTTAATTTAATTTAGGTTTTAAATTCATCCATTAAATTTTAAGTTTGAACGTTATTAAGGCTAAATTATACTTTTTCACCATAAACATCTCACTATATAAATCATAGACCCAATCCAAACCAATGGTCAAAGTGACATGTGACAAATAATTTTCACCATTAGAAAGCTGCATCTTCACTGAGTGACATAGGTTATATAATATTACTAGGTGTAAACGAAACTATTGTTATGTCTAATTTCACGCGAGCGAAGCTGCGGGCGTCCACTAGTACCTATTACCACAGAATAATAGTACAAGCTATTACATAAAAATTTTAGCTTTCAGCACTCCTCCTCCATATAAATTTTAACTGTGCCATTCATACACCTCCGTCCACGTAATTTTCGTAAAAAGGGGTATAAAGTGTTTGCTTCACGTATTAATATTATGATTTTAAGGATTCTTAGAAAGAAGTTTCATAATTTGGATTTATTTTAGGTGTATGTATTCCATATAGTACCTACTAACTATTGCGTAATACGCATAGAGGAGGAAAGGGCAGTAATACGAGTATACTGCTATAACAATATGTTACTAGAAAATAGAGATCACCATAGGTGCCCTAGACACTGTTACGCTGCAATGCAACGCAACTGTACGCGAGGTCAATGGCCGCTGATCGCCGATATGGCCCAGCAGGTCTATAGACTGCACAAGGTTAGATTGACGGATCGCAGTATGACAGTGTCATGCTGGGACAGCGGATTTTAGTCGGCTCCTTCTTATAAGAAACTTGTGTGTGAATAATTAACTCTATGGAGAAACCAGTCCTACTACGCTTACCACAGGTGCGTTGTAGAGCGAGCGCTGCGTCACTCAGGACGCAGGCTCTTCCCGGTGTTCGGCCGAAAAACCCTACACAACGCTCACTGTCTTTCCTGGGGATAGATTGATCTCACCGCCCGCAACCCCAAATGTCCCCTTTTAGTCGCCTCTTTCGACAGACAGGGTCTACCTCTACCCTACTCTGGTCCTGCACTCGAATTTTTGTTTAGATATCATGGATAATCTGAAGAAAAGGCGAGAACTTCTCATTTATAACTCGTACTTTAAAATATCTCACACCACAATGTCTCCTCCAAACTGAAGAGTTAAGAGTTAGCCCTTTGTGTTAACTGGATTCTCACAGTTACTCTTTTGCAAAAGCACTCGTTTACTCTGATCCTAAGCGGTAACTTATCAGTAACAGTAAAGTGTCCCACTTTAACGTAGAACTTGTCGTAACACAGTAAACAGACTTGGCTGTTGTTTCAATACTATAAAATATAGCGTTTAAGCGTTCGGTTCATGATCGATGATCAAGTAAAACTAAGCCCGCCGTTTATTTACTTACAAGTAAATAAACGGGGGTTTACTTACAAGTAAATAACAAAACATTAATGGTTTAAAATAGGAAGTCACAGTCACAACCTAGTGAAGGGCGAAATTTTTAACATGATATTTGAATTAAGTTGTAATATGTAGCAACAATTTTTTATTAGAAAATGTAATCTAGGTGCATGATTGTAAATTGGAATTTATCTCATAACTATTAAAAATAAACTGGTTGAAATAACAATATTATGTGGCCTATTAACAATGTTACAAATAGGTACAGCTAACATAATAGTTACATCAAGGTTTACACCATTCACAGAATTTCTACCAGTTTTACCAACAATATTTCAGTGGTGTTTCATTAAATCCTGATATACCTCAATCATAAATGTAATCTTCTCGTAATTTTAAAAAATAATTGTAAAAAAATAATACATTGCTTTCTACACAAGCGCACGAATAAGCTACTTTTTCCAAACGTTGATTAATTTTAAAAACGTCTCTTGCTATTTGCAAACTTTGATTAATTTTAAAAACGTCTCTTGCTATTTGCAAACGTTGATTAATTTTAAAAACGTCTCTTGCTACCTTTGGATCACGGTTTGTGTGTGCATAACTCCCATATTTAACAGTATAGTAGCGCACGCGCAGCGGTTATCCGCCTTCGGTTTTTATTGAGTGCCTTACGAAATGCAATCATACTGTAGATACTGGCCCACAACTTGTAATAATTTATCGAATAATTAAAAAACATATCGGGATGCTGCAATTGCTGCCACGCGTCGTTGTAGGTAAATTTTACAAAAGTATCATCGATCTGTAATTAGATGTACTCAGTACGTTGTTAACGTTTTATATTTTTAAATTATAAACCAAATCACACGCTGTTCGCCATAAGTTAAGTTAAGTTTAGTTAGTTAAGCAAAACTCCAGCCGCAGTGCGTATTGGTACGAAGTTTGCTGATTTCAGCTGTTTATAAACCGCTCGCGTTTAATCGCAGTGCGTGCTAAGCCATAGTAAGCTTACATGAAGCTTACAGTTGTGTTCATCTCTCCTGATGATTACCTTGTGGGATCACTTATATCTTTTGAGTGTATCAGAAAATATCTATACTAATATTACAAAGAGGAAACATTTGTTTGTAATGTTTTCACACAAAAACTACTGGACCGATTTCAAAAATTATTTCACCATTAGAAAGCTGCATCTTCACTGAGTGACATAGGCTATACAACATTACTAGGTGTAAACGAAACTATTGTTATGTTTAACTAGTGTGTAACTAGTGTAACTAGTTTTTAATAAAACTACTGGTCATATAAACCATTACTAGGGTTCTCAAAAGAAGACTTATTACTTACTCTATTAATAACACTAACGACTAACAAGAGTCTTGTTCAAAGACCAGCAGTTGTCATGGTCGGTAGCGGATGATTTCAGTGTCATATCCATAAAAAACTTTACCTTACAGTGCAGTACCTGCCTTTATAGACCTGATACATAATGTATCAACTAATGTTCACATTGACTATCTTATGCTAACCACTAACCTGCCCAGTCCATAAATGAGTCTCGTTCAATGTTTGTTACATTTGCCATGAGTGGCGGATAGGGGGTGCTGTATGCTTGCTTGTTATCTTTTTCTATCCATAATTAACAAGGGTCGAACGGCAAGCCATAATCCACCACGTTGGCCAAGTAAAAATTGGTAGGCAATCATACAGTAAAGCTGTTTATCGGTGGAAATAATCATTCCAGTGGCCGTACATATTATTATAGGTACTTGCTTAGTACTTACATACAGGTTAGGTTCTACCACAACAAAACAACGTAGAACTGCATTATCTATGTCGAGGCTAACATAACGAGAGGTGCCGAACAAAATATAGGATTTCGCAACTAACTTAAAATTATTTACTAGGTCAGTATGCCGTTTCGATTTAAAACTCATTGATAGGCATTACTTAGTTGGTAAAATAGTTCCGAATTGATGAACGGGGGCGGGGACCAAATATACCACCACAACCCATTTTTTGTCCGGGTTGAATTCCTCGCAAAATTTTCATTTGGTTACGTGAGTAATTTTAGACAATGGGGACTATCGTTTCTTTGCTCACCAGTTGGCGCCCCTGTTAACTAAGGTCAAGTTGTCAAAGGCAACTATAAATTCGGAGCCATAACAAAGTTTTAAATCTTGAATCTCATTAAGTTTATTAATTATAAATAACTATCATCATATCGAGTAGCTATGCCGCAATGTAGTGCAGTTCCGTTTTGTTCGGAAAAAAAGGAGGACACATGTTTCCAAAAGATAAAACTGTTCTAAAACAGTGGCTAGTAGCGATTCGCAGGAATAATTATACTCAACAAAATATTCTCGTGTTTGTAAAAAACAATTTAACCCCAGAGGATTATGTGTTACCCAAAGAAATCATACATTTATATATCATGAATTTACATTCATTTTGTCAGTTAATTCAAGATAATCTTAATTATATATATTATCACAACAGCTTCCAAAACGGTGGTGCACCATGTTCATTATAAAAAATAGCATAATCAATATTTACGATGATTTCACGAAGGAGATCACTTTTCAACAGGTAAATTAAATAAATTATAATTTATGTCATGAAAAATGAATGTTATTTGACCTCGCGCGACACAAACGCCTCTTGTGGAAAATTCACACGCGATACTCTCCATTACAGTGGACAATTGGTTCAAAATACGCTTTGGTTGATACTTGATCTTCAGACGACAATTTTGTGAATAAGGCGAAGTACTAATGACACCCGACCCCTACTACATAGATAAGGAAACTGATTAAGACAATTAATTCAGATGCGACCCAGCGTAATGTACCAGTGACCTCTGTGCCTCTAACATACTCTGTGCGTGTTTCCCTTCTGTGAGATACTGTGAGTAAGAAACAGATTGCTCGTCATTATTAATCTACATCATTCATTATAGTTATACGCTGCGACCCATAGACGTCCCACTGCTGGGCACGGGTCTCCCCCACAGACGCAGCTGCGGGAGGTCTAGAGCATACCTACTCCACCACGCTGCTCCAATGCGGATTGGTGGAGGTATATATAGTTATACTAACCTACGTAATAGGTAGGTACCGTCCTACTTACCTAAACTTATTCATTTACAAGCTTTTATTTAGTATCTCATGTCCCGTTGTCTGTAATGAAATCTTGCAAGTTAAATTTGACCCACTACCCGGTTTCCGATTGAGCTGAAATTTTGCATGCATATGTATTGCGTTACAATGCAATATTATGATGACAAGGAGCTGATCTGATGCTGGAGCTGGAAGGTGGCCACCGCAATAAAACGACACAACATCGAGTTTGTCAAAATAATTTATCGAAAACATTAAATTAAAAATGTAATATTTGGTTAACATTTATAAAGTTAGAAATTATTTAAAAAATTCTGACAGGGCGGGAAGATATTTACGTTTTGATTGCTTACTCCCTCTAACCATCTCTCTAAAATTATATTTAACTTCCACCCCTGCAGTGGGCATGCGTTCTGTGAGAACTGAAAGAAGTTCGAAGCAAGATAATAAAACTGTGTTTGTAATTTGAAATTCGTGCTTTTTTTGGACGGTGCAGTTGGTCCAATCACTAAGTTCAGTAATTAGAATTAGTTAGTTCAATAATTAGAATTAGTTAGTACAGTTCAATAGTTAGAATTAGTTAGTACGTTGCTGTTCATTATAAATAATCATTTATATTTTGGAACGCTGGCGACAACCTAGATAAGATAGTCAGCCGCCTTTCATATTATACTATAAGTCTAAATGGCCCCATATTTATGACATCGTATTTTAACAAACACCCAACATAACATTACGCCTATATTTCCGCGTAGGGGTAGGCAGAGGTATGCACACCACACCCACTTTTACCAGTTATGTTGAGGTCCCATGTAATACGTGGTGAGCCTATTGCCATTAACCGGGCACAAATTCAAACTCCGAGCTGCTACCGGGCATTTCAAGTTAGAAAATCCCAATATAAATTATATTCTCCTTCTTCTTCTTCTTCTTCAATAGGTGTTGCCCGACCGGGGATCGAACCCAGGACCTGAAGCTGCCACCACTAGACCAACGTGGCAGACCTAGTTCGGAATATTTGCGAACAAAGGCGACCTTTGCTACGACCTGCGCGCGCTTTCGTGGTCGTGACATTTGTATCGATATTACAAACGGCACAGGCCGGCACAGCTCACGACAATAGCCGTGGCTTTGTGTCGATCGTCTATAGAACGACGTCAGTTGATCGCTGACGCAAATAAATCTATCTATATATATAAAAGGAGAAGGTGACTGACTGACATGTCAACGCAGTGCCTAAACTATAAGGGTTAGAAACTTGAAATTTTGCACAGGGGTTCCTTTTATAACGTAGGGGAGCACTAAGAAAGGATTTTTGAAAATTCACCCCCTAAGGGGGTAAAACGGGGGTGCAAAGTTAGTATGAAACTTTGCCGTTTTTGAAGTTAGTGAATGTCTAATTCCACGCGAGCGAAGCTGCGGGCGTCCACTAGTCTTTCTATAAAATAATTTGTGGCGTCATTTATGTCTTGCGTAAGGCAACATTGAAGAAATCAGTGATTTTATTCAATGTCTTTTCATAACTTTAGTAGAGGCGTTGCGGGTGGTGCAAAGTACAAGAGATCATTGCAAATTTATTTTATTACAACTTACATTACATGCAATTCTTTTAACGAATATAATAATCAAAAATAACTTAACTGTATAATTTTCTATTAGTTTAATAGTAAAAGAGTAAAAGGCTAAGGCAAAGTAAGGTCTAAGGTCCCATGAGTAGGCGCTTCGGGGAAATATAGGTGTGATATTATGATTATGAATTAAGTCAAATACTAAAGAGAGTTCTAGCTTATACCATAATTATACCTTCATCCGTGCCTTACACATTATGTAAAGATGCTATATTAAGCATGACCCTGAAGTTTAGATGTAAAAAATGCCTGATGACTACAACCTTGGTACGTTCTTGATCTTTCACGTCCATCACAAAATTTGCTGCGGTTACTAGACTCATCATTTGTATAGGGTTGTCACAAATTAGATAAACAAGGTTTTTATTTATTTAATTTTATTTTGAGTTTGTATGAACTCAAAATAAAATTAAATAAATAACTTAACCATAAGAAGGATAAATGTATTTACTAATTTTGTACAGGTGCATTATGTTTGAAACTTTGTTTTTATGGTTTACTTATAACAGTCTTGTAATTTTTAGCTGGATTAGTAAGCAAGCGAGTGGATGTACCGTTTCATTATCATCAAGAATGATTAGTTTTATTTAACGTATTTTTAGTATGAATGCGAAGATAGGATATAAATGTAAGATAAGAGAAGACAACAGTCCTTCTGTCATAATTGTTTCGATTTATCAATAAGTAGATTATTTTTCTAGAAGATTATTATTAATATTTAAATAGAATTTAAATATTATTAATAAGGACTGAAAATATAACCAGTCTGATAGAATCCGGAGGTTTTATAATTTTGAGGAAGGTTAATTTTATTATTTTAATTCATATCAGCATACATTGCTATAGTAATGGCAATTTGCAGCAGCCCTGTTTCAATTCTTTGTTATTAAACACCTTTGTGTAAATTAAGCAATTTACCGCGATTAGCAGTAGGTACTAGACAAATATTACGCACAAAATATAGTATATCGTATTAATTCCTATTCGATATATAATTTCTTGAAAATAATAACAAATACTAATATAACTAATTTCTTTAGCAGACCAGAGTCCTATAGCCACAGTGGATTTGTAATCTCGGGTAACGATAAAGTAGGTTTACAACAAAATTAAATATTGAAATTAATTGTCGTTTAAATTAATGACAGATACCTTTGTCAATAAAATTGCAAATATTAATTAGCCAGTTTTGTTTGTAATACGAGCATGTGTTGGAATAAGCTTCGTATCGCAGAGCACAGTCGATCAAAAAGGTGTTGCAATGATTGCATTAATAGTTCGTACTAACTGAGCTGCGAAAGCCAAATCTCCTCATTAACTTGTACTTGAATCTTTGTACCGAATCTTTGTACCGTGCTTCGGTGGGCACGTAAAGCCGTCGGTCCCGGTTGTTTTCAATGGTGGAAGGAAACAGTCGTTAAGCCTTGTCGAAGACCTTCGGGTGGCTTGAAAACATTCGACACTGGGTTGGCCACTAACCCCTCCACCAATCCGCATTGGAGCAGCGTGGTGGAGTATGCTCTAGACCTCCCGCAGAAGTGTTTGTGGGGGAGACCCGTGCCCAGCAGTGGGACGTCTATGGGTCGCAGCGAATCTTTGTAACATTTGTGAGTTGAAATTTGAACTTTTTTTAAAACAAAGTTTTTGTATTAAACATACATACAATGCACTTATTGCAATATTTTAAGTTCAGAGGTACCAACCCAATCTATTTAGTCTTTGTGCTATCACTTTTTGTTTTGGCATTTATGTAGTAAAACTCATTGTACCAAGGCCGTAGAGTGGTGAATTTCCAAGCTAAAAGCAATGCACGCCAAATATTTCTCAAAATAAAAATCAAAATGTGTAAACTATTAAGTTACTTATTATGTTTCTCTCCAAATTGTTCTATGTAATATTTACCTCCAGAACCAATAGCGAAGCGATAGACAAAAAGGTACAATAAAGTATATATAGGGTAGAAGCTGATAGAAGGTAAAATAATAAATCTGAATATTTTTGACAGATTTTTATTCAATGTTAAAAGCATGGCATACGCAAGAATGACACACTGAGGGGTCTATTCTTCAAAGACATGAGAAGTAAGCTGATTCTGATGCCAGCTAATGTTCTGTGGCCTTAACCTTCACACCGTGACTCGAAGTCACCTGTCAACACAACACTAATGGAATGATTTTGACATTCAAATGGAAATGCTAAGAGCATTTGCGGCTTGTACGGACCACAAAAACGGTACTACTTGACTACCGAACCACCAGTTCTGGGTTCAAGCCCCGGTCGGGCCCATTCAAGCATATTTGTACTTGTTTCATGCTCTCTTTTTTTGCTTTTAATTTCTTAAGATTTTTTTTTGTCGGGTCAAATTTAACTGACTGAAAAACACGAAACCAGAACCAACGGAATAATAGAATAGTAAGCAAAACTTTTTAATTTTAGACCTTTAGGTAGGAACTGCCGGCTTTATAATTGAATGTGTTGCCTACTAACAGGCCATATAGCTTCGTGTCGGATCGTATCGGATTCGTGACAATCCTGCACGTACTGATCGCGAAACATTTCTAGCGACGCACGCGCATATTGTTGAACACACTCGTACTAAATATAGTACGAGTGTGTAATAATCGTGGTATAATAATACCACGATTAAACCAATACTATTCTGCGAAATAGATTCGTGGGGGAACCCTTAAATTCCTACTGCCGATTGAATTGCGGGGTCCCGGGTTAAAATCCTGGCCGGTAGATGCTCGTATGTTGGTATGGATGTTAAGTTGTGTGGTTTGTCTGTCGGTCAACAACACCTAGAAAATCCTAGTGTGTGTAAATGTTTATTTTTGGTGGTGAGTGAGAGACGGACAGACGGACAGCGAAGTCTTAGTAATAGGGTCCCGTTTTACCCTTTGGGTAGGTATGGAACCTTAAAATGAGGTTGTCTTCAGTGCCGTACGTTTTAGCGACTTCTCTCGTGTTGCTAAGCAACGCTGACCACTTACCATCAGATTATGATGCTTGCTCTGTTTGTTTTGGATCGTTAAAATTGTTTGGTTAAATTCATAGATGGATACCTAATCTAAGGTTAACTTACATATGATTGTATTGTAGCAATACACGTCTGCACTCTAAACACGTCAAGCACTGTGCATACAGAAATCAAGGTTACGCGTTTCAAACTTCCTGTAGGTACTAGAATTAGTCAAATAGAAGGCTTAACCTCAACATACGGGAAATGCTCTTAAGTCAATTTGCTTTGAGCTGCAATCGGTGTAGTGCTAATTTGAGATCAAGTTGCGTCGGCAGTACCTGGCAACAATTTTAAAAATAAACGCTAAAGGTTGAGTTTTTGTTTGAAAAATGGGGATGTACCTATTACTTTTTTTAGGGCACAGATATTTACTTTTCTTGATGCGGTGTAGTAGTTATGAATTCTTTTACATTATCAACGGGTGCATCCGTGGCACTACGTGTCAGTGACCCTGACACGAGTGATTTCACTTAGGCTTACGTATTTGGCAGATAAAATAAATAAAATAATAATAAATAAATACCATGGACATTCACACACGGCCATCTGACCCCAAATTAGGCGCGAACCTTTTCTATTGTCCTGAGTGGGATTCGAACCCACGACCCCTGGCGCAACAGGTAGGGTCACTACCGATTGCGCCAAAGGGCCTGTCAAAAAAATATTATTATATCTAGAATCTAGTTGAATGTGTTATTTTTAGAGCTCTCCACGTGTCTCCACTCACTACACAAATTCCCGAATTGACGACTCTGGCATAGTATAAAGAGTCTTCGCTCCGCTCTACCTTATACTATGACTCTGGTGCGCGGTGTAGAGTGGACCCTGACGGCCGAATCGCGGGTTCCGGCATGCCAGATATTTATTTCGCAGTTAAATTGTACTCGGGTAATGGGTGTGTTTTGTTTGTGTGTGTCTGCCACACGCAACACAGGCCTAGAGGGCGTGAATGTATTATTATTTTATTTTAATCTCAGTGCGGGATGTGTAAGATGTCAGCAAAGGTCGTCTACACAAGGACGGACTGCGTGCATTTGTGTAAAGCGTCATCATTAACATTTGCAGACCTAGCACGAACATTCCACATTACCTCGAGATTGCATCAAGGATCCACGGGTACGGTGCTCAATCAAAACCAATCTACAAGTAAATTAAAATAATGGTTCTCATTAGTAAATAGCATAATTCATTTCATTAGAAAGAAATTTGTTCGCTGCTTGATTACATAAATAGGCGATTACAGAATAAAATAGTTAATCAAAGACCATTACAATAAAATATTTCCTTTTGCACGCTATGGTATAATATTATACATTATATGGCTAGGGAAGGTTACAGACTTCTGTAGAGTCACGAAATTGTTTAAAGTATCTCGGTTTTGCTTTTGTGAGTATTTTATATCACAATATATATATATCACAATTATATATACAAATTGAAAAAAATAATTGGAGAGTGGAGACCATGACTCGAAAAACTGGTATTGGCGGTTTTACGTGGGTCGACAATTTAGGGATGAAGAAGACATAGGAAATCACTACATTCAAATGTAGTGATTTCCTATGTCTTCTTCACTTCTTCAAACACTGGAGAATAACCGAAGAAACTTAAATATTTTTCAGGCTGGTTGGTACTGGCAGGTAATACACGTATTGATGGTACTTTATAATTCATTCCAAATGTTCGTGTACATCATTAAAAAAATAATTGTAATTTCAACATCAACTGACACGAACACAATCATAATCGGGACAAGACAGGAGGTTAATTCTGAGTACTAATGCATTTGATAATCATTGTTTATCATTCGTTCAATTAGTAGTGGTGATAAATCAATTCAATTCGATTAATTAATTCATATGACAAAGTGCTTTCAAATGTCACAGTTCGATAATGTCCTCTACTAAATATCTGTTTTGTTATTTTGGCCTACTATTTGAATTATGTTTGACCCAAATGTGTACTCGTACAATACTTAGGTACTAGAATAGCTAAACTTAGGGTCAAAGTGTGTACGTACAATATACATAAACCACGACTTTATTTCACTAAAGGTGACTAGGCATATCAGAAATATATATAAAAGGAGAAGGTGACTGACTGACTGACTGACTGACATATCAACGCAGGGCCTAAACTATAAGGGCTAGAAACTTGAAATTTTGCACAGGGGTTCCTTTTATAACCTAGGGGAGCACTAAGAAAGGATTTTTGAAAATTCACCCCCTGAGGGTAAAACGGGGGTGCAAAGTTAGTATGAAACTTTGCCGTTTTTGAAGTTAGTGAATGTCTAATTCCACGCGAGCGAAGCTGCGGGCGTCCACTTGTCAGAAATATGCCTAGTCCCTAGTCAGTCGTTTTACTGTCAAGATGCTACATTACATACTCGTAGCTTAGCTTAGATTTAGCCTGCGGACTCTATAATCCGACGTTTCATTAACGATGCGCGACGTGTGCTGAGATTGCTCTTGAAATGTATTTCAATTTCAATGTGGATTACTAATGTAACGTATGTATTTATTTATATCTCACGTCTCGGAGATAGGGCAAGCAGCGGAGCACAGCAGTGTCGAAGGAGAAGATTTTTTAAAAGCTTTTATTTAACTTCACTCGTATGTATTTATGTATGTACTCGTATGTCCTGGAATCTTGCAATCAATAGTTATTTCACCCACTCCCACTGAAGCTATCGAGCTGAAATTTGACACACATATTTTGGTTCCGATGACAATGCATGAAAATATGTAAATAAAAATAAAAATAAAAATTTAAAAATAAAGCTTTTTTTAAAAAAAAAAAATTATTGTAATTAATTTTAAGTAATAAAAACTTATAGTGTTTATGGCTGGGTTGAAATGTCGGCCGGGGCAGATTCTTATTTCGCAGATAAATATATTTCATTCGACTATAAATACTATAACATAGTGTGTATTATTTATTGTTAGTTTAATGTGTTGTTTATTATTTATTTATTAATGAAAGTTATTTGACGCATGTATTCCACCAATCCGTTGGGGCAGCGTGGTGGAATTTGCTCTAGACCTCCCGCAGATGTCTGTGGGGGAGACCCGAGCCCAGCAGTGGGACGTCTATTGGTTGCAGCAGCAAGCTATCTCTATCTATAATGACTTAAAGACTTTATACCATAGTACGATTCTTCGGCAAAGATAGTAAACAAAATAATTTATTATGTAATTGAACTAGATTGCATGCATAATACGAGATAATCCTCGTATTATGCTGTAGTTATTTCAGCATAATTTAATAAATCTGATATCTAAGGACGTGTATTAGACGTAAATGCGTCGCTCGAAAGGCCGGCTTAAATTAACCAAGCTAATGGAATCGTGTAAGGAAAGATACAGTGACGACCGTGAAAGCCTCCTTATACGCCAGGAGTATTAGCATACCGCCAATACCACTTATACCGCAGAATACTTAATAGTATGCTTATATCTAGATATCTGACATTGATGCGGGCAAAATGCAATGAGATTCACATACTACTTGCTTGTAAGTCTCTATTTAATAAGTAGGAACATTCATAATAATATCACGCCTGTATTATTCCGAATTGGTAGGCAGAGGTGTGTAGTAGGTAGGTACACACCCACTTCAAAATATTGATTTAGTAACAAGGAAGCAATGATATTTTAAGAAAGATACGTCACGTTCATACTGCACGCACAACATAATCGTTCCGTGATACATACATACATATTTAATAACATTGTATATCTACACACACGCTATAAGTGCGACAGGAAATACACATAGTGTAAGAGTAAAAGATACAGCTATTTGTAATCAGTACCTACAGTTAGCGCGCGCGCTCACAATCCCAGGTCACAGCTCGACTGATGGCCGGTTTCTGAAGTCTTCAGTTATATTATCAACAGCTATTGAATCAATAAAGTTAAACGTAAGATATATGTCGGATAACTGTCACTGGGTTTCTGAACACGCGAAGAGCCTTCCATTAACTATGAATCCGATAACGAGTACCTTAAACTGCCACTAGATGGGTCTCTTCAAAAGATCAAGTTTAAAATAGATATTCATTGTAGTTTGTACCCTAGGAATAGTCTTATTTGTAAGAAATATTTTTTCCATAGTCAATAAGTAGTAACACCTTGTTTTATTTACCAAATATTGTAATTTGGTATTTATTAGCATCTGTGAATCATAGTCAAATGTGAACAATATCTACAATTCTAATGTATAAAACCGAAATTGTCAGTCACTTTTGACAAAGTCAAAAGTCAAAGTAAAATAATTTATTTCGATATTTCGATGTCCTTATTAGAACTCGTATTGATCTATTGTTATGTCCTACGAATAACTGTAAAATGTTTCACCGGGATTTCTAAACTAAAATTCAATACTATTTAACACGTACTTAGGCAATAATACCTTAAAAGTTTTTGTAATTTGTCATTAAAACGTCAAATAAAGTTAACGAACCGGTAAACGGCCATATTTCGTCAGTTAAGTTAATCTAACTATAAACGGAGTTTATCTTACATTGGGTTGTTCAGAAACACAATTTGAAAAGTTATCGAACCGATAGCGCTAATGAATAGATAAACTGCCGTCAAATGGACCTCAGAAACCGGGCATTAATGCATTGGTTACAAGTGACACCAATTAACGGTAAGCGTTTGGTGCGTTGATGGCGTATCTACCTCTAGTTATGTACACATAATATCATTGCAAGGAAGTAGATACATAATATGTTAACCTAGCTACAACCCGTAGACATCCCACTGCTGGGCACGAGTCTCACCCAAATACACAACTGCTAGAGGTCTAGTACATACTCCACCACACTGCTCTAATGCGTATTGAGGGGTTAGTGCTAAACTCAATGACAAATGTTCTCAAGCCACCCGAACAAAATTTAACGACGGCTTAAGTTCGTGTTCATCACGAATGTTTGTCCTGTCCTGAGTGGGATTCGAACCCACGATGGCGTAACAGGCAGGATCACTGCCGATGGCGCCAACGGGTCTCAATTGATTTGATTTGTTAAGAATAACCTCGCACAAAGACGTGTAGTATTTTATGAAGTGTTCTAAACAATGAGTCATGAGCCCTAATATGTTAAAGCATCCCCAAACCCACGAGTGCTTCAGAGGTCTTGAGTTACTTAATTTTCTTTAATAACCTCTAATCCTAAAAGAATTTCTTGTAAGGGATTATAAAGCTTTACAGTTACGTTAGCTCCATAATAATTCATGGAAACCAAGGAAGGTTTTCATTTACATGTCACGAGGGAGAAGTAATCCAAGACGATTTGAAAGACTTCAGGGTTTACTTTATCTATATAATAAAAATGAATCGCAAAATGTGTTGGTAAGCGCATAACTCAACAACGCCTGGACCAATTTGGCCAATTCTTTTTTTTAAATGTTCGTTGAAGTTCAAGGATGGTTTTTACGGCGAAAAAAATTTAAAAATTCATCCTCTAAAGGGGTAAAACGGGGGTGCAAAGTTAGTATGAAGCTTTGCCGTTTTTGAAGTTAGTGAATGTGTAACGCGAGCGAAGCTGCGGGCGTCCACTAGTCTATATAATAAAAATGAATCGCAAAATGTGTCGGTAAGCGCATAACTCAACAACGCCTGGACCAATTTGGCCAATTCTTTTTTTTAAATGTTCGTTGAAGTTCAAGGTTGGTTTTTACGGCGAGAAAAATTTGAAAATTCACCCCCTAATGGGGTAAAACGGGGGTGCAAAGTTAGTATGAAGCGTAACGCGAGCGAAGCTGCGGGCGTCCACTAGTTCTGAATAAAAGTACGAATTGCGGCATGCTCGTTTTGCTACCTTGTATCCATAAAAAGAAAATATACAAGAGTATAATTATAAAGTTATTACCAAAGAAAATTGTAAAAGGTACAGTGGTTTTCAAAGTTTACTGTAGAAAAGCGGTTTAATCTGGTTTACAAAGTTCAAATGGTACCGTTATTGCTATCTTGTAATGATGTTGCGAACTGTCCCGACAGACAAGCGGATCGTGGGTAAATCGATTACTTGCTGGTGTTGAAAAATAACGATTTACTTACTATCGCAACGAATGGTTTGCTTACACGTGTTTAGTACTTGTCATTTAAGGCTGAGATTGACATAATTCTTACAGTTCAAAGTCAAATTATTATTTATTAGACTTGGAACTGTAAAATAAATTCAGAAGCTGCAACGAGTATAATAATATTATTATAATAACAAACGTATCTATATAAAAAAATTGTAATAGATTAAAATATTGTTTTTTTTTTTATTAGAATCGCTTAATCTATAATACTGATACTGATGTCGGTTCTTTATTAGGTGGTATTATTATTTTAGGTCGCTGTTATGGCTGGTCTGAAAGTGTAGCGGCGTGGCGAGTACCTAGTACTAAATACTAATAGCAATCACTACTTACGTGTAAACTGTACTCACCTGTATTATTTCACCTGACATTGTTTTGTTAGTCCACACAATTGTGTTACGGGTTACGGAATTCATGTACTCCTGGGAAAATTGTCGTAACGTGAGTATGCGTATTGCGTGTTACGAAGACCTAGATTGAAAACAGTTTTCATGGTCTAAGATTTCACATGGCTTTAAAGTATCATTCGTCTGTCTAGGATACCTTTTTTTTTTTTTTTCCGAGGGGGAAATCTTCCAAAGATCCCCGACCTCTCTGGGGGAAGAGGCCGGGGTATGTGAGATTTCTACTCACTAAAACCCCCTCGGCAGCACATCTAAGGAGGCTCCGGGATCTCCTACGGAACGCAGGAGAGGATACCTGCTGCTGCGACCCATACGCGTCCCACTGCTGGGCACGGGTCTCCCCCACAGACACAGCTGCGGGAGGTCTAGAGCATACTCCAACACGCTGCTCCAACGCCGAATGTTGGAGGGGGCCAATCCAGTGCCGAATGTTCTCAAGCCACCCGAACGTCTTCGACAAGGCTTGACGAATGTTTCCACCTTTGAAAACAACCGGGACCGACGGCTTAACGTGCCCTCCGAAGCACGGTAGCATCCAGGAAATTTTTGCCGCTAGACCATCCACAAACCGCGATCGAAAGAGTTAGCAACCGCGCCCGTCGTTGCTAACTCTTTCGATCATATTGAATCGACGCGAGCCATTAGGCTATGGACGCTTGCTATACTGCTTTAGTAGCCTAATGGCTACCATTACCTTAATTACCTTGACAGATTGGTGTAACGCATTGGTTACAGCTCGATCGGTCAGAAGGTAATCATTGCAGTAATTAGATCAGTTGGTCAGGTAGGTACACATTAATTCAAACGATAAGCGTGACAATGCAACTCACACAATACAATACAATAAGGTAATTACCTAATGATCAAACGTACGTGATTCCTGACTGCGAACGAAAGTCACTTTCGTCACGTTTTGAAAGTTGTAACACATGTAATTGAGTTGTGAGAAAAATTTATTTCCAAAAAAAAAAGTTGTTGCACTAATTTCGTGAGAACTAAATTAGGGTTACTAATTTCAGAATACAAAATAAACTGTATTCTGAGGAGCAAAACCGGGGCATTTCCTAGCCATAAAAACTGACATCTGACTGTACTCACTGTACTTGTGTTTGTGAGCCTATAAGTTCTTAATCTATCTGCCATTATAAGCAGATAATATGTCTCGTCTCGAGCCGGGTTCTCAGTGTTGTAAAATTGGGCATATAAACATTTAGAAATGAAAGCGGTGACAGCCCAGTGGCTACCGAACTCACCTCTCACTCGAGTGGTCCGGGTTCAAACCCAAGCGGCACGCACCAATGACTGTTCTAAGTTATGTGCGATTTAAGAAATTAAATGTCACTTTCTATAACCGTGAAGGACACATCGTGAGGAAACCTGCATGCCTAAGAGTTCATCATAATGTTCTCGAAGGCATGTGAAGTCTGCCAATCGGCACTTGGCTAGCGTGGTGGCCTAAGGCCTAATCCCTCCCATTCTGAGAGATGTGCCCAACAGTGGGAAAAGAAAGGGTTGTGATGATGATAATGATAATGATGATTTAAAAATTCATTTCTAAATCATAGAAAAGACATTATTACGTGCAAAGTTTTGATTGAACCCAGACCTCTCGCGCCGTATACGTGGTAATCCACTGGGCTATCACCGCTACACGTGACTACAGGCTCAATACTCAATGCAATCGCTAGTTCATCGGATGTTTACGTCTCCGCGCCGAGCGCAGCGAAGTTCAAAGAAATCATGGCGGTTAATTAACTTTCCAGAGTTTAATGTATCACTTTTATGCTGCTTTTATGTTTCAATTAGAAGTCAAGATATTATTCAGATACCTGCTTTTAGTACTAGTAAGTCCTGGAAAAGTCGAAAGACGGATAGAAGATGAATATACTTACAAATATTTGTACATTATTAACGAAGCAAGTTAACAATGTACAAGAACAAATAACATTTTGCCCAAGCTACAAACCAACAAATCAGTTGCAAATCGGAATTTAAACACGACCAAGTGTTCGTTTTTAGGGTTACGTATCCAAAGAGTGAAAAACGGAACTCTGCCTCACGTGTTCGTCTGACTGTTTTAGGGCTCTATCTCTAGAACGGAAATAGGTAGAGACCTGAAATTTTCACAGAATGCGTTTTACTGTAGGTATCTGCTATCACAACAAATAATAAAAAAGAAAAAAAGATGGATTCCAAACGGTCCTCATACAAAAAACCTTTAAAAATTGGCCAAAAATGGCTAAAACCATTTCTATGTTTTTCTTTGGATTTGTGTAGATATCTGATGAAGTAGTAGTGTAGATACCTATAGCATTATAGGTACACTTGAAGTACCTACGTGTCATTAAAGCATCTCTAACGACAAATAATGAAAAGGCAGTAGTTAAATGTATTCCCAAGGGGCCATAAGCACATGTAGTTGGTAGGTACTAAGTTAAACTAAGTCTTACCAAGCCTTCACCACTTCTTCACTAGCCCGCTGAATCAAGCATTGTTTACCTGTAAAAAACAAAAAAATATTAATCCTTCTGAGCATTGTTTCAATAAAGGAGTACCTTCAGATCCCTACAAACATCCTACAAAGCGTTATCTTCATGTTTTAGTTTATAGATAAGGAATGCTTTTTTTTCTGTTTCTTCGTAAGTAATTTCAATTAAGAAGAGTTACGTCTAACTTCAGTCCATAGGATAGCGTATTAATACATATTACATACTGTGAAGAAACCTGAAGTAATAAAAACCGGCCAAGTGCGAGTCGGACTCGCGCACTAAGGGTTCCGTACCATTATGTATAAAAACGGCAAAAAAAAATCGGTTTGGGAGCCCCTCTCAAAATTTTTATTTTTTCTGTTTTTTAGTATTTGTTGTTATAACGGCAATAGAAATACATTATCTGTGAAAATTTCAACTGTCTAACTATCACGGTTCATGAGATACAGCCTGGTGACAGACCAACAGACGGACAGCGGAGGCTTAGTGGTAAGATCCTATTTTACCCATTGGGTACGGAACCCTAAAAAAGCAATAAGACGTATTAAACGTTGCGTTTCCGTATTGCTGCTATTGCTTATCTATAATTTAAACAGTTACCGGATCTACATAAATTAATCATTAAATAACAACATGAATATTAATATTAATTACCTACGTAACAATAACCTAATTCTGTTATGACTATAAAACGGTGAGCTGAGTGAAAACGCATAAAAACAAAATAGCTGAAAAGTGCTGAACAGTGACGAATCTATGCTGTTATGTCATAGATAAGACCATTTGAAAATGTTTGTATAACAATTTGAACCGTGGCAATTTGTATTTAATTTTTTACTTGGTCTTGCCAAATAGCCTCCAAGGTTTTATATGAATACCATCCATTGATTTAACATAACTTTAAATCAAATTGGTCTGTGAATTAAAAAAAAAAACATTTAGTCACTTTATACCTGAAGGTAAAATAACATGAAACAGTCAGGCCATTTTATCAATAGGTAGGTACCTACCATCCGTTGTAGGCTCATAATAATAATTAAAAAAACATGATATAAACATGTAGAAATTAAATTAAGTATGTATTATTAGCTCATAATCTTTCTTTTCAAGCCCATTTTCTATTCCCACTTGATTTATAAATAACTAGTGGAAGACCGCAGCTTCGCTCGCGTTGAATTAGACATAATAATAAATTCCTCTTAACGCGTTAACTTTAGCTCCACACATTTGTAATGAATCCACAACACTTTTTTCCAATTAAAAAGTAGCCAATGTCCTTACTCAGGCTCTAGACTATCAGTGTACCAAATTTCATTCAAACGGTTTAGTAGTTTTGGCGTGAAAGCGAGACAGACAGACAGTTACTTTCGCATTTATAATATTAGTATTGATAAGAATATAAATTTTCGTCAGGCAAGAAACCAAACGACCTTAAGTAAACCCACATAAGTCACGTGTGCTTTAAGAACTTTTATATTCCTTAATTTGGCTTCAAACGTTTTTTAAGCAAACCATGCAAACAAGTTAATTTATTCATCAAGCACGCTCGTGATATCATGAGAGCTTGTTTTTTGGTCCATTTAAATCCTGTTTAGTGTCGTGACCAGTAAGTCGTCATCATCACTTCATACTTATTCGTAAATATGTACTTCTTATGCATCTAAAGATCGATCAAATGTAATTTTATTCGGAATCGGCTTCCTTAATACCGGGCCTTCCTAGGGGGAGGTACTCATCTTCCAATAAATAATTTTCTATTAAACAAAATTTCGATTTTTTGTTTATTTATTATTATAAATGTGCACAATCACTTTACACATATCCGCAGTGTGTAAACTGTGCTTTGGAACTGACTAAACCAGTTGTCGACTGGCAACAAAGCAAATTGTAAACAGGGCATGTATCAGGTTAGTTGCGAAAATTATCCAATTAAAGCAAAACGACATAGAACTAGTCTGTGGAGACATTGACCGACTTGCGCTTACATAACTGTCCGACACGTTGGTAAACGCATTGAGTTAGTGACACGAGGTTTGTGCGAAGATCAAAATAGGTGGTAGAGCCTATAGGGAACCAAATAGCTTTTATATGAAACCTAGTAACATTTCAGCCGTGTAATATTTGTTTTAAAGCAATTATGGTCCGGTTGGAAAGCGAACATCTCGTTGAAAGATACATACAAACTAATAAAAGCGTGTTATTTAATCTGTATCTGTTTGTCTGATCATCTGTTGAACTGTCTCCTCTCGAAATGAGATAAATACGATACATTCCACCGTGCTGGAAAAGTGCGTAATGCTTTACTTTACATAAATCTTTGACAAAAATCTGCATGGCTATTTCCTCAGCCAAATAAATTGGCTAGTGATGGGTTTTTATGGTGACGTAAATCGTTTTTTGTTTGTTTACATATACGACAACAGATTTAAATATTATCAATCAAATACGTGTAGGTTTTATATAAGAAGCTACATTTTAGAACAACAATTTTTTTAATTTAAAAACATTGTACCAACTCTGACATCACTTGTTAAGATTACCTACCTAGTCTAATTCGTCCCACTGGATCTCGGATGTCTACAAAGACCAACTTATTACCTGTTTTTTTAATAGTGACTACACTATAGTGTATTCATAGTTGAAGTTACCGGCTTACTCACGTGTGATTTAATTCGGAAATAGTCCGACTAGTTTCGATCTATTACGATGATCATCTTCAGGAGTGAACGCGCTCGCGGCGGGCACGGCGTACGTGTGTAACTTCAACTATGAATATAGACACTCACGAATCGTTCAGCACTAGTGTAGTTAATTGGCAGAAATAATATAGGTATGTTTGCAATAGGTACACAATCTGACCCATGCCAAAGAATAGATAATTACCATTATGATAGTACTGAACTCAATTCCCCTTGCTTAGTAAATACTGGACAAATGGTCGATTGATGTCGCGATCATCACGATTCATGCTCATGATCTCAAATCAAGAAATAAACCTTTTCCTTCCGTCTCGCTTATTGCCAGAATACTTTATAATAATGTTTAGCACGCAAAACAATAATGTTTATTTGGCAAATGATAAGAGATTTATAAGCAAAACGTGATTGAAGAAGCAAACACGTGTTCGCACACGATCCGGAATTTTTCCTGACGAAAAAACGCATGAGACCACGGTATAACCTTAAAGTGTATTTAATTGTTAGTATTTAGTGGTTAGTATTATTTAATATTTTTGTAATTGAATTTCGTAAGGTGCGTTTTTTATGTACAAACTACATAGGGCACAATGAAAGTTCTGTGCTGTTGGCCGCTTATAAATGTTTGAATTTCGAATGTTATTTTTAAAAAATGGAATGAACGCGAAAAGATTTTAGGGCGATGATTTTTTATTAATATGATTTTAAAAGTTCAATGACTCCGCAAGACTGCACTGCTCGTGGCCGTATTCTCTCCATGATTAAATTCGTGAAGGTCGGCCCTCAACTGCGAACACTAAGGAAAATGTGGCAACTGTCAGGCAACTAATTGAAGAAAACCGGCGTACCACCTATGAGGAGATTCCAGGACATTCGGGGATTGGTATGAGCCAACATGCTCGACATGCGGTTAACTACTAACCCTTCAACCAATCCGTACTGGAGCAGCGTGGTGTGTGTTTCTACAGCCAACAGCGGGACGTCTATAGCTGCGTCCACACCGGGCACATGGGCTCGCGTGGCAGCCTCGGCGAGCCAATGCCTCGGGGTTGTCCGGGCGCACGTTGCCTCGGCCGAGCGTGCTCGGCGTCGAGCCGTCGTCTGTCGGTAAACGGGACGCGCTCAAAGACCCCAGTGTGTGCTGTGTGTTGTATGTTGACGGCGGATTTGGCTCGCGAGCGCTATTTTTACTGCTTTTTACTATTTACTACCTACTTATTTCCGTATTGATTGCGACGCTCATAAAGTTTTTAAATCCACGAGCGATCCAATTCCTTTTTTTAAGAAAAATAGCTGTAGCAGAAATTGCAGTCCATTACTACTACTGTCCATTTTGGATGGATTGGCCTGCCTCGCGAGGCTCTGTGCTTCCGGGGTGCATTGCGAGGCTGCCGCGCGAGCCCATGTGCCCGGTGTGGACGCAGCTATTGGGTTGTAGCTATTCGTTATCATATCTGTACGCTATGTAAGTTCCACGTGGGTTCTAATAAGCCCGCATACGTAACTATCACGTCAAGGACGCCTTTCACTGTCACGCGGATGGATTGGTTCGGCGAGTAGACATGTGTGGCAAGGTCGTGCCGGGTTTGATTTCCGTAAAAATTAGATGTTAATCAATTGTATTATTTTTTTGTTAAGTATCTGTCTATATCTATCATTACACTTTTGACTGTTGATTTATGAGTAGAAGTCCTTTAGGTTTCTTGGGATAGCTTTTAATCTTTATTTTATAGGTACCTGTAAGATAGTGCATGAAAATGCACCAACTATCCACTGACGCCCATGACAACTTGTTATTATTTAATTTGACGTAGGTAATTAATTTTATACATTTTATACATATTACATCATACACTATTTGCTTATGACCAAATGTGATATTATTGGTGATGGTGAATGATTGGAATTCAATAATGTGATAATGGTTTTGGTAATGTGGTTCCTAAAATACCAACACTTAAGCTATTGATGTGATTTTAACCTTATCTGCCTTACCTCAGCAAGAAATACGACATAGCACGTGCAAATCTATTTAAAAAAGTAAGGAGGTCATCAATTTGTCTAAATTTTTTTAAAATTATATTTAAAACTTAAGGGTCGTCGTCCCGCAGTTGGAGGTCCCCTAACGTACAATAATGTGTGCTTTGTAAAAAATGTTATCGAACACTGCAATCAACCGGACATCTCAATATAAAAATAAATAAATATCATGGACATGGTGCTCGTCACACGAATGTTTGTCCTGAGTGGAATTCGAACCCACGACCCCTGGCGCAACAGGCAGGGTCACTACCGATTGCGCCAAAGAGCCCGTCAAACATAACTAACATGGTCAGCGATGTACGTGTTAATATGAATACAGAAGGACTATGTACAGATTCTACAGCTCTAGGTACCAAGCTACATAATAATATAATATTAAATACAATTTTCATACACATAATTCATGTAATTTACTTGAGAATTTAATCATGTCTATAATTCCGATGACTGCGTGGTGCGCCGGCCGTGACGTATTAATGATTTCAGGTAGGTATGTAACTATGAATGTAATGTTAAAATGTGGATATTTTATTTTTTGTGCTTATGTGTTTAACGAACAAGTACCTACTATTTCCACTAGCTAATTAAGGATGCCGTCACAAATTTCTAAACTTGTAAGTACGCCGCGGACTGAAAAAGGTTGGGAACCCCTGGATTAGAGCATATATGAAAATTAAGTAATTTTAAATGTATCTAGTAGAATTTCGTTATCATCATAACCCTTTCTTTGTCCCACTGTTGGGCACGGGTCTCCTCTGAGAGGAGGGATTAGGCATTAGTCCACCACGCTGGCAAGTGCGGATTGGCAGACTTCACATTCCTTCGAGAACATTAGAAGACCTCTGGCATGCAGGTTTCCTCACGATGTGTCCTTCACCGTTACAGCAAGTGACATTTAATTTCTCAAATCGCATATAACTTTTAAACACAAACACACTTCTGTGTGTGTCTCAATTCTTTGAGAACCTCTTCTTTTTTGGAAGTCAGAAGAAGTAAATGCAAATGGATTAACCCTGTAATGTTCGAATCAGACCAACTGAACAAGATTGCAGGTCATAACAAGACGTGGGATGTTGTAATATCTTTAACCCAACAAAGCTCACGAGTGGTTCTCCCTTAAAGGAAAGATATGACGGATGTGTCTTTCACACATCGCATTAGTATTGACACGGTTGGATAATGAGCACAATGAAGATGTCTCGCGTGACAAAGGAACAGTTTCGTCATTTCATTTTACGTTTTGTATAGCGTATAGGCCGAGGCACCGATATCTGATAACTGCTCTGGTTCAACTTAAATTTTTTCAAGTCGTGATAAGAAATTATGTATCGGCTGTTATTTATTTATGGTTAAACTAGTGGACGCCCGCAGCTTCGCTCGCGTGGAATTAGACATTCACTAACTACAAAAACGGCAAAGTTTCATAGTAACTTTGCACCCCCGTTTTACCCCCTTAGAGGGTGCATTTTCAAAAATCCTTTCTTTGTGCTCCCCTACGTTATAAAAGGAACCCCTGTGCAAAATTTCAAGTTTCTAACCCTTATAGTTTAGGCCTTGCGTTGATATGTCAGTCAGTCAGTCAGTCAGTCAGTCAGTTAACCTCAAGCTGGACTGGAGATTTTACTACTTCTATTACTTGTGTACTATTGTGTACCAATGCATCTATTATACTATTTCTTCTTAATTTTTGTATTTGAATGAATGAATGAATGAATTTTTCAGTCAAGCCGGCAGTTTATCTCATAAATGACTTCAAAATATTACCTACATGAATAAACGCCCATTTCAAAACGGAATTCGGTCTGATTAATTTGAAACTTTACACGGGCAGATGACAAGGAAATATTTAAAAAAAAATCTACATAGTTCGGTTATCTACAATAGCGTGTTAATAACAATAATTTAGTTTACACCTACTTAGTAATATTATTATAGCCAATGTCACTCGATGATCTTTCAGCAGCTTTCTAATGGAGGTTTTTCAAATCGGTCCAGTAGTTTTTGTGTGAAAACATTACAAACAAATGTTTCCTCTTTATAATTATAGAAGTATAGATGTTGTTATGTTTATTATTGGGATTACAAATTATTTCTGAAGCTTATTACGTATGATATAGAACGAATGCAATAAAACATAACAATGAAACAAGTAAAATATAACAATCTCGGTTACAAAGTAATATTTAATTGAACCTAAGTATTGGTACTGAATGGTAATAATGCGTGTAGTGTAGTGTAACTACACTTGAGAATTGGAATCGATTTCTCATCTTTATTAACGATAAATTACGTATTACTCTGAGATGTTATGACTTGACATTTAATTATGCCGTTATTATGCCGCTCAACAACACGTGCTCATCACCCTTAAGGAAACGCATGACGGATGTATCTCTTACGCATCAAATTATCATTCCCGGCGCACGGATCACGGTATGGGAATATCAATACGTTTTTACGTCTATTGATACCGCTTTTGATATCATAACTTCTGTTTGCATACAGTTTGTAATAAACAGTTTGTAATAAACCGTTGGCGCAATCGGTAGTGACCCTGTCTGTTGCGCCAAAGGTCGTGGGTTCGAATCCCACTCAGGACAAATATTCGTGTGACGAACACTTGTATTTGTTCTGTGTCTGGATGTCAATATTATCTATTTAAGTATGTATTTAAGAATGTAATAAAAATATCTATGTATGTATATCAGTCTCTGACACCCATAACACAGGCTCGCGCCTACTTTGGGGTCAGATGGCCGTGTGTGAGAATGTCCAAGATATTTATTTATTATTATTATTAACTAGTGGACGCCCGAAGCTTCGCTCGCGTAGAATTAGATCCATTAACGACGTCTGCCCGCGTTTGGGTTGCCCACTTGACTTACTAACTTTGCACCTCCGTTTTAACCCCTTACGGGGTGAATTTTCAAAAATCCTTTCTTAGTGCTCCCCTACGTTATAAAAGGAACCCCTGTGCAAAATTTCAAGTTTCTAACCCTTTTAGTTTAGGCCCTGCGTTGATATGTCATTCATTCAGTCAGTCAGCTTCTCCTTTTATTTTAATCTCTTTATAGATTAATGTAAAATTCGAAATTCAAAATTCAAATAGGTGTTTTATTTTCCTACAAGTCGACTGCCGTAACTGGGTAAGCGTAAGAAAGATAAAACACACTATGGATAAATGGCTACCCACATTACGTCTAACTCATTAAACGGCTATTAATTCTTAATCGCCTGTTAGTGGTAATAGACCGCGATGAGGTTATTACGTCCAATAGGCTGCAATTAGCCTATCAATAGCCTTTACGCGGTTGATGAAATATTCAATGACAGGTAGTGTACTGGTAGGTGTTCGTACTTATTTATATCTAAGTTAAAAAGTAACACAACATTTTGTGTTTTACAACGTTCGAAAAGAGATTTTACATATAAGTAGGTACATACGAGGACCTTTTCATTAAAAATATCGGATCCACTTTTTTGGTTACGAAAATCGCAAATATCAAAGTAACATGACACCGAGTGACATCACGCCTGTGTTTCCGAAGGTGTAGGGGAAAGGAACCAAACATAGAATAGTACCCCAAATACGGAATCTAACCTGTATTGCGATAGGATATACGACAACATTCCATATTAGGGGTACTATTCCATATTTGGTTACTTTCCTGTATTATTATTTTATTATACACCCACTTTTAACCATGTTACAGGTCCCATGTAAGGTGGTGTGCCTATATTTATACACTGGGCACAAATCCAGACTCCAAGCTACGAGACATTTCAAAATAAAAACCCCAATAACACTTTGCCCGTTCCGATGGTCGAACCCAGGACCTTAGCCCAGGAACGCTCAGCAGACGACTCAGCGAGCGACCACTAGACCAGCGAGGCAATGTTTAAACACGGATTATAAGGATACTAAATAAAATGGAAGTCACACAGATTCTCGCTTACACATGCGATAACAATGAAGCTACACCTGTTTTGATGTCACAAAGAGAACTGCATCTGCAGATAGGTATTGATATGTTACTGACTTCTTCAACCTCGTAGGGCAAATAAATACAATACTTTATTGAACCAGTTGTTAGAATGGATATTTTCTATAACAACAAAACCCATGGGAAATGATTTGTATTAAAACAAACTGATGCATTTGAATAACGTATTATATATATATATACAGGGTGTCCCAGAATGAATGGATAATCCTTGAGCCCCGCACAGAACAGCTCTCCAGCGCTTAGAAAAAAAAATAAAAAAAAAAAATTCCAAGTGATACCCAAAATATGATTTTTTTTAGAAAAACATACGTTATTTTAGCTTCACTTCACATTAATTTACACAACTGCCACAAATTAATGATATTTTTGGCGTTTTTGGTGTCATTTTATTCCTGATAGACTATACTACTAGAAATACATCAAATAATATAAGTATCTGTGATACTTTTTTTATAAAAAAAATAAGAACTTGAATTTTTAACATGAAATTTGATACCAAAATAATTTTGACATAGTTTGAGAGTGTTTCATGTAAAAAAAAAGTATGAAAACGTAAGTGTCCAGCTATTTTAAAAACATGCGCAGTTAATACAGATTAAATAATGGTATAATACATCATTTTATCTAATACTACTACGAAGTTATTGCTATTGAGAAGCAAAACGAGTAAATACGACTAAAATTAAAAAGTTAATGTCTTAATACATTTTAATAATAATAAAACATTTCAGGTGTCGCTGCGACCCATAGACGTCCCACTGCTGGGCACGGGTCTCCCCCACAGACACTGCTGCTGCGGGAGGTCCAGAGCATACTCCACCACGCTGCTCCAATGCGGATTGGTGGAGGGGTTAGTGGCCAACCCAGTGTCGAATGTTCTCAAGCCACCCGAAGGTCTTCGACAAGGCTTAACGACTGTTTCCAGCATTGAAAACAACCGGGACCGACGGCTTTACGTGCCCTCCGAAGCACGGTAGCGTCCGTGAAATTTTGCCACTAGCGCTCACCTATCCACAAACCGACCGCGCCCGTCGTTGCTTAACTCTTTCGGTCACATTGAATCGACGCGAGCCATTGGGCTATGGACGCTACATTTCAGGTGTACATTACATCAATCTTTATTCACAACAGGTGTTCAAATTGTCTGCCACCGATTCTAATACACGCTCGACATCTTCTTTTATAGGCTCTACTAAGAAACCGTGCGTAGAGTCATTCATTTATTTTTGAAGCGGCCTCTTGAACACGGCTGCGTAATTCCTCATTTGAAATTGTTTTCGAGTACACTTCTTCCTTTTGACAGCCCCAGTAAAAAACATCCCGACAGTTTAAATCTAGAGATCGAGGAGGCCACAGAATAGGACCCAAACGACCAATCCATTTGTTTGGATACGTGGCATTTAAATAAGCCCGGACGTTTGTACCATAATATGCAGGGCAGCCATCATTCTGTAACCAATGGGATTCCATTACCTCCTACGAAACAGTCGTTAAGCCTTGTCGAAGACCTTCGGGTGGCTTGAGAACATTCGACACTGGGTTGGCCACTAACCCTTCCACCAATCCGCATTGGAGCAGCGTGATGGAGTATGCTCTGGACCTCCCGCAGCAGCAGTGTCTGTGGAGGAGACCCGTGCCCAGCAGTGGGACGTCTATGGGTCGCAGCGACACCTGAAATGTTTTATTATTATTAAAATGTATTAAGACATTAACTTTTTAATTTTAGTCGTATTTACTCGTTTTGCATCTCAATAGCAATAACTTCGTAGTAGTATTAGATAAAATGATGTATTATACCATTATTTAATCTGTATTAACTGCGCATGTTTTTAAAATAGCTGGACACTTACGTTTTCATACTTTTTTTTTACATGAAACACTCTCAAACTATGTCAAAATTATTTTGGTATCAAATTTCATGTTAAAAATTCAAGTTCTTATTTTTTTTATAAAAAAAGTATCACAGATACTTATATTATTTGATGTATTTCTAGTAGTATAGTCTATCAGGAATAAAATGACACCAAAAACGCAAAAAATATCATTAATTTGTGGCAGTTGTGTAAATTAATGTGAAGTGAAGCTAAAATAACGTATGTTTTTCTAAAAAAAATCATATTTTGGGTATCACTTGGAATTTTTTTTTTTTGATATTTTTTTCTAAGCGCTGGAGAGCTGTTCTGTGCGGGGCTCAAGGATTATCCATTCATTCTGGGACACCCTGTATATATATATATATATATATACGTATAATAACTATATTCTTTGGTATACAGGCTGAATTGCATGAGAAGATATACATGATTTAATATTCAACTACCGTCTACCATTGAAGTATGTTATAACTTGTATCGTTCAATGTTAGAGGAAATTAGGAATTCAAGACGGCGTTAGCAAAGGAATAACGAGGAAATGGCCTTTTTATAAACATTACGATCAATACATATGTTAAATGTACATATAAGTACAGTGTACATAAATAAGAAATAATATAAATCAAAACAAAGACCAAGATACCCAAACACGGGTAAATAAGGGATATAATATATAATATAATAAACAACTCAAGTTTGAAAAGGCACTTAAGTAAATAATTGAGCCGGTTCACGTATCTTGGGGACTTTATCTTGAATCATCTAATCCTGATCTTGATCCTGATCTAAGTTCGGTTATTAATACAATCATAGAATTCCTGTGTCGCGAATGTTATGGACAAATACATTAAATAGAAAGAACTACGAATCTATAATATATTAGTTAGATAACGAACTAATTCGGTAGACTGATTATGCCAGGCAATCATAAATGAAGTTTGAACGAATAAATGTGTTATGTAGAAGTAAATGCAAGTTAAATTGAATAAGCTTTATGTATAACGATTCAATTACAGAAGAGAGAAGGGAATGCAAATAAAAATGTAGCGTCTTAAACTAACGCAATGAACTTACTGAAGAGAGTAGAAAGAATACAAAAAAGGTACAACGCCAAGCCGTTAACGGTTAACCTACAAACTTATTTGGCAACAAGTTAAACAAGAAGGCAACACAACAAAAGAAAGATTAACACAACACATAAAATGACGTTGTTGTAGCAACCCAAATCCTTTGCAACGACTCAAGCAACCTCTTTCTTCTGAGATGAATAAAAATACAGTAAAAACATGTCAGCAATGTGGAGGAAGCTCATTAGTATGCAGATACCGTCCTACCCTCACCTCACGTACTGTGTGGGTTTCACACACTACTTTTGACGGCGATTTGGCGATAACTCGCTCAAAACACCCGGCGGAGGACGGTCGCGGTCTGGTTGAGGATGGAATGCTAGTGGCAATACACGGGCGCTTCAGGACTTCTGAGGGCATGTTAAGCTGTCGGTCCCGGTTGTTTTCAATTATCAAATTTGGCCCATTGTTAGCTGCGCCAGGGATCGTGGATTCGAATCCAACTCAGGAAAAACATTCGCTTGACGAATATTTTTGTTTTTGTTCTGGGTTTGGAATTTAAACTCTTTTGCAAAAAAAACGGGCACTTTTGATTTATTCGAGTACTTTTAGTATCAACAGTTGTAAAAAGGATTTGAAACAATAAAATAAAATAAAATGTAATTTACTGATGTAATAACACTTTTGTTTGGTAATTAAGTCGATCTAAATTTGTTTTATTTTGATTTTTAGGAAATTACTCATTTTGGCAAAAAAAATAAGGTAACTTAAATTGACTTTCTCCTTTATTTACTAAAAATTACACACAATAAAATAAAAAATTAATATCGAGTGTGGCCTCCTCTGGCTGAAGTAACTGCTGCAATTCTTCGTGGCATGCTTAGGACGAGGTTTTTTATGACTTCTTGGGGAATACGCTCCCATTGGGCCGTAATAGCAATTTTGAGCTCCCGGATGTTCTGTGGGGCTGGGTGTACAGCTCTAACACGTCGTTTTAGATAGTCCCATAGATGCTCAATGGGATTGAGGTCGGGACTTCGTGCTGGCCAATCTAAACGGCGGATCCCGACTTCACTTAAGTAAGCGTCTACGTCGGCCGCTCGGTGTGCTCGAGCATTGTCGTCCATAAACACAGCAGCACTTCCTGTAACAGCTAACGCTGGTTGTGCATGAGGAATTAGGAGTTCCGTGATATAGCGTTGTGCATTGAGAGATCCATTTTCTACGAAAACTAACTCTGTACGATCTTCAGAAGTTATGCCAGCCCAAAACATGATAGAGCCCCCACCGTACGGCGTAATTTCTTCAAAACATACCGCTGAATAACGCTCTCCTGGTCTTCTAAGCACTTTACGACGTCGGTCCTCACCAAATAAAGAGATTCTGGCTTCATCAGAAAATAGAACCTTGCTCCACTCTACATCGGTCCAAGTCGCACAATTTTGGGAAAATCTTAACCTTGCAATACGGTGCCCCCGGAGTAATTTAGGACCCCTAGCTGGTCTTCGACTATGTATATCTACTTCTAGAAGTCTCCTCCTGACAGTCCATATGCTAACACTAACACTTCTAACATCTTCAAGATTGTTTTTTAAGTTATTGTAGGTAGACTTCCGATTTCGTAAAGCTTGGCTCACAATATATCGATCGTCCCTGGGCTCAGTACATCGTTTTCTTCCTGATCCCGGTCTTCTTCTCAAAGAACCGGTTTCTTGAAACCTAGTCCAGGTCCTCTGAACAGTGGAACGACTGACACCAAACCGTTCCGATACATAACATTGACTAAAGCCTTCTTGAAGAAGAGTCACTATATTACTAGCGATAATTATCTTGTCCGCCATGTTACAGTATAAAATTTTTCACGAAAAACTAATTTAAACAATTTTACATCAACATCAATTCATTAAAATTACAAAAAACCGTGTTTTACTTATTTTTAGCACAAAATCTAAACACAAACTGCAGCCAGGGTGTTTGCAGTTAAAAAAAACCTACTCGGAAGCATAGACAATAGATATTTGGAAAACCAATCAAATTTAGGATGTATAGAAACACGTAGACTTTGTTTGCTGCGACATGATATTAAATATTGTCAGGTTATACTGATTTTCATTCTAAAATTAGACAAAAGATGGTACTAATCTACACAAGTAATGACGTTTTTCAATTCAGTGTTACCAATGGTTGTCCATTTATTTTATATATTTTGATCTGGTAACATCAAGTCAGATTTATAAAACAAAACATTATGTACTAAATAAACCATAATTAGTAATATTAAGTTCAGAAAATGGGTCCAGCAATTTTAAATATTGTAATTTAAATATTGATATTCCATAATTACTGTCGTTGAATTGTAGGAATGGACTGTACAAACGCCATTTAGTTAAATTTAAAATGAAAATTCAAATGTCACATGTCAAATGTGTCATTTATTTCAATAATATTAATTGTAAATAAATGCATTTTCACTGCTTTTTACGATTTTTCCACCTCACGACGTGATAAATAGGATTCCGAAGCCCCGCATGTACGTCTACTTACGAATAATAATATGTAATACTTATTAATATCGATGTCGTCAAAATCTAGTTCCGAAGCATAACTGGACTTCTGTTCATCACTTAAATTGAAGAACAGTTTGAGAAGAATGAAGAATGATTTGAATCCTGTGCATGAGTCGAGTCAGGTTCATAATTTTCCTCAGGTGAATGAAGACTGCTTAAATTATTTATAAGTAGTGCTGCTTCAAAAGTGACTTCATATCTTGTACAGGATGGAGAAGTATCCTATTCCAGAGGCTTCGAATGCAGCCAAAGAAATTTTAAACATGAATGAATGTTGTGTTCTCTGACAATTTCAGGGCCTTTTTTAATTCTTTGTAAACATTGGTGTTTTACCTACGCTTTGTGTTACTGTAGCAATATAAATTAAACAATAAATTATCGTATAAAATTACAGTCTTCTTATTTTTATAAAATAGGATTAGTTACTAATGCTCTAAAAGATGGCATATTGTATTTGATCTTAATGAATTAAGAGCTAACTAATTCTATTCTAATTGAAACATTAAAAGAAAATTTAAATTAAAGGTGCCAAGGTGCAGAAAAATGCATGAAGTTTTCCAAATTAAAAAACAGATGGCGTCACATTCATGGGCCATGCACAAGCCTTGAGCGCGGACTCTATTTCAGTTATATAAAATGTACTCTGTGACTGCAGCAAATGCTCGAATCGAAAAGAATATTTTTAAATACCTTTGAAATTTTCAATTTGGAACATTTTATTTAACATGCCAGTACTTTTTAATACGTAGACAGTTGTTTCTAATTAACTGAATGCATAAAAAACCTCTATTGTTAAAGATTTCCATAATTGTTCAGAAAAGTTTTGGGTGCCCGTTTTTTTTGCAAATGGGTTTATATCTGCTCGTATGTAAGCATATATTTAATAATATCAATATATGTATATCAGTTGACAACCATAGTGCAGGCTGTAGTTTGGGGTCAGATGGATGTGTGTGATGTCCATAATTTATTATGTCCATGTTAAGCCGAAGACCTTCGGGTGGCTTGAGAACATTCGACAATGGGTAAGCCAGAAACCTCACCACCAATTCGCTCGGCGGGGTAGACTGCTAGTGGCAAAATTTCTTTCCTTATGACCGCTTCCGTGCCTCAAAGGGCATGTTAAACCTACGATCCCGGTTATTGTAAGGTACAGTCGTGAAGCGTATAGGAACTCATAGGCCTTCGGCTACTGATCCCTCTGCCTAAGGATCTGGCGCTTAAGGATGGACTAAAGGATGGCGCTAAAGGTAATGGATTATTTTAACCGCAAAAGGACACTTTTATCTTTCCATACAACTTGGGCCATGAGATGTACCTCGGGTACAAAAATTGATTTTTGGAGAAAAAATTGCGTTATTTTATTAAAAAAATAAATTAGATTTTTTACTGCATTTGTACCACCTAAAATTAACTTTAAAAGATAATTTATGTATTGCAACACTGCAAGTTATGGCAATCTAATTCAATCTATCATAACATTGCGTTTCGGTTGTTACTAAATCTGTAATTACTCTATACCCATATATAAAATATACAATAAGCGCATTGTATTAATAAACTACCTCAAGAAACAGAATCATAGTATCCTATATTGATTTTAATTAATTAAATTTAACTAATTTTTTCTTGAAATCGTTTTTAAACTAGTAATAATTTGTAAATTGAATACAGGTTAATAGACCTATAATGTGTGACTGACGTCTGTCACTAAAACTGAAGTTGGCAAATGACAATAAACAGTGCAGAGTAGTTACTACGTAGTATCCCTTATTAGTCTGTGGTTACTACTATGTGAAGTTTTGTGGTACGAAATGTTGTATTTTTTATTATTTTATTACAAGCTAACTATAAGGATTCTAAAAATAATTAGTTAGTTTTAGTATATTATATTTTAGTATATTGTAAGGAATTTTTACCAATACTTTGTACCTCGGTACATCGTTTGGCCCAAAATTGATCGTCTCCTTTAATGACCGGCCCAAAATGGATGTCACGACCAGTATCCTTTACCACCAAGGTAAGGTTAAGGACCAGGTCCTTAGGCACAGGGATCAGTAGCCGAAGGCCTAAGAGTTACTAGAAAGAAATTTTGCAACTAGCAGGTGACTTCCAATATTAAATTTTGGGGTTAAAATAATTCTGAATTTAAGTTACTTAACAGCGTGTTCTTGTAATTTTAATTTAAATATTTATGCGTGAAATATTGATGAGTTAAGAATTGGAACCAAGGTGACGTGCGTTAAATCTGTGTTATTACGTAATTTATAATATCTACGCATCAGCCTACATTATCTGCAGACCTTGTACCTACAGCTGGACGTCTTCCCTTGTCAATTAATTGTAGTTAGTAAGTGGTAGTCAAACATCACCAACATCCTTGGTTAGGTCAGTCCACCACGATGGCCAAGAGGCCAAGAGAGAGAGGATTGGCAGATTTCACATGCCTTCAAGAACATTGGAGAACTCTCAGGCATGCAGGTTTCCTCACCCTTCACCGTTACCGCTTGACATTTAATTTAAGAAATCGCACATAACTCAGAGGTATTTAGTGCATGCCGCTTGAATTTGAACAAGGTAGAGGCAAAAATAGTTGTCTATGAAAATTTAAAAAAAAAGAGCCTTTTCTTCATTGGAAATTGGAGTTCACCTTCAATTTCTTTGCTTCATTGATTCTTTAAAATTATCTATGGCTTTTAAGGTACAGTTATGACACTTACCTAAGTATAGGTCGCGGAACCAAAGTTGGTGCGAACAACACATGGCACAACGCTGGTTCCAAAAAAATACAGTTTGTAATTTTTTGAGTAATCTTGTTTTCATAATTTAATTATACAATTACTTATGTATGTTTATGCAGGTGAGTTCAGTTTGGTAAGTGTGAGTTGTTCCGATCTACTAATTTCATATGTTCGGAAATCTCACTCTTAACTCTAAAAGGCCCGTACCGTACCTATTAATACACAAACTAAAGTTTGAGAAAGGACTTGAGTAAAGAATTGAGTCGGCTTGATCCTGTTCTGTTTGGTTTATAATACGGGCCCTACTTCATGCATGGTAATGCTATTGTGTTTAATAAATAATCGGACGTTTTGGTAACGTAGGTTGGGTCTGTGGTCGGAAGCAACAGCGTACTAACATGTAAAATAACTGCAAGCAAAAGACCTTCCAAGATGCATACATAACAAGACGAGCAGTTCTTACGAAACTTACTCGCTGACCTTAAGGCGTTCATAATTAATGGCCACGGCATATTTGTCCGAAAAATTATTTACAACATTGTTTTACGTGTAATTTTTTAAGGAAATACATATTTATTTATAAACTAGTGGACGCCCGCAGTTTCGCTCGCGTGGAATTATACAACAATAGTTTCGTTTACACCAAGTAATATTATATAGCCTATGTCACTCAGTGAAGATGCAGCTTTTTAATGGCGTAAGAATTTTTGAAATCGGTCCAGTAGTTTTTGTGTGAAAACATTACAAACAAATCTTTCCTCTTCATAATATTAGTATGTCGGATCAATAATTATAATTTAACCATCAGTCGATCTACAATATAGTTACGATTTATGGTAAGGTTGGCAGGTTTTTCATCCGTTGCGTGCCAGTGCTGCCAACCAACATAGATCTAGAAACCGAGAATAAGTCTTAGCAAGAGATTTAAAAATACTATATAATAAAAAAATAAAAACCTATTGTTTTGTAATTACAATTAAATAGCGAGCAATTAACAAGGGCCTCCGCTGTCTGGAATCAGAAAGAAAATGCCCGAGTCCAACTCGCTGGCCAATTGCGGATTGAGAGACTTCATAATTATGCATTCGAGAACATAATACTCTCAGGTTTTAACATGGCGTTTCCTTCACGGGTGAAATTTGCCTGAAACGCATTTCGCGTGTCATTAGACCTTCCGAGTATGAAGTTGATTCATTAACCAATGGCTAACCACCACCAACCGTCTGACTAATTCATTCATCATTATTTTATTCATTATTATAATTAATTACAATATCTAACACTCTCAGTCTTACTGTTGGGTCTGTTCTCTGAAGCTGAGTATCTGCCCGAGCCGAAACTCAAACCAGGGACTTTCAGGGACGTTCAGCTTTCAGAATCACCCACACCACAGAGCAGTTTGATTATAATAATGTAAAATCCCTCTTAGTCATTCTTCATATATCTGAGGTACTTCCATACTTAAGACCACGATGTATCGTGATCGTAACATTCAATCTGAACGACATTATATGGTCCTTTTCTATAATAATCAAGGCAGATTTGTCCACCATCTGTCTTGATTATTATAGAAATGACAATCAAGTCCAAATTAGATAAACATGATACATGAAGATACCCGACAATTCTATTCTGTCCTAATCAAGACAGATGTTTTCAATCAGCTCCAATGTAGATCACAGCGATTTAGGATCAAACGGACAGTCTAGGTTAATCTAGTTTATCCTGTTGATCAAACGCACGTAGCCATCTTGTAAACAGGTTTTAACCGGTTACGGTTTTAGGACAATAGTACAGTCATTTGGTTGAAAAAATAGAGGTTACCTGGAAAGTTTTCCGGGAGTTTTGAAAATTGGCAATTTTATAGATTTTGACGTGCTCTTGCCGAATTTCGACTTTGCCACCTCGTACCTGCTACGAAATTCGGAATACGCAATTTTTGTTCCGAACTAAAATTAGGTTTTGGTAAAAATGGCTGTTAGACGTAGAAAGCACTCCTTTCTAGCTTGAACACAATCGCTTTAATACACGACTAAAATGGTTATAGACTCCACACCTAAAAATATATGATGTCATGTTTATAATGATAGTCATATCATAGATCGTGTTTTAACCTACATTGAACTCGTAAAAATAGACTCTACCTTTTAATTTATTTTTATAAATTTCGCCTAAGATCATATACGGGAGCCACCTGTTTCCAGTTCCGACCGGTCCGGCGGAAACAAGCATACCTAATGTTCAATCTAACAACGTGTTTTGTTGATGTCGAATTTAAAATAGGTACAAGACGTCAAAATGTATCCTATTGGATGTCAAAAAATCCTACAATTAGTTGTTGAATGTTTTACGTTTGATGTGATTGAATCTGGTTAGTTGTTTAAAGTTTTGCGTTAATCTGGATAACAACTCGAATGATTTGTATAGAATTTTTAATCCTGCGTTGTTTTGTTTCGCAGAAAGTTTAACACTCTGACACTTGACACTGACAACTTGTCAATGATTTCTTGTGAATGTTTTAATGGGTTTTTGCAACTTGAAATGCCCGAGTAGCTCGGATTTAGATTTTTGACCGGTGCATGGCAATAGTCTCACTAACTTTTACTTTGGACCTAAACATAACTGGTGAAATGTGGGTGTATACAACAGGCAGAGGTGTGCCTCTGCCTACCCCTTGGGGGAAATAGATATTATGTTTTTCCGGTGTCTACGCCCAGCCAGAATACAAACAACTCTGAATCGCTCGTTCGCAGCGACCCATAGACGTCCCACAGCTGGGCACGGGCCTCCCCCACAGACATAGCTGCGGGAAGTCTTGAGCATACTCCAACACGCTGCTCCAATGCGGATTGGTGGAGGGGTTAGTGGCCAACCCAGTGTCGAATGTGCTCAAGCCACCCGAAGGTCCTCGACAACGCTTAACGACTGTTTCCACCATTGAAAACAACCGGGACCGACGGCTTCACGTGCCCTCCGAAGCTTTACGTGCCCTCCACAAACCGACCGCGCCCGTCGTTGCTTAACTCTTTCGATTACATTGAATCGATGCGAGCTATGGCTATGGACGCTACGCCTTAACTCAAGACAGTCTAAATACGATCACCAACGACACCCGTCAATTGACCTCGAGTGATCTCGGCTCCTAAATTGCGGCTTCCCGTCTGTCTGTCCGTATTGGTAGTTGATCCTTTAACCCACATACCGCGGGTCAGCAAGGGTGTCGCAATAAGGTCGAGGTGATCCGACAGTGATGTAATGTTGTATTGGTATTGTTGTTTCATTGTGCCACAATGCGTGGAGGGTTACTATTTTCGTGTTCTTAGATCTTCGATCACGGAAATTAAGCTTATTTTAAGCTAGTGGACGCCCGCAGCTTTGCTCGCATGGAATTAGGCTTAACAATTGTTTCGTTTACACCTAGTAATATTATATAGCCTATGTATCAGTGAAGATGCAGCTTGCTAATGGTAAAGGAATTTTTGAAATCGGTCCAGTATTTTTTTTGTGAAAACATTACGAACAAATGTTTCCTCTTTATAATATTAGTAATAGATAAGTAGTATATTATAGATAGTGGACTAATTTTTTTCTTTATCTTACAAAATACTCTAAACCGGTGAATCACGTATATTATTATTTTTTTTATTTATTTTTTTATTTTAATTTTATCAGATAATACGAGTAAGTATTTGAGGAAAATTCCACACAAAATATCATACTGTACCTATTCCAGGAGAACCTCTTCACTTTTCGGGATGACTAGTAAAAATTATTCGTCTCAGGGATTCAGTGTATGTTTGTAACCAAGTTTCAATAAATCGGTTCGGTACTTTTTGATTTTATCGCGCATATAGCATAACATTTGCATAACTTTAAATTAGATAATATTAGATTATATCCTTGGTAACTCTATCTATATGGACAGGGGTTACTAACCGAGTAACGGTCAAGTTACCTTTTACGACACAAACATACAAATCTGGCTGGGAAATCCTGTTTGCGAATATAGCTACAGGCAGATAAGTATTCGAATAATATGAGCACAACAAAGACCAACAATAAATATATTTGGTTAATTTATTCTGAGACTGTAATAGGTGGTAACTAGTGGCGCAAACATGCAGTGGGTAGTACCGCCACTCGAGGGGTAAAAAAAAAATGTAAGGAGGTAGGTACCTACCTCCTTACATTTTTTTTAAACCTTTTAAACCTTTTAAAGGTACTCGGACAACGTGGGAACGACGCCGGGTAATATGGGATTTACATCCACTAAAGTCCCCTCAATGGCCTTCCTCAGCGCTTGTGGAGGGCTCCGGGATATCTGTTAGAACACACCGGTTATCTCCAAAGACGTTACCACTCATCACACCCATGTGCAGGACAAAATGCAATAGTGAATTGCGCAATTTGACGCAACCACAATCTTTGCCATTAAGGTAAACTGAGATAAAAAGCTTTTTAGACCATACAGGCTACTATATTAACATTTGAATGCTTATTAGAGAACTGGATTCTGAGGAGATCTCAAGTAGTCCTGACGACTCACACGTGAATGTAAACGCATTAAAAGACCACCCAGATTATTAAGAACCTAATTGGGAGATAATAGAATAAAATAGGTAAACAGTTATGCACTAAGATTAGGCATAATTTGAAAAGACTTACTAAAATTTCTTAGTGCTACTTTATTGTTCTTTTACCCAATTTTTTAAAGTAAATTTTAACCAGTCTATATGACTGGCCATCTGCTGTTGATTTATTTCATCATGAAATTGCTACTCGTAGTTATTCTTAGCTTTCAATAAATAATATTAGTAGATTATAGCTTGGATTATAAATAGCAGTGATAGTAGGTACCACCACAACCCTTTCGTTGTCCAACTGTTGGGCACGGGTCCTCTCGTAATGTGAGGGGTCAGGCCTTAGTCCACCACGCTGGCCAAGTGCGGATTGGCAGACTTCACATCCCTTCGAGAACGTTATGGAGAACCATCAGGCATGCTTGTTTCCTCAGATGTTTCCTTCACCGTTGCAGCAGGTGAAATGGTCCTTGTTAAAATATCAGCGGACCGCACTAGTTAATGCATTTTTAATGTCAAGATATCGTTTTCTAAGATGTCTCTCTATGCCGGGAGTATCTGCAGAATATCTGAATTACACAGATTTAAATACATTTTAATTTACATATTTTAGCATGTTTCCTAGCCACATTTTATCGTCACACGGAAGCAAATATAATTAACATGATTGTTTGATTGATAAAATATTTAATAAGGCAGCATACAATTATAATTTTAGAATGAATTTAGAAAGGTCAAGTTTATTAGTATAGTAGACAAGGCAATTGTTAAACGGGTTTTATTCTAGTGACGATTGTAAGTAAAAGTTGGGAAGCAAAAATTTTATAATTCATGTGTCAGTCAAGGTCTAAATAAAATGGCTGAGAAAAATATTCTGCATAATAAATAAAATATTTAATATTATATTGATTAAGTATAATAATATTGATTAAGTGAAAATATTTATTAATTGAAAGTATGAATGCTACCACGATTTTGAATAGACTATTTTTTTTCAAGCAAGAGAACATAGTAGGCTTAGTTATTAAATATTTTTAGTTTGAATTTGGATTATATTATTCACTCGAAAAATTATCAGTAATTTATAATATAATATTATAATATTATTATAATTATCCTCTTGTAAGTAAATAGAGTTCTTAAAAACAAATAAAAAAAGTCACATAATTTTTACATCACTCACTATGTTTGTATATAGTATATTTAAACACCTAAAATATTATTCAAAATATTTTAATAATAACTATATCGACATTCTAAGATTTAAAACGTGACATTTGACTCAAGGATAGAGAAGCGAAGCGGCGCAACAGGCCTTAGCTATGAACTGCCGTGAATAATGTTAATGTCACGGAATTTCACTCAATATTGCTAAACAATACACACATTAACAATAATATATATTGGTATGTGGTACCCATTGAAACATCGTAACCGAAGTAGGCTTAAACGTGACATAACAACCATTACATTTAAGCAGTCGGGGTGTTGGTAAGGTTGCAAAGTTGCAATTCGAAAAGGTGGACTACAACCTGATGTCTTCCTAAGCCTGTCTGTCATTAAAGCACTTATCTTCTATATATATAAAAGGAGAAGCTGACTGACTGACTGACATCAACGCAGGGCCTAAACTTTAAGGGTTAGAAACTTGAAATTTTGCACAGGGGTTTCTTTTATAACGTAGGGGAGCACTAAGAAAGGATTTTTGAAAATTCACCCCCTAAGGGGTAAAACGGGGGTGCAAATTTTGTATGAAACTTTGCCGTTTATGTCAGTCAGTCAGTCAGTCAGTCAGTCAGTCAGTCACCTTCTCCTTTTATATATATAGATAACAGCTTTAAATATAAATGTAATGCTTCTAGTTCTGAAAGTGACAATACTTTCATGCAACCTTTCCTCCCCCTTTTCAACCCTTTACAAAAAATTTTCCCAATTAAAAAGCCTATGTCCTTTCTCAGGCTCTAGCTAGACTATCTGTGTATCAAATTTCATTAAAATCTGTTCAGTAGTTTAGGCGTGAAAGCGACACAGACAGACAGAGTTACTTTCGAATTTATAATATTAGTTTGGATGGATAGAAGGGATGTTAGAGTTTAAATGAACTGACTTTATTTATATGCGTCCATTACGCGTCGCACAAGAAAAATATAATAAATCAAATCAGTTCAAGGCACCCATAATGTGGTCAAGGAGAAATTTAATTGATTAATTATTATCACTGCTATTATGTAATAAAGGAAATAGTGATAAACTTAGTATTATAATACATTAGTAAAAACGAACCTTGAGGAAATTTTTAAATTTTATTCATTAATCACAATTTTTTGTTTTTATATTTAGTATTCCCATAGGTAGTCTAGTAACTGAACGTCTTTACTCAAAAATATTAAGGATTCGAGTCACAGGCACCTCTTTATATTTATTTTAAGTTTAGATTAGGTTCCGAGCCTTTTAGGTGTTTTAAAAAAAAGCTTTTTCGTATCGCGATTACTTCCATGGCATTCCATTTATTCCATTAATAATTCACACTTGTCCACTGTGGTGGAATACAGCCTTAATTGAAAATTTGCTTGCATGATTTGTGCAAAAGCAACCAATATTTTGTAATAAGAATGCATGGTTAAGTTCACGGGTGCAATATAAATGACTGAACTCCCACGCATTTTGGAACAATATTTTATGGAGAACATCACACGAAGATTTCATCACAATGTCACCATCACCAGATACAGCCGCAACCGAAGTCTGAAGTGCAATACTACTCTTCCCACAAGATAATATATCATTTGCTAATTGCGGCCGTGAGAAGATGCAATACTCTCTGATTGCATACAAACGTAATGTCCATTCATCTCTTGCTATCCCTACGTGAAGTATTATCATTAACATTTATTAACATTCATTTTATTTTTATTACGAACATTTGTTTACTGCTTTTTATTTAATCATGTATTGTGTAAACTTACCATTCATAACCTCTGCACCTGTTTCTATATTTACACTGGTTTTGTATAGTTCTTTGGTACTTCTGGTTAGATGTCAGATTGAAGAGTATTTTTGCTAATTCACCAGTTTTTTTTTTAAATTATGTGTAAATACTAAAATATGTGTAGGTATGTGTTGGTGTTAATATATGTATATACATATACCAATGTGTAATAGTTTCGAGCAGTACCAATATATAAGTATTCCTTATCTTTCGGGAGTGTTTTATGTTTATATTTTACAATTCTTTTGCTTTAAATCAACATGACTTTATGAACTATATACTAAGTAAAAATGTTTAATACCGTTTTTACGTACCCTGCCGACTGATATACCGATCATTACCGATTATACCAATTTTGCGTACATACCTACACAATATAACTGGATTCGATGCGACCCATAGACGTCCCACTGCTGGGCACGGGTCTCCCGCACAGACACTGCTGCGGGAGGTCTAGAGCATACTCCACCACGCTTGGTTTGGTGGAGTGGTTAGTGGCCAACCCAATGTCGAATGTTCTCAAGCCACCCGAAGGTACCTAATATAACTGGATACAATGTAATATAATACCATGTAATAGGTACGCAGCGTCGTAAATCGTCGTGAGTAAACAGACGCTATCACACACGGGACAAATTGCTGGCATGTGGCAGATAAATATTTATTGCAATATGTATCTAGCGGGGATTTTAGTAGAATTTGTTATGCAGTCATAACAAATTTATTGATTGTTTATTGATTGAATTTATTGAATTGCTTTTACTTTAGGGAACTCCTAAACTGCTAAAATATTTTCATATCGATTGTCTGCCGTTGCACTGCATACAGTGCACTAATATTTTTATGTCATTCGGGACTACGTAATCAGAAAATAGTTATGTACACTATTAAAACTTCCCGGTCAAAGCCTGAACCAACGTACTAAAATGTATTGTGCCTTAACAAAGGTTTGCTTGAGGGTAAGTTGTCCGACCCTGAAGCGAGAACCTGAGTTTTTACCTGTCCATGATTTTTTTTGTATAGTATTTTTTTAGGATACCACCCTTCTGCTGCCACCCATGACAACTGTGATCGACCTTAAACAAGACTCTTGAAAGTCGCTCACAGATGCGTTGATACCCAAGAATTAAATACTCATGAGGACTAGATGGTAGTCTTTAGAAAAGGGTAACCGGAAACCACACTATTGAACTTCGTACGACCTTGGCAAACGATAATTTCCGATCTAAGGCCTAGAAGATTTTGCTCAAACATCGGATGCACAATATTTGCAGATTACACAATCTAGTTTGCTCAAACGTTGTAAGTTGTAACTTAACCGACCTTGTGAACTGGGGCTTTGTTTAAGAGGATATCGTGCCAACGAGACTTTTGAAAAAGTATTAAAGTACCAAAAATAATGCTGTCGCGCGAGCTCCGCCGTGCGATAGAGAACTGCAGCTCGAACTGATTTTACCAACGTAAAATTCTGGTAATCGTCATTTCGTGGTCCCGTTTCCTCTTCAAAATATTGACCGATTTCCATTTCAATGTTATTCTTTCGTATTAAATAATATAGAATAGGGTCTAAGTTATGTCCGTAAGTTTTCTTGTTTGTTTTTTGTTATTAATAACCAGTAAATTAGATACCTGAAAATATGAATAAAATTGGTCGATTTTGGAAATTTTAAAAGATATTTTTCTGTTCTATTAATCAAATAAAGGAAAAGTACAGTCATAACAGAGTTATGTAGATATGTATATATCGTATGGTAGGTAATTTTATTTTTGTTGTATCTTCATTATCCTTGGAGGAAACACGTACCACGTTTGTATGGAAAAAGTGCCGCACGATTTCCACTTAACATTACATGATCTTTTGTTTAGCAACTTAACGCCCAAATAGCCTCGAGTGTCGTCTATCAATCTGATTTTACTAGTTAATTCGTATTTGCCACAAACTGGCTTTGACTAGATAGTGGTAAGCCCGGACTAGAAGCGAAGGTTACGGGTTCAAATTTCGGATATGCATTAGAATTGCATTAGAATTACTTTGATCAATATCGATGTACTGAAATAACATTTCTAGTGTTGTGTTGCAATTTTGTCAAAATTAAATAGTGGTCTGCCGATAGACTAGAACTAGAACTAGACTAGAACTAATAAGAAGTTGTAATAAAGTAGCAGGCCATGTCTGCCATAGGCGCTGTAAAAGGCCTCCAAACGTCCAAATTGGGAGGTTTTCTGTATCTCTGCGGTACCCAGGGCAACGAGCAATACACAACGCAATGTTCATTTGCTTACCAGCTACATACTGTTTACATTTTAGCACTAAAATAAACTGAATTTGATGGATCTATAGGTAGTATAAAATCATTAGGTCTGCTCTTTATAACAATTATTAAATTTCGGCAAATATGTCTTGCATTATAATAATAATCGTTATGATTTGAGTTATTATGAGCACACACGAAACGAAGTAACGAGCGTTTTGAGAAATTTAGTACCTATCTCTATAGTTACCAGATCTATCTACTTATAGAAAGATGTTTGAGAGCTCTCCATAATGAAGATTGAAGTTGAAGTACACATCGTGAGGAAATCAGCATGCCTGAGAGTTCATCATAATGTTCTCGTAGGCATGTGAATTCTACCAATCTAAACTTAGGCTGCGTGGCTATGGCCTCATCACATCATCACAACCCTTTCTATGTCTATGTTTAATTCTGAGAAGAGACTCGTGCCCAACTGTGGTTTGCTTTTTTTAAAAGTCACCTTGCTGCCTTTTGAGATCCCAGCATAGTTTACAGCATCATAATTCGTTCATTAAGTAATTAAGTAATGATTGTGTCCAGGGTTCAATCCTTCGATCCCAGACCTCTCTTGAGCATGAGGCGAGCCGAGGCTGAAATCGAACGACGGTCGAAGCGACGTCTTGTCTTGTTTTTGTAGATACACCCACTTGTATTTTTTTTCAGTTCTGGCTGTTCTCAAACCACTCGAGTGTAAAAAAAAGTTTACATCCAGCCATTGCATAAACTTAACAAGTTCATTCAACATATGGCTCAAATACTTAATAACTAGGTGTGTTTTAATTTAACGAGAGAAGTTCAGTTATTCGGAATGAATTCATGAGACACTGCCTCAATTAATCAATTCGCATTATTTGTAGCATATTTCATGAGTAGATCATGATATTTATGGAACCACAATACAAGTAGGTACGGTACCTAACCTACGCTAATCTGTAGCTAAAGGAATATTTTTCCTTACCAAATTAGTTTTATCCTGGTTTTCGATTGCTTTCATTTCAAACTGGAAGATACTACATTTAATAATATTTTTTAAATTAGGTAATTATTTAATTTTATCTCTTGCCAATTTATTATTTAAATTTTTTTATAATTACATATTACCATTTACCTGAACTACATAGACTATATTTTTTCTTAATTTAAATAGGTGATATATAGGTAGGTAGGAGCTGATAAATGTTTTGACTAAACTTTATTGGCTTTAGTGAACCAGTCATTCAAAGAAACGATTTAAATAAAGTTGTTATTACATTGTAAAGTTGATATCTGATTTAACATACCTGTAGATAAGTTCCATCCAAGTTCAATACGATGTGGTCACACAATTTTGGTCAATAAAAGTTAACAACTTCCTTCCATATCTACGACATTGATTGGATATTCACAAACAATAGACACAGGTCGAGAATACCGCGAATTCAGAGCGAAATAAACTTTATTTTATAAATCGTTGGCGAAACCGCATAATTTTAAAATAGACGTGCCAGTTATGCTTAACACCTGTAGTTACTTCTTATTTCAATGCCGTTTCATGCTTCTTGTCACAGAAAACTTGTCCACTAAGTTGTTTTTTAAACCGACGGTTTCGTTACTGATATTTTTAGAGCAAAACGGCAACACTCCTAACAATCCGTTTCGGTCACTGAGTGTGACTGACTGACTGAACTGAACGAGCTCTAAACTAAACTCGCTTGACTTGATTTTTTAGAGTGGCTGGACCGGAGCATGCATTCAAATTGGTTGCAATTTTAATTTTCTTAGTTATATATCTATATACCTAAGTCAATTTAAAGTAATATAGTGTGAATAAAATTGTATAAAGTTTTATAAAACCCTTCCATGATTTAGTTTTATAATTTTAAATTTAAACTCGATAAAATAAATTTTACTGTAATGAAACGATATGTAAACAGTACCATCTATGAAATGCCTTGGAACTATTAAGTCTCCTGCAATTTTAAAGTAGTAATATTTGTACTAGTACTGCATAGTGTTACTAGATGGCGACGCATAGCCAAGTTCAATTTGAATCATACACATTACCCTGGCTGGATCTAACTAAAACTAAAATACCAAAGAGCGAACAAGACTTTTAACAGTTTCTGCACCTGATTCGGGCCATTGGTTGCACGCTCTTCTACCAAAAAATCTGGGGATAATTTTAGACGAACCATTTCTGAGAATTGTAATAGGTTTCGGTTTTGGTGCCAAATATTTATACAAATTTCTTCATTCTTTCTTTTTGTAATAAAACCATCAATCGTATGAAATAAGAAAAGATGGATTATGGTTATGACAATCAGTGACATCTATGAAATCTTATGGAACTTTTAAGTCGTTTAAGAGTTCAATATATTTACTATTGTATTAGTGTGTCATTAAGTTACTAGATGGCGTAATAATCCACTTTACTTATGTTTTTATGTCGAGGATTAGAACAAGAACATTATTAGTATCATAACATTTCGCCTATATTTTCCTCAAGGGTTGGTCTAAGGGGATATATAATTATGTTTAAATTCCATAAGCTAATACACGTTGAGCCAAATTTTTAACACCGGGCATTTAGATAGATGGCGCTTTAAGATACTCCATTACCATCACAAAAATTACTCTGTTCATACCAAACAAATATCCTTATGGCGGAATGTTATCCGTGCTGTTTTGAAAAGAGAGATAACGATAATAAATAAATGATAAACATTATATACGTTAAGTATGCTCTTTACTAAAGAAAATCGTAACACAATTTATCTAGAACAAGCCATGTCGTAGAAAATAATCATCTGCTTACTTATAGAGTAAAATTTATAAAAAAAGACGATTTATGACAAAAATAATATTAAAATTCGAAAGGAATTCAGTTGAAACCCTTAAATTATATACGAAGGACGACCGGACCTGCCCTTGCTTACAACGGGAGTCCCACTGCTGGTGGCAGGATTTCCTCCCACGATTCTGTAACCCGGCAAATTATCCTTCGTCCCTACAGGCTTAGGAGGTCCATAGATACTTCCACCTAGTATCCTCGATGCAATTTCCGATTGAATGTCTTCGTCCAAATCCCCCAAATCGCCGATACGATCGTCTGCTGTCGCAGCTGACAGCTTCTCATCAAACTGCGATTTGACTTCATCTTTTTCAGGTGACCGTTGAGATACCTTGTCTTCAGACCTTCTTAGCGCCAAATTCAGGTAAGGTTGAAGCACCCTAGGGATTTCAGAATAAGGAATTCCCTCAGGTGTAGCGATTTCCTTTATAATTGAAATCGGTACTTGACTGAAACCTGTGTTGCACGTCTTGCAAGAATATTTCTTCAAAAGAAACCCTCCTATACCTTTAGTACTGTCAAATATTTGCACTTTGTGATTGGCAGGAATTCGTGATAAGTAAACTTTACCCATGGGCACAGCTCCAAAGACTCTCGGCGGATTGATGTAGGATAACAGAATAACCTGAAGGTACGACACGTCACCCAAATTCCCTTGTCCAATACCACCTTGCTGATTTAAAATTTGAGCATTTCCAATGAGAATCGGTCGTAGTTTGATGTTACTCAGATCGACAACATTTCCGCTTGAATCGATGATAATTCCATTCTGTATGCGCATTCCGTTGTTTATGAGCACTTTTGAAATAAGTAATTTGAGCTGGAGAAATTGTTTGGGTGAGTCTAAGTTATAAATTATCACTCGCTTTAGCTGGTCTAAGAACCAAGCGTTAAGGCTCAGCTGACCCGTAGGTTTTTCCGGAAGTGGGATTTGCAGCTGTGGTAATAAACCTTGTAGTTGTAACCGTATATGAGCCGGGAGCAATGCAAATATTTGATAAACATGTTCACTGTGATTAGAGTTTAACAGTTTCAAGAAAAATTTGTACAAAGCATTAACATCGAACTGCACCGCTGTCCCACCACCGTTTGGTTCGCTCCGTTTTGGTAATAATGAGAGCAGATACAACCGCGTCTCAGGCGATAATGTTAAGAATATTTCACGGAGTTGTTCAGGAGTATCAACGTTGAGGACGTCTTTTAGTAAGGAAAATAGGAGATTTAGTTGGATAGAGTCCGGCACTTGCTTGTCGTTTCCAGGTAAATTCCAGTCCCAGTTATCTGGAAAGTTCCAGCCTCCATTATCTGGCAGCGGTATTATAGGAAGTGGAGCCGGAAGTGGAGCTGGAAGTGGAGCTGGAAGCGGAGCTGGAAGCGGAGCCGGAAGAGGAGCCGGAAGCGGAGCCGGAAGTGGAGCCGGCAGTGGAGCTGGAAGCGGAGCTGGAAGTGGAGCTGGAAGTGGAGCTGGAAGCGGAGCAGGAGTAGTCGCTGGTTCCGTGTTTTCTTCCACCACAATTAGCTCACCACCTCCTGTGACCGAGAATATTACGCCTGGACGAGTATTAAAAATATCAGCAATTGAAAGAGAAGGTCCTGAAATTATGACATCGCCTTCGATCTGGTTGAATTCAAGTTCTGGCAGATGAATTTGCTTCTGTCTGTTAGGGATGTACACTTTTAATTCGCCGTTAATTTTATAGAAGTAGACGACAAGTCTCTCTAAGGGCTGGTCTGTCACGCCCAGGCTCCCCACGACGCGCTGGCTGCCTGCTTTGTTTGGAATGCAAACGCATAATTCGTTGGGATTTGACTGGTGTGAAATTAACGCTTGGTTATTATTATGTAGATCCTTCAGTTCCTTTGCTATTTGTAATTTGATATCCTTAAGATGCGATAGAATTCTGAAAATGATTGAAATTTAGTTTTAATTTATTATAATAGTAAATAATAATGATATGAGTCGTAGAGACATAGTATAAGGAGGGGAGCGATTTCTTTATACTATGGTAGAAATATGCTCTACACACTCACACCCCCACAGTAGGCCACGGCCTGTGTTGCACACACACACACAGAAAGCACCACAATTTAACATCCATGACCCCAATACAATTATTTATCTGTGAAACAAATTTCTTCCCCTGCCGAGATTTGAACCCGGGGCCCGCGGTTCGGAAGTCGGTGTAACTCACCACCGCGCCACGGAGTCGACACAGATTCATCTCCGCCAACGTAGGTATGGCGGAGAGATACAGTTTATGTGAGTATTTTGTCAACATATACATATTTAGATATTAAATTGTAGGTTTTATTTTAATTATTTAATGAATTCATTCATTCATTCCCTTAAAAATATTACTAAGTTGTGATCGTTATTTTTTTTCTTGATTTCGTGTAATGTAAAATTTTAATTATATAAAACCACCTGCCACCTATTCTCACCATCACATTAAGTTGGCTGGTAGACCGGTGGTCTCACCTTTATAAAATACTCTTTTTTAGTGCAATAAAGAAATAATTATTAAACTGTTTGATTAACTGAAGAAAACATACGTACCCAAATGTAGAATATGCTACTGAAACCACGCAGAGAAAGTGAAAAATCTGGAACAAAAAATCTTCTTTAAATCTTGGATCAACAATACCAATGATCGAAGTTTAGAATAGTAGGTATTAAAACTATCATACCTTCCGAAGTACAAGTTTTGCGAAGTACTTGCTTTAATTTGGGGAAAGTCTGGTTATAATTTTAGTTTCCTATATTAATATAATGCAATATTATTAAGATATAATTTAAATGATTTTAATATTAGTTTAGTTTTAGGTTATTTAAGTTGTAATTAATTTAAATGAACCATTGTGGTTATTATAATATATTGGCATTAAGTTTGTTTATTTAATTAAAATATTAATATTCATATATGTATATATAATTATATACGTCCGTCCATTAAGAATATATTCGACACGGTAAATAGACGAGAGACAGGACCGGACTGAGTGGTGTCGTTTATGAGAGGCCTATGTCCAGCTGCTCCACTCCAATGAAGATAGATGGATGGGTGAGTGGCAAAATCAGTGGCAAATGTTCTTAAGCCACTTGAAATACTTCGACAGGACTTGACGATTATTTACAATTGAAACCACACGGGACCGACGACTTAACGAACCCGCCGAAGCATGGGAACGCCAATTACATTTTGCCATGAGCAGTCACCCATCCACATACCGACCGCTCCCGACGTTGCAGTTAAGCACTTACACGAGCCTTAGGGCGATGCGTACTTCTTAAAAAAGGGAAATCTGACCTTAAAATGTAGTCTCATCGTGGCCAGAAGGATGGAAAACCTTCATTGACTGCCGAAATTTCTCTGGTAATGTTATTTAAAGGGATTGATAAAAATAATTACTGTCCTAATTATGACTAATTATTTACCGAGACCAATGAATTTAGCCTGGGAAGCATAAAACAATTAAAATGTAACAAACACTTAAGATGAATTTCGTTGCGCTAATCAGTGGTTTACCGAATTCTTTAGGATATTGTCTCATTTACACTTAGGTATTAAGAACAAAAACAGTGGGTTCAGTAGTTAATGGTCCGGGTTCAAATATGGGCACTAAACAGTGACTAAAGGTGCCTGCTTTATCGATGACGGAAAACATTTAGACATTTTAGACACTAGCATGCACCAGTATGAATTGGTGGACGGGGTAGTTGCCAATCCGATTGTTTAATACCGCCCGGAAGACTCTGACTGATATGTTACGATAACAACTGGGCCTGATGGCTTATCATGCGCGTGCCCTCCAAAGCACGGAATACCTGTACCCATTCGGAAGCGCTCGTGAGCTGCCGAGCGCTTCCGAATGGGTACAGCAAAGATGTACAGATTCTGATAGTAATTAAATGTAAATGCATTAAAATTAAAACCTTTTAATAAAAACTTTTTTTCAATTTGTGCCCAAATATCGAAATCAAGTCGTTTAAATGTCAAATTGTACACTTGAGGTTGGACTAAGTATCAAAATTGACATACACAAAATACAAAAATCTCGCATTGGAATATCGTCGATTATATAGCAACGGACAATAAATAAAAATGTTCACCGAAATCCGCAATAAAATAACGAGGTTTAACATGAAGGCTGTAAAAAATCATTCCATTGAGTGGATGTGGAGGGTTGGTGTTATGAAGAAGCATTCTTGGAGTGAAGGCAGCGTGAGTTTCAGTCCGTCTGGTATGCCGGGGTCTGGTGCTGGCAAGGGCGGGGGCGCTGGCGGCGCGGTGAGGGAGTCGGGGGGAGGGCTCGGCAAGTATGGCGCTGCGCAGGAAGAGCACTACTTCTTCAACAAACAGAAGGAACAGCTCGAGAAGATTAAGGACAAACTAAAGACGGACAAGCCTGATGAACTAGCGCAGAAGGAAGAGAAATAGACCGCTGGATCATCAGAATTTGAGACCTAGTAGTGGTTTCAAGAAGATTATTTCGAAGTTAATATAATTTCTGGTAGATTCCTTTGCGTTTTATTCAAGTATTTGAGGGTAGTATAATCTCGTAATTATTATAAGGCTTAAAAGGTGCCTTTAAAGGTGTGATCGAGAATCTCCACCACTGAAAAATTCATAGGTAGGTACTAGTGGTCACCTTATAACAGTCATCATAAATACTCATATAATATTCATCTTATGGCTTCTGCACTTTTTCACCTCTAGTTACTGCAAATTTCACACTTCTGCTTCCGTGCATATAATAGACAAATCAGAGGAGCTCGCGCAGGATTAAGTAGAATATATGTATTGATAGATTGGGCAGTAGTCTGTAGTTCTACTTCAGACTAGCGCTGAATTAACATTAGTAGTAGTTTTAACAGCCTTTCAATATTATTTCAGAACAAAGTTAACTTAATTCCCGCTAGATTCATTAACTTTGCATTTTATTGTTCCCATTCCCGTAAACGAATAAAAGGCGGTGTCATGCGATTTTTACTTTTACATTTGAGAGAAAATAAAATGTCATCTGTGGTTTTAGCATTAGCTGTTCTCATGTCCATTCTCACTGAGCAAGTAATCACTAAAATGTACTCTGTGGTAATCACTGTCCATTCTGTTTGTGACAAACAATACAAAATGTCTTAAATCCTATTTCATTTTCATTACAATTATGTCCGTGTTTTATCTGATTTTGTAGCCAATGAACCCACAAATATTTATTCCTCTGAGTAACATCATGATATAATAAATTGCTATGGTGCGATTCTTTACACAAATGTGCCCGAATGTTTCAGCCACATCAAACACCATGCTCCATCAATGCTTAGCTTTTACTAAGGATAAGCTGGTGCCAATGACGCAATTCCATAAACCAGTAACCTTCCTTCAAAGAAGCTTTGCAGAAGGACCAGATAAGAAAGAAACAGGTAAAGAAAAACAAATAGATCCAATTAAGATGCCAGGTTTTGTTCATCCTGAATCTCATAATGAAGAAGGCTATTTTACCCAAAAGACTCGCAAGCAAATCGAAGAGCTAAAGAAGAAATTGGATAAACCAAAGGTTGACAATAAAGAAGGAAAGGATTAATAGGCATTCAGCAGTTTTGTTCTTCAAATACATTCATACTAAACCTATTAAAAGTAAAACAAATTAGTAACATTCAAGGTAATGTTTTTTATTTCAAGTTATTTTATCATCACATGTCATTGTAATCGTATTTTAATGTTTTTACGAATTTATGATAAGTAAACGATCATTCAAAACAACTGAGCCTGCCGCCCATGGCTGCGACAGACTGTGAACAACCTGTCTTACATGCATGAAGCATATACCTATATCATATCCACACCACTACTAAAGTACAGTGGTTATGGATGGAGCATTCACAATTTCCACTTGAAATAAAAAATCACAATACCTAATTCAAAATTTTATCTAAATCAATCAAAAATCCCCATGGATTCTCCCTTTGTCTATATGAATGGATGGGGAATGAGGTGAGGATGAATGAGGAATCGAATTTAGTAGACACCTGAAAATAGTAGTTGTTCTGATGTGATGCTCGGTCTGATGTGATGATTTTAAAGTATTTAGTCGTCTATGGTACGGAACAAAGGTAATAAAAAGTATTAGAAAGAGTAAGAATCTCTTATTCATTGGTCTTGTACCTTCTAAAAATAAGAGCATCCTTTAATTGATCTAAATATTGTTTTCATATCTTCGTAATTTATAAATTGCATATCTAATTAAAACTCTAAGATTATCTTTGCCAGCCTATTTTGTTAAAAGCGTCACTGTCTGTTGAAATCGCATAGATTTGACATTTGCATATTTGTACTGCAAAATTTTCATCTCCCCACAAAATGCCGTAATATTCTCTAACAAAAAATTTTCAAACAGCGACTAATAAACTTAATAAATTTTGCTAAATTAACAACTTCCCAAACAAAATTCAGTCAGTGTGTATAATGGTGTTGAACAGGATACCGAAGATATTATCTAGATTATTGTGTATGCAAAGGAAGTTCATATCAAAGTGTTCAAAATCAGGTCAATATGGAATGGTGCTGTACCACGAAAATCCTAAAACATCAAAATCAATAGTACTATTTCCTTTCAAGAATGAAACGTCTCAAACTAACAAATTATCATGTACAATAAGCAGTGAATGGAGAATCGTAAGACTATTTTCAAATAACGTTGTGTTATCAATAAACACAGCTCACAGTAAATATGATGTTGAAAATAATCGAATTAATAATGAAATAACTAGCATTGGGGTCTTTGATTATTTGAAATGGCTTGCTAAGACCCGAGACACAGACAAGGACATAGTACAACCAAAAACTAGAATTGGACGATTGGATGCTGCTAATGAAGCTGGTTTCTTTCATAGAACTGACAGGTCCAGGTTGAAGAATATAAAGAAGAAATTGAAGACTAAAGATGATAATGAATCAACACAGCCGAAGAAAGCTGACTAAGTAAACTCGGAACAATTTAAGCATTAAATCTAAAACAATATGCTTATTAATAATACACCTTACTATCGAACACTATTCTGGTCCCGAGCGCCTACTCAACGAACCTAACAGCTCCACTAGCACTTTCAGTTCTTAGGTAGGTAAGTAAGGTAGGAAATCAAATGACCTGAACTTGAATGACTGAAAATAATTATATTCTCCAAATCTTTTGTGTAGACCTGGTTTTGTATTATGAGATTAGGTACCTAAATACCATTTAAATTTAAATATGCATGGTCGTTTTCCTTCACGCGCGGCGTGGCCCTACGATCCACTGCGTGGTGCCTTACTGTGTAGCGCAGTGAGAAGATACCTTAGATGATAGGAACTAATCTTGAATATGCATTATCGTTTTCCTTGAAATTAAAATATAGTAATAATCAACGCGCGGCGGAATCCTACTAACCACTTTGATGTATGATACTTTACAGTGTGGCGCAGTGAGAATATAGCTTAGATGATAGGCAATACTTTTGAAGTTGCATGCTCGTTTTCCTTTATATAAAAATATAGTAATAATCTACGCTCGGCGGAGTCCTTTTTTTTTTTTTTTTGTTTTACGAGGGGGAAACCTTTTAAAGGTACCCGGACATCGTGGGAGCGACGCCGGGTTATGTGGGATTTCCACCCACTAAAACCCCCTCGGTGGCCTTCCTCGGCGCTTGTGGAGGGCTCCGGGATCTCTATTAGAACGCACCGGTGCCCTCCAGCGCTGTGTCCATGACAGGCTCGTCTCGGACGACAAAGATGTCGCTACAACGTTGTGCAGCCACACACAACGTTGTCTTTCCCGGGATCACTGGATGGACGGTTCGAGCTCCCACTCTTGCCGCCCGTGAACCCGGAAGGCCCCTTTTAGTCGCCTCTTACGACAGGCAGGGGATACCGTAGCGCTATTCTGGTCCCGAACGCTCGGCGGAGTCCTACGGATCACTACGTGGCCTACGTGGCGCAGTAATAATGCTAGCACAGTATAATGATGTACCAATCATACAACTCTGTGATGGTAGCTTAGATGACAGGCAGTGGATAATAGGCAGCGGGTGTCGGGCACTGCCGGGCACTGACGGGCACTGACGGGCACTGACGGGCGGGCTGGTGGGATACGCGGCAGCCGACGCGGACCCCTCGCTGCGGCGCGGCTCCCGGTCTCGCGGAACGCTACCGTCAGCAGAAACATGTAACTATTTCTAACAAAATTACTATTATTACTAATTGTAACAAAATTACTATTATTACTAATTGTAACAGAATTACTATTATTAAAATTAATTGTACCATCTTGCGCACGCGCACGAGTTACTTATTTTTCCACATTATAAATGTTTCCTGTTCTGGTCATCCTACAAAAAAAAAACAGAACGTGTGTAAATGCCAAAATAATGTAAAGTGGACGGCCCCAGCTTCGCTCGCGTGGAATTAAGATTTAATAATAGTTTCGTTTACACCTAGTTATATTATATAGCCTATGTCAGTCAAGATGCAGCTTTTTAATGGTGAAAGAATTTTTGAAATCGGTCCAGTAGTTTTTGTGTGAAAACATTACAAACAAATGTTTCCTCTTTATAATATTATTAGTATAATTAGTAGGTTGTTTGAGGGTATTTTAAGAAAACAGAAAAAAAAGAAGTATTATTAAGAAAACCTTTATTATTATTTTCCCATTTAGCACAAAGCACTTAGCACACATAACACGTATGAAGAACGAGCTAGTTACATAAAAATTAAAAATAAATTATTTATATAAAATGAAGTAATATCAAGTTCTTAAAACTCATATACCGTTTGGTTATTTTACAACACCTATATTATTTTAGTTACTCATCCTAAAATAATTAAATCGTAAAAATAAACAGTCAAAACTTATCATGCTATCGCTACAATATTCTCAATGAAAGTTCCGAGGTCCCCGGTTCAACTCCCGCTGTCACGAACCTCCACTCGTCCGTGGAGGCTCTTGAGGAATGCGCTGAGAATAAATCATCAGACACATTTTAATTACTTGTAGACTATATGACTTGTATCAAAAACATTGCGTTTTATCTTTGTTTTTTAAATTAAAAGCTTTTATTTAACTTCACTCGTATGTATGTATGTATGTATGTATGTATGTATGTAAGTATGTATGTATGTCCTGGAATCTTGCAATCAATATTTCACCCACTTCCACTGAAGCTATTAAGCTGAAATTTGGCAATATATTTTGGTTGAAATATGTACCTTTAAAACCCAAAATTTATAGCAGTTATTTTCAGTCTAAGTCAATTTTAGCAACAACTTATTTTTTACTTTTTAGTACATTTTTATTTGTTTAATAAAAGCTTTTTATTAAAAAAAATTTTTTACTTAATAATTTTTCGTCGATTCGATAGTAATGTATAAATAAATAAATATCATGGACATTCTCACACGCGGCCATCTGACCCCAAACAAGGCAGAGCCTCTGTACTATGGGTGTCAGAGACTGATATGCATTCGTAGATATTTATAAACACGAACTTAAATCGATAATATTAACACCCAGACACAGAAGAAACACAAGTGTTCGTCACACGAATGTTTGTTCAGAGTGGAATTCGAACCCACGACCCCTGGCGTAACAGGCAGGGTAATTAGACAGGCCCGTTGGCGCAATCGGTAGTGACCCTGTCTGTTGCGCCAAAGGTCGTGGGTTCGAATCCCACTCAGGACAAATATTCGTGTGACGAACACTTGTATTTGTTCTGTGTCTGGATGTCAATATTATCTATTTAAGTATGTATTTAAAAATATCTATGTATGTATATCAGTCTCTGACACCCATAACACAGGCTCGCGCCTACTTTGGGGTCAGATGGCCGTGTGTGAGAATGTCCAAGATATTTATTTATTATTTATTTATAATTAGTGTAACTACCGATTACCGAAATACTTAACGTTGGGCCTTCCCCGCTTCTGCAGTGCTTCAGCAATGTTTGCAGAGTCAAAGACAGACGGCTTCCATGCCGCCCTGCGCAAAAAAGCAGCATATCTGATGAGAAGACTGAGGGACAGTACCAACAGCATCCTAAGGATAGTGGCAGATGATCTGCATGCACCTGTTCTGAGGCAGTTCGTGCGGACGATGACGGAAACGGACGAACTCTCTTTGGCCAGACGCTGCCGTCCGCACGGAGTGCCTCGCAGGTACATGATACATATATTAGTTTTTATTAGTTTTTGTTTTTTATTTATTTATTTTCTATTTTATTTTATTTTTTATCGTGTTGTGTATTTTTATGTACTAACATAGTTTATAAGTATTTTGTATACTAACACTCACAGAACAGATAAAGGAGTATCTGTTCTGTGCTAACACTTATGGATCACTGTTGTCCGCATAATAAATTTTCATTTCATTTCATTTCATTTCATTAACTTATACTACCACCACAACCCTTTCATTGTCCCACCGTTGAGTACGGGTCTCCTCTCGGAATTAAACTAAAATTATATATAAATGCGAAAATGAAATTAAAATTTCGATAGATCTAATCTTTCATGCAGAAAGAGTATGAGAAATACATAATACAGCATTATGTATCTGTTCTGTGCTAACACTTATGGATCACTGTTGTCCGCATAATAAATTTTCATTTCATTTCATTTCATTTCATTAACTTATACTACCACCACAACCCTTTCATTGTCCCACCGTTGAGTACGGGTCTCCTCTCGGAATTAAACTAAAATTATATATAAATGCGAAAATTAAATTAAAATTTCGATAGATCTAATCTTTCATGCAGAAAGAGTATGAGAAATACATAATACAGCATTATATTAACTCTACAAAAGGGGTTGTAGGATGGAATAGTAGGAGTTTTCAAAATTTTACGTATGGGCCGTGTAGCCTAATGGATAAGGCGTCGGATCTCGGTCCGAAGATGCAGGTTCGAGCCCTGCCGGGGTCGTTCTTTCGAAAATAGGCAGTCTTTTGCATTTTGTTTAATTTTATTCAATATAATTATTTGTTTAGTTTTTATATCTATTACTTTATTTGGAAAATGATCGATGTGTGTTATATTAAAATTTACTTACATTTCGTTTAAGTTAAAATAAAAATGATAGTTTTTAGTTTGAGGTACATAATTTTTAGTTTAACCTATTTTACACACTTAACATTTATTTTAAAGTGTGTAAAATATATTAATGATGTCCATGCAATATTTTATTTTAGTTTGCCTGAATTTAAATTCCATAATATCACAGAGAATTCCTAAATGCTTCTAAAGTATAAAATTATATATTAAGATTGAAAGGAGTAACAATAATTAATGTATATTAATTATTGCAAGACATCCATACGGTTTAAGCTCACTGATAGCGGTCTTCTTAAGGCCGGCCCTAGAAGCCCCGGCGGGCAAACCAAACGAGTAAACGACGAACTTGAGTTTTATAAATTGAAATCTATAATCTATAATAATAATAATTAATAATAAAGCTGAGAATTTTAACAATTTGCAATGATGTAATAATAAATATTATTCTGGGCGTTTCATTGAGAGAAAGAAACAGAGAGAGAAATTTTGGTTTTTCTGTGGAACATTCGTTAGCGCGATTCAGCGGAAGGGACAACGCCATCTAGCTTTCAGTATGAAAAGCAATGTATTTCATTCACTGCAGAAATTTTACAATTTGTTGTAGGTACTAATGTTGCGAAATAAATAAAAAAAACTAGAACAACACGCTTTTATAAATGCACGTAAAAACCAAAAATAAATTATGAATCGTTGAAGTTGTCTCTATTTCTGGGTTGAAGTGTTAACTATGTGCTTTTAATTATAATATTTGATTGTAAAAGCGTGGGGCGCTGGAACTCGAAACGTGTAATGTTTCGAGTCTACGACGGTCCTATCGTAAATGTATGTGTGAATCTAGATAAATATACCTTCCATATCAGACGACAACTGTCAAAGAAGTCGGAACTATCTTGGCAAAGTCTGTCCGCTCAAAAGTCGGCAACTAGCTTTGAGTTTGTTAAAATAAATCCGCCGTGAAACGAGGCGGTCGGAGACAAACTTACAAACAAACTTAGTGACAATAAGTTCTCGAGGGGCGGCGGTCAAACAAACAGACAGCCATTTATGCTCTAGTGCATATCTATTACACGCAACAATTGCAGGCTTAGCCGTAAGAGGTTGTGGAGAAAAAATCGGCGCCGATTACTAAGTGACCGGTGGCGCGATTGAATTCTTTTCGACCGCTAACTAAGGCTGTGCGCACATTGGGTGCAATTTAGAAAGAAAGAAAGAAAGAAAGAAAGAAAGAAAGAAAGAAAAGCTTTTATTTCGTTTTTTCTGACACAAGTGTAGCGGTAAATGTTTGAACACCATATATCTAATATTGAAAAAAAAAAACAGTAAAAGTAAAAATAACAGTGGGTCGGGGTAAAACCTCGCACGCTATGTATTGGTTATCATTAATTTGGTTATCATTACAACTGCATCAACGATATCATCTTTTGATTTCGTTTTCGGTTGGAAATACATATGTAGTTGCCTTGACTTTCTAAGTCTTTAAATGTAGCAACGTACCTATCACAGACAAGGCTAATTTATTCTAAACTAGTGGACGCCCGAAGCTTCGCTCGCGTAGACATAACTATAGTTTCGTTTACACCTACTAATATTATATAGCCTATGTCACTCAGTGAAGATGCAGCTTTGTAATGGTGAAAGAATTTTTTAAATCGGTCCAGAAGTTTTTTGTGAAAACATTACAAACAAATGTTTCCTCTTTATAATAATAGTAAGTATAGATACTCACTAACTTTTTCCATAGTCCTCATACCTACCAACAAAGTTTGCAAGTACAAAGTAGATAATGTTCCTATTAACAGATAAAATTTATTCTCGTTTGGTCGAATCCGCCTAACTGGTTTAACTCTCTCAGTTCTCTTATTCAAAGTTTGTCACAATTGTCATGGTTGGCAGTGAATAAGTTGTGCAGCATGTATAAAAATACCGGTACAATCGTTTGGTAACAAAGTAATAATAATAATTTAAAAAAAAATGTCATTAAGTATAGGTTTGACATAGTGGAACACAGAAATACAAGAAACAAAAAAAATAAATAAAATCAAAATGACAACAGGAGCTGTCTCAGCTGTTGCTACTGCGGGTATATACTTCTTTATTTATTTTTGTCTTTATTGTAAACCTTAACATAGGCCACAATTACAGGACACACAATGGAATTTTCTTCCTTTCAATCTTTTTTTATAATTGATTTTGAGAACATACTTTTATCGGATTCATAGCCTTTTTTCTAATCAGTTTTTTTTTTTATAAAGTTTGCTGAATCTATCACACCGATCGCACTCGTGGCACTCGCATTTATAGACAACTTTGTACATACTTTTTAAAGAATTTTATAGGTACGGTCAAATAGTTTCCAGTGCGCGTTCATCCTAATCCGTCCGATTCTTGCTGCAAGGTACGGTACTAAAGGTACCGAATGCACTGGTACACGTAAAGGAGGATTTCACTTGAAATTTCAAATGTGAAGATAGCAGAATAATCCAGGTATTGCTTATCGAGATTAGCATCGTTCGGTGAGTCCGAATCGATTTATTCCGGTCGAGGTTAGGTAATCTCGTCGGTTTTGGCGCAGCCGAGTGTCGGTGGACAATGATTTTCTTTACGCGACTTGTGATTGGTCAGTCAGGCGATGTGTCAACGAAAATCTTTTACGTGTGTCGAGAATTACTTTTTCTATCACAGCGAACTTGAATGGATATACTGAATTACAATGCTGCAACACTCGTTGTATATTTGAAGTATCTTCGGAGGGCGTGTTATACCCTCCCGGTTTGGGTCCCGGTTATTTTCAATTGTAAAACAGTCGTTAAGCCTTGTCGAAGACAAGGGTGGCTTGAAAACATTCGACATTGGGTTGGCCACTAACCTCTACCAATCCACATTGGAGCATCCTTACGGAGTTTGCTCTAAACCTACTTCAGCTGTGGCTGTGGTAGAGATCCGTACCAACAGTGGGACTGCAGTAGATTTTTTAACCATGCAACTTTTTACATGCTGATAGGATAAGATAAGATAGGATCTTACGTCTCAACTGGCATTGGATCTGAGCCTCTATTCGCAATTTCGGCATCTCGGCACCTCGTCTTGGGAGGTTTCGCCTTGTAGGATAATCCTTGCACACTGCACAGTCACAATCACAATCGACGTATTGTGGGCTCACAACACAGCCTGCAACGTTTGTGGGACGCCGAGCCCTTATCTTTTAATGGAACTTTTTGGGATGATTTAGGAAAAAAACACTTGGTGTTTCGACGGTGTTGCTCTTTGAAGTAACGTAGTATTAGCAATTATTTTGTGGTATTAGTAGGTATGTCGCTATAAGTGTGGGGTAATAACTTGCTTTTCCAACCTAAGCGACGACAATGAATATTAGGTCTCTCTGTTGTCTCTGGTCTCTTTTGTTGACATTTTTAGTTAAAAAGATGCCTAAAACATGTACCGTATGCTACCAAAAGTGGTAGTTAATAACGGTCGATATAAGACAACTAAAGTAAAATAATTAAGATTAACTAAAATATACGTGCTCCTGTAAAGTATCTTTAGTCATAGTCATAGTCATTTATTTGCTTTGAAAAAACGCATATACAATATATATTACATATATCGAGCTGTTTAGGTAGGTACATCAGTATACATTTATATGTATGTATTTGCCCATTTTTCTTTTCGTCACAGATCTCGACACGAAGTAAGTAGGTCATCGTGATAAAGGTATTAGTGGTTAGGTAGTAGGAGAATGACTATTTTTTTTGTGAACTTATAACCCTTGGCTTGTGTCACATAACACCTTTCTAACACTTAAATTAATAAAGTGGTGAATTCGAAACGAAAACGAAATTTAAGTAGGTACCTACCTATCTATGGGCTCGTGATCACGCTGTCAAAAAAGGACCACAGTTCATAAATATTACGTCATAAAAACCTCTGAAAGACTGAATTAGTCAAACGGTATAATCAAAGTCAAGACATAATCATCAAACAGCTCTGATATATTATTGCAAGTGTATATAATAGTGTTTCTGTGGAAGTGCAGACGGTCATTGCATGGATGATTCAGTGTTCGCCACAACACGAACACATTCCACGTTCATACGAAAACACAAAAGCGGGCTCATTTTTTCCACACGTCAAAGAATCCCTTTCATCGCCAACAAGTAGAAAGTAAGATTGTAAAGTGAGCTTAATTATCAATTGAAATCTTGTAATGAATACGGTATTTGGTCGGTGTTATTCGGTAGCGCACGCGGTGGTTCAAAAGCGCCGGCTCGTTTGAACCGAGTTCGATAGCGGTCAGCGATGGGCGCGACGGTCTTTTTGAATATCGAATCGCCTTTTAATTCGTCCCGACTGGCCCCGGCAGACGCATAATACGATGCGATGGAGATGATGGACTCAATGAGTCAATACGTTCCAAATTCAAGTTGCTGTTTGAAGTTTTTTTTTTTGCGCGTATTAATTACTTCTTTATTTTACATTTTCAAGCCAGTATTTGCTAATTATTTGCTGTTATCCAGGGGTAGGACTAAATCTATTTCTTCATGAACTTGTGCCGTCGAAGCGGTGACAGCCCAGTGGCTATCGAACTCGCGTCTCACTCGATTTGTCCGGGTTCAAACCCCAGCGGCACGCACCAATGACTTCTCTAAGTTTTGTGCGATTTAAGAAATTAAATTTCACTTGCTATAACGGTGAAGGTCACATCGTGAGGAAACCTGCATGCCTGAGAGTTCTTCATAATGTTCTCGAAGGCATGTGAAGTCTGTCAATCTGCACTTGGCCAGCTTGGTGGACTATGGCCTAATCCCTCCCATTCTAAGAGGAGCCCCTTGCCCAACAGTGGGACAAAGAAAAGGCTGTGATGATGATGATCATGACTGAGCACTGGCGCCCTCATCGGAAAGGTGTGATCACCATTCACATGTCTTCTCGAACATTATGGTGAAATCCGGGGCACGCATTTTTTAAAACGCACGTCAGTAGTGCGTGCCGCTTGGATTCGAAGGAGAGACGAGTTCGATAGCCACTGAGCTGTCGCCGCTATAGGGTAACAATACCTACTAGCAGGCAACCCACCAATAACCTATTAAAATTAGGTTTCATCTATATATATAAAAGGAGAAGGTGACTGACTGACTGACTGACTGACTGACTGACTGACTGACTGACTGACATATCAACGCAGGGCCTAAACTATAAAGGTTAGAAACTTGAAATTTTGCACAGGGGTTCCTTTTATAACGTAGGGGAGCACTAAGAAAGGATTTTTGAAAATTCACCCCCTAAGGGGGTAAAACGGGGGTGCAAAGTTAGTATGAAACTTTTCCGTTTTTGAAGTCAAGTGGGCAACCCGAACGCGCGCAGACGTCGTTGATGGGTCTAATTCTACGCGAGCGAAGCTGCGGGCGTCCACTAGTGTTTTATAAATAAAATAAAAATAATATTACCACGAGCAGCACGGGGTTCGAGTCCCTGCCGGGCCAGTGCGCTTAGTTAACTTTCTCATTGGTTAACAGAATATCTTTGCTACTGTTTTGTTAGTACGTTTGAATTTTGATTAACGATGAATATGCTTTCGTTACACCAAATCACGGTTAATAAGGGAGTTGTTTGACTCATTTCAAAAGGCTAAAAGATTTCAAGCGATAAAAGTAAGTATGTGAGTAATCCATACATAATATATACTATGTAAATGGGAAGTATGTTTGTTGGTTTATCCTTATCCTCTGCAACGGAATGATGGATCGATGTGATTTTTTGCATAGATATATTTTAATTCATTGATAGCTCAGATCATGCCAAACTGCAGTTGAAACTAGATTTTGATTAGTGGTTATCTTTGGCTAGTGTTTTCCGTTGATAAAGGTTATACTTATTATATTTTAAACAATATCTTAATGGTAGAGGTAATTCTGCACTAAAAATGAGCTGAGATAATGATAAATGATTACGATTAAACGTCTCACTCTTAGGTACGGACCGCACGGGTCTCCGCCATATCCGCAGCTGCGGTTGGTCCAAAGCATACGTTCCACCACGCTGCTCCAATGCGGATTGATGAAGAAGACAATACTTAGTTCTGTCGTAGAAGGTCTATAATACCTGTTAAGTAAGTAGGTAATGCGTTCAATCCAATAATCTGCTTCAGGAGAAAGAAATGACGCTGATTTGCAGTGCGGTACCTACTAGTGAGCGTCAGCATTTCGGGCTGTAGCCTTATACTGCGAATTGCTAATTATCCTTAGTAATAAATTGCAATATCTATCCTTTAGTACACATGTGACATTACAGTGTTATTTACAAGCCATCGCTACAGTCCCGCTATACGACAGGTGAGTATAATATATAATGAAATGTATTTTCTCTCGCACAGCAGAGTTGGCAGAGGTCAATGTCGGTAGGCAAACGAATGTAAGTAATAAAAATAAAAGGCCAATTATATTATTATCATTAAAACGTGTTGCTCTCGTTTGTCGTGTTCCCCATGAGTGGGGCTCGTGAATCTCGTGATTGCCTTGTGTATTCAATGTAATATTTCAAGTCAGTGAAAACAAAACGATGAAAAGATTTAAGCTTTCATAGCTTTGAGTCAAGTGTATGAGAGTGGTACGTGTACCAGACAAGACTACTTGTGTAGGTTTTGATCATCAATTCAATTTTTAATTTAGGAATTTCGTTTTAGATAAAGAAAAAAAATACGTTATACTAATAGTATAGTACCCTAGTACCCTAGTTTAAGGTTTTTTTTAATGGATATATGATAGCAAACGAGCTTGAAGCCCTACCTACATTTTGTATCATGAAGGAACATATTATACGTAGTTTTATTCATCATAATAAATATGAGAATCACTGGTTTTACAATGTAGAACTACTTGATCGGATTTCAACTACGGATTAAAAATGTTATCCAAACAAAGAGCTCTAGCTTTCATTGCTCAATACATGAAACACTTATTATTCAATCAATCAATAAATCAATCATTTATTGTGAAATATAGGTGTGTCCAGATGATGTCTGATATGTCCTGGAATCTTGCAATCAATATTCACCCACTTTCACTGAAGCTATCGAGCTGAAATTCGGCACACATATTTGGTTCCGATGAGAATGCACGAAAATAAAAATAAGATATAAAATTTTATACCTATACAGCTACCTACTCGATTCGATTTCTACTACGTGCTACGGATTACAAGTTAACCTCCCGCCGAGACCACTTGCAAATATGATTTGTTGTAAGCGAAGCTATCTGATTCATGAGTGGCTGATGTTGCCGAGTGTAGAATTAATTAAATTACAATTTGACCTCTGCTACCGGCCGCGGGGGGCTAGTGCGCAATGGGCTTGTTAATTCTGTGTGCACACTGCTTTATTTTACACAGATCGAGTAACTGGCTAGATGGTTGTTTACAAAACTTGTTGGTGAGCTGTAGGTCAATGTATAGATGTTTTATTTTAGGTCTGCATAATTCCATAGGTGTAGTACATAATACAATACAACTACAATACAATACAATATAATTTATTGCACCAGAAAAATAACAGAAAACATTAATAAAGAAAAATATGTTTTGCAAAAGGCTGTCGTATTGCTTTGAGCAATTTCATAATGAAATGAAATGAAAATTTATGAAATGAAATGAAAATTTATTTATGCGGACAACAGTGATCCATAAGTGTTAGAATACAAAATACTTATAAACTATGTTAGTACTATGTTAGTACATAATGTGTAGGTTGTTTTAATAAGACTTTTTAATAAAGGTATAATCAAATTCAAATTATAAGAACAAGTATATTATACCTAAAGCAGCAAAAATTAGGCTTGAAGTAATTTGACGCTCAAATTGAACAATTAAACAAAAATAAAGAAAATTACATGTAGCTAACATTTTATAAATAATTAAAATTATTTATTGTCTTCACCACATGTGAAAGCAAGTATTGTTAAATGATGCATTAATAAAATGACAAATTTACAATAACAGTACGATTATTAAACAAATCTCTCTGTTTATGACTTTTGAATTTTTTTATGTTTATTTTATGTCCGATTTAGTAACTCTATGATCCGTGGTATTGTCGTCGCAAAGGTGTCGATAGATCACTCATGCAGTGACAGAAGATGTATGGAACGATCGTTGACCCCACACATCAATTAATTTTTTTATTAACTTGCCGTTGATATTGACTTATTGTAGGTACAAATAATTAGGACCTTTTTATTGGAATAGAATGAAATTAATATACATCAATATATGTATACATCATACAATTAATATAATACTAGTGTATAAGCGGTGACAGCCCAGTGGCTATCGAACTCGCCTCTCACTCGAGCGGTCCGGATTCAAACCCCAGTGGCACGCACCAATGACTTATCTACGAGTAAGTTATGTGCGATTTAAGAAATTATATGTCACTTGCTATAACGGTGAAGGACACATCGGAGGAAACCTGCATGCCTGAGAGTTCATAACGTTCTTGAAGGTATGCGAAGTCTGCCAATCCGCACTTGGAAAGCGTGGTGGACTAAGGCCTAATCCCTCCCATTCTGAGAGGAGACCCGAGCCCAGCAGTGGGACAAAGAAAGGGTTGTGATGATGATACTAGTGTCGGTAGGTAGTCCACTGCTAGAAATAGGCCTCTCGGTGTCAATTCTCCCGGTCCTGTGCTCTTTGGATACAGCAGTTTCCTACCGACTTGTTCAGGTCATCAGTTGTTGGTTGAAGGTCGGCCTTTGCTCCGTTTCCCGAATCGTGGTCTCCACTCGAGGACCTTTACTACCCGTCGGTTATCAGTCCTGACTGACGTAACCTACTCATTTTAGCTTGATAAGTCGTCGAACTATATAGGTAACCATTGTTCTTATACGGATTTCATTTTCATTAGTGCAAATCCTGCATCAAATGATAATATAGTATCATTTGAATATGGAATGTTTTTTCAGACCGTAATAAATACAGAATATACTTGAATAAATAAGGTATTTAAACTTCTTGAACTTTATCAAATAATCATTCTTTTTTCAAATCTTTGTTTCTTACCTGTTTACTGCTCAGCCCCTTCTTAACAGCGTCTACTGATTGAATGTGAGTAGAAAAAACGCATAACAGACTGCAGATTAATAATACATTGTGTATCTGTGAGATTAAAAAACACTTAGCCCTTCAAAACAAAAGCGTTTATCCAGATTTTTAACTGTACATTGACGCCTCCAGGTTTCTGAGAACTTTTTAGGCAGATCCAAAACGTATAAACAAACAGACAAACATTTAAATCTACGGATTATCATAATGATATTTCTTTGTTAACAAATTTTTACAAACTTTCACTTAAGCGCTTACGCACCCGTGCTGTATTGTTCGTAGTGAAATAAAGGGTTTATGCACAATCCTATTGTTGCCCGGCATTGGTTAAACTGTTAAAGGTATGGAACAGAGATTTGTTGGAGTCTGGCATTAGACAACGGGAAGAAACTTGAATCTGAATTTTGACGCATTTTCCATATTCCACCAAAAATTTAACGAAGGTTACAAATACAATACAAATACTCTTTATTGTACACCACAATAAAACAATAAAAGATAATACAATAAGAACAATGTTAACGATGTTACTCGTGCACGTCGTGCAGTGCCTAATACCTACATTGATTAATTTATTTTGATTATTGATTTTTTTGCTGTTTTTATAGATAATGTTTCGGAACCTTTCGTCCGATAGTCCGACTCGCACTTGGCCGGTAATTTTTAGAAGTTACCTAAACTTTCCTAAGGCGTGCCCAATCACCACATAGCAAAATAAATATTTCCTTTGATTTTGACCATTATTTTGACCATTTTTGATTACCTATGTCTGTGTATTGTGTCTGATGTCTGGACTCTGGTTCTCTAGTTAGCAGGCTCTTTGTAGGTGGTAAGTAACACGCCTGTTAGAGGTTTGTCACATCGTTTTCGTGACGTCATCATTTCCACTTCTCTCTCTTCTATTCTATTTTTAAATTGATACCGGCAAAGGGGACTTTACACAGTCGCGCTTGCCTACGCTCGTTTAGACACGGACAATATGATCGTGTCTTTACTTCCTAAAGATTTTCGGCTACTTTACCTTTGGAAATTGACTTTTGCTCACTTACTTTCGACAAAGGAGAGTGATTTGACTGGCGATGCTACCGGGCGCTCGGGTGGTCCGGTGGTGATGTAAATATGAAAAAAAATGGCAATAGACAGGTAGTTAAATAATAATCAGGCCTCGTGATGAAGGGTCCAGAAATTTAGTTTACGAACATGCAAGGGTGCATGCGATGGGCCTGCATGTTTTAAATGGTAAAGGTAGATAGAATCTTTAGGTATCCAATTTTCAGAAAATGTATTTTAAAGTAAAATTTGCTTTGAAAATTTAATCGTAATCCTCTTTGTCATAACAGCCGTGGTGTTAAGATATATATATTACTACTTCAGGATGTTATACTAGCTGACCCCGCAAACGTTGTTCTGCCGTATGAAATGTCAAAGTGACGCGACACTTCATGTAAGTGTCTTCACGTCAATGAACGACGCTTAAAATATTATAATATTGGATATTGTTCATAGAAAAATACTAGAATCGTGTTTAAAAATAATTTTCCAGTGGACCAAATTGTGAATCTAAACCATTCTCGAATCCCCTTGAACACACACAAAAAATTTCATCAACATCTATTCAGCTGTTTTGGAGGAGTTCAGTGACATACACACGTACACAAGAAATAAAATATTATTACTACTTAGACCTACTTAACTAATAGCAGACAATTCGACCCAATTCTGTAACATCAGTTTCATGGCACGGTAGAAACTCTTAGCCCAGCTATTGTCAGAGATTATAAATTTGCATGCACATACAGTTCACAGATCGGTGAGAAGCCGAGCGACCAGGCGCCGGGATCGTGCGCAACCAGTAACCGCTTCGGACGCGCACGGTTGACGCGTCAACCGTCCCATTGAGCAAATGGGTTGATACGCTCCGCTAGCGAGGTGACAATGTCTTCATTCCAAGAGGTTCTTAAACTTAAATTTATTATTACTCAGCACAAAAGTAAGTAAGTGGGAATCTATACTAATATTATAAACAAGAAACATTTGTTTGTAATGTTTTCACACAAAAACTACTGGACCGATTTCAAAAATTCTTTCACCATTAGAAAGCTGCATCTGCACTGAGTGTCATAGGCTATATAATACTAGCTTTTACCCGCGGCTCCGCCCGCGTGGTCAAAGGGAATTAACAAAGAGTTGTTTATCATACATGACACATTTGTGGTGGATAAATAGTGACAGTTTCACGATTAAAAGATACTTAGAGGAACCAGAGGTAATGCTGACCGCAGATAAAATGTAGGTACGTAAACTGAATTACTGGAGCTTTAAGCTAACTTCAATAGAAGTGTGCTGGTGAAGATTGATGCAGGATCCACCGATCCTGCTTACGTGTACAGGCAATACTAACGCGGAGAGCACATATAAGTGTGATTTGTTTTCCAAATGGTGTGATTTTTTTTCTTTTGAAGTGTTTCCAGCCATACACGGCTTGGGACACAGAACAGAGCACTACTTTAATACGCTACTGTAGACGATATTATATGTCTTTCCATTTGGGGATAGAATGCTAGATATAGATATAATAATAGATTCTGGGCATTGGACACGACATGCTTCAGAGGACACTCTTTGAAGGCTGGACTTACGTTTGCGAGGCATTATAAATCAAATACAATACAGAAAAACAGCAATACAGAAACACTTAATAACTAACTACTGCGAACTTACTAACTACTGCTAACTTACTACTACTAACTAACCAACTACTACTAAATAAAAACTACTTTAAAGAAAAATATAAAGCAGTCTAAATATACAAATACAACTCAAAATCCATTTAAAAAAATTATATCTTAAGTAATTACGTACTACTAAGTAATAACTACTACTAAATAATTAAAGTACTAACTAACTATTCAAAGTAAAAAATAAAACAAATTCTAATTACCTACACAAAAAATTTAACAAAAAAAAACCACAAAATACAAAATGTTTATAAAACTCATAAAATATGTAAATTACTAACTATTCCTTAAACATAATTATTATTTTAAGCCAAAACAACAACAGTCGACAATACCAATTCAAGAAGCGAATCAAAACCAAAATCAAAGCGTACCTATGTCTTATTCCTTTACCATATTAATTTTAAACCAAAACAACAATTTATCCAGCGCGAATTCAAAATTAAATACAATTTATTAGTTGCCTATGACTTAATTAATTTACATGTATAATTTGTTAGCGAAATTCAGAACTTGGAAATGAATTGTACTAACGCCATCTGTTATCAACATCCGGAATCCGGATTTCTAGCAAATAACAAAACATCGATATCTTCCCATGGGGATGTTTTACCGCGGTAAAAAGTAGCCTACGTCACTCTCCAGCCTCCTCACTATCTCCACACACAAAAACCATACCATATAATAGCTTCGTTGCGACGTGAAAGCCGGACAAACAAACAAACAAACACACTTTCCCATTTATAATATTAGTATGGATTACTAGGTCTAAACGAACCTATTGTGAGCAACCCCGCTCACGCGTCTACCGGGTTCGTCCAACTTCCTTTTGAAACCTGCAGGTCCTGCCAGTCTGCAACCAGTAGCCGCTTTAGATGCGCATGGTTGACGCTTGAAATATGTAGTTTATGTACGTGAAATTAGGCGCAAGCTAGCTTATAAAGTCGTCATTGCACTTGGTTTTTTAAATGCGCTTTTATTAGCTTGGTATGTAGGTATCTATGTATGTATGTAACGGAATCTTTAAGATTGAGTTTTGCTCAATTCAAAAAGACGGATTAATTTGAAAATTTGCGCACTTATGATTTAACTGATGACAATGCAATAATTAAAAAAAATAAAAATTAAGAATAGAAAAAAATCTACATGTAACTCGATTAACTATAAAAGCGTGATTTTTAGTTTTATTTTTATTTTAAATTCGACTAGGCATGTTTGTATAGATTATAATGCCGCATTAATCACTGATATTGAGTTTGAATTCAAATCATTCCCTGTAATCTTAATCACGCAGCTATCACCAACTTCGATGACCAGTTGCAACTTTGCAATTAAAATTATGCAACGTGCATTAAGATAATTCGATCGGATTAAGAATGACTTAAGTGTAAACAGGAGCATGTGTTAAAAGTGACATTTTACGATACGGCTTTCGAAGTAGCATTCATATATTAACGAATATGCTGATACTAAAGTCACCTAAAGCTTAGTGATTCGATATTATATTTTATGTACTGATTAAATAGTAGATAGGCGTTTGCTGTTCGAGATCCTAAGATTAGACTATATTTGGAGCTAAGTATCTCATTTTTACAACTAAAAATAGAACCTACCTGTCCTTTAGGGTATTAGATGCATCTAACTTGTTTTGTATCCACCGGCATTCAACGTCGAATCTCCGCTTATTTTAAGACTAGTGAGCGCCCGCAGCTTCGCTCGCGTGGAATTAGACATAACAATTTCGTTTACATCTAGTAATATTATATAGCCTATGACTATTCACTCAGTGAAGATGCAGCTTTCTAATGGTGAAAGAATTTTTGAAATCGGTCCAGTAGTTTTTGTGTGAAAACATTACAAATAAATCTATCCTCTTTATAATATATATAAGTATAGATAAGATTAGTACCTATGTAATTAGGTACGTAGAATTGTGAGGAATTGAGCTAGATACTACTACTAGATACAGTCCTATCACATGGAATTGGGAGGAGTGGTTTCCAATTAGGGACGCCTATGTCCAGCTGTGGACACCAAAAGGCTGATGGATGGATGACTTAGATAGATCATTAATTCGATATGAACAAGACTGGCGCCGCCGCACCGTCGTCCGGGATTACTTATCCATCTGGTCACACCTCATAATTAAAATTGTTCCCGAGTACCGTTGCGAAAAAAAAAAATGATGCAAATTCGTAAAACAAACCGGCGCGGCGCGGTACTAATCGTGTTCGTCCGGCGAGCATATTCGATCAATTAATTTCAAAAGTCCCGAATCGGCTCGGCGAGTGAATCGATTGTGCGATAACGATTATTGTCCGATTACAGGGACGTCCGCGACGCGCTCCGACGCCTCTTCTGGCGAGGCGATCCATCATCTTCGGCGATTTCGGAAGATGCTCAAAGTTTAGTAAAAAAAACCTTCCCGCAATAGTTTCACATACAATTTAATTTAGAGTTAACTTGTGAAATGGTACACATGTGTCTTATGTCTTATCTCCACCAATCCGCATTCGAGCAGCGTGGTGGAGTATGCTCTAGACCTCCCGCAGCTGCGTCTGTGGGGGAGACCCGTGCCCAGCAGTGGAACGTCCATGGGATGTCTTATGAAAATATCTCGCCATCGCCATGAGATGATATTTACACCCAAAGTGCTGGAAAAATTGGAAAGAACAAAAAATTTGGGTTACTTAACTGAATATAAATCAATGTAGTTCATTAGTATAGTTTTTGCTAGATATAAGTATAGCAAACAATTGTAATATTTGTAGTAGAAATAAAAGGATTTTTATTTTTATTATTTTTATTTTATGTCTTATGAAAAATAAAGTATCTTTTAATCGAAGCCGTAACCTTACCTAACCTACCTTTGTATTAACCCGTCGTTTACCGGGGCTTAGAGTGTAATGCAGGAGATATCACTGCGTTGACCCACTTCTGATCAATTGCATTGGCTTCTCACTTGGAATAAAATTAATGTAAGTATGATGATATCGGGCTCTTGGTATAGAATTATTTTTTCAAACCTACAGCTCCTCCTACAAGCTTACAATGTATTTTATAGCAGAAAATTTTGATAAAAGCTGAAGCAAAAATTAAAGTTGACAGGAAAAATTTATCAATACAACATTGTTACGTCGCAGCAATTTTACTTCAGGACACTTTACATAGAGTAGTTATTGCACAGTGAAATTTCCGCAGAGTAATGAACGCATAGATTTAACTTTAGCAAACGATAAAATATAGAGGTATGCGCTAGGCGTAAAAGTTTGAGAGCCACTCGGATTGTGGGCGGTCGCGCGACATCATCGTCACTAATTATCGATAGATCGATACACGACGATTATTCCGAATAATTAGTTTGACCTCACTCAAGCATCGACATACGCATACATGGATCAGGCATATATAGAGCGAGAGCTTATTTTTCAATGATAAACTCATTATAAAATAAACTGACTTTGTGGAATTAAAAATATACTTATTTTCTGTGAAAATTAAAAATTTAACATTTAGTACCTAAATAAAAAAGGTGAAGTCTATACTTGAAGTAGTTTATTGTATGTTAATACCTATAGTTTAGTTTAGTCACCTAAGTTAACGTACCACAACTTTTCGCTATTTGTTCGCAAATCGTATCTACCTTTAGATCTGTAATTCTCTTAGTGATGTTTTAGTAATAGATCACTATTACTAAAACATCACTAACAGTCCCTGCCATAGACCTCATACCCACTTACGAATGTTCTTATTAACCATCCTAGTCCCTGTTAGTCTTCAGTCAGTCACAGTTGTCATGGGTGGCAGCGGATTGGTGGTGCTGCAAGCTCGGTTGCTATCTTACATCCTTAACAAAATATGAATTTCTTCCGTAAATTTAACTACTTATACGGGTAGTGTCCCTGCCTGTTACGCCAGGGTTCATGGGTTTCGAATCCCACTCAGAACAAACATTCGTGTGACGAACACTTGTTCGTATATATGTATATACAAATACAAAATATCTATGAATGTATATCAGTCTCTGACACCCATAGTACAGGCTCTGCCTAGTTTGGGGTCAGATGGCCGTGTGTGAGAATGTCCATGATATTTATTTATGTATTTATTTATTTAAAGTGGAAAAGTAATATTTCCACTATGGTATAACGATGTGACAATCATTCATCAGACGAAGAACCAAAACATCGTATCTACAAAAGATGTTCCAATATACCTAATTACTGTACAATAAAATACGGCAAAAAAATTAACGTGCCCAAGTTGTATTTAATATCAAGTCTTATCTTGTGATCTTCGACTTTTTGTCGTTACTCATCTTTTTCCCTTCATCCCATAACATTTGCATCAAGCCATTATGACCTTTATCCCACTAGAAATAGAATAGCGTCACTAATTATTGGTCTGCATTAGAAAAAGCTGTCGTGTTCTCATGATTGGTCGACATTTTGACAATTTTGCTCTCCAAGAAAGTGTCAGGCCTTTCTGAAGACCACCGGGTGACGTATCGCGCTGCGGAGATAGAGAGCCTGATAAAAATAGTTTAGATTACAATTAGTGAGAAACTATCTGGGGCATTAGGCCAAACGCGTCAAAACAGGGACGGTTTGAATTTGAAAAATAATAGTAAAAGTTCAGATCGTTCTCTCATTTCGATCTAGATTGATGATTGACAATTGATATTATTTTTAATAAACATCATACAAACTCCTAAACACGCATTAAAATCCTAGCACAAAAAGCCAAAGCGATGCCGCCTTTCTGAAGAAGCTATAAAAAATATTAATCCTCCCCAAGTATCAAATAATAAACTTGGTAGCAAGTGAATTTCGGGGATCGGGTTGCGTTCTTCGACGATAAAAAAACGTTCTTTTTATAAATAAAAGTTTCATATGTTCAAAATTCGAACATGATGGCCGACGTCAGCGGCCGTCAAAAAAATTCCGGACGGACATAATTTTTACTTTATTCAAAATCTATTGAAGGATTCTTTTCTTTGCGAAATTCCATTCGTTTGGGCGTTTTGTTATGAACACAATGTAATTATGTGCATCGTTATTGTAGGTGCTGACTTAATAATAGCGTTGAATGTGAACCTATAGGTTACCTACTATAGTAAACATTTAGCGCATAATTATGAGACGACGACCTGTGAGAGAAGGATTCTGCACTGAGTTGTGACTGAGTAGAGCAGAGCACTGACTACGTAAGTTGGTCTTTATGACAATATCCTAAAATTAGGAGCCACACATTAAATCATTAAGTTTGTTTTAATTGTTACAAAATTCAATTAAAAATTAATTATATTTGCAGCTAGCCCTTGACATCTGATGTAACGCGACCTCAGATTATTTTAAAAACCTTCCACTTAATTTATGCATTCATCGCGTCTGATGCACGAACGAAACGAAATACCCCACAACAGGTTATCCAGATAGCATCCGATTAAAATTATACCTCGAGGTTTGCCCAAAATTATACGATTACCAACCTTTTTCCGTTCCACTTAGGGAGTTTTATGAGCAGTATTGTTTGATAGATTAAGATGAAGATAAAGAAATAAAAATAAAAAGCGGGCTGTTTGAATAAAGAACGCGTCACGTCAAGTGAAACGTCAAATTGTGACAGTTTCCGCGCGGGCGAGCGTTGCTCCCGCCTTCTTGGAAGTATCATCTGTGTATTCGGGTAACCGAATGTTTTGCAGTTAATTTCACTCAATAAAACAATTAAAGTTAATTTGGATGTTTTTTGTTTATCATTCGAGGTCGATCTTAGTAGCTAATGTGCGAAATCAACTGAGATGGTTTTTGTTGAGAAAGTTTGTGTCATGAGTTAATTTTAATAGTAACCGGAGGTTAGCGAAAGTGCAAAATAGACCTTGACTTAATAAAATATATTTTTTTAATAATTTTTAGATGATCTGACCTGTACTAAATGACAATTAAGTACCTATAGCATAAGATAGATAGGTAACCTTTACCTTACCTTGCCTTAAGGGCTAAAATAAGAGGTCAAATTGTTTCTTGCTACTATTGGAGATTTGTGCTATAGTCTTGTTTTTTCCCTTTCCTCTCCATCAAACACTTCAGTTGTAACAAGACCCATGCCATGCAAAACTATTGGGTTTGCAAGAAATATTAATAATGGATAATAATGTCATTAAATTTTTTTCACCGTGCGTTCTACCTAGAATAAACTTACGAAGCTCAGCTGTCATACTTCACTTATAATATCATTGTTCACTCTGGGTAATTTTGCGATTATCGTTTTATGAACGCATCAATAGCGAGCTATGCGGACGACACTGACGTATTTTACCACTTATAGGACGGTGGGACAAATAGGTGTGCTTATTATATCTTCAAAACAATTATTCATGGGTGATTGCATCTTCATCGCCATGGGAAATCGTATTTACATTTTGAGGACGTTTACCTGGTCATTGGGATTTTAAATAGGTTAATTACATGTTATAATTATATGTATGTAATATACTCGTATATAAGTATATTTATGTATTACCTATATACATAATATGTTTGTCGGTATATACATATATACATATTTGAATTTATTTATATTATATTTTATACTTGCTTGATATTAATAATTTGTATTATTAAAAATAATTATTGTTAATTGCGATATGAATGAATGAATGAAATAATTCATTTGTCTTGTTTGTTGTTTTAGTTTGCATATATCTATGTATATAAAAGGAGAAGCTGAAATTCATTCCCTAAGGGGGTAAAACGGGGGTGCAAAGTTAGTATGAAACTTTGCCGTTTTTGAAGTCAAGTGGGCAACCCGAACGCGGGCAGACGTCGTTAATGGGTCTAATTCTACGCGAGCGAAGCTGCGGGCGTCCACTAGTGTACATATAAGGTCTCATTGGGAGGATTATTGTTATATATTATTGTTATATTATAGTCGGACAGTTATTGCTGACTAAAATACTGTTTCCACATTTTGTTTCATTTATCAAAAATAGATTTTTGATAGATTTTTGATAATTGAATTTACTATCAGGTGTATCTACTATCCTTGTGTTCTTGCATTAGGGGTATTATTATAAATATCCCATTTTAAACTCTCTTACCTCTTGATAGAATTTTCTAGAATTTTGCAAAGAAACAAGAGTTTCCAATGTTTCCATGTCTTTGCATTTATATTCTTAATGTTCCCGTTTAGCCGCCCTTATAACTTTACAAGTTATACTTAGTTCGTTAGTTGTTATCCTTAGTTCTTCATACTTTGCTTTCGCCTTATCATGCTGTTCCGCCTGTATCTTATATTTTCTTTTTTCTTCCAGTATATTTTCTTCAGTGCTTTTTTTATTTTATTAGTTAAATGAAATAAGATTTTTTTAATTCGAATGAAATAATCATTCCTTTAGAATTTTCGCAGACCCTAATTCTGATAGATAACTACTTAAATTACTGAAGAAAATACACACAGACGCGTAAAACTTATAACATCTCTCTTATTGCGTAGAGGGTTGACTTTGCGTTGCAAAAATATACTAAATCTATGGGGTTGACTAACATAGTCGACCCTGCACGTCCCCCGCCATACTTCGAAACTACCGCGCCATGTGCTAGCTTGGGGAGATGGTATTGCTATTTAGAGAAAATTGAGGAAATTTATAAAAAAAATTATAAGGTTTCATTGTTTAGCGTGACTATCAAACTAATGTATTTAAGATTCGTATATGTCGCTTTTTAGGTTCTCTTATGCTGTATCTGTTTTTTTGTGTAGGTACTCTGATTATTTCTGAGGTCAATCCGATGGTCTGATGCCTCGTCTGTTGATCACATAAAATGTATTAACCGCTACTAGGTAGGTAACTTACTAATTTACTGCAATGTTATTAGACACTATTAATACTAATGCGATAAAGACATAGGCTTATTTAATACTCGGTATAAAAAAATGGACAACTTGAACTTTTACTATCTACAATTATATCTATTATCTACTTATTTGAGATCTACGACAAAATACACTGTGGATACTACCTTAAAATTTTACAATTAGGTAATTCATTATGTCTTTCGGGCTCCAGGAACGTTAACATAATATAATGTTTAGCAATTAATTCAAAATCCGAGTAGGTAGATGTAACCTTTAGATAAGCAACAAAGTAAAGTAAAGTACCAAAATACGGCCAATAGGCGATGTTGTTGAAAAGGAATCGTGCCGCCTTCCCACACCCGCGCCGTCTGCTCGGATTGAAAATATGGAATAACTTTGTAAACATCTCTGACTTGGCGACCGACAGCTCTTGATACTTGTATTTCACAAGAATTTTTGATAAGGTAACTTTCATTATCATCACAACCCTTTCTTTGTCCCACTGCTGGACACGGGTCTCCTCTCAGAACAGGAGGAGTTAGGCCTTAGTCCACCACGCTGCCCAAGTGCGGATTGGCAGGTTTCCTCACGATGTGTCCTTCACCGTCACAGCAAGTGACATTTTATTTCTTAAATCGCACATAACTTTGAAAAGTCATTGGTGCGTGTTCTTGCGTAAAAACTTTCGTTAAATACAAGGCTAACTGTACAACTGGTTGTACTTTTATGTAGCTTTAAGTTCTTTAATTAATTTATCAATACGAAACATTTGTTTGAATTTAGTGACAATAAATAAAAATGAAGGTAGACAAGTGTTTTACTCAATCAAGTTGCACCTTATATAAGCTAGTATTGGCTTATATGGCTTTAAAGTTCCCGCTTATAGTGGAAAAAATAATTAAAATTTGTTCCCTGTGTCCTAAGTACATTCGTATTTACTCGGAATGTAGTTTTTTACTTACTTCATTACTTCTCAGGTATATACGCTAAGCATAGCAAGCATATAATGCAAGCATATAATGCAGTTTCTGCATTGTCTCATAAACACTATCATTGCTGCATTAATCATCATACCGTCATAGGATAGGGTAATACTATTTGAATAATTTATTAAATAAGCTTGCTTATTTAGTTGCTTTCAATCTATGAAAACTTAAAAAAAAAAAACGATTTCTTTCTTAAAGTAGATTCTTTTTTATAGTAGACTAGTGGACGCCCGCATGTACGCTCGCGTGGAATTAGACTTAACAATAGTTTCGTTTACACCTAGTAATATTATACAGCCTATGTCACTCAGTGACGATGCAGCATTCTAATGGTGAAAGAATTTTTAAAATCTGTTCAGTAGTTTTTGTGTGAAAACATTACAAACAAATGTTTCCTCTTTATAATATTAGTATAGAAGTATAGATAACCACTGAATAGATTTCTTCCACGTATCAAAACCACTCAATCAACAAACAGACCAGGAGCCCAATGCAGCGATCCGAGCTAACGAAATTACGGCGTTGTGTGAAGTGAACTATGAAAATAGGATTTCTTTACAACCCCCCCTCCCCCCTCTTAATAACACCGCAGGTAACGGGGTGGGATTATGAAGATTATCAAGATATCCCAGCGGATAGGTAATTACGCGCCAACACAATTTAATAATTGTATCGTCATACGTATCTGTATCATACTCGTATCAAGTTTTGTTAAATTAATAAAGAATAAAAGTAAAAATGTATTTATTTTGATACTCAAAAAAAAAAAAGTTGAATAACAAGACAAATATTACAAAAAGGATCGCACTCCGAAGTTGGTGATTTACATTATGGGTGCCGAGTAGTTTGGACAGATAGGTACTTGTGGTAGTTCAAGTCACCATTGTACCAGTCTAAAAGTGACATTATCGCCACCATCACAATAGTTTTTTTAAAAGTTTTATTTGATTTTAAGACACATACTCCCTAGAGTTTTATTATCTGCGACCCATGGACGTCCCACTACTGGGCACGGGCCTCCCCTACAGACACAGCTGCGGGAGGTCTAGAGCATACTCCACCACGCTGCTCTAATGGGGCAGAGTTTTATTATTATTACATAATAGGTCATAGACAAACATAGTGACAGCCATAACCGCACCTAAAATAGTTACGAGTGCGTAACGGTTCAAATGTCGATGGTATTACTGCCGCCGAGTGCCTGTAATTGGCTTAGCACATTAGCCGCCCAACAGCTAATGGCCGCTCAAACCAATGAAGCACTTCTTTGCATTGTATTCTTGTTACTTGTATATGTCACCGTAAAATTGTAATTAACGTTAGATTATAATCTATCTCGCGAGATTGTGAACTGTCGAAAGATTGTGAACAGTAACATATTGCTTACAATTTAACGTATTATTATTCGTCATATATATGTGAAATCATTACAAATAAATCTTTCTTCTTTATAATACCTATTAGTATAGACAATTCTCGCCCTTACCGACTGGAAATGTAAAAGCTGAAGCTATTACCACAGTAAAAACACTGTGTTATACAGGTCGCCCGTTAACGCCCAAACCATTGCATCATTTTCTTTTGTTCGAATAAAAAACTTAATACAGTATCACTAAGTAATGTTTACAATCACAACATAAATTCGGCGTCCACAATAGCGGATTACCGAAATCGACCACTTTTGTGCTAAAACGAGCCGCTTGTGAGACACGCCGACGTCGGTCACCGACAAAGTAGAGAAACTCCGACAAAGTATTGAGGAATATAGAGATTATGGCGTTGAAATACATTTTTTATTCTTTTTGCGATTACATATTACGTATCGATACAGCTACCTGTTGGGATAAATTTAATACCGACCTGTGACTAACAAGGTATGTAGGTAGGTAGGTAATTTGTAGAAAGAAATTTCGTACAGTCATCGTATTGTCGTTACGCGTTGTTGGAGCACTCTTGGCATCGAAAAATGTGACCAACGACCTTCAGGACTTAAATAATAATAGGTAATAATAATAAAATATGTTTATTTTCTTCAAATTTTACAATTTTACACACTAAAAGAAAAGAAAAAATTTACAAAAGCATCTGAGGCAATTGGTCTGGCTCAGATGTTTGCTTCTTTGGGACCGAAATCCTGGGAAGCGCTGGTTTTCAGCCAGTCCCTTCCCCTAAGAAGTTGTGCGGGAGATGCAATGGTCTGTCCCCCAGCCACTAGGTGATATTAAAATTAGTGAACGGAGCAATTACATTGGAAGGCGGTAAATGTGCCTCAGTTTTTCAAGGAGTGCAGATTCTGCAAGGATGACGATGAAACACCTACCTATGCAAATGCATCTCCTCAACGCTGGTATTACACAGAGTACCTACCTTATACATATATACAGGGTACCTTATACATGTATAAGGTATACATCACATGCATACCTTGGAATGTATGAACCAGATGAATTTATGAACAGCGCCATCGAAAATGTTAGTCATCCTGCTTTGTTTTGCTCGCAGTAAATCGCATTAGAGCAGATTAAAATTTATTAAGAAATTATCGCAAGCAATGTTGAATAGGTGTCATATTATAAGAGGGTTTCACAATGTCCAGCTGGTATCTTAAGGCTGATAGATGATAGAGGATGAATATTATTTTGAGCTATTTCAGTGTACCGTGTACTACAAATATCTGAATCCCTTACTCTGTTTTCGACCGTGTAATTCTTCACTATTCCTTTCCATTTTAAAACACTGAAACAAACAGCGCCATCTATCGGGAGGTAGCGAAAGTCCTTCCTAACCTAGACGGCCCTCGGGGAATGTAGTGGATAAATCAACCCTCTCTCTTTCCTCTGAGGGAAACTGCTGACACTCTCAAGATAGATGGCACTACATGTAACAAATTGAGCTATTACTTTTTTAGTAGGTACAAAAATACCTGTTTTCACTTCCCACTTCTTGTCCACATGTGGGATTCTCTTTAGGAAATGAGCGAAATCTTTTTTACATTCCATGTTATATCGATGCGTATAACATGGAATTTATGAATACACCTTAAATTGTACCTTAATTTATGTAGGTACCTTAAAACGCTTAATCAGCGCTGTTAGCACACTTTTTAGATTCAGATTTTTTTTATAATACAGACAAACAAACAGGCATACGGACCACCTGATGGTAGGGGATTGCCGTTGCCTATGGACACGTGCGAGCTCTAATTGTATTAATGTGGTTAAATGCTTAAGATATAAGTATTGAATAAATTTAAGAATTGAAACGAAACAATTATTTTAAGGGTTTTGGCCTTTTTTTTACCTTAAATCTAAGTGATGTCCAATTCGACCACGAACACTGAAATTAGTTTTTTGAGATCAATTTCCTGATTAATTTCCCGTAGAGGTGTTTCATAGGTTGTTTCATCCTATCTCAAAAAATCTGTTTACTTATCTTTTATTTTTAGTCCTTTCTACCTTTTCTATTTCAACCTAATTAAGCATACAAACAATGACATGTCCAGACGACAAACAGTTTAACATTATAATTATGCAAAACAATATTGATAACGACCGCAATCACAGTGCAATCGCTCGATCATTGAGCGCCAATAATGACGTAGCCCCGAATAAAAATAAAACGACACACTACAATAAATAGACCCTGTTCTGTTCTTACAGTGGGGTGCACCCCTCTTCGAAATAGGGATGTGCGGCGCTCTGGCAGAGATATCGATATCGAGAGGAAAAGAGTGAATACGCTGAAATAACCCTTAAAGAAATCCTTACGATGAACGGTAACAAAAAATGATAATCTTAATATATAAAATTCAATGGTCTCACTGACTCATCAACGCCCAGCCTAAACCCTTAGACCTAAAACTGTTTTTTTTTCACAGGTGTTGCTTTTAAGACGTAGGCAAAGAATAGTAACGGATTTTTTGAAATTCAACCTTTATGTGGGTAAAAAGGGGTTTGAAAGTTTGTATGAAATCACGTTATTTCTCAAGACACATACAAGAAAATTGAAATTTAAGCTAATAGTTAAAAATAAAGAAATCCGCATTTCACTTTTTATTTAAATTCCACCCCTAAGTGGTTCTAATTGGGGGTACAATTTTGCACAGGCCTTAACTGCTGAGCCTTGAATGGCACGTGGAACATTAAAGAAGGAATACGATATCTTGGATTTCCTCTTTCTTATTCGGGGGCCCTTTTTAAAATAAAATGGAATACCTACGTATTTTCTTATTTTTATAAGCTTTTATTTAACTTCACTCGTATGTATGTATGTCCTGGAATCTTGCAATCAATATTTCACCCACTTCCACTGAAGCTATCGAGCTGAAATTTGGCACACATATTAGGTTCCGATGACAATGCATGAAAATAAAAAAAAAGTTATAAAAGCTTTTTAAAAAACATTTTTTTAATCAATAGCTTTTATTTCAAATTTTCAGTTAGGCCTTTGAATTTTATTAAGTTTGTTGCAGTTGCGACCCATAGACGTCCCACTGCTGGCTTCGGGTCTCCCCCACAGACACAGCTGCAGGTCTAAAGCATACTCCACCACGCTGTCCCAATGAGGATTGGAAGTTAGTGGCCAACCCAGTGTCGAATGTTCTCAAGACACCCTAAGGTCTTCAACAAGGCTTAACGACTGTTTCCACCATAGAAAACAACTGGGACCGACGGGTTAACGTGCCGTTCGAAGCACGGTAGCGTCCATGAAAATTTTATTATTACGAATACACATTAATCTGTGTATTATATTTACTTCTTGCAACATTTTCGGACGCTCACTTATTTTTTCTTTACACCATAGCAGCAAGTATTTGAATTGGTGATACTTTAATTGCGCTGAGAAAAATACTGAAAACCAGCGGCCGTGATTTTTGCGGTCCTGTGAGGCTTAGGAAGGATAAGTGTACTCCTATTTTGTCACCAAAATTATTTTATTGCCTCATGTCTGAAGCTATGTGTTAAAATATTTTGTATGTGATGAATAAGACAATTTCTTTGATGGGCATATCCTCTTTCCTCATTACTCCAATTAAAGTTCAAAATCGCTTGCACAATTACATTTTATATCGACATCGTCCACTCACTAATGTGGCGGTCGATCTCGATCCCCGATACAATTACACCCTGTGTGTAGACTCGTTATTGAACAATCTTCTCAACACGCCACCGGACACCCCAATTCGAACCCTCACAACCAACCATAAAACCCATTCTCCCTCAACACAACACCCCCCAAACTTTCACCTCTTTCAAAAGGACTTTAAACCTAAATACCTTGCGTAGGAAAGCTTTCACTTTTCAGGAATTACTTTAGAGCGGCATCCAATTCAATTTGGACTTAATTTGAATCGAGTTTAAAGTCGACTTTCGTTGGTACGGGGGAGTTTTTCCGAAGGCTTAATACTCTCGAAACCAATTCTCAGGGGTTCCCAAGGTTTAAACCCTCGAAACAATAGATGGAACGATTCGATATTTAGCCGATTATAAACGTTATTCGTAATGCTATTAGCGAGGTGTGATTTTTGCCTCAGAGGCCTAGGAAGTACGAAATACATTTTCTATTTTATTTCAATGTAGCAAAATAAAAAAAGCTGATTAAAAGAGTTTGATAATCATTATTTTTATTACGTTCGTTGAGATTTCGGTTACGCATCTGTGGCCGACTCTTAACGAGATTCTCTTCAACTCTTTAGTCTTAATCAAAGTCCACCCATGACAACTGTCACTGACAGTTCTGTTGTCATGGGTGGCAGCTGACTTCACATGCCTTCGTGAACATTATCGAGAACTCTCAGGCATTGTTTCCCTGTTGATGTTTCCTTCACCGCTATAGCAAATAATACTAAATTTCTCAAATTACAAATAACTTACTACACTTAGAAAGGTCATTGGTGCGTGCCGCTTGGATTTGAACCCGGACCGCTCGATTGAGAGGCGAGTTCGATAGCCACTGGGCTGTCACCGCTGCGAATGATAGATAAGTATATTATATCCGAAAAAAAGACTCGATGAAGACTCTCATGATCGACTCTAGCATACACTAAAGGCGATCACACGCGGCACGCTTTAATCAAGGCTTCCATCGTCACACACCTGAGTACGCAATAGTAAATGACTGACAGAATATGCTTTGTAAGTCCGCTTTTAATACCTTAAATTTTGGTAAATGCAATCACCATTAGCCGTCCTCTATGCCACCCATCCTTTGGAATCAATTTTAAATGGGGAAGACATTATAAACACAGCTCACAACAGAGTAAATACATTAGAATTTTAATGTAGCTAGTAAGTAATATTTCCTATAAGCACAGAGGAATCATTATTCATTATACCTACTGTATTATTTATCGGCGAGGTATTGGCAACTTTGTTATAGGTAATACCGTACGTTACGGTACGGTACGGTACCGGGGTCTCTATTTATGAATCAAATTCCAGCCGTGTGCTATAGACGACGCTAACCACTTACGGAGTTTTGTCGAAGACTGTCTCTTTGTTTGTTTATAACAATAACAAAGTTGAAATCTCCTATTTTTTTCAGAACTAGCGGCAACGTAACCTTTACGTAAACCTCTGCGCCGAACTAGTACCAGCTGAAGATAACAGATATAAAACTAATTTAAAAAACTAGGTACGATACGTTTTCATTTGAATTTTACTTTATAAGTTTCAATTGTTTCTTGTTAATAAATACGTATTAAAACATGTCTATTAAGAAACTGCATTATACAAATGATAGGTATCATGGTATACGGACTATTCCGCGTTGAGTCTAGAACCAGACTCTACATTGATAATCAAGGAACAACCAAAAGTTACTTAAAGTTTTACTTAAAGTTACGCAATCAATTCTACTCATAACAAAATTTTCTTCATGAAGTATAAACTATCAATAAACAAAGAAAATTCAATGATAAGCACCTATATTATTATTTGCTTTTCAATGAGTACTTTACAATAGTTTTTTAAGGTTTACGAAAGAGTCCAATCGTCCAATCTTAACCCACTTTACCTAATATTTGTCTTAAATGTATAGACCATAGCATGAAACAATTAAGTAGGTAAAATAATAAAAGATCTTTGTCAGATCTCATAAAACTGTAATCATTAGCAATTGGTTTTGGACATTATCGATATTGATAAACATTTTTCATATGAAAAACTCTACACGTTGGCACTCCACTCCTACTCTCACTCCTGTTAGTACCTACGATTTGGTACGTGTAGAGTTTTCACTTTAGAAATGTTTATCTCCAACTGCAACGCTGTAAAATTACCTACATAACAGCATCTCATGTTTTTTCAAACTGACACAACAACATCTAAGTATTAGATTTAATTTTAAACCTTACAAACATAATGAACATCAATTTATGTACAAATCTCACAAAAGATATCTTTTAAATAATTAGATTAGTGATATTGGTGCATTTTTATTTGCCTTTGTATAGGAATTATACACTTCATAACAATTTGTTACCTATTTAAAACACCAAGACGCACATTTTTTAACTTATATCTGCAACGTATTTATGGGTTATGGGTGTGCAATAAAACACTGAATCGAAGACACATCACATTGTAAGAAGCTCATGAGAAACACCGAAGAATTTCATCCGCGGTTACAATTTTCGATTTTCGAACGCCTCGCGTCGGGAAAATGCCGTCGGGAGGTTGCCGACGGCTTCGAGCGCCATTCTCCCCTCCACCAATCGCGGATGAGTACACGCCCTACCCCGAAAGAGACAACAACACACGGAAAAACTAACCAGCAGACAAGGACGGACGCTGTGCGTGTGTGTACTACGGGGGAAATATGATGCATCGTGTTGTTTTAATATCGGTTACTGTTCGATTATTTATGTATTTTTTTTCTGAAAGGTAAGGACTTGAGATTAAATTGTGTAAGTATCCGAACTAGTTTATTGAATTGCGAATAAGTATGTAACTTTATATGTCTATACGTTATCCCTGGGCGTCGAATCAAAACAAGGTAGTTAAAAAGCAGGAGACGCGTCAAGATCAAGATGTTTACAACCACAGATTAAAATTGTTTTTGTAGTAAGTAGTAGTCTACCGTAGATAATTAAGATTTATTATAATGTTGCGAAAGTTCGAATTTCGAAATGGAATGTAAATTCTCTGTACACGTTTTGTGTTTGTGTGCGTGAATTTCCACAGAAGGGGAAAGCGCGGGTTCGGCCGACGCACGTTTTGAAAACGGAATGCCCTGCCCTTTCAAGTTTTTTTCGAATATTCGGCTGCCGCCGCGTTTTCATTTGTAAATTATTTCCAGTTTGAAAATAATATTTCTTTAGTGCAGTTATTCACATTTGAATTTACTCGTAAAAGGTTGTTGAAAGATGTATGTACCTACTATAAAATTAAGTTCCGTCTGCAGTGAAGAGTAGGTAAATAAAATGATTAAGGTTGGTTAAATATGTAGATGATAATCCAGTTTCAGTAATCAGAAGATTAGGTAGATCAGATGGGTATGGTACCAATCAGTTTTTCGTCAACAAATAAATACCTAGATTTGAGGCGTGAAATCCCGTTTCCGAAGCATTGGTAGATAGTTCATCATCATCATCATAACCCTATCTTTTTCTCACGGTTGGGCACGGGTCTCCTATCAGAATGGGAGGGATTATGTTTTAGTCCACCACGCTAGCCAAGTGCGGATTGGCAGACTTCACATGCCTTCGAGAACATTATGAAGAACTCTCAGGCATGCAGGTTTCCTCGCGTTGTGTCCTTCACCGTTATAGCAAGTGACATTAAATTTCTTAAATCGCACATAACTTAGAAACTTAGGTTTGAACCCGGACCGCTCGAGTGAGAGACGAGTTCGATAGCCACTGGGCTATCACCGCTTGTAGATAGTTACTAGTTAGTACCTACAACGTAAACATAACCATTGTGGCCACCGTTAACGAAGGGCTTCTCGTGATATTTATGTTTTCATGGTAACTAACCACCTAATAGGCATAAGAACCGTTTAGGCACCTGATATGACTACCTTTATGAGTAATTATTACCATTATTTAAGTCATTTAAGATTGGGCTATGGCGAGAACGAAACACATTTTTAAAGAAAATCTACTCATCATTGAAATGTTGTTAACCATTCTATTTTCAAATCTGCCCGTAGGTATTGATAAAGATAATAAAATTATATTCTCAATATGAATCTATCGGAGCGACGTCCATGGGAAGGTTTTGGTCAGCTTTGGATAACGATGGATGGATGGGATTGTGATAGCGATGATAATAATTATTAAATCGCTAATGATTTTATTACTTTGCTTTCCGTGTTGGTAACAATAGAATAAGCTTACTTCTGATTTAATGTTTTAGGTTAGGTTGTGACAAGACATGTAAGAAATATTTAATATTAATAAATAAATATTTCATTCATTTAATTTTGAACAACACACTGGTATTAAGGATACCTTGTAAATCGTAAAAATAATAATAAAGAAATGAATATGCTATTATCATACTTGAGATTATTACTTATAGATTTATCAGCTAACATAGCGACTCCTTAGGATGGCTTTCTTAATAATTTGGCGGCAGTTTATTACTAATATTCCACGTTAATATTCCCCTCCAGTTAGAACAGATGCAACACGATTATACATTCAGCGTTCTTTGTTTACGAATTCATTGGTACAGAAAAGGGTACATCTCATTAAACTCTCTATATTTTTGGCTTTTAAATATGTGGGTAGGTTTACTATTTACGCAGGTACTTACTGGCATTATTTATTACTTTACGTTGTTACATAAGAAGATAACATAAAATTTACTCCCATGTATCAATGTCATCAATGAAAATAAAACCGATAGGCAGGTAGGTACGAGTACCTACTTAGGTGATACAGGACGCTTATATCAATTTTAAAAATAAAAATGTGTACGAGTCTATGGTCTGTTTGGTTAATAAAATATTAAAAAGCGTTCGCGTATCTATTGCAAAAGCGTCGTAAGTCAATACCGCACAAAAAACCGGCGGTTTGCGGAAGATACCGCACGTCAAATTGGCCGCGACGATCTAATCTGTAACCTATCGGTGAAAAGAATTCTCATCCTTTTTTAATGTGATACGCAAGGTACAAGTTACGAGCGGTAACGGTGAATAGTTCAAAGCCGTTTCATAGGTTTTACTTGCCAAAGGGGTATAATGGAATAAAGTTACATTATATAACACATTTAAACAATCGATAAAATTCAAGAAAATGCTTAAAAATGCAAAACCCGATTGCTAAAAAGGACCTACTCAAATCCACAAAGCGAGCACGCTTCATGTTTAGTACGCGTATTTTAGGTACCCACAAGATGCAACACAAGGTATTGTAATGTGTTTACGAAATCAAGTGAAATAAAATGTATAAACATATATATTATTGCGCTCTGTTAATGGCAAATTAAATCTAATACAATTTAGTTAGTTTGTCCTTCGAATTTGGTCACATTTTGGAAAGTTTCGCGTCAGTAGTACCTACTTGACGGATTCTAATGAATCGAATGAATATGCAATTTGCCAAAAAATTATTCTGTAAATAGCTCGTTTTTTTACTTGATTAATTGATATGTATATATCATATGTACTATATACCTATTTTCTTATCATTATATCGATGGCGTTATAGATCATTATGAGTAAATATATTTTTAGATATTTTTTTCTTTTTCCTAAAAATCTCCGTTGGCTCTCGAGCCTTAAGCCGGTCTAATCTATCGGCATGCACAAAGCATTCGTTACTAAGAGCGGGATGCTGTGAGCCGCCAGTGATGCGTGTAAGGCGCAGCTGTGGAAGGGTAAGATCACTGCTCGTAGGAAAATTCAAAACTGTGTGTCGGGCTCAAGGAAAGTAATGTAGGTACTCAGGCTACTACGGCTCATCAGGCAAATTAGACTTCTAGCAAGGATAATTTACTTTTTTGTAACACCTAACTAAAAATGGAGTGTTATAAGTTTAACTTGTATATCTTTGTGGCATCATAGATGCAATATACAAGCAACTCTGAAACGAATGGATCTATATTATTTTGTTGACTTTGTTTTTACTAAAAACGTCAAACATTAACAGTACAATGTTAATTACATTGACAATTAGAAACATTAACATATTTATGTGAAAACATTAGAATTAAAAAATTTGCATCTAATTTGCATTTTAGTTAAAAAAATTATATCTGCCTGGTGCCGATATTTATTTAATCAGTAAATATGTACATATTTTAGAAGACTTAAGTGTATCTGTAACGTTGTCTTGTTTTCCTAGTGCAATATAGGCCACTGAATATCAGTGCGAAAATGTATTTTTCTGTCGGGCATTATTTTGGTTATAAGTTAATCAGGAACGATCAGGAAATGTATCAAATTTAATAACACCTTCATCAGTTTAATTTCAATAATAAATATTATGTTTACAGTGAGAAGGCTACACAACAGAGGCCAATAATCAAGTCCAGACAACAAAGTTCTTTTGAGACCGAATAAAATTCTTCCACAATAGCCGCTCTACGCAATGTTACAAAACGCGCTCCAAGAACAATTCCTTACAAATGCGAAACTACAGAATAAATCTAGCGATGCGTAAATTAAGGATCCGACTCTATTCACCAAAGGCATAAGTGCAAATAAAAAAATCTTAAGAAAATCCCCGGCCGCGTATCTAGATGTCCCGCTGCGGTACACTTCATTGTTCTTAGACAAACACTTTCTTTATTCGAGAAAAAGCACCATTATTTATTTTTTAGTAAATCACCCGCGATTCCATTGTGAAAAGCTTAGATTTGGATGGTTGAATTAATTTCACTAGAAAATTTGAAATTAGCGCTCAGGCGAGGGTTTGTATCGCGTGTATTGTGTGGAACGCTTTTACAAACATTGTTGTGGAATCGCAAACCTTTTGACCCTGGGTGCGTTCAACGTTAGCGAAATGTGAAAAAAAGTAACGTCTCAATCAAAGCGGACTAACCAGCCGCGACGAATACCGTGACAGGGTATACTGGCTCTCACAATAACTAAGAGTGAGCGTGAAATTAGGTCTGTATGATTTAGGGCTAAGTCGCTGCTGCCCCGTGATGGCCGCGTGCCGTATTGTTACGCGTTTTTGTTGATTTTAGGTTATAGCGTTGTGGCGGGCGGCGCTCTGATTAGCGTTAAAATTAATTGCGTGTGATGCGACTTGTTTCACGCCTGATATCATTTGTCGTGTTTGTTGAACTTGTATAACATCAATAATGTTATAAAAATAATAAAAAAGCATTAGGTAATTCCTTACATGGAAAAAGATCAATAAAAAGAATAATTCGTGTGTCAATATTCATAGTTTAGTTTACCGTCTTGCTCAGTCAATCAACTACGATGACCATCTTCAAGATTGACGCGTTTCTGTGTATTGTTTCTTTTGTTCAAATCGTTTAGATAAAATCCATTGCAGTTGTATAAATGCTCCTGGTTTCACCCTTTTCTAGAGGCGACCATTTTGTTTTCAACGCACCTGTTGCCATACCATGGGCGGCAGTAGCTGTGTGTGCTTCTTATATCGATAGAAAAGGTACAAATCAGTAAGAAACGTGTCTACCAACCATAACCTGCAACCCATACCACATCCCACTGCTGGGCACGGGTCTCCTCCGGGAAACAACACAAATCTGCGGGAGGCCTAGAGCATACTCCACCACGCTGCTCCATTGCGGATTCTTTATTCGCAACAATTGTGTTCAGTAGCATTTCGACGCCCTCTCGCGTTAAATACCGGCAGTTGGTTTTGAAAAAGGAACAAGCTCCTCTGTTTGGTGACAAGTAGGTACGCGTTAGTCAGTATTAGGTTACGCCCTCCCACTTCGGATGGGCCAGGCTCAGTTCCAGGCACGCACATAATTGTGTGTTGAAAAAATTATCTCAATCGATCAAGAACATTACAATACTTTGTCTATACTAATATTATAAAGAGGAAACATTTATTTGTAATGTTTTCACACAAAAACTACCAGACCGATTTCAAAAATACTTTCACCATTAGAAATCTGCATCTTCACTGAGTGCCATAGGTCATATAATATTACTAGGTGTAAACGAAACTATTGTTGTCTAATTCCACGCGAGCGAAGCTGCGGGCGTCCACTAGTTAAAGATATTATTTCAGCTGGAAATAATATATGTTGTGGTGCTTCTTACTCTTATTCAAAGGAGGCTCGTCTCGGTCTTCATCAATACCTTCGAACATGACTATCATCATCATCACAACATGACTGTATCTAAGGTTAATTCTAAAGGATAGTCGTTACTGGTAGGAAGATATCCCTTCCAATAAATAGTCCTTTTTTTATTTAAATAGTTTTCGGGAGCTCTTATCTAAATGCAAAATAATTCAACCATATACTACATATATGGTTGAATTATTTTGAGTACCTAAATGAGATTTAAAAATGTAACTTAAGTAATCCTAAAAATAATAAGTACCTACTACCTATTTACTTAAACCAACTAACTGTTTAATTTAACCATTAAAAAAATATATTTAAAAAATTAGTTTAGCCAAAACCAAACTATACTAACTACTAACTATACTAATTAAACTATACTAAAAGTTGTAGATACTTTTATAAGGAATAGATAAGATTTCTAAAGCAGCGTGTTAGCAACAACATTCTCAAAGAAGGTAAGAACTCCGTATATAACAAGTATAACAACTGTATGTAATGTCATACCTACGTCGTATGTTTATGGTGAAGAAGGTCGTAAAGCGTAGATAAGGCGGTTTACTGCCCCTCGGCCAACGTTTATGTTCACCACGTTAAAGATTTGTCGGTTCAGCAGAAACGACCCTAAAACTTTTACATCCACTGCTGTTTTTCAGCTTTACCTGTCATTTCATTGAAAATATCAAAAAATGTGTTTTTTGATATTTTATTTATTAGACACCACTGTTAGAAAATAGTTTTCGCAACATGTTCGCAGCAAAGGACATTTTGGGAATAAGGTCGTACATAAATAACACATTCTAAAATTGTATAAAATTTAATGGTTTACGTAATATTTAACATTTTGTAGCGTATTTTGCGTCTTTCATTGCTGAAGTACAGATCAAGCTGAAAACATTTATAAATTTATTAGGATTCTTACGTTCTGATTCTGAAAACCGATTTATTTTTATTTGACCGAGACTTTGTAGCCACTACTAAATTCGAAAGGTCAAATAAAAATATGAAGCTAGATTCCTAGTCCTCAGGCAGACATTCTACGAAAAAAATCAAAGTTATAGTTTATTCAATGTGTTGAGAGTAATATTAAATATACTTTAAGTAATACTTGTACCTATTTAAATTTATAAATACATATCTATATAAAATTAATTGAAGACGACAAAAATGTAGAGTTCAAATTTACGAGATACCTACATCTGACTAATTTCTAAACAATTCACGTTTTCTAAAGAACATTTGGGTAGATATACTCGAAAAGCATATAAATCTCCTTCTGTATATATTATTTATACTTCTTACAAAATTAATCTTAAAAATTAGGAATCGAAACCAAAATATCTACGACAAAGCAATTTCAATTTGTTTTCGACTGATATTCTGAACAATTTACGTTATCTGGAGAAAACTTGTGTAGGCACTTGAAAAGCATATAAAACTCGTTTATACTGAAACCATTCATGCACATTGTACCTATCATAAATAAGATTTACCGTCAGTTTAATATATGTTCTAAACACGACAGAAAAGTGGATTAAAAATCGAAAACACTCGTCTCTCATTCGAAAATCTTTCGAATTCGATATTCAAGAGCGAAATGGGCGCGATTTATCAGATTCGGAACTCAAAATTCGAATACGAGTGGCGAAGTCATACAGCATGCTTCGCGACTCGCGAGTGCTGGAACGCGGCGCTTGTGTGTGCGTGCCGGCTGCGCGTGTGCGGCACCCACCCTAGGGTGAGCCGTAGCGGCCCCTATAGGCCCCGCCCCTCTGATGCTCACACGGCTGACTTGGAATCAGATGTTTCGGCCAGTCGCAAGCGAGCCGTGACATCGGGAACGGTTCGCAGCCTCCGCGCCCTCGCCGATACTTGGAGCATTCGATGATTACGCGCTACACTGACCATCGGTCGCGTTTAGAAACTTGTCAAATTAAAGAATTCCGGTTTGCGGTCACGGTTCACCGGCTCCGTTTTCGGACTGTGCTCTTGTTTAGTGTTGAGTGGACTGACAGTGTTCCGTGTGTATACGCCGCCGCGCCGCTGCTTAGGTAGGTCCACGTTTCCACAACAATGACTTACTTAGCAATTAATTAGTAAGCACATCATTAAATTCCAAGATGATTGAAAGAACTCTACCGGACTCTACAATTGACAAGTCCACTGTGCCTTAAAATGAAAATTTCAAACATACGGCGGAAGACCGCGATTATCATACATACCAAATAATAATCAATTATTCGAATAATTTGCAGTCTCTTTTTAGGAAACTTGTTATTCAAGAATTAAATAATGTCAATCATCAATAAATTATTCATTTTTGCTTGTATTAAGTATCTGAACTAATTGACTCTACATTATTTTTGGGGACACGACACATATAATTAGGCCTACACACTCCAATTATCGATTCACTGTTACTTTAATATCAAAAGCAAAGAAATATATTTTTTTAATGTATCTGTAATTAACCATATTGAAGTTACAAAATATAGAGCATAATACCTAAATGCATTCTACCATCTAAGTACTAAACGTGTAACATTTTATAATGGTTATCCAAATATTTTTGAACATTTAAAAATGAATATCTATCTACACATAAAATCAAATAAAATATTTAATATTTAAATTCAAATTAACTGATTCACCTGTCAGAGAATATGGTACAGCAGTTTACAGCACCCTAGTCATGTAATATGATATTTTTGTTTGGCTCATGAGGGATTCCACAAATGCAATTGAATCTCTCTACCCGCGTCTTTTGTTGCTTATAATTTGTAATAGTAAACATTTGGGTGTATTGTTAGTTTTTTGCAATTCCAAATTTGTTATTTGATAGCCATTCCGTGTAAAATGCTTATTTTAAAAGTTAAAAGCTTTTATTCGTATGTATATGTCCTGAAATCTTGCAATCAATATTTCACCCACTTCCACTGATGCTATCGAGCTGAAATTCGGTACACATATTTGGTTCTGATGATAATGCACGAAAATAAAATAATATATAAAAAGCTTTTTAAAAAAAGCAGTATAATACTCGTAATAATTAAATTTGTTGGTACCTAATAATTATTGAGATAGTTTGCAGACAGAATTTGCAGCTATCATATTTTTTCGAGGGAGGCCTACGTCCCGCAATGGACACGTAAAGGCTGATGGATGGATTGATAATTATTTCCTAACCTTTTTACTGAAAATAATAAAATATAGTAAAAAGTCAAATTAAGTGAAGAATCCAAATTTTTTAGTTTTTACAATAATAATATCATTGAAACCGTACGAAAATCATAGAAACATATAATACTACATAAATCGTTAAGTAACTAAATAATAATATAAGACGTACCCTAAAAAAATATATATGAGACACGTTTCAACATTATTTTGACATAAATTTGTCATTATCAACTACCACCTCTACATTTCCAATGCAATAAAATATTAATTACGTTTTTAATAATTATTAAAATTTGTATTAATTATTAAATAAGTGTCATTAAATTATCAGTATTCCAAATTCAGATCAAATATTTTTATACGTTGACACACATTGAATATAAAAGAAATATTTTTGCCTGAATATTAAAAGAAAAATTTGTGATCTACTAAATATTTTTTTAAATACTTTCATACATTTTATGATTATCTATGTGACAGCTAAAAATAGACATTTATCAAAGACATTAACCATCTGGCACAACATGTAGAGCATTGTCACAATAGATCTTTGATGCAGCCGAAAGTAGCGATACGCTATTGTGCTATTCACTGTCCAAATTTCTAATTTCGTTAAATAGAGATCTCGAAGGGTATTGTGAGCTGCAAATAATTTTTGCGGTAACCGATACTCCACAGTGGAGTCTGTAAAGTCTGTAGAGTCGACACAATAAGCGACAGTGACGTGGGACCGACCGTTTGGCGAACGACCGGTCGCTTTTTAAAAGCTTTTATTTAACTTCACTCGTATGTGTGTATGTATGTATGTATATGTGTGTCCTGGAATCTTGCAATCAATATTTCACCCACTTCCACTGAAGCTATCGAGCTGAAATTTGGCACACATATTTGGTTCCGATGACAATGCACGAAAATAAAAAAAAGTTATAAAAACCTTTTTAAAAAAAAAAAATTAGCTAATGTTGCTGTTGGAATAAGTAGGACGGTTACTGTAGAGATTGTCTGACGGTTTTGTGCCAATTTTCCTTAAGTAGCGCAGATAAAATCGAGGACTTGAAAATGATTAATGCTACCGTATTCACTTCGTTTGAATAGTACCTATACTCGTACATGTAAGGAATTAAGTATTTGTGTTTCTCAAATGACAGCTTGGAAATAATGTTTACTTGCCGAAAATTAATATTTACGAAGTGTAACTAATATATAAATCATAAAAATAATGTCAAATCAAAATTTATAAGTTAAACCACCACAACGATTATGTACACTAAATAATATTTAAAAATAAAGTAAGTCGATTTTATTTATTTTTATCGTTTTTTTTTAGTTTCTTTACTTAAGTTGTAATTACTTACCAAGTTATTCATATAATAATAATAAACTTAATTTAGCTATGGAGTCGTTTAATTATAATAATCTGTCTTGATTTCTATCACTCAACACATCGGCAGTAACTTATCTGGTAGTTAAATGTACCTAGTTAAACCTACCTAATTTATTACTCGAAAAAAAAGGTCAAACATCTACATTTACACGCAAGCCGACAAGCGCGTTTGACAAAAAGCCATCGCAAAATCAATAAATCGAATGTAGAATGAATTCAAGCGTGCCGACAAAGTAGCGAATGTACGCTGAACAACAGTGCTCTATTATTTATACTTCAAAAGCCAGTATTCGAGTGTTGACAACTCTATTATGTAACAACTCTCGGGGGTGCCTCTGGAGTGCGATGATTTTTTTCGCGTATTAATGACATATTTTTTGAAAGAGCGACATAACCATTGACAGTTTTGTAAGTTCTCATGCTGTCATTACACGGTGCTAAGCGATTCGGCTTGCTTAATGGTCCCTCGGCGTTTGTACAAAGAAATAGTGAACAGTAGTCGGCCGCGGTGCGAAATTTAAATGTGCATGGATGTCGAATTTACACAGTTGAAAATTTTTGTTGATTCTCAAAAGTTATTTTTGAAGAATTTTAGCAAAATTGATCAATGAAAGTGCCAAGTGAAATATAAAGTGAAGTGAAATATAATATTACAATATTAAACCATAATACAATTTTAAAGTACCTAATGTAACTTTGATTGTTGAGGTTTTCTTGCATTAAATTTATATAGGCACTCACAATAAATCATTATTATTATTATTATTTTGATAAATTGTATTCGATGCAGTGAAATAATAAAATTAAATGAATGATTAATTAATAAAATAAATAAAGCTAAAAAATATAATGAAATTCAAAATACATAGTGTCATGAAGAGTTTGAGACATTTAAAATAAATGATAATAATGTTAATAAATGTTAAACAGCATAATAATAGCAAATGAGCATACAGCATCACCCATTTGCCGCCGATGACAACAGCGACAAACTTCGTACAAGACTCAGGCTCGGAGTCACAAAAGCTTCTGGAACCCAACCTTACAAATCGAAACACCGTTGTTATTTCTTTGCCCTAAAACGTATAATTAACCTGCTAAAATCCAAATTCAAAATTGCTATTAATCTTCCTAACCCGATACAACTCCCAGTGTTACGATACCTAAGTTTTTTCAGACACAAAAAATTAATCCCGATGAGCTCAAAATAACACCTCCCGGTCTCAATAGCCGGCGTCCGCGCCGCCGATGAGGCTTAATAAGGATTAAGATAGAGCCTTTTTTAAAAGTAAAAAGCTTTCGATGTATCGCTCTTATGATGGTCCTCTATTTTTCTGTCAGGAACGTGTCCATTTAAATTCATTGTCTCTACCATTCTCTACGTTGTCATTTTTTGTGCGCTTGTCCTTGTGGTTATATTGTTAAGCTTCCATAATTTTAAATCCACGACTGTATTTTATTTATGTACTTATATACTTTAGAATGAATACAAAAGTAGGGTTTTATTTCAATTAATATGTTTTTATATAAACTTGATGCATATGACAGTACTTAGTAAAACTTATAGACATTTGAAATTAACAAACCCATCTGTAAAAATTGGTATATTGTTTTTAATTAATTTGTTTTTATAAAAATACAAAACATGTTATAGTTTAATAAGTTTTGGAAACATATTTTATTAATCTGACATTCGTTGTATAAACACAGTAGTAAATAAACATTTTAATTTTTTTCATAATGAAAACAAAAAATACTTTTGTATGTTAAAAAATATTTTCGTGTGTGTACACGAAAATACAATATAAAATACAAGACCCGACAACAAATTATTTATGTGCTCCATCCGGAAATCGAACCCAGTACTTACTTGCTTATCAGACAAACTCTCATAATATTCTAGTACAAAAAAAATAATTGTTGTTGTAATTTAATCATATTGCCTTTGTAACTGCCTCAACACATCACAGTTAGATTAGGAATTGATTTCTACTTCGATTTGATAGTCAATAATCTCATACCTACCCATCAATAATTTAAGAGCCTACATGTGCAATATAGAGTTTCATTACATTCATACGAAATAGCTACCTAGCCTATACAGAGGAGGTCGTATTCAATATGCCACAATAGTTACAGATTGATTTATCGTGCCGACAACCTGTGTACAGGTGTTTATGCGGCGTGGAATTAAATGTACAGACAGCATAACAATTAAGTGCCTTGCGGTGAAATTCGTAGTTTGAAATCATATCTACAAAATGTTTGAAGTCACAATACTCAGCTATACTGATTATCTAAAATTAATTGGAACTAAAAACTAAAAATACTAAAATCCCAAAAATACTAATCCCATCAATAAATAAGTTATAAGGTACCTTATAACTTACAAGTTATAAGGTACCTTATAACTTATTTATTTTATTTCCAATAATTATCTTTACATTAAATTTATATGTATTTATTTATCCTCAATGGCAATGGGCTCACCATTACATGAGACCTAAATATAACTGTTGAAATGAATATACACCTCTCCAACCAATGGAAAACATGAAATAGAATAAATTATGATATAATCAAAATTAATCACAACAAAACAATATAATAGTGACAGTGTGCAATATCGCATGTCTAAGCTGTCATTTAATCTGAGTTAAGAGTTCTAATGAACTTGCAAAAACTTATCGAACTAAAGCTCTACAATAGAGATGCCAGCTAAAATTGAACATAAAGATTTATTTGTATGGGTACCATTTTTTTAAATACAAATAAAAATTAATTGGAACTACAATTATTATATTTTCTCCTCATATTATATTAATAACGTAGAAAGAGACGAAAAATGTATTGCAATAATTATTTTTTATTAAAGCAAACTGGCATACTGATTATGATTATAAAGTTAAATGTTAACTTTATAATCATAATCATAATCATAATTTATTTGCAAGAACAAAATTGATGTTTTACATACTGTTCTGCCTCTGTGGGCATGCAAATGTCAAATACATAATATAAATAATCTAATCTTTAAATACATATAAAAAGAAAATAGTTAAAAAAATAATAAAAAAATCAGACCATGTCAAGTAAAGTGTCAATAACCATAAAAAATCTAATCCTAATAACATTTTATAATGTCATTATAACCTATATATTCTTTTACACTTTAGTAGTTAGTATTAGCACGATAAATTTTTACAGGTCTGCGACAAACTAAATTTAATAAAAACAATATACCTATGATTAACCTACCTTGCACATATATTATTAGTTATTAAAATTTCTTAAGCTGTTTGTGCTGCTGGCGGTGTCCAGAGCTTTTGAATCAGTGTAACAAATCGACAGTGCTTTTTGCTGGCCATACAAATAAGATCAATGTCCTAATTAATTTCTATTAACTCCACACCGACGTCGCTGACCAAAATGTTATTATATATCGTGAATCACACTATACTATACCTATATTCAAAGAAAGAAATAATTAATAACGTACCTAAAGATAAAAAAAAATGTTTTTAATTTAACTACATTATGCATGTAGCTACATACTTAATTTAGTACGAACGTTTTCTGAAAGTAATTTTTATTTCATACGAAATGATAATTCATTTTTATTTTATTTATCGGACATTTAAAATTTTAATTGTGCTCTGGTTGGAACGTAATGTTTACGAATCTTGTAAGTAGATGTTTAAAAATTTAGTAAAACGACAGTAAAGGTTGCTCAAAAATTTAGCATAAGGCAAATTAAAAAACTGAACCGACCCCCTCAACTTTTTGAAGCAATGCAGAGCTCATATTGTATTTGTCACAAACGACAGCCCATTAAATTCACGAGATCACTTTGACGATCAATTACGATTGACACTAGCCGTAGGGCGGTGAGCACGTCACCCGAACAGTCGAAGTAACTACGCTCCTTTCCACAAACGTACTCTAGACCACGCCGATTCATGCAACAGAATTTAAATAAAAAATAATTGGAAGCCGGACTGTCACTCAGCTACGATTTGTATGTAGGGTCGCTCAAATTATGAATGCGTGGTTATTTTCGTGTACTATATCGAATTGTATAACACTAAAGTGGAACATCAAACGGAATGTATGACACTTGATAATTCAAAGAACTCACTAAGCTATGCATTCGTGCTAACTCTAAAACTTTGAAAGTCACATCACTGTTAATTATGTAAGTATACAGGGACTGAAAGAGCCGCGTTCCTGTATATTTTTAATGCAGTGAAAAGGAAGAGCTCCTTTGACGGTTGCAACTTAAACGCGTAAGAGTGCTTGGGGAAATAGGTATACGTTTTGTGTTGCGTTCGGGCCGCGCGACCTGCCTTCGTTTGATGTCATTTTCGCTGATAGAATATACAGGAACGGGAGTGGCTGGGTTTTGGGACCCTAACGATGGTATGCAAGCCTTGTTGGTGCGCTGTTGCTGTCTGATTATAGCCAAATATATTTATCAATAATTAATATCTAGCAAGTCTAGGATCAGTACTTAATAATGCGTAGGACGAAGGTTACTGCACTACTGGTTACTGTTTATCTGGAATATATGAGTATTTTGATGACTAAGAACTTAGTCATCAAAATACAGAAGGATACTGAGAATTTGTTACAGCATATTATTAGGTAGTATAGGTACAGATGTGTGTAGTGGGTTATAACCATATATATGCATATGACCATATAAATATTTATGTTTAAAATTTATTTCCTGTTGGTTGTGACCTATTGCCATAGCCCAGGAACAAATCCAAACGCCAAGCTACTAGAGGAAGGTTCAAATTAGAGAAACCCAAATTAGGTTTTGTTATGAACTGAACAAAATAATAATAACGTATCAAAACTCTTATGTAGTCAATTCTGATCACACTTCGATTCTAAATTATAGAGTCCCGATGATGAAATACATCAGTCAATTCAAAAAGAATTAAATCAGCCACTATTGAACGAACAAAACGTGTTCCGCCCGCAAACGCGGACAAAATACGCCAGTTTAAGATAAATGCAGCTGAGATTCGATTAGGAAATCTATTCGTTTGAGTAAAGAGCGGCGCATTAGTCGCACCTGCGATCGGGCTGCGAGGCTGCGACAGAATCAAAGTGGGAGCTAATGAGGTGTGTCGGGGCTGGCAGACACCCGATCTTTAGTGAGGTGGGTTTTGGAGGCCGACGATTATTTTTAAAGAACGAATGAGTGAGTGAATGAATAACAATGTAACTGTGGTGAGTGTGTGTATGCTAAACTTAATGAATGATAATGTAAGTGAGTGTATGACTGACGTGATATTATATATTGTATTATTTTATTTGAAAAAGATGTGCGGGGGAGTTTCTTTCGCAGTTTCTTCTCCTCCACAAAAAGAGCACCTTTTGAAATGAATAAAGCATTATTAAAATTTTGATATTGTTTTATAATTTCAACCCACTTCCAATTTGAGGTTTCATACAAATACATTCTAGCTTATATTAACAACTTTTATAATTACTTTTATACATAATATACCTTTTTAAAATCTAACACACGCTTAAAATAATGAATGAGCGAATGTATGATTGAATGTATGATAGCGGTGAGAGCCCAGTGGCTATAGAACCAGCCTCTCACTCGATAGTCCGGGTTCAAACCCAAGCGGCACGCACCAATGACTTTTCTAAGTTATGTGCGATTTAAGAAATTAAATGTCACCTGTTGTAACGGTGAAGGACACATCGTGAGGAAATCTGCATGCCTGAGAGTTCATTATAATGTTCTCGAAGGCATGTGAAGTCTGCCAATCCGCATTTGGCCAGCGTGGTGGACTAAGGCCTAACCCCTCCAATACTGAGAGGAGACCTGTGCCCAGTGAGACAAAGGAAGGGTTGTGATTAATGTATGATTGCGTAAGTGAGGAGTAAAGTGAATTAGACGAAAATTGAATTTTTATTCACAGCAACAAAAATACTATTTTATTATTATTAAAAAAGTACTTGTGAGTTTAACCTAACGAGATTATAGTGGCAAGTGAACCAGAAACTACTAATTTAATATAGGACCAGTATGTCGCGAAATTCGAGCAACTTTCGATAATATATCGAAATACATGATTGTTAACCAAACTGAAGTCGTTAATCAGTAGATCACACTGATTTTCAGACCAACCCGTTATGTCACGATCGGCTTGAAGTTTGGACTGACATTTGATGTTTGAGTAAAGAACGACGCAGTATCACTAGCGAGCGGGCTCCGACAGAATCAAAGTGGGAGCTAATGAGGTGTGTGGGGAAGCTGGCAGACAGCCGATCTTTGGAGCTCGTGACTGCCAAAGCGGTGAGATGGTTCTGCAGGTCTTACTTAAATCGTAGGTAAGTACGTATGTAGCTGTACATATGAATTACAGTAAGGAAAATATTAGTGGACGCCCGCAGTTTCGCTCGCGTGGTATTAGACATTCACTAGCTACAAAAACGGCATAGTTTCATACTAACTTTGCACCCCCGTTTTAACTCGTTAGGGGGTGAATTTTCTAAAATCCTTTCTTAGTGCTCCCCTACGTTATAAAAGGAACGACTGTGCAAATTTTCAAGTTTCTAACCCTTATAGTTTAGGCCCTGCGTTGATATGTCAGTCAGTCAGCTTCTCTTTTGGATATATAGATTTATATTTAAATATTTATCATTTTTCTGTACTATGAATGAATGAATGAATAAGCAGTTGATGATAAAATTATATTTAAATTAGATACCGAATTAACTACAATCAATAGGAGTTGCACAAAACTCCCCCACAGCAATATAGGGAAGTCTAGAGCATACTCCATCACGCTGCTCAAATGTGGATTGGAATACTGAAAGTGAAAGTAAATTCATGATTATTTTTTTAAATCTATATCCTATAAAAACAAAAAATGACTGATTAGACAAAAAATCTCCAAAACCACTTGCCCGATGAAACTGCTATTTACAAGAACGGTAGATTTTAGGAAGAAGACGCGCACGAAGAACGGATTTTTTGAAATGCAATCACAAGAGGGGTTAAAACTTTTGTATAAAAACAATTTTATTTGGAAAGCTTATGCCACGAATATTAATGTTTGGTCATTCGTTATGCATGTAAATGAATACTTATATCAATTATATAAACCCCGGAAATAGAGCAGTGGATGCGAATACGTTGCGTTGCAGTGAGTCCATAACATTGGCTTGCAGTGTATTTGATTTTGGTTCTACAGTTATTGAATGAAACTGAAAATATATATTTTCTCCAAATTTTTTTTACTCTACATTTTTGTCCTCGTGAGTTCATATATATGTGTTCATATATATGTGAGTTCATATTCATAATATATTTTCAGATACGTTCGTGTATTACGAGTAGGTATGGAAATGGTATAAGAATTTATGGACCAAGAAATTAATTCCACAAAACGATATTTTCGCACAAATAAAGTTACGCAATTTACTACGGAATTGTACTCGGAAAGTTTAAATGAAAAACTAATACAGAGGGCCGCAAGGGAAACTCGAATTAAATCCCATTATTCTCAACACACAGGAGGCTGAACCGAATGAAACTGCGTAACTGTTTTTTGTTTTGGTTAGTAGAACCTGGTTCAACGTTTACTGGCCTCGATGATATCTTTCAAGATTCATCTCGAGGTAGAGTTGAAAGGTTAAAGATGAAGAAAATAGATTAATTATTGGCGGAGAAATCGCGAAACATAAATAAAAAAATAATATACAGTCGAATTGAGAACTTACACCTTCAGAAGTTTTTCGAAAGTTGGTTAAAAAAGGGTTTCAGGAGTATGTAGGTAACTGAATACTATTGTACTATTAATACTATTAATAAATTATAAAAATTTAAATGACCTGTTGAAATAAAAATATTATTGAAAAAAATCATATTATTATTAATGTGAATGTTTGTATGTTGGTTCTTCAATCACGTAAAAACTAGGCACTAAACAGATTTGGATGAAACTTGGCACATAATGTGATCAATTAATTATATTGGAATAGGTGTTGATATATACTTATTGAAAACTGACTTACATACACACGGGCGAAGCCGCGGGAAAAGTAACCTATATTACTTGTATATCGTCCTAAGCTGTCATATATTATACAACAGGATAAATTATCTTTTATGCGGATTTTTTTTATAATAACTACCCAAGCGTTTGATCATGACTTCTGGTTGGACAAAGATTAAAAAAAGCTTTTAAGCTCAGGTAAAACCGTGAAGGTATCAAGACCCTTTCTAGTTGTACGTTCTTTCTACTAAGGCAACTCTAAAAATCTATAAAAAGAGAACCCCTTATAAAGCTTAGGAGACCTAAAAGCTATTGAGGGTCGGAAAAAGTTTATTTTAGTAAGTCGCTGAGAGTCAAAGCTTTCGTCGAGATGAATTTTGTTTGCGACTCTTTCGTTTTTTGCTGACTGTAATTGTTTTATATATATTTTTTTAATTTCACTTCTCAAGATTTGGGCATGAGCCCTGGGTAACGGTTTAGCTATAAACTTATATGCTTTAGATGGGGATCGAACTTGGGTCCTAGATTAAAGAACGTGTTTAATTTGACAATATTGCAATACAATCGCTAGTGACTATAGGTCTCGCCTCTCATTAGACGGTTTTGGATTCAAATCCATGTGCCATTTCAATGTTAAATGCGTTTAAAAAATATGTAACCCCTTTTTTTTTTTTTTTTTTTTTTTTTTTTATTGCTGGGAAATGCATTTACGCATCCCGCCCGCAGGCGAGTATGTGGGACTCACCAAACAAGTTGGAATACCCACTAAAACCCAGCACCACCTCCGACGTCTATTGAGGCGCCACGGGATCGCTAATGCATTCGACCGTGACGTCTCGACGTTTATTTACGCGCCACTCCTAGGAAGGAAGAAGGTGCGCAAAGCGCCTTCTCCTACCCCCCGGTCTCCTTCTGCGAACTGAGTCCGCGAGTGCGTCATTTTCTCGTTCACGTTCTGCAGCCTCTTTTATTGCAATGACTTGCTCGCAGAAGGAAGCCGTTGCGTGCCAGCAGCCTTCACTCTCGAGCATAGCCCGGACTACACTCGACAGCGAAAGATCCGTACCCACAATTGCTGCTAGCGTGTGTCGCTGAGGGCCCCAGGCGGCACAATCAGCCAGCGTGTGCCCCGACGTATCCTCGGGTGCGCCGCACTCGTGACACATTGGTGTTCGTTCACGTCTCGCTACCCTATGCAAGTACTCACCGAAGCACCCATGCCCGGTGAGTACCTGCACCAATCTAAACGTCAGTGTCCCGTGCCGTCTGCTTATCCAGCGATTAAGGTGCGGGCGGATGGCTTCTACCGTCCCACGACCGGCGACAGGAGACTCTAGGTCCTGACTCCACTTACGGATTAGGGATTCGTCGGCATTTGCTCGAATCCTGCCGATATCCTCTGCTGTAGGCCTCTCTCCACCATCCCTGATATTCTGCCTGAACCGATACATGTCGGCGAGCACTTCTGCTTGAAGCTCCCATGGAGGGTCTCCTGCAAGGAGCGTTGCTGCAGTCCAGGAAACTGTTCGGTAGCCCCTAATTGCCCTCACCGCTATGATTCTTTGAGGTCTTCGAAGAAGCGTCTTATTGTAAGGAGTGAGGGCATCTACCCAGATAGGAGCTCCATACAGTGCCATACTTCGTATGATTCCTCCATACAGTCGCCTACAAGATGATCCAGGACCCCCAAGGTTAGGTAGAAGTCTAGCAAGCGCAGCAGCGGCATTTACTAGCTTTGGTGCTAGTTGTGAGAAGTGGGCTCTAAAATTCCATTTCCCGTCGAGCGTTAGACCGAGGTACTTCATCTCTTTCTTCACGGCTATAGCTTCCCCTCGAATAGAAATAGACGCATAACGAGGAGGGCCCCTGCGGCTACCGTGAAAAAGAAGTGCTTCCGTTTTTGGGATAGAAACCCTCAGACCCAGCATTTCTATTCTATCGATCAAAAGTGATGATACCACTGTGGCCCGGCGAGCCGCCTCCTCATAACTCTGTCCACGTACTACGGCTAAGGTGTCGTCTGCGTAGCAAATTACCTTCGACTTGGGGAGAAGTGGACCCCGCAGAACCCAGTCGAATCCGATGTTCCACAGCACCGGGCCCAGAACCGATCCCTGTGGAACACCACACTTAACGTGACGGCGAGATAATCTCCCGTCGCCCCCCTCCCACAGAATTTCCCTATCGAAGAGGAACGCGTCCAACAGCTCCCGGAGGTATTGTGGGACTCTGTGGTACCGAATAGCTTCCCTCAGTGTCTCTAAGGGGAGACTGTTAAACGCATTCTCGACGTCGAGTGAGACTGCTAGCACGACTTCGCCTTTATCCAAAGCCTCCATGGTCATATTCTTGAGGTCAGCCAAAGCGTCTATCGTAGAGCGGCCTGACCTAAACCCGTATTGCCTCCCTGATAGGCCAGGACCGTCTTCCTCGAGGTGCCTTGTAAGACGAGCGGCAAGAATTTTTTCCAACAGTTTACCAGTCTCGCTCAGTAACACAATTGGCCTGTATGCTGATGGTGAGTCAAGAGGACGACCAGGTTTCGGCAGCAGGCACAACTTCCCACTTTTCCATGACCTGGGGAATTGTCCCATGTGGAGGCACAGGTTAAACATTTCTCGAAGCTGCTCCCCAAGGTATTCCGACGCAATAACTAAAACACGACCTGGAACTCCGTCAGGGCCTGGAGCTGTCTTCTTTTTTCGCAGCCGGTCCAAGGCCAACTCCAACTCTGCCTCAGTGATAGGGGGGATATCTGTTCCGCAAGTCACATTTTGTGCAGCCATCACCGGAGGGGAGTGAATCGGGGGTTCCGGAAAGAGTTTCGCGATCACTCTATCCAGAACATCCGTCGGCAAGGCCTCCGTAATAGGGACGCAGTGATCTTTGAGCTTGTTTCGCGCCGAAAGGTAGGGCCGTCCCCAAGGATCCCTATCCAATGCTGCAAGCATTTCCTCGCGGGCAACTGCTTTCGCTCGCCTTATCTCCTGCTGCAGATCTTTTTTCGCATGTCGATATTTTTCAAGCAGTTGATCTTCCAGCAATGGGTCAAAGCCGTTTCGCCTACGACTTCTAACGTAGGCCCTTCGTGCTCTATTACAGGCCGATCTCAGGTTGGCAATTTGCAACGACCACCAAAATACCTGGCGGCGGCATTGTCGTCGACGCACTCTTGGCATTGCCGAATCGCAGATCTCCGTCAGAGCCATGCGTATACGATTGGCTAGCTCCTCCACATTGAGATTCAAGTTAACTCTGGGAGCAGCCCACCGCTGTACAATGGCGGCTTCTTTTGCCAAGTCTCGGTCCAGCTTGCTGAGAGCCCAACGGGGGAAATGACTAGAGCCCATTGAGGCGACTGCCGGCCTTACTGAACCGGAGATTTCGAAACGGATATATCTATGATCCGAAAGTGTCTCAACCTCTTCAACTACTCTCCAATTCCTAACTTTGCGTGCCAACGCAGGAGAAGCAAATGTAAGGTCCACCACGGATCCGCCTCTTTGCCGCACACATGTAAGGGTGGCTCCCTTATTAAGCAGAGATAAACCTGAAAGAAGGGCCCAAATTTGGACAGCCTTCCCTCTTGGGTTGGTGGAGTGGTTTCCCCAAGCCCGAGATTTGGCGTTAAAGTCACCAAGTACGATTATTGGCTTCGGTGCCTGTCTACTGCACACAGCTCTGATGCAATCAAGAAAAGTTTCGAACTCCGCTAAACTTCGGTTTGGGGAAAAATAAATTCCTACAATCACGTATCCTCCCCACCCAGCTACGACATACCCAAGACCCCTTTCGATTGTTGTAAGTGGGGGGCCAGCATTGTTTCCGTTTATGATTGCCACCACGCCGTCCAAGTCCCCCACCCAGTTCTGACGGGGGGGAACAAAATAGGGCTCGGAAGCAACACCTATGTCGATCTTCCACTCAGCCATAGACTGCAGAAGAAGATCTTGGGCTCCAGCACAGTGATTGAGGTTCGACTGTAGAAAGCTAACATGCTGCAGATTATTCATGATGACATTATGTTAGCTTCCTCTAGCGCTTGTTGGCGCTTTTCACCTTCAATAGCCCTGCTGTCGCGAGCTGCGTTACCCTTGGTTTGTGGGGGGTTACAAGTTATCCCACCCATAAAATGCCCAGAAGGCAGACCCGCCTCCGCACAAACTGCGCAACGCAAAGTGCCAGTGCATTCTGGTGCCTTGTGGCCTTCACACCCACAACGGAAGCACAAGAGACTTCTATCCACTTTGGATGGACACATCGCCCTCGTGTGTCCAATACCGAGGCATTTGAAACAGCGCATAGGACGCTGCTCGAGGACCTGCACTCTGGCAGCGCTCCACCCAACTAGGATCTTCCCGTCATCGGACAATGCTTTGGCTGCAGTGATGGGGCATCGAACCATGACCATGCCCATCCCACCTGGGCCTATCCGTATCTGTCCCACCTTAATAACGTCTTCGGAGCATTTCCCTGCACGGGCAACAGCTGCAGTCACCTTTGCTGTGGTGACGGAATCATCCAGACCCGAAATCTTTAAATCAGCACATTTTGTGGGTCTGACCACACTAGCTACACCGTCTAGTACCGTACGGAGTTTTTCCGCTAACATATCAGCCTGCTCCGCGGTCTGTTCTTTAGGCAACTCCAGTAACCTGGCCCCAGTAGCGGCTCGGCGCACCTTCATGCCTGCTCCGATGCCAAGCTCCTGCAGGTTTATGCCTAGTTCAGCCCTCTCTAATATTTGAGCGTAAGTTACGCCCTTCTCCGCTGCCTCTGGCTGCAGAGTAACAATAACTGCCGACGTTCGAGGTGGCGACAGCTTTGGTTTTACTGCGCTTGGCACTCCTACAGCGGGAACAGTCGACAAGGAAGCTGCGCCAGGAGCAGCTGGACCCTTCTTTCCCTTGTTACCCCTCCTAACAATAGTTGACCAACCATCCTCCTTAGCCACCTGAGAGGTTACCTCAGGGGCAGAAGCCAGAGCATGGATGGAGGCTGGGACCGCAACGTTCTGAGTGGGTGCCTTTCTGCTTGAACCACTGGCTTGGTGTGCCACTGGTAAAACCGCACTTGCTTGTTGTGCCTGCGTCACCTGAATGTTCCTGTCTGCTGCAAGAGGTGGACGGTGAACCTTGACTGGTAGGAGACGTTCCTCAATCCCCGCAAAGCGAGCATCTAGCATCACCCCTACAGAAGACACAATTGAGCCTTTGAGTTCGTCAATCACTCTGGCGTCAATAAGAGATGACGCGGCGGATTCATTTGTTGCAGCTCTCATTTCTGAAAACTCCCGTCTATGGGCCTTCAGCTCCGCTTTCAAGCTTTCCACCTCTTTGCGTAGGCGGCCATTGTCCGCTCTCAAATTGCGCGTTTCCTCTGCCTCATTCCTAGCCGCAAGAGTCTCCACTATCTCCTGAAGAGCGGCCGCTGAGTCTTTTAGTTTCTTCATCAACGGTCCTTTCAGGTTGCTCGACTTTTGAGCCAGCTCAACTATTATAGCTGTGTTTCGGCCAGCTACAGCCCGCAGCTCTTCAACGCAAAGACTCATTGGGTCCGCCTTACGGGTTTCCGACGAAGACTCTTCAGGGTCTAAAATTGGCTGGGACGCCTGCTTCTTATAAGCCTGGCTCCTGAGCTTTCTATCAAACGCCAGCTCTTGGGCCTCCGCTTCCAACTTCTTTAACTCAGCCCGCGCGCGAGCTAGTCCCTCATTTCGACCTTTCCGTGCGGCTTTTCCACGGCCAGACGTGCTATATTTAGCCGTCAATATAGTTTCGGTTTCCGTATCGGAGTCCGATTCCCACGTCCCATGGGCCGAAACAGCGGCATGCGATCGTTTTTTCGCCACAGAAACATCTGTTTCCGATCCAGCGTTAGCGTCCATTGCTCAAATTTATAAAATCATTGGACACGAATTAACCCAAAAAAAAAAAAACCAAAACAAAACTCAAAACAACAAACAAATCAAATCCACAAAGCAAGAACAAACAAACAACCAAACAAACCAAATCAAAACCGTTTAGAAAACGGAACCTTTTTAGGTTCTACTCACACAGCAGTGATTGCAGTTTTATTATCTGCAAGTCACTACTGCCGACAGAAAAACAAACTACAACAACAGAAAAACAAAATACCCACTTCAATTTTAACTAAGAACAATCCGACCGATATCAACACGAGTTTTGTACGTGTTTACGTACCTACCTACCTATATCAGTTATTATTTGCAGAATAAGAATTCTCTGTCCTTATTCTCCAAATATTATGTGAGTAGGATGAATCACAAACATAACAATCAGCACGTGCCGCCAGCAAACTGAGCGGCACGAGCCCGAATGAACACTCGAACAAAAGACAACAAGTACCCAAGCCCGCATAAAATAGGAATTAGATTCAATAATTAGTCACGAGCCGTGCGGAGCGAACCGACACAGAACCGTCCGGCGCAGCGTCTCGTCCCGCACTCAAAAATATGTAACCCCTGCTGTAGTGGTAAAAAAACAAACTTGAACCTGCCTGAGAGTTGGTTAGAGCATTCCCACTATTCCCTGTCCTATGGAAAGGTCTTGGGTTCGAGTCCTACTTGCAGAAAATCAATGTAAAATGAAATCCGAATTCGATTTCCAAACAGTTATTTTAAAAATATCATAATAAAATGAGAATACAAAATGTTAATTTAATATCGCTTTACTCAATTTATATAAAAACATATGCAGAGTGAAAGTATCTAACTAAATGTAAGCGAATGTTGGAAAACGAAGAAATAAAAGTTAGCCGATGTAAGTGGCAGTCTAAGCCTCAAAGGCAACATGCAAAGCACTCCACGCGTTCGCGACTCCCCAAACGTATTTAAATCTAGACGACTATTTTTATGGATATAGAATAGCAAACGAGCATGGACAGTTGTCTGGGTGGCAGCGGATGGGTGGTGCTGCAAGCTCAGCTGCTGCCAGGCAACATGTTCGTTTGATATCTTTAAAAAATCCATGCCAATTTCTTAGTAGTTACTCATATGAGTCTCGTTCAAAGTCGGTCACAGATGCGTTGTGGTCGATGATTGGTAGACTCTATTAAAGGCATGACTGCAAGGAATGGCATGTGCTTGTTTGCTATTTTATTCTATAAAAAAAATTTGTCTTAACACGACACATCAAAATTTGAAGGTAAAAAATATTTTCTGAACAGAAAATCTCAATTCGACATGCAGGATCATTTTTGATTACTGTGGTGGGGTAAGACTAACCCCCTTTATTTATAAGAGTTTATTTATTAAACCTATTATTTCTTCAGAATTTTTAATTGAGTTTGAATAAAGAAGACCAAACAATAAATCGCTAAAATTGTTTTTTTTTTTAAATATCACTTCATACTCGTCCATGTGTATATTATTATTTTCCGACATAGCGAATTAGAATAGAAATGTCTATTTTTAAGATATATAAAAGTGTTAATCTAACCTTACCCATCGATATCAAAAATACATAGGCCATAAACAAACAAAGTTTTACTCTATCTAATGACCATAGTCTAATGACCATACTCGTACATTACAGTAAAAAATGTACCTGTAAATGTTTGGGTTAACAAATTATTTTGATTGCCATACCTGTCAATGCCGTATCGTAACTTCAAAGTCAGTCTTACCCCACCTTAACGCAATTTTATATTTATGCGTTTCCAGCCAGACCTATGCATTAGTGCTTTCCCACCGCCAAAGCGTCTACGCACCTAATTATACTAATTAGAAACAAGTTTTTGTACAACAGTAACTCGATACGGCGGGTGTTCAGATAAGGCAAAGCCGATGCATCTCAAGATAACGCCGACGTTTGATGAGAGTTCACGTGATGTATTTCCATGTTGAATAGCAAACGAGCTTGCAACTTCCATGTGGCTATGATTTGTCTGTGCATTGTGCTCACATGTCAGTTAGTTAAATTAAAAAAAAAATTAAAAAGTTTTTGGTAGATAATGTTAGTCTAGTTAGCTTTATTTAGTTGGTAATTCAGTCACTATTAAGGTCGATTGGTATTTTTGTTTTACTTTTAGTTTTAGAAAAATCTGGAAATCAGGAAGGAGTCATCTACTAATTTTAGTTTAAATTAAACATAACTGGTTAAAAGTGGAGTGTAGTATCAGCCTATCCCTTTGGTGACATACTGCAGGGCGTGATGTAATGTGTTTTTAATAAGTAAAACTTAAGTATGATTATTTATTATTAGTTATAGTCATGTATCCTTCGTCATTCATAATCATCAGTCCTAACAACCTGTAGTAGACCGTCACAGACGCGTTGCTTCCTGAGGTGTAGGCTCCCTGCACATTTGTATAATAACAGCAGTTACTCGATACAGCGGGTGTTCAGATAAGGCAGCCGATGGCATCGCGAGATAACGCCGACTTTGATGAGACGTGATGTATGATGTGGAGACGCCACTGCGGGAAGTGGTCGGCTTTCGCCGTGATGTGTGCGAAGCCTTATTTCGTGTAAGGCACCGCTGTGTTTGAATTCATAATAAAATATATTTTTATTGTTTTTATTTTTGACTGCTTGACTAGTCGCAGACTTAGCAGTAACAGCTCCAGTTTCATTCTCTAGGTCGATCCAAAAGTATTTTTACTTTTGGGTTTTTCTAACATTAAATTTTTGGTGGTCTCTCTCAAGCCAAGTCAAGGTCAAGCTCTCTCTGGATTTTTTGCCATACACCGGGCAAGAGCAAGCTACGACCTATTACGTGGGACCCGGGAATCGAACCTGAGACCTAAGGCTTACTAAGCTACCCGATTGTGACTCCTGTAGATCAACGATGCTGTCGTTACCTTTTTAATCTGTCAAATATATCACCAGTTTTATATTAACTAGAATTACAATCCAAATTCCTTTCCTTATGTCCTAGACCTTTTGACCACTGCTGAACTATCCAGTTCTTTTCAAGGAGCTACATGCTATTGCTAATTGATATTCTGTTCACATTATTTGCTGGTGTGTTTAATAAATTAAATGTCACTTGCTATAACGGTACAGGACACATCGTGGGGAAACCTGCATGGCTGAGAGTTCTTCATAATGTTCTCGAAGGCATGTGAAGTCTTGCACTTCTCCGCACTTGGCCAGCGTGGTGGACTAAGGCCTAATCCCTCCCCATTATGAGAGGAGACCCGTGCCCAACAGTGTGACAAAGAAAAGGTTGTGATGATTCCTTATGATTCTCTTCAAATTAATATGATGATCCTTAAAAGTTCGTAGGCGTACCTTCTCGATTCGCCTTTGACTAGAGTCAAATGTAGATTATGTAGTCTCAATTTGGGGCTGCGAGTCTTGCCTCACCTATTGTAGGTTCGAGGGGTAATATCAAAGTAAGTCATTCGATTGGGGCTTGAAAAGATCAAATAGGTACGGTTTGAGTACCTGTCTTTTATTATTCGATATCCGATAACTTTAATGTTGGTCTCTCGCGATTTCCCCATGCCACTCCATCAATTTGTTTTGCGTTACCCCTTGGTTTAATAACATGTTTGATGTAGATGCCGGCAGATAGGTGTTTAAAACTTGGAAGTCCTGGGTTCATATTTCATGCTACTTTTTGAGTTTTTAATTTTCTTTGGTAATTTATAATTACTGTAACCTATGTATGTATATTGACCTAGTATTTTTTTAATCTTTGTTTTAAAAGGAGTTTTTGATTTTATAAATATGCTGTAATTTTTATTTCTCTATAATAAATAGGTAAAAAGGTAAAAAGTCTGGATTTCATACAGTTTCAAGTAGATATAAGTTAAATTTAAATATAGCTTAAAATAGCTTAGGTGACTTGTGCGCGTTGCTAATTTTACATTAAACATAGCCTAAAAAAGTCAGAGCAGACGTTTGTATTTTTGTACTCTGTGGGGCACATTATATATTCTTGGATTTTTTCTTTTCAGAGTTGACCTTTTTAAATTTATTTCGAAGACTGCTCGAGTTTATTACGCTAATCTTGAATTAAGTCTATTCAGCGCCTTTACATAAAACAACTTGAGCCTTTCTGAATTATTTTAGCATAAAATTAGTTTAATTAATAAAGAGTGTTTTTCAGCTTCCTTTAGTTTAGTTATAACATGCTTTCAACGTGCTAGAACATGGCTAGGGAATCTTACTTTTCAGTGACACCTTATACTTAACTTTTTCATATACATTTAATGGTCCAACTAGTTTCTCAGTTTAAGGATATTTATCTGTGCTAGTACAAAATTGATACATAAAATAAAATTTATCAAATGCACCATGCAATCATTATTATTTTAAAAATATTATTTTTGTATCATCAGTCCCATTATTAATATCTATCATCTATTTAGCGTTAGCTGCACTATGAAATATGGAACTCTAGAATTGTGTTTTTAATTTGTTCTCTACCATTTTATTTCTTAATCTTTACCTTAAAATGAAGCTTATTGACTACTAGTGGACGCCCGCAGCTTCGCTCGCGTAGAATTAGACCCATTAACGACGTCTGCCCGCGTTCGGTTTGCAGGTTTGCCCACTTGACTTCAAAACCGTAAATAAAAGTTTCATACTAACTTTGAATCCCATTTCCATCCCTTATGGGATGATTTTTCAAAAATCCTTTTTTATTGCTCCCCTACGTTATAAATGGAACCCCTGTGCAAAATTTCAAGTTTCTAACCCTTATAGTTTAGGCCCTGCGTTGATATGTCAGTCAGTCAGTCAGTCAGCTTCTCCTTTTAAATTTATAAGATAGATAGATAGATTACCTACTCGTGGTAACAGTCTCTCCAGGCGCCTTAAGGCATAACCGACGAACAACGCGACTTCCTTTACTTTCAAAAGATGTGAAAGATAACTGTACCCGAGCAGTGTGTACGTTCATACTCTGACCCCAACAACAACTCACTCAAACTATAAAAAATATACACCGACAGATTGATAATGTACTGACCGACTACCGTTCGGTTGCCGGCGAGATGGGTGGTAAGGTAACCGCGGTATCTTACAATCTCTCTTCATTACCCATCGCTCATCGATCATTATCGTATCACGAACGCCGCAACTATTTGTAGTATGCAACAATAGATGGCGCTATTCACCAACACACAATTCAGCAGCATCATCTACCAATTAGCATCGCTCGTCCCTGTCTTTCGTACGGTTTGATAAGGTATCGGTAAGAGACGGACGATATTTGAGTTACAAAGACGCGTAGCTACGTCTTGATTGTAATTTATGATGCGATTGTCTAATGCCGCTTTGAGGTCAATAAATTACTTGAATCGTGAATCTTTCTTTGCAGGTCACGGCGTGGTGGTGGTTTCGCGATTAGGACTACGATTGTGGGCGTTCATTTGCCGGAGAATTTGAACTGCAATAGTATTTTACTAGTATAAAATCGACTGAGCTTAGTTATATTGGAACTAGTAGTTTATTGTGATGGATTTACATTAGCTATTTTATTAGTCAAATTTTGAACATAATTTGACTTTCAGTGCAATTTAGAAGTTAGGTTAGATCTGAGAGTTCGGATTCGAGTCACATTTAGTTAGGTTAGCCTAGAACGACGTGGATTACGTTGAACATTTGGAGGTTAGGTAAGCTTAAGCTGGAACGACTAACAGGAGTTAGACGAAGGTTAGGTTAGGGATATACTATTTTAGCTGGTGAGATTAGTGGTGGGTGCGTGTCAGGCTGCGTGGTGGCGCTGCACGGGGGCTGGGGGCGGGCCGCGCCGGCGCCCGCGCACGCCGCCACCACGCTGGTGGGGGGACTGGTGCCGCCGCCGCGGGAGCCCACCACGGCGGCCGAGGCCTTCTGGAAGATGCCGCATAAAGGTAAATACCACGTTTTTTGGTTTATTAACACAATTGGATAGCTTATAATGAAAGTAATGTAAGAGAAGGTTTTATTTGTGAGCAATTTAGACAGCCGAAGCGGATCTCGGGTTCGATTCCCGGCCGGTCCAGATTTATTTTGCAGATTAATATAGTTGCTCGAGTTATGGATATTGTGTTTTTTTTTTAGTGTGTCTTCCACCCGCAACTAGTTGTACGTATTATATTTGTGTATGTGTATGTACCTACCTATGTCATTTTTATATTTACAATCGGCTAGGCTACTAACCCCTCCGCCAATCCGCACTGGAGCAGCGTTGAGAAACACTGTAAGAAAAGACGCCAGTATATTCTGTGAAGTTCTGTGGTACGCTAATATCTTGCAGCCAAGTGAGAGTTAAAATACCTTAATATATTTTACGAAATCATTACTTAAGCTTCATTAAACTTTTTTACTTAAACTTCATTAGCCTTTTTAAACTTCATTAAACTTTTATTAGTTATCTACATTTCATTTCAGTGTCAATGAAATAACATAGCAAAATCAAAACAATACTTTCATCAGTCCTAAAGGTACTTGGCATTATCGTCAGCAATACCTAATCGTGTTTTACTTTTCAAGATCTTCTAAGCCAAGAATTTGTTACATTACGTCACAATTACGTCCAACACATTCGTAGGGAGCATCAGGACGCAACATAATTGTTTCAAGTTGGTCTGCCTAGCCAGAACTAACTGCTAAGTGGCAGCTGTCGTAACAAACTCTGGCTTACTAAACAAGCCAACTCTGCTAGTTAGGTCTTTCGCCGCAACCTGAACGTTACTTGGCTATTGTACTGACTTTTACTAGAGAACATTTGATTAACTCGAGACTGCGTTAGTCGCAAGTGTGATTGATAATCCAGAGGCCCTAATAGTATTTTTATTTTATTTAATCATAACATAACATTACGATTGTATTTCACACGAATTTTGTCCTGAGTGGGATTCGAACCCACGACCCCTGGCGTAACAGGCAGGGTCAGGCATTGCTTCCGAATAATGCTTCTGCATGCATGCAGACCATTCAGTATCAATTTTAGTATCTCATTCCTATCTAGGATGTTGATTTAGATTATTTTAGATTTATTTAGATAATGATTTCATGTTTTGTAGACAATAACAATGAAAAATGCATTTGAAAAAAATTTCTATAAATGCACAAAGAAAAATATCTGAAAAACTATCTATTTAGTAGACTAGGTAGATGCAATGCCTCTTTCAAGATAACTATCAGTCGAGGCTTTAAGCTTTAAGTTACTATTTAATTTGAACAAGCTGACCTTTTGAGACCTTTGAATAGCTTTGGGTCGACAGTATATTTTTAAAAGCTACACTTTTAGAAAACTGTCACAAACGTTTCAATGCTTGTGTTTTGTAAGTAATCTTCCTACTATTAGTTCAATACAGTCAGATTAAAAACAGAAAATGGATAGATGCCATGTGATATAAGTATAAATTATTGATAGGCCCGAATCCGAAACGGGTTCGAATCCCACTCAGGACAAAAAATTCATACAGGCTCGTTCCTAGTTTGAGGTCAAATGGCCGTGTGTGAGAATGTCAATGATATTTATTTATTTATATAATTTCTCCGCAACCACAAACTCAGATATTTTTCACTAAGTCTTTTCCATTACAAATGTAGAGAAGTGTAACCGAAAACAAAAATATGTACATATATAGAAATAGGAATAGAAATATACGAGTATTTATTTATGACATCAGACTGCACTATGAAGACAATTACATATCAACATTGCTTTAGACGCAGAAAAGAAACTACGTATAAGTGAAATTAAAAATTAAGTCAAAAAGAGAGGGTATGTGATAAAAGAAACGATCTAAGGAAGCAAACTTAACCGCTAACAGATGCAGGGTAAGCGCCAAATTTAGTGGAGCATCCGAAAGCAGTTTTCCGAGGCGTTTATGATTTAAGAGCAAGGATTTGTCCCATAATTGTTTCGGTTAGCGACTTGGCTGGGTGTAACATAACAGAAAATATAATTATTCCCGGGCCATGCGGCAATTCTGTCACATTAGCCGCCAGATAGAGACGAATAGAGCGGAAAATCACCGGCCGGAAAGAGATAAACTGAGTTTTATTTGTGACGCGGAGGAAATTTTAATGATTAAACGCTCCGTCTACGGGCCCGGCTTGGTTTTTTGCGTTTTGTTGCCGCGAGACAGTCGCAGGGTTAAGTGGTTTGCTGTCTGTTGTTGGTCATTTCGTCCCTGGGGTCACGAACTCGGAAGCAACCATATTGATGTAGTGTTACGTTATTGTCTTGCGATTTCCATTGAGGCTAATATTTACTATTTATAGGCTTTTCGAAATTGCTGTATCATGCAACTTAATTGATTGTTTAGGTCCATTTTTGATGTTTTGGTATTGTATAAATTATAAAGACTACCCACACCGGGCCCGTGTATTTGTACCTTTTAATATTAATTATTTTTCTTATGAAAGTGATGTTTATATCTTAATGAGAAATAAAGATCTTTAAACCGAGTATTGGTTACTACACACTTCTGTCTGCCCCTTTGGAGAAATATAGACGTGATGTCATCTTATGTCCTAAAGGCTCCATCATAGTGCTATTATCGCCTCAATTCGTACTTACTAGAAAAATCAAGCCTTCTTAGGTCAATGGGAAACGCGGGATGGTAAGAATTCATTTATCTCATCTTCACGTCACATCCGCTGAAACAGGATGTGCAATTGAAATAATTGAGCTTTAATTGTTCCATTTAACGAGAACAATATAAAGATTTCCACTTCGCTCTACAGTAGGTACCTACGAATATTATATGTACCTACATGATTCTAACTTTATACCTATATTGTTATTCGTGAATATACCTATATTAATCGTGAAATAAAACTTTAAAAACTTGTATCTATGTGAAATTGTAGGTTCTAATTTTTTATAGCATTCCAACCCAACATAATTAATTAAAAACTGATGCGACATGATATTGCAAGAAAATTAAAAAAAGATAAAAATATAAAGCGTAGGAAGTAGAGGACGCATGCGCCAAAACCTCACGAGGCTTGTCACAGTTGTCACTCCGTTGACGGGTATTTAAAAGAATGATGCGGGTGAACAGTTTTGGGTTGAGATCTTCCTAAGTTATGCGTCGTTAGGTTTTTATGCTAGGGTTGCCTACAGTTAATTGTTGTTTTGATTGGGTTGGGTTGTTTGCATCTTTGCAGCATCCATCCTCTGCCGCCTATGAAAACTGTGACTGAACTGAAAACAGAAGATCGTAAATGGCATGGACATAACATAGAAAACGAGCAGGGACTGATAGTGGTAATAATTAGTTACTGTTAGTTAGAATTAGTAATATTCCGGTTAGTAAATTGTTTGTGAGAGTCGTTCTGACTAGTCGGTCACAGATGCGTTGCCTCCAGAAAAGTGAAACCGACAATCACAACCGGAACACAACTTATAATCTAATATTGCAAAGCAGAAATGGTACTTCCCTGGGCAATCTCTTTATAGGTTCTTCCATCTTTATGTTTCCGTTTGGAACATCGTGGTCAAATATTCCATCAATTCGCCTCTTCGTTTCGAGAGACTGTTGATTATGATAGACTTGTCAGAAAATACGGTATTTAATTCGCCGACAGTCCATTTTAATTTACATCGTAACCTTTTGTGACACGCATACATTACGAAATGTGTCTAAACTCCTCGTCAGAGCGCGCATAAAAGTCAGATGCAGCCAACCTTTTTTCCATTCGGATAAAAGGCATTTTATTTCTGAAAGGACGCGTCGTTTGTCAATGGGCACATTTTTTCCGCGCTAAAGGGGCGTGGTTGACGATATTGCCATAAATTATGTCATGGCGAAACAAACGGTGGTATAGTGGAGTGAATGGACGAGCGTAAAATGTAATAATTTACTCACACGTTTTTTACTTTAATGGCTGCGTTACGTTTATTTTTGTTTGTAAAAGATCAATGAACGTATTTAAAAAAAATCCGTATATAATCTAGTAGATATTAGAAGATAAATTGATTTCAGTAATAGATACATGACCTTATATAACATTTTCTTACATTTATTCTTATTACTAACTGAATTTTAACTGGAGCTTTTCAATGGATTGTAATTTCCCATTGAAATTTAAACAAGAGCAAATCCATGGATTACCGCCATGTGCAAAGCTTCGAGCTTGTAATTCAACAAAAGTAGTATCTCAGGCCAGAACAGATCCACTTATCGACCCCATAAACCGACCATACGGGATTTGATGCATCCAAAATGGCGTTTACTGTCACAATTAAACTTCCCCCATAGATTCAAATTCAGAAACAGATACAACGTAATAATAACAGGGGTTGTAGTGGGGGATGATGCCGCCAGGTGTGCCAACGACAAGGAAGCTACCCTTATGTAATATCTGTTCAGTAAATAAAATGCAGAAGTGTTTGATTAATGACTTAAGTGGAGTGTTTTGTGTTATTCTGCTACATAGATGTTAACTAAGCACTTTGTTTCATAATTCAATGAATATTTTATTACAATGCTATGAACTATGTTCAAAAACATTGTTTTATACATAGCTGTGTATCATACATTTTAGTAAAAAAAAAATTAATAACGTTCTCTAATTGATTAATAATTTGATTTTATTGTATGAAAAAATAGTTGATGAATCCAAGAGAACTAGTGATTATGGCAAATATTAACTTCGCTCTGTCATATATTCAAGTAGTGTCAGTCCATCTTTAAATACGTTACTACTACTAGTAGTGGTAGTGGTACTATTGGTACTAACAATCTTATCAGTCTGTTGCTATGCCGATTGTCATCGCCTGTAACTAGTAGTGGCACGTTATTTTTATTAAGTATCTTATTAATTTTAAGGCTTTGTGATACAAATAAATAAGTAATTATTAGATATTATATACCGTCACATCTCACTGATTCGACTAATACGGGTGCATCTTACGAGTGAATAGGCGAGCATAGTGGTTATATAAACTGTTCAGCCATCAAGCATTGTGGGCTACATAAAATAAAAAAATAACTACAACTACACATAAATTTATAGTCGCGCCCATAAAACGTGGATTAAAAATAAATCGCTCGAATAAATTGCACCTCTGAAATTAAAACACTCCCTCACTACACGCGTACTTGCGCTGACACTCGTCGGTGTCCCAGTTCACAGGATGAAGCGATTAGAGGAGCGTACTGAGATACCAATTATGTTTTCCGGAATGTTTTTTCCATTTGTTTGCTATCATATATTCACTAATAAAATCAAAACAAAATGCGAAATCTTAACTTCGATCCTTAGAATTATTTATTACTTATGGATACTTTAATTTAAAACAGAAATATCAATTACACACAAAAGGCAGTCTTTATGCACTATTCCAAAGCTAGTTATAATATTTTTGCATATGTATACAGTCTTATCTCTTAGCTATAACAAATAAATAAAGCTATTATCGCTATGAAGTGTTTTATCACTTTCTTTGGAACTGTGAATTGAGTTCACATTAAGCAGATAAAACAATTGGAATATTTAAAGAATAAATAACACGGAGTGTGCTTATTACCCTAGTTGGTTAGTAGTTACCCTATCTACAACTCATACACCACTCTTGAGTCTCTTCCATCGACAGCTGCGGGAGGTCTTGAGCCTACTCCACTTATATATTATCTATTGTCAAATCAAATCAAATTGTTTTATTTGCCAAGCACGGGCATAGTTACGTAGATAAGTGCTTGTTCCAACTTAAAATTTACCTAATACCTACCGAATGCACTACATAACGTCTCTCTACAGGCTAACACTTATGCCATACAAGCTCAGGGCGTGGGGGGCTACCCTACCGATTGTCCATTGTTCTTTTAACAGCCACGCTTGTTAGGACCAACGGTTGACGACGCCTGGCGAGGTGAGAAGAGGTATTATTAATAACGAGTTTTGGCGCGAAAATACGTCACTTAATTGGCGTACAGCATAATTAATTTGGATCGGGTGCAATGAACGCGCGAAAAATTCCCTCAACTGGCAACCCTTGGAAGTGAAAATTCCATGGCGTATTACGTTGATTGAGTCGGTCTGTACATAAGACTATTAATTTACGTAAATCCTGAAGATCAGTCTTACGCGTTTTCATTATGAAAATTCATAGGTTACATTATGCAATGAGTGTAATAGTGATTTACTGTGCAATCATAGGTATTCATGACATGAATATAACAGTCGTAGATTCATAGTATACCTAGTAGGTAGATATATTTATTTTAGAAGTCTAACTTCTTATGCTGATTTTCGAATGCGAAATATCTCTAATTAATTTCCAAGATATTAATTTAAAAAAATGAACATGATGTAGGTAGGTAGGGGGGCCAAATATTACTACGCAGTTCTTTAGATCATCACAAAATAATTCAGTGATTACAGGGTGCGTGAGACAAAGGCAAACGATCGCCCAATTTAGGCCATTGGCATTCGATTCACGCGCGCCAACGAAAATTATACGCGACCGCAGAAAAAAAGAGGCAAAACAATGAAGTTTTTGTCATGCCCCACCCTTTGGTCTTAATCAAGGGTCTGCCCCAAATTCGCCCACAAATTGCATCCAATTGTCCATTTTTTACCGCGAGGCGTATTTGTAAGGGGTGGAAAAGGAATTATCTAGCGGGCCGACGCGGCAACGGTTGGCCGCATCTGATCCAATGCACCTATTCAAGACTAGTGGCGTGAAAACGGCGGATCTGTTATAATTGTGCGGCGACAACTGGTGAGCTGGAACCATCTGGAATATGGATTCCAACAAAACGCGCCGCGAATTCGGATTAACGTGCTAATCGATGTTTCACGTTTCCAATTTCTGAGGATCTAAAACACGAGTTTATAGGTCAGCTTAAACATCATCGAAATCTCTTAGTTATTTTATCTATTTTAAAGATAAGAACCCATTGAGGTGATTCTGTAAGTCAAATGCATTTACTCGTAGCATTAAATATATGTATATAGAAAATATATAGCATATTTATGTCTAGAGTACCTACTTACTTGCGTAAGATTATTTTTTATTCCAAAAAACACATTTTTGAGTTCTGAAAAAATATTCAACACAGACAGTACAGAAAATGTTGCTCTTCAGATTTATTACAGTATTAATACAAGTTTTAGTAATACATAACAAAATCAACATAATTTGTTTTAATTTCAAATTATGAGTATGATGGTTTTTAGTTTCTACACCCTAAGTATATTTTTTTAAGATAGCAAACGGACATACGTACCTATCCAGAGCTGAACATGACAAATGTAACATACTGTGAACATTGCTTTGCCTAGTTGGCCCATGTAAAAGGCACAGACCTCTAAAGTATTTGCTAAGAAGACTATAGTTGCTAGGACTACAGGACAAATAATCCTGTCCTATCGTAATCACACTCTTCTTATCGGACTTAATTTTTATAACCATATAGCAAGCCTAAATCAATTGATCATTGTTTCTATATTTATAAATACTTTTCAGCTTACAAAAGTTTCTATTAAAACAATTAAAATACTCCAAGTAAAATAGAATTAAATAGGCTTATACAATGCTTTTCATTTTAAATTTGAGTTAACGGTTTTTTATTGTCATAATTCATAAAAGATGTTCAAGTATCTATCTTAAAGGATTAGATAATAATTTCGTGGTTTCTTTCTTTGCCGCGAACCCTTTTTAGACGATTTAATTTTTTGCAATGAAGACCATCCTCTTTTTATTTGGCAAAGCCGATTATTTTTTAACCAAGTTATTTTTTGACGTTATTGTGGATACGGCAATTTTGAATGCAGGTAGACGTGTATCTTAATAGAATTTAAATATGTTTTTATGTAATACAAATGATTTTAAAGTACGTACCTACGTCTCCGTTCAGTACAAACATAGGTGCCACTCCAACAGATTACATTTGATATTGTGCTTGCAAAGGGTAGAAGAAAATGACGAAGATGAAAAAATATAAGGAGCCTCCTAGTTCTATCACGTCTAAAAGATTTTTTGGTAAATTTTAGCAGGGATTTTTAAATTAATCTGATGGTAATGGAAAACAATTTACAGTTAAGTGTTAATGTTAACATATCATGTAACATAACATAACATAAAAAAAATATATATCTATATATATAAAAGGAGAAGGTGACTGACTGACTGACTGACATATCAACGCAGGGCCTAAACTATAAGGGCTAGAAACTTGAAATTTTGCACAGGGGTTCCTTTTATAACGTAGGGGAGCACTAAGAAAGGATTTTTGAAAATTCACCCCCTAAGGGGGTAAAACGGGGGTGCAAAGTTAGTATGAAACTTTGCCGTTTTTGAAGTCTTTAGACGGGTAGACGTCGTTAATGGGTCTAATTCTACGCGAGCGAAGCTGCGGGCGTCCACTAGTAGTATATATATTACGTATATTATGTGTATGCTAAATACCCACTTTTCACCTACTATGTTTAAGGTTTCATGTTATTAATACACAAATCCAAACTCCGAGCTATTAGAGGAAATTTTTATTTATAAAATACATAATACATAATTTTAGGAAGAACACTGATTTAATTCAAACCATGGTTGATAATAGATATGACTGGTTAACTCAGCTCCATTCATTCTCCGCTATTTATTCCTCAGGTTAATATTTGTACTTAGGTCATGGATATTATTGGAGATATTAAATTATGTTTGTTTACTTTTTATGCCCGTCACTCCCAAAAATCGGTAACTCAACAGATAATCCGTCACCAATTCATCAGTGTCCATGCTCGTTGCAGACGAGCTGATGCACAGCGCCGCGATGGGCGGCGGGGGCCTATTCGGGTGCTCCTCCGCCGGTCACAGTGGCATCAACCAGCTGGGAGGCGTGTACGTCAACGGGAGGCCCTTGCCGGACTCCACGAGACAGAAGATCGTGGAGTTGGCGCACTCTGGTGCGCGGCCGTGCGACATTAGTCGGATCCTGCAAGTCTCCAACGGCTGCGTCTCGAAAATACTCGGCAGGTCAGTGATACTTCATTGGTTACTTGGTTTATTTATTCGTTAAGCAGCGTGGTAGACAATGCTTTCAGAAATGTAAGTGAAGTGTAAGTCAGTAAAACTTTAGTGGTAGAGCAGCCAGAAGATTTGGCCAGTAGGCCAAGGCTTTCATTTCAGTTGCAAAAAGGCGCTCGTTTGAAAAGGGCCTGATATCGGCGACAGTAGACCTTTTCTAGATTCTATACAGGATGTTATGGAACTAGCATATTCTTGTGCAAGGCCAGTGACATTAGTCGCATCCTGCAAGTTTTGAAAATAATCGACAGGTCAGTAACACTTCTTTGCCTTAGTAGCCAGATTTTCCAGGTTTATGGCTTTCAGGTCCCAGGAGGTCTTTACGTCAACGGGAAACCGTTACCAGACTCCACTTAGCTGAAGATAGATATAGCATACATATTTCGACCATGTTAGAGCAGAGTAGCTAACCTGCCCCGGCCTGATCACCTACTTAGACCACATCCTGCAAGTCTCTGAAGGCTGCTGGTCATTGACACTAGTAGGTAAGACACCTCATCAATGTTTGCTAGACAATGTAAGCTCCAAGGTGCGTGAGAAGAAATCCGTGCTCTAAAAACTACCCTATTCGAAGAAATATCATGGTACCATTGGGAAGCGTTAAGGTTTCTCCGAGTTTCCAAGGAGTGCTTCTCCAAATCCTTTGCAGCTCAGGATTTTGAGAAGCACTCCAATTTTTTTTATATTATATAATCACTATACTCATACTCGTTATTCTCATCTCTTAGTTTGCGTGTTGTTTGTTTGTGGAAGTCACATGTGGAATGAAACACCGTAAACCAAGCAAGAAAGTTGCATTGTACTGAACAATCGACAAACAGAAAACGAACTAACAAAATCGTCACCCGAGCACCTTTTACAATTAAATGGAGAATAAATGAATTATTTAACACAAAACCCATTGTCGGTAACAACGGACTAAGAATTTGTACCTTGAGGTCAATTCTGAGGCCACGCGTTCGCAAATTGATCTTATTCCCATAGCCCGCCCGGAACGCACAATGTTGACAAAGGCTTTCTACATATTTCAATGACTTAATCAATACAAAAGTAGTACTCGACATTCCCATAGTATTGTTTTTGTCGGCGCCCGGCGGGAGAGGTGGGAATCGACATCGGGTGCCGGGGTGCCCTAATTCCGTTCGTAAATTTGTCGTGTGATTGCGATTTTATCGCGCCCGCTCAGGATTTAGCTACGGTGGACGGTAGAGTACGATTTCGTTGCATTTGAGATTACAGGGCTGATGCGATCTCGGTAAAGTGCATTATTCAAAGGGTCGTCAATTTAGATTACTCCTCTTAAAACTTCTAACTCCAGTGGGCTTTAAATTTGTGTTTTTCTTCTTTGTTCCTCCATACCGAACTTACAATGTCTAGAGCAAGTAGTTGATAAAATAACGTCAATTGTTTAATAGCAGTTTTATTTACGTGAAATATTGTCTTCAGGTAGAAAAATGACAGCAAGAAACAGTGTTCAAGAACGTAAAACCCGCATAAATAGACATCGTACTTAAAACTTAGTAAGTCAACAAAATACTCTAATATCATATCCAAAGTTGGGCTTGTATTATAATAAAAATTTGTACGCAAATTAATAATTTAAAATTAAAATTTCTTCTTGTGTGAATTGTACTTTGTATTCCCATTGTATGGATTGATGGGAACAAAACGCCAAAAGTCAATTGGGCACAATAAAAAAATGTTAAAGACGTCAATCAAAGGAGCTAGTAATGCAGGGTGTGCCTTTCAGGGTTGTCCTACCGCCCCTAAATAAAAATCAAAATAAAAACATTATTTCCTAGTAATTGGCACCCCTACTGTGTACTGCTTGACGCCACTTCAAGAGATCTTGTACCAAAGTGATTATTTTGGGGCGCCCGAGGGCGCACTGTTTTCTATAAGTTGTCGAGTTATTGATAAAACAAATTGGATTTTGATTTGAAGGAGGATAATAATTTTATAACAGATTATGAATGTGAATTGTTTTAGTAAATAGTGCCGCTATGTTATTAATCGTATTAATGTTTAAAAAAAATCATAATATGCAAAATAGTGCTTAAATGATTGCAGAAAATAAGTGTAGGTAATATTTAATTTCAACAAATATTAAAGTAGATAAATATATGTATGTATACTCGTAAATCTTAAACATTAGATAAATCCAAGATGATTAAAGTTTGTGGGGCAGACCCGTGCCCAGCAGTGGGACGTCTATGGGTCGCAGCGAAAGATGATTAAAGTTACCTATCTATCTAGCTATGGGTAATAGCTATTTATAATTCACATCTCTATCATCAAAAGTACAGAATAAAACTAAATTATGTGTTTGTCATTCATGAATCATGATCATGAACTGAGAATGTGTTGAACTTTATGCTCATGACCACCAGCCCTTGTCGAAGCCATTGTAGATTATAGAAGACAGCATCCAAAAAAAGAAATTAAACGTATTGATAATTACTATACATTTAGGTAATAACTTTTTAGTTTTGGATGAAAGATAGCAAACGAACGTGTCCACCAATCCTCACGACAACTGTGACTTTGAACAAATTGGGATTGGGATATTCCTGTTAACAGAGAAAGAATAAATGTGTGCTAGAAATACTCGTACATTCAGCCGAGAGGGAGAGACATAAGGGAAAATCGGCAGTGTCAATTGGGAATTCCTTCGTCGGCCCGTCGCCTGCAAGTGCTTGCCACACAGTTTTTCACACACACCCCTGACATTCTTATCATGCCAATTACTGAAGGGTTAACTCCTTGGGGTTGCCAGAACATCGCAGGACCGTGGCAGGACGTGGCAGGACTCCTAATTAACGTGGACTCCCGCTGTTAAGCTTGTTATTCCTGACTGCGGCTCAGCTGTTCTGGTCGGCTGGGAACATGGCTGTTTCGATTTAATTCCCATTGTTGGTATTTTTGTGTTTGTGGAAAACTTGTGGTGTTTTTTTGAATGGGGTTAAATTTTGGTTGTCGAATGATAGTGTGGATAAACAGCTTTTAGTTGAATGGGAGACAAATTGGCATCTTGAGCCTTCTAATGGCATAAAACTATCGACACTCGGGTGTAAATAACGAACAACATGCTCCTACCAATCATCTCTCGTTGAGTGTTGAATATGTGGAAAGAAATAGCATGTATTTTAGTTTCTCTTTTAGTATTTTTTTCATTTCATAGGAATGAAAATTGTGTAAGTAAAAGTCATTGTTAACAAAACTGTTTTATTTTCTACAAAATAAAATCACCAACATTTGAATAACATCGAGACTCGGCGGCAATCTCAGATAATATTCAATCGGGTCCCACCCGGCGAGAAGCGCTATCACGGTCGATCTTACCCCCGACTGCAGTTTTCATTAGCGTTCGATGTACATCGACTAAGTTGTACTAACAAATTTGTTATTTGTATAGGGAAACGGGAAATGAATTTCGTAGTCGAAATAATGCCGTGTATTGTTAACCCTGAATGCGTCTGATTTCGATCCATTTATTATTGTTTGATGCAATAATTGGTCGGTTGTACGAAAATTCGTTGGCAATTTCTGCAATTCCGTTGCGGTGGGACATTAAATGACTTTTCAAATTAACGGTTTTCCAAATAATTTTTGTACGCAAACGAGTCGTTTTTCAATGTTTGTTCTCGTAAATTGGTTTTTGGAATGTAAACAATTGTCATATAATATATGGAGTACTTTGTATGTTTCTTTGTAAAAAAAATGTTTAGTGATTTTAATAAATATAAGAAATTAAGCTATAGCAAGTTGTAAGTTAAATGTAAGTTAGTTAAAATAATATAAATCAGTTAATTATTCGAATATTATATTCAAGACTAGTAGGAACTTAGAAAGACAGAATACAAAATAAAATGTTATAACTCAAAACTAAACTACTAATAAATTTAACTTTTTTTGTGACATCACATTAAAACACTCAGTATAATATTTATGTATATACTCCTGTTATATTTATATACTCGTATTTACGAGTCCTGTTTATTTTTTCTTAATTTATCGTGACCGTGACTGGCAAATCTCAAAGACATTCTCTCAAACAAAAGTTCGCAATGAATGTTGCCAAATTCTATCGCCATAAAATCCACAGTTCATCGACTTCCGAACTCCCACTCAATTCGCGGGCACGCGCCCTATTCTCAAATACCGCCCGAGGCGAAAGCGATTACAGAAGGCCTCCGGCGACCTGGTAGGACCCTCGACGATAATAACTTGCTAATAGTTCTAACAATGCCTAAGTAAACAAGTACTTGAGCAGATGACATGCCGATTCTCATTCGATACTATTTATTTTGGGGTCGACGTACGATAACATCAGATGAATCAAATCTATTGAGCGGGCGACGTGATGTGACAGTTTGCAGTAACGGTTTTTCGCGATTTTTTATATTATATATTTTAACATACTTTTATTCTGAACTTCCATTTTTTTTTTCAAATGGTGCAACGTTCCACGGTCTAAAAGACCAAGCCAAGGCATATTAATGGTTAACTTATGCTTTAAACATGGTCTTAGTAAAAGACACGATTTAGAATATCACTTTATAAAAAGACATAACTTTATGCTTTAAACATGTCTTTTACCTACTAAATTAAAGTTATGTCTTTTTATAAAGTGAGATTCTAAATAGTCGTGCTTGTTAACAAGAGGTTTGGGTCGGGACCGTCTGACGACAACTAAACTCAACTAGAAACCAACCACTTATACTAGACAGTATAACGTCCCATATCAAAGAGAATTCAACACGTTACAGCTAAATATCTATCGATACCATAGATTATCGATACCATCTATCGACGTTCGCCAAACGACGGCAGATTGACACATGTCGAAAGCAACAAAGCCTTCAAGTACATCCTCCTTCCTACAAACACACATTCCACTCTACAGCTACATACTGCGCCTTATTCTTTGTGCAATAAAGCTTATTTTCGTATTCAAATACGTTTGTGAACGGTAAACGTAACGTGAAAACAAAATGTATTTGTATAGGAACTTGCAAGGGATAGTTCGGAGATTATATTAGTAATTGTATTCTAATACCACTCGAAGCAAAGCTATTCGTATGTCGTCAATGGAAACGTGCGTATTTATTTGCCCCTGATATTATTTTTTGTTGACCTTGAAGTATGAGTGAGCTGATTTATAGAGAATTTATCAATCTCTAAGCGTGCTGGTATAGTGATGTATACGGTTTGTAACGGTCACACTGCAAGAAATATAATATCTACTAATAATAGACTCTAATGCGAGTCTAAATAACAAGGAAATTGTAAACAAAATTGTATGTAAATATCGATAGAGATATTTTTCCTTGGGCTAAAAACGTACCGGATGTATGGTGCCTTCGCACTTAAATTTAGCAAAATTAAATCAGCCTAAAATGGAAATGGATAGTCAATTAATTCATACTTATTGAACAGGCACAGGACTTGTTTCCGGTTTCAGTTTTCGTTGTGGTGGCCTGTATATCTGTAATACAGGTTTATCCAGGTATATCTAAACTTTAGACTATCACATCACATATACTTATAATGTTAGTATTAGCTATTAATTATTGAATCTTTTACAAATATGGGAGTGTTGGGAGGGGGTGTGGGTTAATTCCATAAGCCACAGCAATCTAAAAGTTCTATTAATGATCTTACTAAATAAAATAGTGACTAAAGAGATTTATTATTATTATGTATTTTGGGTCGACTCACACTGCGCAGAGTCGAAGCGACGCGACGCGTCATGTTTTTCCGCCTACAGAATATTCAGCTCTATTGCTCTATTATTAAAGCACAGCTCGACTCCAGCCCGCTCGACACCTGCCGCGCGCCACCATATTTACATAGCAGAAATTTGTACTTAAATAATAGAGCAATAGAGCTGAATATGCTGTAGGCGGAAAAACATGACGCGTCGCGTCGCTTCGACTCTGCGCCAATGTGAGTCGACCCTTATTGTTTAATACTGAAAAATAACTATGTACTGCGCTGTCATCCACTTCCACAATCCAAACTAAGTTCAGCTTTGCACGCAGATATTACGAGACGGGGTCGATCAAGCCTCGCGCGATCGGGGGGTCGAAGCCTCGGGTGGCCACCACGCCGGTCGTCCAGAAGATAGCGGACTACAAACGGGAGTGCCCCTCGATCTTCGCCTGGGAGATCCGCGACCGCCTGCTCAGTGAAAACGTGTGCAATAACGATAACATCCCTAGTGTGAGTATAGCTTTATGTTTTAGTTTTTATCATACGTGTGGCTTCGTGTTTCTATGCTTGGTTTGTAGGTACGTGTAAAAATTATGTGGTGTTGTATGTGATATATGCTGATAATCTTCCAAGTGTAAAGTATATTTACAAACTCGTTTTTTTTTTATTTTTTTTATTAGCAATTTTTCATTATTAGCAACCTTACAAATAAACGTAGTTAAGCTAGATAAAAAACCTGAAATAAACGAAGGTCAACTATCTTACTAAAACACATTGTATAACACGAGTAAATTTTAAACGATTAGATTTTCTCGATACAACTTAGTTAGTCCCATAGTACATATTATAAGCGAGTCAAAACAAAACGAACACTTAGCTTTAATAATGGATATTAGGTAGGTAAAGAATTTCAAATTCAGAAATACAATATAACATGGATTTATTTGTGTCTCAATGTCTATGTATTTTTATGTTTTAAGTATCTATTTGAAAAGTTAAACTTGTCAATTGTCCCGCCTATCAAAATAAATCAATAAATCTATAGTCTGTTACGGAACAGTAACAGAACATAACTTCAAGCATTTATCTTGAGAATGGAACGTTCTCCAACTCAAATTTAAAATTGGAATGGAATATTTGTGTCAAAACATTTAAATATAATCTGTACAATCGCCACCCGAGCATTGTGCCGCCTATCAAAATAATCCGGTCAAAATCCAGGGACAATTCCGCGCGCTGCTTAATCCAATTTTGCTACATTAAAAATTTCACGTCACCGGACCATATGTTTTGGGTCGTCTACCCATTGTCCATCCAACCTTTTCAAGAGCCTATTCAAACGATCGGGCCATTCTGCGAATTATTGGTGGATATAACATTTTAGTTGATCCTCTGTTGCATTATTAGGTCTTTGTGAGCCCGAATAGGCCGCCTTTAGTTCGGAGTTCATAAATTCTCGTCATCGAGGATGCGACCGGCAAATAAATTGCTTCGCTAATAAACTGTCAGCTTTGAATCGATAGAAAAAGAAGATAAACTGATTGGGAACATCGATCGTACCTACGCTTGATAATAGGAGTTACCAAAGAACCACGTACCTATATGAATAATGCATGGAATCGTCAAGACAAGTATTAAACTTAAACAAAATTAATATGTCGCTTTGGGTATGATCTTTTTGCTCTGCTTTTCACCATTTTCATCATGAGTCTGTTTAATCATCAATCATCATCAAGACCAATCATCGAACGTACTGACCACGGCTCTCAACTTTACACAAGTTTAAATGAATTATGCAATAGCCAGCATTCAGGCTTTCTCACAATGTTCAATGAAGTACCTACCGCCGAATTATCACTGCTTCCAAATGAAATTAAACATTAATCACTTGTCATCTAGTTATTTTAATTGCAGCGATTACTTATTACTTTAAAAAAATGTCGCACAAGTTATTTTCCGTTGAAACATACAACGATATTTCATCTTAATAAAACACCGCGCCGACACAAAGGGCATTAATAAAATTAACTTAAACAAAAAATTTCCTACGCGCGGAATTAATGAGATGACAAAAATATCGGCGCGAAAAATATCATACTCCCCACGTTAAATAAAGCCGTGTCCAAAGTGACGCGATCGGTAATCGAAGCGGGCGTATCTCAGGGACATCTGCTTTGCAAAAAAATTGTATGAAAGCGAACATATTTTTTTTTTCATCACCGATCGGGCCAATTTTTCTGTTAATCATGTCAAAATTGGAGAATCGTTTTGTGATTTTGGATGGTGGCATGTCGATAATGTAAACACTCGGCGACACAATACGGCGGGTAGTTTTGTTGCTGGCTTGAGATGTGCCTTTGTGTTTGGTTAGATGGATTGTGGATAGACGTTCGGACGTTGGTCGGTGTGTTTGTAGACAATTATGTTGCGTGTGTGAGAGGTTTGTTGGGTCAGTTACTAAAAGGTAGTCTGTTATGAACATTAAACTATAGATTGTTGTGCAAGGTGAGTTGATGATTTGATAATTAATAATTTGCAATTGAATTCGCATGAATCGATAACTGCATTTGATATTTACCGACTTTTTTTTGTTGTTAAATCTTTTAGTAAATGTATCCAGGTAGTAGATTACTAAAAGTTTTTAACTAGGTAGTTTGGTAACTAACAATTTTAATTTTTTTACTGTATCATAGCAAGATAACTTAATTGATTTTTGTGTGTTTGCGTGTCAAACTTATGTTTTGTTTTAATTTAATGTATTTTCAATGCATATTATTGTATTTAAAAATATTAGCTTTATGCACTTCTGCTTTATATAAACTTTAACTATGCCAAAGTTCATACACCCCCGTCAACGTAATTTTCGTAAAAAGAGGTCGAAAGTTTTTGATTCAAGTATTAATATAATCATAAGATAAGAAGAGTAGATATATATAAGAAGAACTTGTCTTTCTTTCATATGTTTAGGTGCCCAACTATCATCAGCTTCAGCATCTATCATCATCATCATCTTATCAGCGCATGTTTTATTACCAAAGTAGATCCATCCATCCATCCATCCTCATATACCTAGTATCTACTCTGATGAAATTCTACGAATTTCAGAATTCATTTCAAATGTACAATTTATGAAATTTTTTGTGAAAATCTTAGGATAAGTCTGCTTGAATTTTCTTATTATTAAAGTAGGTTATGTACCGTCGTATCCTTAAAAATATCGAGACTGTTGTCTACGTTAATCATAGCGCATACAATATCGAGCAGACACAGAAATCTCAATCGACGGAACGGCCTACGCCCAGCCGACCTCACACACCTATAGATACCTTCCACCCTAACAAGAGGACGCAAAATTGAAATACAGAAAACCCCTAGAAGATTCGGCGCCAAAGGGGCTATTTTTATGACTGTCGTATCGTACGCACTCGGCTCACTGGGCAAATAGGTGAAAGGCAAGACCGATGCATTTACACGTGTGTTAGAAAGGGATAGGTATTTATCCAGCGTTGCGTCGCCTAGTCATAACGGTCGAATGGGCGTGATGTTTCTTACCAACTGAAAGCGGACAAAAATACGTGGAACAATCGATTACGGCTCAGCTTTAAAACGTAGTAAGTGCTCTATGATATCTCTCCTCTTGCGCCGACTAGCGTCAAAATCTGTCTGTCTGTTCACGGATGTCCCTACGGGACGGATATCTGTATATACTATTTGCTAATTCCCTCCAATATACCTACTTAACGGTTAGTGTTAAAAATTATGTTATTATTGTCATCTGTAATGTTTTTTCTTTACCAGAAAAGAATGAATATAATTGAAAATATTATTAAGTATGTACTTCATATTTAATTGTGCGATAGACTCAATACTATCTTTCTCCCCATACTAAATTTCTCATTATGTAAAGACATGCTCAGCGAAAGACAGATTAATAACTAATATGTAGTTATCTAAATTATGCAATCTATAAAAAAACATATTAACTAGGTAGTTTTTCTAGAATAACTACATGAATGTTAAGATAAATGTATCCTCAAACATTTCTAAGAACAGCTTTACCTATAAATGTAAAAGCAGACAAGAACTTTCTTCAAAAACGGCCAAGGGTAACAGCCAGACACAAACAAAAGGGTAGCACATACGTCTTTTTGCGCTTACCCAACTATAACGCAACGTTTTACGCATGAGTGCACAGAACATTCGTCGTCGCCTTCGCACTTATGGGATCGCGAAGATCTGCATATTGCCGTTCTTTTCGCACCGATTAACGTCAACTGCTTATGATGGCATAGGAATTGATGGTAAGTCCGTCCGGCAATTTATGGAAATGTTGGGGAATTTCTGCTCGGGAATACAGTGATGTTTGAGTAGACAGCAGGATGGGTTTGAGTGTGGTTAGTAAAAGAACTTAATGTTATGGTATGGTCATTGTAAGAATAGGTACCTATTTGAGTTACACCGATGAATTTTCAAACGACATAAGACAACAAACATAAGAACTCAGAAAGTCGAAGTAAACGGTACAAGATCGTCTGGGTCTTTAGTACAGATGGGGGTCCCACAAGGATCGATTCTGGGTCCATTCCTGTTTTTAATATATATTAACGATCTACCATATATGGTAGAGAATAATAACGAGATTGTATTGTTTGCGGATGACACCTCATTAATTTTCAAATTAAATAGGCAACAAACTAACTATGACGATGTGAACAATGCTCTCTCTGAAGTGGTGCATTGGTTTAGCGTTAATAACCTACACTTGAATAGTAATAAAACCAATTGCATAAAATTTTCAGCACCTAATGTGAAACAAGTAGATAAGCAACCAGAACTAAATGGTGATAAACTGAACTTAGTTAGCTCGACTGTTTTCCTTGGAATCACCATTGATTCGAAGTTGCAGTGGGGACCCCATATCTGTCGACTGGCGGATAGACTAAGTTCTGCAGCTTACGCGGTTAAAAGGATACGCTGTTTAGCGGATGTCGTTACCGCTAGATTGGTCTATTTCAGTTACTTTCACAGTATAATGTCCTATGGCATTTTACTCTGGGGTAATGCAGCGGATGCTAATATTATTTTTATTTTGCAGAAAAGGGCTATCCGTTATATATACAAAATGAAAAGTAGAGACTCCCTTAGAGAAAAATTTAAGGAAATAAACATCCTGACCCTTGCATCGCAGTACATCTATGAGAATCTTATGTATATTCGTAAAAATAGGCATCAGTTTGTAAGTCGTAGTGACCTAAATGCCTTACGCAATGTAACACTAAGGAACGGCCACAAACTAGCGTTTCCTAAATGCCGGCTTAGTAAGAAAAGTCGTTCCTTCATAGGAATGTCTATTCTAATATTCAATAAAGTCCCGGCTGCGGTTCAGTCTCTGCCTTTACACAGGTTTAAAAAAACCATCAAACAAACATTATGTCAAAAAGCTTATTATAATATTCAGGAGTATTTGGATGATAAGAAGGCATGGGACTGAATTAAACTCTGACAGGCTATCACTATGCTTTTGTATTAATTATACTAAATATTGTAAGCAGGTGGCATATGGGGTGATTCTTGGCATACACGATTGGCTGTCTCGTGTCTGTCCTAATCATATCATGGTCATACTGTACATTTTTCTGTAAAAATTAATTTGAATTTTAAAAGAGTACCGAGAGTTTTATCCTCCGGCTTTTTTCTCTCTCGGCCTACACTAGGGCATAGGATAAGAATATTGTAAGTTCTTCCTTAAGCCGATGACCAGGTAGATAGTCTATCGTGACTTAGAGCTTAGCTTAGTGGTAGGTAATTATTGTAAATTAGCCATAAGGCAGGTTAGGCACCTGTGTAGGATTAGCTATTCATTCAAGGATAAATAGCTCATCCTTTGCTTTATATTAATCAGTTTAGAATAGCATTAAGTAGTTTGTAGTTACCTAGACTTTCGTTAAGCGTGTGTAATCACCTCATAGCGAAATAAATTATTTGAATTTTGAATTTTGAATTTTTTTGAAAACATCATTGCTGCACATCATCTTCTTAATTATTGAAATCAATTTTGAATTATTTTTTTTTTATCTGTAGACTGGTATTATTAAGAATACCTATTGCTAATCTCGAGAACAAAGCACGTACCTACATAACTATTATCTTCAATAAAATATTTACTCACAACAACATTATCGCTGTAAGTAGAACCAACTTACATTTGCAGGGTTGTCCCAATTAACTTAATACTTAGTTACTGCACTCTTTTTGTATTTTATTTCATGTTCAAATTTGTTGGGTATTTTAGTATGGAAGACCAACATAAATTTATTAATTAACCTACCTACTTACTTCTAAGTTTACCTGTTCCTTTTAGTTAAATTAATTATAATGCGCCGTGTCCTCTGAATAAAATATCATGAATGAATAGCGGACACTGTCAGATAGATAAGAAAGGCAGGCCAACTTCCACCTATGGGTAGTTATGGTACATTAAACTAAGATGTTTACGTTTACGACGAGAAAGGTTAATGCCCTTATTAAGTTCTAATTAAAAGAGCAAAACTTTAACCGGTCGCCAATTGTGCAAAAAATTTTGCGTGTCAAAGCTTTCACACTTCACGAGATATTTGGAGTTACCTTATTCTGTGGGCAGTGGTTCCGTACCTCACTTCGTTAGCGCATAAGGCAACATTATTATTTTTTTAATTTTTTTAAATTTTGATATGAATTAATATTCAAAGTTCTGTTCTAAATAAATACTCGTGTTTTACACCAGTGATTACGATGCTATATAACTTACTTATATAAAGCAGAAGTTTCTTACATCAGATAGAAAGATAGAAGTACTTACGAGAAACCCAACATACGAGTACCTCTAGCTCTACAATGAGCTTTGCTTATACCTCTGTATATGTTATTTATTATACATAATTATATCTATATTCTCACGAACATTGCATCGGCGGCGGACGCTAAGCACAGAGTAAATATTAGGAAAAAATCAGCGTTTTTATTTAACATAGAATTGATTAACGCATTCAATCACGCCAAAAAACCAAAGTGTCAAAGTGTTCGCGCGGCCGGCGCACCGTATTTCGGAGATACCTAATTTAAATTTAGAAGCCGCTTCGGACGAGCGCGCTGGCCAGCGTAACTCTACACCGCCAAAATGCTACCGACAGGCATTTTGGGGGCTTCTGCGTGACGCGTGTATTATGTAGCCCCATGTAGCCAGGTTTCGTTTTCGATGACACGCAAAAGGCTGTAACTGGAGATTGTTTTAAGTGACTTAAAAAGTTTCGGTCCTTTTTCCCGTACGACGGCCGAGTTTGACGTAGCGTCAGCACCGGCGTATTAAATAGGTTAACCGCGCCTTAAAACAACCCTCAAAAGTGGGATACACTTTTGAAACGACGGCCCATTGTTAATACGGCGGCCCCGCGGTGTTAGTGGAGTGGACTGACCATCGAACAGCGGGTCCCGAGTTCGAATCACGGAGGCAGATATTTATTTCGTAGATAACTATTTGTCCTCGGGTCATAAGTGTTACATGTAATAAGTTTGTACAACAAGCCAAGGCGCACAGCGGGGGTATGAGTTTTTTCCCATTTTTTTTTAACTCAAGAGGTTGTAATATAATCACATGATTAACATTTTTAATATGCAATGTAATATTTTACTAGCGAACTATAAATGGATATTTGTAAAGATAATCATCGATGGGGACGATGATAGGTGTCTCATGAGCAGGTGAAGTGACATTGAAAATGAACTGTTACCTCTAGGTAGGCTCGGTTAAAAAAACATACAGTTGAATCGAGAACTTCCTTCTTTTTTGTAAGTCAGTTAAAAATGGTCATCAGTTGATCAAACGGAAACAAGAGACTTATTTTTAATATATCATTTTTAATTAAATTAATTTTCTGCGAAACCAAACATACGAGTACCTACCTACATATTATAGAAATTATAGAACTAAAATCGAAATCGTTACGAATTGTAACTTACGTTCGTAAACTGTTTTTTTTTGACATTCTCACACACGGCCATCTGACCCCAACTAGTCAGAATACACAGATATTTTTAAATAGACATTTAATATCCAGACACAGAAAGAACAGTGTTCGTCACACGAATGTTTGCCCTGAGTGGGATTCGAACCCGCCAGTTTGCCTGTTAAATGAGATTTAACACGATACTGAACTATTTAAATTCAAATTCACAAAAACAGTAAATTGACAACGATTACGCGCGATTCACAATGAAGAAAACAAATCGTTGCCCAAACTGTAAAATCACTAAATAAACCGAAACATTTTGACATTTAATTTGAATGGGTATTTATGCAAAGTGCTTCATCAACAATTACAATATTTCAATTCTGCGTAGGTAATTAGGTATTGGCGTTGCGTTTATTGTTCCCAATCAAATAAAAGCGTGATTGTTTCAACCAATTTCTGGTCGTGAACTACAAACCTCGTAATACAATCAAGTCATTTGTATTTGGTATTTGATATCAATAAGATATTAATACTAAATTTATGTATTCAGCAGGTACTTATTGTTACTGAAACAGTAATTCTGCTGTTTTCGTAACAATACGTATCGGCTGAATACCAAAATTTTTAAAACTAAATTAATAGTAAATTATTTACTTTGACATGCACAGATCAAGCGTTTTATTTCAACCAAATAACTGCCGTTTTACATAGCAATAGATAGATTTGATACTAGAATTGAAGTGGTAATGACATAGGCTACCATTTAATTGGAAAAATGTGTTGAAAAGGGGGATGAAAGGTTTGTCATTTTCAAAACTAGAAGCATAAAATTTATATTTTAGGCTGTTGATTAGATATAAATAAAGATGGCATTCAAAGTTTGTACAAATGTTACCCATAGAGGTGTAAAATAAAGAATCTATTATTATGTCTAACGTGAGCGAAGCTGCGGGCATCCACTAGTATATTTATATTATAAACAAGGAAACACATTTACCTACAAAATAGTAGTGCATTTTTCTTTATTAGGGTCTAAACGCCGGTCTACGGACCGTGCCGCGTAATGTGTCCTATAGGAGTGCGCCCTCCGTCACGCGAGTGACTCCCGCTTACAGACACGACGCTATAAACATATCTGTAATTCTGGGGCGTGGTAAGATAATCATTTAACATAGAGTAATAAATCTATGCATTTAACAGACCATTTGATTCTTCTTTTTATAAAAGCTTTTATTTAACTTCACAAAAGCTTTTTTTTTAAATTTTATTTTAATAATTATAAAAGCTTTTATTTAACTTCACTCGTATGTATTCCATGTCCTGGAATCTTGCAATCAATATTTCACCCATTTCCACTGAAGCTATCGAGCTGAAATTTGGCACACATATCAGGTTCCTATGACAATGCATGAAAATATAAAAAAGTTAGTATAAAAGCATTTAAAAAAAAAATTTTTACAGTATTTCTTCTTAACGCATCAACAAAGAAAATGGATATATTGGCTATAGTATTATTAAAATTTAGGAATAAATATTTTAACTAAAATCTTAACTATAAACGCTTAATAAACATACAAAAAAAAAAGAAAGACAAACAATAATAAAAAATAATTTTAATGTATCAATATTGTTGCTGTGGTAATTTTTGATGATGTATAGATGACGAAAGCAATCCAAAAAACGTGTTGTTTGCACAGAGAAAATTTATTAGGTAAATCAGAATGACATATAACATATCAAAAAACATTGTTCGAATAGATATAGATTTAAAATGTTGTCTTCTAAAAAGTTTCACAGTAATAATAAAAACATGCTTCTCTCTCAGGCCAAGTTTGGATTGAACCGTATGAAAGTTAGTAATACTAACTTGGTGCCTCACGTTATTATTTATGGATATAAGGTAGCAAACAAACATGAACCACGTTTGCCGCTCATAACATGAATGAGACTCATAAAAGTGCATGGATTTAATAGGAAACTTACGTAAGTGTCATAAGTGTCATATAGGTCCCTCACAAATTGAAGATCGGACTAAGTTGGTCGCCTCTAAAAAAGTTTACACATTTTACATGATAACTTTTGTGCGAGCTTAGTTAGCTTCGTTGATAACCAGGTCGCATACACTTAACAGACGTTCAAAAAACGTTGTAACAATTTTTTAGACTTTTTAGTCAATTTTGAAGAACGTTCATCACAACCCTTTCTTTGTCTCCTCTGAGGGATTAGGCTTTAGTCCACCAGGCTGGCCAAGTGCGTTGGCAGACTTCACATGCCTTCGAGAACGTTATGATGAACTCTCAGGCATGCAGGTTTCCTCACGATGTGTCCTTCCCGTTATAGCAAGTGACATTTTATTTCTTATTCCGTATTGCTATATTTCGTATTGCTATAAGCAGATGAAATGATTTTGTGAAAATATAAAATTTTATTTGAACGACCATGTAGGTACCTATGCTACGAATACGTACCTATACCAAAAGATATAGTGAAACTACAAGCGTATCAGAGAAAACGATTTAACAGTTATAATGAACCCTGATGGCCCGATCGGAACTATCCAATCTCGGCGTCCTTAGGGAATCGCAAAAAACCCAACCCCAACCAAACCGCACCCCAGCAACCGCTTTTCATCGGGGAATCAGCGCGGGTCTCCGCGGGTTAAGCGTGTACGTTAAAATGTTTATAGATAATACCAATGTAGGTAATAGTAATTCTAATTTCGAGGGCTCGAATCGTCCCCTGCCTTCTAGCGACCCCCTGGATCTGACGGAATTTGTATTCAACGTAATGGCTTTTGTCCGGATATCTCGTATCTAGCCATCGGTTTTGATGTTGAATGGGCACGGGAAAGCGTATGGAATAGTGAAGGGATTTTCTTTGAAGAGCTTCCAGGGCCCAACTTTTTTTTCTGGCGATTTGCGTAATTGTACCAGTAGTGGGCGGGAATATTTGTTACGCGAAATTGTCTTTAATCCGTTACTGTCGGAATATTTACAAAACATGATATCACGCCTGTATTTCCCCGAAGAGGTAGGCATAGGTGTGTAGTAAATATATATTTAATTGTGTAAGTTTATGTTCCTTATAATAGGAGACAAAACTCAATCTAAATGCCGAGCTGCTACTAGGAATGTAAAATTAAAAACACAGAACTTTGAGTACCTTTTAATATTATGGTACGCTACACTTTAATCTGTTAAGTTGCTTAATACTAATTAAAATATTAGAAAAACTAGTGAATTTAATATGCTATTTTGCTATCTAAAACATTAACTACATGAACGACTAAATTTTCCGGCCAAATAGGCTTTTTATTATATCGTAAAAGACCACCACAGCGCGGCAGGCGGGGGATCTCTAACACTATCGTTGCTAGATGATCTATCGCCTTGTCTGTAGGTAATGAGGTGCGCGCGCGCATCCCAAGTGACACCTGTCAACTGTCAGAGTGACGTAAGAACGCCCGCGCGCGACATGATCTCTAAGCAGGGTTGGTACGCATTTTAATAGACAAAAAGCTTATTTTTTTCAAGTATTTGATTTGTGCACTTATTCCGCTGAGCTTTATTTTTTGATAACACAAACATGTTTATATTTGTAACTGAAAACCAATTCTTAATTGACAATATAAAGTTGATGAAAAATTTACCTACTAAATAGTTTCATATTTTTACTCTGAAATTTTTGAAAACATCCACCTGACACAAAAATGTGTAAAAACGTTACATTTTAAATTTTGCATTCAAGGATTATGTGAAAATCTTTATAAGAATCTGAATATATCTTTAAGTATTGAATTATTTTTACACTGCAATTGGTAAATCATTGCTTCTAAACATAGTTTTGTTAAATATATAATAAAAATATATTTAGGAAATTAATGCCAACCCTATCTCTTAGACCTATCGCTTTGCGTTGCCCGCGAAACTCGATAGCCTACTACGATCGTATCGTTTCGTATCGTTAATTTTATAATTTTCTTCTCTATACCTCCACTTAAGTGCCCTGAGAAAATTAGACCCAGACGGGTATTAAGTGTCTATCTAACACCGTGCTGAGTTTATATCACTTCACTCACACCTTAGTTTTATTTAGGCTTTGTTTCAACAACAACATTTTAATGAATTTCCGTATTGTCTGTCCCTTATAATGAATTGATACATAAGCTTTCCTTTCAGTAAGCACTACTACAGTATAGAGGCACTACCATCTTTTTATTTTTTTTATTTGAATGGACTTTTGCTGTATGGTCATACAGACCTTTATGGTGTCACCAAATAGACATTCCGTATGGCACCTACACAGAAAACAATTTATTACTCAAACGAAAATTCATTGATAGCCAACAATAACAGTTTTAAAACTCCAGATTCATTTGCAAAAACTATTTCGCATAATCCAATCGTAGAGAGCGTTATTTTTTAAAATCTCGTTTTAAGCCCCTTCCACATGCAGCCAAGCTGCCCAAAGTTTTGGACCCTTCACACACCTCGGTGATCACTGATTCGGTCGCCTCGCTTCAAAAAGGGCGTAAGTGCGACTACAAATGAACAGTAACTAATAGAGTGTTGACTTCGTTAAAATTTTGAACAATGTTTAGTCTTTACGATGCAGTTCAAAATATTAAAACGTATTTTGTTATTCACCTTTTGTTAATTTTTAAATTAAATTAAAATATGACTTAATAAGATTTTCGAATGAAATATTTTTTTTACTTTTTTATACGAAAAATAATAATTGTTTCTGCGTTTATTTTTATCTTGATCTATGAATATCGGCTTGAAGTTGAACTGTACACAGCCTGAAATAAATTTAAATTTTCCAATAATTTTTAAATTTAATATTTATGTTAATCTGTTTTAACAGTTTTATTATACTTTACAAAATTTTACTATTATTTTCACAAGCGTTATACAAACAAGACATCTATTTAACAATTTTCTATATTATGTAGTTAAACTTTACAATTATAATCCCTTAGCATAATTCAACCAGCAAATTGATAAAAAATATTTTAAAAAATGAAAGTAAACTCACTCTTATTATCATGACCAACAAACGGTTCGATGAACCTGTTAAAAAAAAATGCAGCTGGATTCATTCCGGCGTGTAATAAAGCAACATCGGGTGTTTAAGTTTCCCAAATACTGACATCTGAGGAATACTCGTCTCTAAAAAAGAACACGCGCCTTCGCTAGCAAAAAATACGCGTAATAGAAAATAAACTTAGTTACAATGAATTTGATTTAATTATAACTTAAAAACCAAGATTTAAAATTTAAATAATGCATCACTTTACATGTTACTTTGAAATGTAAATAAAATTATCAACGTAGATCGATTAGTTACGCTGTGTAAGCGCTTACTTCGAAAATGTTATCTAGCTTTTTTATAAATCAGTAGGAAATGGCGCATATGTAACCCCCATTTGTATAATAACTTAAATATTTTTAAACAATAATTTTAAATCAAATTTTTCGAAACAATTAACTTTTCATCCTATATAACCAAGTGACGTCATCGACATTCGTCAGCTATCAACCTACTTGTTCAAGAAACAAAAAATAAATCCTTTAAAATTCTAATAGGAACCGAATCTGTGATTTAATCTTCTACTGCCCTATCTGATTGGCTCGAGCGCTGTCAGATGCAGAATACATGTTTGAATGCCCTTCTCTTATTGGCCGGTTTACGAACGCAATGTTTTTGCCTTTCAAAAATACAAGTTCTTCACATTCGGACAATCCGATCGGGGTAGTATTTGAATACAATAATTGGTTTTTGTCAATCACCGATTAAATTTCTGTCAGGGTGACTAATGAAATTGATTTCCTGACCTTTACGGAAGCATTTGCATAAAATATGCATTAAAGGTTTAACGATCTTTCCCACGACATTTATCGTAAGATTAATTATTTAAAAATCTTATTAGAATGCAATTAATAATCGATTATTATATATTTCTGTTTATGGATTATTCATAAAGGCTGTTACAATGCGGATTGGTAAATATTGTGTTTTTGCTGAATATCAGATACCAAATGAGCTCGCTGAAACTATATGTATATTGCCCTATATCACAACTGTGATATACCTTGATTGATCGTGTTCTCGATAACAGACTCCACGTCAGCTCAGCATACAGCAGATCTTAATATATATGTATATTTCTTGTGTACGTGTGTATGACAGTGAACTCCTCCTAAACGGCTGGATAGATGTTGATGAAATTTTTTGTGTGTGTTCAAGGGGATTCGAGAATGATTTAGATTCACAATTTGGTCCACTGGAAAATGTTTTTTAAACATTATTTCAGTATTATTGTATAAATTATCATTTACATGAAGTGTCGCGTCACTTTGACATTTCATATGGCAGAACAACGTTTGCGGAGTCAGCTAGTATTATATACATTCCTACATTGGTCTCTGGACAACCTACCTGGTCTGCAGCGTACATTATGTTCCATTAGTGTGAGAGGATTAAACTGGCCGGTATAGGTACGATATACCCTACTCTCGAACACTCGAAATTGTACGTAATGCGAAGTGGCTTAAAAACTGCCTACTGTGCGTTAGGTATTATGTAGGGCTGCGTTCAAGGCCTTTTTTGGGTGGCTTCTAATCAAAATAAATAATTGTTACAATTTTAATGATCCTATATAATGAACTTGAATTCAAATAAGAATTGAAGTAAAAGCGGATAATGTAATGTTGGTGACAGTCCAGTGGATATCAAACTAGCCTTAATACAGAATAATGAATAGGCAAGGCTAAACTATTAAAATATCTCATAAAATAGTCAGTTCAATGTATTAGTCTCACCCCACCTCAATTATCTGTTTTTACTTATTAGTATCAAGTTCAAAAATAACACCTTGAAAATTATTGGTTGTTTTCAAGAACTTTTTTAACGGTTGAAAAATTTATTATTCTAATTTTTTTTTAAATTGTGCTTGTTTATAAAAGGGATAGCTAATCTAGCAAATAAGAACGAAGTCGAGCTTAAATTAGGTGCGTTTTATAAGGGGTGTTTATATAAATCTTTTATTATTTGTAGCAATGCATTACAATAGAAGTGAATGAGAAAATTATCCATGTCGGCTGGCATTCGATTAAGAATATTAACATACTGGATAGCAGAACAGTAGGTAAAGCTGCACATTCGCGCTTTTGCACGCGCCCCCATTTTCCCGCCCCGTCAGGCCGTCATAGGAAATAGTATATTTCGCTACAAGTGCGGAAAGCCTGTCATTGCAAAGAGTTCCGACAAATGTCTGCCCGAGCCGAAGGCGAGGGTTGACAGTCGGAACAAGTTGCAATGACGGTTCCGCACGTGTATTGAACAACTATTTTTAATACAGTTGCGAAAAAATGAAGCAATTTAATAAAATAATAAAAACACAAACTAAACTCGCAAAGAACATTTTTGGAAAATGGCGCCAACCGTAAAAGAATACAGAGTATTGCAGAGATTTTTTTTTGTTTTCTTCACCCATTCTGGGTAGGCAAAGGGAACTATGCCCACACAGCCAAGTCTTCAGTAGAATTTTTTTATTGACATGAAAATGAAATGAAACCTAACCTAACTCGTTGAATCAAATCATTAAATCTGATATTGAAACAAATTAGTAGCTTCTTTTTAGAAACATTTGCATGTATCATAAAAACTTCTATGAATATTTTTTTTAGTAAAAACTTCATGGTTGGTTTTTTCTTTTTAATAGACATTATTTTGACAGTTGGGAAGGAGAACGCACGAGTTCGGAAAAGGTAAAGAAAAAACACGAGTGTGTAATAGCTCACTTCCCGAACGCTATACGTCCCTGTAATACGCCACTTTTTGAGCAACTGTGTTAAAATAGTATATTTCGCTACAAGTGCGGAAAGCCTGTCATTGCAAAGAGTTTCGACAAATGTCTACCCGAGCCGAAGGCGAGGGTTGACAGTCGGAACAAGTTGCAATGACGGTTCCGCACGTGTACTGAACAACTATTTTTAATACAGTTGCGAAAAAATTAAGCAATTTAATATAATAATAAAAACACAAACTAAACTCACAAAGAACATTTTTGGAAAATGGCGCCAACCGTATAAGAATACAGAGTATTGCAGAGATTTTTTTTTGTTTTCTTCACCCATTCTGGGTAGGCAAAGGGAACTATGCCCATACAGCCAAGTCTTCAGAAGAATTTTTTTATTGACATGAAATTTAATGCGATGAAATGAAGTGAAACCTAACCTAACTCATTGAATCAAATCATTAAATCTGATATTGAAACAAATTAGTAGCTTCTTTTTAGAAATATTTGCATGAATCATAAAAACTTCTATGAATTTTTTTTTAGTAAAAACTTCATGGTTGGTTTTTTCTTTTTAATAGACATTATTTTGACAGTTGGGAAAGAGAACGCACGAGTTCGGAAAAGGTAAAGAAAAAGCACGAGTGTGTAATAGCTCACTTCCCGAACGCTAAACGTCCCTGTAATACGCCACTTTTTGAGCAACTGTATTAAAAAATATATTTCCCCGTTGCCAATAGCAACAAGAAAACAGATAGATATTATTATCAAGGGACGCCCCAAAGATACGTGTATATCCGTAAACGTATACCTACAAAATAAGGTGGCGTGTTAAAATGCTCGCATACAAAGAGTTATATTTGTGTGAGTCAGGTTTTTACGCATGCGTGGTTTCCCGGTGAAAGTAGATAGATATTGGGGTTTTTAGGCCCTGAAGGGGTGCGGACGGGAGGGGAGGCCTGCCCTAATCTGTGTCCCTTTGAGGCTCCCGATTGGAATTTAGTAATCATATAAGATTTTAAATTACACGTGCTTGGAAGTTAAAAGGGTGGGGTCGGATCGCAATTTGTTTCCCATTAAGACGTGTTTACTGTTAGCTAGTTGGATGAGGAAGCTTGATCTTATAGAACATTCTTATAAGTAAAGCATTCTGAATAGATTTTCTCTATTTTATTGTCGTTGCTTTATGAACCTCCGATTTTCGCAAAGATTTTTGCAATAAGAATTTACTAATTTACATTGATCATTACATACTAGATTCAAAGTCCAATATCACTGAATCTGATGATCAATGTACGTTATTTGAATAAAATATTAAATTCCAATGTAGGTAAGTTCGTAATGGTCACCCCTACAGGAATATTGTAAATTTTACATTCTTCTTAGCGAATTTTTTCACAACTGTATTCTATACTAATACATATTATAAAGAGGAAGGATTTGTTTGAAATGTTTTCACACAAAAAATACTGGACCGATGTAAACCTTTTTTTCACCGTTAGAAAGCTGCATTTTCACTGAGTGACATAGGCTATTATAATATTATAGGTGCAAACTAAATTATTTTTATATCACATTCCACGCGAGTGAAGCTGCGAGGTAGTTTATATAATTGTAACTAAGTATACAGAGATAGTTATTTCAATACCAATTGGAATCACATAAATTATAATGAAATGTTTGGCCAATTGTAACCAGGCCTCAAAAGACGGCTAACAGCTAACCACCAGCTCTTCCCCAGGTATCCTCAATCAACCGAGTACTCCGCAACCTCGCCTCCCAGAAGGAGCAGGCGGCGTCAGCGCAGAACGATAGCGTGTACGAGAAGCTTAGGATGTTTAACGGGCAGGCGGCCACTGGCTGGTGGTACCCTGGCCTGCCGACTGCCCCGGCTGCCCCCGCCATCCCCGCGCCCCTACCTCCCCAGCTCAATAGGCCGGGGAGCGAGGAGCATAAACGAGGTGAGATTTTTTTTTATTTAACGAGTCCCACATAACCTGGCTTCGTGAGAACGAAGCCAGGTTATGTGGGACTTTCATCCACTAAAACCCACTCGGTGGCCAACCTCGGCGCTTTAGGAGGGCTCCGGGATCTCTATTAGAACGCTCCGGTGCCCTCTTGTTCTTGCAGCTTTTCAAGCAACTGACTGAAGAGACATTTCTAAGAGATGGGCAGAAAGTGTCAATTGCTCAGTGGCCTCAGATCACTTAGGTAGCGGTAGATTGTTTACTGATGTAGTAGTATGGCCGGACATGCGAATTTGAAAACGGAAATTGACGTAGTTTCTAACGATATATGATGTCACGTGGAAATAGAGAAGGTCACGTGGGCGCCTTTCTTTTCACGTCGCTTTCACGTGACTTGTGTCGTAAGTTCGTAACGCATCTTTCGTTTGGGCCTAGGGTTGTACCTAAAAGTAGTTTTATTCTTATGTGAAAGTTGCTACGTTTAACGTACCTGTTCTTTTGTAATAGTTGGGCTAATACACTTTATTCTGGATATTTGAGTGGTGTGTCGCGTCTAATTATCTTTTTTTAAATAATAAAAAAAATAGAGGAAATACTTTCAAGATAAACTTCAGCTAAGAACTATATCTTGCAAAGTTTATATTACTATTACTTATTATATTACCCTATAGGATAATTTCTGATATTACCTATCTAGAAAATTACCCTACATTTCGGCTTCTATGCTTGGAGTCTCCTTAAACTGAGAAAGTGGAACCAGTCATACTATTAGATTCAGATTCATTTATTTTTCATTAGATGGTATTTGTATACGCTAAGTGAACGTTATTAAAAGAACACGGCAAGAAACTTGGCAGTTACTCCTTACTCAGAAGTTCTCTACTACGTTACCTAAGCGTCATTGTGTTCATAAAATCGAACCCAAATCCAAATAGGCAGAGTTTTCCAAGACAATTCGCATGGAATGGGGTAACCCTGATGCCCCCCGTGAATGGAGGGGGAGTGGGCCCCCCTGCGGAACACCTCGCCAGATTATATGCCCCTTTGTCTATGCTTAAGAAGCTTTCGCTATGAAGTTTATTTCTTTTAATTTTCCTCAAGTCTACGTCAACTTGGTATCGAGTTTATTTTAGTAGCATAAGAGCAGGAATGAGTTATAGTACCTACTCGTAAGTATGCCATTCAAAAGTTTTAGTTCGTCTTTTAACGTTGTCTAAATGCTAAGTAAACTTATAAATAAGTGTTCAATATATCAATGTTGTCTTCGATTTTTGTTAAAGGCGGTCGCGCGGACCCGGTTCACATTTCCTCAGCAATTTTCGTTTTGTCCGCCACGCTGTCCAATTGCGCTATGGCAGACTTCACATTCCATCGAAAACATTATGGAGAAATCTCAAGCATGCAGGTTTCCTCACGATTTTTCCCGGACCGTTATAGCAGGTGACATTTAATTTCTGAAATCGCGCTTAACGAAAAGTCATCGGTGCGTGCGGCTTGGATTTGAACCTGGACCGCTCGAGTGAGAGGCGAGTTCGAATGCCGATAGGCGGTTATCGCTGTTTGCGTGTATTAAAAAAAAAGAAAAAAGTGTGTATTTTAAAAGCTTTTATTTAACTTCACTCGTATGTATCTTGTAAGTATGTATGTCCTGGAATCTTGCAATCAATATTTCACTCACTTCCACTGCAGCTATCGAGCTGAAATTTGGCACACATATTTGGTTCCGATGACAATGCATGAAATTAAAATAAAAAGTTTTAAAAAGCTTTTTAAAAAAAAAAATTTAACGGTCTAAATTGTATGTTAAAGTTCTGTAGTCTACAAGTTAACATTAATAGCGACTCTACCACATTGCGGCGTAGAGTTGTTTCAGGTTGTTATCTCTCGTGAAACCGAGGCATTGTATAAGGCCTCGTCGACACTACAGTGACACTAAGTTACTTAGTGTGGAATGGAACCGAAAGTTACGGAACTTTCACTACCTACTTAATTGTATCGTGCATAGCCCAATGGCCCCCACGGTCGGTTTGTGGATGGGTGACCGCTAGTGGCAAAATTTCATGGACGCTACCGTGCTTCGGAGGGCACGTAAAGCCGTCGGTCCCGGTTGATTTCAATGCTGGAAACAGTCGTTAAGCCTTGTCTAAGACCTTCGGGTGGCTTGAGAACATTCGACACTGGGTTGGCCACTAACCTCTCCACTAATCCGCATTGGAGCAGCGTGGTGGAGTATGCTCTAGACCTCCCGCAGCAGTGTCTGTGGGGGAGACCCGTGCCCAGCAGTCGGACGTCTATGGGTCGCAGCGACCTACTTAATTGCGATGATCTGATGACCTTGTCTTATTTAGTTTATTTCTTATCACATTTTTATCGATGTAAGGTAGCAAAAAAACATGTAGCTACCCATCCGCTGACCACGAAAACTGAAACAGGCTTTGAACAAGATTTAAATAGGGACTGAAATGGTTAGTTGAGTTACCACAATTAATAATAACATTAGTTCTTCAGTTCGTTAGTAGTAAGGACTGGGAGCAGGGACTGTTAGTGTCAGTAAGTCCTGTTAGTTGGTGATGTAATAGTTCAGTTAGTAATGTCACATGCATCACTACCCTTGAAGGCTAAGATGGTAGCCTCTTTATAAGCGGAACCGGAAAACGGTAACTGTAATATGTAAAGTTGATCAAATTATAATATTGTAAATTTTGAAAAGAGTAACTATTGAGTTTCTTGCCGTGTTCTTCTCGGTAGCATCAACTCTGTGAACTGGCAGTAGATAAAAAAAATGTTATGATGTCCAAGCGTATACAAATACACTATAATGAAATATAAATGAATCTGAAAAAAATTTCAATTTGAAACAAAAAAATACTCGAAAATAATCACATGTCCCCACAATTCATTTCCCTAAAGTGGTGTAAACTCCTCAAAGTACGTGTAAAGTCAACACGCTTGTTTCCAAAGCTAAGAAGCAACGCAGAGGTCACTACACTCTCCATCCTCTGGCGCACGTGACGTGAATACCGATCGTACTGACGTCGAGTTTGGCAAATAAACTCTATTTATATTTTAGAATTTAAATGTCAGTGGTTTAAATGCCAATGTTGCATCTTATAGCAATCCGTTAGAAGGCCTCCGATGCATCTTGGCGACTGATAAGTAAGGCCAGTGGTTTAAACCAATTCGTTATAAGGCCTTCGGTGCATCTTGACGACTGATAAATAACGCCAGTCATTTAAACCAATTCGTTAAAAGGACTCCGATGCATCTTGGCGACTGATAAGTAACGCCAGTGGTTTAAACCAATTCGTTAAAAGGCCTCCGGTGCATCTTGACGACTGATAAATAACGCCAGTCATTTAAACCAATTCGTTAAAAGGACTCCGATGCATCTTGGCGACTGATAAGCAACGCCAGTGGTTAAAACCAATTCGTTAAAAGACCTCCGGTGCATCTTGACGACTGATAAGTAACGCCAGTGCTTTAAACCAATTCGTTAAAAGGCCTCCGGTGCATCTTGACGACTGATAAATAACGCCAGTCATTTAAACCAATTCGTTAAAAGGACTCCGATGCATCTTGGCGACTGATAAGTAACGCCAGTGGTTTAAACCAATTCGTTAAAAGACCTCCGGTGCATCTTGACGACTGATAAGTAACGCCAGTGCTTTAAACCAATTCGTTAGAAGGCCTCCGATGCATCTTGACGGCCGTTATGTAACGATAACAATCATAACCAAGGTTGTGGATGGCACTGAAGTGCTTTTAAACTGACATATGACATTGACACACCAGTGTTTAAAAAAGCTATGACTATCGCTATAGATAGAGCTATCGACGCGCCACCAAATAGAGATGTCATTACGTTAGCGGGAAATGCGATGCGATTTTTGGCGTATAAATTGCGTTTAGCTTAATAGATTTATTGCGCGTTGTTTATAAGCTTTTATTTAACTTCACTCGTATGTATTCATTCATTCATGTAAGTATGTATGTCCTGGAATCTTGCAATCAATATTTCACCCACTTCCACTGAAGCTATCGAGCTGAAATTTGGCACACATATTAGGTTCCGATGACAATGGATGAAAATAAAAAAAAACTTATAAAAGCTTTTTAAAAAAAAAATTTATTTTGAGTATAATTATTTTATCTGTGCAGTTTATAGAAATAATTAACGATACTTTGTGACGAGGTGAACCGATAACCTGAAGAAGACCTGGATACAGAGGACGCAGGATCGGAAGGATTGGCATCGATTGAGGAAGGCATCCAGCACTGGATTTTAAAAGGCTGATGATGGATGAAAGACTAGGTATAGCTGCGTAGAAGGTAGAACTGCAATGGAACATTAAACAGGCAGATTCAACTGAACCAGCCATCCTATAATTAGATCTATGGCCACAAACCACGTGCGACAGGTGAATTCAATTCTAAAACCATAGACAATACAAGCGCAGTGGTCGATTGTCGGCCGTGCACAAATAAATGTGCAAATTGCTTGTGAATACTGGTTTAACAAACACCTGCCATGGTTCGTGGTGTCGATCAATCGGGCATTGAGAAACTAACACGAATTAACGATTAGAGTGATTACCAGCCACCGCTTTTGAATTGCATTTACAACTATCACTAACAGTCCCCAGTCCTCATACCTACTGACGAACTGGCCAACTAATGTTCTAATTAACTCTCTCAATTAATTGGACGAACCTACCAGTCCCTAATTGCCGCTTGTTCAAAGTCAGTAACAGTTGTCATGGGCGGCAGCGGATCGTTTGCTATCTTGTATCCAAAAAATAAAAAAAACTTCTGCATTCTCTCCTGTAATGCAATAGATTCACCACACCTATGGGACTTGGACTCCTGGGACTGAAAAGTGGGTACTATACAGCTCTTTCTACCCTTTCGAGGATATACAGGCGTAATGCTATTACGATATGTAATGTGATGGGTTGTACTTGATCATGTACCCAAAAAATACTATAAAATAACTAATGGGCGCGCTCGCGTGAAATTAGACATTCACTAACTTCAAAAATGGCTAAGTTTCATACTAACTTTGCACCCCCGTTTTACCCCCTTAGGGGGTGAATTTTCTAAAATCCTTTCTTAGTGCTCCCCTACGTTATAAAAGGAGCCCCTATGCAAAATTTCAAGTTTCTAACCCTTATAGTTTAGGCCCTGCGTTGATATGTCAGTCAGTCAGTCAGTCAGTCACCTTCTCCTTTTATATATATAGATATAGATTATGTCAAACTATTAAAATGTCTAATTTAAACTGGTCCAACTATCGATTACACTTTCCCATTCAGTGAAGTGTGCTTCAGTTAAACTGAGCTCATGCCGAACGAACGAATGAATGAAACAACACCGATTTAATTGAACTTGTAAAGTGGTTTCATTCGTTTCCAATCGACTTTAAAATCAGAGTGTACTGCGACGCGTGCATTAATTGTTAAATTGTTAATTGTAAATCGAGTGCGTTTGAGCGGCGGTCTGTTGCAGTTTGACTCGAGGGCCGATCGGTTACTAAGCAGTTGTAACCAGCCACCCTTCTTTTTAAATACCCTTTCGACGGCTCCGTGGCACGAGTTGTTGCCGGAATGCCGAGCTGGGTTCCGGGTTCAAATCAAACGCCCGCAGCTTCGCTCGCGTTGAATTAGACCTAACAATAGTTTCGTTTACACCTAGTAATATTATATAGCCTATGTCACTCAGTGAAGATGCAGCTTTCTAATGGTGAAAGAATTTTTGAAAGCGACACTGAACAGGAGTTTATCTGTCTTGTAAAGGTAGGTATATAATTAAACTGAATTTGAGTCACTACCAAATTGAGATGAAATGCTAGATATTATTATGAGTATTTAACCAATTTAACATTGCTAAACCATAAACAACAGTCAGACAAATAAAGGTAAGTACCCATTTTGTGTATTTTATACATAAAATATGTTAAGATATTATGTCGTACATTGCTAAACCATAAATAACAGTCAAACAAATAAAGGTACCCATTTTGTATATTTTATAAATAAAATACATAATATTAAAATATAGTGTATAATAGTACAATATAGTGCAATACATTATATCAATGATACATTCGGTAAATATCGGTAACATCATAATATCGATATGTTGACGAAACCCCTACAACGGCTTTACCAGCCCCTTGTCCAAATGAGCATCCTCCCACAAGACAAGTCTCCTCTCCCCTCAGCATTATACACAAATTGCTACACTTGCCCAACTATAATAAAAACTAAACCTTATCTGGCCTCACTAAGTAATTTATGTGACTCTACTGGGGCTACAAAGTGAATGCTTGATTACAAACAAACAATTTATCAAGCCCTCAGCCATCTCTAAATGGACTGGATGTAAAACAACCTTGTAACGAATTAGGGTTCAAGTTAACTGGTGTCGTGCCCTCTTCCCCAGCGAAAAATGGACCGCGCTACGGAAAAGTTTCGGGTGGATGAGAGATCTTTGGTTAATGGCTCGTTGATTATTGTCTTTATTAAGGGCGAACTGCTCGTATGACCCTGTAATGTGGCGGTTTAATGATTAAAAATGTCGTTAGGACGCCTTCTAATAATGAAAATAAAATAAAATTAATAACTTTCTTTTAATTTTCAATAAAATGAAAATGTACCTAAGTGTAGTAGTAAGTATCTTCTTGTGGAAGCTGAAGTATTTATTCTGTCATATTTAAAACATAAATTCAATATAAATTATGCAAAATTAATATTTTTTACTATTATAATATTTTTTTATATATTTTTTTTTATTATTAGTTATGTAGCACTGTGGCACTGTGTAAAATATGATGTAAAGAGTAGTTACGTACTCGTTTTAGTGTTAATGTATAGCTTGCCCAACGCAAGCGCGTTACTCCTGAAGATGTCGTCGTAATGGACTGAACCTAGTCGGCCTTTTCCTACTTTATTCAACGTGAATAAGCTGATTAGCTTCTACTTTAAATAGTAAGTAAATTAATTTAATAGACATGGCAAAGTACAAAAACTATTGGAAAGTGCTATTTCGACCTTTACCAAATACCGCGATTTTATAATAACCAGTCAACGGTGTAAAAATCACAATAACAAAGATTAAAAAGTATTATACAAGTTAAGGCGCCCTACACGCCTTGCGGGCGCGGGTAGCAGACTGCGATGCGGAAGCGTGGCGAATTAGGCGGATCGCGCCTTGTCCGGCCACAGTTCGGCGGTGGCGCGACCCATGAGCGGTAGCGGATTTATTATTTCATATTTTACTAACTACTGTGCTCCTAACTAATTCCCTTGTAGCCTCTAAATAACCACGAATGCTGGTTTAACACTGCTTTGAACACAAATAAAGTATTTCTATTCTATTTTTATTTTGTTTTATTTGGAAAACATACAGTGTTACATTTCTCTTTACACCATTTAATTTTTACTTTATTATTGCGGGGCAGTCAAAAAGGAAATATCTTTCCAGTAGGTACCTAAGCAACGCGTGCCTAGGCCGGTTTAATAGATATACGGCTCCATTCCATACATTGAGGCAGGTAATACACATGTATGTATAAAAGTGGCTCCTAAATTTTTATAAATTAATATATACCTATAGATATGTACCTGTTTGATTTATAATATTCTACCATATTCAATTTACAAGCAATTCAGTGTGACGAAAACCGTCCTCATGCTCATGTGAGGTCAATAGACGCATGTGGAGATCCGCAACGCGATGTACTGACGCGGTGGACTAACAACCGCGCGCGGATAATTCACCGCGACGCCGACGCGCTGTACCGCATCAGACTGAACCCGTATAGACTTAACATTTCAACGTCCGCCGCGAATATCCGCGACATCCGCGCCGCGAGGTCCGCGGGCTCGCTCGCCGCTCCGCCGCGCGCCGGTATCGATCCCACATAATCGCCGGCCTGCCTATCCGTCCGCCCCGATAACTCCAATTCCTCTTTATCTTTCCACTCCGACTTTCTTCGGTCCCCTTTGTGCTTATTTTCTCCAATTTTTTTCACCGCCCCCACTTTTATTTCGCTCCTTTTCTTATTTTCTTACTAGGTATTATTTTCTCTTATGTATTTTTCGTGTTTCATCCGACCCTGCCGTCGCTCGCTGTCTGTTGAATCGGGGAAGTTTTTTCTTCGATCATTTGTAGGTCGTTATTGGTGGAATTGTGGCTAAGTGCTTCGGTGCTCGGATCGTTTTTTTTAATGAATTCCTCTTTTATGTTCCGGGCTGCGACGATAAATAATGAAAACGTGGATTGTTAGAATGGTAAAATATTCATTTGTGTGGTTTCTTTTGAAACAAGGTATTATTTTGTTCTCGCATAAACCAGATTGTTTACTTGTTTATGTACGAAGTGAGTTTGGAGTGGCGTTAACGCCGGGGTTAGTCTTATTTACAACTGGTCTGGCGAAGTTAAACGTTTCGGACAGAGAGTTGGTTAAGTTTCATGTCTAAAGTAAAATCAAATAGGTGTAGACATTTGTGAACTTTAAATACTTGTCTGTTTGTCTGACTGTCTGTGACTTCTTACGTCTGTCTTGGTTTGATCATTCTATCTTAATTGTTATTAAATTTATTAAATTGTAATAAAATTATGATTCCGATTCCCAAACTTAATAAACTTAATATTTTGAATAACAAACGTAAAATGGAAGGAATGTAGGTACATCTTTTTGTAATAGTTCCAAAACCGATTGAGATATATATTTATGATTAATGTTTAATATGAAGTTTGATTTAGGTCTATTGACATGGCGTTAATGGCTATAGGTACTAACTAACTAGCTAACTTTGCAACAATACCTGAATCTATATTCAACATACATTACGTAAACGCACTTACATGCACATACCAACATACTGGCTGATATGTGTGTACAATACAATATTTTTATATTTATTTACTGAATATGTGTTTACTAACTTGGTAACATTTATGTGTACCTAGTACCTACTCACATTTGTCCATTAAGGCATACATGTTTCTTTAATAAATTATGAAGTATGAATAATATGTATATGTAATGATAAAAAAAATTACTTTACTTTTATCGCAAAACGCGGACTTACAATTTGTATTTGATTTTAGAATGCATAAGGCGTATATAAACTGCTTAATTTTGATTTCACTAAATTAATGCGCTGCTTCAATGTTAGATGCGTCTCAACGGTAATAACTAGTAGTTTAAAAATGCTAACTTTATCCATACTCAGGGAGTTTATAGTAAAAAGATCTAGGTTTAAAAATTTTTTGAAAATTGATCTACTTGTAACCCGTTGAAACCATCGCACTACACGTCGAGGTTTGAAGTTTCATTTCTACACCTGGCTTACAAACACCGTAAATTCTCGCGGTCTCTTTTACGGCGAACTGGTCTCCTGAGAAATGAGCTTCCAACTAAGGTTTTTCCTTCGAGCTACGACAAGGAGTGCTTTAAAAAATGTGAAGCGCTCAAGGCAGGCAAAGCACAGTGATACCCATCATAGGCGACGGTGACCACATACCATCAGGTGCCCGTATATTTCGGGGTGGTGGTAGAATAGCTCTATCTATCCAGTATTCTATCTTTGCAAAAGGTAAAAGAGGACTAAAGAAATAACTCTAATGCGAGTTAGGTAACCACAGACCTATTTTGGATATGAGACAGCAAATTAACATGCAGGCGTTGCCGCCCATGAAAAATCTCTTTAGAGGCTCGTTCACAGTCGGTCACAGATTCTTGGGTAGCCAAGAACTAAGTCGCTTCTAGAAAATTCTAACGGAAAGTTCGTTTTTCCAACCGTAATATAATTTCTAAATAAATTCAAAATCGAATCGGAGTCGTTCATCGACCCTTAAGTCCAGCAGTGGTTTATGACAGGCTTATGACTGGCTGGATACGTATACTGGGTCAGGTATAAGTTCAGAATTATCGAAAAAAAACGGAGAACATTATAATGAAACACCACACTCCTAGTCACACGTCACACCTTTAAAAACCTACAGAAAAAGTGCTTGGAGTTGAAAAAGTTTATCCGCTTTTTTGCATTGCACATACGAGAACTCATCGATGTTTAGTTCCCTCTCATTTGCGATCTCATTACGCGGTAAGGGCGCTCGCACACCGTCGACGATCAATCAAAATTGTCACTCGATTGGAAGGCCTCCGAGCGTCTGTCGACGGTCGCATCAATCATGTTACGAGTGGTACGGAGTGGAGCGTCACGTTCTGTACTGCTTTCCTTTTCACGTTACTGGAGATGTTTTATTTCAACGTACTTTTTTTTAAAGCTTTTATTTAACTTCACTCGTATGTATGTATGTATGTAGGTATCTATGTATGTATGTCCTGGAATCTTGCAATCAATATTTCACCAACTTCCACTGAAGCTATCGAGCTGAAATTTGGCACACATATTTGGTTCCGATGACAATGCACGATTCAATAATTTATTTTTCAGTTCGTAATTTTTCAGGATAATTATTTAATTTTTTGAGACAGCGAAGATCAAATTTTAAATCTTCATCTATACATCGATATTATGAGAATTTATTAATTTATTAATAAAAAATGACAGCTAAACTAAATTATTTATAAAACTAACAATTTCATAAATTCATAAACTAACTTAACATACAAAAAACTAACGAATTTATAAATACATAAGGTCGCCTTGTTTTTATGGTTATAAAATGGCAAACGAACATGCAACACCACCCTTCCGCTGCAACCCATGATAACTGAGACCGACTTTGTATTGTAGATTCAAGTAGTGTTTAAGATGATTAGTCCAGTTAGCAGAGTGTTAATAAGAACAGTTATTCAGTTCGTTAGTAGGTATGAGGACTTCCCTGTAGCTCGGGACCAGAATAGTGCTACGGTAGCCCCTGCCTGTCGTAAAAGGCGACTAAAAGGGGCTTCTGGGGTCGCGGGCGGTGAGAGTGGGAGCTCGAATCGTCCAACATGTGACCCCGGGAAAGACGACGCTGTTTGTGGCTGTACAGCGTTGTGTAATCCGGGAAGAGCCCGTCTTGGGCGCAGCGCCGGAGGGGACCGGCGCGTTCTACGAGAGATCCCGGAGCCCTCCTGTAGCGCCGGAGTAGGCCACCGAGCGGGTTTTAGTGGGTGAAAGTCCCACATAACCCGGCGTCGCTCCCACGACGTCCGGGTACCTTTTCAAGGTTTCCCGCTCGTTAAACAAAAAAAAAAAAAAGGTATGAGGACTAGGGCAAGGACTGTTAGTGACAGTTAGTAATAGTTAGTAAGAGTCTCGTTTCCAGTCAGCCACAGATGTAACTGCTTTAGGACTAAGATGGTTCCCTTAAACCATGTTCCAGACCAAATTCTTTCGCTTCATCTACTTACTTACTTTTATTGGTGTATTTTTTACAAAATGTTGCTCGCCGATTCAACTTAAGAACATCACAAATAACAACCATTAAGTAAATTAGCTCCGCTTCAAAACATCGAGTCGTCACAAAATGTGACAGATTGCGTAACAGTCGTTCCCATTCATTGAAATCAGCAACCCGTGCGTCATTACCGATTCGGGAATCGAACCCGAGCTCAAGTGGTGACCATAAAGCAAATTAATCAATTAGCTAGGGGCATGTCGACAACATTACGAGTAACATTTAGTTTTACCACCCCTATCTGGGGGACGAAACCAGTTCACGTTGACCTCTGGCTCGGACGAATTAGTATAGCTGATGCGTTCGAAATGACTGGTTTATACATTTTTGTCTGTAAGTCTTGCAATTGTGCAATTCTGCTGACGCATTCGCCTGATAGTCATTCACTGAATTTTGTTTGAGAGCTGTGTTGATGGTTCATGATGAAGAGGTTTTCCCCTCTGAGGATTTGTTAATAGTTAAAAATGTCCTGTCAAACATTGCAGTTAATGTTTAGTAATGTTAAGTGCGAGCGTTATCTGTATTTGAATAATCTTTGGAATTGTATAATTCGAGAAAGGGTGGGTTAAGATGAGCTTCCGATCTGTGAATGGCGCATTAATCAATATTATAAAATCTACTTTCTAGCTAATTATGTTGTTTCCGATGCACATGGATCTGTTTTGATATTGACTGCTTAGTTTATGTGCAATTTATCAAATGTCACCTGCTTTAACGGTGAAGGAAAATCGTGAGTAAACTTTGCCTATTGCCCTATGACGGCTATGGCTTGAACTGATGTGGGATATTTATATAGTACTATCTGACCCCCCAAACGTTGCTCTGCCATATCAAATGTCAAAGTGACGCGACACCATGTAAAATATTGTTCATACAAAAATACTAGAACCGTGTTTAAAAAATATTTTCCAGTGGACCAAATTATGAATCTAAACCATTCTCGAATCCCCTTGAACACACACAAAAAATTTCATCAAAATCTATCTAGCCGTTTAGGAGGAGTTCAGTGACATAAACACGTACACAAGAAATAGATATTGGATGGATGGTGACCGCTAGTTCCGCATTTCGAATGAGAGGCGAGTTCGATAGCCAGTGGGCTATTTTGTTATTTTCGGCCATAGTATGCATATTTATAACGGTTGGATTGCCGAATAAACCTATTTAAATCTGTATGTTTGTGACAGCTGAAGCCCTCCAATCCGAAGCCGGGTCGGACGGGAACAGCGAGCACGCGTCCTCTGGCGACGAGGACTCGCAGATGCGGCTGCGGCTGAAGAGGAAGCTGCAGAGGAACCGCACCTCCTTCACCAACGACCAGATCGACAGCCTGGAGAAAGGTGAGCTTGATAATCTACACCAGACGCTGACATTTTTTACTATTGCCTGAATTTATTTATGTCTCTATGTAGGGTGTATTTTTTTTTACCTATCTTTTTTATCTTTTTATATCTATCTATGTTAGTTATAATAATATTTAGTGTGTTTATTAGTTAGTTAGTTAGTTTATTTAATTATACATTATGTAATATTTTGGCCGAAGCTGTTAAATTACGTGTTGTTATTAAATAATGTGACTATATGACTATGTGAAATAGTGTGTATTAGGTAAATAATGTTGTGAATTAAATATGTGACCGCTAGTGGCAAAATTTCATGGACGCTAATCCTATTAAAATATTTAATTTTATTTTTAACACCGTTGGATTCTACTAAAAAATAAAAAATAATTAAGGTATATTTGCATATTCTGGCTCATTCAGGTCAATCGGCAACTGAAATCCTTTTTCTATATATAAAAATAGTGTAACAATTCAAGTATAAACGACAAAGTCGTTTTGTATCATCACTTGTACCACATAACACTGAATCGAAGCCCAAACGTCAACCATTTAGCAATGTGAAGTAGAGAACTAATACTCCATGTAAGCAGTCCCCAGTGCCTTCATAAACCAATTTGGCAATGTCCCTTTCATCTTATTTATTGTTTGCCATAACAACAACACGGTTATTAGTAAATAAATAAATATTGTCCCCTGTATTTGCTCAGCACTCCAATGGTGGCAGTCCGCCCAATTATTGATGTTGCCCTGTTAATCTCACTTTTTGTTGCCTGTTTGCTTTGCTATCCGTACGGGCTTATTGCCTTGGTTATTGTGAGTCTTTAGTTTTTATAAGGAACAATATTATGTTGAACAAGTTTACATATAAGTTATGCAATCCATGCACTTAAGCAATTCGCCTTGAAAATAAAAAGTTAAACGTCGAAATTGATGACCATAACGAATTTATGTAAGAGGTAGGTATTTCGAAAGTTATTTATTTCGAAGGATATTATTTAACAAAAAAAAACTACAGCGACATCAACATTCTGGTATCAACCATAAAATTTTTGGTAAAAATTCGATTTGTTTGGCCGTGTGTCCAATACAACAGTGTTCGAAATCGATTTGAAAAATAAAATCACAATCAGAAAAAGTACTCCCAGTCAGACACGTGATTCTAAACTCAAATGGAATTGCAGCAGCGGTGGAACGATTCAAAATTCGCGCGCGCCTTTGAAATTTCATTTTGATTCTTTGTTGCAGAGTTCGAGCGAACGCACTATCCGGACGTGTTCGCGCGCGAGCGGCTGGCCGAAAAGATTGGATTGCCTGAGGCACGTATCCAGGTAAAATAAACTCCAGTTTACACCGCGGTAAGGTGGCTGTATCGATATGTTACTTGCGCCTCGCTACTAACAAATGCGGGTGTAAACCAAAATGGCTGGAAAATTTACGCGGTAATTTAAAAAAAAAATAAGAATGTCAGTGTGCAATAATAAAGTACATTGACATAATATAATATGATAGGGATGGGTGTTACGTTTTTGTGGTCACTATTGGCGTAAAAACTGTTCATTCTGCGGTTTATAGACTACACCGTGCTTACTAACAGCTACAAAGTAACATTATGTAGGTAAGTAATAGGTACTTTATTATGTAAAAACTATTTGCATTATTCCTGAATCTCTAAAATAAAACTTAAGTAAGTTACTTAAATATTTTAAGATTTTTTTACTGGATGATTCCTGATAGAAGTTATAATATTTTATTACCTGAACATATCATTAAAATATTGGATGAACCAACGATATCCTTCAACGTTAATGGAAAACTGAACGTTGCGACCATTACTCGACCGTGAATAGATAAACAAAACGTTTATTTAACGTCCTTTAAGAGTCGCGAAAAATCCTTTGTCATAGCGTTAGTTTTGTACTCTGAGGTCATAACATAACTAAGTCGAGTTTAAAAACGAGTAAGTACAAAAGGCATATTATTAAATTAAAAATTGCATTATTCAAAAGGTCATTCTATAAACACGCAGTACGGAAATCGATAGCTCGCCAGAATTCATATGACATGACAGGGGCGTTTTATTAAAACGTACCGAGTATGCATTCGGTATAAGGGCATGTTTACCGCGCCTGTTTACATAGGCACGGCTATGTAGATGCGTCTTCGGCAAACAGACTAAAAAAACAAGGGCATATTATAACCCCAGGAGCGGCGTCGGTGTGCAAACATGACCATACATACACATTAATATATGTAGTATATAGGCTCTCACAAACATCACAACACAATATATTAAATATGTTTTTGTTATTTGATTTTTCGTTCGTGTTTATCTTGGCTGTTTAATGTACGCTGCTATAGGTTAATTAAAAGTTGTAACTACTGTTATGCTAATAAAGTAAAATGGTTCTGTTTTTGAATTCATATTTTGCCATGTAATTTGGAGATTCGTTTGGTTATTTAGGTAAATATTGAGCTACAATAGATATTTTTAGGTCGCAGTGGATTATGGGCATTATGGCCCACACTCCCTGCCTACAAATATTGAGAATACCTAAAAACCTTTTAGAATATTATAGTGTTGTCTGGAACTCCTTACATGATGTCCACATCAATAGAAGTATTCTAAAGCGTTTCTTCCATCCATCCATCAAGCGTTTCTTAATGTACCTACCTTAAGTCGTCAGCTACTTAATTACAAAGACAGACAGACCATTAATTCATGATGATTTCACTGTCGGATCGAAGACGTCTGGTTGATATTTTATTCTTATTTAAACTCGCAAATGGCCTACTACTAGTAGATACCCCCGACCTTCTTTCTATGCTCAATTTTCATGCTCCTAAAAAGATTTCAAAGGACCCCCAACATTTAGAATAATGAATAACTTCTACTGTAAATCTAATCTAGAGTGTCTATCTATCTACCAATACACATCTCAATAGAATGATTGCTGACTTTAATAAACTCGACAATTGACCAATTTTCTGACAATATTTGTAAGTTTAAAAGTACGTTATTAGCATTTTTTTAGGTTCTTTTGAAAGTAACTGTTATACCTACCACGAAAAAGAAAAACCGACACTTCCAAATGCGTCTCGTTAAAAATGGCATAAGTAGCGAAATGCCCATGTTTACGACAAATTGCATCAAAATGCGAGAATTCCTACACTTTTTAGGGCGCGCTTACATCACCTGGTTTGGCCGTGTTCGGTCACATTAAAACGCGACCCGCATTCTAGTAGTAGTAGTAGTAGTAGTAGTAGTAGTTGCTTTCAAAAAAGGTGAATAACGAAATTAATTTGGAAATTTATGGGCACAATTTAACTGGGATATTATGAGTAAATTTACAATTCTTTTTTCAAAATTGTGTTAGTCGCTTTATGGATTGCGATTTAAGAGTGAGATTCTAGAATTGCCCTACTCCATCGAAATCGCAACGATGAAAAATATACGAGGACATTTAGACACTAGGACAATGCCAACGACATATCGAGAAAATTAATTAGAGAATTCTCGAATGGAGACCATGATTTTGAAATCATCTAGTCAGTATGACCCTGACAGCGGAAAACGCGAGATCGAGTGAGGAGTGGATAGAAGGATAATTGGAACTTAGCCGTTCTTCCTTCTTCCCTTTTGTCTTTCTTTCTTTCTCTCCTCTAAAACTTTCTCCAAAGACGGCAATTTAACTAGTGTGAATGCCCCATTAGTAGTACCACTATCTACATTCGACGACGCCAACAGTTTAAAAATAACATCTGTCACCCGATTTGGCGCGTTTTGCGAGTATAATGGCTTAATGCAATTTTTACTGCGACCTTTTAAGCACCAAACACTTATCTATATCTAAATCGAATTATTGTAAGTGCATGAGACCGGTTTTAAAGCGTCATTTTTATTAAATGTAACCATTTAACGAGCCGTCGAGTCGCTGTCATTTTTAATTAATTTAAACATGATTTAGAAAAAGCTTGGTAGGTACGTAGTACATACGCACCACGGATGTGCATAAAGTTATGAATTACTCGTACATGAGTCAGCTAAATGTATTACATAAATAAAATAGTTATTCATGCAACGTAGGTAAATGAAATGAAATTATTACCTACCGATATTTAATTATTAAAAATACATATAGCGTAACCAGGTTTTCCGCTTGTTTTTTTCTGTTCTAATAAAGAGTATCTCAACGACTTGATTACCTACACAATTACACAAGAGTCGATTAACATAGATATGATTAAGAGTGAAAATAATCTACTTAATAACGAAAGCACTATGAAACTAGAGTAATGTCATATCGTATTGAAAAATCTAAAACAGCCTTGACGGCGTACGCCATTTTGTTTTAAAAGCAGCGTTCCATTTTCTTGTTTGAAAAAAGAAGATGTCTACGTCGGTTGTGTTCTGACGCCGCGCTAAGCTCTCACATTAACCTCCTGGAGTCGTCCGTACTAGTTAACATTCGCGCTGCAACGGACGGTCAACAAGTACATAGATACATACCTTCAGATGATAGGGCTGCCACTTCACATTTTAGCCTTTATTTTTAAGTGTTAATTTGACTAATCAATAAAAGTAGCTTATTTATACATATATCAGTTCAAAATACTTCTCAGATAATTATAGTTAACGCAAGGCTTTAAAATAATAGAAACAATTGCTACTGACCAATTCCTTGCTCTATGCTACTGATAAGTGTAATTGAATAAAAGTATATCATCATAATCACAGTTAAAAGATAATATCAAAAATTAACAATACTCTTACGAGAGTTGGACAATCTTACATTTTCAGTTTTAAAAAGGAAATTAAAGAGCTTTTTAGTGTTCCATCACCACGTCAAAACAACTTTTATTGATAGCAATTCAGACAATTTGCACAGTAACTAAAAACTAAATATTATAAACATATTCAAGCTTTTTTATAATATAACAGTTATCTAGTTTTTCACTAACAGAAATTTTCTAGGTATTAAAGAGAAAATCATAAAGAATATTTATTAGAATACCAACAGATACGCTTTCATTGCTTACGTATTGTACCTGCCAATACCACACAGACAACCCTATATGAAAATCGTACCGAAGCAACTACGCTTCAAAGTATATTGAACTCTAACAGAGAGGCGTTAAGTCCAATTTCCCGCGCACGACTAGGGAGGCTTTAAAGGAATGACGCGAATCGTTTTGTATTCGGACGGACGCCACCACGTGTTGCCCCGGGGTTCAAGGCTGTGCCGAAATGGCGTAGGTAGGGCGACAATGATGTCGGGGAATCTCGTGTGAAATCAGGATCAAATAGTAGGTGTATATTGTTACTAAAATACAGTATTAAGTCTTTATCGCAGGTTTCTAGTTTCAATTTGATGACGTAGTTATATCTTGTAAGTGATATATAAGATTAGATATATAGAGAGATAGCAGTGACAGCCCAGTGGCTATCGAACTCGCCTCTCACTCGAGCGGTCCGGATTCAAACCCAAGCGGCAGGCACCAATGACTTTTCTAAGTTATGTGCGATTTAAGAAATTAAATGTCACTTGCTGTAACGGTGAAGGACACATCGTGAGGAAACCTGCATGCTTGAGAGTTCTTCATAATGTTCTCGAAGGTATGTGAAGTCAATCCGCACTTGGCCAGCGTGGTGCCTAATCCCTCCGATTCTGAGAGGAGACCCGTGCCCAATAGTGAGACAAAGAAAGGGTTGTGATGAATGATATATAAGATGGCTTAATAATGATGATGAAGCACTTATAGCCCTAAGGCTCGCGTCAATCAAACGTAATCAACGGAGTTAAGCAACGTCGGGCGCGCTCGGCATATGAATAGGTGACCGCTAGTGGCGGAGTGCATGTTAGGTTTTGTACCGGTGTTTTCCAATTGTAAAACAATCGTTATGCCTTGTCGACTTTCGGGTGCTTGAAAACATTCGACACTGATTTGGCAAAGCCTTAACCAATCCGCATTGGAGCAGCATGGTTGAGTATGCTGTAGACATTAACTGTGGATATGAGAGAGACCGGTGCCCTACAGTAGACCGTATATGTATTGTAGCTAGTTGGATGACTGCGTCTAACTTTGACGGTTATCCCTTATGAGTATACCTATACATATAGTTCTGATTATTTTTAACTCCAAGAAAGTATCAGTTATTAGGTCTGAGAAGCTAATCAATAGAGTATTTCTATAGTTTATGAATTTTATCTCAAATCCTACAGAAATATATATGACATCCTGATAATTTTCCACATGATCAGGGTCACAGCACGGGGTCTGTATCGATCCCGTGCCTATAGGAAGCGGGGGCGAATTTCCTGGAGGGTGTGTTTTGAAAAATTGCCATCCACCGCTATATAGCTTTTTTGTTCGAAATCCACGCCAATTTCAACCTTACGCTTCAGATGATAAGGACATTGGGAATGAATTCGAATGGTTGCCGCTCCTTCTCAATAAGACCAGGGCTTTAGCGGTGACAGAGCCTTGTAGTGATTTAGACAATTATTTTGTATCTTATATCGATGAACTGAAAATGGGATTTTAAAATAGACTTATCTCCTTATTCATAACAAATTAATAAACCTATTTTAGCTATAAAGTGTTTTGTCATTTTCATTCAAACTCAATTCAGAGTTTGACAGAAAGTACAAAACACTTTATAGCTATAAAAAGCTTATTAATTTGTAATGTGTAAGATCCTAGGTCTTTAGGACGGGTTTTAATGACTATGCTTCCTACAGAGCTCTGCACTAAGAACATAGTTAATATAGGTATATCTAAATATTGTTTTTGAATAGAAGCCAGCGTGGAAATAAATCATACCTAATTTGAAATTTTAATGTGAAAGTCATCAGCAAAATATGTATCATACGAATATAATCTCCACTCTTAGATGAGAGATAATGATGATTTCTTTTATATTTTAACTTCAAATTAAGAATTCATAACACGAATACAAGCACTATATAAATAAACGACCTTAGTCAAAGTCCTTAAAGGTAAAAAATAAATTTTTATCCAACAGTAGGTACCCAGCTCCGCCAATTAAATTAATAATAGTAATACAACGCATTTATCACTTTACAATCGTTTAAAGGACAACGACAATAAAAATTAACAGCAAATGCTTTTTATTTTAAACAAAAACCAAAGAAAAACTCATATCTGCCGACAATAAGATTCATAACGTAATATTACGCTGTGTAAATGTGCGAATAAGTAATTAACGTCGAGTTTTATTAAAAAGCTAATAAAGTTACGAGCTCAAACTGTTTTGTCGTAACAACTTGTTGGTTAGGTACATTATGAACACAGATCCCAATTTTGCATAGCTTTTTGTTACACTGAGCGGGTTTTAAAAGACTTTTAAAAGATATTACTGATTATTAAATTGGTGAGTAGGGATGCATCAAAGCTTTCAGGGAGATTAATTAACCCACTAATTTAATCAACTGTTATTAGTATTTGTAACTTTATTGTTCCATGAAAAATATAACATTTCTGAAATAAATAGTGGCCAATTCAAAAAGGGACTAATCGGACTAATTGTCACTAACAGACCCTGCTGCATAGTCTAGCACATCATGCACATTAACGATCGGACCAACTACTTAAAATTAGAATAGTTTTAGCGAGTTAAGTAATAAACAAGCTTCAATAAATTACAATTTTTTTGTCATAAAATCTTTTGCGAAAATATCGTTCGTCTCGTCGACGAATCGTTAGTGAAACAGTATCCTCTGTCTAAGGGTAGTCGAGGCGCCTACCATTTATAAAAGGCGAGCGCCGAGCGGGCGAGAAGGGCCTGTCATCGCTGTCTAGATATCTACGGACATAGTGAGAAGAGGGGGATGTCATAATACTTACTAAATCTATTGCAAGAGCATTAAATAAATAAATAGATGTTTAATTCTTTTTTTATAATCATCTATAGACTGTTAGTAACAATTTTTCATTACTACGTTAGTACATCGCTGCGACCCATAGACGTCCCACTGCTAGGCACGGGTCTCCCCCACAGACACTGCTGCGGGAGGTCTAGAGCATACTCCACCACGCTGCTCCAATGCGGATTGGTGGAGACGTTAATACGTAGTTGTTAGTTAAGTTGGTGTATTTATACTAGTCCAGGGTATCTCCACCCCGTGGCACTATGATGCTCGAGCCCTGCAATAATCTCAATATGTATGTGGACACAAACGACATTCACATAAAGGTTGCTGAAGGCTTAGGATGTCGTTGTCGTACCTATAGTATTATGAGGGTAAGCATCTCTAGGTTTGCGAAAATTTAAGTCTTCTATCGCTACTCGTTCATTCGCCGATCTTAAGACGCTTGCCTGTGAATACGAGGGTAGAGGCACCTTCAATTTATAAAAGGCGAATGGCGGCAGCGGGAAGGGTCTGTCATCGCTGTCGCCGTCATCTATGGAGACAGTGGGAACTGGGAACAGCCCGGCATACCGCAGTAATGTATTGCAGGAGCGTTTTACGTAATTGACTGGGACTGGGGGCGTATAGGTAACTTAGTTTGACAATTGTTTACTTGACAGGAACGTTTCATTGCATGGGACGACTTAGAAGGCCGGGTTGGTATCCTGTATAGAATAGAATACAATAGAATAGAATGACATTTATTGCAGAAATCACACAACAACATACACAAATATAGTACAAATAAACAATATACACTTAAAAGTGGGTACACAATACATTTATACCTACTATACTAAGGTATGTATATAATGTTACACTACAAATGGTCTGCATTAAGCATTAAGCTATTGGATCAGTAGGTACCGAACCAACAGCGCTGATTTTCAGTGCAGACCATATGAAAATGTATAGAAGTTATAATCATATTGAAAGCCAGAGTAGGTACTCGCGTTAACCAATAACAGATCTTTTCTCAGGGTCCGCGTGACGTAAATGTAAAATGTATTTTTCTTAGATTGAGTTACTCTGCGATGGCGGAAATAATTCTGTACATACAAAAAATTCGAAATTTTTTTTTTCAGTTACATATTCAAATGAGTTTCAGATTAACCAAAAAGTTTTTTAAAGGATACCTAACTAGCATGCAGTAACCACCCATCCACTGCCCCTATCACAACTGACACAGACTCTGATAAGACTTATAAAAGTCTCCTTTTCTTGATTTTTAACAACGTACCTACTTAAAGACAAAGATAGTCGCTTCTACAAAAAATCTAAATTTCGCTTAGGTACTCAATAAAAAGCAATGTAATGAAATACATATCTTTGAACTATAAAAACAATATATATTTAATTTACAATATGTAGGTACTCGCATTTCTTATTAGTAAAAAACCCGAACATAGCGTAAGATGTTTCACCCAAAGCTTTCCTAACGTGGGTCCGAAGGTCCGTATAAAATATCGCCGGCAGCAACCCAACCAATAATATTATGAAATATTGCCAGCCATTCTACCTCTTTGAACTTTTACACGTGTGTGGAATTTCCCTATTGATATCGATGCTAAGTTAGTCTTGACCGGCAACGATCAAAGGAAATAACAGTTGAACCATTTCTATGTTGAGGGTTTTGGAGAAATATTTGAACAGCAAAAATATTTTTGGCTCAAAAGGACTTTCCCTGGTTAGTCCTGGGTTCGATCCCGGCTCGATAATTATTCGTTTGAGCCTTAAATATTGTTGCTGATAAGATATTTCTCCAAGACCCTTGACATAGTAATGGTTTAACTGTATGTAGTTAAACTCGTCTAGTTCAGAAACATTATTTCTTTAGATTTTAAGCTTGAACCCCCAATTTAACCCACAAATTGGGGGTTCAAAGCTTATATGAAAGTATGTCTGAAATATAAGTATCAGCTTAAACCCTAATTTAGAGTTATTCAGAATGGAAAATAATATTATTGCAGAAAACAAATAATTCCGGGGACATTTCTCAAAACCTACATCATAGATAAGGACGAATTCCTAGACTGCTAGTAGTACCACATTCTACTAAATAATTCTTACACTGTGGTTATTCTATACAATATGGCCAGACATTCGATCTCTTTGGAATTTAGCACATATTTTCACATTCCCCTATCGTTATCCAAAGCGTAGTTAGTCCCGACGACCGACAGGCGATCAAAGGAAATATTGACCATTTTACTTAAGCGAGCTGTGTTGAGGTTCATTGGAGATGTATCAAAATCTGCTTACTTGACTCTACAATACTCTAAATCTCTGTTAGGCAAGCTAAGATTTTCTCTGTATACAAATATCTACTTTCGGATTCGAAGGCGAGCAGGTAGATATAGTTGTACACTTTTTAAGACTACCACCACCAACCCTTTCTTTCTCCCACTTTTAGAAGAAGAAGAAGAAGAAGATGAATATAATTTATGAATTATTGTACATACGCTACTCTCGCTAGGCCTTCCAACATGGCCAAGTGCGGATTGGTAGGCTTCACATGTCATGTTTGCGAGAACATTACGGAACTCTCACGCATGCAGATTCCACGGTGTTTCCTTTACCGTTACAGCAGGTGCCAACAAAACACGAGACTAGATCAAGAACCGTTATACCCGATCCTTAGTGTATTCAGCAACAATCACATGCTAGAATCTGCCAGCAATTCGATTCTAGCTTATGATAGTTTAGTCTGTAGCTTCTTTATGCGAATCGTTACAATGATAATATGGCGGCTCTAACTCTAGCAACACTAGGCCGCAATAATTCTAGTTTTCCGCGCCATCGTGAAAACCCCCGCCGCCATTGCTGTGAGCGGAAGTGACGCGCGCTTCCGGGGCGCGTTCCGTTACGACACCCGGTTCAATGTCACTGCTCCCGCTTGCATGATTGCTTATCGTTCAGGAATAATGGAGTTACAACATCGACGATACAACGATGAAATAACTTGGTTAAAATTTTTTTTCCTTGTAGATCATGTTTTGACTATGAGAAATAGATTCTTAAACCAGATAGAAAGAAATAGACAAAAACTTTATTTCACATGTACACCGCATCAGAGTAGGACAAACATACAACAATAAGGTTTAAAATTATATAAGTTTAAGGTTACTGCAGTAGCAATGTGAAAAACGTAATAGCATTGTTGTGTCAACAATGTCAACGAAATGGGAGAATTAAGGCAAGTGCGAATTCGCAGATTGCACACTTCGAATCCGCACTTGTCCTGCATGGTGGACTAAGGCCTAATTCCTCTCAGAATGAGAGCCGTGCCCAACAGTGGGACAAAGAAATGGTTGTGATGATGACATCTACCTAGCAGCACAAAAGTACAAATTTACGCATAGCTTTGTAGGTAAACTTAAAATTGTATGGCTTCTTCTCTACCCCTAACATCTACGCGTCCAACTTCACCTGCCTTCCAATTATAAACTACTTAACTTCTACAAAATATCCTGCACTTACCTAATTATAATGACATGTTGAACTTGTTAATGAAACGGGTTGAACTGGGTGGAACAAGTTGGGGGAGGCAACTTTATTATTGCGTTTTACCAGCCCCTGGAGGTTCCGCTAATGTTATAATTACTTACAAACCTAAACGAACGACAACCTCGTTAAACTTGATTATAAGCTACGCTTACGGTTATTGGTATAATCGTCCGTCTACGTGGTGAGCATTAGGTGTAAGTATTCAAACAAAATCTGACAAATCTGTTATTACTTTAATTTTGTATTGTACCTTACCTGCATTTTATTGTTACTACACTCTATTAGATAGAGTCTTTACATGTTTTGTATAATATATATTTCTCCAGCAAAAATGATTACAAACACTGATTCATTTTAGTACCTACTACGCACCTACTTATACTTACTAAATATACATTTTAATACAAGACAAAAATGGCTTGAGTTATAAAAAAACAGTAGTCACGCAGACCCTACACTGTGTCTGTGTGTGTTAGTTGTATGTGTGTGTGTAAATGTGTAAAAAGTCCGAAATAGTCCTGATAAACTATACTAACCAGCTACGCTTATTGAGCTTATTCTAACAAAACTAACTAGCCTGCATACATTTTAAACTACCTACCATACATCTACCGCCACCACAACCCTTTCTTTGTCCCACTGTTGGGCACGGGTCTCCTTGCCATCGAGAACATTATGAAGAACTCTCAGGCATGCAGGTTTCACGATGTGTCCTTCACCGTTATAGCAAGTGACATTTAATTTCTTAAATCGCACATAACTTAGAAAATTCATTGGTGCGTGCCGCTGCGCGCTGGCGTTTGAACCCGGACCGCTCGAGTGAGAGGCGAGTTCGATAGCCACTGGACTGTCACCACTTGTAGCTAGATACACATGAACAAAACCAACCTGCGAAGTTAGCAAACTCCCCTCAAGCCTGAACTATCCCACCTCATTACTGACGATATTCTCCACCAGGTAGGTAGGTATGGTTCTCTTACCGGCGCGCAAAAACCAACCTGCGAAGTTAGCAAAAAACTCCCCTCAAGCCTGAATTATCCTAACTCCCCTCAAGCCTGAACTATCTCAAGCCTAAACTATTCTAACTCCCCTCAAGCCTGAACTATCTCAAGCCTGAACTATCTCAAGCCTAAACTATTCTAACTCCCCTCAAGCCTGAACTATCTCAAGCCTGAACTATCTCAAGCCTAAACTATCCTAACTCCCCTTAAGCCTGAACTATCCTAACTCCCCTCAAGCCTGAACTATCCCACCTCATTACTGACGATATCTCTCTCCACCAGGTATGGTTCTCTAACCGGCGCGCAAAATGGCGTCGCGAGGAGAAGCTGCGAAGCCAGCGGCGAGACGCGCCCGCCTCTCCCCCCGCGCCGCCGCCCCGCTTGCCGCTCAACGGTGGCTTCAACTCCATGTACAGCCCCATCCCGCAACCCATTGCTACCATGAGCGACACCTACAGGTGAGTGCCAGCTCCGTGTATGTTTAAATCAAAAGCAAGAGTTAGTTGGTAGAGCCTATATGGAACTAAATAAGTTCCATATAGAGTTCGCCCGGGGCAGTATCACCTATGGTGTTTCCTGCTACACTTCTTTAAAGGCGACCATCTTACTCTTAGTTCTAAAGTATAGCAATGCATCAGTGACAGACTTGAAACGAGACTTACTTATACATAATTACTAACTGGACTATTACTTACGCCAACTAACAGAACATACCTTGCTGTTACGCTTAAAAAACCATTAATTAAATATAACCATTAATTAACCATAAAGCATTCGTCTATCCATATCTTATATAGGTAAGTAAATACCAGGAAAGGGTTGGATATATCGTTGTGTGTTATTGTCAAAAACCAGATTTAGATAATAGTGAATTAGAAGTAGAAGAATAAAATTAGTCATTCATATATGTTAAACAAACTGGTTTCCTTACATTGATATTCAAATCTCAAAGGCTTCAGTTTCAATTCACTAGACATACTATCAGTTTACTATTAAACGGTGAACTAAAGCATGCGCTAAAAATTCTGCATACATGAGTGCGCGATTAAGCAACCGTGGCGGATAGTATCACTTCCCGATATCAACTATCACCGCCATCTATCATCGAGCGGCGGAACTAATAGAGTCGCGTGACAAAGATCGCGCCTCCTTACGTTTCCCGCCGTGCAACGAGACGGCACGAACTTATCCCGACTTGCCACCGAAGGTCGAGTTTCCACTCCAATTGATTTTTAATAGTGAACTTCAGGCAGCTTTGTGGAGCAAATTAACTTAGTGAGACGAAGTTTCCCTTTAGTTCCGAGACTAAGTTATGCCCTTAGCAGGTTGGCTACGTCGCTGTCTCTTTTCTTTGATAAAATGTTTAAACGTTAGGGTCGCTTTACACATTATGTTTTTATGAGAGTTGCATGCATACTTTTATGAACAAAAAATTGTTACCTACGTAGTTTACAGAACAGATAGAACATAAGATATAATTTTGTTTTGTACCTAATGATCTAAATAAGCTGGAAGTTATTACTGTATTTTTGTTTTTCTTTTCTCCGAATTTGATGTTGTGTTGGGTCCAATTAGTCAATAAGACTACTAATACTATTTAATAATACTATTTAATTTTAAGTTATTTTGTTTCGTCTTATGCGATTGTCTGCAGTCTTATTAATGTATCAATAAATACTTTTCTATTACATTTCCATTCCATATATTTTGATTTTCACTTAGGTACACTTCTTTAGAGGCGACGAAAAAAAAAATTTTTAACTGTTTAATTTACAAATGTGTTTCGCCCCACCAGCTCGATGTCCGGCGGTCTGTCGTCGTCCTGCCTGCAGCAGCGCGACGCCGGCTACCCGTACATGTTCGGGGACGTGCTCGGCGGCGGCGGGTACTCGCGCGCGCCCGCGGCACACCAGCAGCACTCCTACTCGCAGCCGCAGCCCGCACCCAGTACCGGTCAGTACAATTACCAGTAGCACTATTGCCATCATGCCCTTTGTTTTCGCTGCGACCCATAGACGTCCCACTGGGCACGGGTCTCCCCCACTACTGGAGGTCTAGAGCATACTCCACCACGCTGCTCCAATGCGGATTGGTGGAGGGGTTAGTGGCCAACCCAGTGTCAAATGTTCTCAAGCCACCCGAAAGTTTTCGACAAGGCGTAACGACTGTTTCCACCATTGAAAACAACCGAGACCGACGGCTTTACGTGCCCTCCGAATCACGGTAGCGTCCATTAAATTTTGCCACTAGTGGTCACACATCCACAAACCGATCGCGCCCGTCGTTGCTTAACTCTTTCGATCACATTGAATCGACGCGAGCCATTGGGCTATGGACGCTACGAGGGGGAAATCTTCGAAAGATGCCAGACCGCTGCGGGGAGGCCGGGGAAAGTGAGACTCCTTAGGGAGGCTCTGGGATCCCCTAGGGTGCGGTGTCTTTCTTGCGCATTGAACAAATGACATTTTTAAACAATAACACACGCAAAGAACGCGAAGGTGCTGAAAGCCGGTCTTGTCAGTTTAGTCGACCATCATTCCTACTCTGCTCCAATGCCAAAACACCGAAACCACATCCAAACACAAGGTTTGACTCCCAATTTCAAATTTATAAGTAAGGAACTTCAATAAATATAGCAGTAACAAAAAACCGCTACTGGAAACACTGTAGATTTTCAAATAATTCGTACCGTTCCGTTACCGCATGTGTGAAGAATATCATAGATAATACAACATATAGAAATAGAAATAGAAAATGTTTATTTTGCCAAACTACGTACAATTACAATAAAAATAAAAATAAAAGGACCTTAAAAAAACTAATTAACCTTAAATTAGTACGAATTAATTCGATTAGTTAATTAATTTGATACATATCAGGTTATAATCTCCATTAGGAAAAGGCCGAAATTCGACCAGTCCGTCAGTTGAGCCGTCCATCACTGCCCCAGCGCTAAATCAGCGAGACCACAAAACAAAAACAAGTTTGATTCGGAACGCCCAGTGGGCGGTGATTCGAACAAGGATTCTTGCAATGCGATACCGGTGCAATGTCTCCCAACAAGCGCAGGCTTCTAAAGGCGGTTACACACCCGGTGTTGTTGTCAGATCGGCTTGCAAAGGCGCTGTAGCGTGGAAGGAAAATAAAATAAAGTGTTTATATGCTATTAATAGGACATAGCTGCAGTGAGAAATATGTAGGCAAAGGAGATATTTTACAAATAATGTTACCTAGACACATGTAGGTACAAATCTCCTTGGCAGTCATCGACCGTTCGATGGAGTAGCCTTTTTTTTTCTCGCTGGGAAATGCATTTACCTACGCATCCTGCCTGGTTTTATGAGAACGCAGACGACGCAGTGACGAATGAGTCTTTCAAGACTGGCAACACACTATTACCCTAGTTACCTACTACCGGGTAAATAGACTCATTTGCATTTCCGTGTTTTAAAAAGGACACATCGTGAGGAAACCTGTATGCCTGATAGTTGTTTATATGTTTTCTCGATGGCACGCGATGTCTGCCAATCCGCATTTGGCCAGCTTGGTGGACTAAAGCCTAATCCCTCCCATTCTGAGAGGAGACTCGTGCCCAACACTGGGACAAAGAAAGGGTTAAGGCGTGGCGTGACACGTTTTAAAAACAAGTAGGTTGTTTCATCCATCCATTAGCCTTTTGAGGTCCACTGCTGGACATAGGCCTCTCATCATGACACCACGAGTTTGTAAATACCACGATTGGTTATGCATCGAAAAGTATACTGACCGGATGGCAAGACTGCTCAAGTATGCTCATGTCTTAAACAGCTTTGTGGTTGCATGCGATGGCCGAAAATTCGTATTTTCGTCTCCCGCCCAGCTCGGGTTACAAGCAACATAAAAATATGGTTTACTGTTGCAGGTAAAGGGTTTGACGTTCAGTGCCACAAAAAAAACTGATCCTACTTACCCCGTGTATCCGTGTATCAATTTGGTAATTTAACGGATACAAAATTCTGTTATTATCATTCTAATAGACCCTATTATCACGGACTACCTATTATATAGTAGAAATCGCTTCGACGAAATCGTTCAGATAATTTCAATCGAACTTCACAGAGTTCGTTTGATTGTTAATTATCAGATACAATATTACAATTGAGAAATATTTAGTAGATTGAATATGTTTGGTGCTAGGGTGTTGCCACGTTGGTCTATTGGTCGTAGCCGCGACTGCTAAGTTTAAGGTCCTGGGTTCGGTACCCGGTTCGAACAGCTATCAGGTTTTTCTAACTTTTTTTAATTTTTTTTAATTTATTTAATCATAAGGTAAATCAACATTGGTACAGTATTAAGACCTGCCTTGACTTGAAATGCCTGGTAGCAGCTCGAAATCGGCGTTCGTACCCGGTGTATAGCAATAGGCTCAAAATTACATGGGTACTTATTAAACATAAACTGGTGACCCTTCACTTGGGTGTATACACGCCTCTGCCTACCTCTTCGGGGGTATACATGCGTGATTTTTTGTCATGTTGCATTAAAAAACAATGCAATGGGAAAATGTAATTTTTTCCTGATATTTTTACTATTCGGGATCACTTGCTATCTTGACTATCCTATGGTATCGATATCGATGACTTCAACGTTGTTAGCCAAGGATCAAAACAAACTATTGGGTTAGGTTGAGTTTTCTATAAAACTGATATCTATATATCAATTTTATTGCTTTCAATGCCAGAAAAAATATTATTAGCACGTCTTCGGTTTTAAGTGACCAGTAGATTTGATTTTACAAAAGAATATTACAGTTCTGCTTTTCTCAGCAATCATCGTAAGTAAACATACAACGAAAGAAATCAAACCTTGAAAAATATTTGCCCGACCTCGTAATAAAATGTAAAAAACGCAGCGTCAAGAGTAAAGGCGTCTGGCGGAGAGCGCGACCGCGACATGGCGGGAAAACATGGCGGGAAAAAATGGCGGGGAAGGAGGGAAAAATAGGAGTCGCAGCCGCGATTGGATTTTCCGTTGTCTGTTCCTTACAAATGGCTTCTAAATTGATTTTGAATGCTGAACGCTTTTGCTAACAAACAATTCCTTCCCTGCACTTCGAACATGAAGCTAGCTTCGAAGAACGTCTTGTAGACAATATGACATGTGTTCGCATTCTAGGCTGGGGTGCAATGTTAAGGCATATAGCTGCTTTCGGAAGTAAGTTAGGGTTTGTTTTAGTAGGCATATTGCTCCGGTCCTCATAAATTACTAGAAAATTACCTATTACCTACAGCACCAGTAACGCAAAGTTTGCGTAGGAGACCGAACCGTTCTTACTTCATAAGCTCGAAAGAAGATCTGTTATAGAAAACAGACAGTACAGAGTCGGATTTGATGGTATTTCGTTTAATGCACTGTAGTTTTAAAAAAAGACTAATGTTAGTAATTTATATTCCCGCCATGCGACGGTTGCTCTGTACATTTTTGTACCGCCCCGCTTAAAAGCCAGCGTAAATATCATAGATTTATTATTATTCAGAAGAGACCAAACAGCTAAAACTGAGGCGGCGCTGGCAGTGGTTCTCATTGTTTTAAAAAGCCATAACTTTTCCATTTGATATTATATATCACGCGGCGGACATTTTTAGCCGTAGGTGGCGGAAAGCGGTATGAATTATTGTTGTTCGAGCGATTCGCGGCATTGTTCCTGGTTTCAGCTTCGGGAACAAAAGAGTATTTTCACAATTCAAAATGCGCGCTCTCGTTTCATTTACTCTTTGCATTCTTTCGGCACTGGCGCATTTCCAGCGAGCGGCGAATAATACGGATTTGGTCCACATCCAATCTGATGGATACATCTGACAATGCTAGGTAAGAATTAAAAAAATAAACAGTACTTACCTAGTTTTTGCACAATAATAGAACATTTTCGCTTCCGTTTCAGTTTAATCAACATAGAAATGTTGATATTCCTTACATTTCAATAAAATACGACGTAAAATAATAAATAGCTTAGGTAGGTACAATAATCAATTAATCAGTTTTCTGATAAATGATGCATATAGACGTCTCAAGTATTGGTAGCAATACAAATCAGAAGCTGTACCTAAGTATGTAGATAGGTATAATGTTTTCCGACAAATTATTATTGAGTCCAGACGTCTGATACGTCTATTTCAAACAATAGTCGATGCAGCAAAGCGGCAAACGATTTAGTAGTTGGCGACGTGCGATAAACGGTCGATCGTCGCAGCCCATTGACTAGACGGGGCGTACTTAGTCGATAATATCGCGTAATGAATGTAAACTCACCCACCTACCCTTTCGGCGAACAGAAAACTGTTATCGCAAGCCCCACGCGGACGGGGTGCAAATGGAGGAAAATATTTATAGCGCCCGCCAGCTATGTGCAGGAAATTGATATTATTTTTGTAGGTGGAGAATGGTGTAGGTTTAATGGCGTCTCGTACACGGACCTTCGTATGGAATTACTAGTAAATTACTAGGAAATTACTGGATGTTACATACCATGCATTTGTTAGTACTAATGTGTTTGACAATATTAATCTTCTTACTCTCAATAAATCTTCTTCGCGACTTCTAAGCCCCGGTTCGAACATAACCCGGTCGTCTATACTATACTAATCTTAATATATATATTTCTTGTGTAGGTACGTATGTATGACAGTGAACTCTTCCTAAAAAGCTGGATAGATTCTGATGAAATTTTTTGTGTGTGTTCAAGGGGATTCGAGAAATGATTTAGATTCACAATTTGGTCCACTGGAAAATGTTTTATAAACACTATTTTAGTATTTTTATTTTTAACCGTCGTTCATTGACGTGAAGCGGTGCGTCACTTTGACAGAACAACGTTTGGGTTAGCTAGTAGGTATATTATAAAGAGGAAACATTGTTTGTAATGTTTTCACACAAAAACTACTCGACCGGTTTCAAAAATTCTTTCACTATAAGAAAGCTGCATTTTCACTGAGTGAAATAGGCTATATAATATTACTAGGTGTAAACTATTGTTATGTTTAATTCAACGCGAGCGAAGCTGCGGGCGTCCACTAGTCATTCAATAGATAAAATAAAACCGTAAAAGTAAATATGTATAATTCCCAAAACTTGCAACCGGGAGTCTATTTGTCGTAACGTCAACGCACTGGACATACGCAATGGAATGCAATCAGAATCCTAACAGACATACGGTATGGCGGCATAATGTGTTGCTAATAGCACGGGATTAGATTACGTACCTACCTACTGTCGAAGATCCGATGCGATGTCTGACTCGGAATTATACCGACCTCTCTGACGCATAATATCAAAGCACGATATGGCTTATGCCTTTGATTGCTTTGTTATACAACATTGTAACGTATAATGCCTTTGATTGCCATGTTATACAACATTGTAACGTATTATACCTACCTAGCTGTTGCCCGCGACTTCGCCCGCGTTAAAAATAGCTTATGACAGTAACAATCCTGGCAGTATCAATCCATAAAACAATCAGAAAGCTGTATAGCTTGACTTTTTTCGACATTTTTAAGAATTATCGTCATGTTACTCATGTTTCAACCAATAAACATAAAACCATAACAAATTATATACCTAAACCTAAAATAAAATAAAATCTACTAAAAAAATATAAATTGTCACCCAATAAATAATTGTAATTGTAAAAAAAAAAAATTGTAATTGTCAATATTAACCTTGATTAATGTTGTCCACAGGTGTGATATCGGCAGGAGTGAGCGTTCCAATCCAGATCCCATCGCAAGGGCCGGACCTCGCATCAAACTACTGGGGGCGGCTTCAGTGATCTCAGCTATTCGGGTTCCCGCATCGCTTACTCGCCATGCCCGAGAACCCGGCCCTAGAGTCCCCATCTAGCGGCGAAGCGCACAACTACACAGACCTCGCAATGAGCGCCATCAACATGACCGCCGGACACGACGCGGTCCTCCCCGGCGAACTGCACGAAAACAACTCTGTGTCGTAAGTTTATAGACTGTGACCCGCAATATTACATACGAACGGTGCGATTAACTTTATACTGTACCATATTAGTTAAGTTAAGGTTAAGAAGCAACTGATGATGTTCAAACCTAGAGTAAGTTATTCTACGATGCACAGTTTATTCTCGATAATTTTGCTTGTACTTGCTCGTTTCGTTGTAGGGACGGTGGTGCGTGATGTAAATAAACGCCATCTAGCGTCGAGTAGCGAGATTGTCAGACGCTAGGTTTCGCGTTATAAAAATGTAAATTGTTTGTGCCAACGTTTGTAATAATTGAGTGTTATACGCCCTTTGCGAGCACAACCCTTTTATTTCTTTGATGTATGCGTCAGGGGTGCGAAACATCAACGGCAACAAGCTTCGTTACAGCGATTTGTTTCCGACCCCTGTCCGTACACGATCCATTTGTATTATTGTATAATAGTAATAGATGTTGTACCGTGTTCAGTCGCAGTTTTATTAGCACACCTCGAAACGAATTAATTTATGTTATTTATTACTTAAATATAAGAAGATCAATATTGCTGTGATTAAAATGTAGTTAGATTATTTTTATGGAGAAAAATTTCGAATGTAGTCATTTTGGGAACACAGTAAAAGGAATTCGAAATTAACGTGTACAAATGTAATTATGTGAACTCTGTATTGTTGTGTGATAGGTTTCTTGTACAGCTGTGCGAAAGCACATTTTAAAACTTGTATGTATGATAATGTATGGAAGCATATATTTTGACTAAACGCAATACGGACGATGTGAGGCGATTCAGTATAAATTGTATGTAATTTAGATTGAAAATAAGTGTATAATAAATTATTACTGGATTATAAGTGCATATAGAACGAGGAGATAACAGTGAAATTTATGAATAAATATTGCATTAACCATTCGACTTTGTTTTCTTTGCGACGCAATAGCTCCAACCCCGTCGCGATCGTTTTAAACGTCGAATGGACACACTCGAGTGTGTCTAATAGATCGACAATGGTCTAATAAAGCGGGATAAAATATTATTATTGAGACTCGCCGCTCGCAGACAGATGGCGCGAGTGCAGCGGACATGAGACCTTATTGCCACCCCTGAGTGTTTCTATGGGAGAAAATTATCGTTAACTATATTTGGGCGGTACATATTAATTTTGCGTGTTGGCTCTTTATAATCCGACTGTTTTATATAGAGGGAAGCGGCCCTCGGCCTGCGGGAGGGGCCGACAATGGGATGGGATTAAGTGTGTTGTATTGTAGGCATTATACTGATCTAAACTTCTGCAACGACGGTGGTTATAGGGTGTTCCTTTAATGTTTCCCTAATCTTTATTCTGAGGTAAGATTTTAATCTCTCTGTATATTATTATATTATTCTGATTAAGCCATTGTATTTATTACATCTTTACATTTGTATTGAAACATTATATAAAATAATGAAACACATATTTAACATGCTCCCAAACGACAGACCGCCATAGCCGTATTTCTAATCACCCATAACACTAAAAGTTCTAGTTCTGAAACTAAAATAACCAACAAAATACACAAAACAAAATCAGCCAAATTCAAACAAAGCTATGATTATGTAGTTTTATGATAAAAAGAAAGCAATAAATGACGTATTACCACTTGTACTATTAAGTATTCTGTGGTATTACTGTCAGATCAGATATGTATTTATTTACTAGTTATTATAAACAACCTGAAATAGGTAATAATTAAGTTATCTAACTTCAGTCTAACTTACATCTTACATAAGTCTACCAAACCAACACAACAATGTTTTTGCTGCCCATTTTGTCCTAAAATGGTTACAAAAGTGAAATATTAGACTAGATTTTTGCGAATCGATTTTCCCTCCCCTCTCTTTAAATCTATTCGAACTCAATTGATATAAACACACTCTATACGTTAGCTGAATACAATGGAATTCTATCAAAAACACGCAAATAAACTTGCAAGAAAGACCCCCTCTGAACAATTGTATAGATTATCTACGGTTATAATTGGTTTGTCTGTCTGTGTCCCTCTATCGCCGCTGTGTTTGATTTCTATTGAATACTCATCTAATCTTGTAATTCGTGTGTGCAGTACTTATAGATACATCCAATTTCTATCTGCCATATGTTTCATCTTTAAAAGAAGGACACACATTCACATTTAATTTAAAGTCATTGAACTGTTTTTAGTTAGAATAGGAATCAAAATACTTAAGTAGGTAAATAAATGTTCACATTTTGTAAATGATTTGAAGAAATTTACATAAAAATCACGCCTGTATTTCACCGAAAGGGTAGGCATAGGTGTGTATGTACCTGCTCTTCATCAGTTATGTTTAGATTGATTCATATTCATTTAATTCCATATGGATGCTATACACACATTATGTATTGATTTTCTGTTTTGTAATTTATTGGCCCCACAGACCAAACGCGATAGTTTTCGCCTAATTCTAGGCGGGAAAATATTTAACTGGTATATTTTTAGTACATTTTGAAAATTCGAATGTACTTTGATATGCACGTAATGATAAGCGGAATTATTTTTGTAACGTTCTAATTGTTAGTTATGATAAATACAAAATTGAAATGAGAGGGAAGAATCTAATAAAAATAATATTTTGATTTTAACATTTATTAAGCCTCTAATGCCACGTACATAAGAATCAAATTAAATCACATCAACAGTCTCACAGATTATTTGGTAACATATTTGGCATGGATTAAAAATACATACCGTACCGTACACAATTTAAGTGTCTTCATAGAATTACATTACATTTTTATAATTACTTAAACAAATTTAACATTAAACATTGTATTTTACTTAAAAATATATCGACGTTACATACTTGTTGCTTATAATTAGTAAAATAATATCCTTATAGGGCGTTTTCTTTAAGATAAACCATTTTCCATTTTCTACAAAATAGCTCAGAATACAGAACAAATCAAACTAGATAGGATTTTGATATTATTCTTCGTTAACAACTTTTACTTCCAATTCAGTTCGATCATGCGCTGGTGTAATGTCAATTTTTTTTTATTTTTACTCCAAATTCTTTGTCAAAAATACCAAACTTTGACAAAAATTGATTGAACCAAAAACACTAACAGTCTCGAAAATATGGAGCAGAGAGCCATGCCGCCCAAGAACAGATTGATACTAATAAGGTAAGTATACATTACAATTAATATTTTTATACTTATGTAAAACGGAATGATCCTACATAAACCTTGAAATTATTACGATTTTAGTTTCTGAATATCTCAAAAATATGCAAGAGTATTTTTTATTGAATATAATCATTATATGATTACGTGAAAAGTAAGAATTTATATTGAATATGAATTTACAAGGAATCTAAATTGCACATAGGAGATATTTTAAGTCTATATATAGATATATTATCTATCCTTCAGTAAGAGCGCAAATTCCAATTAGCTCGCAATATTTTTATTCTGAGGGCTTACTTGACTAGTAATGTAGTCAAGTGGCGAGTAATTAAGTAGCTAAATAAACGATTAATAAAATATAGTTGAACCACTATTAAGTATTCTGTGGTTGAACACAAATATCTGAACCATAGAGTAAGAGAAGAAAGAGAGAAGACTGAACTAAGCTGATTGGTTCAACCAATCAATTATTTATATTCTGTGATCGAGTATAGTTTTCCTCACTGGTTGCGCTTCCAAATTAGTATAATTACCAATCTTGTAAGTATATTTACTAAATTACTCAGCACTTCACTATATCACTAATTTAGTCAGCACCAGCTTTTAAGTGGACTTTACCTATCCGCACTGGGGCAACGTGGTGGAGCATGCCCCACATTGGGACGCTAATGGATTGAAAGTAGTCTTTAAATATTATAATTTAAGTAAATTATATTAGGATTTCTTTTTATTAATGTAATTTATCGATATAATTGATTACACGAAAAAAGCTTTCTGATATAAATAAGCATAATATTATAGATTAATTTATTGATATCTAATAGCTGTGTGTAAGTAAGTGTAATTATAACTTCGTTTAAGCCAACAGTGGTGCATTTTCATTGTTTTCAGCGGCAATGTTTTGTTGGCTAGTGGCCGCAGCAGCTCCTCTGAAAAACGGATAATTTGAGGTTTTATTTAATTACAATCAAAGATTTCATACTAACGATATGTGACCTCCATATAATTCAGTGCTAAAAATGGGCACATGAACTACTAATGGTGATCTCCATATAATTAAGTGCTAAAAATGGGCACATGAACTACTAATAATATGTGACCTCCATATAATTCAGTGTTAAAAATGGGCACATGAACTACTAAAGATATGTGACCTCCATATAATTCAGTGTTAAAAATGGGCACATGAACTACTAATGATATGTAACCTCCATATAATTCAGTGCTAAAAACTGGGCACATAACTACTAATGATATGTGACCTCCATATAATTCAGTGCTAAAAACTGGGCACATAACTACTAATGATATGTGACCTCCATATAATTCAGTGTCTAAAAAATGGGCACATGAATTATTGTACGTTGTGCGTGCGCGAAGCAGTGTATGTGTGCGTAACCGTGAAAGCAAACGTGCATGCATCTGTTAAGTGAATACATAGGTGTCTTAGATGCAGCGTCCACAGCCCAATGGCTCGTGTCGATTCTATGTGATCGACAGAATTAAGCAACGACGGGCACACAGCTTCGGAGGGCACATTAAGCCGTCAGTCCCGGTTGATTTCAATGGTAAAAACAATTGTTAAGCCTTGTCTCGCCTTGGGTGGCTCGATAACATACGGCACTAGGTTGGCCACTAACCTCTCCACCAATCCGCATTTGAGTAGTGTGCAGCTGTGTTTTGCGGGAGACCCTTGCCCAACAGCCATCTATGAGTTGTAGCTAATCAAAAAGTACTCTTTGGTAATTTTCCCTCCCTAAAACTTTTAAAAATGTAAGTACAGTGTAAACTCTTTATAACGTCGTTCGTTATAACGATAAACTCTCTATAAGGTAGAAATTAGTACAATTTGGTTGGTTTACCATAAAACCCATACATTAATTCACTCTCTATAACGCATCAGCCATTCTCTATTACGAATAAATATCTTCATATTTAGACATCAACTACATATTAAAACAAAACAAAACTAATCTTTTGAGGTGCCGCAATTTCTCAGATACCTGAGGTCAAAAACAGCTATCTAGCTTTTGTTATTGTTAATTGCCTTAACACGTGTGCTATTCATAGATTACATTGGCTGTAGGAAATTTGGTCTCAATTATTAAACGCACCATCGTCACCTATCGTGTATTAGCAGTCGTAAACCAACACGTCAGGCAAAGTTAACAGAATATAAGTGTTTAGAATAATTTATCTATTGTATTGATAGTAATAAAATTAGAAATAATTGTAATTAGTTACATTTGGTATACTTTTTCTCTTCTCTCCCTATAACGAAAACTCTTTATAACGAAAGAAAATGCTCGGTCCCTTGAAATTCGTTATAAAGAGTTTACACTGTATTACTATTGTATTTATTATTTACGAGCTATGTACTCGCATGGGACATATTTATCTAAAGTTAATATGAAAGCAAGCGATCCATCATCATCCAACATCTTACAAGGAACTGGAGGATGTTAGTTTGTTTTATTTATTTGAAATAGTGGACGCCCGCAGCTTCGCTCGCGTGGAATTATAGTAGGGGAGCCCAAGAGGGGATTTTGCGGGATACTCAAGCGCGTAAGTTTAATATACAGTGGGATACCTTGTACCCGGTTCAGTGCCTGTACAAAGTTACTCTCAAATTGTAAGATTAGTGGAATATGGGCTACAAAGTTGTAGCCCTCCCCTTTCTTTACGTTACTCTCAAATTGTAAGATTAGTGGAATATACACTTTTTAGCATGTAATTAACTCACCCTACCTTAATCTAACGCGCTCAAGAATTTCTGATGACAAATTTTTTTTTTTTACTAATCTGATCCTTTATCCTTGACGGCCCCATTTACATATGGGGCTCATATTTGGTGGAGGTACTTAACCGGGTACAAGGTATCCCACTGTATATTAAACTTACGCGCTTGAGTATCCCGCAAAATCCCCTCTTGGGCTCCCCTACTATAGACATTCACTAACTTCAAAAACGGCAAAGTTTCATACAAACTTTGCACCCCCGTTTTACCCCCTTAGGGGGTGAATTTTCAAAAATCCTTTCTTAGTGCTCCCCTACGTTATAAAAGGAACCCCTGTGCAAAATTCAAGCTTCTAACCCTTATAGTTTAGGCTCTGGGTTGATATGTCAGTCAGTCAGTCAGTCAGTCAGTCAGTCAGTCAGTCAGTCAGTCAGTCAGTCAGTCAGTCAGTCAGTCAGTCAGTCAGTCAGTCAGTAGTGGACGCCCGCAGCTTTGCTCGCGTAGAATTAGACCCATTAACGACGTCTACCCGTATAAAGACTTCAAAAACGGCAAAGTTTCATACTAACTTTGCACCCCCGTTTTACCCCCTTAGGGGGTGAATTTTCAAAAATCCTTTCTTAGTGCTCCCCTACGTTATAAAAGGACCCCTGTGCAAAATTCAAGCTTCTAGCCCTTATAGTTTAGGCCCTGCGTTGATATGTCAGTCAGTCAGTCAGTCAGTCAGTCAGTCAGTCAGTCAGTCACCTTCTCCTTTTATATATATAGATTTATTTGTACTTTTAAGTGTCTATTGTTCGTTAGTATTATATTTGTCTAAGTTTTAATGTAAAGCTGCAATAAACGTTAAAATAACGGTCTAAATTCTGGTCTATTCTATATATACAGGGTGTCCCAGAATGAATGGATAATCCTTGAGCCCCGCACAGAACAGCTCTCCAGCGCTTAGAAAAAAATATCAAAAAAAAAAAAATCCAAGTGATACCCAAAATATGATTTTTTTTAGAAAAACATACGTTATTTTAGCTTCACTTCACATTCATTTACACAACTGCCACAAATTAATGATATTTTTGGCGTTTTTGGTGTCATTTTATTCCTGATAGACTATACTAATAGAAATACATCAAATAATATAAGTATCTGTGATACTTTTTTTATAAAAAAAATAAGAACTTGAATTTTTAACATGAAATTTGATACCAAAATAATTTTGACATAGTTTGAGAGTGTTTCATGTAAAAAAAAAGTATGAAAACGTAAGTGTCCAGCTATTTTAAAAACATGCGCAGTTAATACAGATTAAATAATGGTATAATACATCATTTTATCTAATACTACTACGAAGTTATTGCTATTGAGATGCAAAACGAGTAAATACGACTAAAATGAAAAAGTTAATGTCTTAATACATTTTAATAATAATAAAACATTTCAGGTGTCGCTGCGACCTATAGACGTCCCACTGCTGGGCACGGGTCTCCCCCACAGACACTGCTGCTGCGGGAGGTCCAGAGCATACTCCACCAAGCTGCTCCAATGCGGATTGGTGGAGGAGTTAGTGGCCAACCCAGTGTCGAATGTTCTCAAGCCACCCGAAGGTCTTCGACAAGGCTTATCGACTGTTTCCAGCATTGAAAACAACCGGGACCGACGGCTTTACGTGCCCTCCGAAGCACGGTAGCGTCCGTGAAATTTTGCCACTAGCGCTCACCTATCCACAAACCGACCGCGCCCGTCGTTGCTTAACTCTTTCGGTCACATTGAATCGACGCGAGCCATTGGGCTATGGACGCTACATTTCAGGTGTACATTACATCAATCTTTATTCACAACAGGTGTTCAAATTGTCTGCCACCGATTCTAATACACGCTTGACATCTTCTTTTTATGCTCTACTAAGAAACCGTGCGTAGAGTCATTCATTTATTTTTGAAGCGGCCTCTTGAACACGGCTGCGTAATTCCTCATTTGAAATTGTTTTCGAGTACACTTCTTCCTTTAGACAGCCCCAGTAAAAAACATCCCGACAGTTTAAATCTGGAGATCGAGGAGGCCACAGAATAGGACCCAAACGACCAATCCATTTGTTTGGATACGTGGCATTTAAATAAGCCCGGACGTTTGTACCATAATATGCAGGGCAGCCATCATTCTGTAACCAATGGGATTCCATTACCTCCTACGAAACAGTCGTTAAGCCTTGTCGAAGACCTTCGGGTGGCTTGAGAACATTCGACACTGGGTTGGCCACTAACCCCTCCACCAATCCGCATTGGAGCAGCGTGGTGGAGTATGCTCTGGACCTCCCGCAGCAGCAGTGTCTGTGGGGGAGACCCGTGCCCAGCAGTGGGACGTCTATGGGTCGCAGCGACACCTGAAATGTTTCATTATTATTAAAATGTATTAAGACATTAACTTTTTAATTTTAGTCGTATTTACTCGTTTTGCATCTCAATAGCAATAACTTCGTAGTAGTATTAGATAAAATGATGTATTATACCATTATTTAATCTGTATTAACTGCGCATGTTTTTAAAATAGCTGGACACTTACGTTTTCATACTTTTTTTTTACATGAAACACTCTCAAACTATGTCAAAATTATTTTCGTATCAAATTTCATGTTAAAATTTCAAGTTCTTATTTTTTTTATAATAAAAGTATCACAGATACTTATATTATTTGATGTATTTCTAGTAGTATAGTCTATCAGGAATAAAATGACACCAAAAACGCCAAAAATATCATTAATTTGTGGCAGTTGTGTAAATGAATGTGAAGTGAAGCTAAAATAACGTATGTTTTTCTAAAAAAAATCATATTTTGGGTTTCACTTGGAATTTTTTTTTTTTGATATTTTTTTCTAAGCGCTGGAGAGCTGTTCTGTGCGGGGCTCAAAGATTATCCATTCATTCTGGGACACCCTGTATATATATATATATATATATATATATATATAGTATTTTTCTTGCTCAATTCCTATGTATAGTATACTTTTTAAATTTTCTTTTAAATTAGCTTTTACATTTTGTTACTTTAAAGCTTACTCTCTCTGTTTTGATTTTGCATGTTGTCTACACCTGTAACTGTGATGGCACTTAGAAGGAGTTATGTCTAAGTTAATAATTAAGTGTATCAGTGTACATTATGTTGGTGTTCAATAAATAAATAAATAAATAAATAAATAAAGTTAGTCCAACTCACGTGCGCTGGCCCCTGTGGTCGATCGCGCCGTACGCGCGCGGCGCGGCGGCGCGCACGCTGCGCGGCGGCGGCGGGAACGGCGCGCGCCCGCGGTGGTACGCGTGCTGCACGAGGAACCCGGTCAGCGCTAGCGCCGCCCACAGCACCGTCACCAGCGCGTCTGCAATACCCGAGGCTTGGCTTTAGGCTGCTAGTGGATCTACCAGGCTCTGATATTTTTAAACTAGCTTTTACCCGCGGCTCCGCCCGCGTGGTCAAAGGGAATTAACAATGAGTTGTTTATCATACATAGATAAGAACTTGAAAATGAATTTTACTAACGCCATCTATTAACAACATCCGGAACTAAATATCTAGCAAATAACAAAACATCGATATCTTCCCATGGGGATGTTTTACCGCGGTAAAAAGTAGCCTACGTCACTCTCCACCCTCCTTACTATCTCCACACACAAAAACCATACCTTAAAATAGCTTCGTTGCGACGTGAAAGCCGGACAAACAAACAAACAAACACACTTTCACATTTATAATATTAGTATGGATACATACTCAAATAGATAATTTTGACATCCACAGAACAAACACAAGTGTTCGTCACACTAATATTTGTCTTGAGTGGGATACGAACCCACGACCGTTGGCGCAACAGTTAGGGTCACCAATTGCGCCAACGGGTCCGTCAAAATTAATTCCTAAAAGTATAATTCTGGGGCCTCGCAAAGTACTGTCGCACAGAGCCTCGCACTAGCTAAGCCCGCCCTGCCCCCCTAGACAAGTGGCAAAACGCTAGTAGAATAGATTAACAAATATATGGGATTGACATACGCTAACGACTAATTAGTCATGAGCTAATGTCAATCCCATACATTTGTTAATCTATTCTATTTCTATTCTACTAGCGTTTTGCCACTTGTCTAGGGGGTGGGTTGAGTAGAGTTGCCAGTTGCCCGGTTTTCGACCGGACAGTACGGTTTTCGTCACGTCTGTCCGGTCAAGGAAATATTGGAAAAACGGACTAAAGATTCCGGACTAAGTCCGGTTTTCAAGAAAATTCGTCTAATAAAGAACACTAGCACTTCAGCCGACACCGATCGACAGGTACAGGACAGGTCCGAAGTACAGGGAAACTAGGCTAGTAAGCCTAATTAGTCAAAACTCACACTTTGATTTATATGTAATATGAATGACAGTATCGAAGCCGATTTTAGATTTTTTATTAAAAGCAGTGTCGTCGAATGCAAAATATTATGCAAAAAAGTAGATAAACAGTTAAATTATTAACCTTTGATTGTGATTTAATAGAAAGAAATTTAGTAAGGTATAGGTTATATCCATTTTCCAAGGAATTTATCACTAGTAAAAATTAAAAAAATCTTGTCCGGTTTTTTTTTCCAACACATCTGGCAACCCTTGAGTCTGGTAGTGGATCTACCAGGGCGGGCTTAGCTAGTGCGAGGCTCTGTGCGACAGAACTTTGCGAGGCCCCAGAATTATACTTTTAGGAATTAATTTTGACGGTCCCGTTAGCGCAATTCGTAGACCCTACCTGTTGCGCCAGGAGTCGTGGGTTTAAATCCCACTCAGGACAAATATTCGTGTGACGAACACTTGTGTTTGTTCTGTGTCTGGATGTCAACATTATCTATTTAAGAATGTATTTAAAAATATATATGTATGTATAACAGTCTCTGGCACCCATAGTACAGGCTCGCGCCTAATTTGGGGTCAGATCAGATGGCCGTGTGTGAATGTCCATGGTACCTACCTACCTACCTAATTACCCACTGATTTATTGATGAGCCGAAATCATACATGAAAATGTTTAGTAAGTTCACTAGGTATCAGGATTCTGAAAAAAACCTGACTGAGACTGAGTAAATAATGCAGGATGACGCTAATGTGATCGTCGACGCGTCTGCAGTACTATTATGAAGTAGATACATATAGTATAGATGTATAGTAGACCATAGATTTTTAGAACCTTAAAACTTTAGACTACCGCCTAGACTAAAGAGATTTTATGTTCAAAAATTACAATTACACATAACTCCCTTGGAAAGGCAGCGCGAGTTGAACATCGACAACCGAATAAGTTCACTCAACTGCATCAGGTGCTAAATAACTTTTCCACAGTCGAAAAGGCAGTAACAAAATTCACTCACCTCTCCACGCGTAAGGCGGCGCCAATATGGCCTTGTTAAACTTCGGAACAACCGCTCGCCTTACAGAATTGATCACGATGTACTTCAGGTGGGCCGCCAGGCTGTAGTCCACTGAGAAGGACGTCGCGTAAGCGCCAAGGAGGGCGCAGCACAGGATGTTCGATAGGAAGGTTGTTGACACCAGCATCAGTGACGTCAGGAGCATGATCGAAATGAATAGGGTCCAGAAGTTGACGTCATGTTGCAACGCTACCAGGCCACCTGGAAACAATTATTGTATGTATATTCCATTCCTCTGGGTGTAATTTCTTTTTTCAGTTTAATTTAGTAAACTAAAACCAGGTAAAAAAAGGATTTAAGAATGCCTATGTTACATAAATAAATTATCTATGCTCGCTATACTGACTGTACTCTGTATTCTGTGGTCTGTCTGGAATAAAATGTCTTGCACATAAAATGGCCACAGTCGCACCTTTTATTTAAAATAGTCCCATCCCACATAACATGGTGTCAGAAATGGGATATCTTTCATACTTTAATTCATTTTTTTATTAATTTTTGTATGCTTTGGAGGCAATCGTATGCGAGTGATTAAAAAAAAAATTAAAAAGTCCCTTGTCTGACATAGGTCACATTGCGGCAGAGCAGACAGAATCTTTGTACACCCAGCTCGAAATCTAACGAACTGCACACTTGTTTGCTATTTCATATGCATTACAAGAACAAACATTGCATTTATATAATACACCACTGGCAGACGGCAGGGCAGTGAAAATTATTCCAAAAATTAGGTTTTATTTATTTATTTATTTATTTAATTTTCATGTCACCTTAAAGGCTAACATAGGGCCAACATAATGCCTAATGGCTTTATTCACATGGCGCTTCGTTCTTTAATAGGACAAGTAAGCGTTAATTACTCTTTTATCACATTATTTTTTCACAGAATTTGACTAATATTTGTCAGCGCTTATAGATTATTTAGTATTTAAAACTGAATTGAAAATTATAACTATCGATTAAAGGAGTATTTAAAATATATTAAATAAAATAAGGTCCTATTAGAAGGAGTACCTTGCGCTTGTTTTATTTTATTTGTTACAACTAAACATTATAAACCAAACTTAAACGTTTCCCGCGCTTTACACTAGTGTGAAAATAGCCTAATACGACTACATAAATGTCCAAAAACGTGTTAATTTTAACAAAAATCTGATTTAAATGTGACCATTGGTCATCGTGTTAATACAATTAAGTATGTAAATTCCCGCCATACAACGCCCCTGCTCTTTAATTAAGGACAAATAAAATATAGGTACCTATTATGATTTAAATTGCAATGATGTGTTCCTTTTTATTTACTTTGACAATTTCATATTTTCTCCCCATCCATAGCTTATGATAATCAAAATTAATGTTGTAATTAAGTTAACATTTATAATAATTTTACGTGACCAAGTTTTTTTACCAGAAATCCTATTTTAAGTTTAATATTATGTATTTTCAATGACAAAAGGCAAACAAATTGTCTGGAACAATAAGTTCGTAAAACTACAATAATGTAGTCTGCTATATAAATGATTCGATTATTCGTCAATCAAATAAATTGTAAGGTAACCAATGGACGTTTTTATTACAATTATTTTTATAAATAATTCTTTATTGATAATTCAAAGTTCAATGTTCATATTATGTGTTCTATGATATATTATTACAGCCTTATGATTATAGCTTTATGAGTTCAATTTGTTTGTGTGCTAGAACGTATGTGGGTGTTTGTGAGTGTGAATACGAGTATGTGTGCTGCATGCATGCGCGTGCGCATGGATGTGTGTGCCTGTGTGTGTGTGTGTGAAACTGACCTGGTAAACCGTGATAAACGATAGCTGCAAAAAGGAATCCCATGTTGAGGGTGGAGAGGTATACGGCGAACAGCGGGATGCCGTAGAACCACCAGAATAGCAGCCAGATCGCGCCAAAGCACACCCCAGACAGCACCGATGCTCCCATTAGGGCTGTCACCATCGACAAATATTAAATTTTACAATTTTAATTGGGACACATTTTAATATCATCTATAATTATTAACTATCTAGTATTTAACTTACTTTAGTTATATTTTACACCTACCACACCATTTCTACATCACCAAGGGTTAGCTGGTGGAGAATTCCATCAGGCATTAGGCTCGCCCTTTGTACTATTAAAAGGGAACAATAAAGTTTTTAAATAAATAAAACACAAATTACCATAGCCATTTTTATTAAGTACAATATTTGTTGTGAAAATGGGTCTCTGCTCGTAATGAAACAAGACCACAGTCCACCACGCAGGCCAAGTTAGGGTTGGTGGACTTCACATGCCTCAGGGAACATTATGGAGAACTCTCAGGCATGTAGGTTTCCTCACTTTCTTTTCCTACACCATTACAGCAGGTCAATTAATTTCATGCAACGCATAATTATTATTTAGTCATTGGTGCGTGCTTGAACATTGAAAGGGATATGTTTGATGGCTACCGCCGCTTACCAAACATACTCGTATCAACATCACTCACCAACCGGACTGACGTCAGCGATCACAGATATGACGATATACGTCACCAGGACCCCGCTTACGGTCCCCACGAGGAACATCTCGGTCTTGAAGAAGCTGTGCCCGAAGAAGCACATAAGCAGCCCCAGGAAGAACAAAAACACGCACAGGATACGGGAGAGCGCATCGTCTGAGGACAAAATCATTCTTAAATACAACATGAAAAAAAAATACTGTCAGAAAATGCCAATAAGCATTAAGTCCATTTGTCCATTGTAACATTTTTTTTTGGTGTACATTAAAGTTTTGAAATAAAATAAAATAAATAAAAACGTCCCACTGTTGGTCAAGAGAGTTCAGTACAAGAGATCCCGGAGTCTTCCTGTAGCGCCGCCGGAGTAGGCCACCGAGCGGGTTTTAGTGGGTGAAAGTACCACACAACCCGGCGTCGCACTAACGACCTTTACTGTACGGTATATTTTGGCGGTACGTTTTTAAGGTTTCCCACTCGTTAAACAAACAAAAAAAGGTGTCGTGGGCGGCAGTGGACGTGTGATGCTGCAAGCTCGTTTGCTAACCAATCAAAAAAAGACAACCTCCACAGACCGAGTGCAACGCGAGTTAGACTCACTCACCCAGTACGTCGCAGTCGCTGTCATCCAGCGGATCGCAGCCGTACGTAGTGTCGGGCACGTACACCGAGTACGCAGACTTGTTTGTCGCGCTATACGCTACGGCGACGTGTACGGCGCCCGTTCCCGGGTTACGTTTAACAAAAAATAAAGGTGTCGTGGGCGGCAGTGGACGTGCTGCAAGCTCGTTTGCTAACCATTCAAAAAAAGACATCCTCCACAGACTGAGTGAAACGCGAGTTAGACTCACCCAGTACGTCGCAGTCGCTGTCATCCAACGGGTCGCAGCCGTACGTAGTGTCAGGCACGTACACCGAGTACGCAGACTTGTTTGTCGCGCTATACGCTACGGCGACGTGCACGGCGCCCGTTCCCGGGTAACGTTTAACAAAAAATAAAGGTGTCGTGGGCGGCAGTGGACGGATGGTGCTGCAAGCTCGTTTGCTAACCAATCAAAAAAGGACATCCTCCACAGACTGAGTGCAACGCGAGTTAGACTCACCCAGTACGTCGCAGTCGCTGTCATCCAGCGGATCGCAGCCGTACGTAGTGTCGGGCACGTACACCGAGTACGCAGACTTGTTTGTCGCGCTGTACGCCACGGCGACGTGCACGGCGCCCGTTCCCGGGTACGAGGCTAGTCTGCGACGCATGTGCTCGCCGTTCTCTGGCACCTATAACATTATCGCGTTTAGACGGGCCCCTTGGCGCAATCGGTAGTGACCTGTCTGTTGCGCCAGGGGTCGTGGGTTCGAATCCCACTCAGGACGTATTTGTTCTGTGTCTGGATGTTAATATTATCTATTTCAGTATGTATTTAAAGTTCTCTGACACCCATATTACAGGCTCGCGCCTACTTTGGGGTCAGATGGTCGTGTGTGAGAATGTCCAAGATATTTATATATCAATTACTTATCCATCCTAATATTATAAATGCGAATGTAAGTCTGTCTGTCTGTCTCACGCCAAAACTACTGAACCGATTTAAATGAAATCTGGTACACAGCTAGTCTAGAGCCTGAGAAAGGACATAGGTTACTTTTTAATTGGAAAAAAGTATTGTAAAGGGTTGAAAAGGGGGATGAAAGGTTGTATGAAAGTATTGTCAGCCCAGTGGCTATCAAACTCGCCTCTCACTCGAGCGGTCCGGGTTCAAACCCCAGCGGCACGCACCAATGACTTTTCTAAGTTATGTGCGATTTAAGAAATTAAATTTCACTTGCTATAACGGTAAAGGACACATCGTGAGGAAACCTGCATGCCTGAGAGTTCTTCATAATGTTCTCGAAGGCATGTGAAGTCTTCCAAACCGCATTTGGCCAGCGTGGTGAACTAAGGCCTAATCCCTCCCATTCTGAGAGTAGACACGTGCCCAACAGTGGGACAAAGATGATGACTTACAAACTGGCCATAGTTCACAATATTTTCTAACGTCAGCATATTCTTCAAACTTTCAAAGTAAGATTCAACAGTGTCAATTGAATCGGGCATGTACATCATATAGAATGCCACGCTGACATCATCTAGGGAAGTACAGCTGGTGTCTTTGCTGTCTCTCGGGGCTGCTATGTCAACCAGGTTGAAGTCCTTGTTGAAATAAATGTGCATAGATGGAGCAACACTGGTTGGGAATTCCATATTACATCCCCCTGGTATGGGATCTGAAAAATTTAAATTAGCTTAATAATACTAATTAATTGTATCAGGCATTACTTTGCTTTGCGGAACTCCATTATTACAAACTTTGGAAATCAATCTACTTTGAAACTAATCCGCAAACAAAAATGTATTATGTATGTAAAAAAAATGGTGATGTATGTTGAAAAATAAATGTTCATGCACGCAGCACCTCCCACCGTCCCACACAGGAAAACATGCAGATGCGATCAATGAATACTAACACCAACACACAATATGAGCATGTTTACTGTGTGGGAAGGAGGTAGGTGCTGCGTGCATGAAGGTATACATACATCACCAATTTTTTTTTACATACATCATACATTTTTGTTCGTTTGTTACAAGTTTGTAATAATGGAGTTCTGCAAAGTAACGCCATTTTAAATTTCAGCCAACAGATTTTAAATCCCATTTAGCGCCAATTTCAAGGCACAGTAGGGAGTGACCTTCAATACATGCCATGGCAGATTTTTTTTGCAGATAATTATATGATTTGTGAAGAATCCTCTCAGTGGTACAAGCACCTGTAAAGTAATTTTCTTAGATAGGTTTAAGTAATGATTTATAAATTTTTTAAACCTGTGGTAAAGGTGTGAAAATCATCAGCATTGTCATCATAATTTGTCTGAGTGAGTTCTAATTACATCCAACTGTAAGCAGTCAATTTGTGGTTTGGTCACTCACAGCTCTAAACCAAACTGTAGCTGGTTGTAGTAGAAGTACCTACCCACCTATCAATGGGTCGCGAGATCTATGAACTGTGCTTTGTTTGTACATCGAGTTCGCTGTGACCCATAGACGTCCCACTGCTGGGCAAGGGTCTCCCCCACAGACACTTCTGTGGGAAGTCTAGAGCATACTCTACCATCCAATGCGGATTGGTGGAGTAGAAGAATTATATCAATTACATTTAAACATACCTTTTTTATCATACCCATGTACAGATACATAGAGTTTGAGATCCACATCGTTTTGATTGTAAATATAGAATGTATCCAGGGCCGGCTTTACTGATGAGTAAAGACCTACATTTGTACCCACAACTGTTGAAGTACGCACTGATGTATTATTGTATAGCGTAACATTATACAGATAGCTGTGTACTTGGAATATAATGAAAGATACATCTTTATTTGGTACGGTAAGCTTCACTTGTAGGGTAGAGGATGCATTGACATTCACAAAGCCCCCATACAGTTCTTTGTCGGCCCAAGTTAAGGTTTTATTCACAGGTATGGTTACACTGGCATCTAAAACATTGGAATGTATATTTTATAGATACAAATCTTATTATCAACTAATTACTTATCCATGACTAAAATCAGTGCTGATTTATCAAAGTTATCTGAAGTTGGTAATGTTTATAACAAAAATATGCAGATATAGATTAAACCATTGTAAGATATTAATGCACAGCAAGCGCTTTTCATATACTTAATTTTTGAACTATATAGTATTCTACAAATTAGCATTACATATGATTACATAGTTTAAATTACTCACTTTGACCGTATGCTGCCCGCAAGTTAATAAGAAATAAAACTAAGAGTGTGAGATTATGATACTCAAAGATTTTAACTGAACGCATATTTAAAATGTATCATGTATTCCCTAGTTTTATATCACCATATTTTTCAAGATAAATTAATTTGTTAAAACACGACACGGCACCACAATCACAAAAAAATATTTTTGTTACGTCAAACGTGAAGCTGTCACTCTCAATCATCAGCTGTTAAATCTGACAGTACGAAAAATCGATAAATCTTATTTTGTCGTACTCATTCATCTCTTTAATCGGAACTTTCCGCTCAGTATTTTTGCTAAGATTTTAGCACTTATTTTAAAACATGATAGATTACAAGTAGGTACTATTTGTATAACATTTATTTTAGTTTAATGACTATGAAGGCAAACACAATTAATTCAATTTGTTTGCAATGATTCTACGAGTAACTGACCGCAAACTGAATTATTTGTATACTATAAAATAGGTTGGTTCACCTTTTTTTGTGATAAACAGAAGTAAACAGTAGTAAGCACATTATATCGTCGCTGATACTGCAATACCGCGTAAATAACAACAGACAATACCGCGTAATGGCAAATTTTACAGGAGGCCAAAAAAACTAAATATCTTCTCCTGTACTTATCAAAAACGTGTCTGAACTTTAAGTTATTTAGAAAAATTTATTAGTTAACTTATATAGTAATATAAAATTCAATCCAATCAATACTTAGAATAATATAATCATTATTTACCTAGAAAATACACTTACGCTGTTTTTCATTTTATAAGGCTTTAATTATTTGATCTTTTTTGGCATTTACGCGGAATTGGAGGGAGAATAAAGCAGACTTATATTAATGAAAAGATGTTATATTTATTCAAATAATGACTCTGGGGTAAAATATTTTTTAAATACATCTATAGGAATAATTTATCTAAACAAAATCAGCGAAAAATACGCGTAAATAACAAACACATTCAGTAAAAGTTCAAATTTAAAACCGCGTAACTACTATTATGCAATTTTTTTTTGTAAAACAAGTGAATTTACAGATTCTATTAAATAACCAAGTTTATAACAATATTAATCATTTACCTATCAGCTTGGTATTACTATTAAAAAACTTTTATTTTCCGGAGCGGTACACAAAAACAATACGTCTCCTTGTAATAATCGCGAGAATACGCGGTATTGGTCAAATTATTTTGGCAGGTTCGCTTATGCGGTTTTTACTTTTTGTGATTGGCTGCGTATTGAACGATAAATACGGCAAACTGTGAATGTGGTCCGAAGCCAATCGGCATCCTTAGCTCACTGCCGCCAAATCTAAAATTTGCTACTTTTGTACTTCCGCGGTTTTATCCACAGTTATTTACGCGGTATTGCAGTATCAACGACGATATTATTATAATCATACCACCAAGCAAATTTAATATAATTTAAGGTTTATTATGTACACCCGTACACCGTAACATCCAATATAGTCACAGTACAGTATAGTTAAATCGGGTCTTTCCCACAGCTACAGTCGAGTCGAGGAGGTCATATTCCACCACAGAGCTCCAGTGGTGGAAAAAAAGATGATGAATGTGATGAGAATTCTAAGAACTCGGCTAGTAAGTATGTTTTAATGTTTATGTATTAATGTAGCCGAAGCTGTAACCATTAATGTTACAAACAACATTTTACTATAACTAGTTAATCTGTGTGATGCTACTCTTTGCGTCAAATATATGTTTCTAAAAAATATAAAAGCCTCTCATTAACTTCCTTGACAAAAACGTAGTCCGTGCCAAAACTAAGTGAATTTAACATACTCTGCATAATTTACCTACACGTACGTACAACATATTTATTACGATTTTTACATCGTATACACATCGTACACTCGCGAAGTAGGTTTCAATTCAACTTGATCGATTCCTTCGCCGGCCGCTAGAGCGCACTTACGTCAAGCTAAATGTAGAACATGGCGGCGCGATCAATGAAGTTGTAGTGTGGTAGTGAATTCTAGTGTAAAAAATTGAAATGATTGAACGTTGTGTTGGTTTTTGTGTGTGATACTAGCCATTAAATGGGACATGGGAAGAGGACAAGAGTTATTAGACGCGGCGCGTAAAGGGGACGATAGGAGTGTGGAGAAGATATTAGGACAAATAACAAAAAGGAGTGGTCCATTTACAAGGTACGTGTTTTACATGTTTTGCAACATTTCAGGCATAATACTTCCTGGTATTCAACAGTTTATATCATACATGGCATATTCACGAATTAGTTTTGGATATCCTATTTGTGTAAAGTTGTAGAAAGTAATTGTTACAAACAAGAAATGTTTTATGTTTACTTATATATACTTAAGCTTCAGTCAAGATTTGTTATCGATAAGGTTTAACCATTGGGAGTATCCTCTCGTAGTGTCTCAGAAGTACCATAGTATGAAGTGACCGACAATTGCCAATTGTAGAAACTGAGACAAGGTTGACGTTACCTCGCGATGTCCTTTACGTACAAATGAACTGCTTGTAATGATCTAACTATAAACTTCTTGATGCTGTATGGTTAATTCAATGATATGTTGAAATCACTGTCACAGCTTGCAATTATTTTACGAACAGTTACTGTCAGTTGTCACGTGATTCATATTTTCCTCGAAGAAATTTTTCCTCGTAGCATATATACTGCACTATAACTACACAATACACCATCGTTGAAACTCTAATTTACACCAACTATAGTATAATCACTAGTTACGTGAAAAGTTTTTGGCAAACCCTCTATTCTCAGTAAAATTCTTGACGAAGATCTAATAGTCCAATATTCACTTTGACTGCTCTAATTAGACTGAATGAACCCTTTATTCAGACCAAACTGTACAAAAATACCAAAGTTTAAAAATACCAAAGTTAAAAATAAGTTATAATAATATAAGTTAAATAATAATATAAGTTTATGTTGAATAACATTGACAGATTGACAGCTTGGTCCATTTGCATAGTCCCCCTCTAGTTCTTTCAGTGTGTAAATTTTTTGAAGAACCTCACATCATTTTAGGATTCACAGACCTTTTCGTGAACAAATTAGGTTTTTGTGAATGAAACTTCAGTAATTACATGTGCTTGTAAATACATACAGAATACTGCTTTATATCGATGATCCTAAACAGATATATACATATAAATAAATATTTGCCTTGGCAAATATTGGAACATGGGCCACAGCATATACAGGGTGTCCCAGAATGAATGGATAATCCTTGAGCCCCGCACAGAACAGCTCTCCAGCGCTTAGAAAAAAATATCAAAAAAAAAAAATTCCAAGTGATACCCAAAATATGATTTTTTTTAGAAAAACATACGTTATTTTAGCTTCACTTCACATTCATTTACACAACTGCCACAAATTAATGATATTTTTGGCGTTTTTGGTGTCATTTTATTCCTGATAGACTATACTACTAGAAATACATCAAATAATATAAGTATCTGTGATACTTTTTTTATAAAAAAAATAAGAACTTGAATTTTTAACATGAAATTTGATACCAAAATAATTTTGACATAGTTTGAGAGTGTTTCATGTAAAAAAAAAGTATGAAAACGTAAGTGTCCAGCTATTTTAAAAACATGCGCAGTTAATACAGATTAAATAATGGTATAATACATCATTTTATCTAATACTACTATGAAGTTATTGCTATTGAGATGCAAAACGAGTAAATACGACTAAAATTAAAAAGTTAATGTCTTAATACATTTTAATAATAATAAAACATTTCAGGTGTCGCTGCGACCCATAGACGTCCCACTGCTGGGCACGGGTCTCCCCCACAGACACTGCTGCTGCGGGAGGTCCAGAGCATACTCCACCACGCTGCTCCAATGCGGATTGGTGGAGGGGTTAGTGGCCAACCCAGTGTCGAATGTTCTCAAGCCACCCGAAGGTCTTCGACAAGGCTTAACGACTGTTTCCAGCATTGAAAACAACCGGGACCGACGGCTTTACGTGCCCTCCGAAGCACGGTAGCGTCCGTGAAATTTTGCCACTAGCGCTCACCTATCCACAAAGCGACCGCGCCCGTCGTTGCTTAACTCTTTCGGTCACATTGAATTGCATCTCAATAGCAATAACTTCGTAGTAGTATTAGATAAAATGATGTATTATACCATTATTTAATCTGTATTAACTGCGCATGTTTTTAAAATAGCTGGACACTTACGTTTTCATACTTTTTTTTTACATGAAACACTCTCAAACTATGTCAAAATTATTTTGGTATCAAATTTCATGTTAAAAATTCAAGTTCTTATTTTTTTTATAAAAAAGTATCACAGATACTTATATTATTTGATGTATTTCTAGTAGTATAGTCTATCAGGAATAAAATGACACCAAAAACGCCAAGAATATCATTAATTTGTGGCAGTTGTGTAAATGAATGTGAAGTGAAGCTAAAATAACGTATGTTTTTCTAAAAAAAATCATATTTTGGGTATCACTTGGAATTTTTTTTTTTTGATATTTTTTTCTAAGCGCTGGAGAGCTGTTCTGTGCGGGGCTCAAGGATTATCCATTCATTCTGGGACACCCTGTATATTATATAATCATAAAAAGTCATTAACCAAGTCCTTTACATGGAGTAAGTATGGATAGAATGAACCAATCCATTGGTTGGATTAACTGTTATGCCGCCCATATTATGCCATAAAACATGACAAGATGCATTTGATTTTGTAGTTAATTAGTTTCAATGGCCTTCTAAGTTACTATTGATTGTACCTAGTTACTTCTTGTTAGCTATAATTAGCCACTTGATTACCTTGCTTAATTACTTTAAAACTATTATCCATTACATACATTCAAACCAAAGTGGTAGAGCCTCATAACTATCCTAATTAATATTGAAATGTTTGAAGTTATTCCCTATGACCAATTTACATTGTTTAGTCAATGCTTTGTACCATTTTTTTGAATTATGCACAGAACGAAGAATGTAAAACAGCATAGTCACACATTCAAATTTTGTATGGATTCGAAGTATAGAAACCTAAAGTTTTAATATTTAATACTAGCTGTTACCCATGGCTCAGCTTGTGTCATATCGTTTTACATGCAGAATTATCTCTACCATCAAGGGATGATTTAAAATATAATTGATCTATAGTTAATCATTGATTTAAAATTGAACAATTATTTCAGCATTATGTCCATTTGAAGGAAACCATACAATTTTCTGGTATAAGAAGAAACATACATACATTCGACAGGCCCGTTGGCGCAATCGGTAGTGACCCTGTCTGTTGCGCCAAAGGTCGTGGGTTCGAATCCCACTCAGGACAAATATTCGTGTGACGAACACTTGTATTTGTTCTGTGTCTGGATGTCAATATTATCTATTTAAGTATGTATTTAAAAATATCTATGTATGTATATCAGTCTCTGACACCCATAACACAGGCTCGCGCCTACATTGGGGTCAGATGGCCGTGTGTGAAATTGTCCAAGATATTTATTTATTATTTATTTATTTATTTATATATTACTCTCCAGGCCCTGTACTACATCTGCGCAAAAATTACATTTATCCAGCATTTCATTTAGTTGGAGAAGAAGGAAAAAACAAAAAATTTAAAAAAATAATTGATTAAAAATCGAACGATTATTACAGGTTTAGTGCAATTATCTGCCATGACAAGTAGCCTATGTCACTCCATCCGTATGTAAAGTCTAGTATCATAATTAAAAGTATACACTGCACAATGCGCAGGCATTGTGTAGTCACTGTCAATATATGCACTGTTTATAATGTGCATATGGATGAATCGACATGTGCATGATTTAAATTTGGCAGTACTAATAAGGAGCTGTTGACGGTCTCTATACAAGCAAGTAAAGGCTGTGTGTGGTTATTATTATCATACCATTTCTAACGTCGTAATTAAAATTGCACGCACGCCGTATGGAACCACACTGAATAATAAGCAGACGCGCAGTCACCTGATTTGTTATTCCGTGTAGTCGGTCATGATCAAATTTTTGGCACTAAAGTTACTCTGCCTCTAATGTCAATGATGGTCAAAGGTTCTCAAATTTTTTTTTAGGGTTTAGCTATACCACGGACAGACAGACGGACGAACGGGTGGACGGAAAACGCACTTAATGTCATTCATTAAAAGCAAACCAGTTGCAGGGAGACAAGACAGACATTGGCCAAAAGTAGACCGGCAGACATCAGACATACCTTAGAAAACATTAGGAATGGAGAAATCTCACTTTACTTCCAAAGTGAAAAGACACTGGTGCTTCTCGCTGGGGTTTGAATCCAGACCCTCGAATCGATTTTTTTTTTTTTTATGGATACAGGATAGCAAACGAGCTTGCAGCACCACCCATCCGCTGCCGCCCATGACTTATGACTTATGATTCTTAGCTCAACTCGAAAATTTAAAAGTTGGATGGAGCTAATCGTTATCTATTTAAGGAAGTATTGTATAGAGCCGCATTAATCTGAAGTGTTTGGCCGCGGGCCAGCGATCGGTGTTAAGAAGGTGCGTTGAACTCTTGCTCGCCGTCTGCCGTATCCCATTCACCTATATCGGCGTCTTTATATGCACATTGCATACTTGCACTTGACTCGACTCGGTCCGGTCGATTATTAGATTTAGAACGGTACCTGTTACAGAATGTTATCTCGATTTTAGGTATCAAAAGCGGCGATGGTTACGTGTTTGAAAACGGCTTCTAATTCGAGAAATCCGGGATCAAATGCACCTGGAAATGCACGACCACAAATACATTTTCTACGTACCAAAAGCATAAGTTCAGTGTTTAAATATCTGGGTCTCATTTGAGAGGTCTGTGTTCAAGGAGTGATGCACCTGGAATGATGCACACAAAGACATTTAATAAATATCTATCGACAATAGATAGCGAACAAAAATTATCTCATACTTGTTACTTCGAGGTTTATAATAATACCTTTCACTTTATTTTCTCCATCACCCTGGGTTGATTGGTAGAGTCAACACCTAGCGCGCTATGAACCTGAATGATGAATGAATGAGAAACCTACTTATCTGTAGTTGACCAGTATGCTGGAATATAGCCTTATACTTCTCCTATAGTTACCGTGTTTCGATTTTGATTCACATAAAAAGATTCATTTTAGTATTCTCTGTATTGAGGCGTCAGCTTATCTATGACAAACTTCGTTCCGTAGATGGAGAATTCTAACACTTTAATAAGGTACAAACTATAATAAGAACGATCCGGATCTTGCTCTTATTTTACGTAGAAGTAAACTCATAATCGGCCTTCTAATAATGGTTGCTTCCTATAAATATTTATGAATATCTTTTGTGTTATAAGTGGCTGTTTACAGCAACGATGAAATGTATGCTTTGTGATCGTGTTGTGCTTTGCTTTTACTCATAAGTGCTCTTAGGAGTGCATGTAATCGTAGCTAATCAGCAATCGATTACGTTAGTATCGTAAGTCGGGGTCACCAATTTAGTCATTGGTGTTGCCCGTTTAAAGGATTTCGATTGTGAGTACGAATGCAGCTAGCATCTTACATGTTTTGTTACTGCATACGGATTTGGATAATATTTGGCACATAGGTAGACCATAACGTAGATTAGCACGTAGGATACTTTTCATCCCGATAATATGATCCCTTGGGATACTTTGCATGTTTATTAGAAAGCTGACATTAATTATTTGCTTGATTACACTGTTTCCGTGGGCGAAGTTGAAGGCAAAAGCTACTGTAATAATGTAATAAGTCTCACAAATACTGTAAAGTATAATCTTTCGAAAAAACAATAAATAAATAAACATTCCTTTAACTGGGTTTAGAAAACAACGCTAGAATAGGATAAAGAAGCTAGACAAAATTTTTTTAGTGGAATTCATGATTTACTATTATATTATTTACTATTATTTGTCTCACCTTGAACTGAGGGTAATTGAACTTTACTATAATTAAACTTCAAGTGTCATTGTATCATGATTCTTATAGCGGTGAATGCACCGTATTCATAAGCTAGGTTTTATGGGTTTAGCACAGACTTCTTAAAGATGACTATTTCCTACGAGCCCGGATTTTAGACAGCTTTACGACTTAGTATTTGTTCAGAGCGCTGTTATGAATGCCAACTTTATCTATGACGTTGTTGTTGTTGTTGGCATAAAGTTTAGAAGTAACGCTTTAGGCATATGACAATATTGACTATTCGATGCAAAGTCTTTGGATGCAGTGAAGTGTAGTGCGTTTAAGAAGATCCAGTGGCACTTGATTCACTTAAAACAATTACAAAACTATTTCTAAGTTATATGCGTTTTAAGAACTTAAGTGTCACGTGGTGTACTGGCGGAAGAAAAGCATTATGTGGAAACCAGCACAGCTGAGAGTTCTCCATAACGTTCTCGAAAGCAGGCGAAGTCTGCCAATTGCTCTGCGCGGTGAACTTTTGCAAAGGATTATTCCTATCTGTCCCCCTGATCCGTCATCTCAAGGGGACATCGTCGGTTCGATCGGTCCCTCTTTTACTGATTAGGTGACAGTAGGAACTATTACAGCTTGGGGTCAGATAGGAAAGAATTAGTTAGTTCTGTCACCTCGTCAGAAAAAGGTGGACAGGCGGATAGGAATAATCCTTTGCAAGTATCTCTGGACACGAAATAACTTAAGTACCGGAGATATGCTATAATGGTCGGCTCTAGGAACTGTGTATACGATTTACGTAGTAATGAGGAATTTGTATTCAACTCACCTATACAATGCGGTCGACATGCGCTTTATGCAAATACTTTTTGAAGTAAGTAAATAAGATTCACGGTATTGTTAAGAATTGTTTTACTTTATTACAAATTAAGCTTTATGTAAGTGATGACCCGCCAGAGATATCTTAATGCCCTTGTTTTTACCTTTATCATTCTGCATTTCCATTTCTTCTTATTTGTGGCCTACGAATCATTATTCGTAGGCCACAAATAAGAAGAAATGGAAAATGTAGGTAATAAAAAAGTAGTGGAATGTCTCCACTACTTTTTTATTACCTACCCTCCATTTCACTCATGTTTACATCTGCTCTTCACCTTCAAAGTTGCGCGTCAGCAGAAATGCGGATCGGCAGACTTCATATGTCTTCGAGAACATTACGGAGAACTCTCAGACATGCATGTTTACCTTAACCGTTACAACATGTGACGTTAAATTTTTTTGATTTCTTCTTTTGCTTACAGTAGCTACATTCAAGTATATAATTAAGATACATAGGCTTCGATCAATTTGAACTCGAGATGCAAAAGGCAATAAAGTATTATAAGTTATTTTTTATTACTGAATGATGCGTGAGTGTCTACATTCATAGTTGAAATGACCGGCTTGCTCACGTGTTAAGTCAGAAATAGGCCGACTAGTTTCAGTCAATTACGATGACCATCTTCAGGAGTGAACGCGCTCTCGGCGGGCACGGTGTACACTGAGGGCTAGCGCGCGTATATTGTAAGTTCCTATAAAAAGCACGGTAAAAGAAAAATATAAATAAATAAATAAATAAATAAATATCTTGGACATTTTCACACACGGCCATCTGACCCCAAAGTAGGCGCGAGCCTGTGTTATGGGTGTCAGAGACTGATATACATACATAGATACTTTTAAATACATACTTAAATAGATAATATTGACATCCAGACACAGAACAAATACAAGTGTTCGTCACACGAATATTTGTCCTGAGTGGGATTCGAACCCACGACCTTTGGCGCAACAGACAGGGTCACTACCGATTGCGCCAACGGGCCTAAAATATGACAATTTGCGAGTTGAAACAATTCGATCACATACGATCGACGCGAGTCATTGGGCTATGAACGCTACAAACTGACTGACGTGACATCTAACGCTTACTCGAGAACAGCTTAACGTGTCCTAAGGGACGGAAGCCTAAGCATTGTTGCCATTAGCGGTCCATGAATGAGAAGGCTGACTAAAGTCAGCAGAAAAGGCCGATATAAGGTGGGTGGACCATGGAAGGCCATGCTCCTTGGAAGGCCAACTATAAAAAAGTCATATTTATCGTCATGTGATGACAAATTCCATCCACTCATACAAAGCTTTGATGGAACTTAGGACCCAGACGCGGCGACGAGTCGCTCGCGTCACTATTTTGTCAATACGGGCCCTCGTTTCCGACGTTAAAATTGTAATTCGCGCGCTCAGCTAAAGGTAAGTTTTTATGTGAGTAACCTATATTTATCTTATTCTTTTTACTGTAAATTGTTTTATAAGGTTTTATTATACTATTAAAGAAAAAAAAAAATTCCATTTCCGTTAAAATATCGGTTGTGTTCCTATGAAAGCCAGTGGTTCCTTATAAGGTCAATCAAAAAATTTGACGGTTGGCCTTGCTAGGGTACGTTTACTAGGAACTAACTAACTAGGAAAATTTACAAATAATGAAAACATGAACACTTAGTTTTCAGTTATAAATACGTACCGAGAATGTTGAAACAATGTTTTATGTATATAATTTCATTCTTTATAAGGATTATTCAACTTTTTAACTAAGGCTGAATAGAGATTTCTTCTAAAATTATTCTATTACAGATATATCTTTAAATTTCTTTAATGAAAAGGGTATGTCTGTAAATATTACTAACTATAAGAATGTCTATAATTGAACAGATGATTAAGTTTTACATGCATCATTTCAGATTTCAAGAATGTCAGGTCAAAACCTTGAAAAAGAGGTAAATACCTGGGATGAAGATAGTTTAAGACGTGCCATGGAAGCAGGACAACTTAGTTTGTAGTGTCTATTATTTTATTTAATATAATAAAGGTTTTCATAGATGATAATTGTTAGTTTGGCCTTCTTAGGAACATGTTGGCCTTACAAAGAACGGACCCCTAAGAAGGCCAAAAAAATTATTACAATTTCACTGTAAAATGCATTGGCAACTTATTTGATATCGATATAATAACTCATTACTATATTTTTTTAATAAATTCCATTAATATATGCTTAGTTATACGATGGTGGTCAAGGAACGTTCGTTGAGTTTTTTAAAGAAGATTAAAATATGTTAAACATTTAATTTTTTTCGTTTATATGAAAGAGCTTTTCATGTAGTTTTAGTAAAAGCGGATATTTTGATTATTTTAATTCTAGTTTAAAGTTGTACGACGGATTTATAATATTGGCCTTGTATGGAGCCCTGTTCCTTGCAAGGCCGTTTGGAAGAGCTTTATAAAAGTTAAGTTTAACAAATAGTGATTACATCTAGAATAAAAAAAAGTAATTTATATGTTAAACAATAAAATAAAATGTTAATTAATAATGTTGTTTCTTTCATTTATCCAGTAAATGAACTAATAAAAACTGTTTATTCGTTAGAGTGGCCTTCCATGGTCCACCCACCTTACCCATATTAATCCAATGGTGTTATCCCTTGAACAGTTTTAGTTTTCGGTATTCCAATCAATTACGGACATTTTCCGCTATCCCTATATTATTTAAGCATCATCGACAGGATAACTGGACTAAAAACTATTATAGCAGATAACCAAACTCAAATTGCTCATTAACAGCATTTCCCTGGCAACGTTCGCCGTTTAATTAGACCCACGGCTCCAAAATCTCAACAACAGTTACATGCAAAAAAATACCGCAATAAAAAATGGAAACTGTGGCAACCTGTTGCCTATGATTCATCCCGCGGTCGCTCAGTGGTCGGTTAGTCACAGTCGGCTGTTGGGACGCTCGGTTCGCTTTCTTGTAAATATTCGAACCAATATTTGACCGGAGATCCGAGCCGATAGTACCCTAATCGCATTTTAACGATCCCTGCTCGAAAATCGCCGGTACAGTGATGTGTGGTTTGGTGTGCGTGTTTGTCGTGTGATAGCGCGATGTTCAAGGTTGTTTTGAATATTGTACAATGAAGTTCAGAATTCCCTACTTCGGGAATGAAGGGAACATGTTCAGTAAGCTGAAGAGGAGGTTCAGGTAATTGATCTGACTGTGATTTGTCAAGCGCCAGGAGCTATTCAAAAGTGGTCTAAGGTTACCATGCTATTATAACTCGTTTTTTAGTTTATCAAATAATTGCAGTAGGACTTGTTTTGTTTGTACGAGGTTTCGCGAGGATTCTATCAGGAGAAAATCGCCGATACAGTGATTTGTAATGTATACGTTTGTCGTATGTATCGTGTGTATCGTGATATGTACAAGGTTATGTTTAACAAGCTGTAGTGATTTTGAGGCGGTTTAGGTGCTTGATATTTGCCCTTTGCTAGAATAAAAACGGTGTTACAGAAGTTAGTGTTCTTGCCATTGCAACATCAATGTCATTTAGCTGTTATTTGTGATAACCTAGTACCAAGGTAAGCTAATTTTCTTGTTAATATTTTAAAAACCTATGACCTAATAGGGATCATTAAGTTGTGTGTGCAGTTCAGAATCCCCTGAAATGAGCATAACACGTTCAGGTACCTTGAATTGAATACATTAACTGTTACTGTCTCTCTATCCCGGAATCGATTACGTTTAAATACGACACCCCTATTGTCTTGAGTTTCTTCAATCGATGTTTTAGTTTTCACTTCTCGGAGGTGCGATAATGCCATTTGTTCCGCTGATAATCGGATTTGTTTTCTGTTAATAGTTTCTTTCTAGTAATCTATGTAGTAACCATAGCATATAGTTCTAGCGGGAGATCATCGATCGTAAAGCGCTGTCTGATGCGGTTTATGGTTATTTAGCTGTTTGCTACTGGCAAAATTTCATTGGAAATCACTTCGACGGAGTGGCCGGTTATTATTGTTATTTTGTTAAACATCCTCTTAAGATTCTACACAACTATAGCAATTTCTTCATTATGAAAATACTAATCATCATGGGTTTGGGTTTATGGTAGGCATATTAAAACATGACTACAATATAATTTCAAAACATTAAACTATACAGTCAGTCGACATGACTAATTGCACGATAGTGTTGAATGTTATTATAATAAAAAATATATTGATTAAAAGTAGATTCGTAATTGTAATTGGTGCAATTGAATTGGTTATAGTTGTACTTTGTTCCGCCAACGTGAATTTATAATGTATAAAGTGAAGTTGCTACTCTATATCTCCTTTTAAAATGATCCTGACGAAGATCGCAAACAATTGATTTGACTAAGGGGAATAGGAGAATAAGTAATGAAAGAATATGTGGCAAACAACTTATCGGCAAACCAAGGGGAAATATTAGATAATAATTAATTTCCATATCAAATAGTATAACTTGCTTAGTATGATGCTTAGTAAAAATTCTAGTAATGATAATTAACACCAGACCCATTATAATCTTAAGTGGCCGTTTATAGATTTGGCAAAAGTTTCTTCATCTTCAGCGGATGCAGATTGCCAAATTAAAATACGATTAGCTTAAACGATAACAGCTTAATCAGTTTTGTAAATAAAACAGTCCAATTGGCGTACCAATTCCTTGGTCCACTTTACATATCTAATCTTATCATTATCTCTGGCTAGTTTTCATTACTTTTGTCCAACTTTGATAGGACGTTTAGTATTTACATCTACGGCTGTTCGTTGTGTGCTTGGTACATTTTATTGTTATACAAACCGGCTTTGGTCAAAGCGGCTGGTATGAGACACCATGTCACACCACTGTTGCTGTACGAACAACCATTTCCGATTAGTCATGTTTGAACTTTCAAGATGGGAGGCTTTTTTGGAGCGCGGTTTAATCGTAAATTGAATGGTGATTGTTGAGAATTGAAGTGATTGTTTGATGTGTATCATCAAAGTTTTAGTGATCGTTTTATACAATTGATTGTTCACTAAGTGATGATGGGTGATATTGAGAAGACTGTGCGGTGCTGTGATACAAAGATTAATTTTGACATGTCTGATACGAAGTTTCATGTGAAAAGAAATTGGATCAGGACAAAGAAGTTAATGTTGAAAGTGTTTGATATCGAAACGTAAGTTAAATTAAAACATTCACCTATATTAGTGCCCGCAACTATCTGCGGGTGCTGATAAAGCCCCTGTTGATCGTAGGAAGAATTTTTAATCAACTATGGCAATGTTCGTAATCACATCAAGATCAAAGCTGAGCCATGAAAGCGTTCGGGGAGCTGAAATCAGTTGCCTCTGCTTCATAATACAGAGTAATAACTTAATAACTTATGTAAAGTAAAGGAACTTTCCAAGATAGTTGAAATGCTTCTTGGAAAAGAAAGCCCGAGAAGAGAACTCTCTTCTCTCTCTCTTTTCTAATAGATATTATCATCGTTTACACTACCAAACAGTTACCCATTGAATAGACATATAATTTAGTCACATGCCCTTCATTTAAAAGTCCAATGCATAGAAGCTAAGCTTCCCTCCGGCGTCCCAGAAATGTATTTCCTTTTTTGTTGTCCTCATAGCGTGAGTCATCTAGAAAATTTAATAATAATATGATTGATTACTACAATATTATATTAACTGCATATAATTCAGTTGTACAGTATTTGGCGTTAAGTAAGGCAACTCATTCATACTTTTTATCGCATACTCGTAAAGGAGACTTATTTGGCTATGCGAATTTTAATGCGGAATAAGATAAGGAATACAGGTTTGCAAAATAGGATTCGAAATATATTTTGGTAGCTATTATTACTCCATTACTCGTCTGTTATTGAATCTTTTTATCGATATAAGCTAGCAAACGAACATGCAGCACCACCCATCCGCTGCTGCCCATGGCAACTACGACAGACTTTGAACATGAGGTAGGATATTATGAATGGGAAAAACCACCGTACCTAAAATAATAATACGGCAATACTCATTTCATTTGCATAAAATGGTCTTCGTTTGGACTATAGCTAGATTTTGTTTTTATTTACCTCAATGACTAAGCAATAACATAATATGAATCCTTAGACCTGTCAGTAAGTTTACTCATCTTGGGATTTTCGATCATCACGCCTGTTTTTCGACGAAGGGGTAGGCAGGGGTTTAAACACTCACTCTTCACCTGTTATGTTTAGGCCCCATGTAATAGTTTGAGCCTATTGCAATACACCGGGCGCAAATCCAGACTCCTGGCTGCTACCGGGCATTTCAAGTTAGAAAAACTAATTGGGGATCGAATCCAGGACCTCTAGCGTAGCAGTCGCGGCAACGACCACTGGACCAACGAGACAGTCGTAATACCTACCTACTTGGTTATGAATTAACAGTACACTGATGATAGTACATAGTAGTTTAATACTAGTTTTTACTGTTTTAGTACTTTTTAGTTTGAAATAAAATTTATCACTTCGTTTATTGCACATTGAACTAACTGACCTAGAAAAGACTAAGTATAAACTTGAGTATTCGATTTATTTAGTAGTATGGGCCAGTAGTTCACGTGTTGTCATAGATGCCATGAATGTCTGGTGCTGTATGCTTGTATTTATTCCATAAAAATCTAACACAGTATCTAAAATATCGTTCACATTGTTTTGAATAATTATTTCTGAATCGCATGAGGCATTTACTTAACTCGGCCAGGAGTTGTGAGAACTCAAGTAGAATCCTCCGTTATTCTAGCTCAGTGTAAACACGCATTTGGTTATTTAGGACCTTATTTCGATTACCGTAAAATCCGTTTTTAAAATAACCTTTCCGCTAGGATTATAGTTGTGTTGACACAACTGAATTGTGAACTAACTGTGATTTTATGGAGCTGAATAACAGTAACATTTGGCTTGTGAATAGAGTTTATTTTACGTCGTCATTCATCTAGGCTTAGGTGCATTGTTTGCACGTTACAGACAGGTCATTGACCCGCATGATGACTATGTGTCAAGGCCGGTTACATTTTGCTATCGATAAGGCTTTGTAGAATGTAAGAATGGGGAATTGTAAACTCGAATGTACCGGTGATAGGTCCGGCCATGTTTACAATTCACCATTGTTATTATATCATGCCATAATTATTTTCTGTAGTATTCTCAGATGTAATAACTTAATTTTGGTGGCCTTGTGAAGTACGAAGTGATGGTGGAATATCATGAGATGACTAAACTAATCCGTTCATAAGCAAATTAGCGCTAATGGAGCTATAGTAAAAGTAAATTATTATTATGTGTTACATCGATGGACCATGGACCAGTTAAAGAAGTATAAGTCGTAAATTGGAAAGTATTGTAACAAGCAGTCGTGGCCGAGCGGTTAAGGCGTCTGACTAGAAATCAGATTCCCTCTGGGAGCGTAGGTTCGAATCCTACCGACTGCGAATTTCTTTTCATTATTTTTATTATATTTTAATTGTATTTAAATTTAATATATTTTTTCATAAAATTTTGTTTAAAATAGTATAATTATCGTTATGAATGGTAAATGTAAAAAAAATTATAGTTTCTTATTGTTTTTTCTTCTTTTCACTGTCAATTGCCTCGTTGTTCTAGTGGTCGCAACTGCAAATCTAAGCTGCTGGGTTCAATCCCCGGGTTGAGATTGGTTGTATTTATAAGTATTGGATATTTATAACGAAATTCCCAATAGCAGCTCCAAGTTCTCTTTGGATTTGTGCCAGGCCGTGTATGACAATAGAATACTGGTAATATTAGTTAATAGAAAATATTTTATTTTTTAACCAAATGTTTGTCAAAATTGTATATACATAATTGCTTAGGTCTTTATGGAATGTTGCAGTATTAATGCATATTTATTATAATGATAAAATTTTAAAATTTAATATTAGGTAACCAATTAAAAAAAAAAATTATGTACCTAAAGGTTTTTTAAATGTCGTTTTAATTGTTACAGTTTAAGAAGGGGAGCCGGTGTCAACGTTCAGGACGATAATGGCTACACGGCACTACATCACGCGTGCGTCCGAGGTCACAAGTGAGTTCTACAGTATTGCATTGATTTGTAGTTGTTGCAGTGGATAGGAATTTTTCCGTTTACTTGTAGAACCGCCATGATGTTACGTAACTTGTGTTACGCACTGCCAATTTTATTAATTTAATATTTGGTAATTTATTTATACATTTATATTCATGATTTTAATTGTTAAATTATTATCAGATGAATTTTGATGAGACTTTGTATTGACTCAGAATTTCCCAATATTAGCGCTTGTTTCGAGCAGGCGGATCATTGTGAAACCTAGACGAGTACCTATGGGGTTACCTTGTCCAAGTACAAATATACCAGCCTTGACGAGTAATTTTATTTCACCCATCCGACCTACCTACTATCGTTTTAATACTTGCAATATGTATGCCATCCAATGTACATAATATGATGCCCCTGGTGGCGCAAGTGTGATTGTGACCACTTACCATGAGGTGGTATGCCGGTTTGACCATAATTGTAATAAAAAACCTTTTACAGTTCTGGTAAAATGGTAAAAATCTCTGTAAATCTGTAAGAAGGTAAAGGTAAGGTAATGGTCATGGAACTAATAAAGTGCGGAAAGTGTAAGGGGACTGTGTGGGTGCACTCCAGGGCCCGTATTTTTGAATCTCACTCTCTTACGATAACCACCAAAGCCTCTACGAATTTCATTCATGTTGTCTATAGCTATTTTTGTAATCCACTCGTGCGACTTACTCGTATAACTCATATCGCCGGGTGATAGAATGTATGTCATTCACATTAAATCTATTGATTTAATTCGCAGTGTTAGGTTTAATTTGGAATGTTTGTATACACCTACAATTTATTCGAAACTAAATTCGCATACGAAAATCTGTGTACCAAATTTGATTTAAATCGATTCAGTAGTTTTGGCGTTTACTAAAATTAAAGCCAATCATAATCTTAATATGATATTATTATAATCAGGTGAATACGTAAAATGTATGTTGAGTTGAATCGTATCGGGAGTCGTGAGTCATCAGTACCTACCTACCTACAATATAATTATTGATAAAGTTATGTTTTGTTTGTCAGCAATCGTAACGTTGTCCGATATAATCTTAGACACGAGATACAGACAATAATAATCAATTTGATCATAAAACTGAAGGTAAGTGAAAATAAAGTCTTGTAATGGGAATTGGGAAACAAACAATATACATTCTATTGCATTCAATCATACATTCAAAACATACAGTGATTAACGTTTTATTGTATGTAACGAATGAAAAGTGATGCTGTGGAGTTTGTTCTTGGTTCTGGAAGTATTTGTGCCTATTTGTGCACTTAAAAGCACACGAAGGCATCGTTCTATCTATTTAGCACAGTAGATCTGCAATATTGTTCAAGTGCAATGTGTTGATTTCGTTCGGCAAACTCGCTCTAAAGAGAGATTGTGTGCATTAGCCTAATAAAGCTTAGCACTCAGGAGAGGCTAGTAACGAATCATTCCCCCTTTGAAATTAATGTTAATTAATTTATTAATTTTTGTCGCAGGGAGATAGTTCAACTCCTATTGTCAGTGGACGCGTCGCCATGCGTGGTGGACAAGAAGGGCGCGACGCCGCTGCACCTGGCGGCGTGGCAGGGCGACTCGGACGTGGTGGCCATGTTGCTCGCGCACACCAACCCGCCTGTCAACATCGACCAGCAGGTGTGTAGGTAGACACCTGTGGACGCATCGCTGTGTGTCGTGCACAAGGGCGTGACGCCGCTTCACCAGGCGGCGTGCAGGGCGACTCGGACGTGGTGGCCATGCTGCTCGCGCACACCAACCCACCATTTTACATTTTTGTGATACCTAGAGATCTACATAGTGCCTAAAGGCATTTTCTTCATTGCACGGACTACTGCTAACATTCGCCGTGTCCATCAAAGGATATCAAACCAAAAACCCGGTGGAATTAACACTAAAATGAATCTTATGTTTACGTATTGATGAACAGACGGTGAAACAGGAGACGGCTCTCCTCATAGCGGCGCAGTTCGGCTACGTGAGTGTCGTCTCGCAGCTGATCGCGCGCGGCGCTGACGTCACCATCCAGAACGTCAACCAGGAGACGGCGCTCGACCTCGCCGCTCAGTATGGCAGGTGTGTGTCTAGTGAGCTTTATACCGTTCCACTTTTTCTCAAAGAAAGAGAGAATGTTACACAACTGTAACATTCTCTCTTTCTCCTTTTCGGTGTACAACTGACAGTGACAGACGGTAAAGTAGGAGATGGTTCTCCTAATAGAGTCGCAGTTAGGCTACGATGCGTGGTCTTGCAGGTAATCGCGCGCTGATGTGAAATTCAGAGCGTCAACCAGGAGACTGTGCTCCACTGAAACTGGTGTAAGAGACAGTGGGACATAGATATTTCCCACTGTCTGCTGTTCGTATGGAAGGAGATGTTATGACAGTACCTAACATACTTTGAAGCTGCTTTCATGTTGGGGTAGCGATTTATAATAGTCCTATTCGACACTGATAATAGTGGTTTTGCGATCTCTTTACGACTCACATTAAATAGCTTTCAGATTGGAAACAAAATTCTGACATACTGATAGCTAAGCAACTAAGCATCCCACTGTTGGGCACTAGGGCATATTCCACCTACAATTGAAAAAAAACCGGGATCGACGGCCTAACTTGCTCTTCGAAACACTGAGTACCTGTAGCGGTCACATCCACGTACTGACCGCGCTCCGCGTTGCTTAACTCGTTCGATCGCGTCGATCATATACGCGAGCCATTCGAATATAGGCGCTTCAACTACTGAGGATACGGGCGCTTAAACTATTCACTGGCATACGTGCTAATATGAAATTCACTACATTGTAAACTTTCTACCTATAACCGAGTACCTACATACTCAGTTAAATGACTTCTCATCTATACAAAGGTTAGTGCACCAAACTCGTTAAGATTATTAATCGAATCCATATCGCCCGAGCTGACGGTAAAGCGACCTCGTTATACGATACATGAGTTTGTCCATAACCGAGGGACATGTTGTGCAAGTTAGGTGGCAGCTTCCTGAACTTACTGGAACTTAACGTAAACTTGAACGCAAAGACCTTATTGATGTCCATGTCTGGACGTGTTATGCAACTGTTTGAATCGTTTATGGTTGTTTTGGTAAATGGGTGTCACTTTCTTAATCTTTTTGTCATTATTCTAAAACTGGGTCTTACCTTGTCTCGCAATGAGAATGGTTTAGATACAGGCTTCACAGCAGGTTAACAACTGCGGATTTGTTTAGACTTCTCACGTAATTACTAATAATGAGGAGAACCCCCAGACAAGGTATCTTATGATTTTTTATTGTGATTGGAGCTACCCATAGACCTTCCACTATTGGGCACCGGTCTTCCCCAGAGACACAGCTGCGGGAGGTCTAGAGCATACTTCATCACGCTGCTCCAATGATTCGTCGAGAGGTTTGTGGCCAACCCAGTGTCGAAAGTTCTCAAGCCACCCGAAGGTCTTTGACAAGGCTATAAAGATTGTTTTTTCATGATCATTATTTATTTATTTAAACTTTATAACAGTCGATTTCCGCAAAGTAAGGCGTGATAAAACTATGTAACTGATTTTTTCTTCCTAGATTGGAAACAGTGCAGCACCTGCTGCGAGTGCGGCCGCTGCTGGTGCAGCAGTACAAGTTCCCCGGCAGCAGGGGGCGCCTGTTCCCCTCCACCCCCCTGCACCGCGCCAGCAAGAACGGTCACAAGTGAGTTCAAAATATTGTTCCCAATATTTGCCCGATACCTTTAAAATTCCCCCAAATTTGTTATTTAAAATTTGAATTGTCATTGTCACAGATAGCAATAATGTTATGATGCCTGTGGCGACCGGCAAGCAGAGTACCGTACCGTTTTTTTTTAAATTTTGTCTTTCGATTTCGATATCTAGTTATTACTTATTTTACAATTGGTTAATAATTCAACGATTCAACAATTACACGAATTAGATTGGTAATTATATAAATGATATTTTATAAAATACATGAACATTAATAAAACGATGATTTGTCTTTCATTAATTTATTTAAATCAATTTTAATCTTTTTCATAATACATAATTTTGATATTTACTGTGTGAAATGAAACGTCCCAACTTCGGTAAACACGGAACACGGCCAAGTTGCAAAGCTAGTTAACACTAACGTCGCTGCAAGGTTTTGGGAGTCATTTATATTGAAAGGCATAAACAAAACAGTACATTTTGTTCAAAGGTTTCAAATCCCCTCATGTAAATATTGTTGTGAGTTAGTTGTAGTGAGTTGTAGAGAACGTTAGTTTTTCAATGACGAAGGTGTCAAATCACATTGGATAAACCTAATTTTTTCGCAGTTTGTAGTTGTTGTCTACCAATACTAAGATAATTAAAGAATTCTAAGATATATCATTAAATATATATTTGGTGATTATCGTGTAAGAAGACAAGTTATCAATTGGTGATGGGTTATCACCAACGGAATGTTAATGGTTTGTTTACATTTATTCCAGATTGATTTCAGACTAAGTGTAGTCTAAAACTGAAGTAATACATACCTAATTACTTGTCGCTGAATATAAATGCATGGTAATGACCAAGTAAAGCCGCCTTTACTTTACGTGTACGGGCGACAATCGCCCCGTGTTCATATTCATCCGTTCGTTATACCGCTCCAGTTGATACCGTTGCGAATCACTCTCTACTTTATGCCGTGTTATGATATCTCAGGAAATAAATAAATATAGTAATATTTATATTATCATCATCATCATCATAACCCTTTCTTCGTCCCACTGTAACGGGTCTCCTCTCTGAATGGGAGGGATTAGGCCTTAGTCCACATAGCGGTGACAGCCAAGTGGCTATGGAACTCGCCTCTCACTCGAGCGGTCCGGGTTCAAACCCCAACGGCACGCACCAATAACTTTTCTACGTTATGTGCGATTTCAGAAATTAAATGTCACTTTGCCTGAGAGTTCTTGATACTGTTCTCTAAGGCATGTGAAGTCTAATATGGGTATAATGGTATCGGTGGGTATGGATGATTAATAACATAGATATGAATAAATAAATCATTGAAATAGTTTTGTGTGGATTGATATTTCATAATTCAAACTTTCAAATTGGAACAAAACATCTGAAATCAATCTGAAATGTTGGTTGAAATAAAAAAAAACATCTACAAACTTTCATCCAGGGGAAACTCTTTACTATTCGGGATGAATAGTAAAAATGATCCGTCTCAGGGATTCAAGGTTAGTTTAGTTAAAATCGGTTCGGTAGTTTTTGATTCCATCACGCACATAGGGACAGGACAGACACATGAATTCGAAAAAAATCTTTTCTGTTTATATTTATATTTCGATTAGTAATCGATACAGAATCCGACTTGATAATTTATTCAATGTTCAGACGTGGACTTGCTAGAGTTTTATTATAGACTAGTGTACGGTACGCCCGCAGCTTCGCTCGCGTGGAATTAGACATTCACTAACTTCAAAATCGGCAAAGTTTCATACTAACTTTGCACCCCCGTTTTACCCCCTTAGGGGGTGAATTTTCAAAAATACTTTCTTAGTGCTCCCCAACGTTATAAAAGGAACCCCTGTGCAAAATTTCAAGTTTCTAACCCTTATAGTTTAGGCCCTGCGTTGATATGTCAGTCAGTCAGTCAGTCAGTCAGCTTCTCGATACAGATTGATAATTAATTTCAAGATTTATTCAATGTACGGACGTGGATTTGCTAGTGCTATTAAAGATATGTAGGTATAGATTATTTTCACATGGCCAATGTACAATCGACATAATAATAAATCACAGTGAATATAACTACAAAAAATCACTACGAAACATCGTGTACCAATGTTATACGAATATAAAATGGAGTTGAATTCTTCAATCAAAAAGTTTTACTATTTCGTTATAATTTTAACGTTCTATTTTTGTATTTAAAATATTCGCGTTCGGAGTTCGAAAAAAAAAATAGCAACATGCATTGTCATGGATTCGTTAGTACCATTTGTTCATGAATATGCATTCGCCGTATCGAATGTGTGATGCGCGTTATATGCAGATACTATACGCTTGCGACGGAAATATCTGCAAGTTGCCTTTATAATGACTTACTTATGAGTAAAATGAAACGTTTAGGAATTAAATGTTGATTATAAATCATGAAAACCTCAGAGACAACCAAGAGTTTCCATAGTTTGCAGAGTTAGGAAGATATTTTTTATTACAAGATGGCAAATGATCGTGTTCCACTGTCGTCCATTACACCTGTGATTTGACAGGTCTGATAAATCATTCGAAAATAAATTTACTGGGATAGTCTACATCAAAAATAAATGTGTTTAATATCTCTATTAATTGAAATTTAAACCCAACAGAGAGGTGGTCGCGGTCCTTTTAGCAACTGGCTTCGATCCCAACATCCGTACCCTGGAGGGCACGCCTCTGCACGAGGCTGCGCGCTTCGGCAAGGCGTCCGTTGTGCGCGTGCTTCTGGCGAAGGGGGCGGATCTCAACGCGCCGGACGGCAAGGAGAGGACCGTGCATATGATCCTCTCCGATTACCCCAAGGAGGCTACCAGGAACGTGAGGAGGGTTATTAAAGGTACGTTGGATTGTGTGGTGGTTGGGGGCTCCACAAAAATATATGTGCCCTGGAGGTCACACGATCAGTGCCCTGGAGGGCACACGTTCTCTGGAAGGCACGCTGCCGTTCCATGTGCCGCACAACATCCTTACACTAAATCGGAATTTGTAGAGCAGAAAAATGACGCCTGCCTAAACCTGAGTCTAGCGTGGACATCAAAGAGCTGATGGATAGATAAATCATAGGTACCTATCATTTTAATTTTGCTCACTTACTTTTGCTTACTTTAAAAATACTATGCCACGGTACTGAACATAAAGAGTTCCACAGAGTACGAAAGCAAGAGGAACAACTATGAGAGTGAGGAAGACCTGCCTCCGTTCCCGGTGCAAGACAGTCCCACCGGTTACCCGGGATACCCTGCCGAGCTGTACCGACCCGTGTGAGTTGAACATCCTGGATAAAAGGGGGCAGTTTATTGCAATTGTAATGAAGGAAAAGTTATTATAAAACAATGTTCAACTTAGTACCTAACTAATTGCAACAAGCAAGCAACATGCTGTTGCTTAGCAACCACGTTTGTTTACTATGCGTTTGACGTTTAAGCTGATTATTCTAGCTAGAGCGTTACTGAGTTAAATTACGTTTTATAATAAGGATGGTAGTGTTTGAGTTAAGATTATATATCCCAATTAATTTCAGTAATACCTACACGGTACTCATACAGTTTATAGAAATATGCTGTCATATTTTTACTTATCGAAGTTATTTTGGATATTTCTTAAATTAGGAAATGAACATATCATTGATAAACATGGTGTTTATTACAGTTGCAATAAATTGTTCTCAAATATTTTTAATAAAGGTTACTTAAAAAGACTCAGATAACTCAAGGAGGTCTCGGCATAAACATGGAAATACATGGAATGGAATTGCTGTATTATCTTACTTATGGCTACGACACTTAACTTAGAAGATCATTATGCTTTTCCATGTTCAATTTTAGAAATACTATTCATAAAATAATCTCGTTTTAGTATAGGAAGAAATGTGATTGTTGATGATTTAAGCTAACACCTAAGCTTGGTTTTTCATCGAGGAAATGGTTCTTTAATTATCTGTTTTATTTCTTTTATGCTTTTTAACTAGACACCATTGCATGCGCTAGAACTTTATTTTATAAATTTCGTGTTAAACGCCCGCCGGGGGCTTTTGAGATATAAAGCGTGCTCGCATCTCGGATAACTAGACGACTCGCGGTTGCTCTAAACGTCCGTGCCACCGAGGGGACCGCAAAGGAATCTCCTCCCTTTAATTACTCGAAGATGCTTACCGCAACAGCCTCTAAACATTCGGTTTTAATTGGAGAGCGACATCTCAATTATGACACACGGCGTGCCATCGCCTTTGAACTTCTTGATTGCTATCTTGCGTACCTGTGCTCTTTCCGTGGATCCGAATCGTGGTTGACGGTAATGAGCACCTGTGGCTTTAGATCGCTTTATCGCGTTTCTTTAATTCATGTTAAACAGTGTGGGTCCCAAACACTTTCCTGTGGTATGACAAAGTTATAAGAGCGTACCGGGAATCAAAAGAAAGGGAAATATTTTTAAGGCTTTTAGAATATATTGTTTCAGTAAATTGCAAGAGACTTTACCGTTAATTAATCGTTTGACTACTGAAATCTCGGACGTAATAAAATGTCAAATGTGTTCACAGGCTAACTAAAATATTAAAAAAACACTCATAATTTTTTTCTGATTTGTTTCTTCCACTTTAATAAATCATTCTACATAACTATTTCTCTAGTGATTCAGCCATAAACATATTTTTTTTCTGGGTAACCTTTGTACTCAATCAAATATTGTATAAACAAACCCTGTAGAAAATAGTATTCAAACAGAACAATACACGTTGTTTTTGCCCAAAGATAAAAATACACGTCTCTCTTTAACGGGGAAGATGCAAAACAAAAACTGTCAATGCGAGAGCCTCATTAAAATCTTCCGTGCCTTTGATTTTGTCTAGAAACGGTCAGGTATTCAAGTCTGTATGATACGGGTAAAAGACTGGCGTATCCGACTGGGTCCTTTGATGCCGGGGTAAGGACTGGTTGCGATGAAATAAACAATTTTGAGGGAATCCAAATTGCTCTGGCAAACTTTTAAATTTCTGGTAATTGTTTTCTAGCATATTTTATAATGTATTTAAAAATGATTAATAACAGTGTATTATGCTCGTGAATAAATATTTAACAAATTTCAATGAAATTCAATTTGCAGGTCTATAAATGCCAATGCTTATGCCACAATGTTGCCTAGCGCTAATGTAAATAACGCATACAATAGTAAAGGTCCGAAAAATAGTATAATTTCTAATGCAAGTTCTGACTCTTTTGTTAATAATACCATTGAATCTGCATCAATGCGTCGTGCCAATTTGTTATTGGATTTAAAAAGAGATGAAAATTCACCTTACGCTAACACAATCCGAGACTCAGCTTCTGCACTTGATTCCACTAGCGGCGTTTATTACGAACCACCAATAACTTCCGATTTTCTAGAATCATTAAATGTAAGTATTGGACGTGTATTCAATGGAAATAATTATACCTACCAGGAAAGTAGTCATTCCAGCATTAATGAGTCTCCAGTTATGGAGCATGTAGCAAATATTTCCGATTCCAGGCCAAGTATGACCATGAGGCCAAAGGTTTTACCAAAACCTTTAGTGCAAGAAAGTATTGCCGAAAACTATATTAATGAAATCAATGAGGATAATGAACGTGTAACAGAATCAGACTATTCTAAGCCTGTAGTGTTTGACATTAATAAATCTAATACTAATATTTACTATACCGTGCCAAAAACACCAGTTAACGTGGAAAACGTCTACTATTCTATAAGTGATAATAGTCCGAGTCCGACCGACAAATCATTGTATTGTTCTATGAAAGGTACTGATTGCAATAAAATTGTAAATGACAGAAGTTTTATTACTAAACTTGATTACGAATATGTAGGTAAAGAAAAAAATCGATTGATTACTCGTATATCGAACGTTGAGTTGTCTGGACACCAACGCCTAAGAACTTCTCATTTTAGAGGAGAACCGGGCTGTGTTAATAATATGACAGATTATGAGTACATGTACCATTTAGATCCTAAATGTTTAACTAATAATACATTTCCATTCATTAAAAAAAGACTTAAGGCGGAAAAGTTACCATGCTTTTGTCATGAAAATCCAGATAATAATGTGGATAAACTCAATCTGTCGTTAAGTGAAGTATACTACAGTTGTGAAAATGTGATTGATGAATCTATATACCAGTATAATCCTTTAAACGATAACAGAGAGATAAATGAACACACTGTAAGTGACAATTTTGATCAGGAAAATATTACTTTCGCTGACTTTGATGGGGAATCCAGTAAATCCAAAGATGAAAATCTATCTAGACTAAAAAGTATCTGGAGAAAAAAGAAAGACCAGTTATCAAAACTGTTAGCAGACTGGGATTAAGATTTGTTGCTTATGGTGGCAGTAAATGTTAAGATTTTTTACTAATATATTTATTTTTATTTATTATGATTTTTAATTCTTATTTGCAGTTATTTATTTTTGTTGCTTTATGTGTTTTACAGGAAAGCTCCAGAGACCCAGAAAAATACTAACAAAAATGAAAGCTTTTTATCTCCATCCTCATCTGTACTAACAAAAAATCCTTCTCAAAGCTTTGTTAAAAAGCTTGCCTCTAAGTGCTTGGGCCTGAAAGCAAAATTTAATTCTGCTCCTAATATATCTAACACTTCCGGGTTGGAGTCGAATGTCGATGTTAAGTCAAAATTAGCCGAACAGAAAAACAATGCAAATACTTTACTTATTGGCAATAGCAAATTTTTCAAAATGTTGTCGAAGAAAGAGGAATCAGGCGAAATTGTTTGTAATGACGAATTTGATACAATATCATTGGATAGATTAGGCACTTTAAACAGAGATTCAACAGTAAACAGAAGTAACAGAAGCTGTCCGGGATTTAAAACTTCTTTACCTAACATTTCTGAGAATAATGAACTCAGTGATTCTCGTGAATCTGTTGCCGAATCTGTCGAAATAACTGAAATAGACTGTGATACAAAACAATGTGATTTATTAAAACCTATAGAAGCTGTTAATCGGGACCCCAAATTAAGTATTTTTGAACCACGAAAAAATAACAATAGAACGTCGGTTACATCGAATACTTCCCTTGATTTAGTTAACGAATGTTACGAATCGTATGAATTCTCGAAAAATTATGTAACAGAAGCAGGAGATCCACCGAATTATTCTCACAGCATTCCTAGACCTCCGCCAAGGTCTCATATTTCAACACATCATATCGATACCGGTTCAATATACGAAAATGTCGTTATAGAGTATAATAATAAATTGCCAGCTCCAATTCAAAGAACGAATTTACCTGTCAGATTACAAAGCGATGTAGAAGACAAAGTAGTAACTTATGAAAATATTTCTATTAAGCGGGAAAGAAAGTGTCCAACACCCCCAAAGAGAAGCATTCTACCGTCGCAAATTAAATCGTTCGAATCTTCCCCTAGTGTGAGTAGATCGTCCACATTGTCTTCTGATTCAATGGTGGATGAATCAAATTTAGAAGACATTTTACTGTCAGAAAAATCCAGGTCGTTTCGTCATGGCAAAAAACCTGCCTTGTCTGCAAAATCCAGTAAATCTAGCGTTCATCGTACTGAATCCATTGATTCTGATATAACAGAAGCAAGTGCCATAGAGAATGTAGACTGCAGCCATGACGTTGACTCCCAAATGTACTTATCTATGACAGGAACCTTGCCTACAAAAAAACCTGAAAGTCCTGTCAAAAAAGTCCTTTTCAGACATAAAACATTTACTAATATTGAAGTAGATAAAAAGTATAACATTAGAGATTTACCTAAATGGAACAACTCTGTTTCAAAGGATACGTTGGCAAATTACCATATCAGAGGAACAGGTCATTGTATCTATAAAGCGCCAACAGTAGAAGAATTTATCTATGTTTTTAACCGGGAAACTTTATATAGAGACGTGCCACCATTTTCAAAAGTACCAAACGATAAAAGGGACAGCTACTTTGAGACAGCTATATGCTTCTGCAAACCTATGCCCCCAAAACACCATAAAAGTGCGGAAGATTTACTCAACATTCTTCCTAAAGAATCAGAGGAAAAGGTTACCATAGATGTGGACGCATTAAAAGATGAATTTGAAATAGTGTCGTCATCTTTTCGTTGTTTTTGCGACTCGGGCAATTGCGCACTGCACGTGAATAAACGACAATCTTCTAATAATTTGGTTGTGAAATTTTCCGTCGTTAAGAGAAGTATTTCTACTCCTGACATAACGCTTGATATCACCCCTTCTTCGACAACTTTCAAGCCGGGATTAATTAAAATTAAGTCAGTTCCGAACAATTTAGAAGAGCCTTATGCGGTTGTGAATATAATCAATCCGAATACTGAAACAAAAGTCAATGATAATAATGCTACGGACACATACGTATCAATGTCTCCACATTCTACAATGTCGTCAACCGAACGGCCTTATTCAATCAAAGATATATCAGACGTGATCTCCTTGAATAGTTCATCATCGGCAAACGCTAACCTTTCTTGTGCTTCTGATTCGCATACGGCGCTACGAAAGTCCAGCTCCTCGGAACACTCTGGCCATTGGTCACTAAAATCGTGTAACTCGAACGTCACTATTCAATCTGACGCCTCATTTATAACGTGTATAGAGGAGTCATCTGAAGAGGATTCGGATGACACCTTGCACTCGGACGAGGAGTCTTCTGACGCGGAGACAATTAAGTCTGACGTGAGCAGGTCGAAACGGCCGTGGGTTCAAAGCGACTCCTTTAGATTCGGAAACAGAAACTCTAAAGAAGTAGTGACGATAGACGAGGGGGTCGAGGACAGCGAACCATCGAAGTTCGAGAGCGGGATCAGTGTAGGATCGGAGGCATCCTTGTCCGAGGAAGATAGTGGTGTTCCGGGGACGGACGGGTCGCTTGGTGCTTCGCTTGAGCGGGGTTCGGGGGTGGTCGGGGGTGTTCGCAGCGGGTCGGGGCGCCGGCGCTGGGACGAGGAGGGCGCCAGCGAGGGCGACGCGCTGAGCGTTTCGAGTGCGGCGTCCAGTGGCGCCCCTCTACACATGGCGCACCATCTCGAATACAGTAAAGTATCGGTGAGTTGATTCTCTGTTTCCTTTTAAGATCCCATTGAAACATCATCGCTACTACCTATTGCAATCAGTGCAATCACTAACGGCAGTATACTGAAAAGTATTCGGCTAAGGGTTTTCGCACACGACCGACTTTTGTTCCAACTTTCGAGTAACAGAATGTTACTGACGATCTTTTCCTGTGTACCATGATAAGCAAATGCCTCCAAAACCATAAATTAAGTCCAAAAGTCGGTCATGAAATCGGTGAAAAAGTAGGTCGTCTGAGGAGACACTCAGAGCACAACCATTTCATTGTCACCTCTCGGTACGGGAAGTGCGGATTGGCAGACTTTACATGCCTTTTATGATGCAGGTTTCCCACGATGTTACCTTCATCGTTACAGAAGGTGTTATTTGATTTCTTAAATCGCTCATAACTTGGAAAAGTCATTGATGCGTGCCGCTTGGATTTGAACCCGGAGCCGTCGAGTGAGAGGCTAGTATAGACGATAGACACTGGCCTGTCACCGCTGCGGAGATTTCATCATTGGTACATTGCTAAGCAAACGATTGTCCTAATGTAAAGAGTGGGTAAGTCTCTAAATGAAAAAAGTAATGGTTGGAGTTACGGGCGATTAATGGAGTTCCCCCTCCGCGCCCCTCAGTAATAATGAAATCATATAAATCGTAACGAAATTTGACTATAAACTAAACTTATCTAAACTAACTAAACAAAACTCTCTAATATGTCCCTCTCTATAACTTAAATTACAGATTTTATTTCAACTTTACTTTATTTAGCATACAACATTAGTACGGGAAGTTTTATGGTAATTAGTTTTCAAATATGAGAGATAAAAACTGTTGGAATGAATTTTTAAGATCTATTTTGCGATTTAGTTCTAGCGAGTAAAAATAATACAAACGTGCATTTGAAATAATTGCATTCTCGGAAACATGATGAACTTACTGTTTTTTTTTTTTCAACACTAACGTCTACCTGTTATGTGAAAAAACTTATTACACAACACTTATTATGTACAAAAAAATAACATGTTTTACCCTAATTAGCCAGATTTGTTAACCGGGCCTTAATATAAATACACTAGTGGACGCCCGCCCGCATTCGCTCGCGTGGAATTCGACATAAAAATAGTTTCGTTTACACCTAGTGATATTATATAGCCTATGTCACTCAGTGAAGATGCAACTTTCTAATGGTGAAAGAATTTTTAAAATCGGTTCAGTAGTTTTTGTGTGAAAACATTACTAACAAATATTTCCTCTTTATAATATTAGTAAAGAGATATAGATACGAGTATGTCATACTTTTGTTAAGTATGTTGTTTAGCCGCAATTCTTCGCCAAATATATGACAACCATTTGGTCGCTATATTAAAACAAATATGATTTTTGATAAAGTAATAACATAAATCATGTCACGTTCGCATAGCCCCGAAAGAATGTAACATATTTGCCTCGTACAACTAAAGGCGTAATTGGGTTAATCTAATGTAATTTATTGCAAAGTAAATCTAAAGACACGCCTGCGAGTCGGCCTGTTGCTTGCGGCGTCACGCGACGGCAAGCGTCGAGTCGAGTTATTATGAGTGAATTAGTCAAAGTTGTCACGGAATATAACGTGACTGATGGGCTTGGTAAATTGCTTATTTAATGGGAAATTCGCGTATTGGATAAAACGATGTCTTCTTGCTGGAAACTTGCTTTTATTTTACTTAACTACAAATATAAATACATTTATATGGGTTTATACTGCGCGTGAACGCGCTAGTTTTAACCCTATTCAGTTTATGAAATCTTGCAATAAGACAGGACTGGTCCAAAAATTGATATTGTTACTTGACGGTTCCTAAAACCTCTTCTTATTCTTGAGAATTTAACACAGTTTTACGATAGAAATTGACTCTTTACTTTGGAGCGTACTAATTAATGCCTCTCTCGCTGGTCGCAAGCGCGACTGCTCAGCTAGAGGTCCTGGGTTCGTTCCCCGGGTCGGGCAACAACTATTGGGTTTTTCTAACTTGAAATACCCGGTAGCAGCTCGGAGTCTGGATTTGTGCCCGGTGTATGGCAATAGGCTCACCAGTCTCACCACTTGCCTACCCTTTCGTGGAAATACAGGCGTGATGTTATGGAAATTTCATCAGACGTTTTAAAAAATCTGATAGTGACTCAGATCCAAAGCAATTTAACTATTCAAAATGAATATTTATCTGCTTCTATCGGACAAGTTCTGAAAAAGACTCGAAAACGGACTGGGGAGCTAGTTCTATTCGTAAAATAATTAGTCGCTCAAATCGTTAGTACCTATGAGGACTACTAGGAGCAGGGACTATTAGTCCTCTCTGTTGGCGATAGTAATGGTCCAGTTGTTGCAAATCGTTCACAGATGCATATTGAAATCATTTGTCTTCACATACATGACATTGAATTGAAACGCTGTAAACGGTTTCAATTTGTGTTGATATGAAATGATTAATTAAGCGTCTTGAGAAAAATTAATTAACCCTGTGTGTAAACTGAACATATGGCTGGTCCCACTTGGGATGGGCATGCTGGGATCAAGTACCTTTTCTACCATGTGACAACCAAACCACTGACCTAACCATTATCCAACCGGACTAAATGTAACTAACAGACTCATGACTACATAACATAATTACTTCAGCGTTTCTGGCCTGGGTTGTAGCATGAAATTTAAATTCTAACCTCGATATTTCTATTTTGCAATTGGAATTTAACGCTTTGATAAATGACGATCGATTTGTTATCCTCGCGGATTGTAAAATTGTCCTGCAACCATAGAAATTAATCATGATAGGACGCTGAACCCCGTAGATAGGGCGTATACCCCGTGCCGCTATCTTGCAATTTACTGCAAGATATATCTCGCCAGTTCGGTCAGTGCGCGTCGACATTTGTTACGGTACGTTACGTTAACGATACCGTCCCAGTCCATATTTGAGTCGTGTTCAAAGTCGATTACAGTTACAGTTGTCATAGGCGGCAGCGGATGGCTGCATGCTCTTTTGCTATCTTACATCCATAAAAAACCTACGCTGGTTCGATTCCCGACCGTGGCTGATATTTTTTACAGATAATGTGTATGCTCTGTGCTTTTTGGCATCTTATGTCTTTGCCATGCCAGCCTCTACATCGAAATTCGAAACCAAGAACATGAACCCGCCACAGCACCTAGCATCTATAATTTGCTATCTTATATCCATAAAATATTGTGAACGCACCTGTAACGCCCCACGTGTCCATAGGCGACGGTGACCACCCACCATCAGGTGGCCCGTATTCCTGTTTGTCCGTCAGTATTATAAAAAAAATAAAAAAATGTTAAGTCTCTTCCAAACTCTATTCCAGTCCACCCACACCATAACTGACCTTGAACAATGTCCAAGAGTGTCCGTGTTATTCACAGATGTGTGGACGTCTGTATGTTATGTCGCACTCGACGTATGAGTTTGAGCCGGGCCGTTTTTAAGCGCCTCGGCGAACGCAACGTCAAGAAATTAGGAGGCCAGTCCAGTCGTTCCGCCGCGTACGATCGAGGCATGCGTTCGTTCGATCGCCTCTATTGTTAACCTTATCGATAAACCGAAGGGTTAACTCGGGTTATAGTCTTCTCGTCTAGTATAATAATTGCTTAATTACATATATCGTCGGTTTGTGATTACAAAATTGTGGTTCATTGAAAATTATGCGCGTTAAAGGACATTGACCAGCGCCCATACAAAGTTCGCCTACGAACCAACAGTCATAAAACATCCTATAACGGATCCAAAATAGATCCTATATACTATTGAAAGTAGATTTAAACAACGGACACTTCTGAGAATTTATTTATTACCAAAAATATTTTTGATTTTGAGGTTATATATTGAATGACATCGCTGTTCGATCAGTCGGTAGTGAATAGTTAGGCCGGGTTCCCACTACGCCGGACTGGCAGATTTGCCGGAAGCCGGACACCGGACAGAGATGTTCATGTGACACGGATCCCACAAGAAAATCGAACAATCAAGTTCAGTTGAATTTAGACCTGTGCGCACAATGGATGACGCGAGGTGAGTACGGGCGGGGCGAGCGGGGGACAGATACCGGCGCAAGCTCGTTCACTTTACTCCGGTCCGGTGGTTTTACCGGCATTTCACAGTGACAAAACGCTCGCCGCCGAGCTTGGTATTTTTGCCGGATCCGGCATACTGTGAACAGCTTCATATGAATTGTACAGCCACTAGCCCTTCCGGCAGTTTTACTGGTCCGGCATAGTGGGAATCGGGCCTTAGAGAATATTGTGTGAATGTGAATGATGACATTGACACTGAGCGATTCCGTCTGTCAATCAATACTTTGATACAAAATGGCCGATGCTAACCTAGCTGTCTCTGCTTTTAGAGCTGCGCACAGCGCGGCAGCGCTTTTATTTGCTTCGGCAAGTTTTTATTACCTACGGCTCAAGCGCTGCAGCGATGACTTTGAATATTTTACGGAGAACGGGAAATCGGCGTGAAGCGAAATAAGTGTCCATTTATTTATTTTTTAATAATCTGAAGTGTCCGTTAAATTCTAGCTTAAGGAATAACGAGCATTAAATAAGCTAAGAATTACTGTATAAATTAGACGTCTGCAAATTCTTAGGCGAAAAACGACAATGTCCTTTACTCTGGCTTCACCAATTTTATACGAGATAATTCAGTGGGAGTCAGTTTTCAAAATAGTGTCCTGCATATGAAATGTTGTGTCGTATGTGTGTGCACGTGATTGTGGCATGTGTATGTGAATACGGATGCGGCTAACGCAATGTAAGTTTTCGAGTATTTATAGATTTATTACATTTCTCGGACATAGTAGTGGATGTACTAAACTTCAGTAAAATGTGGTTACAATCGTCGATATTAATTCATACATTTTAATGGCATGTTCTGCAAAGTAAATCAACCACGAAGCTAAGAATATGCTACATTAAAATACGCTATGTATTATGCTATTATGTACGCTCCTACTCATAAAATTTGTAAACCTTAGAAACATACCTAAGTTTCTGTTTTCTGGTGCCGTGATCGAATCGAAACAAAGTATTTCTGAAACGACTGATGATCCGGTGTCCAACAAAACGCACTATCTTTCCACAGTTTTTTTTTCATTAAATACTATGCAAACCATGAAAATATGTCATGTTTTCATCGAAAAACTATATTAAGTTCAGATGAAGAGGAAAAAAGCGTAAAAAGTAAATTATCGTGTCAAGGGCACCGTGATCTAAATCCGTGTTGTAATCCGGGAGATGTAACATCCAATAACATATCAGATTATTTATATTCAGATTATTGGAGGAGACCGCTTGGACGATCAAACGTTTTATGAAAATTTATAGATGCAGGAAGTAGTTTTACTATCTTAATATACGAATATTATGAAATGAGATAAGAGGATGAAAGGGACAAATTCACCTGATGGTAATAAAATTGTCATAATATTTCAATATTTCGGGAATACTAAGCGATTGCATGCTAAGATCCACTTATGAATCGAATGACTTCTTCTTAGAACTGGCGAAAGGTTTTCTTCTCCTTTTAGAAATGTCATGTTATGATGCCTTATTTTCCTTTGGTTGAGTAGAACTTGATCACAGGAAGAGTAAGTTTAGTTAAGTCTGCTTTTTGCTATTGTATTGTATGGTATGGCGAATGATATTTGTGCCATTTGACATCAATTTAAAAATAAATCATGGAGCCTATATAACTTTAACTCGTTTTGCCGTAGCAAAGACGTCATCAGGCATTTTAATGTTTTTTTCCGAAATGAAGTGATATAAAAATCTGAGATAAATATTTTCAACCTAAATGTGTAATTAAATAAAAGCTTTTAATAAAGAAACGGTATTTTTGGTTTTACGAGTTACACATATTGAAATGTTGTCAATTGGGGGCTATAAAGAGAAAACCTTTAGTAAAAAGGACCAGGAAATAATGAACACCCAATGATCACAGTTGAGCGATTTGAAGTTAGATAGTAAACATGATTTCGAAAAAGAAGCAAAAAGGGGATATAATGAAGAACGAAGGAGATACACTGTTAAAGGGCTTAACAAACTATTTCCGAATATTTACGAGCGTTGTTTACAGATCGTTAGTCTTAGGTAGTAGATAGTAGTGCTTATTTTATACTATATGTATGCTTATCAATAATTAGGTATCTGGGAAATAAAGACTATAAGCCCTAAGCTATTAATATTAGTCTCAGATAATGTCGAACTGTTCAGAGTTCGGAGCCACGGAAATAGGACTTCATGAAGTGCTTGGCGACACGCCAACGCGGATATCTGCCCCGGAACGTGTTTACGCGAAAACAATACCGGATAGCTATACGTGAATTATGTATTTTGGGTTGTTTCGTGGTGTAGGAACCTATTAGAACTATAAAGGATCAATATATGCAATGCTGAAATGTCTTACGAGGTGGCAAATCTGTTTCACGTCTTGCAGCTTCAACTTGATGATAAGACATTACAGAGCCCATTATATGACCATTACTAACAAAATCGAAGCTATGTGCGTTTCGACTCTAGCGTTAAATGTAAACTACATCAAGTTCTCGGCGGCAACTTGTAGTAGGCCTACTATGGGTTAGTAGTGACACATGATATCGACAAATTTATTTTCTTCTTTGCCAGCCTGCTATTTTCTGATATTCATTTAATTTTTAAGTATTTTACTATGTATTTAATTCATTCATTAAAATTTAAAGTCGTGAAATCTAAACTACTCTACATAATTAATCTGTTTATGTGGAGTAATTTTAGTCCCATTTTTACGAGAGTAGGTACCTATTCCAGTACGAGAGTACCTATTTCAGTTATATCCGCATAAAAAGTAGGTAAGGAAAAGCTTACAAGTAAGCTAGTAATTAAGTAGCCAAAACCTTGGCATAAACCCAAATCATTCATCCCAATTCTATTTCCTTAGATTTAAATAACGAAACGTTCTTAATTTACCTACTGGAAACGTCAATTGCTTTCCGTCGCTTAACCCCCCAACTCAGTTTTCATTCAACGTTCCAGTTGCCATAGATATGGTTTATTGCATCATATCGACATGTGGCTGAAACAGATGGGTGATTTTGGCCGTCTACTTAGCGCTGTTTACGTTTTCGACTACAGAGGCGGCGTTTCATTATTTGGGTCAGTGGATTTGGGATATTTAATGGCGTACCGGTATTCCACGTGTTTCAAATTCCAGCAATTCTCTGCAAGTTTTATTGTTGAAATATTTGTTTCATATATTAAGTCAGATGAAAACTACATATTACAATTAATTTCATATTATTGAACTGAAACATGTTGGTCAATTTGTTTTATATTATTTTATGATCGTTTTAAGTTTATTTTTAAGTAATTCCTATGATCTGGTAATGCTATGCTAAATTCTATCCTATATAGCACGACCACGACCGCTCTGACAAGAGCGATACGACAAAGAAGAATAGCATACCTATTACCTATCGCCCTTTAATATTTATTTGTTCATATTTGTATTTGCAAAAATACCTTTAGGGAATTGGTGAAACATTACTGAAACTGTATTTTGGTTTAGTTTATTCCAAAAACAGTATTCCAAATATTCCAAATCCTTAAAGATCATGGAAAAAATATTTGATTAAATCTGCATACGGGCACTTGTATCATTAATATCACATTGAAGATACAATGAAGATAAATCAGCTTGAATTATTCCCTCTTTGTATTCAATAATCCCCATCGGTCACGGTTAATAAACCTCCACCATTCCCCATTTACACAAATCAATGGCGTTTGGAGCGTGTTGGCGCCATATAAATGCGTCTGTCAGTTGCGTGACGGTTGCGCAGACGCATCCAATTTACAAGCGAGCCCTTTGATGTACTTTGTTCACAAAAATGTACGTGTTCGGGGAAAATAGCGCCTTTGAAACTGCCCTGTCTTGTGTTAATTGTGATTTTATGGCTAATTAATACATCGCTTACCAACGTTCACGTGTTTTTATTATTTTTCTTAGTTTTTGTCTGGTTAGTTTTAATTGTCGCAACTGCTTGTTTATCTTCTCTTGACGTTGCTGTCTATTAAAATAAAAAGATGGAACTTATTGTGAACGTAATTGAGGATGGATGATGGATGGATGCTGATGATATATACTTATTAAATCGCGCATGAAATGTCTTTTAAGGACGTCTTAAAAGGATTTTATGACATTGGATATGTGATAAATCTGTAGCTCATAATGTTATCCAGAGATCAACAAACACTGATTTTAAAATATGTATTTTTATTACGTTTGAATAAGGGATGAACATTTTGCATAAAATCTAATAGCTATGTATAATTATGAAAAGCATTATAATCACTTTATTTTCAAGATGATCGACAAAAAACAAACATGACCAAGGCAGAACTTTTAGATCATAAGTTTGTGCTGGATATGCGGTAGGTAGGTTTCTGCTTAGTATTCACATAGTATTCTGGGGTATTGGTATTGGGGTCATTCAGTGATTAAGGTGCATGCTGTACCGTTCGTTCGTGACATTGTCGACATTGTCCAGTGTGACTTCCCGTGTACGTATGGGCGCTTAGATATATCCATGCGATATGCTATGCGTTATGCGGTTGACATAGTCACACCCGTTGGATGATTTCATAGTCTCGTCCGCTTACAAATGTAGAGGAAAAATTAAGAATAAACTTTATATGCCACCGCAACGCTTATACTTGTTTAAAAATAATATTCACTGTATTTTAATCAGAATTTTTAACAAATTACCAGATAATATTAAAGATATGACCTCCTCTTTTCAAAAATAAATTAAAACAATTCCTTAATGACAAATTTTATTAGTGTTGACGATTTCCTAAATAAAGATTTAAATAAGATTCATCTCATATTATTTCAACATTAACTTGTTACATTTGTACACAATTGTTAAGTAACATTAAAAAATGTAAACTATATTCTTGGTAATAAATTATTATTATTACCTACGCCTCAAGCGTCAACGGACGTGATGCGTTCCTTATTCCGTTTTATCCTCTTCTCAAAGCAATCATGCGCCTGTTGGATGTTTTTCTAAAATACTGCCAAGTAGCAATTTTATAAACATGAAATTCAACCAAATTGATGTGGAATAATAAGTTAAATTTAACATGCGTTTAACAATTCTGCTTACAAATTTTAATAGAGTTCAGTAGGTTTATAATTTAAATCTTCAATTAGAAATTTCTTGCTGACAATGCCGAATGAATCACGTTAAGTTCTGGTAATACTGGACCCATTGTTTTATAATCAACATTAAATGTTGCTACTTATAATAGACTAGCAGTTAATAAAATCCAAGAAAGCTTAGTACTTCCACTGACCCATATGGGACGAACACCGGACGATATTAAACAACAAAGGCGATGGCTGTATAATAGGAATTTGTGCGTGCGTATGATCGTCTAACGAGCTTTTATGTAGAAAATTGTCCATTTAGTGACCGGCTGCTACCAATTTGTGGCCCATCCGCGGCACAATATTGAGTTACTTGGACCACTTGGGACTCAGTGTGGCTCAAGTTATAAGATTAAGACTGTAAAATATCCTTTTCTGGTTCCGCGTCTCTATTACATTCGCATCGCTGTCGCATATTCTAATTTCTATTATTTCAAATGATATAAGTATATCTATCTCTAGAGAAAATAATAGCTTGTTATTAGACACTGTATGCTTAACAACCTCCAAATTATTACCCGTTCTCACTGGATTTAGTGCCCAAATGGTTTCATAACTAAACCCTTTATTAAGTGAGTGAGTAATATGAACTTTTCAGAAGAGGATTTGAAGTAGGTTTATACTTATCTATATCTCTAGTGATTTTTATTAATTCCACTTGTTTAATAGCATCCATTTTCACTTTTAATAATTATCTTAGATTTGTTTGAGTCGAGATTTCAAAGTTTAGCTTAAGATAATCTTGGACCACCCTTAACAATTTATCGTTGTCATTGAAATTCCCAATTACGCAATTGCGGTCACTTATCTCGCCTCTCTGGCGATAACAATCTCATCTAAATATAGACGGTCTATTTCTATTTGAAATGGTGGTCACTATTTTACATAGAGTTAGCGAACTGAAGTAGCAATGGGCAGGCCACGTCGCTCGACTTATTGATAACCAATGGGTTGGGAGAGTCTACGAGTGGAGTGGAGACCACGACTCAGAAAACGCAATATTGGCCAACCCCGACCAGGTGGACCGACGACCTGAAGACAGTGGGAAACCGTTGGATACAAAGAAAACAGGATCGATAAGAGAGTGACCAGCTGTGGATACTGAAAGGCTGATGGATGCATTTAACATAGCATAGTATCACACAATCACGCCTGTATTTAAGGGGTAGGCGGAGGGTTTTACTACACCTACTTTTCACCAATTAAGTTTAGGTCTCATGTAAATGTGGTAAGCCTATTGAAATACACCGGTAACAAATCTATACTTCGAGCTATTACTAGGAATTTCAAGTTAGAAGGAACGCAGAAGAGAACACACAAGGTGTAGTCATGCCTGTGGGCAGTAGACCAAAGATGCAGTTTTTAAATAGTCATTAATGGGCCAGTGTGGTGTGGTCAAGCGGAAGTTGTGGCGGTTAACAAGTTTTGTATTTTAATTATTTTGATCAGAATTTTATTTCGATGTTTTGTTATTTCTGGTCTAGTTAGTTGATTGACTTGATTGTTTATACACTTGGATTAAGTACTAGGAGTACTCGTTGATAGTGAAAAACAAACGTGGTGGCCTAACCTATTCATTCTAAGAGTAGGCCGATTAATAACAGTAGAAGATAGGTTGAGATTGAGTTTATGAGTAGGTATATGTAATCATTTAAGAGTTAAGTTCATCGAACGTTTTGTATATTTCAAATTTGTAGGTATGTACTCGTAACATCCTACGCAAATTTTCATGTTTTTTCTCCATAACTTGACTCCGGCTGGGAACCGACCAGGCCTCAATCTCAGTCTCAGGCAGCAGTCTGGGTCCCTCACCACCTTATGATGGAGTTCCCCCGTTGCGTTGCTTCATCTCAGTGCCCTTGTCCGCAGCCCACGCCCCCCAAGAAGCCCCCCAGACGCAATCTCTCTGTGTCCCCCACGCACGCCAACTCCCCCTCCTCCGGGTATAGCTACGAGCTGAGGGCGCATGCGCGGAGCCAGGACGACTTAGATGACATACAGGTACGTTTTCTTCGTGCTTCACCCTAAGGCTGGCCGCTTCCACGGGAGGTGCTTGACCTTATACCCCCGGACCAACTGGGGGGTAAGAGCGACTAGCGGGGAGCGTGTCTGTATGACGACGTTTGCCCGTCACCCCCTCTCAACAGCGGGAATGGAACCATAAGGGTTCGTATTCTGGAGCAATTACCCGGATAGTGAGACTTCCCAAAATCCGGAGGCCCTCACGCAAGGCGACAACTTCGCTGCGAAAGAGGAGGTAGAGTTAAGTTCAGTTCAGTGGCAAGTTGGCAGGCCACCTCGAAGGTATGGCAGCCAAGACGAAAGAAGAAGAATCTTTGGGATGACAGGATAGGACTACATTCAGGTAAGGATGAAGTTCACCAAGGACATGTCATTAAGTATGATAAAAAGATTCCTGAATGAGACGACTGCAAAATCAGGTAAGCACAAGCCGTTGAATGGCGCAAAAAAATTTGAAACTGTGAACTTATTTAAATTTATGTTTTAAAATGTAGGAATATCTGTTTATGTTTTATAATATACTTAGATTGCAAATGTACGATTAAATCTATCATTATGGCTGCATAAAATTGTATAAATAGATATACTTATTATTAATCCATTGCAACGCCTTACGTTTTACATGCTGTAATATGTGAATTCTGTAATTTTGTGAATGAAGTAATACTATGATCAAGATTAAGCTTGAGTTCATCTTGAGATCATAAAGTAGGTACTAGTAGATAGTAAGTAGGTACATAAAAAGGAAATTTACAACTCTGTATTTAATCAAATGAACACTAAGATTATTAAGCCGTTGACGGTATTAAAACGCGACACTTGTTACTTGTTCGTTACGAGTGTACTTTGGAGTGATAATTAGTTCTCACGTATCCTGCCCCCCATTGTTAGAGGCGAAAGACTTTAACAAGAGTTAATTATAGTCTGTACTTACCAACTCGACCTATGCTCTTACTGTACTCAGCGTATAAGTGAAATGTAAGAACAGTAAGTTTATTGTTACCATTCTATTTAACGGGCTCTTTGGTTAATACACACTTTAAAGCATGATGTATAACCGTGTATACACACTTAACAGTACTATCCGATTTCTATCGTTGAATGTATGTGGTTTGTATGTTTATTTCTATTATATTATAAGCTCACCGACATAGTTCGCAGAGTTAGTAAGTTGAAGTGGCAACGGGCAGGCCACGTCGTTCGAAGGACTGTCAACCCGTGGGGGAGAAAAGTCCTCGAATGGAGACCACGACTCGGGAAAAGGAGCACAGGTCGCCATTCGACAAGGTGGACAGACGACCTGAAGAAGACGGTGGGAAACCCTGGTTTCAGAAGGCACAGGACCGGTTGGAGTGGCGTCATTTGGGAGAGGCCTATGTCCAGCAGTGGACCTCAAAAGGCTGATGGATGGATGGATGGTTGTTTATTTCAAAAAAGGAACTCGTCTAGTGTTACCCACTATAGAGGAAGGTGTTCTTAACAACATTTGCTCCGTCAGCTTGTTCCAAATGTCCTTTCATACACACCAGTTCTATCGTTGCGTCTAACCTTAAACGTAAAAGCATCCTCTGATTGTTGCAGGGTGCTAAACTCTACCTCAAACACGGCCGCTCCGTGGACCAATACGTTGACGGCAAGCTCTCCTACTCGGAATACGAGGAGAACCTCAGCAGCTCCCCCCGCGTGCCCCCCGTACCCAACCCCCGCCCTAGCCTCGCCCTCAAGAACCGCTCCCAACCCGTCGCCATCACGGCAATGTACGAGAATGTCGTCATAAAGGAGCAAAATCCCCGAAGGAAGTTGAGAAGAAACAATTTCGGGCCCCAGTACGAGAGCGAAGCGAGGATGGACAGTCGCGTGAGAAAGTATTCGCAGCAGGAGAGGTCTTCGTTGGAGAGCTTGCTGGATGATGCGTCGATGAACAGCCCGAGCGATTGTGAGCGGTATTACGACGGGACTAGGGTCCAGATTCCCTTGTCGCCGACGCATTACGAACAGCCCCCGACTCCAGACCATCCCCCGCCGTCGGCGAAGCAGGCGGAGAACAGCATACACGAGCGCATAAGGCCGCTAAGTCAGGTTAGTCCACCCGATTGATGTACCATTTGGAATGGCTCGCGCTTCCATGTTGTTAAGTTAGTTTTACTCGTAGTTGAGCTTCGTTTCCTTTTATTTAAACTTATGTACTTAATAGTTGTTGCACTTTTGAGATGGGATGTAGATGAGAGTTTCGAGAAAAATTTAAAATACAGGTTCTTGCATACTCTCCATGAGTCAATTATCTAGTAATTCAAAGTTAAATCAGAATAAACAGTACCTCTGTACTGATTATTTTTTTCTTTGCAGTATTTGTGTACGATCACTGTTAAGTAAATAAAAAAATAGTAATTTTAATGATTTCCTATAAAAATACTATCAAATTTAATTTGGTCGTATTACAAACTTAATGAAACCCTTGTTGTATAGTTAGGTACTTAACTTAATATACGCAGTTTATATTGTTTTTTTCTATGGGATCTTGAGGCTAGCTAATACATAGTTGAATGTTTGTCAATAACATCTCACCTGCATTGAAAACTAACAAACCGGGCTCTCATAAAACATTATGAATATTATGCCATATCTCTAGTTGAGTTGCCTTTACATTGTATATCCGATGTTTTAATTAGTTATATACAAATAGGATAAAGTAAATTTCAACTATAACTTAAAATTGGCTGTATCCTAATGGGCTATGACTTAATTATGAAGTTTCCTATTTTAGTTTTATTAAAGTTAAGCCACATTATATTTAACTTCACCTTTGCATGAGCATGAATTTTGCATGCACAATGTACGAGAACAGCACATGCACATAATATGACAAACCAATTGCATCCGAAATAAGGGTGTAATAAAAAAATACAATAGGATGTTGTATTCATTCTTTAAGTATAAAAATAATTTGCAACGAAACAATGCATACGAAAACCTATTGTTTTCGTGCTGTGTGCATTATGGATGATTACTAGAGTCAGGTTTTTTATTAGCTGGAGTAATTTGAATGTGTCACGGAGGTAATTTCCTTTTTCATACATATTGACTGAAAATTAACTGATTCTAAATATGTACTCGTATTTGAATGTTTGTTATCAGAAGTAATTTTGTCTGTAGGTTTTGAAATTTTACTCTTAAATAATGTAGGTATGTACTTAGTATTTTCATCAAGTACTTTGGTAGCAGTCAGCAAGCTTCAATTTACTCTAGCTCACAAAATACTATTGTTTTGTATTATTTAAATTTTATTTCCATTTTATGTTGTAAAACTACAATGTTTTCTTTTTTTAATTATTTCAGCTTATTATGGAAGTTGTCGAAGAGATACGAATTAGGAAAAAGTCACAAGGTGACATTGTGAACAGTTGATTTCGTATAGTTAACCATTGGAAATGAAAAGTATTCTGTTTTAAGATTGTATTTATCACCCTAGTCTTACGTTCGTATTTATAGTCAAGCAATATTTAAAAATACCTATATAAAACTTATAAATGGAATCGTTTTTACAAAAATAATTGACATCATGGTAATTCCTTAAACATTATACTACTATCTAATAATGGACTGAATGAATATAGCAATTGGCTTAGTAAAATCCAGCGCTGAATACTGGATGCTCGACTACTGTAAAGTAAAATATGTTTACAAAGATCTAATAGGTTTTATGGTTGATATCAATAAAAATAAGGTTGAAAGAGCTGTGCTCCACACTTACAGGCAATTATAAATAAGAAGCGCGAATTCAACCTCGCGTCATCCATTCTTATATCATGTATGCAAATATAAACTGAACATATTTTATTCAACCACTTGGTTACGTTCCTATAAACATTTCTTGACTATAGATACGGGGATTAGTCTTCCGTTTATGGTGCTCTGTGTTTTTAAAAGCTATTTGAAGTAGTTTTTAAGTAGAGTATTTTATTTACCGTGCGAAATCGTATATTAAGGTGCTACTGAATAGACTAGTTATTATCTTATGCTTAATTTTTTGTGTATTTAATTTTTACTTTTAAACATATTTATGTCTACGCTATTATTTTATATAGAGGCAGGATTTTAAGCATTTATTTTCGATTAGTAAATGTACTTGGAAACCCAATTTGAGACCCTAAATATAATCACAGTTTCATCATAAATAAATATGTGACCATATAATTATATGGTTCATCATAAATAAATATGTGACCATATATTATAATTATATGGTCACATATTTATTTATGATGAACCATATATGTATAATAAATATGTGACCATAACTAAATATATGAAATACTTACTAATGTCTTTTAACGTATCACTGAAGTATGCTAGGTTGTGTAATAATTTTTCCGTCGAAATTATTTAAAAAGTGATCAAGTGTTTTTTTGTTCATTTAAATTATAAAATATTTATGAATTGCATTTAGGGAATACCTTATAGCCCTATTACTGTAATTTGCTTAAATTGCATTTAAGGTATAATTTGATTACCAACATGACAGTATCATGAATTATAGCGTAAGACATTATTCACAAGCACGTTAGTCGGTAAGACGACTTTGACCAAATTAGTATTAAAATAACTAGACTGGTACCAATGAAAAAAGTATTTTTCCTGAATGTACTAAAAGCTATTCGTGTAAAAAATATTCAGGGTCCAAAATCTGATATTTTTTTCCTATTTTAAAAAGCTCTATTTTATTTTTAAGCTTGATTTATTTTTTAATTTTATTTAGTTTATGGAAATAAACTTTACGTAAGATTAAAACATGTTTTATTTTATTTCTGTGCACCTTTTTTTAGAGTATGCCTACTTAATAGTTACTTAACTGTTTTTATGATATAATAATTTATTGAAGAGTTGAGTCTGTTCGGTTTCGAACAAATAACAAAACACGTAACATTCATTACAACTTTAAAATATCTCCATCTAGTGAAGACATAAACAATTATAGTGCTTGTTGAAATGATTGAAATAAAAGCGATTTCATAAACCATTTCCCCTACACGGTATTAATTTTGTTATAATTTATATAACTTATTTTGCTAATTTTCCACTTATTTCCTTTTTGTTTTCATAACATTACACCTTTATTTCCCCAAAAATTTACAATAAAAAAAAAGTTATAATATGGCGTAGGCTTAGATTAGACCATTAAATGGTTTAAGTGCTTAGGCAATTATTACAGAAGATACAAGGCCGTTCCGCAGGAATTAAGAATACTCTTTTTAAGGTAAGTTCGTGCAGGAGCTATTTTCTATATGATTTTAAAATTACCGGCCAAGTGCGAGTCGGATCCGCGCACAAAGGGTTCCGTACAATATTCTATAAAAAACGGCTCTTTATAATTTCCGTTTTTTAGTAGGTACCTATTTGTTGTGATAGTGGCAACAGAAATACCCACATCATCTGAAAATTTCAACTGTAACTATCACGGTTCAAGAGATACAGCCAGGTGAGTGACGGACAGACAGCGAAGTCTTAGTAATAGGGTCCCGTTTTACCCTTTGAGTACGGAACCCTAAAACATAAACGGACGCACGCAAGCACACAAAACGGTAAGAAGGTATATAACTATAATATTATAAAATAAAAACTGAATATAGGTATAAACCAGTACATAATGATAATGAGATAATAATAGAGATGAAAATATAGTGTCAAAAGAATTCCTATGATTTTGAGCAGAATAATCACAATAAGATTTAAAAAAAATGACATCTATTCTTCGAATAAGATTTGTTTATTTACTTGCAGAAAAAATCAACTGTAGTAATTATTGGGATGGAAATAGTGTGTTATGTTGATGATCCATTCAATAGGTAGACAGGTGTTTCGTGCGCCTAACGATATTAAACAAGCAAAGATCACTAACATTCTCATGTGCGAAGCGTTCTTTAAGGGGCCTTTTAATAAGTTTTATAGCAATATTTAGGCATTGTCACAGTAGGGATTATCATATTATTGTTAGATCTTGTTAGATCTTGCTTTTATGAAACACGTTTTTACCAGGAGGTACATATTCCATTCTCAAGTTTAGTTCGATGTAAGTGTAAGTATACCTATAATAACCAATACCTGAAGTATCAAGACTTTGCCAATGTTATTTAATACTAGTGGACGCCCGCAGTTTCGCTCGCGTGGAATTAGGCATAACAATAGTTTCGTTTACACCTAGCAATATTAAATAGCCTATGTCACTAAGTGAAGATGCAGCTTGCTAATGGTGAAAGAATTTTTGAAATCGGTCCAGTAGTTTTTGTGTGAAAACATTACAAAGAAATCTTTCCTTTTTATAATATTAACTAGTGGACGCCCGCAGCTTCGCTCGCGTTACACATTCACTAACTTCAAAAACGGCAAAGCTTCATACTAACTTTGCACCCCCGTTTTACCCCCTTAGGGGATGAATTTTCAAATTTTTCTCCTTTTCATCCTTGAACTTCAACGAACATTTAAAAAAAAGAATTGGCCAAATTGGTCCAGGCGTTGTCGAGTTATGCGCTTACCAACACATTTTGCGATTCATTTTTATAATATAGATATAGATAAAATTATAAATTGTTTTTTGACTCCTTACAGACAAGCTTTGTTAACGAATCTATATTTCGAGCGATTGGCCCAGGGTTCGATTCCCATTCCGGCATCCAAGTCGGCCGGTACCTACAAGGCGACAAGTGATAATAGGTTACTGTCTTATATGAATGTTAATTCAGTCTTGAACTCAAGTGTGTTACGTTCGGTGAAGTCGACTAGTCATGACCGATAGCCGTGGACATCATGGTTAGGTATGTTTCTGGTGTCCACGTCAGGCATTCGCGGGGGCGTACGCGCGATCAGATGTTGTATTTGGCCGAAACTAGAAAGTAATTCTAAAATAGGTACGTGTTTATTATAGGCCCTTACAGAGCTACTTACAGAGTGAAATAACCTAATAAAAATACAAATCTTGGACATCTCACACACGGCCACCTGACCCCAAACTAGACAGAGCCTGTAATATGAGTGTCAGACTGATATCAATCAATACATAGATATTTTTGTCAATAGATATTTACATCCAGACACAGAACAAACATACGTGTTCATCCTACAAATTATTTTCCTGAGTGGGATTGGAACCCACGAACTCCGGTGCAGATGGCAGGGTCACTACCTGTGGTCACTACCGATTGCGCTAACGGGCAAGTCGAATACCGTCCAATAAGTAGATACATATTAAATTAATGTATACTATCTAGTTCCTGTCTATGATAAATATGTTTTTTCCCTAGGGAACTATAGACAATGAAAACCGATATAACACATAGCTAAAAGCTCAGATTACAGAAGGAAAGGCTTTAATAGAAAATTCTATCATAATTATAAGTTAAAATGCGTAGGTTTTTACATATTATCCTTAGATTATCATTTGGAAAAGTTCCACATAATATTTTTTTCCAACAGGAGTACAAGCGTCGGTCCGCACTACGCGACAGTCAGACAGAGACTGAAATGATTCTACTGCGGGCAGCATCCGCCGCGTCCGTCGCTAGTGGCGCCACCGACCGCAGCGGGAAATCTGACAACTGCGTAGAAGAATATGTGTGTGACGTGCCTTTTGCAGGTAAGTGGGTAGTTCGAAATTTTAATTTTAGTGAACGACAAAATGAGGAAGTACCTATAAAATGCGCTACGGTTCAGCAGTTTTTGAAAAAAAAAATTTTCAAATCTAATCGTGTTTCTACCGTAAGAAAATAAAACTAAAAATATACGCAGAAGTACTTTAAAATACCCACTACAAAAACACTATACTTACCCAATTTTTTTAAGACCACTACTTTTATCCAGCCTTCCTTTTTTATTCCTTTTCCGGTGACATTTTTACACCTAAAATCGTTTTTAAAGTAATGTACTTAGTAATACTTTATACCAGTAGGTATTACTCAAAGTACTTAATGGAATATATTTTAGTGAGTTTTTTCCTCAAATTAACACAGGTGAAACTGCGGGGCACAGCAAGTGTAATAAATGTGTCTATGTTCATTAGTAAGTATGATGTCTTTGATATTCACGTATAGTTTTCAGCTTTTTTATGCTCATATTTTTATATATCAAGCGGTGTCACATCGGAGGCGTGAATTCAAAATTTCCCCGATTCGTATTTGCTGTTCAAACATGGCAGTCTACGCGCCAGTGGTTATCAGACTGCAAATAGAACGCAGATAAATATCCCGCAGCCAGGGTTGACACAATGATGTTTGATTGACATCCCCAAAAGGCCTGGAAAAGCTCGTAATTATGGCAGTTTTTCATGTGAATTTAGTAGTTGTGTTGTGTTACAATTACAAATAGCTGTTTCATTTGAGACAATAAACCGAAATAGGAAGTTTAAAAATACATTCTAAGGATATGATCAAAAACAAATTTGTATTAGGTATTACTTCAATTTCGCCAATTAAGTTGAAGTGATACCTGATACAAATATAATGGTGAAACGTTGCTGCACTCGCTGCATTTGCAACACAATTAAAACATATGTCATGTTGTTTAAAACTAAATACAGGGAGCACTGTCGCATTGGCGGGAAACGTACCTTACAAATATGTAGAAATTTTAATTTTTTCTACTTTTCTATTTCTACTACATTACGAAAACACAAGTTTTAGAGCGGTTAGTGCCTAGTTCACCACGCTGGCGCTGGCCAAGAGCAGATTGGTCGAATTCACATGCCTTAGATTATGGCAGTACTCTCAGGAATGCAGGTTTCCATGATATTTTCCTACACCGTTACAGCAGCTGACATTTAATTTCTAAAATCGCACATAACCCAACTAAGAAAAGTCGTTGGTGCCGGTTAGATGTGACAGTGCTGGACCGCAATCCATGAAACTTTGCAATTATGTATTATGGGTATTTGGTAATGCAAACAAATTCGAAGTTGGCAACCCTATCAGCACCGAGTGAAATATTTGACGAATTGAACGCGGCCACGTTTTATTTTGACATTTCACAAAGGATTTTTTGTGTGCGGTGGGCCGATTGTTTCTGGTTTTGCTGGCAGCCAGCTCGTTCTGTTGTGTTATTGGAAATTAAAAAAATACGTTAGAAATTTAAATTTACTGTAGGCAACAGCAACAAGATTTAACGAAGTCGAAATTTAATTTTAAAAAATTTGTTTATGCGTTTTTAAATAAAACCTGGGACAAAGTTACGGTTGTGGTGGTGAAATAAAACTTAGTATGCAGTATTTTATGCTAATTTAGCGCAGTATGATAGCTTATACTGCGCTAAATTAACAATTATTTCAAATCTCGCTGCTCTTCAGCCTACTTTAAATATACCAGTTATGAGAAACGTCCTTTTGCTTTTGATAAAAATAAAAATGTCACACAAAAATTAATGCTTTCTTACTTTTGTTCTGGTTTAAAAATTTGTAATGTCATGCAAACACGTTCTTATGGCATTTATTATGTTCCAATGATTAGAACACACTTATCATCTATTGCGTGCGTAATCACCATAATGGAAAATACCGTATACCTTATACAGTACCTACGATGTGTTACCTAAAATAACATACGTGCTTCACCCACAAAATTACTCTCATCTAATAAGTTAAGTCTTTTCTCTCATACGACGTACATAAAAACCGCTGCCTCTCATAGAATTCGTAACTATAGGTAGTTCATCATTATTGAGGTCAGGAATGTTAGGGAAACCCTAAATAGAGATGAAAACAATTAATCAATATAATAAATCGTCCCACGATGACCGCCGGACACTGGAGGACATTTTGTCCGGCTGTACGTTTGGATAAACCGACTTAGCAAGCTGACTACAGACTAATTGAGACAGCATGCAGTAGGACTGTTTAAGTAGTGTAATAGTAATCGTAATATTATTATTCAGGAAAGTAGGCAATTGCTGAAAAGTAAGGTACATTATGGATTTTCGGATGGGTGACCGCTAGTGGCAAAAATGACAATCCTCATCGGAGCAGCGTGGTATGGTCTAGACCTCCCGCAGCTGTGTCTGTGTCCGAGACCAGTGCCCAGCAGTGGGTTGTCTAAGGACAGCTATCGTTGTAACTTAAATCCAATAATATTGTTCAGCTCGGGAAAGTAGGCAATTGCTGAAAAGTACATTTTGAAGAACAATTATTTATATTATATACATACCTATTTTTGTCATTGGGTCTTTAGTGCCGGCGAAGTATTGGTGGCACTTCTGGTGAAGTCTGGTGTCTCCCTTGTCATAAGCGACGGTGACCTCTTAACATTCGGTGGCCAGTTCCCTATTTATATATTACAGCCTTACGAACATAGGCTGTAATAAATAAATAGGTAATTTTACCTAAACACTATAATGTGGTTCCATATTTACATACTTCATCGCGGTAAATTTGTCCAACGTCTACGGAATCCCTAACTTTAGAGCGAGCCTCTTCCAGCATACAAAAGACTGTTAAACAGATTAAACTAACGCAAGCCCGTAATTACGTTATTTTATGAACCGACAAATCGTGTAAGATTTACCGCTATTAGCAATAACATCTTAATGAGCTTACGTTATAGAGTTATGGGCTTATTCCAACTTAAGTTATAATATAGAGGTAATTTTCGGCGTAAGATATGTAATGGCCTTTCGTTCTGTAATTTGAGTGTAATGGTTGGACGTTCTTTTCAGACTCCAAAATTTGGTCGATTTATTAAAGTGCGCCTAATTGAGATAAACATGCTGAAAACTTCAAGCCTCTGGCACTGCTCCTGGCGAATGGTGACCACTTACCACAGAACAGATAAAAAAGGTTCTGTGCCACTTACCAACAGGTTGTTTCTAAAATAAAATTTATAGAAAATACCAAAATTATTTCAAAGGAGTGTAAAAGTTTTGTGTAAATAATCTTGTTATAAGCTCCAGTTTTAGTCTATCGGTCAAATATTGTGGTGACCACTTACCACCAGGTGGCTCGTCTTGTTCCTAAAATAAAATGTTTGCCAAAATGATTTCAAAGCAGTGTAAAAGCTTAGTGTAAAAATTCTTAGCATACGCTACAGCCTGAAGACTAGCATCTACAAACCGAGTCTATCGGTGAAATTTTGCAGACCTCAACGCCCGGCCGCAATACGTTGCGCCCGATTCAGCAACGAACGGCGACATCTACAATTTCTGCAATACAAATTGCAGCGCTCGGTCACGCGAACAGATCACTATCAGGCACAGACGCATAAAACAGTATAGTTTGGTACTGGTGGCGACTTGTGTCTGTCGTAATTATACAGATCATCAAAGTCACTAAAGCATAAATACGTGCGCTGAGTGAGTCAAGTCAAATATTATGTAAATTATAGTGCGGGTCTGGTATGCTCTTTGATATTTTGTTCGCGTAAAATGAATCTTAAAAAAGTCGTCTATACAAGCTAATCTCTCGATATCGGCGTAACGTTCTTTCAAACGCCCGGGCCAACTGGGTATAGATTTGCGACTTTTCTCTCCAATAGTCTGATGAGGCAATCGGAAGGCACTCGTGCTATACATACTCGGACGTCCGATCCGACTATCGGATCGTGTGTATTTAGTATTCAAACAAATGTATGGAATAGTGTGATCAAACAATCTGAAGGCACTGTGGCATACATTTGTTTGAGTATGTATGGCACGAATGCCTTCCGATTGTCTGATCAAACTATCGGATCCGACTGTCGGAGAGAAAAATCGGAAATCTATTCCCAGCCTTAATTGCGCCCGAACCCGCAGCGGCCGGCGACATCTACAATATCTACAATACAATTGCAGCGACGGTCACGCGAACAGCTCACGAGCGGCGCCTTCCCGCCGCGCAAATACGTCCTTTTTTTCCACTCGTCTCGCTTTGCGGGTGTTTCGTACTTGCGGCTTGCGCGTGCACGCTGTAATTAGACGGGTCCTCAGTTCAGGGGAATTTTGACAAAAATGTGTCAAATTATGATAGTAGGAAAATCTATTGATACAAAATCTTTTTACCATTATTTAAGAAAATTACTTAGTAGGAGGTGTAAGAAATACAGTATATTTATATGTAGAATTAGGAAAGAAAGATAACATTTTTAAAACAACAAACACAAATATCACACGAACTGCCATTGGTTTGATATTGGTTTGTAATTTCGAGAATTAGTTTGGATTATGTCTTTGTTATAGAGATACTTTAATAAAGTATCTCTATAACAAAGTTAACGAACGAACGACGAAGTTTGCACGTTATTAACGTACAAACTTCGTCGTGCAAACAAAAAAACCGAAAACTCGGCTAGTATTGACAAAATTACAGAGTACATTTTTTTCGTACTCTTAGGGATGCGATGAAAATATACAGATAAGTACATGGCATTTTTTTATTTATTTATTTATATCTACTATTTATTAATTCCAAAAGAAAATCTTCATACTTATTTAACTATTAATTTCTGCCAATCTGTAGGCCAGTTTGTGTGTAGTTGACATTACATTTCTCGTAATCCTGACTTTATACATCTAAACTATAATTTTAATATCTATTAATATTTTTTATACATATCAGTTACACATTTCAATGCACACATTAATATTTAAGGTTTTCATACTTGTGCATTTTCATACATAAAAGGGAACATGAAATGGGCAACTTTTCAGAAGATTTTTGTAACTCTATAATCACAGCTTGTTAGTAACGCGAGTGTGAAAGCCATAACCAGGCAGAAAGTATTAGTTGCGTGCGTTGAATTCGCTACCAAAGGTTAAGGTTTTTCAACTTAATTTATTCAGCTGTTTTATTTTATTGTGTCACCTGAGCCGAGCTGTACGTAACTGTGTCATGGTAGATAATCTGTATTAATATTGTGTTTATTTACATAATAACTTACGTAAGTAACTGCCATTTTATCTGTGATGGAAGATTTTCATTCGCAAGCGCCAATTTATATTTAAACTAGTGGACGCTCGCAGCTTCGCTCGCGTAGAATTAGACCCATTAACGACGTCTACCCGTCTAACGACTTCAAAAACGGCAAAGTTTCATACTAACTTTGTACACCCGTTTTACCCCCTTAGGGGGTGAATTTTCAAAAATCCTTTCTTAGTGCTCCCCTACGTTATAAAAGAAACCCCTGTGCAAAATTTCAAGTTTCTAGCCCTTATAGTTTAGGCCCTGCGTTGATATGTCAGTCAGTCAGTCAGTCAGTCAGTCAGTCAGTCAGTCACCTTCTCCTTTTATATATATAGATAATTCCTATACGATTTTTAATTCTATTCTGATACTGCATATCACTACGTGTATATTACGATTAATTTTATTTAAATAATTCCTATACGATTTTTAATTCTATTCTGATACTGCATATCACTACGTGTATATTACGATTAATTTTAAATTAACGAAAAGCAAAGCATTTTTAAAATAATTTTGAAATCTAATAAAGAATCTCCGACAAAGTAATAATCTTAAGATGCGGTCTTATAATTTGCTATGCCAATCTTTTGATAGAAATTAAAAATTATAGAGCTTTACCGACCAAAGGCAACGAATATTCTGTGCACAGAATTTACAACTGGCAGTGTATAATCAGAAACAAACATTTATAGACAGTTAACACCGTAGCACAATTTATTTATTTATTAGCTATCTCCAGATCCCAATCCCCGTTAAGTAACGTCAAGGCGTGGATCAGTAGCGACTCCCGGCTCTGCACCAAAATGCATCCTGGAACTGCAAACAACCTAGCTTGCCGTGTTTTCTTGAATATGTTAGGAAAGTCACGAAATTCATTCTACCAATGAAGGCTTAATCAACTCGCCTCAGTAGAAAGTAATCCACGAGTGCCAATTCACGTCTCACCTCAAATGAGTCTTACCCCAACATTGCTTGCAAAAACAAGGTAGTAGTAGGTAAAGTAGTATCCGTACTGTTGATGGAACAGCCATCTTTAAAAAAAAAGGAGTTTTCTAACACGAGTTTGTATTTAACTACATGTGGACTCCAGATAACCGAGTTAATTTCTAATAGGTATACTTCTTACGAAGTACTATAGGGGAAAGTTACCAAATATGGAAAAGTACCCCAAATACGGAATCTAACCTGTATTGCGATATGACACAAGTAAAAATTCCATATTCGGTGTAGGTATGTTCTATATTTGGTTACTTTCCTCTACCTACATTTTCCAATTTAAAATGTAGAGGAATTTTTAGCTACAGGGGCGTATTTTGTAAGCCCCTACGATTGACCTTTGTTGTGACCTTTCTTTCCTAACCGTACTCGCGAGTACCGCTGTCATCTGCGGTTGCGGTAGTACAAGTTGATTCCCGCGCGGTCAGATGTAATCAGATGCGATACTAATGTGCGTTCACGCTTATAAAGTTACCACATACCGTTTGCTTGAGTTGAAAATATGGTAAACCTACAGTTAAGGTGTGGCTAAGCAATAAAATCTTAAAAAAGCCCTATTATAGGTAACCCTTTTCCATATAGCAGGGTTACGGGAGAAATCATTTTACTGTCAGTGAAGAGAAGAGAAGAAGAGTGAGGGAGTGAAGTCTCGGGTTTTTTTATGGATACAGGAATGCAAACGAGCTTGCAGCACCACTCATCCGCTGCCGCCCATAACAACTGTGACTGACTTTGAACAAGACTCAATTAGGGACTGGGATGGTTAGTCCAATTAGTTGAGAAAGTTAATTAGAACATTAGTTGGTCAGTTCGTTAGTAGGTATGGTAGGTTAGTAAGTAGGCTTGTTTTTGACGACGATAAGAGATCTGAAACGTACTTACATTTGCCTATTGACCTTCATAGTTATATAGGAAAAACTTCATCTTTTCTTCTTCAAATTGAATATATCTCTATGTATATAGGGGAATTAAAGTAAGGTTAGGGAGTACTTAATCAACAAACGTCCGTACAACAGATCTCCGCGAAGAAACGCTAGCCAGCAAGGCTATAGCCCAAACTCGGTGAAAGATGGGAAGATGACTCCGGAGTTTGTAGAGTGAGTGGATTGTTCGTCATTGTTTGCGTATAGTCGCGTCGTAGCTACTGTTATGAGCGAAAGTGCGACCGCGACCGACCGGCGTAACGCCACAGAATACCTAATAGTACAACCGATTCTGTCGCAATTGGAGCCTCCCTAAACTTGAAGAGAGAGGAATGATAATGTTCCCTAGTAACTCGGGGTTCGTAGAGGGATTGTACCGGATGGTGCGTCATTGTTTGCGTACAGTCGCGTCGCCCGTCATGTGCGGACTAACCTGACGTGTGACGCACGAGTTGGCCGCGAGTCGAGTCTCAAGTCGCGACTTGCGACGCGACGCGTCGGCGCGGCTCGGTAGATGACGTCACACATTGTTTTGGTACCACAGGGAAATGGGTCTTGGTTTACTTTTTGTTTAAGTTCTATATGTGATCTAAAGTGTATCATCCTACGAACCGTTTTAGAACAGGTGAGTTCGGTTGCGCTGACTGCTAAAATTAACGATCGATTTGTCACTTAAGTCTTTGGTCACAATATAGATCTATGCTGTGACTTTATCCAAAGGTAGGTAGGTAAATTTTCAAGAAAACTGTTATACCCTGTTTTCGAGATGGCCCTGTTGGTAAAATTATAAGTACCAACTGAAACCCAATTTTACCATTTATTTCATTTCATTCCATGTTTCTAGTTAGTTGCAGCTGAAGCCTGTCTGCCAATCCTTAGCAGGCAGGAGTTAGGTAATAAAATAATTAAGTTGTTATCAAATTAAATTTAAAAAATTATACTGTAAAAAATTTTTTTTAAAAAAAAGCTTTTATTATATTTTTATTTTATTTTCATGCATTGTCATCGGAACCTAATATGTGTTCCAAATTTCAGCTCGATAGCTTCAGTGGAAGTGGATGAAATATTGATTGCAAGATTCCAGGACATACTCGTACATACGAGTGAAGTTAAATAAAAGCTTTTAAAAATACTTAATTTAGGAGTCCCCGAAATAAGCAGCGCTGGTTTTGTTATAGGAAAACCTTTCTAAAATTGTACCCTGGGTAAACCCTGAGGTTAACTGTTTACTTTGGAACTCAAAAAATTATTTACTAATACGTCTGATACGCTAATCCATCTAATGCACGGATTTTTATTTATTTTCTTTCATATCATATATGTATTATGTACTGTCGAGTTGTATTACTATATTATTATGATTATTTCTTACTTATGCTTACTAAAAATAGCCTTATACTTCCTCGAGACTTCCACTGTTCGCCCTGACCTACACCACGGCGCTAAACTGTTGTCGCGTAGCGTGTCGCGCCGTCCACCCAAAAAGGCGACACTGCCAGGCCAAACAAAAACCAACCTTACTTCCTTCTCAGAAACGCCACTCTCACAAAGTATTCCAATGTTTCCTCGGCCAAAATCGTTTGCATGACCTCAAGAGTAAATAAGTGCAAGGTATTATCTGTACTGATATATTTTAAAGTTTTAACAGTCGCGTTAACTCGCTTAGGGATTTATTGTCGAAACGTAACGGGGCCTGTTTTGGTTGTATGTTCGGTAGTATGTTGGTAATATATTATGTGTATAAGTTTGGTGTATGTTGTATGTATGTAGTATGGTAGAAATTTAGTGCTCCCACTAGTAAGGTTTTTTTTAAATGTGATACGTTAAGTTAAAAAAAAAACAGGACAACAAATGCTTCACAAGTGTCTCAAAATGGTCTCCTCATAGTACTTGTAACCGTAGCTGTGTGGTGACTGGGAATACCTCAATGGAAGCTCATTCCGCAAACCACACTGAATCAGGAAGTATTGTGAGAAGTGATCTGTAAACGAAAACTGGTGTGATCCTAACCACGCCTATAGCATTCATACGTAAACACAAGCCTATAATGAAATACATAGTAAGTAGATAAAAATACTGTAATAGAAAAAAAAACCGGTATTACCATGGAACTGTGGTATTTATTACAAATAAATATTTTTTTCTTATAGGGCAACTTACCTGAAGAATCTACTCAGTGTAGCGGGACGCTCTGAAAACCAGCGGCTGTAGATTTACTATGGCTAAGATAAGATAAAGATAAAGATTTTTATTTGTTTGCTCTCACAGAAGTATTACAATAGTCTTAACTAGTTAATACATATTCAAACCATACTTTGTGAGAGCCTGGTGACTGAGGTAGGTTTGCAAAAACCTGTGGTTCAGTTCACCAGCGCCCTCCCGCAGGACGATTTAGTATACTTTCGGTACACTCTAAACTGACGGTTAACTATAAGTTACATGGCTATTAGCAGTCTTAGTCTTTTTTCATTGTTTTTGTAGTTTTTCGTTGTAATGTAGTATATATGTATTTCTGTTTTAATTTTGTGCTGACAAAAATAAATGTACCTACCTATTTCTTCTAAACAACATTGTGGATAAAGATTTTTAGAGGGAGAATAGGATACGCTGGAAGGCATTGTTGCGTTCTTATAAATATCCCGGAGTCCTGCACAGGCACTGAAGAAGGCCATCGAGTGGGTTTTCGCTGCGACCCATAGACCCACTACTGGGCACGGCTCTCCCCCACAGACACTGCTGCGGGAGGTCTAGAGCATACTCCACCACGCTGCTCTAATGCGGATTAGTGGAGAATGCGGATTGGTCGTGGATGGAAATTCCACTTGACCCGGCAATGTTCCCACGATAGTCAAGTACCTGTAAAAGGTTTTTCCGCAAAATAAAGGTTGGTTGAACTGTATAAAACAGACTAATCTTTCCCAGTGGTAATAGGATCCAACCTGGTTCCATCATTACCGTCCATTTACCATCCACCCATAAAGTAACGGACAAAGGTTGTTTAAATGTATAAATCATTTCAGATGTTGGATTTCTCAGCGAAATAATCTTTCGCGTAATAACAGGAGCTAATTAAGTAATGATTGTGTATTCACGACGATTATTTCACAGAACCCATAAATATAATCTGGAAAGTGTTTCTGCTTCGTTAATGTCTTTCATAAAATGTGATTTCATATATATCTCTCTGCTGTATAAGTGAAGCTTTGCCTTTCATTTGCTAACGGATTAATACAGTATCTTATTGTGGGTAAGAAATATGTATTTATATACGTTAATATCGAAGGTTTATAATAAAAGCTAACTAACACACTCACACACTTGCGGTAGATCTAGGCCTGTATTACGGGTGGGGGATAAAACAACTTAATTTTACACCATGACCCAAGTAACAAAACTTTGAAATAAGTAGTAGTACCCTTGTACATACCTTATAATAATTTTTAATTGTATTGTGTGTACATAAATAAATAAAATAAAATAAATAAATTAATTACCAGACTCATTTCCGTCTCAGGTGACCGGAGGGCTGGCAGCTTTTTCGCCCAAAAAATTAGCCTCGCTATACAGCGGGGCAACGCTGCCAGCGTTCTGGGTACAATGCCACAAGGCCTGTTTCTGGATGACATATTTATTTTGTAATTATTTCTTTTTAAATATTTCTTTTTTTTTAGTTTAATTAAGGTTATTATTAAAGCTGTATTATTATGATTTAAATAAAAAAAAAAAAAAAAAAATAAAAAAATATAAATATGTCCTCCGGGATGCGAACCCGGGAGACAGAGTCACTCACCACCGGTGGCTATCATTCCATTGCTATAAGTTGCTTGAAGATTGACTTCCGTGAAGCCTTCATTGTTTGTTTCCCATCATCCATCAGCCTTTTAGGGTCCACTGCTGGACATAGGCCTCCCTTTTGTTTCCCATACATCATATCAATCGGATAAAGAGAAAACATACGAAATAATACGTTAGTGTAGTCATTACAATACGTCGAACAAAAACTTAACACCATAGGATTGTACTAAGTAAATCGATCTTGTACCTGTTTTCTAATTTGAGATTAAATCGATTTTAGTACGATTTGCCGATTATTTGGCGAAAGTCAAATTAGTTTTGCTTTTCACTGCTGAATAACTTTCCTTTAGAAGCATAAAGCACTTGTAGGTGGTAGAGCCTATAGGGAACCAAATAGGTTTTATATGAAAGCTAATTGGTTCCATATAGAGTTCGCCCGGGGCAGTACCACCGCCCGCCACGGTACCTAGTACCATTTCTGCCGTGTAATAATTGTTTTTAAAGCAATTGTGGTCCGGTTGGAAAGGTGTGGATTCCGGCTACACTTCTTTAGAGGCGACCATCTTAGTCCTCAAGGGTAGCAACACATCTGTGACTGACTTAGAACGAGACTCCTACTAACAATTACTAACTGGACTATTACTAACACCAACTAACAGGACTAACTATCACTAACAGTCCCTAGTCCTCATACCTACTAACGAACTGACCAACTAATGTTCTAATTAACTTTCTCAACTAATTGGACTAACCATCCCAGTCCCTAATTGAGTCTTGTTCAAAGTCAGTTACAGTTGTCATGGGCGGCAGCGGATGGGTGGTGCTGCAAGCTCGTTTGCTATCCTGTATCCATAAAAAAAAAAAAAACTTTCTTATGTGGGTAATTGAATTATATATAATAATTTTCAGACATTTTACATTGGTGTATTTTATACAATTTTAATTAAATACACTTGAGATTGATGCTAGGTCATAGTAGGTTTTTCTTTTTCTTTACTATAAGTAGGAATGATATATAATGATTAAAACATACAATCTAAAGTTTATCTTATTTGTTGTAGTATTAAGAAAAAATGAACTTTTCTATAACATACAATAGCAACCATAACATTTGACTTTAAAGCGAATCGACTAACGATTGTAATTCAATAATCGAATCAAATAACAAGGTCGGCATCTCCGCTTGTCGTGTCAAGTGTCAATGCTCTGCTGCGCGTGCGCTGAGACGGTTTTATGTTATTAGCAGTGTTGATGGTAATGCCACAGACGATAGAAAAATATTTATGTGACTGATAATGCTGTTGCTAATAAATATTGATTTTAGTGCATTGTAAACGCATTCGGAGATGTTCAAAATTTTCCTTGTCCATTAATTCCTCGCTAATGCGTGAATTAAACATTACTGCTCAAAGCCTTCGAAGACTTGTTAAGCAAGTATAGGGAAGGGTCAGAAGTGCTCGAGGTCAACCAATCGATAGTGTTAACCCGCCTCGGTCTCAACCGGGATTTGGATGGGTGATCGCTACTGGCCAACGTTCTTCAGAGGGCACATTAAGTGGTTATCGCATGACAGTAAAACTTTGTCGGAGGCCTTTGGGCAGTCTTATATCTTCTGACTATCAGATTGGCTACTAACCCCTCAGCAAAACCGCACTGATACACTCCAGGTTTTCTCTTTGCCCAGGTTGTCTTTTCCCCCGTGTAGACCAGTGGGAGGATAGTAGGTTGCATTTATAAGAGTTAAAATGCGTTCCGAATCTAATTAGATTGGACAGCTGACAGTATAGTGACAATAATGACTTGTCGTTTCTACGTCCTACCTGTCTTTCATCTCACGACGATTGTTTTTAGACGAAACAATCATCCTAGCGGTTGTAGGAAGAACGTAGGTTTAATTCCATGCAGGGTCACGAATGCACCTTTTAGGATTTGCCGTCTGCGGGTATTAGACACATTAAAGTGTATAACTTTAGGTAGACAAAAAACATGCAGCAGCACCCATGCACTTCCGCTCTTGACAACTGAAATAATAGGTACCTACTTGGAAGATGGCGGAAGGTAATCCATCCATCATCCACCTGTCCTGTACCTTCTGAATCCAGCGGTTTCCCGCAAGGAATAAGAATAAAACAAAAAACTGCTAAGATTATTTTTATCTGTGTATTGATACTGTGATTGAAGTACGTTGCAAATAGTGGTTTTTTATTACGTACCTAATGAATTGAAAGGTGATTTTGATGCAAACAAAATATCGTAATTTGTAAATCACGTTATACATTAGTTTATTGGACTCAAGGCGACCCTCTCGTACGGCTTGTATTAGAATTAATCATTAAGTTATCGTCTGGTTCATTATTTATGTAGTGTTGTAACAATCTGTTCCACACGGCTATTCCGATTGGTACAAAACTAATTAATGGGGGCATTTCTGAATATTTAAGATGATTGTCTATTGATTTCCAGATTATGTGTACTTACTACCTTGAACTTATTAAGCGTTTGAAACTCTCATGTTGCTTAGTTATTCTGCAGACTAAGTATCGGCGGCACTTTTGGAGTTACATTCAAAGTAAAATAATAAACATTAAGTTTATTATATTGCCTTGAAAATAATGTCTACTGCAGGTGGGATTTGAATCCACGACCTTCCCATCAGTGGGCATGCTCTAACTGACGAGCCACCAGTGCCACCGCCGCGCGCCGGTGAAATTGTTCCAGACATTTTTACATCGTATTTTTATGTTCTCTATGGTATTCTGGTGGGTAACTTCGATATCAGTTTCTTTCTGAAGAAAAAATCATTAAAAATGAAAATGTATTAAATTTGTAGTATATGTTTACATTAATTTCAGTGTTTTATTAAGTAAATGAAAAATCTTCTGATTTCATAATTCTCAGGGTTAAAGTTGCACTTAAATCTTCGTCTTGCAATCTTTATAGAGGACTGTTATGAAAATTATATGTACATAATTATGTTTATTTAGATAAACAAACCTCGTACGTAGCATTCTGGTCTAATGCACGTTCTATCGCAAATAGAAAACAAATAACTATCGGCAAGTAATGCAAGCAATGCAATGTACTTGCTATAAGTACCATACCTAGTTATAGCAAAGCAATTCCTCAATTTCTTCACAGTTCCGAGCCCACAAGCCCTTGGCCCCACGACAGACGTTACCTGCCCCTGCGTATTTACTAAAAATACATCGGTTGCACGGCGAATAAACACTGGCGCTATAACCCGGTCAATTTAAAAACCCTTTTAATAGTATTCAATTTGAACGCTTCGTAGGGCATCCCAAGCGGTCGGTTAGCATGCGCCGGCGCATGGTCCGATGATTTCCTCTGTCTGTCAGTTGCTCTCGCGCATCGATCGATACGGACGCGTGTTTGTATAACGTAGATCGTTGATCATTTATAATTTGATCAAGTGATCCCGGTACGACACAAGTGTTTTAGTGTTCAGTTGGTTACAATTTGAATTAGTTAGTCATGTTCTGAGTAACGTATAAGTGAATTTATCTGCTTCAGTAGCTTGGTAGCTATCAGTGAATTATCAAACCCAAGCGATAGTGGTTTGGTTAACATCGGTAAGGTTATGTTTTTCTATATATTCGTTTGTGTTTGGAAATACTCTAATGAAAACCAATGACGTTAAAACGCTGCTGGGGGATCTAATAGATTTTACATTGGCAACCGTTTGTTAGGAACATCAGTTGAGCTATTATCATCCGTTTATGATTTATAAATACGTTAATTTGCATAACTATGAGATGGGTTTCAATACCGTTTGATGTGTAGTATTGTTTTCACCGGTTTCATTTTGGGTATGTGAAATATTAAAATAGTTTAGATATTAGTCGTTTGAGTTACTTAAATGTTTATTTATTTATTCTTATACCATAAAAACTTCTGGTACAAAAGGCGGACTTAATGCATAAAGAAGGTTTGTAACATCACACATAATCAGAATTACACGAAACACAGGGTCGCCCTGAAAACCAGCATTCGTCACTTTACTGCCAGTGCTGAGTACGGCCCGGTTTCGTATAGATTTTACTGCAATTATGTATTGTTTTATTCCAGTGTTTTGTTTAAGTTAGATATCTATTGTTATTGCTTTGATTACAATATAAATACAGGGTAGGTTTATTATAATACTAATATTTGATTTATGTAGATGTATGCTATCAAAATTAAATGAATGTAGACAGTTCGGAAACACATAAGATGCACTTTTCAAAAGGTTTTAACTTTAAAATTTAGAAAAGAATACGATTGTTGTTATGAGGATGGCTGGTTTCCTTAGGATATTTCTTTCCCCGTCTATCTCTGCGTTGTGGTTGGAAAAGTGTGTTTCCAGTCACCCTTTTTTTTTGAGTCAAACATTTAGTCCTCTTAGGTAGCAAAGCAACGCATCTGTGACAGGTTAATAAATTCTAACTGAACTATTAATAACACCTACTAAGAAGCAGTATATGCTATAGTCCTATAGTATCCTATAGTCCTCATCCATCCATCCATCCATCAGCCTTTTAAACTCCACTGCTGGACATATGCCTCCATTAATCGGTGCAACTCCTCCCGATCCTGTGCCTTCTGAATAGTCCTCATATATACTGTCAAACTGACCAACTTTTAACAGGGTTAAAAAGTCTGTGTCAGTTGTCATGGGCGGCAGTAGATGGGTTGTACTACAAGCTCGTCGTAATCTTAAATCCGTAAAAACATTTGGACAGAACCTCTCGAATCCAATCTGCTATCACCGTTTTAATGATTGTATTAGTATAAAATGGAAACAAATTAACTTAATCGATCTAAAGTACTTACGATTTGTGTACACTCAACAAGACATCTTGTGTCCATAATTAATTATTTACGAAATGGAATGAACAAGTCGTAACTCTCCCGAAAACATTAACCTTAACGAGCGAACGCATTACAGATAACGATAAGAAGAAATCTTTGCGTAATATTGAAGAAATGGGAACTCTACAATTTCTTCGTAACATTTTGTAGGCTCTGTGAGTTCTCGAAGTATAATCTGTATTTCTCTCCTCCGGGACGCATTATGTTTTCGGAATTAAAAAATAAGTTAACGTGTTTTAAAAAAGGAGTATTTTTAACTGGTGAAAACTATATGAAAATCAGTGGAATTTGATCTGTATTTTAAAAAACCTTGATGTAATTTTATCTTCTAAGTTGACGTTGCAGCATTTTTTAGTTTAGTTATGTACTTACTTTAGTTGGGTGCACGTACCTACCTGATATTTTTTGTAGCGATTTACGCCTTTTGTTATCAAGATTCACTACCAGTTCTTACCTTGGTTCTTTTTTTTAACCAAGCATCTTTACCGAACAAAGGAGGGTACCATCAATATGGAATTAGATCTGCAATAATATCAATCCGAGTAATAAAACTTATTCCCTAAACAAATACAAGTATTCTGTGTATATAAAATTATATATTTTAAACTCCTATTTAAGGCTACTTTTGTGACGGCAATTAAATAATATCTAAATCTTTATCGTTATGTAGTCGTTAACGACTAGACCCAAAGCCGATTTGCTTATCCGGATATCGAACCATAATCCCGTCGTTTAGACATGCGTATTGGAAAATGAATGAAATTAATGAATGAACAATGTGTATGAATAAAACCTGAGTTGTCGAGAAATTCAATTCACTGTTTAGTTGGTCGCCTAAGCAAGCATGCGTTTTATCAATATTTGTATATAAATAAACACAAAAACGTTAATAGGACTATTTACATAATAATAAGTTATGTCATTATGCTTCTTGATAGGCGTTCTCTATTAGCTTTAGCTAAGCTAACCAAAGGCGTCCCATTGTTTGCACATGTCTCTTCCACAGTCGAGGGATATCTGTCTATACTCCATCACGCTGCCCCATTGCAGATTGGTAGAGGGTTAGTGGTCATCCCAGTGTCGAATGTTTTCAGGCCATCCGAAGGTCTATGACAAGGCTTAACGATTGATTTACAATTGAAATCAACTGGAACTAACGGCTTAACGTGCCCTCGGAAGCACGAGAGCACGGCTCCGGGGTCTCATACGGAACGCACTGCCTCCCTAGCGTCCCTTAGCTCACTACCTACACTATTCTGGTACCAAGCTACATGGATTAAAAATGGTTAATTCGTATTTTAATATAATTTAGTATCGTTTAGACTCGTTGAACGAGCCCAATCATTTTATAGCGAAATAACTCATCTGATTTTGAACAGCGGACGAATCTTGTTGAGAGCATTCATCCTCATATATTTTGTAGTTGTTTAGTAATAATTCCAGAGTTTATTGCTCGTTGAACTGCCATCTTAGCTGTTATCTGTGCTATTCCAGTGTCTCAAGCGTTTCCGTTTTCCGTTCATCTTGTAGTTACGTATACTTGCACTGTGAGTTACGTCATTTAATGTACAAGTAGTCGCCGAGTTATCGAAATCTGACCGTTATTTTAAACTAGCTGCTACCCGCGACTTCGCATGCGTACTGAAAAAATATACCTAATTAAAACATATAATTAACTTTTTAATAGGTATCTACCTTTAAGCAAAAAGGTGGTCGGCCTTTCTGACCTTTTATAACTATTTTACATACCTCCGTTTTCACTTCATATTGTTTTACTAGACCCTGTCAAAAAAGGGACTCCAATTTCATCCAAGTAAAACATGAAACCCTATTTTGACAGGGTCCAGTTTCAAACAAAAGCGACAAGTACCAGCGACGTTTCCAAGATTATGTTAAGTACATTTTAAAAACTGTAATGTGGTTTCTGTGATGGTGTAGGAAAACAAAGTAAGGAAACCTGATTGATGATAAGTCTTCCAATCCAGTTGGCCAGCGTGGTACACTATGGCCTTATCCCTGCCCAAAAGATCTGAGTTCATAGGAACATTCAGTGGCTACATTACACCGCAGGCTATGTCGGCTTCCGAAAACTCAGTGCCAGTGACTCACAAACTATTGACATATGCTATGTTAGTATTGCCTTTGGTCCGTGGTTATGCTAAGCGGCCATCCACAGCAAACATTTGCTTGACCCGAGCTCCGGTGACCGCTGACCGATGACGCTATCGTAAGATCGTACCGTAGAGATTTTATCTACATTTGTAAGCACGAGACTCGTTTGGACGGTCCTAGTGATGTAACTGTCGATTTGTCACGTGAAAATAAAATACAATACAATACAAATACTTACTCTTTATTTGTATACCGAAAAAAACGTGTTACAAGTACAAATAACAATTAGGGTATACAAAAAGGCGGAATATTCGAATTGATAGTTTTTTTTATGGATGGAGCAAACGAGCAAGCACCACCCATCCGCTGCCGCCCATGACAACTGTGACTGAATTTGAACAAGATTCAAATAGGGATTGGTTAGCCCTGTTAGCTGAGAGAGTTAATTAGAAAATTAGTTCGTCACTTCGTTAGTGGGTGAGGACAGGGGACTGTTAGTGATATTTAGTCCTGTTAGTTGGTATTAGTAATAGTCCAGTTAGTACTCGTTAGTAGAAGTCTCGTTCAAAGTCAGTCAATAAAGGTATTGCTGCCCTTAAGGACTATGATGGTCGCCTCTAAAGAAGTCCATCTAAATTTATTTCTCTTATATGCTTAACGTTATTAAGAGGTATTTTTTAGCTTAAAAGTAAATACGTGAGATATTGTAAACCTAATCCCAAGAACTACTGGACCAGCAGCAGTGGACCCAAAACAGTGTTATACATATAAGATTAGTTATTGATTATTCGATTAAGTACTAATCCTACAGTAATAATAACTTTACACTTATACAGTATCTACATTAGACATTATTTTTTACTGTCAACCGTGTATTTTTATCAAATACTAGAGGACGCCCACAGCTTCGCTCGCGTGGAATTAGACATAACAATAGTTTCGTTTACACCTAGTATTATTATATAGCCTATGTCACTCAGTGATTATATAGCTTTCTAATGGTGAAATAATTTTTGAAATCGGTCCAGTAGTTTTTGTGTTACAAACAAATCTTTCCTGTTATCTGAATAATTATGAAAACAAGATATTGTAGAAAAATCCTAAAAATACTACACTACATCCGGAACTAATAGAGTACAGATCTCAAACCATAATTACACATGAGGGATTTCATTCACGATACGAGTCTTAAGGGAGCGATAAAGCAGGGCAGTTCCTTCGTATTTTTTGCCACGTATCGGAAGTAGGGATTCAAAATTAATCGTTTCCATCCGGTGCGCCCGAGTGCCGGAAACCACTCAAAATTGATAAAAGAAACACCTTACACGTTCATCAAAGATAAATGAATTTAAGATAATATATGAAAACTTTTACTTTGGTTAGGAGCGTTTGAACTTACGTAACCGTGGGAAGATTTCCATTGATAGCTGAACGAAACATTTAATTTGATTTTGTCCTATCTATACTTCTATACTAATATTATAAAGAGGAAAGATGTGTTTGTAATGATTTCACACAAAAACTACAGGACCGATTTCGAAAATTCTTTCACCATTAGAAAGCTGCATCTTCACTGAGTGAATATCATCTAGAATGATCATCTAGAAATATTATACAGCCTATATGGCTGTATAATATTTCTAGATGTAAACGTAACTATTGTTATGTCTAATTCCACGCGAGCGAAGCTGCGGGCGTCCACTAGTACAATATGTATTATACAATAAATAAATAAATAAACATAACTAGTTAAATGTGGGTGGGTGTACCTACAACACACCTCTGCCTACCCATTCGGTTAAATACAGGCGTGATGATATGCATGAATAAGAAAACCCAGTAGATGCGTGCATAACTAATGATTAAACGAACTTACATATACGTGAAGTTCTATCATAATTATACGAGGGCTTTGTCCGAAGTTGTTTCACAGTTTAACATAAAAAAAATTGTTCGACTGTAATGTAATATAATGCAGTAAAATAATGCCCAGTGTCATAATAATAACGATTATTTCACTCATTGCAAGTCGCCACACGTAGGTACTGTACCGACGCGGCGACGTGAGCTAACATCACTTTTTATAACACAAAGAATAGTATGAAAAACACTCCGAAATAATGATTCTGGGAATTATGATGTGCAAGTAAATAGATTGATCACGTTACACATTGAGTACAAAAGAGGAAAAGTACTGAACATATTTTTGCTGTGATTGTAACATTTTTATCTTGATGTACACACACAATCAAACGAGTTTTCTATATACATATTTAATAGCCTGGCTTCCAAATGTATGTATGTATGTATCTTCTAATATAGTTTGTTACTAACATTGCCTGATTTGTTAGTAAATAAAAAAGGATATTGTGTATTTTTGTGTGTGTACTAAATAAAACAACTTATAGTTTGTATGTGATTTATTTGTCTAGCCAGCTCCAGATCATATAAGTAACTTCCAAATATACATCTATGTATTTATGTATCAATGTATTATCACACTAACTAAATAAATGAATAAATAAACAAATAAATTAATAAATAAATGAATAAATATATTAATTATTTGATTTTATTTAAATTAATTAGAACATTACTAACCAATATGTTGTACCGAGTCCGTTGGCATGTCTAGGAATGTGGTCTCTCTCTCTACAAGTCGGTTTCCTCATTGCTGAGGGTCGTGACCACCACTAAGCACTTTCCTTGTTGTTTCTCTCCACTTGTTGCGATTTTCGGCACCTTTTAAGGCATTGTGGAAAGTAGTCCCAAGAGACGTCCGGATCTGATCGGACCAACGTATGGGGCTTCGTCCTCTAGGCCTCTTTCCTTCAATCTTAGGAATGTGGTACAATGATTTTAATTTATTTATTGCGTTTCCTTTAATATTCTATCACATACCTATCTTATGTTTCTCAGGTTATCTGGAAGATACCTATTACACGCGGTAAGATACGCGGTCTGCCTTTTACTACATATACAAATTTTATATTTCTGTTAGTAATTTTGTGGTTTAAATAAAGGTAATTTAAAGCTAGGCACCGTAAAACATAGTGGTATAGCATTTGGAGATGTTCTTACATTACAAACAATTAACAGGTAAGCATTTCTCAACTTGTTTCATAACGGAGTCAGCTTACTCGATCCTTCAGAAATACGATATGTCTCAATTTACAAGAAACCAGCTCGTGAAAGACGATAGGGGAATGGATATTAGGAACTTGACATAAACTAGTTTTACTCATTGATAATTTTAAGCTACCAAGTTATCTATTATCTGAGCTTACTTTAGTTTAGAGAGGTCTATGTTTGAATCTCAAATTGGTACCTTTAAAGGTGGAGGTGTGTCATATATACCAATTTAAACCATCATCATTGCCAATCATGCCAAGATTATTTTGCGGTACCTACTTCCTCTTGCATCCGGTCAAATACTCTAGCTTTCCCCGCGCTTTAGGTTCAGAAATGGCAACTTTTTCTGGTAACCTAAAATTATAAATGCATTCAAAAGATTAAAAAGTAGATACAACAAAGATCCAATCACGACAAAAATAAAAAATAAATTCACATACATAAAAATAGGATACATTAACAAAAAACGCTTCTTAGGTAGGCACCTATATTCCGAGTGGTTTTAGTGCAAAATATATATATGACCCGATTGACCCGACCCGAATTCAAACCCAGTGCTGCAGTAACTCACCAACGCGCCACGGTACATACTCGTAGTACATACGCATATTGCACATTAAATTTAAGTCGTTTAGGTACTCGTACTTCCAAACAATATAGTACGTTTACCAATGTCGCTCCGGCGAAGAAAGCGGAGTTAGCCAAGGGTAGGTAAGCAAGCCCTACTTGTAAGCAGCAGTGAACACAAAAGACGCACTTTACCTATTGTTTAATTTCTCTATGACTGAAATGGCAAAATAGTGGTTTACCTCTAAGAGTTATGAACACTACGGGGCTTAGTTTGTCGAGATCAGACCCATTTTACGAACAATAAAACTTCAAAGGACTCCGAAGAGTTCTGTGTACGCCATTCATTTCTTGGAAGTAATTTTGCAGTCTGCAATGCTAAGCTGCAACCCATCGAAGTCCCTCTGCTGGGCACGGATTTCTCCCACAGATTTGTCTGAGGTCTAGAGCATACTCCACCACGCAGCTCCAATGGAGATTAGTGGCCAACCCAGTGTCGAAAGTTCTCAAGCACGGAAGATCTTCGACCAGGTTTAACTATTGTTTTCACCATTGAAAACAACCGGGACCGACGGCTTAACTTGCCCTCCGAAGCACGGTAGCGCCCATGAAATTGTGCCACTTCGACCATTCCATAGGTCTTCGACAAGGCTTAACTTGTTTTTACCATTGAAAAACGGGACCAACAGCCCATTAAATTATACCATTAGCTGCTTAGCTCAGTCGATCACATATTAATGTTCGGTGAGAGCCGATGGACTAAGAACGCATCATGTTTGACTTAACTTTATTAAATTGCCGAAATAATACGGACCGTACGACCGGTACGTACTCTCGCGTCGCATTCTCTCGTACCTCAATATTTTATCCGTGTATCTTATATTTCATCTGAAGATGGAATTGTAAAGAAAGGATATTTGGGTAAGACAGCAACAATATTATTAATTGCGAGCAAGCATGAGCAGTGTTTCTCGGTATTGCGTCGCCGTTTCCGATAAAAGATGACAACTTAATACGTCTCGCGACCGATTCGCTGGCGATTCAATCGATTCCGATTTTTTAATTTTCCAATGACGTATATGGTTTAAGAGACAGCGACTTACAATATTCATTTATTGGTTAAGCAATCATTTCATGATGCATTCTTGTATGTACAATAGTGGACGCCCGCAGCTTCGCTCGCGTAGAATTAGACCCATTAACGACGTCTGCCCGCGTTCGGGTTGCCCACTTGACTTCAAAAACGGCAAAGTTTCATACTAACTTTGCACCCCCGTTTTACCCCCTTAGGGGGTGAATTTTCAAAAATCCTTTCTTAGTGCTCCCCTACGTTATAAAAGGAACCCCTGTGCAAAATTTCAAGTTTCTAGCCCTTGTAGTTTAGGCCCTGCGTTGATATGTCAGTCAGTCAGTCAGTCAGTCAGTCACCTTCTCCTTTTATATATATATAGATGTAGAATACTATTTAATTCCTTTTTAACAGCGGTTGTATGTACCTATGTGTACCTAACTGCCTTGTTTATTTTATTTTTTTAAGTTTATGTATTACCTTTAGTATACAAAGGGTTTACATAATGCCATACGGCAATGCCATTTATCTAGTGGTTGCTAGTTTAAATACATATTTAAATAGATAATATTAACATCCAGAAACAGCACAGAATTAAGACAAGTTTTCGTAACACGAACGTTTGTCCTGAGTGGGCTTCGAACTCACGACCCCTGGCGTAACAGGTAGGGTCACTACAGTGGTCACTACCGATTGCGCCAACGGGCCCGTCAACCGTATGAATGATACATAAATAGGTACTACATACAGTACAAGTAATGCCAGTTGTTTACAAACGAGCCTACTCTACAAGTTTGGTAGAGTCAGATATCTACCGACTCTACAACGACGCATTGTCTCTCGTTTGACACCACGTGTCTTATCTATTATACTGTTTCATTGTCATATCACTGGCCGTTTCAATGCCATTGTTTTGCCCTTACTACCTTGTCTCACTAATAGCGATTAACTTCAGAAGATATATCTTGAATAAGTGACCAATACAATTAATATATTACGGCATCACAACCCTTTCTTTGTCCCACTGTTGGGCACGGATCTACTCTCGAAATGGGAGGGATTAGGCCTAAGTCCACCACGCTAGCCAAGTGCGGATTGACAGACTTCACATGCCTTCGAACTTGATAATGAACTCTCTGGCATGCAGGTTTCTTCACGATGTGTCCTTCACCGTTATATCAAGTCACATTTAATTTCTTAAATCGCACATAACTTAGAAAAGTCATGGGTGCGCGCCGCTGGGGTTTGAACCCGGAGCGCTCGAGTGAGAGCCGATTTCGATAGCTACTGGGTCCCCAGTCTGTGCTGCTGCCTATTTTCATTAAGTTAATAGGTCATGGACCACACGACCACATGACATTTCTTACAATAATGCATTGAGAATTTTTGTACAAAAAGTATATTTAGATATCGAGTCATACGATTATCGTTTGGAAATGCCGAAGTATGTTACCTTTACCCTAGTACTGCAGCCATAGTTTGGTTATCAGGCGTTAAGGAGACTTTTTGTGCTGTATTTTAATTTTCTCATAGTTTAAGATAATATAGTAGACGGTGAAGAACAAACGATAATAAATCTTTTTGTTATCTTTTCTTGTGTTAAGTAATTTCGATTTTATTTATTTCTTAATTTACCAAAATCGGTGTGATGTGAAGTACCTAACCGACTTAGTAACTTTTTCAATGCACGCTCACCTCTTAAAGCGAAGTGAGACAAGATATAAAGAAATACTTAATAGTCCACATTACGTACATTTGTTTTCTTCGCTTGCCTTAGCCAGTAAGACTTCTATCTCCATTTTGATTTATGGTGGTCATTACTCCGGTTACCGGGCTTTTTCCAGCTTTTTGTAAGCTACACCATAATTATCCCTTACTTTTTTCGTTTGTTTAAAAAAGTCATAGAAATGGCCAGGTTCTATAGTGATGAAAACTTATTTCCATATTAGTTGATGTTCGACAGTTGAAGTCTAACGTAGTATGTTATTTTCTCTGTGCTCCAATGTTCGGTGTGCCGAGCTTTTACACTTACCTATCGATCAGTAAATAATATTACTATTTTTATAAAGGTGAAATTTCAGATAGAATTTAAATGAGAACATCGACAAAATCAGAGGCAAAAGAGGATAAGTCATTGTAACATCATTGTACTAATCAAACATCTTAAACAATAAATCGTAATTGTACCTATATCTTATCCTTACAAACTTATCGACGAGTTCGTTGTCTTTTTTTTAAACAAACGGAAAAACAGGCAAACGGACCTGTGTAAGTGGTCACCGTCGCCTATGGACACATGCGACACATATGGTTTGCCGACCTTGAAGGGAAAGTTTCACACTCTTCTTGAAGCACTCCATGAAAATACCTCAGCGTTCAATACTAAAAAAAGGTCGACCTATTAAGGGCGTGTAAAAATGTCTGCCTTGGAGGCACGTGTCAGCGTGTTGAAAGAACGTAGAGCGTAGAGGCTTCTTAAGTGATAAGAAAGAATGTCAAGATAGCCAAGTAGGTGCACGCGACGGTTTCTCAACTAGTTACCTACCGTACAATGCTGCTGTTTGCACTGTGCCAACTGTGACGACACGTCATATGTAAATGATATTAAGGTAGTTTAATTGTTGCGAAAGATTGAGTGGGAAATGTGGGAATGTAGAAGCACTCATAGCCCAACGGCTCGCGTCGATCGTACTGATCGACCTAGTTTCGGGGGGCACGTTAGTTTATGGGCACTTTCGTGCTCCGGGGGGCACGTTAAGCCGTTGGTCCCGGTTTCAATTGTAAATCAACCGCTAAGCCTTGTCGATTATCTTCGGGTGGCTTGAGTGTCTTGAGAATATTCGACACTGTTGACCACTAAACCTCTAACCATACCGCATTGGAGTGGAACCTCGACATCTTGCTTCTGTGATTGTGGGATAGACAGTAAAGTACAGCATACTCCAGATTATCCTCTTTTAACCGCCTTCAAAAAAGGAGGTTAATTATATGAGAACTTGTGAAGACAGGCCTTTCATGTTGATATGTTATTACCTTTTTATACCGATTCGTCTGATTACATTGTTCTTAGATCTCTAGTTCTTAGTTCTAGTTTATTTTAACCTCAAACTAAGTCGTAATTAGTAAGGATTAGAATGACTTACTAGTAAAACCGTGGGCTAATGTTAGAGAACTGTTAACCTATAAGTGATTGCATAATACTGTGTTTACCTATTTATGTTCTTCTGTTAGTCAATGCGCTTGCGCAGTTAAGAACAAACAATTTGTATAACAAGCATATTGATGCATTTGTGTCTAAATATTTGTCCACCAATATTTATGAGTGCCATTCGGCTCAAGTCAGGCATTTTAAAATCCCGAACAATTACTTTAATTTATGTCATGTGCATTTTAAACGACTGATCTGCAATGACAAAGAATCATAGTACGTTACGTTACTCATAGAGTTTTCAATATCTTCCAAGTTCAATCCACAATTTTTATTGGCCAACGCAAAAGACTCGTTTTAAATAGACACTTGTACCAAAGTATGTGCCTACATTGTATTTGCACAGAGTAGGTATATCGAAGGAAATTTTGAAAGACAAATTGAAATTAATAGGTACAATCCAATTTGACGTACCTATTAAACATTGGCCAACGTATCAAAATGTCTTAACATCCTACACAAAATACTCCGAATAACTGAACATTGTACACATTTCTAAACACTTCCTCCCGTATGTTTGCTTAGTGGCTGGCATCCGCTGGCGAAATGCGATAGGTTAGATTGAGCTACCGGCTAACATGCCTCCGGCCTCATGCTCTTTACGGACAGTTCGTCATTCGTTTTTGATGTGAAACATCTTTAGGCGGAGGGCAAACCAAATTTTTGGCGTGGCGAGCGTGGCGAGCGTGGCGAATATGGAATATAATATATACTATACAGTTCCGACAAATGACGGTCGGAAATTATTTTATTAATAAAATGTACCTAATAATTTTTTTTTGTTTTTTTTTTTTTATTTTTTTTTTCTTATATGTTTTAGTTCCTGTCATAATCTGTACTTTTGTGCATATTACTTGTACAAAAAATTTCGATGTTTCACATCTGCCAGGCGTCCCGTGACGACTCACAATTTTTTTTTATGGATATAAGATAGCAAACATTCAGCACCACCCATCCGCTGCCGCCAATGACTACTAGACTTAGTCACTTCATCGTGTAGGCTTTGAACAAGATTCAAAATTCAATTAGCTTGTAAATCATTGGATTGGAGATTCTTCCCATCGTCCGAATACCGTCTTCAAGGGCACTCCTGTAAATCAGCGCTGCAGATGCAAAGCTACAGCATAATGCTGAGTTGTTGCCTTTTTGTGACAGGCGGTGCAGCAGTGTATATTTTAAGTGTATATTTTAGTTGTTTTTGATTTAATAAGGCATAATGTTTGTTTGTGTATAAGTTATATTAAAAATGAAATTGTTAATAAGAATATATTAATCGCTGCTGCAGCTTGTTTGTTATAAATAAATTATTTCTCTCTTTCTTTCTTCCTTCTTTAAATAAGGACAAGGATGGATCCAGTTAAAATAGGGTGTTAATTAGAACATTAGTTGGCCAGTGTCTTCGTATGTATGAAGACCGGGGCATAGACTGTTAGTAACAGTAAGTCCTGTTAGTTGGTGTTGCTGAAACGTGAAATTCGACGATTCATTAGTTCCACCAGTTATCCGAAATATCGTCACCAATATGTTTCGGCGAATGTAACCATCGTCTTTACCTATATTTACCTCACTGTCATCTTTCCTTCTACAGTATGATTGACGTACAAATTAAAAGAATCTCTCAAGTGTAATTACACACGTATTTCTCATTTCGTCGAACAATACAATGCGAATAATGTACCCTCATATTATAACGATGATTCAACTGTTAAACGACCAGTTTACCGTGAGCTCCCCCACAGTCCTCCGTTTAACAATTTCTGAGTTATACGAGATGAGTATCGGAATGGAGAGGTCAGCGTTATCTGGTGACCTTCTATCGCGTGATATCATCATCGGTACATCCAATGACCTTCAGACTTGATCCAGATTTGTCATGGGAACATTGTACGGGTTAATGCGTGTTAGTTGTAGCTGTTAAATTCTTTATTAGGACCGAGCTCCTCTATTTGGGGTTAACGTGTTGAAAGATAATAATATGTGATAGCCCTACAACGTTGTCTTATTATTCAAGAAGTCGGGCTTATATTTATTAAATGAATTTTTAGGGTTCCGTACCCAAAGGGTAAACAATGAACCTCACGTGTCCGTCTGACTGTTTTAGGGCGTAAAAAATTCAGTACCTACCAATTCTTGAACAGAAATAGGTACTGAATTTTTTTACGAAATGTTAGTTACATTAGATAAGGTCGAAGTACGACAACTATTTGTTTATTTTCTTTCTAACTACTACTAACGTATAATATTTTTATATTTCTCACTATTATCGTTCGATAGCTCGATGGGCTTGAGATGACAGCGTTAGATAGAGCACGCTTGACTTGTAAGACTACTCGAATCGGCTCTTCACTTCGTCACTTCTTAGAATTCTTTATACTTTTTTAACACTCAAGAGGTCCAAAGTATATAACTCGTTCTTGATAAGTAAGTATTTTAAAAGTTGTATGAATAGGAGGGGTAACATTTTCCACCATGCAGATTGGCAGACTTCACACGACTTCAAAATTATTATGCAGAACTCTTATGCATTCGTACTTCCTAAACCGTTGCATCATTACAGCATATTTAGTTTCAATGCATATAACTGTATTTTTAAGCTACAACTTTTTTCATTTCCATCTATCCATCAGCCTTTTGAGGTCCGCTGCTGGACATAGGCCTCTCCTAAACGACGACACTCCGACCGATCCTGTGCCTTCTGAATCCATCGGTTTCTCTTCTTCAGGTCGTCTGTCCAACTAGTCGAAAGGTGACTTGTGATCTTTATTCCGAGCCGATGTCACCATTTCAGGTCTTTTATATTTAGCGTTCCAAATTACACAGGAGAAGAAGATTATTATTAATAATCCAACCTGAACAATTTAATAATATCATGGACATTCTCACACACGGCCAATTGACCCCAAAGTACTATGGGTGAAAGAGACTGATATACATACATATATATTTTTAAATACATACATAAATAGATAATATTAACAGACTCAAAACACAAGTGTTCGTCACACGAATGTTTGTCCTGGGATTGGAACCCACGATCCCTGGCGTAACATAGGGTCACTACCGATTGCGCCAACGGGCCCGTCACTTATTAATTACACTTCAATCGGCTAACTTCTTACGTTCCTTAATAGATGTAGTTTAACTATTGTCCTTAATGAATAGGTACTAGAATTAAATAATCGAGCATAATCATCATTAAACTGGGCCAAGGTTCAAATCCTGCAAGGGCCCATCAACTCCAGTAATTTGTCACAATCTATTTGATTGTACCATGTCGTGATTACTCCGTTTACCGTAATACAAATAGCTCGAGTCATTTGGTACGAGTTTTAGTTTCGAAGTGTAACTATGGAATTCGAAGTAAAAATAGTTTTTCCGTGTTTCAGAGGGAACGGTGGTTAAGGAAGGCCAGGAGTGTAATTACTAATTACTTTCACCAGTTATGTTTCGGTCCCATGTAATGGGTGGTGTGGTGACCCTATTACCGTAGCCCCTATTACCGTATCGGGCACAAATCTCGATCTTCGAACTCGCTCGGGCGGTCCGCGTTCAAATCCAACGGCACGTACCAATTTTCTAAGTAAGGTATGTGCAAATTTAGAAAAAAATTATGTCACCAGCTGTAACGGTGAGGAAACATCAAACCTGCATGCCTGAGACTTCAGCATAATGTTCTCGAACAAAAACAATGATACATAATTATTATACTTACTTACCATATTTTTCAGTTCACCTCCATACAGTGAAACAAGTCGTCTAAGTCACAGATAGATCTGAATTACCTCCGCGGCAAGTGATGTAACCTAAATGATGAAACCACGGCACTAACTTAAATGACCAATTCAAGCGAGTTGCGGTAAATGTGCGTATTGCTTGTGTAAGTTGTGTGTCTGCGTTTACCTCACGTTAGACCAGAGAAAATATAAAAGTATAATATTGATATATGTATTACTGTAAAAATATTATAGTCTTCATGCTGTGTTTAATCTAAGCTGTATTAATCAATCCATGAACGTCCCAATACGTATCGATGGAGGGTTTAGTGGCCAATCCAGTATCGAATGTTCTCAAGCCACTCGAAGGTCTTCGACAAGGTTTAATGAATCATTAAAAACAATCGGGACCGACGGCTTAACGTGCCCTCTGAAAAAAAGTAGCGCCTATTAAATTTTGCCACTAGCGGTCACCCATCCCTAAACCGACCGCGCCCGTCGTTGCTGAACTCTGTCAGTCACATTGAATCGGCCATGAAATAAGCCCCTAATAATAATTATGATTAAGAAAATAATAGAAATGGCTTAATTTAATAACCAAACGCAAAAAATGTTCACCATCACAACCCTTTCTTTGTCTCATTGTTGGGCACGGATCTCCTCTCAAAATAGGAGGGATTAGCCCTTAGTCCACTACGCTGGACTTCACATGCCTTCGAGAACATTATGAAGAACTCTCAGGCATGCAAGATTTCTCAAGAAGTGTCATTCACTTTGTCAAGTGGCATTAAACTTCTTATATCAAAATATATTAGTAAAGTAATATTAAATTCGATTTTTTTCAATTAAAAACCTTATTGTGAACGAAGTAATGTCACATCGTTCACATCCATGGTCTTCTCTATTCTGTGATCTCGACGAATGTCATCTGTCTTTTTGTGTAAACACCCGCCTCTTTACTTGAACTCTTCTGACTCTGATACTTGTTACTTCCAAACCATATTCTACCCTAATCGTTATATTTTAAAGTGCTTTTTGACTTGTCTATGTCTATCATCAATTTCAGCAATGTGATGCTCTCGACAATTGCTTGATTACAACAATTAATGACAATTGGTTGGAATTCGTGCGGCTTCCTAACGGATTTTTGGATGTTTCACAAGTGAAACTACCCTCACTTTTAAAGGCATTTTTATTGTTATGGCGTGTGTGCGTGTTTGTTAAAAGTCTAACAACATTCCCCGAACTAACATACCCACAGAACATACCCTAATTCTTACTTATAATCTTTAAAAAAATGTAAGTAACATAAGAGATGTTAGCCAGATAAGATTTTTTTAGAGATGTAATCGCCTACTTTATCTTTATCCTTTTTTTTTTGGCGTATTATATGAATTAGGCCTAAGACAAATTGATTTTTTTTTCAAGTTTACATACTCGTATTCAGGAAAACATAAACCTGTATAAAGGAGTGTTCCCTTTTGAATAGAACAACTAAAACCATTTGCGAATCTACGGGCATAGATTCCTTACCTACTTTTCATAAGGTAAGGAGGAAAGTAGGTCCCAGACTGACGGAAGTTCCAAATGTACCACTTATGCAATGTATATGAAGGTCTGTTTGTTCCGACGTAACTCATTAGCGCGTTATCACGTACAGTTACCAAATCAACCTCGGCGGGTAGGCTTGAGAAATTTTTATTGGATGTTCTCATCGCGTGCCTTCGACGATCTTATTTGATTGTGATTGGTCGATATCGTTTATCGATAAAGCGTAACATTGAACTTTAATCGAACAGTTGTTTTTGAATGTTTTGTATATATACCTACTTATCTTAATCACAGTATAGAGGAAGGGGGAATAATATTGGGTGATAACATCGGTATTTCAGGTAAGGATTCGTATGACTAATGGGCACTTGTCATTAGAGGACCCGTGTGTCCATAGTAGTACTTGTACTATTATGTATTCTGTGGTAGTAGGTACCTACGTGACTTCCAATTCGCCTACACAATGCCGTACATGAATTACAGAGAAAAAATGCACGTAACAAATATATTTTGGTCTATAGATTAGGTCTTGTCACGTCTAGCACCTCTATACGTCTAGCGTATGACGGATTCCTGTGACCTTGAAATGATGGCACACAAAAATAAAAACACCATCTCAAAAATAGTTTTTCGGTATAATTAGAAATTTTAAGCGGGCGAAGAGACAGGCAGCATGTAGAAAAAAATAAAATAAAGAAACTGGAAAGGTCATACACCGAAAGGAAAGTCAGTTTTCCGACAATTTTAAACATTTTACTATCAAAATCTAATTCGAATTCTTATCTATATATATAAAAGGAGAAGGTGACTGACTGACTGACTGACTGACTGACTGACTGACTGACTGACATATCAACGCAGGGCCTAAACTATAAGGGCTAGAAACTTGAAATTTTGCACAGGGGTTCCTTTTATAACGTAGGGGAGCACTAAGAAAGGATTTTTGAAAATTCACCCCCTAAAGGGGTAAAACGGGGGTGCAAAGTTAGTATGAAACTTTGCCGTTTTTGAAGTCGTTAGACGGGTAGAGGTCGTTAATGGGTCTAATTCTACGCGAGCGAAGCTGCGGGCGTCCACTAGTTTAGTAGTAAAAGGAAATTTATTCGATCACCCACTCTCTTTAAGCATACCTGTGGACAAAAATAGCATCGTTCGAATACCGCTTTCTGAGAGTTAGCCTGTACGAATAACCTCATTTACATTTTGTTCCATAAATAGCTGGAATCTGGACATAGCTTAGCTCATAGATCTGTTTGAGGCTGAGAGCTACCAGCTGAATGGAATTAGCACTATTTTGTATTTTATTCTATACAAAAACATCTTTAAATAATTTCTGACTTATGATTAAAAAATCCTAGTTCATTGAGTCACTTCTTAGCTTATTTTAGTATGTAGGTACAACTTGCTGTATATACCTTTTTTGTGGATATAAGATAGCAAACGAGCTTGCAGCACCAGATGGAACAAGACTCAAATAGGGACTGGGATAGCTCAGTCCAGATAGCTGACAGAGTTAATTAGAAGATTAGTTGGGCAGTTCGTTAGTGAGTATGAGGACTGGGGACTGTTAGTGATAGTTAGTCCTGTTAGTTGGTGTTAGCGGTAGATATGGTACTAGGTACCGTGGCGGGCGGTGGTAGGTACTGCCCCGGGCGAACTATATGGAACAAAATAGGTTTCATGTAAATCTTCGTTTCGTTCGTGTCAAACTACACTGCCCTTAGAAAATGAGATGTTTGCAAACGTTTCTTACGTCAGCTCAACCATCAACAGTAGTATAGGACTATCTCACAGTAAATATTGTAAGGAAACACCTCTTTCACGTAATAATCTTAAAAGCCTTGTCGTCGCGAGATAATCGGGCTCTTGCGGAGAAAGTTGATCCTCTGATAAGCGAACACATGGTCGTTTCAGGCTTATATGGTTTTGCCTTTAATGTTATAGAATTACACTAAATTGCTGACTTTAAGAGCAGTTCGTTGAGAGATTTTACAGGGCAAAAACAATTTGGCGCATTGACCCAATAGTTAGGTAGGTTGGTAGGCGGTGTGTGTATTGCTCGCTTAAAATTGAATATGGTTTTAAAAGTAAAAAGGAAAAAAAAACATCAGTTGTAAATGAAATTCTACTTATCAGCACGTAACGTTAATCGCTTGTGTAATATTTTATTTATTTTATTTTATTTTTATTTATTTGGGAAACAAATAATGTTACATGAACACGTAGATGATACAAAAAAAATGGACGCATAATAGTTTCCATTACATTACTTGGAAATATCTTTAGTGGGGAATGAACTCGGGACCTCGTGAGTCGGTGAGACCGAGTACCTAAGTCGCTGAATACTAACTACTCCGTTTCATGGGTCGTGATAATGGTTAACAATTCGACATTCGACAAACACCTCGAATTATTTCCAAACAAAACAAGGATGCAAGCAAGGGTCTCTTGGACCGTTACATTACATTTAATTGGCGGGGTCTAACGGAGCGACCTGCTTCATTAGCATGTCGCGTGGACTCCGTAAGGCGTCTCTTCGCTTCCATGGAACTTGGGATGTTGGTCGATGGGATAATCGGTTTGTTCAATCTCAGGAATCGTGAGTTTTTCCATGATAAAAAATGTCTGTCCAGCAAAATTTCGAAAAATATTTTCGCCGACAGTAGGGTACGTGTTAAAGTAAAGTCTAGTTGGCATCGTCTCATACTTTTCAATACAAAAAATATCTTTTTACCTGACGTCGTTCCTATTAAGTAGGTACTGTCATATATATTGTAATTATGATATGTTGTAGTGAGCTTAGCTATGAGGCTTAGCTATCCACTGAGCTATCAACGCCAGCAAACTCAAGTTATATAATTGAATCGTTACAAACAGGTATAGAGTATATCGGCGAAGCCTAACTACGGAGCAAGAACCGTGTAATGCTATGTATCGTTCCATCGCAGGGCTCAATCAAGTAATGGATCTCATCTCTAATGCATCGCCCGCCAGAGCTGCAGTCCAGTACTGAATTGGAAATACATTCTTGTGTTAAGAAATTTAAAGGATTTAGTGAATATTTATACGAGTATTAGCTGACCCCGCAAACGTTGTTCTGCCATATCAAATGTCAATGTGACAACGCTTCACGTCGATTAACGACGGTTAAAAATAAAAATACTAATATAGTGTATAAAAACATTTTCCAGTAGACCAAATTGTGAATCTAAACCATTCTCGAATCCCCTTGAACACACAAAAAAATTCATCAACATCTATCCAGCCGTTTAGGAGGAGTTCACTGTCATACACACGTACACAAGAAAATTATATACTAAGATGTTTTTCTCCTAAACTACATAATCTTAAAAAATGATACGCATTTACACATGACATTATCTCCTAGAGACATATACACGTAATTAGGCTACTTTCCTGTTTATCTAACAATTGTCATGCCATAAAACTACTCATAAAGTTTAATTTAAAAACATTATAAAGTGAAGAATTTAAGCAAATTGTTTAAGTGTTTGACGAGGTACTATTGTGTTTCAAATAAGATGTGTATATAAAAACATTTTGTGAAAGACCGGTGTCCCTTTGAGTGCTTATCGTGTATTGTTTACGAAACTAGCTTACTTACGCAGTTAACCTAGAAGCTTATTAGAAGAAGAACATTACATTTCATAAGGCAAAAGGTAAAGAGCAAAATTCACATTTAGACCATTTGGTCTAGATATGAAATCTAAGTGATTGTGCAATGGTTTCCTTTATAAAATTAATAATAAAAAGTAAAACGGGACCCTACTACTAACGCTCCGCTGTCCGTCTGTCCATCTGTAACCAGGCTATATCTCATGAACCGTGATAGTTAGACAGTTGAAATTTTCAAAGGTAATGTATTCAATTGCTTATTGCTATTTACTTATTGTATTTCTATTGCCGCTATAACAACAAATACTAAAAAACAGAAAAAATAAATATTTAAGTGGGGCTACCATACAACACACAAGATTTTTTACCGTTTTTATAGATAATGGTACGGAACTCTTCGTGCGGGAATCCGACTCACTCTGGGTTCACCTACCTTGTACCTACAAATTCTGATGTTAGCGTCGATTGAAAATAATGTTAATGTAGCCGTCCCCTAAACTACTCGTAGAACTGAACCCATGTTTATTGAAGACTGACAGCCGCCCACCGATTAGAAAGCTCTGAAATCCAGATTGTTTATAAATAACAGTTGTTTGACATGAACATGGTTTCAAGTTGAACTAGTGAATCTGTATAATTCAAACAGTATATATGAAATATTTAAGCCCTACAGCATATTCTAGAAACAAAGTCAGATTTTTTTCTTATATTTAGTTACTGTCACGTTTAACTGACGAACGAGTCCTAACTAGCCAACACAATATGTTTATTAATACATCAAAATATACGTTTGAAAAGTTAAATAATGTAAATTCATGTTAATTCACTAACGCACTAACTAACCAAGAAAAGCATCGATAGATCCTGGCATTTAAACTTCTCTTGAGAAAGGCAGAGGTCTTTAGCTTTGATCTACGAGTATGAACGCTATAAAAATAGTCAAGCATAGTAAGATTTTTTTTACTAATTCTATGGCCATAAGTGAGCAAAGGAGCATGCAGCATCTCCTGCCGCCCATCACCGCTGCGACAGATTTCGAACAAGACCACAGAATACTTAATAGTACCTACACAAGACTCAAATAGGGACTGGTCAGTTCGTATGTAGATATGGGGATTGGGGCAGGGACTGTTATTGATACATATATTGTGATATTATTGTCTTGTAATTGTTAGTAAGAGCCTCGTTCCGATTCGGTCTCAGATGCGTTACTGGATTACTACTCTTGATAACTACGATGTTCCTATTTAGGGAAATGTAGGTAACAGGAAGGAACAACTTTCCAACCGAAACACACGGTTAGGTATTACACGTTAGAAATGGTACCTACTAGATTACGAGGTACTTGGTACCTAGATACCGGGGCGAGCGGTGGTACTACCCCGGGCAATCTTTGAATGGAACCTATAGGTCCCATATTCCATAAACGCGACTGTGTCAAAATTCTGTTTTTATTTCGAATAAATTTTTGACCATACAGGTCATACCTACAGACAAACCTCTACCGCGTCACCGAATGAAATTCTGTGTAATTCTCTCCGAGCAGTGGGAAACATTGCCCATAGGCTAAAACCTATATAAAATGGCATAGGATTTATTGCATCAACCATCTGTTCTTTGTTTTCTTACAAAAGGGACACGATTATTTTTCTACGTGTCCTAACTGCCCATTTAAATTTAATGTCCCCATTAAACTGTGTTAGTGTTTGTTTACGTTACAGCAACAAAATGTTTTTGTCAAGTTTTTTATTTGTTTAGGGTAAGAATTACATAATATCATAATTGTATGCCGTATATTTTTGTACTTTAGTTATATGTAGATCCTAATAAGTCATATAAGGATCTACAAGGATCATTATATAAGGATCCAAGGAGAAAATTGGCCTCTTCTAAAAGAGGGTTCGGGTTCAAATCCCAAAGGCCAATGTAGTTGTAACGTGAATTTACGTAGGTAGGTACATAAAAAAAATTCATTATATACAAACAAATAAAAGATCAAGGTTTGTTTGGCATGGCGATGAGTTTGAACCTTGAGTTAGTTAACCATGCGGTTGTCACCACTTAGTTACTGTATACTGAAATATCGAGAAAGAGGCATTGCTTTCAACAAACCATAGCTTCAGGATTAAGAAAACCCATTTGTCCGTCTGTCAACGGGACAAGAATTATTCGAATTTCTTGCCGCGCCTGAACAGTTTTACATTTGTTTCGTTTCTATATATGGATAATATAATTATCTCTTACTCTTGGTGTCAGAACCAATTTAAGATGTCTGAAAAGATGGCATTTTCTCTTTCTCTAGAGAGATGACTATAAATAGATTTTATTTAATCTGCGTTCAGTAACAGTATAGAGAGAGGGGGTTCAGTCAAACGACACGAAAGTGGTTGTAGTAAAAAAATTAAATGATAATTTTGTTAACGATGATTATTTCGATTATTTAAATGGTAAAATAATTATTTCAAATAGCAGTTATTATGTCATTCTCCTTTTTTTAAATAGAAATTTAATTCTTTCCTAAAGATTGTACAGAGGCAACGTTCACAAAACACCATGAACTATAAATAAATAAATACCATGGACATTCTCACACACGGCCATATAACCCCAAACTATTATAAATATAATATAAACTATGTATATAAACTATAGACACGAGCCTGTACTATGGGTGTCAGAGAGTAATAACGTACATAGATATTTAAAAATACATGATTAAATAGATAATATTAACATCCAGACACAGAAAAAACACAAGTGTTTTTCACACGAATGTTTGTCCTGAGTGGGATTCGAAGCCACGACCCCTGGCGTATCCCTGGCAGGGTCGCTACCGATTGCGCCAACGGGCGCCCCCGTCAACTATTTCAGCTTTATAGCCAACAAATCGTTACAGAATTTGTGACCGCGTCATTAAGCTGATACCAGATGTGTGTGTGCCACAAAAAAAAAACAAACATTAGGTCGTCTTTATTTATTTTTATTCAATCGTTGACTGACGAAGCTCCGACCTTGAACGTGACAAAACGACAGGATTCGAAATTTAAAAATAAGTATATTTATCCAGCCAGTTCCCGCGGCGCATCGCTAACGGCCATTTTATATATAGAACGTGTTCTATTCTCGAACAGTGAACTCCCGGCCGATGGCTTCTTATTGTTTTTGCTGTGCTCAGGATAATGTGGGTGTCGTGTTTGATAAGCCATTAATTTTCTGCTTAAGTGACATCCAGCCATAAATGTATTTGCTGTATGTAATAAGTAAGTACTTATTGTAAGATGCAAATGTGCGATACACCTACAATATTGTGACTCAAATGGTAACATAACTAAAAGTCTACTTGGTCATAAAAAATTATGTAGATAAGTAAACAACATAAAACGTTAGGTAAGTGCATCTTAAGAGGAAAGTGTATTTGAACAATGTAAATTTATAGTACGTGTAAGACTTACTTATGTTAGTACATAAATTCAACTGTAAATGTATATTTAATATTTACATACATTATTTAAAATGATTGACTTGTGTTTAGAAACGTGAGTTTACATTTCTCTGATTCTTACCAGTTTAAAGCAAATATGGGTATTTAGAGTATTTCCATAACAGATCTAGTAGGATTTAAGTTGTAATCTGATGTTAGCCAAAATACTTTAGCTATGAAAATGTGCTAACGGTTACATAAAAGCTTGTTTGTTAAATCTGTTATTTTCTTTTAGGCGGTTCCATTTTAGGAAAACGAGAATGAGTGCGTGTGAAGTTTAAAAAGTGAAGAGTTTTAGAATGTCAAGTGGTTTTCAGTGAACAGTGTGACACCGGCTTAAAGATTCCGGATTACGTTGCTACTGAGGGCCAAATGGGTACGTCGACTTATTATTATTATTTTTAACATTTTTCTTCATTTATTTATTTAATACACTTTTTAGGTCACTTATATCAAAACATTCTTTTTTTAAATTGTTTTTGAGTGTTTCGTAAGTGATAAATAAGTTTTATCGTTACAGTAAACTGTATTACAAACGACAAAATTAACTCCCATTCAATATTCGGAGCACTTTTTCAAAAATAAGGACCATTTGTGTCAAAAATAAAGGTGGACCCGAACATTTAAAATTGTATGGCCATTGTGTCCGTGTCACCAGAAATTATTATATCGGGCTTCCCGCTTTAAATACATTTAAAGAGAGCCTTATTCCACTTGCAATAGCGTTTTCACACATATGGCCGACATTTCTTGCGATTGATTAACATACTGTGCTAGTAAAATAAACTTTATACATCAGTTATTAAGGTATATAACATTTGTTTATACAACATTTATCGCTGTGTAGACTCTGCTTACAGTTTCATGATTTTAACCAACTTTGAACTGTATTTAAATGCTATTAGAATTGGTTTTAAATTACGAAATCACAGTTGGAATTATCTCCATTTTGATCGGACGAAGCGTACGTGAGCTGAATTACGTTTAATTTTTTTCATTTTCTTTAAAGAAAGGTGTTTTATTGTACTGTCTTCTCCAGCACAATGACACGTCGAGCAATACATGTATAACTAAGGGGATTGTCATCGTGTTTACTTTCATTTATACGCTTTTTACGAGAAAGGACGATGGACAAAAATGTATGGAACCTGGTACCGGCACCAATCGAAATGTATGATACACCGTTGGAAAGGTCTTTTAGTGTAGAATAACAATAACCAAGGCGCCAGTCCCAGTTTGCTGTCCGATCGGAGTAATCACTCCTTGAAAATTATTAATGTTTCCTAATAAAGTAGGTATTTCAATCAGGTCAATTCCTTCTCCATTTCGCCATAGTATTCATGTTTATTTTTTATTATGAAGTTAAATAATAAGCGGTGACAGCCCAGTGGCTATCTAACTCTAACTAAGTACACATCGTGAGGAAACCTGCATGCCTGAGGGTTCTTCATATCGTTCTCTAAGGCATGTGAAGTCTGCCAATTCGCACTTGGCCAGCGTGGTGGACTAAGGCCTAATCCCTCGCATTCTGAAAGGAGACCCATGCTCAACAGTGGGACAAAGAAAGGGTTGTGGTGATGTGGTTAAATAAAACATTGAATTTTTATCATTTTATTTATTTCTTATACAATATTTTTTTATGTATTATTAAATACAAATAAAACTATAGTTCATACTTATTGTACATGTTTAACAGGACGACGCACGGTAGGTTCCTATGCGCACATAATTTCTATTGTTTGGTACTTATTGTTCGCTAGATACAAACATTTCACTCTTCTCACACACTCGTCCTGCTAAAAATGTACGCTGCGACCCATAGACGTCCCACTGCTGGGCTTTCACAAATGACACGTGAGTAAGCCGGTAACTTCAACTATGAATATTATTAAGTACAAATGAAAATATAGTTCATACTTATTGTACATTTTTAGTAGTAGCGTCCATAGCCCAATGGCTCGCGTCGATTCAATGTGATCGAAAGAGGCAACGATGGGCGCGGTCGGCTTGTGGATGGGTGACCGCTAGTGGCAACATTTCATGGACGCTACCGTGCTTCGGAGGGCACGTAAAGCCGTCGGTCTCGGTTGTTTTCAATGCTGGAAACAATCGTTAAGCCTTGTCGAAGACCTTCGGGTTGCTTGAGAACATTCAAGACTGGGTTGGCCACTAACCCATCCGCATTGGAGCAGCGTGGTGGAGTATGCTCTAGACCTCCCGCAGCTGTGTCTGTTGGACCCGTGCCCAGCAGTGGGACGTCTATGGGTCGCAGCGAGCGATGAAGCAAGTTCAAATGAGCTAGGGTCATCTAATTAATTACTGAATAAAGCTAATTCATATCTTATTAAGTAATATATGATTCCAGGAATATAATCTGTTCGGAGTAACGAAACTCTCAATTAGGGTTGCCATTTCCACCCCGTAGGAAGGAGCTGAATAAAAAGTCGCTAGTCTAAGGTAGTTAATTATTTTGGGAAGTTCTTATCTATGGATTATTAACAAACGCATTAATAATTGCACTTCTTAAGTTTATTAATTTAATTAACATATTTTTTTTATTTAATCATTTATGTCGCTGTTATAAGAAAATCTACAAATAGTAGAAAAGTATGTATTTTAAAGATTAGTTACTGTACTTTTTTTTTGAAAAATTTGTAGGTAACTCCATAGATCAAACAATGATCCATATGGTTACTTACAACCTTTTAGGGTTAGCGCAATGCTGAATTTATTTATTAAATTACTAGTGGACGCCTACAGCTTCGCTCGCATGGAGTTAGACAACAATAGTTTCTTTTACACCAAGTAATATTCTATAGCCTATGTCACTCAGTAAAGATGCAGCTTTCTAATGGTGAAAGAATTTTTGACTTCGGTCCAGTAGTTTTTGTGTGAAAACATTACAAACAGATCTTTCTCTTTATAATATTAGTATAGATATAGGGAGGTAGCAACCCTAGCTACAGTGTAACTTAATATTATCGTGACGGAGCAATAAGCTCGTTGAGTATCTGTGGCGATAGCTGTAGAATGTTTTGACAAGACGCCTCAGTGTCGTTCAGTTCAAGGCCTATCCGTATCGTATATCAAATATCGGCCGGTCCCTGCCCTATTGTGTTTGCTTAAATAATAATAATAATAATATCATGGACATTCTCACACACTTCCATCTGACCCCAAAGTAGGCGCGAGCCTGTAATATTAGAGACTAATATAATAATAATATAGGTACATACATGTATGGATATTTTAAATACATACTTAAATAGATAACATTAACATCCAGACACAGAACACATAAAAGTGTTCGGCACACGAATATTTGTCCTGAGTGGGATTCGAACCCACGACCCCTGGCGCAACAGACAGGGTCACTACCGATTGCGCCATACCTCCTCATACCTCCCATACATTTTTTGAACATAAATGTCTCTTTTTACCCGTTTCCCATATCTCACATTTATTAAATACATAATACATATATAGTATAGTTTATATAAAATCAAATTATCCAAATATGTAGACAATAAACAAAGGTGCTTAAATTTTGTTCTAAACACAAATCAATAAAAAATCAAATAAAAGACCGGACGTGTCCGGTTGCATAACAAAACCGGAACTATACTTACCTGCCACTTCCGGTGCATCCTGCATGCTGTGTAATGTTGAATGGCATGAATGGTGCTTTATTTATATTTTGAATACCGAAAACAATATACATGCTACTTTAAATTTAGGTCATAATGGTAGATAAGAAAGAACAGGCTATTCAATAATAAATACCTATGTATCTACCTATCCATGGTATGATATACTATTGCTCTACCGGGTAACTTGACTCAGATATATTCAACCAATGATTGACAGTTCAAACTTATTGTTACCTATTTCAAAATAAGAGATTTCTGATGTACCACGCTAAAGATGAAATTCGAAAAAAGACTTATGAGTCCATTCCGTGAATAATGGACTTTTTATTCTGACCGACTCAACTAAATAAATCAATTAAACATTACTTTATTGTCAATTTACTCTTTAAAATGCTAAGTAAAGGCAGCTGACATCATATCAACAAAAACATTAGTCAGGAGTTACTTATTCATGATAGGAAAATACCGCAAATTCAGTCACTAAATCGGTGAAAAACGTGAAAAAGTCTACGAAAACGAAATCTGGAACTTAATACAGAAAGCTCATACCGATTCAAATTCGTATTATTTTTCCAAGAACCACTTTACGGCGTACTAAAGTGTTTACGCCATACTCAAACTCAACGCCTTTGTCGCTTTGAAGATAAATTACCATAAACAATAACAATGTGAACGCTCAATGCAGTTTCTTGTGAAACGACCAGTAGGACCAAAAATAGTATTCATTATAAGATTTAAAAAAAAAACGAGTAAGAAAGAGTTTCTAGCGCCATTATTATAGATCAACTAGCACCAGCCGCAGCCGGTTGTAGATATTTGACCGCCCTTGACTTTTTCATGAAATGTCCATGTAGTTTAAATTATTAGTTCTAAAAGAAAAAAATTGAAGTAACTTAAAAGCTCTCTATAATGTGAAGGCGTGTGAAGAAAGACAATCCGTATTTGACCAGCGTGGTATGTACTATTCATTCCGAACGGTACTCACTCAAAAATTACTTCAATCCATTCCTATGTCGCTGTGAAAATGACCAAGACTCTTTATTCCATCTTATGTAGAAATGGCCTTGTTAGCATTGTCTAGTCTCTGATGTTAGTGTATTTTTTGTAATAAAACCCCACTTAGTTAAGAAATGATGGCGTACCGATAACAACAATCTGTAACAATAGACACGGAACAAAAGACATTGTTCAAATGCAAGATAAGGACCATTTTAACGTCCATTTTTATTGAAAGTATATAAGTAGGTACGTACTTACAATATCATTGTAAGAGTATACAATTGTTAAGGCATGGTCTTTTAGACGTTTGAAATAAGGATCGAATGGCCAGAGTTCTGCGATCACGGTGGCGAAGGAGAAAAAAAGGCGAAGGTCTATTTATAACAGCTTACATAATATAGATTCAGATTCACATTCATTTATTTTTCATTAGGTATATGGTATTTTGATTGATCGAAGGTATTTTGTATACGCTTAATGAACGTCATAACATTTTTTTATCTACCGCCGGTTCACAAAGTTGATGCTACCGAGAAGAACACGGCAAGAAACTCGGAATATACATATACTGTGCTTAAGGCCATAGCATAGTCCACCACGCAGGTCAAGTGCGAGTCGGCAGCAAGGCGAGTCTGGTTTAGTCCGATAATCCGATAGTTACCTAAGCATGCATTTGGAACGAAGTAGACTAAAGACAGAATATATCCCTAAGCCCTTCATTTTTATTCCGTATTCTATAAAACGTAGCGTCCATTGTAGCTTCCATAGCCCAATGACTCGTGAAAAAAAGGTTCTGTCCTGGTTCCTGAGACTCATTAATATATATTACATTATGATTACATATTTACAATTTGCAACTATTACACAAGTAAGCTAGTGCAAGGCTGGCAGGTGGGGCGCCGGGGTCAATGCAACGCTGATCTGCGTGTTTCCATTGACACACGATACGACACGACAAAGTGCGAAATATTGAGACACAATTTAATTATGTTAATAATATTTTACTATGACTATAGCGTCCATAGCTCAAATGTGATCGAGAGTGTTAAGTAACGAACTTTTGAGTTTTCCTAGCTTGATGTCGGGCAGCAGCTCAGAGTCTGGACTTGTGCCCGGTGTATGGCAATAAGCTCCTACTATTACATGGGACCTAAACATAACTGGTGAAAGGTGGATTTACTACAACATACCTCTGACTACCCCTGGCGGAGAAATACAATCGTAACGTGTTATGTCATGTTTGACTGAGTATGCTCTTAATTAACTAATTATTAGTGGAGTAACCCATGTCCAGGATTTTGACGAAGTTTTTACACTTGTATTTTGGTAATTAAAAGCAGGAGCTCTTTTATATAAATAGAAACAGTCAGTAGAATTGGCAAGTCTATAAATGATTAAAATATTGTTAAAATGTAGCTTCCTGTAACGATTATTTTAATTTATTAATTACTAGTGGAAGCCCGCAGCTTCGCTCGCGTGGAATTAGACATAACAATAGTTTCGTTTACACCTATTAATATTATATAGCCTATGTCACTCAGTGAAGATGCAGCTTTCTAATGGTGAAAGAATTTTTGAAATTGGTCCAGTAATTTTTGTGTGAAAACATTACAAACATTAATAGAATTAGCCAGCCATTCTTGAGTTATGCGCTTACCAACTTTCATTTTTATTGATATATAGATTAAAAATCATTTAATAAAACTTCTGTTTCCTCCACCTTCACCCATATCTGCTTGGCCCAAAAGAATGACTAGTAGATAATACTTTTAGGATTAAGTTAGACTTCTGTACTGATTATTTTTAGTATCATAAAGATATTGTTATTGAAGATAAAGATATTGTTGAATGAAGGAAATCAAACTATTTAAGCCTTTAAGATATCGTTTCGAGATAATGGAAACGAGGTCACTAAGTCGTCGAACCTTCTTTGTCCAGCCTGCATCGTGGCTGTAATTTTGATATCAAGTGTTAAATTCGGTCCAAATTGTTTACCTGTACGGGTTTAAATGAAAACTGTACAATTGAGCTAATATAGCTCACACAATTTACCTGTGCGCTGTACGCTGTGCCTTAGTACCGCAGAAAAATATACTTGGTATCTACCGGGTAATTCGTAGCCACATAATAATGTTTAACATGTGCTGCAATAAAATTTAAATACAATGTCTTCATTAACGTTCGATTTTTAAATATTATTAAACAAAACACTGCTTACAGATTTTAACTGCGCAACAAAGTCGCAGACTCAAAATATTAAACAACTCATTGATTCAAGTGGCTGAGTTGAATAAATTCTGTTCTTCCCGCAAAATTTGAGCCACCTTAACACGAAACAAAGCAACCACAGATAAAATACAATACACTTTATTCAAGTTCTTCCCATCGGCAGGTAATCTAAGAACAAGGTTGATCATATCAAAGGTTTCTAGTTATCAAATATTTAGCATTATTTACCTCGTCTGAGCAACTGTTTTAATTTAACGCATGGAGTGTGACTCACACATATGTTTGACGTATTGTCGTGTCAATGTGACTCAACTTCGTAATATGTTTGGCGCCAAACAGTTATTTTTAGTAAACAGTTTATTTTATCAGAATTAATGCCGTCGATCATAATTTTATTTGGTTACTTTTTAATTTTATGACGTTGTTTTGGCACATCTAAATATGTATTCATACTCGATTATTAGAACAGAAACAGTGTACAGTTTACACTTATTTTTATTCTTTTTCTAAAATGAGTAGCGTAGGCGTTAGGCGTAGACAATCCAGTCTCAAAATCATTTTTTTTTTTCGCGCTGCGAGTAGCTACTACAGACTAGAACAAATCTGGATGCTCAATTTTTAGAACTCATCTAGATGGAAGGATTCGAAATATTTATTGAAACAGGAAACGGATTTTTATAATTTTACTAAAATACTGTTTTTTGTTCTTAGTGATTTACTAACTTTGTAGGATTGCATGATACACCGAGTAGGTACGCAAACAATACACAGAATAGGTACATAATTGATAAAATTAGATGTTATCGGAGAAACTGTCTGTGTGCAAGACTATGCAGTTTTTTAGTTGCGTCACTATGTATCTACTAGATATAACAACGTTGTTTCCTCAAAACGAGATTAGTAAGGACTTGTGAATAAATTGAAAAAAAAAAATGTTAAATTCTTAGGACCTACCTGTGCTAAATTTTCCAAAGCAAATTAAGTATGAAAAACATTCAGATAAATACAGGTATGTAATTAAATATGGTAACTTAATATAAAGGAACCTACTGAATCATAAATAAGAAGATGCTTGTAGGCAAAAGAATTTTGATTTTAAAAGTTTTGAATGGTAAAGAATTGGCAGTGAATAGATATACTCGTAGGTGTGACATACATACCTACATCCATACATATGCATATGCCATACACCATATTATTATATATCTGATATATGCCTATCTACATTTTCAGCATTCGAGACGTCCGTTGTTCTAATTTGAGTTTTTTCAGATGCATTCATGAACGTCAACGATAAAAAATTGTAAGGAAATAGGTTACAGAACTAAAAATACCGCTTATGAACTGACTGATTCTGACATTATTTTTTTAATTAAAAACCATCTTTACCGCACAACTATTAGGTTTCAGTTGTTCCCGCTTAGCTTAATTTTCACCTCGATCCGCCATTTAAAATGCAACTCTATGACGTAGTACAAGTAATCTAATTCGTTTGTTTACAAAATACGTTATTTCGTATGAGACGTTTTGTAAAAAATCTCGTCTAAGGTTACGCTTTATATTCGTTATCTGAAATGTCTTTTTGGGGTGCGCGATGGCGGCGTTGGAGTAACTATTTAGTAATCTGTGGTGGCGTTTTCTATCAAATTTGACGTTAGAATTATTTAAAAAAAAGTATTCATTTTTAAATAATTATGCATTGTTATTACTTTGTTTTGCCATTCGAGTACTTACGAAGAATCCATTGGAATGAAAGTTTATTGTGGCGGGTGAAACTTTGATTGAGCTATGATGGTGAAGTCTTGTCGAATAGTGGAATAACTTTCATTACATTAAAATAAATATTCTTTACAAAGTACTTTCTATGATACACGTGTTAGATGTCATGAGTCAAAATTCATGTAAATTCTAAGAAGACTGTATTTATGATCATCTTATCTAAGATATGAATTACATTGGCCTTGTCCATAGGACACCACAGTGAGAACACATGGCATAATAATAGCGAATGGGTAACCTGTTTACTTAAAGCGATAAAAGATAAAATAATTTAGTTGAAGCAAAAGTGGGTTATTTTTATGTTTCAGAGTTTTGAGAAGTTATATTTGAGATATGTTTACAAACGATCAGTTGGTACTGATTGTTTGTAAACTTATCGAATCTGCTTCTCAGCTTAATTTGCCATTAATAATAGACTTATTAGCTAGAAAATTTTATGTTCCATCCGAAACAATTATTGCAATAGCTACTTAACTCGCTAGTAAAAGATGGAATGGAATTCTATTTGTTTTTTTACTAATGATGGCATATTTTTTTAAATAAAATAGTTAATCTACTCTCAACAACTAAGTAGATGTTTATGAATTTTAACCAGTGGTGATGTTAAAATCTCTTTGGCCGAAAGGTCGTCTGGATAAACTTATAGTATTATTAAAACCATAGATTATTACAAGTGAAGATTACTGTATTAATTGAATTTACAAAATATTGCGTATATTATTGTAATCCCTTCATATTTTATATTTAATCTCTCGTAGTAGAGAACTAGGTTAACTCTGAAATAATCGAACGCACATGTTTGCTTCAGCATTGTATTTATTTATAATTTGTCTTCAAACTAAAGCGCGGTATCGGATGTATTTAAGTTAAATTTAACTTTACAATGTTATACTAACTTTTGAATGTTATACATATTTTAACTATTAACTACTACTAGCTATACTACCACTAACTATTTTACTATTCGCATCAATCAGTACTCCACAGGAGTACTGTCATTGATATGTACTGTATTTTATTTCGATGACTGTCCATAGGTTCTGCCACCTGCTAACCGGCCATTAAATAACGATCTGTCACATAAAATAAACCGGTGAAATCTTTACAACCCATGAAGCCCATTAACACTATTAAAATTGGACTAGCGTGAGAACGGTGGAGTTATGGAAATCACCACATAAATACTTGCCACTGATTAATATAACCACAATAACTTTATCTCGAACCTTTTCTATATGCAAATGCCTCACGCAAGTATACCTCGCGGCCGTATTCTAACATCTTTATTCCTTGAATATAATTAGTGAGTTATTATAGGATCGCTTGGTTTGAAATATAGATCTAGTAAGCTTCAATGTATATTTTGTATGTGGAGCGCAAATTGTCCAGGGTAATTGTTTTCTGTGTGTGCCCGCCACTCTTTAGCGAGGATGTACCTAAGTTATTATTTTGTATTTTTTATTTTACTTATTTAAAAACCGACAAATCCATTCGGATTAGCCGTCGTCAGGTGGTTCTTTTATCGCCTTATCTGTTGACCCAGTAAGTCCCTATCGCGAACTGCCAAGCACAGAGCCACAGAGGTTCTTTCATTAAAACCTGAAACCCTCTGGAATACTTCAGACTTCAGTACTCCGTCGTCCTTCGTACTGGATTGTCGTTTAAATTTAGATCTGACTAAATTCATACAAGTTGTAGAAAGGCTCCTGTTCACGGTTCTACCACCGGCTATTGGCGAAAGATAGTGAGTGTCAAGAAATTTTGAGGCGAAGCTGGTGTTTCTTGACTACCCAATGTTATTCGCTGTCCTTTATTTTGCTCTCTAAAGAGAATTAATTCATATTCATTTTTATAGAGCAATTCCACTAGCAAGACTATAATTTAAATTTTAACTACTTTATAAATTGAAAAATTTATTCGATTCGTTGGTAAAAGAAGGCTGTTTGAAAAATTTAAGTGTCCTTGAAAATTTGTCGTTGTATAACTAAATTAATTGGTTATAGATTGTGTTTACTTAAGGAAACTATGTGTAGTTTCTTAAACACTAAAGTACTTGTTGCAAACTAAAGAAAATGTATTCCACGAAATCCAGCCTAGATGGGTAGTTATTTTATCACTGACAATAACAGAGAGATGTTATAACTAATCTGTGACATCGTAGCTCCCAAAACAAACAAAACGATTTGATTTACAGTTTCTTTTATCTTATCGCTAAGCCGTTCGCGGTGTGCACGTGTGAGGACCAGCCAATTGTCTCCGTGAATAAATTGATGCAGATTAATAAATTGTTCGATAAGTGAAGTTTGACTTGACTCGTACGTCGCTCTTATCAATATTGTTTCACTTGCAATTCGCCACAGTCGTATTGTGGCCGTGAAATCGAACGATCGTACGAACGGGTTCGATATTCGAAAATAGTTATGTTCTAAAATCAATTTGTGACGGGAACAAGTTTGAAAACAGTGTCATCAAATCCGTCGCGAATTTATGCGCGGGCGCAGTGTTATGGAAATGTGTAGTGTGAATACGTTTGTGTTTGTGTGAATCCGATAGACTTTCTCGAAACTTTATTGACTAATGTAGAAATGACGGCCACTGGAGGTTTTGTCGTGGTTGATGATATCGGCACTGATGGGAAACTGTGAGTAATTGTTTTCTAATGATAATTATGTGACACAGGTCACCGTTTGTTAGGTGGAAGATGGTGACCTACAAACAAACGCATAGAAATTAATTAGATGTAATAATGTCCTCTGATTACAATTTGGGTCACGTCGTACCGTTGTGAAGTATAAACTGTACAACAGTTATCTATAGATACAATTAATTTCAAGAAACATTCACTTTCTCTACAATAATTAATTTCTCTAGATATAGATCTTTAGATTTCATAATATTTAAGAAGCATAATATTACTCGAAAGAAGTATAAATATAATCGAAATATGCCTTTTACAGGGCCGTTGATTTTAATTCTAGTCTTAAGAAGGTTTAAAGGTGCCAAAGTAAGGTTTGGTATATTGGTTGTATATAGACCCTGTTGGATCTTACAACTAGGCGTCAATGAAATATTTCAGAATCAACAACACATTGGTATAATAAAATTATGTACATTTAATTTATGCATTACTGCATTAGGACATACGCCTCATACGTAGAATTCTAATTAGCAAAATATTGGGAAGACAAAAACCTGAATGTGAACACAACGTCTTTCCTTGACATTGAAATAAATGTCTTAAGTCATCGTTAAATAAAACTATTTATTTATCACATTAGTCATGTCATGCGTTATTAGAAGACCAGTCGTCAATTTATTTGTTTAGGGGTATTTACTTTTATGATGGTTCAAATTATAGGACTTAGATATTCAAGATAACTTTTCGTAATGTTCCCCAATGTTGGAAGTTTTTAGAATCCAAGTTTTTAGAGCCCAAAATCCTTACGAATGTATTTCTCGCTATACTGACAGCGTCCTGATTGACTGATTGATCTGCAAAGGGTTTAAGTTTGACTGCAAACTTGTTCTAATTTTAAAATATATATGAAAGTTTCTGTAAACCAATCTGTCGATGCTTAAACGGGATATAACCGATGGGGTTCACCCCTGGAGCAATTGCCCGGATAGAAGGACCATCCTTAAATCCGAATTCCCTCACGCAGGAGCGCTCGCAGCGCCGCGAAAGAGGAGGAAAGGTTTCGTTCAAGAACAGTACTATAACAAACATTTATTGGTTTTTTTTTACGTGACACAAGCTGTTACATCGAAGCAATCAGTGGTAGGTAAGTGGATGATTTCCGCCTACCCGCTCGAGATTGGTTTGCTCAATTGAATCCGTTTCATCGGTTATTTCTACCATTAGTTCGACTAGCACGGACTGACTTGTGCCGTGGCCGTCTTTATACAATATCATTCATCGGTATTTTTGAGAAACATCATACCTACATGTTTTCACCCAATGGATAGACAGAATCTAAGTTATGTAAGTTATATATTTAACTACTTATATGTAATAAAATTTGTATGTCTCCCAAATAAAAACAAAAAAGACTGTGCCCATTAGTGGGACATCTATGGGTTGCAGCTAGTTGTTACAAATGTAGGTCAAAAGTAGGTACGCTTATTCTTACCTATGTTAGGCATGCAAATTATTTAAATTATAAATATTTACTTACATGCAGTACTTATTAATCCTTCAGCACATTTAAATATAAGTCGTGTCGTCAAAGTTTATGCTGCAAACCATAGACAATTCCACTGCTGGGCACGGGTCTCCTCCATAGACAAATCTGCGGGAGGTTTAGAGCATACTCCACCACGCTGCTCCAATGCGGATTGGTGGAGTCAAAGTCGATTATTTAAAGATATAAATAGACTGTCCGTTAACGCTACTAAGTCTTTGCGTTTATAGCATGTTTTATTTCCCGTAACTGCATCCATGGTTATGCATCGGGGACCACAATGGCCCATTGTCTGAGGCTGCTGTACACGGGTTTACTATTGTGCGTATACTGACACGGTGAAAGTTTATGTTGTTCGAAGGAAAGTTAAACATCAAATGGACATGAAATTGTATGAGGTTTGTGAGGCCGTTCCGGTGTTGAAGAAGAATCGTTGTCGTCGGTAACGCACCGATAAAGTTGCAGTGATGTTTCTCTGGCAAATTTTAACAGAAAGCATTATAGTACATACCTAACTTAATTTTATTTTTTTACACACGGCCATCTGACCCCTAAGTACATACATAGATATTTTAAATATGTACCTAAATAGATAATATTGACATCGAGACACAGAACACAAGTGCACACGATTATTTGTCCTGAATGGGATTCGAACCCACGGCCCCTGGCGCAAGGGTAGTACCGATGTCACTACCGACCCGTAGGGTCACTACCAAAAGTCCTTAGTTAGGTTAAGTTCTTCTGTAAACTGTTTAATGTTTTATCTTTTACATACCTGCTCTCCTCTCTAAGTATACGTTTTAGTAGTAAAATATAGTAAGTAAGTAACTATTCCCATTTCATGACTGTTGAGCCACGTGTAAATTAGCGAAATATACGAGCTCATTGCACCAGATTTAATGTACGCCTTCGGTCTTCGAAACGTCAATAAAACTGAATGATGACAATTGGCACAGCTTGCTCGCTGAATATAACAAAGGTAGGCGCCTAAACGTCTACATTCCGTTCTAATTATAGCCAACTAGTTAACATAGCGAAAGGCTGGGGTTTGCACGCTTTGGAAGTAGTTTTAGAAAAGAAAAGTTTACAGTAGTTAAATCTATAGTAGGTAAGTAATATTATAAAGAGGAAAGATTTGTTTGTAATGTTTTCACACAAAAACCACTCGACCGATTTCAAAAGTTCTGGCACCATTAGAAAGCTGCATCTTCACTGAGTGACATGGGGTAATGTTACATACATTACTAGGTGTAAACGAAACTATTGTTATGTCTAATTCCACGCGAGCGATGCTGCGGGCGTCTACTAGTAGGTATGTAATAACTTCGCTTTTAGGGTTCCCCAATAGATGTAACGATAATGGAATAGCAGCTTTAAAACGATATGTGTTTTGAAATATGAAACTAGGAACCGACGAGATATTGACTAGGTCTCAATTTTTACTTGGCATCATTCGGAAAGTTTTATCCACACACGTGAGGCCATTACGAATCCATTGGTGGTTGATTCACAAAATATCTACAATTAAAACTGGTTGTCCTTCATAAAACGAGTAGTTGGAAATCATATACAGATTATTACTGCTGTGGTATGTTTTCTATGATATAAGTTTCACCACCACATGCGACATGGGACCTTAACATAACTGGTGAAAAGTGTGTAACTGTGTACAACACAACTCTGCCTACCACTTCGATGAAATATAGGCGTACCTTCTATGTTACATTTGTCCTCTTAGTAGAATACGCCAATACTTGTAATTGTGTCGGTGTTGACTCTTCTGCGACGCCCTTGCAATGGGTTATGGACACGAAAATAATGATAACTTTATAAATAATAACCAATAAATGAACCGTCTCACTTTGATCGGTCACTATAATAATACGAGTCAATTTTCCGCTCTAATTCCTTGAAATTGATCGGAGAAAAGTGAAAACCAGTTAGTCATCACGGTGACGTTTCAAGGTTCCTCACAGTACGCATTTGAGTATGTTTCAAGGAATTCGAGCATTGTCTGCGTTATTTATAAACAATCGTACACATTTTTTTTAATTTTACTCTGGGGTAATGCAGCGGATGCTAATATTATTTTTATTTTGCAGAAAAGGGCTATCCGTTGTATATACAAAATGAGAAGTAGAGACTCCCTAAGAGAAAAATTTAAGGAAATAAACATCCTAACCCTTGCATCGCAGTACATCTATGAGAATCTTATGTATATTCGTAAAAATAGGCAGTTTGTAAGTCGTAGTGACCTAAATGCCTTACGCAATGTAACACTAAGGAACGGCCACAAATTAGCGTTTCCTAAATGCCGGCTTAGTAAGAAAAGTCGTTCCTTCATAGGAATGTCTATTCTAATATTCAATAAAGTCCCGGCTGCGGTTCAGTCTCTGCCTTTACACAGGTTTAAGAAAACCATCAAACAAACATTATGTCAAAAAGCTTATTATAATATTCAGGAGTATTTGGATGATAAGAAGGCATGGGACTGAATTAAACTCTGAGAGGCTATCACTATGTTTTTGTATTATTTATACTAAATATTGTAAGCAGGTGGCATATGGGGTGATTCTTGGCATACACGATTGGCTGTTTCGTGTCTGTCCTAATCATATCATGGTCATACTGTACATTTTTCTGTAAAAATTAATTTGAATTTTAAAAGAGTACCGAGAGTTTTTTCCTCCGGCTTTTTTTCTCTCTCGGCCTACACTAGGGCATAGGATAAGAATATTGTAAGTTCTTCCTTAAGCCGATGACCAGGTAGATAGTCTATCGTGACTTAGAGCTTAGCTTAGTGGTGGCACCTGTGTAGGATTAGCTATTCATTCAAGGATAAATAGCTCATCCTTTGCTTTATATTAATCAGTTTAGAATAGCATTATATCTCTTTAAGTAGTTTGTAGTTACCTAGACTTTCGTTAAGCGTGTATAATCACCTCATAGCGAAATAAATTATTTGAATTTGAATTTGAATTTAATAAAACCAATATATTTGAACTCAATATCTAACTTAAAAATACTAAAATACACATTATATTGTTAACAGTAGGGATAATCGGTGGGACAACGGCCGCTTAACGTCATGCCAATATTTCTTCGAAGGGATAGGCAGAGGGTTATGATTAGGTCCAATGTAGGTAATAAGTAATTGTGCCCGTAAATGTAGGTAATTGTGCCCGTTGCAATGTAGGTAATAAGTAGTTAATTGTTGTTGCAATGTAGGTAATAAGTACCAATGTAGGTAATAAGTAATTGTGCCCGTAAATGTAGGTAATTGTGCCCGTTGCAAAAGGATTACCACTTGGTAATCCTTTTGCAACGGGCACAATTCTAGAATATTCTAATCATTTTTTTCGACTGTAATATAGTGAATTGCTCATCATCATAATAAACCATCATTGGGCTTATCACAAATGAAAAGTACTCAACGATCAAAAGAAAAGCGTGGACTACTTACTTACCTACAAATATTTACTTACAAAATATCTTTGTCTATATTAATATTGAGTGATACTGTCTGCTAAATAATAAACGTCAAGATAAAAACGGAATAATATACAAAAAAATATCTTCTTACTTACCTATTATTATCTAATCTTACACATTATTTATCATATTAATCTAACTCTATATACATAACATAACAAATCCAGAATAAGCTGCTATACCGGTTATAGCAGCTCAGTCAGTAGGTATATAAGTATAACTTATAGTACCAAGGTAGGTAATAAATCAGATAAAATAATATATTATATGTAATAGAGTACTATTCTTACGGTTATTAAGTCTATACTTATACACAACTTTCTAATGTCATTAAACCATCAGAATGCATTAGAACGACACAAAAAAGTACATCAAACTGACAAAAACGCCAAGAATCACGATCACGCTATTTAAATTGATGGCTATTATTATCTATATGGGATTTGGGAAATTATTGTTAGATCTGTGAATGTTTAGATTAATGTTACATTTAAACTTGTCATTACCTACGAGTATGTGTGAAGATTACACGATTTTGCTAACAGCTTTAAAACTCAATAAGTACTAATGTCAGTTATAGAAACACACACATATGTCATAGAGACAATATCAACCAACAGCTGTGGTAGAAACAAAAACCATCTTTTTTATCCGGACATTTTGTAAGAGACGATGGGTTACGTGGTAGGTATTTCCAACCACTAAAACCCCCGCAGTGGCCTTTCTCCGCTTGTGGAGGTCTCCGGGCTCTCTGTTAGAAGACAAGACCAAGACACCCTCCTGCAGCCAAGCGAGGCTTACCGGTGTACACTGATCCTTATAACTTTTTGACTCAACTCTGTCGGGTACAGGAAGGTACCGGTGTACACTGATCCTTATAACTTTTTGACTCAAACTCTCTTGGGTGCAGGAGGGTACCGTACTTATAACTTTTTGACTCAAACTTGTTGTTGATAGCAGTTTCCATCCCGCAGGCCTCTTCAAAGGCTCAACGACCACGCTCGACGGGATCGGTCTGCGGCCGATGCCGGCGGAGCGGCCCAAGACGCTTCGGAAACTGAAGTCTGTATACGACGCGTCGCCGACAGAAGCCCCAGTCGCGAACAATGGACCGGCGCACGATAGGAGCCTCAACGGCGTGGAGGAGGAAGTCAGAAGACGGAGCAATACTACGAGCTCGACGCACAGTGGAGACAAGTCGTTGTCGATACTCAGCCCCTTCGATGAACAGGTAATTAAGTGCGACTTGTCTCTATGATATCCTAGTACTTGTGCGGTCAAATTGTCTCATCTAAAGAAATTCCAGCCTAACTCAATTAGCCACAAATATGAGGTTTGCATGGCACAATAGGACCGGCCAGTATAAAATAAATAAAATTGATAAAAATAGCAAACGAGCGTGCAAACACCTCCTGCCAACTGAGACAGACCTCGGGACTCATCCCCCGTTCAAAGTTTGTCACAGATACGTTTCTTTGCAACTAATTAATTTACTAGTAAGCTTCGAGAATTTATGATGACCTAGTACCTGTATATTGAGTAGCATATTTTTTTTAGTAAGGGACACCAAGAGAGATATGTACGCGGATGTCGTAGGAGCAAAGCAGGGTTTTCACCAATATAACATAATTAACCAGTACTGTGGTGGAGTATGCTCTAGACCTCCCGCAGATTTGTCTTTGGGAGACCCGTGCCCAGCAGTGGGACGTCTGTGGGTTGCAGCTAAGCTAGTACTGCGCCTATTTATCAAAAACATTCAAGTACCAAGACAGGTTAACAAACAATTAATATTTACATTACCTTAATCCAACAACCCCTATTTAGAATGATTACAGCCAAATTAAAACGTTTGAAAAACATAATGGTAAGTGCCCCATTGTCACGACGAAATGACGTGGTTAATGGTCAAAGAACCATAACGATTGTAAGGAATTGTGTACCTACACCGCCTTTAAATATTATAGACGAAGCAAGAAAATATTTTTTAAGACAAGGCCTTCCTTGTCCTTCCTTAGTATTTTTATTCTTCAGGTACCTTTACCTGAAGAATAAAAATACTAGAAAATTAAAAAATGTGATAACAATTAAATTAAAAATAAGCATATCTTTATTCAGGGCACTTTTAAAGACATTTTTAAGCCGTTCTTAATAAAGTTTAGACCCTGTCGCTTACACCAGATTAAAACCACATCCTTTTTATATATATCCGAATAATCAGATTATATACCTACTCCTGCTTCTTTGTCTGTTCTCGAGGTATATCTAAACGGGACGTAACAAGAGTGAACGGATAGCATTTTTTGGATATTAAGTCATGACTCATACGTCATGCACGACCGCGTGCCAATTCAAAACATCGTCACTGTACATTCAGCCTTACTGAAGACATGACTGCACTATGACAAAGACAGGAAGTGAAGAAAATTATCGTGTCTAACGTCGGCACCTGCGGTTTTGTTACGGTATCGCTCAAGGATAACAAATAATAACGGACGGGCAGACAACATAATAAATAAGGCAGACGACAAAGTACATAGAGATCTTTTCCGGAACCGAATAGGGCGGTTCTTTGTGGTAATATCAGGTGTCCAATTGCATCAACATCGTTAAAACCGAACTGTCCAAAGATCCTCAGCATGGTTTTACCACTTGTTTTTGAGGTTACAGATTAAATAGTTGAATATAATAGAGAAGAATATACTATTTTTAACAGAAATGCATCAAATATTTCTACACAAATTAGGTAGGTACTTAAAATATTACCAGAAAAATAAAGTTAGATTATTAGAAAATGCTAGTTTTTTAAAATTAGGTACATAAAACATTACCAGAAAAATAAAGTTAGATTATTAGAAAATGCTAGTTTTTTAAAATTAGGTACATAAAATATTACCAGAAAAATAAAGTTAGATTATTAGAAAATGCTAGTTTTTTAAAATTAGGTATACATAAAATATTACCAGAAAAATAAAGTTAGATTATTAGAAAATGCTAGTTTTTTAAAATTAGGTACATAAAATATTACCAGAAAAATAAAGTTAGATTATTAGAAAATGCTAGTTTTTTGAAATTAGGTACATTTAATATTAACAGAAAAATAAAGTTAGATTATTAGAAAATGCTAGTTTTTTGAAATTAGGTACATAAAATATTACCAGAAAAATAAAGTTAGATTATTAGAAAATGCTAGTTTTTTGAAATTAGGTACATAAAATATTAACAGAAAAATAAAGTTAGATTATTAGAAAATGCTAGTTTTTTGTAATACTTAATTTGGTGTTTTTTCTTCTGTTAACGTAACGCCTTCCTACAAGGACGTCAGTCAGATGTCGGCGATTTTAAGACGTAGCGCCTATACCTAGTAAGTTTTAAGTTTCGGAAAAAAGTCTTTCGAAGTATAGAATTTACTTTCACACGTCTTATTGAATGTTTATTACTCCTCTATATTTTAAGAGATAGAATGCCTAGAGATTTCAGGATGTTTTCAACGATTTGCGAACTAATAAATTACGGAGGAAACTTGGATGAAAACAAAAACCTCATTGTTTCTCGCTATCGTAACCATGACATAGTCTACTAGTAAATGAACTAATTGAAACACTAACATGTAATATCATCCTTGAGATAAATATAGGTACGCCCTTGTGTCATTTGCATATTTTCGATAACATCATTATGTATGTTTCTTGATCTAAGAACTCACTTAAGAGCTTTATTTTTATTTAGTTCAAATATTAGCCATAAGAGTGTTAGTAAGATCCTTCAATTTTAATTATATGTATAATAATAACTTAAATAGATATACAAATACTTAAATCCTATTTAATTTCCATTTTTTTTAATTAATATTTTGTGACTTTTATGTGGTTACCTATTGAGAAACCTATATAATGGTTCTTTTTAGAGTTAATCCAGAGTAGTACCACAGCAAGCCAAGGTACCACCAAGCAATGATTCTACAGTTTAATATTTGCTTTTAATGCCAATTCTTCTTTAGAGGTGATCAATTTAGTCCTCAAGGGTGGCGGACTGGGACGCGAATCTTACCAACTGCACTATTACAAATACCAACTAACAGGAATAACTTAGCCACTAAGGAGCTAATTGAATGTTCATATGAATAGTTTTATACTTTAATACTCTCTTTTGACTCGACTAAGCATCACAGTCTTTATGAGTTGTCGCGTATAAAATTAGATTGTTTTATATTTTCAATAAAGTAGTGTCGTGGATAAAAAGATGAATTTAATCGAATATAAAAAAGTGTTAGAATGTGTAATGTAATTAAAAGGGGTTTAAAGAATGAATTCTACGCGAACAAGTTATTTGTTTGAGTTTAAAGTTAAATGAATAAAATGATAATGATCTACTCCTTCAGCTCTCGTAGATACATTGAACTATTGGATCAAGGACCTCTTGCAGGCTTATCCTGTGGGAGTTCTATTTGAAATAAAAGATAGTAATTTAAAACAAGATTTTATATTGGCGTAATCGCGTCTTACATGGCGGTTCGGTCCGCAAATGACAATGCTTAGGCATGCAACTTAAACTAATTGAAGTTACGCTAGTAAAGTTCAGATTAGGCTTTCCGTAAGAACGATAAGGCAACGGTGCCTGTGGAATACGTCGCGCACTGATTCTACACTGTCTGGCCAGATAATAAGATATTTAAATTGACTTACATGGTACCATGAACGCATCACACCGTACACGTATCGTAGACGAACGAAGAAAGGTTGTCTGTCCGTCGTGACGCCGCTAGATGACGAATCCAGAAGTTGAAACGCGATGGCAATGGTCGCAGCTGCATCCAGGATCGCAAACGCAGGCAGGCAGGTGAGAAAACGTGCGGTGCGTGACGTGGCGTGATCATGCAAGAAGACGACAGGCAGCAGCAGTAGAACACGGCGAATCCTTGGGATCACCAACTGGTTGAGGTGACCAGCGGGCACTAGAAGACTAGCCCTTCGGATGACATGCCCAAAGCGTAGCTGGCGTGGCGTGGCATAGCGTGGTGCGCACTCTGAGAAGACTATTCATCAGACCTCTCGTCGTATGCGTCACCCGTATCTTGAGAAAACGAAATCCACTTCAGCTGATGACGGAATCCGATATACCTCGTAGAGATGCGGTCGAATGAAACGCGATTGTAAGGTTATGGCGGCGACGACCTCGTGGCACGCCGTGCGAAAAGTTACGAAATAAGTAATTTACGTTACATAAAGAAGATGGGTGGCGACCCAGCTTGACTAAAGAACTTTAAACATTGCGAGGAGCGTACTCGCTACTAAAGAAAAGCTCATATAAACTTGTACATTTTACTAAAATATGGCGGCCATACAGAAGCCTTATGCCATCTAAAAAAGGTGAGCCGATCTCCGGCGCAGAACGACACGCGTGTCCTGCGTCAGCGTTTTAATCGAACTAATTTAACAATTTGTTCAACGACATTCATCGATAATCGGAAATCATACATAGTTCATTCATCATAGACTATAAAACGTCTAACAGCCATAGACTTCAGTCGATATAAAGATTTATGATAATTGAAATTATTAAATCGTTTATACTGGAAATGTTCCTAATAATTTTCTATGTACGAATATATGAGTACATTATAAAATGGATGTTTAATTGCGGAGAAATAAACCAAAGAATGTATTACCATAGACAACTGTCTGGCAGAATGTGATGATATCAAGACGCAATAAAAACTAATCTAGTCTGTGCTATGGATGTTGATCGTTATCTGTGTTATGATATGTTGTCAAAATTATTAAAAATTAGATTATCACGAATCTCTAATGTAATGTAATAATCAGAAAGAAGATTTTATGCTGATTCTAAAGATACCTTTATGTCTGAATTCTGTTCAGTATTTACTGAGCAGTTTCCATTTGAATGCCATCGATATTGTCAAATGTTCGTAAAGTAACAATTAAACAAATATAGTATTAAACTATGGGTTGAAGGTTATTATAGATTGTACTAATCTATTCAAATACTAGAATAAACGAAAATGATGGAAATCCATGCATTTCATTGTATTTTAATCAAAGTAGTAGGTATTTACGAATACACTGCTACAATACCCTCCTTCGAACAAAAGAGGCTAACTGCCGGTTAGCCGACACAGCCGGGGTACTACGAAAAAAAAACTTTTAACCTTAAGTTAAAGTTTTTTTTTATTGTCGAGAAGTAAACTTAATATTATCAAAGTTCAAAAAAAAATACTGACACCTAAGCTATGTCCTAAACTAGCAGTAATCTCTAATTAGATAGCCTAATGTAAACAGAGATATAAGCAGAGATATAGCAGTAATATAAACAGAGATATAAACAAAGGTACCAACAGAGGTACCAACAGAGAGCTCTCATTAAAACTACAAAGATATAAGAACTAAAGTATGCTATCCTAGGAATAATAATGATGCTATACCTACTTAGTATATATATATCTACTTGGTATTGAGTATTATCTATAGTAACCCTAAGGTAATAATAATCCTAGGCTTATTCAAATTCAATACTATGTATTGACAGAAAAAATATGGTAAGTAATACCAACTAACTAAGCAAGCTTAAGTATACTAAGTTTTCTTAAAAAAAAATGCTATGTAAGTATAATAATACATTTACATAATATATGTATGGTATACTTAGTTATAAAGTGAACCACAGTGCTGATCAGGCAACTGGGAAAGAGTAACACCGCTTATTATGGAATAATAGCTGGTTATCATCAAAGTCCGGGAAGTTATGAGTATGGTCATAGTCCAGAAAGCTATGAGTACTCATACAAAAGATTGTTGATATGGAATGAGAGATTAAGGTAATCTTAAATTCCTCAAGAAAAAACTTGTTCTCCATTATTGTGGGAACAATAAAAAATCAAAATTGACCAAGTGTATGTGTCCAAGGCAAAAAATGTGTGTATCCACACGCCACTTTTCATTTTCATGAATAGTGCCAAAAAATGTACATTTAAGTACCCAAAAGTGAGACAAGTGAAAACTTAATTTCAATTGTTTAAAGAAAAGTACTGAACCGATTTTGATCAGACAAACAGTACTGAGTTCCTTGAAGTACACAGGTACAAAAACTTTTAAGTTTTGTCCTAAAATGTGACAATAAAAAAATTTCAAAATGTCAAAATTTTGTCACAAAAAAAAGAAAAAAATCCTTGTGCATGTTAAACACCTTGTGGCACTTTTATAATGTCCTTTACATGATACTTCCCAATATTTTTTGTGTCAATTTCCTCTAGTTGGTAAACAACATCAGATAGTTTGTCAATTATTTTACACTTGACAAACCTCGGTGCTAATTTAGCTGAGAAAAACTTTGCTGCGTTTGACTGTACAAAGTTACGCCTCCACACAATGTCACCTATGCGCAGCCTGAGCTCACGGCGTCGCAGGTTATATCTGTGAGCGTTCTGTTTGTACGCTTTGGTCAGTGCACAGCTTACACGTTGGAAGATATCTGAGAGGTCATTTAAGGACTGAGCTGTTATGTTCCTAGGTGTGGTTTCGATTTCATCAACCGAATGAGGAGCACTGCCTCTTAGGATGTGCATTGCACCGTCGGCGATGAGTTCGCGACCTCGAGCCAAAAAGTATGGTGTATAACCAGTAGCAAGGTTAATTGTTGTATTTAAATATAGTTGTATTTGAGGGAGAAATGTCGACCACTTCCTGTGATCCTCTTCAACTAAAATAGCTAAGCAGGTTTGGATTGTTTGGTTGTATCGCTCAACTGTATTAGACTGTGGTGCATAATATGCATTATAAAAAAATTTAGGAATTGAGTGTTTAGAACAAAAAATTTTGAAATCCTTACTTTGAAAAATTGTAGCATTATCACAGATAATAACACACGGAGTGCCTTCTTTAAATAAGATTTCCGACTCAAGAAAAGAAGTGACAGTTTTAGTAGTTGCTGTCCTAAGAGGATGAAGCCAACAAAACTTTGAAAAAACGTCAACTACTGAAAGAATGTAAACATGACCAGAATATGATTTAGCCAGAGGGCCTATAATATTTATAGAGAGTGTATGCATTGGACGGTCAACCTTTTTTTTGGTTTGTCATGTGACCGTGTGGTACACTGTTAGTGTGTTTGTAAGCCTTACACTTTTCGCAACTAGATACGTAGTTTTTAATATCAGCGTACATGTTTTTCCAAAAATAGTTTTCTTTTATTTTGGCTACAGTTTTAAATATACCGGGGTGTACAGCGCTTACTTCATGATTCTGCTTTATACACTCCTGTACTAATTCATGAGGAAGAACGATTTTCCAAGCATTTTCCTCGTGCAATTTAGATGTCGGTTTACTATATCTAAATAAAATATTATCTTTAATTTGATAGTTTTTATGAAACATAGGATTTATTTGGACATTTTTAAACAACGTGTTATACCAATCATCCTTAGAAGAGTTACCTCCGGTGAATGTGATAGCACTAACTTCCATTCTAGATAAAATATCTGGAACAATATGTGATGAACCTTTTCTATGGCGGATTTCAAAATCAAAACATGCTAATTGCATGGACCAACGAGCTAAACGTCCAGAAGGGTTGTTTAGTGTTTTTAACCATTTAAGACTCATGTGGTCAGTTACTAAAATAAAGTGAGAACACTCTATGTAAGGCCTAAAATGTAAGACAGAGTCGACCACTGCTTATAATTCATGCTCAGTAGTACTATAATTTCTCTCTGTTTTTGACAGCAGACGTGAATGAAAAGCTATAGGATGTTCTATACCATCTATTTCTTGTACAAGAACACTACCAATTCCCACTGATGAAGCATCAGTGTGGATTTGAAAAGGTATGGAGAAATCAGGGCAGGCAAGTACTGGTGCCTGAGTGAGAGCTTCTTTGAGTGCCAAAAATGACTTTTCAGCATCATCACCCCAAGCAATTGCATCTTTTCCCTTTTTCTTACCAATTAATGCTGTCATTGGAGCAATTATTGTAGAAAAGTTATTAACAAACCTACGATAATAAGAACATAAACCAATAAAAGCACGCAATTGTCTTGCTGAAGTTGGCCTAGGAAATTGTCTAATACAGTCTAATTTCTTTGGATCTGTTTGTAGACCCTGTGAGCTTGCAATATAACCCAAATAACGCAATTCATCTTTGCAAAAATTACATTTATCAAAATTGATAGTCAAACCTGCGTTACTTAATTTTTCAAAAACCGCATGTAAAATATCTAGATGCTCCCGAAAAGTACTGGTTGCGATCAAAAGATCATCACAGTATCCGAAAATCTTTTCGCCATACTTGTGTTCAAACAAAGAGTCTATTAAGCGTTGCATGTCACAACCAGCATTGCACAAACTAAGAGGAATTTTTTTAAATTCAAAGAGACCCCGATTAGGCACAACGAAAGCAGTCTTTTGGCAAGACGTACCAGATCCATCTGTATTATCCGAGTCACAAAGTGAAATTTGCCAGTATGCTGCTGACAAGTCAATTGAAGTTAAGAAGCGTGCGCCTCTGAGGTTATCTAGTATTGAGGATATGTAAGGCAATGGATAAGAGTCCTTAACAGTGACGTCATTCAACCTTCTAGCGTCAAGACAAAATCTAAGTGAACCATCCTTTTTAGAAGTCATAACGACAGGACTGGACCATGGTGACTTTGATGGTGCAATCACACCTAGTTGTAGCATTTTATCTACTTCAGCATTCAATGCTTGTAATTTTGCTGGAGATAAAGGATAGTATTTTTGTTTAATTGGTGGTCCTGTTGTTATAATTCTATGTTCAATTATATCGGTTTTACCCAAACCGTTGGTTTCAGAGTCAATAGTTCTAAATTTATTAATCAATTTGTCTAACTCAATTGATTCTAATGGAGAAAGTTCACTCTTCGAAATTATACCACAAAATTTATTTAAAAGTTGGTAATGAACATGATGAATATCCTCAGTAGATGTTACATTGTTGCAGTTGAATGATTTAAAAATTCCAGATTGATAAACAAAATCCATGCCTAAAATAAAGTTATCCGATATTTCCGGTATAACCATGAATGTTATGTTAAAAATTTTACCATTGTAATTAATAGGTACTAAGATAATTCCTATTGTTTTTACCTCAGAGCCGTTAGCGCATTTAGCAACTAAGTCAGTTGACTGTAACTCGAATCCTAATTCAAAAAGTTTAGTATGGTAGCTGTTACCTATAACTGACAGATTAGCACCGGTATCCAAAAGTCCTTTGTAAGTACAATTATTTATTGAAAATTCAAGAAAAATTCTGTTGTCAAGATTCGTAGATGAAATGCCTGGTGTAAGTGTACCTAGGTGTTTTTCTAAGTCAGAACTAGATATACCTACAATGGTTACATTTTTTGAATTTGAAGGTTGCTGCTTACTCGGGTGGGTAACTAAGGGTGGGTTACACTTAGGACAAGAGGATGTAAGTGTACCTTTTGCCTTACACTTAAAACAAACAATGTCACGTATTGTCTTACAGTGTTTATATGAATGACCCGATTTTTTGCATTTCAGGCATATAATAGTAGAATTAAATTTCTTTTGAAGTTGTGTGTTGACAACGGTAATATGCTTTTGACTTTTAGAAGACCTGTTATTGGGACTGGAAGAAGGTGAGACAGCATATGCCTCGTAACGTTTGCCTAAGGAAATTAATCTGTCAATGGTGTCTATATCATTGACAGCCAAAAGTTGTGCATAGATGGGTAGCAAATTATGTTTAATGATTTCAATAAGGGTGCTTTCCGATAGAGGAGAAGTCAGCCTTGAATTCATTGTTTGCATGTCTAAAATGTACATATGTAAAGGTTGATTTGAGCTTTGTTTGTGATCCCTAATTTGTTTTTCTAAAACGTAGTCACTATCGAAGGCTGTAAAGAATGTTTTGAATTTATTATGTAAGTCATCTAAAGTAACTACGGAATCTCTGATTAGTCTATAATAGTCGAGGGCCTTGCCTCCTAAAAGATCTGAAAAACATTTGACAACTTTTGATTCAGGAATATCCCTACATCTCATACAATCGTTAATCCGCGAGAAAAAATCCACTATACATGAATCGCCTGTGAACTTTAAATTCCACGATTTTAGGTTATCATCCCTTATCACATAAGTAACCCTATTATCTGGTTGACCTTGGATGGGTTGATCACAATCTGAACCATGAAACAAAGAAGCTGATGTTTGTGGCTGTGAGATGGGTTTATGCCTATGCGTCACATTACTAAAAGATTCCTTTAAGTCTGGATCAACAGCTAAGTTATCGCTCGAATCATGAAAAGTTTCAAGTGGAGTCGCCATTATAACAAAATAGTTGTGAAAACAACTTTTAGTGTTGGTAAGTAAACAGTGTTTGCATAAAAAAAGGACTGGTTTATTCAAGACCTCGCTAACTATATAGACAAAGGCTGTGATATCCAGTAAAAAATTCAAAAGAATGCAAACAAAATTCACTGTTTAATTACCAAACGATACGTGAGAAGAATTTCTCTCGTACAAAAATATAACAACTCGCCAAAAATTATCAATCGATAATGTAAAAATAGATTTAACCAAAAAAAATTATTCCAAACAGAATCCACAGAATAAAGGATAATTAAATAAGTTCGGGCGCCATTGTCAATAATTATTGAAATAAATAAAGTCGCGACATTGATGCGTGTAAAAAAATTATTCTGTTTGGAATAAAAGATAGTAATTTAAAACAAGATTTTATATTGGCGTAATCGCGACTTACATGGCGGTTCGGTCCGCAAATGACAATGCTTAGGCATGCAACTTAAACTAATTGAAGTTACGCTAGTAAAGTTCAGATTAGGCTTTCCGTAAGAACGATAAGGCAACGGTGCCTGTGGAATACGTCGCGCACTGATTCTACACTGTCTGGCCAGATAATAAGATATTTAAATTGACTTACATGGTACCATGAACGCATCACACCGTACACGTATCGTAGACGAACGAAGAAAGGTTGTCTGTCCGTCGTGACGCCGCTAGATGACGAATCCAGAAGTTGAAACGCGATGGCAATGGTCGCAGCTGCATCCAGGATCGCAAACGCAGGCAGGCAGGTGAGAAAACGTGCGGTGCGTGACGTGGCGTGATCATGCAAGAAGACGACAGGCAGCAGCAGTAGAACACGGCGAATCCTTGGGATCACCAACTGGTTGAGGTGACCAGCGGGCACTAGAAGACTAGCCCTTCGGATGACATGCCCAAAGCGTAGCTGGCGTGGCGTGGCATAGCGTGGTGCGCACTCTGAGAAGACTATTCATCAGACCTCTCGTCGTATGCGTCACCCGTATCTTGAGAAAACGAAATCCACTTCAGCTGATGACGGAATCCGATATACCTCGTAGAGATGCGGTCGAATGAAACGCGATTGTAAGGTTATGGCGGCGACGACCTCGTGGCACGCCGTGCGAAAAGTTACGAAATAAGTAATTTACGTTACATAAAGAAGATGGGTGGCGACCCAGCTTGACTAAAGAACTTTAAACATTGCGAGGAGCGTACTCGCTACTAAAGAAAAGCTCATATAAACTTGTACATTTTACTAAAATATGGCGGCCATACAGAAGCCTTATGCCATCTAAAAAAGGTGAGCCGATCTCCGGCGCAGAACGACACGCGTGTCCTGCGTCAGCGTTTTAATCGAACTAATTTAACAATTTGTTCAACGACATTCATCGATAATCGGAAATCATACATAGTTCATTCATCATAGACTATAAAACGTCTAACAGCCATAGACTTCAGTCGATATAAAGATTTATGATAATTGAAATTATTAAATCGTTTATACTGGAAATGTTCCTAATAATTTTCTATGTACGAATATATGAGTACATTATAAAATGGATGTTTAATTGCGGAGAAATAAACCAAAGAATGTATTACCATAGACAACTGTCTGGCAGAATGTGATGATATCAAGACGCAATAAAAACTAATCTAGTCTGTGCTATGGATGTTGATCGTTATCTGTGTTATGATATGTTGTCAAAATTATTAAAAATTAGATTATCACGAATCTCTAATGTAATGTAATAATCAGAAAGAAGATTTTATGCTGATTCTAAAGATACCTTTATGTCTGAATTCTGTTCAGTATTTACTGAGCAGTTTCCATTTGAATGCCATCGATATTGTCAAATGTTCGTAAAGTAACAATTAAACAAATATAGTATTAAACTATGGGTTGAAGGTTATTATAGATTGTACTAATCTATTCAAATACTAGAATAAACGAAAATGATGGAAATCCATGCATTTCATTGTATTTTAATCAAAGTAGTAGGTATTTACGAATACACTGCTACAGAGTCATGTTCAAAGTCTGTCACAGTTGTCATGGGCTGCAGCGGATGTTGCTGCATGTTCGTTTGCTATCTTATATCCATTAAAGTTGCTTTAAAATATGGCAGTTGTAGGAACTGCCATATTTTAAAGCAACAAAAGAGCCATAGATGCGGGTCCCCCATACGTGCTCCCATCAACAAACTGACCTATGATAACATCAATGACATCTTAATGCAACGTTAAGGCAAGCAGGTGTGCATTCGCAGTGTGTAGCGCAGGTGCAACGTGCATATTATGCACCTGCCATACTTAACTTAATGCCGCAACTGCACATGGCTATTCCATCTGGCGAATTTGCGTTTTATCATGTCTTGAACTTTGCAATTAATGCTTCAAGCAGTAATTCCGCTTTTTTTTCCAAAATTATATTCTTCAGAGAAAATAAAAAGGTTAATTCAAGTTTGTATATTTTTTAAGGAAATCGTTGAATGCAATAGACACATTTTCAACTGTATTACGCATTTGAAATCGCCACAACTTAATTATATTAACAACAACAATAAAACCAAATATAAATTGCTAATAGATAAAACATATCGATTCCATATTAAAATATACGCAAGTAAAATATTGTTAAATATATTAAAATAAATTAACATAAACGGACAAAGTAAAATGTTTATGGCTACATCTTAAGTTTTTTTCTTTCGTTAAGCATGTGTAATCACCTCATAGCGAAATAAATTATTTGACTTTGACTTAGACTAAGAATTATAAACCCATGTGAAGTGCCACAAAGTTTCAGTGTTTGCAAATCGCCGCGCATATATCGGTGCTTAATAACTAAAAGGTGTGCCCCGGTGCATCTTGCGTTGCATGAATATTATAATAATTGGCGTCAGATGTTTCATTCGCAATACTCAGGTGAGCTTAAAGATTCCAGGAAGTGTTTACCGTTCGTTCCTTTTACTTCTGATACCAGTTTAGTCTTCATTTGAATGTTTTAAATACATTATTATTTGTCATTACATTATTATTTGGGTAATGTATCACATTTTTTTCACAATTAAAAATAGTACTTAGCACATAATTAAACTAAAACTAAACACAGAAATATTTAAAAAGAATTAATCACAAAATAAATATGTTATCCAAAAACAGAGATGAAAATGTTTTAAATTATTAAATATCTTCAATCACAAATTATCACAGCACCATCCAATACACTTAACTACCGCCCAATACCATTTAATTTGTTTACAAAAAATTCTAGTCCCCAATGGCTCGCGTCAATCATATGTGATCGACCATCAAGCAACGACAGGCGCGGTCCGTTTGTGGATGGGTGACCGCAATAGGCAAAATTTCATGGGCGCTACTGTGCTTAGGAGGGCACTTTAAGGCGTCGGTCCCGGTTGTTGTCAATGGTGAAAACAATCGTTAAGCTTTGTCGAAGACCTTCGGGTGGGTTGAGTCATTCGACACTGGGTTGACTACTAACCCTTCGCTAATCCGCGCTGTAGCAGCGGATGTTTTGATAATTTGTTAGTAAACTTCCAAAATGTATGATGACCTAGTACAATTTTATTGAGTAGAATCTTTTTTTACAAGGGACACCAATAAAATAGGTACGCGGATGTCGTAGGTGCAAAGCTGGGTTTTCATCCAACTATAACATGATTAACCAGTATTGGTGGTGGTGGTCGCGTGGTGGAGTATGCTCTAGGCCTCCCGCGGCTGTGTCTGTGGGACCCGTACCCAACAGTGAGACGTCTATGGGTGTTAGCGATTACAGAAAATTGTATACTTACAATTGATGCCATTTTAAAACTACGCCCTATCAATATATGAATTCTTTTCCTCACACTTTCCTGACCAGGAACATCTCTTTGTCCAGGAGGAATGGGCGAAAATCAACGAGATAATGGCGTCGTTCGGGAGCAAACTGGTTCGGGAATCGGTCTTCGTTTCTGAGTTGGAGCAGGAGTTCACGACGAGGTTGGGCCTCAGCTGCTCCGAGTCTAGCCTCAGTCCCTCCGTGGCCTCCACGCTGGGCCTCTGGCTCTCCAGCCTGGGCTTGCAGGACTACGAACCCTTGTTCTTGGAGAGTGGTTACGATGATATAGATTTCATTGTGAGTATGCCACATTGACCTTTTAATTTTACTTTAGTAAGTAAGTAAATAAGCTCAGAAAGGATCCAGCAGCGCTGATTTTCAATGCAGCCCTGTTTGATGCCTATTATATTAGTCAAAACTTTTGAACACAATCCAAAGAAAATCTTATTTACAGGACATCATTTATTGTATACATCGATAACTAGCCTAACCTAACCTAACGTGTAATATTAGTCTTAAGATTATTTTGTCACTAATTTCTAGATTGATTGATTTCTAGGTTACTTACCCGCCTAAATTATAAGAATTTTTATCCTAGAAGCAACACAACTAAATGTGCATGACCCAACACCATCAATCATTGTACATATTACTTACCAAGACTTCAAGACGCGAATGGGTCCCGGTCTCCGCTTCCGCGATTGACCCTGAGTACACATGCCACTTTATCTGCCAGATAAATATCTTCACCAGTCAATAATTCTAACCTAGATATATTTTGAACGAAGAGCCAGTCTTGAAAACTTAAAAAAATCAAGCATTAATAGCGACCTCAGACTGTTCTTATAAATATTATACCTTTTTGTATCCTAAGCCCATCTTTTCAGAACGGTATACTAGACGACACGGATCTCAGGGAAATGGGCATAGAAGAAAACGAAAGACAGAAGATTCTAGAATCCTCTAAACAATTACCTCTTAAAATAACCGAAATAAGTAATAACCATAACAATAATAATATTAGTAAACACCAAAACGAATCAGTGGACGACTGGTTGAGGAATATTAATTTAGAACAATATAATGATACGTTTAGAAGACATTTGTATGTAGATATGGATAGGGTGAAAAGGATATGGGAGGTGGAATTGACGGCTGTTCTGGAGATAAATAAACCGGGACACAGGAAAAGAATCCTATCGTCAGTTGCGGGGGAGCAAAACGGAGCGCCTAGCAATATGGAGGATATAAGCGCTGATCTCAATACTCTGGTAAGTCCTTCAAATTTTTATCGATAACACACATTACATACATTAACAAAATTTAACATTAATATTCTTGTTGAACGAAGACGCGTGTGGCCTTTTATTTGGCGGTTTCTTACAATAATTTCTGGTCCTTCGAGCTGAATCAGATAAAAGTGCGGTCCAATGCTTAATACACCGCCACACCACGTGTGCCGCACGCGTCTGCAAGCTAAGAAATACAAGAGAGAGTAGTCGCATTAAAATTCTTGTCGAACGAAGATTTCTGTAATATCTTAGAAAACATGGGTCATTTTATTTACATTAACACACTCACGTAACATAACATCACGTCTGTATATCCCCGAAGAGGTAGGCAGATGTGTATACATACACCTATTTTTCACCAGTTATGTTTAGGTTCCATGTAACAGGAAGTGAGCCTATTGCTATACATCGGGAAAAAATCCAGACTCCGAGCTGACCGGACATTTCAAGTTAGAGAAACATTAGTTGTAGCCGGTGTCCGGGGTTTGAACCATGGACCTCTAGCTTAGCAGTTGCGGTTAAGACCACCGTATTTAATTATATCACTTGAAATTTTATATGCTAGTTAAGATTAATTATTTATCTTTCAGCAGCTCATTTTACTTATTGTACTTGTGATTAATTCATTAATAACAGTTATGTTAACTTTTTGCAAAAATATAATTTCCCTGCTTTGCACTAAACTAGTGAAGTGTACCGTAAAAAATGTCGCCGTTTTTTAACTATTCGCCGATTTATAATACATAATCCCATTTTAAAATGTACATTAAACCGCATCAATTCATCGCATAACCCGTCACATGCAGTGACCCGTCGTTAAATTCAAATCGTTGATATGATCGCGGCGATAAATTGCGCAATCTATTCAATCACGCTGTAAGCAGGATATCCGACGGCGGGAGACGGGGGCTGCGCTATGCGCTGTGCATATCACTTGCATTGGGCCCTCGATGGCGCAGTGGTTAATTTGGACATAAGATAATAAAGCTAAAATAATCAATCAGCGAGCGGTCAGCGATTCTCGCGCAAATGTATTAATAAAATGTCATATTTTTATGGAATAACACTATTTAATATTATAAAGGCGATAGTTTGAGAGTGTGCGTTTGTTACTTCTTCACACTCAAACGGCTGAACCAATTTTGATAAAATTAAGTATGGAAGTAGCTGTAGGTACCTGTAAGATACCCTGTAATAACATATAGATTACTTTACAACTTTTTACCCCGTTACTTTGTTGGGATAAACATAAATTTGAATATTTTTTCAGTACATACTATAAATTTCACGTGGGTGGTTTATTCGCGTGAAAGAACTTGTACAAGAGGGTTGAGATGACACAGGTACCGATTATTGTTATGAGATGCACCTTTCGCCTGTGTATAAAGGTGGAAATTAGGAACCTATCTATTGATCGATTTGATTTAGACAGATATTTGACATAAGCTCCGTTTAAAACATGTCAGATATATCTCCATCGACAGAAAAGTTATTAAATTCAGAAATTTCAGCATAAAATTATTAGATAAATGACATTGATAGGCCAAGATGTGTCATAAGCGCTTGCCAGTTGTAAATGACCCCACGATAAACACGGGTGAGCTGCAAGCCTATTAAAACTACTCACACGAGATTGCTAAATTGCTCACCCGAGCGTCAACTATCAGAGTATCAGCCCTCACTTATTATGACACTTTAAAAGTTGATTAAGCCTCAATCTATGACGGGATTAAACGACCGATCTTGTCAAATTGCTCATCTGGCGGCAATCACGTGGGGGGTTGCCGTGATACGCCCTCGCAGGTGGTGCGGGTTAAGTGAGCTGGAAAAGAAGGTGGTAAATTGGTTCATAATAGGGTCTCGATGTCAGTTTTGCAATGGCCACACGACTGAGCATGAGTGTTGATAGGGTTGGCTAGATTTCGATGTTCTTTTGACGGGTTGTTTTGGCTACGGGAAATTTACGACTTCGATGAACTTAGAAAACTATATCTTCGGGATATAGTTTTCTAAGTTCATCGAAGATATAGTCCCTTTGTATGTTCCACTGCTAGGCACGAGTCTCGTCTCGGAGAGTGGTTAGGCCTTAATCCACCACGCTGGTCGAGTGCGATTAGCAGACTTCACTTTCATTCGAGTACATTATGCTCGGGCATGCAGGTTTCCTCACGATGTTTCATTTGCGTTACAGCAGGTGACATTTATTTTTTTAAACTCCTAACGCCTAACTTAGAAAGTCATTGGTGCCCCTTAGATTTGATCCCAGTCCTATTTATTTACAATAAAATACCAAAATCAAGTTTAATGTAACAAAATACATACTCTTTAGTTACTTACCAAAAATTTTGACTCGATGTGTCGGCATCCATTGGTTTCGGCGGACTGTCAAATGTTTGTGGGTGACGGGATATCAGTGTTGCCACGTGAAATAAAATTACCAACCAAATCTGTTCATAAACCACCGAAATTCCCTACTTTTGTCGTTTGCAATGCCTGACAAAATAAAGCTATTGTATTGTATTCTAATCTATTATATTCTAATAAATACGTAAATGTTACAACTATTGTAAGAAAGTTTAACTCACGTTGAGCCGGAGTAAATGTAAAATAAAATCCTTATGTGAGGATAAGACGTCATTTCATAAACCTATTGCTCATTTAGTAACACTTTAGCACATGGGGGGTTGCTATGATACGTCCAAGGATATGTTGTAATGAGGGCAATCCTTGTCAGCATTTAAAGGGTTGGACCGTTGAATAGAATTTCACGTGTATTTTTCGTTTGAAAATATAATAATATTAACATCAAGACTATTCGTACATTTAGGTTACAAAGAGGTTAGTAGCAAGTAGGTTTTTATGGTCGTCAAAAGGCCTTCGATAAGGCTTAAAGACCGTTATCTATTCGAAACAACTTTACCGATGTCTTAAGCATTTTAATTTTTTTTGATTCAGGCACGATTCAGTCCAATACCATGTTTGGCTGTCTGAAAAATAACTGTATGTCTTATAAGGACTTACGGTTACGAAACGGTACTAATATGTTTAAATGCTAGACGTTCAGTCGAATTCGTGATGTGCGTTCAGATCTCACGGCTCAGTGGGTACTGACGTTATGCGGTTACTGTGGGTGCCATTACACCAGATCCGTCCAAGTTTGTTACAATCAAGATGGAAAACCGCTGTGCCTGTGAGGAAACAAAAAAACCATAACAAAACATGACGCCTATATTGGGGTCGGCAGAGGTGTGTAGCACACCCGTTTTGTTTAGGTCTCATGTAATAGTTGGTAAGCCTATTGTTATACACAGGACAAAGATAACTTAAGATCTGATTTTTTATTATCTGGCTTCGCTCGCGTGGATAAGACATAATAGTTTAGTTTACACCTATAATATTATATATTCGTAGCCTATTTCACTCAGTAAAGATGCAGCTTTCTAATGGTGAAAGAATTTTTGAAATCAGTCCAGTAGTTTTTGTGTGAAAAGATTACAAGCAAATCTTTCCTCTTTATAATATTAGTAAAGATATTAGTATAGACAACGAACCCCTGTTAGGTATATGGATACCTAGGTAAATGGATCTTATGCACATGTATGCATATTTTCCCGTCGAATTTAAATTCTTATGTTTTGATACATCTAAACAAATTTATCTGTAGGTAGGTTTTTTTAGTAGAAATATGAGCGTTTGATTGTCACTTTGGTCATCTGTTTTAAATTTATAACTGCTACATAATATTTGCTTAATTTCTACTCTCAGGTACTTAATTCTACTTCAGTCAGCACGCGAAAGGTTAAATATTTGGCGAGCTACCTACCAATTGCCCACTAAATAAAAAATGAAATTTCAATACCGGCTTCGCGTTAAATCAACGCGCATTTCCTACGAGCACTTGATGCTCTCGACAAATCTAGTCTATGTACCTACAGCCGTACATAGCCCGGCCTTTTTAATTTCACACGTCGCCAACCCTGTATAGGTAATTAGTGCTCAATTCGACGTCTATTCAGGGGCTTGTATTCATAGCGGAGTGAGGCACTCGCGACTATGCGCCCTCACCGGCTAGTGTGTTAAGAAATTACGTGATTTTTTTGTACCGCAGTATGTAGGTAGGTAGGCACCACATGAGAGGTGATTGTGGTATTCGAATCACACTAAAATGCATATGTGTAGTTTCTATATTTTGGTGTGATTGGAGATGAAGTAAGTCGCATCGGTAAAATATTTTTTGTCACTTAATACGCCTAATACATTGCTAAAAGAACATGAAAATGGGCAACATTATATTTGCTAGTGTCATAATTTTAGCAATATAATCCCTTTAACTTATGGCGTTTTCAACGTGAGAGTGAATGTCACTTGAAAAAATTAAGAGCACAACAGAAATTTTTGACTAAGTAAGCTTACCAAAGATTATTTTATTAAAGTGGCTGGTAAAAATTTTCATAATTTTGTCGCAAAGAAATCGTAATACTGTATCGCCACTGAATCGCATCTGTTAAAAAATAGTGTGCGCTTCGGGAGTGACACTCACTTCAAATTAGATGGCTCATACATACTGTCAATTATATTCTTTTGTGCGTTTTGCCTTAGAGTCTTAATTAAAATTTCACGCTTGTCTATTCGTTCGTTTTTCATTTTTGCGTTGCATCATTACTTTTGTTTTACACTCGTGAAGTGTGAAGTCGAGTGGCGTAGTGTTTTGTTTGGAACACCTTTCCGCTGCTCTGTTGATCCCTGTTTGATTTAATTAGAGTTCGTTTTATTAGTTATACGCGTTCACACCCCGGTGATCGCGCTGGGTGACGAGTAACGATGGAGTTGGGAATTTTTTGTCTGTTTTTATTTTGTACCTGTACTCTAGTGATTTGTCGGTCCAATTGGTTTTTGGGGTAAGGACATTATTGCAAAATTTTGATTTATATGTTGCGGTGATATAGTTTATTCTCTGTTTATAGCTTGATAAGAAGTTCGTTTAAAAATTTAAATTATTAATTAAACATGATAACTTAGATACCATTGTGAAAATGTTTTTGTATTTGTGTATGATAAACATCGTATTACACGGTATTTAGACTATTTAGTAGGTATAATTGATAAAAACGATTTAGGTAATAGATAACATAAGATGCTAATAAAGATAGGGAGAAGATACATGTAAACATACTCAAATTCATGCGTACGCACAGAATTACACAATCATACAATCATCAAAAAAGCGCCATATTTCAATGTGCCTATTTACAACAATACTTACCACTCGTTAACTATTCTAGAAGAGCAATATCCAGCAACTGAAACAAGAAATTAAGGAGAAGTTGCCACCTTCCGAAAACCTGAAGCCCGTGCCGCCTCCAGTGGTCCCTACCCTGGCGCCTCCTGGGGGGGAGACGCTGAAGAGAAGCAAGAAGAACAGACCGGCTCCTCAACCTCCCAGACCTTCGGATTTGGAGATCAGGGCACCTTCGGAGCTGCTGGTAGGAGTACCAGGAGCGCTGAAGACGCAGTGGAAGCATCAACCGTTTGTGCTGGTTACAGGGGCTGTTACTTACGTAGCTAATGTGAGTATTAATGTCTAGTAGGTCTATCTAACTATCCTACCCATAGAAAATTCTGAATATCAGAATTATGACTCAGTACCTATAAAATATTAATTTAACAGTAAGACATCTGATATAATCGGACTAAAACAAGACTAAAACACCCAGACAGTCACAGGCCACCATAACCCACGCTAGACTATCTCTGCACATGAAGAAGACTTGTTAAAACCTGGGGATTAGTTACATTCCGACGACGTGGACCTGAAGAAGACAGAGGGAAAGTTGGATTCTGAGGACATGGAACTGGGAGAAGATTTCTTGATTGAGAGAGGCCTATGCCCAGCAGTCGACTATATAAATGTTGATATTTTTGTTATTGATAATTGTTGTCGATGATTTTGATGATGATGATAATGATAACGTCATTCTTCCAACAGTATTTAGGGTCAACTGTAGTGAAAGAGCTTCGATGTTGATATTTTTGTTATTGATAATTGTTGTCGATGATTATGATGATAATGATAATGATAACGTCATTCTTCAAACAGTATTTAGGGTCGACTGTAGTGAAAGAGCTTCGAGGCACAGAGTCCACGAAGAAGTCGATACAGAAGCTGAAGAAAACAACCAAAGAGGCGCGCGACTCCCCCGACATCATCCTCTCCATCAGCTATAGGGGAGTCAAATTCCTGAATACTATTACCAGGGTGAGTGGACATAATCTTTCATAGCCCATAGCTGAGTAGATCATACATAGACGTGGAACAGTGGAAATGCTATAAGAAAGCATAACATAACTTTTCACCAGTTCTAAAAAAACTTGGATATGCTGTCCAAGTGCAAATTTCGCGAATTATGGAGTTTACCTTCGTTGTTACAACAGGTCACATTTAATGGCACATAACTTGGGAAGTTGCGCCAACATTTGGCAGTACTTAGCTACTAGGCTTATCACCATTTAATTTAATATTATTCTGTACGCCTGTTATTGTGATATGACGATTATTCGGCGCGTAGACGTATTAAGATTCACCTAATTTATCGCCAGCTCCACTTACGATACATATACCTAAAATTTTTTTTTTACTAATATTCATAAGAAGAAAATGCAGCTTTTTAAATTTAAAACAGATTCACTTGCTACTTGATGCAAAATTATCGGAAGGAATAAAAATAAGGCGGGATTAAAAGTAGCCAGTGATAAGATATTAACTTACTTATTTTACTTTGGTTTTTCCGTAGGTACTAGCTTTTACTGTTAGATCATAATTTCTCTCTATTACTTGGTCTTTGACTGTTTAATGATCTCGCTCGTTACCCAAACTACGCAGCCTAAGTCCCGTCGCTGGAGATTACCGCCCTACAAGCTAAAACTGTTATTTACTGCAAGAATTTTTGCTATAAAGGAGTGTTTATTCTTTGAAAAGCAGCGAACCGAGCGAAGGGTAAAGATCCCCGTAGCCCGGCCATGGGGTCTCAGACAAAAGCACCCGTCGTTGCTCGCTTGATTTTTAATTACGGATCACGTTCACACTTGATCGGACCACTCGCCAATCTTGCCTTTGTGTTTCTTACAAAAAGGATTGTTTTTTTTATCAAAATTTCATGTCAGAAGTCCTCACGGTTAGTTACCTCAGATAATTAGTGTTTTTTGTGCCTTTTTACACCGAAATTGAGGAGAAATTGTGTTTTTGGTGAAAATAGAATCCGTTTTTACTGTTAAATCGCAAGGCAAAGGAAAAACAAAAATATATTTCTTGGAATAATAGATAATAATAATTATGTAAATTGAAACACTTCGTTCTATTTTTTTATTAAGTTTTATAGCCCTAATAACCTAGTTTCACATTGTTATATTTAGGAGTAGGTAATTAAGATAGATATAGATAGATACTTAAGACTGATGTGAAAAAAATAAAGGAATAAATATTTTGTATTCTGACCAAGTAGTAAATATATAGACCAATGTTCGATCACGGAAGAAGAAATGCAAAAAAAAATTTGTACTATAAAATGTGTAGGTACGTGTACGTTGTTATCACAGAATGTTCTCGACACAATTTTGATAATTTTTTTGTTATATCTGTGACAATAGTTTTGATATGCCTAATTTTAGTCCAAATGCAAACAGTAGTTGAACGAACATGAATTTACTACGAACAGTGTCTTAACTTTTTTTTTAAATATTAGCTACATACGCAATCTAAAGGTCTTTTATCTAGACTTTGCCAATAGTCATCTTAGAGTCAACTTACCCTGAGAATGCTCCGTTTGGGGGCGAAACACGTGTTGGTTGTGGAGCGTGTATTTTAATTATTGTATGTGCATGTTTTCTCATGTGGGAAGGAGGGTGCTATATACATGAAAGTATACACCACCATAATGTTCTCGAAGGCATGTGAAGTCTGCCAATACGCTTGTGGCCATCGTGGTGGACTTAGGCCTAATCCCTCCGATTCCGAGAGGAGACCCGTGCCCAACAGTTTGACAAAGGTTGTGATGATGATACACCATCAATCCGCCACCAATAAGCGTGGAGCAGCGTGGTGGAGTATGCTCTAGCAGCTGCGTCTGTTGGGGAGACCTGTGCCCAGAAGAGGGACGTCTATGAGTTGCAGTTATTGCATCATACGTCGCGCTTATTAAAACTATTTGTCTCTTTGTTTGTTCGTGTGTATTCAACAGTATCTTGTTTATCAGGAGCTGGTCTGTGAGCACGAGATCCGCAACATCCACTGCGCGTGTCAAGACGCAGATGATCTCACCCATTTTGCCTACATCACGAAGGACCACGCTACCAGGAGTCACTACTGCCACGTGTTCCGCGTTGCTACCATGGTGAGTTTACTTTAATAGTGACTGTGTAAGTTGTATGATCGGAAGAAACAAATGAACAAACAAACTTACTCTCAACTCCCGCAGTAGGCTTATGCCTACCTTCTTATGTTGCATGTTGCGTACACACAGAATACAACACGATTTACCATCTATGATCCGACAATAAATATTTAACTACGAGCTGCTGCCCGCGGCTTTGGGCACGTGAAATTTATAGTATATACCTACTGAAAAATAAATGAAATTGATTATTTTTATAAAAGGAACACAGTATCGGGATAGATAATGCTATACGTTATTACAGAGTTTCAGCTACCTCCATAACAAATATTATCAAAATTGGTCCAGCCATTTGATCGTGAAGTAACACACACACACAATACAATCGTATAGTAACGTATATAAACTATGTCGTTGCGTTGCTGTCTTGGAGGTTTATTTACCTGGAGTACTTGTACTATTATTCTGTGCCTAGAGTGTATATAGTATTGACTGGCTATACCTACACTTTAGTATATACACACTACAGGGAGCTTTGCCCTGTGTATCAGAAGGACAGTTTGGTAAAATGAATTTGTGGGATAAGTGACATAAAAGTAAAACCACCTACTCGGATTGGTACGTACGAGCAAAGCCATAAGGTTAAGTAAAGTCACTGTGCCAAGTGTAAACTAGCCAACAAAACACGTCTTCGAAATTATGGAAAACTCAGTCCTACGATTCCTCACGATGTTTTCTTCTTTCGTGAGGAAGCTTACCTAAACATTACTTTTACTTGTAATTTATTACCCTAAACATTATTTTCAGGATCAAGCGACCGAAGTCATCTTAACCCTGGGCGAAGCTTTCGAAGTGGCGTACCAGATGGCGCTACGGGAACAATCTAATCGGACAAAAGTCACTCAATTAGCGAAAACCCCTACACACGATCCTATGACCACGGCGAATAAAGATAAACCAGGCGTCAACCATGGAAGATCTCATTCTATAACGGAAATAAAATTAAACGGGCACCAATTGAAGATAGCTCCAATACCAGCTTCTCTCTCGAATGAAGACTTTCAGGCCACTTCCAGGAACTCCGATGGCTCCCGGAGTCCTAGAACTCCTCTCCTCAAGGCCCCCATAGCGTCTACCGAAGAGTTGTGAAGATAAGGTATCAAAGTTCACTACATTATTTAATTTATCTCATAATTTTAAGTGTTACATTCATGTTATATATAATTAAAAGGTCCACATTTAGTATGTTTACTGTATGATCGATAAACCATTTTACTAGTTTAGTACTGCACTCTATGAGTTTTGGCTTCACTATAATCGAGTACATGTCGTATTGAGCAGGTGTGATTATTAATTAAGAATACAATTTATTATTTACATAATAATGCTTTCAAATCGAGTCTGTATCGGCTTTGAAATTCAGGATTACTGGCTTGTCTTCCAATGTTTAATCATTGGCATTGAATAAATTATCGAGAATTTAATAAAGTATAAGAAAAATATATGAAATAATTCAGTAAACTCGTAGCAGAGAGTAGATAATTATGTAAAAATTGGAATTTTAATGATAAATTTACTCGAATGATGTCCGCGGTGTGTGTACCAATGTCTAGATTTTATTTTAAATTTAAGTTACAGTTTGGTGTTAGCTGCTAGTGCGGTATATTGAAAATGTATGTTTCTCGATTTCTACACCGCTTTATTATGTGAACCCGATTTTAATAGTATTTGTATATACTATTATATTACCGTAATTATACATGCAAATACTATTTTAATCGCTTTACTATTATGAACCTGATTTTATATGGTTATATTTGCTATTAAATAGTAAAATTTAGGGGCTGTTATATTTATAATAAATTAGTGTAATGATTGTATATTTCGTTCTCTATTAATTATTAACAGCAATGTTTTGATTTCATAATTAATAATGATGATGAATGGCTATCGTTATTGACAAGATAGTGATTACTTCAGTGCTGCTAATACATGTTTCGGTCCAAGTTAACAATAAAGTTTCTTAAAATGTGACCTAAATATTATTATAATAAAGTTTTGTGTAATAATATAAGTCTCGAAACAAATACTTCGCTTCCTTAAACGCACTATTGATAAATAAGGCCTAAATATTATTATACATAATTATTAATTATAATACCGATTATAGGTATAATAATGCTATTATTACGTTACCAAGTTTCAGTGTCGTATGTATGTTATTGTATATAAGTAGTGTTACGTGTATAGAATTATACCGTGGGTTGTTGACAGCAAGTCTTATGAGGACACAGATGCGACTTTGTTTAAACGATAGTACATAAAACATATCAACCTATGTTATGTCATAGTGGGATTGGAAACTGCGTTGAACTTAACAATTTACCTTTATTTGGTTGATATAGGGTTTAGATGTGATTTATGGTCATTGGAACAAATACAATGCTTTGGTAATGCGCTGGCGCATACAAGTAAATGTACACGACTTTACGTGTTAATTTAATTTAACCTCATTATTTAAGTAATATTAACACTGACAAATAAAGGTAAAATGGTCTAGGACTGTAAAACGATCTTCCGATGTTAATTTTATATGTATTAAAGATAAGAAAAATCGTTGTGTGTGTGCGACTTATTTAAATGTCTAAAATTGACAAAAAAAGTTTTTTGATAAATTTTGATGTTTTCAATTATTGCAACATTTTGCTCAATGAAGTTTTTGGCATTTGGTTATCATTTTGTGATAATTTTCTACTAAATTGTTAAGGGAAATTTCTGTACTCGGCCATGCGTTTTATCTTTTTGAGTATCAAAAGTCTGATTACATTTTTCATGTCATTTGTTTTATATGGATATAAAAAGTAAACTTATTCAAGAAATGTTGATTTTTATTATTTAAATGTTGCCCTTCTCAAATCCTATGGCTTATCAAAATCTTTATTTATATTTAATATGTTATGAAAGTATATGTAGCACAGCTTTTATATGTACTATTGTATTGTTGATGCAAGTTATAAATTTTCTCTGTATTAAATTTATAGGATGTATCTATCGATGTTGACTATATTGAAGTAGAGTATACTTATATTTATTATGACTAGTAAAAAAAATAATGTTATCGGAATAAGATGTGCCAATTTGAAATAATACAAGGTAACTCATGCCAATATACAAACCCCATTTTTGTATTTTGACCATTAGAACACATAGATTTAGCTCAAACAAACATCAACGTAAGCTGAATTAATAATGAATTATCGTTTCATTTCGTAGTACTTTTGGAAACGGGTAAAGAGATAATCATTTATTATCAAATGTTTTAGACGTAATATAGGCATGTGATTTAAAAGCAAAATGAACAAGCATTCATAGGTTAAGAATGGGTTTAAATTACAATGGCTATTGTTATCACTTTAGAAAATGCAATAAAAGTTAGTAAATGAGTAAAAATATTAAAAATGTTCATGATATAAAAATAGAGGAACGATTCACAATACAGGTTTTTATACAATTAATGACAGAAGATACGTTTTTGCATTACAGTTTTTTCAATTATCAAAAATAATTTTATAAAAGTACTTTAATTAACGTGTGGCTCACATTATAGACTAGGTATAACATTTTCTAGAAAATATTTTGTAATGAATATTCCGATGTATACCAAAGAGACAGTAGAATAACGCTGAGTAGAATGAAGTTTATTACACGTATAATGATTGTTAATTATACAATAATTTATTTTATAATGAAGGGTCACTGCCGGTGGAACGAAGTATTCATAATTAAATTTACAATTATACTTTTTATATATTTATATTATGATGTTTTTACATAATTATAATTTGAAGAATAAATTATGTATTCATTCCTTAAACAATCAAGTACCTACACTTCTCTTCCGAAACTCACATGCTTTATAATTAAATTTGAATTTAAAATGAAATCAATCGCTTCTACGTACCTATTTAATTATATGGAGATATATATATAGGAAATAAATTGGTTGTGTACCTACCATTTATTTAATTATACTTAGACCTATCTTTATGGTAAAGTTGTAGTTGAAAACATTCGAATCTTGTGTGTTGTAAATAAATACATATAATATTGCAATCAGAATTCAATAAAATGTAAAATTAAACATTTATCTATTATTGCTGCATGCACCTTAGCTTAGCTTTACTTAGACATATCTGAAGACTATCCATAATTCAAAAGGATTTCTTAAAGCCTACCTAGTAATTAGGGAATCATAGAGTTCCAGATTTATAATTGAATCCATTTGGCAACTCTACTTTTACAGCCAATAGATGTCCCACTGTTAGCTACGGGTCAATCCAACAGCCAGAGATGCGAGAGATCTCGATCATACCCACGCTGCTCCAACATGGCTTGGTGGATGGGTTAATCGAACCAACCCTCGACACTGGGTTGGGTGGCCGACCCAGCGTCGAATGTTTTCAAGAACCACCCGAAAGAGTTTGACAAGGCTTAAAGATCGTTACAAATACAATTACACTTTATTGTAAAACAAAAAAAGAAAAAAAAACATTAATACTAAATCAATTGTACAACAGATACATGGTACACAGGTTACAAGGGTTCCATATAAGTTAACATTTCTATTCTGTATAAATACGAAAGAAATATTGATATCGGTTAAGATTTCGAGGAGGAAACAGTCCACTACGAAAGGACGATTTATTTTATTTTACGTAAGTAAAATGAGTTCGACTCCACCAATACACATTGGAGCAGCGTGGTGGAGTATACTCTAGAACTCCCGCAGCAGTGTGGGGGAGACCCGTGCCCAGCAGTGGGACGTCTATGGGTCGCAGCGATCAGCGAAATCAGGTCGACCTGCTGTTAGCTCTATCGCACGCTAAGCGCAAGCTTGACAGAGAGTTAGTCTGGGAAATACGTACCTATACAGATTATTATTAGTTTGTTAGGCCGTTAGTATATGGTCTATAGAAGCAGCTGGTAGTGTTAGAAAGTATTTCAAGAAAGGGGGTCAGGGGGGAGATCAGCCGGTAAGCAATTGGAACCTACGAACATCTATTGTAACAAGCCCTTAATAAAAACTTGGGGCTAGTGTTAGAAATAGTCTAGTTAGTATTTGTTAGTATCCCGTTCCAAGTCAGGTGACAGCGGTGACAGCCCAGTGGCTCGAACTCGCCTCTCACTCGTGCGGTCCGGGATCAAACCCCAGCGGCACGCACCAATGACTTTTCTAAGTTATGAACGCGTCTGAGGAAACCTTCATGCCTGAGAGTTCTTCATAATGTTCTCAAAGGCATGTGAAGTCTGCCAATCTGGACTTGGGCAGCGCGATGGACTAAGGCCTAATCCCTCCCATTCTGAGTGGAGACCCGTGCCCAACAGTGGGACAAATAAAGGGTTGTGATGCGGTCTCAAGTCAAGTCGTCATGGGCGGCAGTTGATGGTGTTGCATACTCGTTTCTATCATATACCTATGAAAATTCCTTTGTAGACTTAGAAAGTCTTCTCTAAAAAGTATAAACCAGTATTATAAAAAGCAAGGTTAGAGGTTGTCTACAAGCCGCGAGCACGTCACTCCTGAAGATTATCATCGTAGCTACAACAACAAGCCGCCCGAAGGTCAAGGCTTAACGATTGTTTTACAATTGAAAAAAAACCGGGAAAGACTTAACGTGCCCTCTGAGGCACGGAAGCGCCCATGAAGTTGCCAGTATCGGTCACCCTCCCACAAACATCGCGCCCGACGCTAACTCCGTCGATCACATGGAGTACACGAGCCATGGAAGCTACGGATGGATACAGGTTCTACCACCTGCCAATTCTATTAGCGTCGAAAAGCGAGCGGTGTTCCCATCCATCCTGAATCCGGCGAGCTAATCGAGCGTATGCGGGTGCGATTAATAAATGGAGTTTAAAGTAACCTTTTTTCGGCCAACCTAATGGCTCGGGAACAAACACCCGTTCGCCCGCCGCTTAGATTTATTACTGGATAAATTCCAACCTTTAAATAAATTATTCGTTGAACACTTTGTAGCTGCTTAGTATTTAGGATCTGTGAGTATTTAGGAACTGAAATGTACGAGTATATAAGAAGCGTCCATATCCCAATGGCTCGTGTCGATCGTATACCCGTCGTTTCCAAAGACGGACTCTGTCAGTTTGTGAATGGGTGACTGGTATTGGCAAAATTTCGTGGGCGTTACCGTGCTTCGGACAGACGAATGTTGTCAGTTTGACTATGTACTAGCCCCTCAAGTTCTAATCAATTATTCAAATATTCAATTCAATTAAATGTGATTTCTGCTATTACGATGATGAACACATCGTTAGGAAAACTGCATACTCCGTGTTATTCTCGAAGAGATGCGAAGTCTGCCAACTCTCACTCGGCCAGTGTAGTGGCGGTGTATCGGTAAAATATGTATCCAGAATAATACAGATGGAACGCAGGAACACGTTTATTCACATAATTTTCTCTTAAATTTCCTCTTCTATCGGTAAAATTTCTTTTAAAGGTTGAACCTAAAATAACTGTAAGCTTGGAAGCGTTAAGGATATCAGATAGATGGGTTTCTAAGGGTACGATCACAATACCATTATTAGAAGCAAAACCGAGACATCAATTACCCGAATAGCTTAACTTACTGGATGGAATGGATTAAATTAAGTTTGAGCTAAGTCGATAAAAATTATCGTATTTATAGGCATTCGAAATATTATATTATATTAGACATTATTTAAGTCCTGTTTTCATGGAATAATCTCTCAAAATTATCTATCTACCTGTTCTAATTCCAAAATCAACAACTTACACTTCATCAACTTATGATTGGCCCCCAATAATGACCATAATCATAAAGTCAGCCTATTGAGTCAGATATATTGATAAGATTTTCCACTTAGATTGCTGGCATGCAGATTTTCTCATTATGAATTCAATAAATATAAAATAAAAACAAATAATTATGAATTCAAATCACCTTAGCAAGAACGCTGCCAGAAGAATTCTTATGAGGAAACAATTGCTAAAACTTTATTAAGGCGCTTCATTTTTAATATTATACGCCGTGCCATAATTTATGTACGACACTGACACTAAATAAATGTATAAATGAATGCTTATTCTACCACTCAGTTAAATGGAGGAAAACAATTAATTTGGCCTATATAGTCTTTTTGCTATAGATGTATCATGAAAAAGAAGTAAAAATGGTCGGTGTACACTCAGCCTTACAATGACCGGCAGAGCAGCTAATGAGCCGCGCTGCAGCATCATGTCCTGAGACGGTCTCCGGCTAAATCTTCCGCTCTTTACGCGATTAGTCAGGGGTGGCTTATTAGTCAGGGGTGCCTGAAAAATGGGACGGGCATTGCCTGTAAAAATAGTCGGTAATCACATGATACGTTCAGCTATTTCAATCAGTATAAGTGCATATTTTTTTTACTAAGTTGACTGCCTCGTTGGTGAAGTGGTCGTTACCGTGACTGTTAAGCTATAGGTCGTGTGTTCGAACACCGGGTTGGGCAACTATTGGGTTTTTTTAAATTGAAATGCCCGGTAGCAGCTTGGAGTCTGGATTTGTGCCCGGTGAATGGTAATAGGCTCACTTACATGGGACCCAAACATAACTGGTGAAGAGATTGTGTATACACAACTCCGCCTACCCCTTCGGGGAAATACTGGCGCGATGTTATGTTCTGTGCACACAAAAACAGTAACAGAAGAGGGATACAGTGAAATTTATATGTGTGAATGTACGTGAAGCACCTTTCGACCTATTTTTACGAAAATCTCTTGGAAGGAGGTGTATCTATATTTGGCACAGTAAAAGTTAAAAACTTAATTATATTTAATAGTGGACGCCCTCTTCGCTCGCGTCGAATTAGACATAACAATAGTTTCGTTTACACCTAGTAATATTATATAACCTATGTCACTCAGTGAAGATGCAGCTTTATACTGGTGAAAATTCTTTCACCATTATAAAGAAATCGGTCCAGTAGTTTTTGTGTGAGAACATTACAAACAAATGTTTCCTCTTTATAATATTAGGTATAGAAGTATGGAAGTAGAGATGGCAGAATCTGCGTAACAGTCGATGAGCTTAATTTCTTCGTCAGTCATAATGAGGCAATATCAGACGCGGCAGCAGGTTGCAATCACAGGCGTTGGAAGCAGATAGCGCCTGATGGGAAATTTACCGCGCCACTTGCGGCAATTGCGGTCCTATTGGCCCTGCTCAGACTCTCGACTAATTGGACAAAGTTAACGGTTCCCCACATATGCCTATCAAATTTCTGCATTACAGAACATCGGCCATATTGATTTAACCATATCAGCAAGGCTCAAAAAAGATCAAAAAGTGTATACAGGTACCTGTTACAATTACATTTACAATTTACGTTGCACAATATGTTGATATTGTGAATATGGATAGCCATATTTACAACTAGTGGACGCCCGCAGCTTCGCTCGCGTAGAATAGACCCATTAACGACGTCTGCCCGCGTATAAATTAGGTTAATAGGAATATTAGTTGGTCAGTTCGCCACTTACCTAATTAACGAGCTCAAATCAAGATAGCAATAAAATATTGGTTCAGAATACACATTGACGATTTGACAATACAGTCGTCTGCGCTACGCCTTTACCTGCACATTGAATTTACCTACTTGGTACATTTACGATTGATGATGACTTCCACATGTAAACTTATTGTCTATATAAAAGCATCTATTAATTTTAATAAGGTTACAATCCAGGTCTGTCAGCATACTCGTGAAATCAACAGTCGAGACATTATATCAGGTCACAGAAAAATTGGGACCTATTTTCATGACCGCTCCGTAACCTCGATCTCGTTCGTAATTGGACGCATTGATTTGCGGTAATTATAATAATCAGACGACCGCCTTGCATTTCATCACAGATCATCAAAAGATTATTCGTAACTAGTGGACGCCCAGCCCAGCCCAGATTCGCTCGCATGGAATTAAACAATTTAAAAATAGTTTCATCTACACCTTTACTAGGTGTAAACGAAACTATTATATAGCCTATGTAACTCAGTGAAGATGCAGCTTTCTAATGGTGAAAGAATTTTTGAAATCGGTCCAGTAGTTTTTGTGTGAAAACATTACAAACAAATGTTTCCTCTTTAAAATATAAGTACAGTTAATCGATTGACATGAACACCCCGTTCAGTTCAGTCCACAAGCCACTGCAACCTAAAAATATCTATTGTAGCTAGTATTCGATACTCATCTCAACTGTGCAATAACTACTCGTCTCAAATTGCAACATGCAATGCAGAGGTAAAGGTAACCTAGAAACTCATAGACACACGGTTCCCTCCGACACTGTGAATGTTCATTACTCTATTATGCTTTCATAATTACTTACTGCAGTTCGCCTTTTCTTATCTGTGCCACGTTTTTTTCTACCTCCATGCTTACATAAATAAGCCAACTACTTAGGTACTCGTGCTAGATAGCGGAAAGTATAGAGGAGCGGCGAGCTACGGGTAACTCATCCAGCCGCTCTAGCGTGTGATCAAACGCGCTCACTCGCAGTAATTGCACGTGAGGTCATGTTGCTGGAACGCAATCTTGAATATTGAACATTTAGATTTTTTTTCTTGACTCGCTTATAGCCTAGTCCACTTTGGATGCAATCGATCGATTGAGCAACGTCGGGTGCGTTCTGCATGTAGATGCGCGATTGCTTGTGGTAGTCTTTGATAGTAATCATAACTGAAATTCAGTTAGAAAGTTCATGTAGGTACACGGACTGGCATGAAAGTCTAGCTGTGAGTTTGAATGTGCAGAAGTCGATTTCAACTTAAGGTATTAAGGTATAGTCTGGTGCGGGGCGAGCGGGTTTTCAGTCGAAGCGCTAATTTGTTCGCGAACCGTATCCTTGCGTGATCGAAGTACTGATACCTCATGCGCAGATATCCCCTAAGCATTTCGTTCAGAGCTAAACTTTCTTGCCGCGAGCTGTACTCTACTGTAGACTTCAGAAATTGAGCAACGTTTTATGTTAAACTATGTCCTGTATTCCGTAGGCAAGCAAAAATATAGCTTAAATACTCCAAACCAAAATCTCAGTAACTGAAACGCGAATACATAATTGAGCGCATGTACATAGCTGTGAAGGAATTCCACTCATATAACGTAGCACTTACCGCGCACATTACGCACGCTCGCCTGGAGTGCGTAATTAGCACGTAATTACCACCAGTGCTTCGCCGCGTGTGCAAATGTGGCGTTTTGGGACATTTCACTACTATTTAGTGGCAATTTTAGCTTAGCAGACAGCTCGTTATATGGCAATATTTGACGTGACAGATGTAAGGGCGCAGCCATAATTGCCGTAGATAAGAAATTAATTAAACCTACCGCACGTACCTATCATTCATTTTAATTACTCCAAATTCCTATTCAGGAGATTATAAAACACAGGATAGTACAAATTTTAACACTAGTAGTAAGGATCTGACGGTGATATAACAAAATCTAAGAATACATATTGTATATATTTTTTACGGATACAAGATTGGTTACTATAGGTTGGTATACAAGCTATCGCAAACGAGCTTGCAGCACCACCCATCCGCTGTCGCCCATGACAACTGTGACTGACTTTGAACAAGACTCAATTAGGGACTGGGATGGTTAGTCCAATTAGTTGAGAGAGTTAATTAGAACAGTAGTTAGTCAGTATACTCGTAATACGAACATCATCATCATTATCATCATCACAACCCTTTCTTTATCCCACTGTTGGGCACGGTTTCAGAGGGAGGGAATAGGCCATAAAAAATACGCAATAATTCCTAATGTCAGACTTCTTTTAAACATTTTATCCACATAACATAACCCAAGAAATAAGCTTTTATTATTTCGTTTAACAATGAAGAAAGCCATTATTATAGTCCACTGTTCACGCAGGCTGGTTCGGATGCGAGCATTGTGTGGGGATTAAATTATATCGAATATACCGCGGTATAGGATCACGAATCACGATCCTGACAACGAAATTGTTTCGGAGACCGTGTATACTGCGAACTTATTAACAATTTTATCGACAACATGGAAAAGTATGGTTCAATATTGCGCAGTTTCTTATTTCACGGGAACTATAATAGAATTTTCAGTAGCATTAAAATTTGAAATCACCAGTTGATAAAAAAATTATTGACTTATTAGAAGTCAATAATTTATTGGCTTGTATATTTTAAAATACCGTTGTCAACAAGGAACCATGCCATGTTCGTTTACCCGTCTGTCCGATTTGAGTAGGTAACTAATTAGATGTTATTTGAAATGGGTATAACCAATATTAATTATGCCGACGAATTGATACAGTAAAATCATTAAAAATGTGGCAGGATATCTTTAAACTCAATCAATTTTAGGCTTAACTTTCTGTAATGAACCCCTCATATTATAATTCATCAAACGGAAAGTCTGTTGTATTTCTGTTCATATGTTGTTGGTATGCTATAAGTTTAATTTAGTTAGTATTTTGGACAGATTCTACTTTTTATCAGCTTAAATTTGCATTAATATGTAGTATTTATTTTCTGTTGCTCTTTGATGTCAATTGTAAGAACAACAGGTTCGTTAATCCTTAATAATCCATAAGTTTCTCGAGGAAACAATTTTTTAATGAAACATAAAGAAACAAAAGTATTTATTTTTTTGAGTCCACTTTTTATCTACCAGTGTTTTATGAATCTGAACGTACACTGAAAATATTTATATCACGAATGGTTAAATATTTATAGTGAATAAACTAAAATACGTTTTCTTGTCTACGATGCATCATCATCATCTTACCATCATATATCTTGGTTCTTTATTTACATAAACATCGCACCTGTATTTCCCTGAGGGTTTCACACTTTAACTTAACACTCACTTTTCACCAGTTATGTGTAGGTCCAATGTAATAGCCTATAGCCATAGACCGGGCACAAATCCAAACTCCAAGCAGCTACCGGGTATTTCAATGCTCGACCCGGGTATCCCCGGGTATTTCAATACTTGACCCGGGTATCGAGCCCAGGCCCTCTAGCGTAGCAGTGCTTACTTTAAATTATTAAAGTAAGCACTTTTAAAGTAGGTAAGCACTTTAAATTATTAAAGTAAGCACTGCAGCACTAAGCACTATAAATTATTAAAGTAAGCACTGCTAATAAAGTTCTCAGTATAAGTTGTCTAACCAGGGAAGCTTGTTTAAGAAGAAATGAGGTTCCGATTTTCACGAGTACGGTTGATTGGCTACGAATCGTCACGGTGTGGTGGTTATCTATCTTTACAAAGATGAAGTTTTAATATTTTTATGGTAAGTTATACATGGTTATGGTTAGTAGCGTCCATAGCCCAACGACTAGCGGCGATTCAATGTGATCGAAAGAGTTAAGCAACGACGGGCGCGGTAGGTTTGTGGATGGGTGACCGCTTGTGGCAAAATTTCATGGATGCTACAGTGCTTTGGAGGGCACGATAAGCCGTCGGTCCCGGTTTGATTTTTTTAACATTAAAATTGATATTTCTGCCACTTACAACAGGAAAATTAATATTATAATTTATTAAATATAGTGGACGCCCGCAGCTTCGCTCGCGTGGAATTAGAGATAATAATAGATTAAAAAGTAGCCTATGTCCTTCCTCAGGCTCTAGACTATCTGTGTACCAAATTTCATTTAAATCGGTTCAGTAGTTTTGGCGTGAAAACGACACAGACAGAGTTACTTTCGCATTTATAATAGTAAGTATGGATAGACACGCTTGTAATTTATAAATGTAAATACACTCAGTGTAGCTATTTAGGGTTTTTTTTTAAACAAAGCTATGTTGTGTAGTAATTAATAATGGGCGGCCGATGCACGGATTACTAAATAGTTACTACGAAAGTGGATGGGTAGTTCTGCTTTATTTGTGCACAATAAAGAATGAATATAGATAATAAACATAAATGCAACTTTATCCCTTAATATAATTAAATATGATATTAGTAATTTCACCAATAGTCTATTATAAAACTGTCTCTAAACGTTATTTTAAATTATCAGCTTTAAATGTAAGTAAAATAAATGAAAAGGCAGCGACATTCCCTCGAGGTCGGAAGTCGTCACGTTTGCCCGCCCGCCACCACACATGCGATTTGATTTAAGAATTATATAGTGCTGATGATGCCCCCCAAATTTTCAAATAAGACTAGTTGTGGCTCGCAACTTCACACGCGTAAAAATACCATATGGCACTTGGGAATTTTTATAAGTGAAAGAATTTTCGGAATCAGTCCAGTAGTTTCTACGATTACATCTTACTCACAAACATAAAATTACCTCTTGTAATGTTAGTAACACTCTCCTAACTTGAAAAGAAATGTTTTGATAATCTTAATAATTTCCACCGCAGTGGTGGAATCCAAATCCACGCCCGATATGATAATTTAAAGTTTAAGTTTACTTATTTAAAGTTTTAGTAAACTTAAAATTAAAGTACTGGTGCAAACCACTGATTTACAGAAATAGCCAAGTAGCAGTCATAAATAAATTTTACATATGTATTTTGTTAACATCTGCGAAACTGTAAGCCAGTTTGTCGGTAGTCGACATTACAGTTTTCTTGTATCTCACATATGAATACATTAACACTTCATCACTAAATAAAAAGTCCTTAGACCTTTTTCATTGATTTAAATTGTAGATTTTTAACAACACCGCGGTGGGTGGAGATTGACCCTGACTGCCGAACTACGTCCGGATTTGAATTTGTTGAAATTTGAATTATGATTTGTTGTTACCACCCGCTACCCGCAGCACACTAGGCCTATCGCGGGGGTGAGTGTGTAAAACATTGTTTTATTTACAACTCTATATTATGTCCGTCTTATAAAATATGCAAGGCACGCATAAAGCGCCAAGCGTGTGTCTGGTTCAGTTCCCGCCTTTTTACCACGCTTGGCACATCCACTGCCATCCCAATACTTTCATGGACTGCCGAAATATCTTGGAATAAGAAAAGAAACTGTCTCAGTAGCGCTTATAGGGTGAAAGACTCGATTTATCAATTTTATCGTCGTACTTGCGCTACAGTTACTTAAGTTACAAATTCAGGAGCTTAGTGGAACTTCAATACCTTGTGAGATATAAACCTTAGAATAAATTTACGTTTCTTCTGAACATCGGAAATGGTTATAAGGTGAACGACAAAACACAGGGGTATATGATTTAAATAAATAAATAATAATTACAGAGTGCACTCTTGACGTCATTTCTTATAGGTTTCCTCACCATGTTTTTCTCAACGTTACATTTAATAACATTCATAAGTCATCGATGCGTGCTGCTGGGATCTGAACCCGAACCTTCTCTAGAGAGACGCCGAATTTCAGCCAGTAAGCTATCACCGCTGTTGAACCACCAAATACAAAGCTAGTACTATAACAAAGACTCTTTGTTATGTCATGAAACAAGTCTTAACGCAAAACTAAAACCTCCTTGCAAAATAATTCACAAAATTTAATATTGTTAGCAAGAATTCCGGCTGACTCGAAGAATCCTTTGGCAAATCTTATAATGCGATCTATACACTGCGCGCACGCAGCGGAGCGTGCTACGCCGACAAGTCACGGGGCTTGTGTTCTCGACCGAGAAATACCGAATACGTAAGTCGCTACGGCGTAGCGCTACGCCGTAGCTGTGTAGCTTCACTCCGTTTGTTCTTGAGGTTTTGTCTTATTTCCATGCATTCTTATATTATGAACTAGTAAAAAGGTGATGCTTCAAGTATTCGTTGACACGACATGTGTCGCATATGTCACGTACTGACAAGAAACAGATAAAATAGTGCACATATGAGATCCTAATTTCACATTTATAGCGCATATAACCCTTTTTACACGTATAACAATCTAAATTTACACATATATGATGTTTCCATCGAAAATATTGGTTTAGATAATGTGGCTATAAAGCAGTTTGTTAAAATGGCTGGGCTAGTTTCTGACCAAATATTATTATATCAGAGAAAGAGTTCTGTTACATTATACATATTTTTATAAGTACTTGGTATTTTGTAATTTAATTAATTATTAATGATGAAGTAGAATCGTTGATTGAAAGCAGAAATTCACTATAGCTGCGATTATAATGATAAATGTGAACTGCATGTAAGTACGAGTATCACTGCCATTCGACAAGAAAATTATTAACAAAAAACATTAATTAAAACTGACTCAACAAGCTCAACAAATCATCAAATTAAATTCGTAATCTAATAATACTTACATACTTACATCCTTTTTTTTAAATTACGTTGAATCCTATTTGTATTTAATGTAAGCTTAACATATAAAAAGTCGTCAGCTTAAAAATCAAACCTACACCATCAACTTCACAAGCACACCGTCTTCACCCAAAACTTTACGACTTCGAAAATAGGAATAAATCGCATTTGTCTCGCTATAAAGGATCCCTAATTATTAATAGCGAAATATGCAAAGTTGGATGTCTCTTATTTTGTTGATTTAACTCCAACGCCAAATCCTGCTTTAATTCTACCGACACCGCTCGTAATTAGAATTTTAGATTGAGAATTTCATATTCGCTATTACGTACTACGCCTTACGAAATAGGATGTTAATTTTGTTATATTATATTAATGTTTTATTCCGTACAGCGGTTGTTAAGATATCTTGCCTCAGTTCTGTCTTCAAAGAATAATTACTGCCTTTTTATCTCGCTGGAAAATGCATCTGCGCATCCCACTTAGTTTTTGTCGCAGACAGGTATGCGGGACGGTAACGTGGCAGTACCCAATAACCAGCGGCAACCTTAGCGCTTAGGAGAAAACGCTACGGGATCGCTTGCGCATTGCTACCGTGACGGAACAACTACTGCCTAGCCAGTAAACTAAACATACATCAAGCAATGGAAGATACTTCGTCCCATGACATACGGTCATGGGATAAAAAATATGTTTTATTATTTTTATACCGTATTCAACAACGATGCCGTGATTGAGACACAGCATCCAAACTATCCATGAGGAATTTACTGAAAGTTAGCATCATGGCTTCCTTTAGACAATTAAATCATTGTTTAAACTGCGTAAGATGAATTTTGTTTGTCGTTGACTGCAGTAATAATTTGATATAAATTTTATCATGCAAACGCTAATTCTTCTAAAATTGTTATTGTTGTATTAAAAATGGCTAATAAAATATACTTACTAACTTACAAACACCTTTGCAGACTTTGACATTTATAATACTAGTTCTCACAAACATTTATCTATCAAGTCTCGTTTTTACCTGGAAAACTTGGTGGTAAGTAGAAAGGCAGGTGGTTGAGACAATACAGTGCTTGTCTGTTTATCCCCAACAATCTCCAATTGTTTTAACACTATACAATTAAACTTGACAATTATAATGATTTTAAAATAAAGATTTTAATAACGTCTATTGAAATAAAAAGTAAAATGTCGTTTTGATTATAAGTAATATTGAATTGCGGTAGCTTTTAAATGTAATATTTTGAAATTTATTTAATAATTAATTTAAATAATTTAATAATTTATTATTATTTTTATTAGGTAATTAGGTATCGTTTTTCAAATAAATAATACTTCGACGCATATTACCAGCTCAATCATCAAGTCATCATATCGAAGACTTCAGTTTACATATAAATCGAATATTAATCCCCCAATACATCACGCCCGAACCGCAATCTCATCCCGTTTCCCCAAAAACAATAGATTCTGAACGCTATCGATGTTCTGATATCTACATTTTTTTCCACGAGCCGATGTCTGGTCTTGATCGACGTTGATTAATGTCTGTTTGTCTGTCTGGACGGATTAAAAAAACTTTGTGTTTCAGTGATACGCCTGTGGAACAGGATACACGTTGAGACGCTATTGCTTCATAAAAAAATGTTGGCTAAGAATGATGAGAGATGAGATGCTTTATAGTTTGTTCGGTTCAAAAAGTTATATTATTATATAATAAAATCTGCTACATTTTACCTTTAAGAGCTGCGTTTATCTCAAACCAACGCTTGGTAGATTCAGGTCATCCTATCCATAACGTGTGTTCAACCACAGTTCAATATCTACTAGAAACTCCTTCAGGTTTTTTCTGTATTAGAATAAAGAATACAATCTGAACCAATACTTTTAATTTCACCCCACCGACTTTATCTACCATCTCCATTCCACTGCTGTCCCAGCGACATTTGATTTCGGCGACATCTGGCGGAAGTAATGGATTTTTTCAGTTAGCTGAAGGTGAAAATTTAATCTGTGACGATAAGCAACCGCCGGAAAAAAAAAGGTAAAGGCGCATCCGTCAAATTCGAAATAAGAATAGAATGACATCTGAAATTGTGTTTCTGCTTTTGACGTCTTGCGAGTTAATTCATTGTAGTAAATTCGTAGTAAAATTACAAGAGAAAAGTATATAGAAAATCTATATATATAAAAGGAGAAGGTGACTGACTGACTGACTGACTGACTGACTGACTGACTGACTGACTGACTGACATATCAACGCAGGGCCTAATCTATAAGGGTTAGAAACTTGAAATTTTGCACAGGGGTTCCTTTTATAACGTAGGGGAGCACTAAGAAAGGATTTTTGAAAATTCACCCCCTAAGGGGGTAAAACGGGGGTGCAAATTTAGTATGAAACTTTGCCGTTTTTGAAGTCAAGTGGGCAACCGGAACGCGGGCAGACGTCGTTGATGGGTCTAATTCTACGCAAGCGAAGCTGCGGGCGTCCACTAGTTAAAAATACCTGTTGATTCAATGTGTTGATATAACTTTATTGTTAACGGCGGCGGTAGCGTCAACTTTGTGAACCGGCGATACATAAGAAAAATTATTCACTTCACTCATGAAAAATAAATGAATCTGAATTTAAATCTATTAAACTTATTATTAAATGTACTATAAGAATTATAAAATTATCAAATTGTCTAAACTATGTTTCAACATGGTAGAATATTTAACCCTGTCCCTTTGAATTCTTATTTTGCCGTCGGAATTATGACTCATGAAGTTATCAGACATCATTTCTTAAGATTACTGCAATTAAATATGCAATATCGGTATAGTAAGTTATTTACTGAAATCTTATAGGTGCTAAATCTATTCTAAATCTATAGTTTTTATTTTAATTTTCATATTCAACTTTTTAATAAGGAGACATTTTATACTAAACCAAAATTATTTAAAGTAAATCAAATCAAATATAAGTAATATTTTTACAGGTCCTTATTATTTCGTATCAAATCTAAGCATTCCAAATATTTTCTCAACATCTAAATTCACATTCACAAAAAATCAATAAATATTACAAAAATATTTAAATTTTAATCATTTTGTAATCGACAGTACCGTCCAACTTAGTTTGGCAAAGCGTGCTTAGGAAGTAGCCTGCAGGACTTAGCTTGAAGATGTCACGGTTGGGTTGACACAGCCTGCTGTCCTGCGACGGCATTACCAAGTTTACTATCAAACGATACTGTAGGTACTTGATACAATTTTAGTGTTATATATTCTGTTTAATAGATTATTCTTCCATAAGGCATTAAGTCCGCCCATTGGAAACAAAGTTTGAGCGATCTCTTTCGAGGTGTCAATATAGTGGAATAAATAAAAAAATAAAATTATGTTTCACGAATTGATCGAAGTGATTGACAAGTTGTAGCAACGCCTACTCAAAAGTCTTCCACGTAATTTTTAGATCAGGTATGTTTTATTCTAAATAATTTTTTAAAATTGCAACACTGACGCAGCCCTACTCCAAACTGTCTATCTGTCATGGCCGCGTTCAGTGTCTCGGTCCTGATATCTCTCATTCAGCGTTTACGTGCTCAAGTCTTCACACGCCTTAGGGAGAAAGTTAAAAATAATTTATTACAAGTTTTTTATATAGCCCTCGTGGGTTTTTATATTATTATAACTATATAACTATCCGGTAATGTTGTTCGCGGATGTCGCAGATATTCCATACTTATACAAGTATGATGACGATAAACCCCTGGCGGGTCCATGCTGCCCTTTTGGGTATTTATTTATAAACCTCTTTGGTTTTGCCATACTGCCCTTTTTGGGTATTTATATAAACCTCTTTGGTTGTGTTGTCTGCATATGTCGCAGATGTGCCATACTTATACAAGTATGAGTACGATGAACCCATGACGGATTCATCCCGGCCGGGCCCGTGCTCTGTGCTGCCAGCGGTCGCGTCCCCAGGGACGGCTAGCCTCACGCGAGCCGGAGGAGGCCCTGGCGGGTGTCGAGGAGGCCGCAGCGGAGCAGCCAGCGCCAGCCCCTGCCGACCCAGCAGAGGCCACGCCCAAAGGCGTTGAAAATTTGCTATACTGAAGGTACTGAAATTTAAAATTAATTTGGTCACTGCGACTCATAAGGATGTCGCCACTCGCTGGCAATCTATACTTTAAAAGGGTAAACCCTTTTAATCGATAAACCAAAGGTTTTTCAAGGATAAAATTTTATCCGAGTACACATTACCCAAAAATTGTTTTTTGCCGCCACCAAACCTTGACCCAGAGGCCAAGGTGCCTCTTTGTTGATATTTAAACAAATGGGGATTGCTTTAGCCGTTTTAGTGCACGCCGATTCATTTATACTCAGAATAAAAATGCCTGTCGCCTTTGCGATGCTCATTTTATGAAACTAATACTAGATATGGCTTAGTCACATCCGTTCTAGTCTTAAATTCTAGAGATATCATAGAAAAATATAACAGAAAATAAGAAATGTTAAATCTACCCACAGTCGGACTAACTCTTTTGTAATTTAAACTCCAAAATCCTTACATCGAACGGCCAACGACCACGATGTAGGGCGCTATCAGCCAGCAGCGATGCTGTCGACTTTAACAGCGGGCCTGCGCCAGCCGAACAGGACTGTCCACCGCCAGGAGCCGTCGCCGCCGGAGCCGTCGCCGCCGGAGCCGTCGCCGCTGGAGCCGTCGCCGCCGCAGCTAAACTGCGCCGACCCTGCCGCAGGTAGCTGACTACGAGGTATGATGACTTACGATATGCTGGCAGACTTCGGATTTTATATTAATAGTCCAGTCATTCTGGATGGGATATAAGGTTATGAAATACCATTTTCCACTAATACCTACTCTTTTACAAACTTTAATTTGAAGTGTTTACTATAAATCAAAGCAAGAAGCAATTGTTTACCATAATGCTTTAGATCGCTTGTTAAAAATGGGTTCATATAAAGCGCATTTATAGTATTTATGGTCTTAACCGAATGGTGATAAACGATTCATATTAAATATTTAATCTAATATTTAATTTATTGTAGTAGATCACTTGAAAATGGAAAATTATTGGCTTCAAAAATATTAATAATAATTTACTTTATGACTTCGATATACGTTAGACTGCTATTTTATATATTTTTTAACTGTTCATACACTTTATACTACTATATAAATACCTGAGATTCAAGTATCTATAACGGTATATATACATATATATAACGGTATCCTCGTTCCATTCTTTAACATCCTGAATGTGGTACACAAATCAGTAATGGAATATATACACAATTAATTTATTGTTTTTTGTATAATATAACCTCTGTTTTAAACAGTGATGACAAATTCAATAGATCTCTTTAGCAATTATTAGAATTTCTGATTTATCGCTTAAATTCTAGAAGTCTCGGATTTATAATTAACTTAAATTCGATAAAAGTTGCTTACAACCAAGATTAATTTCTGGGTATCATGTATATAATTAAAAACATAAAGCATCATTCGTACTTATTCATCTCACGAACAAAAACATTCAATATTTCAAAAATGTCAATTGAGAGACGGTGTTATTATACTGTATACAGTAATCATATACAGTATTATTAGTTATACACCAAATCGTTGGAATACCATATTTATTTTGTTACTCAGCAATCCAATTTAATTCTTATAAATAAATCATTTTTATTACAAAAACTACTGCCGTCTTTTTTGTATACCCTAATTGTAATTTGTTGTTGTAACATGTTATTTATCGGTGTACAAATAAAGATTGTTTGTATTTTATTGTATTGATAACATAATGTTAGTCAAATTCGCTGTTATGATTTTCAAAATAAATTTTGATGCGTCAATAAATGGACGGGGTTCATTCTCGAATGACAAACAATATTTTAGTTATTGAAAGAATAAGGAAAAATCACTACACATTAATGAATTGGAACTAAAGGCAGTTTAGTGTTTGCAACCAATTTTTATAAGTGTGATCACACATTATTACGATTGGTTTTACATACAAATTTAATGATATTATTACGACTTTACAGCTTAATATATAAATCGAATGGGGTCGCTACAGCCTAGCACCCTCATTTTAATAAGTAGTTTCGAGAGATAATTATGGCAATGAATACAAATGACACAAAATATATTTGCATCATATAGGTATACGAGTAGAAACCGAGGCCGATTGTATAATTCTTAAAGTTTGAAAATATAGTGGAACACACAACACAGTTTTTGCATTCCTGATATAACTAACACGCGCAGACCACAGCACTTAATGTTCTTAATGTTAATGTTCTACATAATGTTAATGTTCTACATAATGTTCTTACATGTCCCGGATGCGTCCTGCATCCTGGAGCCTCCGCTGTTGGTGCATTCCGTTTAAAATGAGAGGATTTGATAAAGCTTCTGCTTTAGTTTTAAGAATGTTGCAAGAACTGATACACGATAAAGCTTGTGATAGTAGGTATGTACCATACTGGCCATCTCAACCCATGTTTTCTATCATTATCATTATCATTATGGGTCTTATTAATATCTTTCTCCAGACTGCCCCATAAACTTCACAAATTGCTTAGTGGTGCCGCGAGTTATATGGTACTCTTATATAAATAAAAAGGCTCAGATTCCCTTGGTTTTTATTTGGTGTATTTAATTACAAACATTATGGATTTGTAAAATCTTGACTTTAGTAAACATGTCTATAGTTATATGAGGTTATTATTCTCTACTTAACAATATTTAAAAAAAAAAAAAAAAAAGCAGAATATTACTTTCAATATTAACTTTCACAAATTTGATTTAACTTAAATCTTCAAACTAGCTAAACTATAATTACAAAATTAACCTATAAATTAAACTATAATTTAAAAAATTTCACTTGGAACACCATTATGAAAACATTAGCTTTGTTTGCGTTAGTCGCAGCGCATCGGATACATAGGTAAAAATAGCAGGAATTTTCCAGCTATTTTACTTACCTTGAATCACTTAACAATTAAATTAGATAAGTTTGTTAGAATTATTATCGGTAATCGTCATTAATAAAAACGTCAAACATCCATATGAAATTATTAAAACGTAGATACAATTTCTGACATAACCATAACCTCCAAACCAAATACATAGGTACCAACCTCTTTTGAAACTTCCATATTTTGTTGTACGTCCGGTGCCTAAAGAGAGACCTTTATTAATACCACAAGTATCTTATGCAATACTAATAAACGTTTTATAAGTGTTATACAACTTTTTATTAGATTATCAGCAGAACAGTTTTAATGAAAATAGACATTTATTAATGCCACAAATACCTTACGTACTACTAACAATCGTTTTATATACATACTCCATATTATTATATGTTATTTTATTATTAGCATAAAGATTAAATCAATGTACCTACATATTAAAGAAATTTCTTAACAGTGGTTATAGACACAACACCCGACATGTTGCAGTTCGTATCTGGTTCTCGGTATCGATAGCACTCGAAACACTGCGGTCTGGAGTGATTCCTCTTGTATATTTGATAAATTATTGTAACATAAATACGTATTGTAAACCATTCGAAATAATTTGCAATTGATTCTGTCTGCAGGAAATGATCTATAATAAAGAGAAAACTCAGTTAATTAACTACATTACATTATTTTATATTTTTGTAGTAAATTTTTTTTTTTTAACATAAATCAAAAACAAAATTGGTCAATTTACACTAGTGTTATTTACATCACTTTTGTATTAAATTACTACCAAAAAGGACAAACTACCTACCTTTTGTTAACTTTGTTAATAAAGTTACATACCACAAGGTATTTTATTTCTTTAAAAGATAGGTTTCATATTTCTGAAATCTGTCTCTAAACAGCTACAACTTGTCAATCACTTCGATCAATTCGTGAAACATAATTTACAATCAAACGAGCATAGTAATGTTCGATTGTAATTATGTGAACGATTTGATCGAAGTGATTAATAATCTCCCTCCCTTAAACATATTGCATTATGTAACCCACCCATGAAATATGAAACAAACATAATATGATCTAAACTAAATGAGAGATATCAGGACCGAGACACTGAACGCGGCCATGACAGATAGACAGTTTGGAGTAGGGCTGCGTCAGTGTTGCAATTTTAAAAAATTATTTAGAATAAAACATACCTGATCTAAAAATTACGTGGAAGACTTTTGAGTAGGCGTTGCTACAACTTGTCAATCACTTCGATCAAATCGTTCACATAATTACAATCGAACATTACTATGCTCGTTTGATTGTAAATAAATTCGTCAATCCCACACCATCGACATTAATATCCATTAACTGAATACTAAAATATAAAAAAGAGATTAATAAGTTGTAAGAATGTATTTATGGGTTAATTTCTGAAATTCTGAAACTATTGATCCAGTTCTCAAAAACTGATACAAATAGAAAATTACATAACCTCAAGTGCTTTGGGCTATGGACACATACATACATATAAATCTGTACTTACTTATACGACCGGAGTCGTACTTAAACAACAAAAAAACCTTATTTTTTGAGATCAGCTAAAAAGCACAGTAACTCCGGCCTCTGGAATCGAAAGCGCGCTTCTTGTTATTAAATTAGCAAACTTTCACGAACTTTCACTCTGAGCATTAGGAGGGTGGAAGAAAAACATTGTTCAAACAAAGGGTATGAAATTTTACGTTATTCTGTATCTAAGTGTTGGATGTTAGGCGGCCCGTAGACGATAAATTATGGTTATTGAACTGGTTATTCTTACTTACTCTATTCAAATCTAAGTGGCACGCACGCACTAATGATTTTGTCTATGTTAATCATTTTAAGAAATTAAATATAGTGTTGTCAACCTGCTGTCATCGTGACCTGCACGCCTAATAGATGGCAAATGAAATCTGCCATTCTAAGAGGAGACTCATGCCCAACTGTGGGACATTGAAAGGGTTGTGGCGGTGATGATACAAAGATGGAAACAAAGTTTGAGCGATTTTATTTTAATTGCACAAATAAGTAGTGTAGGATAAGTATTTGGCAGTTTATATTTTTTTACACATACAGACATACAGAGTATTTTTGACGTTTCGTCAGTGTAGTCTTTTGATTGCAACGAGGAATTCAAAGAACAATGGCGAAATATTAGGCGGGGTGAATGGAAGCAACTAGAAATGTCACTAAAATTAAACTTATTTAATATTTTTTCTACGTTTTATCAAAACATCAAAATAAAAATTTACAATGGGAGAATAAAACATTAATTTGAAAAAACTTTAATTGACTAAAACCACAACTAAATAAATATCAAATTAAATATTGCCATATAAAAATATATTTCTTTTCATAAATAAGTCTTCTATTTTATACTCTTTTAATGTAATTACGACCAAATAAAAAATATTTAAAATAAGTAGGCTAAACTAATTCTTGTTCTGTATCCGATTTTATTTTTCTATTTCAATTAACATTTTTAAATAAATTATTGAAGTACATATGTAGTTTTTTTTACTACAGCAGCAGTTACAAAAATGTTATGGCAACATTAGATAAATGCTGTCAATCAAATAAAGACTGTTGCTTTTGGATTGCTGAGTTGTTGTGTGTTGCTTTTGTGCTGTGCTTGTTATCTATCGTTTACCTATATTTTTACGAACCGGACAGTTTATGAACTTCGATATTTCCTTCCCGTTACGATACATACTGCTATTCTCTTTCTGGACACCGAACTTGCTTTGTGATTTGGCAGGCAAAATAAAATCACGCCACATTTCGAGGAAGCAGTATAATGTTTATATTTTAATAGAAAATAATATTCCTGGCTGGACCGGAATTACTGAGTATTGCTTTAATTGCTTAGTTGGTCGACACTGTAGGCTGCTGCGCACATGTAATGACATTGGTTTGGTATCTAGGATGGGCCAGATATGAACAAAATATACCAGCACCTGCAGAATTTTTAGATAATACATATCATGCTAAGAGAAGATTGAAGATGAAGATTAAATTAATTAATATAAAGAACCTTGTTTTATTTGTGATTACTTTCATGAGATTTCCTAACAGTATTAAAATGTCTGAGTTAAACATACAAACATAACAAATTACTCTGTGATATAAACTGATAGGTGCCTACATACATATTTTATTTCGCAATATGTCAAAAACTAACATTTCAACACATTGATATATGTTTCAACAACAAAATCTGAAAATGTTTAAACTTTAATATCTCAAATTCTCCATTAAGAAAAACAAAAATTCTTATTGAATTGAACTCAGAAATGAATACATAATTTTTTGAAATATTTTTCATTCATAGACATCGAAATTACATCTCAACTAAAATCTTGTATGGGAGTTCGCCATTGTTCTTTATAGCTTAATAAAAACATCCATGTTACCGTGTGTAGCCCGCCTTAGGAGCTCTTGTTTGGTTGCAAGCTCTCACTTCGATACTATGAAACATTATATAACAATACCTCGTAGCTAAAATAAATTATATTTATTATTTCAACGTTTCTAGGGCGGTCGAACTGTATGAGAGGTTTTAAGTGACCCTTCTATATAATTGTAGAATGGATTAAACCACAAACGTGATTAGACTCAGGCATGATCAATTATTTTATGAAAAAAAGATAGAAAACAAGCCTGCAAGCGTTGTCAAAGATAGTCGCGCACGAATAATGTGGTGGTAATTGATTTGCAACAAAAACAATTATTACACCGTAGAAGTGGTACTTCGTACCTTGCTACCCGGTACTGCCCTAGGTGAATTTCAAATAAAATATAGGTTTATAAGTAGGTTCTTCAGTAAAACCTATAAAGGTTCTTTATATGCTCTTCCTCAGAAATAAAATAAATCAATATTTAATTAAAAATGGATCTTGTAATGGTAAACATTAAACTTGCAGTAAAAAAATCCAGGTTACCTGAATTCCTATCAACAAGATCCCTACTTACAATTACAATTAAATTAACAAACCTTTGATTTAATTGCTTTATATCTCAAGACAGCGTACTTTAAGCGGCTGAAACAATGGATGATGATTTTGATGTGTTTAATTCTTATCACACAAAATTCATATCGAAATAAAAGTATTTGCAAATTAAGATTATACCACAAACGACGAACCAATAGGTCCCAGCTGACGCACTGACGCACAGATTTCAGCTTGACTGCAAGTTTCAGCTCGACTGCAACTTTCAGCTCGACTGCCACCAGCCCGGCAGCTATATAAAGGAAGTCTTCATACCGATGGATCCAGTTTGGATTGTTTTCTTGGACTGGTTTGACACTTAATATTAAGTGTTTCTATCTTATGTCACAATATCACGGGGTGCTAGGTCGAGATACCTCCTAGTGGGTCTGCATGCTGTAAATCCTCACTGGACACGTTCGGGGGAAAGACAGCAAGCGGAACGGTGCATCCTGGGCAACGGCGGTTAGCAACTTCTCGGAGATCTTGCTAGCTGACGGCCGAAAGCTCGACATCGTAGGTACACTTCACAGAACATACACCCTACACAAAGCCTGCATAGCAGCTTGCGGGTTTCCGTGGCTGCAATGCAGGCTCAGACAGTTACACTTCACACACATTCGCTACAAACTGCACAAATCACAACACACAGAAGCCTGTGCGGCCGCTGGCGGGGGCTTCATCCCGCGACGGACGCGAGAACCTGCTGCGTAACCCTCAGGTCTTGACCTCTGGGACCGGCAGGCCTTCAAGGGTCCGGGGTGGGGGCTGGTTCCCGCCAGCTACCGCTCGGGTTGAGACAGACAAAAATACTGCACACATACCTAATCACTATACAGAACACACACACCACATTAAGTCTGGGCAACGGCCGGCAAGGGTCTCTTACCGCGTCCGACGTGAGGGACCTGCTGCGTACCCTCGGGCTGACCACCCCTGGGAATCAGTAGGGACTTTGCGACACTGGCAGCGGGACGAATCACGCCTGCTGGCTGTAGAACAGACTAAATACAGACAACTACACTTCACATGCGCACTCAACTCAAACCCAAAGTGTGACCGACCGTGCTGAAGAGGCCATCTCTGGATGGGACCAGGGAGTATATCCTGGTCATTAACGGTGGGCCCTCGATACCAGGCGACCTCGAGGAGTAAGTAGCCTACCCTCCGCATGCGGGGCTCTGTGGGGGGGGTCCCTTTAGTTCCCTAGCTTCTCGTGGGAATCACATGGATTCGGATAACTCAAACGCATCAATAAAGCTCTCTGAGCTTCTCGAAGAGGTTTCTGCCTTATCGGCTGAGGGAGGTAGCTTCGGCACTCCTGAAGCCGAGACACAAGAAACTTCGGTCCTGGCGACCGAGGTTTCTCCTCAAAAGCCGCAAGGCTCAGTGGAATCGGAGAGTGACGGGATAGAGTATACTCACCGTCGCGTTAGCTCCGGTGCTGCGATTAGACGCAGACGGTGGTGGATCCAGCGCGGTAAGAGCCTGGAAGAGGCTAGGACTCTATGTCTCAAGCCTTTCTCCGAGCTCACCGACCACCCGGAGGTAGAGGAGTGGCTGAGAATAAACAAAGTCAGCCAACCTACCAAAAGGGCGCGCTCGGAGGACGAATCGCCTAAGGACCGACCCAAGAAGGAGGCGAAGAAGGGAGAGGCTCTGCCCACCTTCAGTGAAATCGCTGGGTCAAGCCGGGTAGGCATTAAAGATGCAAACCGGCTCATGTCCGTGGGTGATATACAGCTGCTGCAGGAGGAACTGTGCAGATGCATTGACTCCTCCAGCAGTGGAGAGGGGCCGCGATTCATGGGCAACGTCGTCAGAGCAGGATGCCTTATGCTAACCTGCTTTGATGGGGCGGCCCGTGACTGGCTGGTCAGAAAGGTGCCGAATATGAAACCTTGGGACGGGGCGGACTTGCGTCTTGTGGACGGACGGGACCTCCCCAAGCCCTACTACGGCACCGCCTGGGTTCCAAATCCAAAAATGGAACCAAAAACAATTCTCCATCGCTTAGAGGTCCAAAACAGTGACCTCGAGTGCGAGTTTTGGAGAATTGTGAACAGAAGAGTGGAGGAAACAGGGCAAACTGTCACCTTCATCTTTGACGAATCGGCTCTCAAGGCCCTGGAGAGGAGGAATTTCAGGCCCTTCTTCGGACTGAACTGCCTCCACATCAGGGTCAAGGGGCCGACCAAAAACGAGGGGGACTTGAGCGGGGAGGCCGCTGCATCGTCTGCGCAGGGGACTAGCCGGACTTGCGACGAGTCAGAAGCCGGCGCCTCGTCGTCGTCGGCGCAACCCGGTATAGGGAGTGCGCCCGGCGGCACGACGGTGCGGGCTGGACCCGAAGCGAGACGACCCCGGGTCCCCGGCGGGGATGGTGCTGTGGCCGCTCGCAGCTCCAGGGGCGGGCCGAGAAAGTGGCCCACCCCTAGAACCACTCGTGGGAGAGGAGCAGGCAGGACTAGCCGCACTGCCTCCTCCAGAGCGGAACGGGGCAACCTTGATCGGGGGGCTGGAAGGTCGCGAGGGACCTGGAGAGGTGGAGCGCAGAGCCATGCCTACGCCCACCCGCGTGGAGTCGAAACCGCGAGGAGAGGGAGGCCAGTGCAGCTTCCCTCCCTGCGGGCAGAGCACTCCAGCAGGAAGGCCGCTCGCGACCCCTTCAACAACCAACCGCCCGGTTAAGGACCAGCCACAACCGCCGAGGCTAAACAAACCCTCACACTTCACACACGCCAGCACACACACACACACACACACGGAAACACACACTAACTACCTTCATTAACACTACACAGTCCCATCCTTTCATCGTTATACCTATCATTCTTAAATCCTTTTTCATCCCCTCCCTTCATCATTCATTCCCATCATGATCAAAGCCATTCAAGCAAACCTTCACCACGCAAGAGCCTCAAGCACCATCATCAGCCAGAGGTTCCTGGAAGAAGGGCTCGACATGGCCTTCGTACAGGAGCCATGGGTCCGTGGGAACATGGTAACGGGTCTCAACTCTGCTGGTAAGTTACTTTTCAACAGCAACGGCACGAGGCCCAGGGCCTGTATGATTTTTAAGAATAACATAAAATTCTTACCAATACCTTGTATGTGCACAGATGACATGGTATCTGCTTACGTCGCTCTCCCAGGCCTAGAGGACATGAAGATCATTGTCTGCTCGGCATACTTGCCTGGTGAGAGGGCGGATCCTACGGTGCAACTCACTCCTCTCATCGAGTACTGCCAAGATCAGGAGGCTCAACTGCTGCTGGCCTGTGACAGCAACAGTCACCACACGACTTGGGGTAGTACAAACACAAACAACAGGGGTGAGTTTCTGCATGATCTTCTAATATCTAATCACCTCCACATTCTCAACACAAACAATGTACCAACTTTTGTTAATTCCGTTAGGCAGGAGGTATTAGATATCACTTTTTGTACGGCTCTACTATCAGAACGTATTCACGACTGGCACGTCAGTGCGGAGGCATCAATGTCTGATCACAGGCACATTAGATTCAACATAGCAACCAGAAAAGGCAGCTACGTCGAAATGTATCGGAACCCCAGGGCTACAAACTGGGAAGCCTACAGATCGGATCTTCGCAGTACCCTAGGAACGATAGGAAAGGCCGTGAAAACCAGAGAACAACTTGAGTTTGCGGCTGGGGCACTGGAGTCAGGCATGAAAACTTGCTACCTGAATAATTGCCCCGAAACGAGTAGAAATACTAATAGGAAAGTACCGTGGTGGACGAACAAACTTCTAAAGTTGAGGCAGAAGGCCAGGTCCCTGTTCAACAAGGCCAAGAAGGACAAGAACTGGCAGGCCTACAGCGACGCCCTCACGGACTTCAACAGTGAGCTAAGGAGGGCGAAAAGGAAATCGTGGAGGAGGTTCTGCGAGGAAATTAATGGTACCGCACACCTCGCGAAAATTCATAAAATTATGGCCAAATCCCCTTCTTCTCACATAGGACTACTGAGGCTACCGGATGGGAGGTACACAAACTCACCTGCCGAAACCCTGCGGCTACTCGCTAATACGCACTTCCCGGGTTCGGAAGTGGTTGATGACGACACCCCCATTACCTTCTCCAAGCCAGTAAAAACCAGACCATCCGTGGAAGACTGGAGAAGGGCTACCTCAGTCTTTAAACCCGATCGAGTAAGATGGGCTGTTAAAAGCTTCAAAAGATACAAATCACCGGGAGAGGACGGTATCTTTCCAGCCCTGCCACAAGAAGGGTTAGAAGTAATTCTGGCAGTGCTGATCAAAATACTACGAGCAAGTTTCGCTTGGGGTTACCTGCCAGAAATGTGGACTAGGGTGAGAGTGACCTTCATCCCTAAGACAGGGGACAGGGATAAATCTCTCCCTAAATCACACAGACCCATAAGTCTAACCTCATTTCTGCTGAAGACAATGGAAAAGGTAGTAGACTTCCACATAAAAGAGACGTACCTACAGGTTAAACCTCTTCATCCAAAGCAACATGCTTATCAAAAAGGGAAATCGACGGAATCTGCTCTTGGCGAGCTAACAGACCGAATTGAGAAGGCCCTTGAGGATAAGGAAATCGCCTTGTGCTGTTTCCTGGACATAGAGGGAGCTTTTGACAACACCTCTACTGATGTCATACTTAACTGTATGAGGAAACGAGGCATTGACAATACCACTGTGGATTGGATAGGAGCAATGCTAAGTAATAGAATTATACTCACCACGATCCTCAACACCACGATAAAAGTTAAAGTCACACGAGGCTGTCCACAAGGTGGGGTACTTTCACCTCTTGAGTGGTCGATTGTGGTCGATGATCTAATCCAGGAGCTCAACGACGAACGCCTGGACACCCAAGGTTATGCAGATGATTTGGCCATCTCCATCATAGGAAGCTGTCCTAACACTGTATCTAACTTCATGCAAGCAGCACTTAAAAGAGTCGAACGCTGGTGTGGGCGAACAGGACTCAACGTTAATGCTAACAAAACGGTTATAGTACCCTTTACAAGGAGACGAAAGCTGGACAGGCTGTACACCCCGACCCTCTTCGGCACAAATATACCGTTCTCTAAGGAAGTCAAGTATCTTGGAATAACAATGGATCAAAGACTAACCTGGAATCAACACCTCACACAGGTAGTTAAGAAAGCAAAAATTGCGCTGGGAATATGCTGTCGGCTCACAAGCTCCAGATGGGGCATCAAGCCGGCAAATATGCACTGGATATACGCGACCATTGTAAGGCCAGTCATCACATATGGTTGTGTAACCTGGCATAATAAGACAACCCAGGCAACATGCATCAAAGTGCTCAATAGCGTTCAGGGATTTGCCTGTCGGCTAATCACAGGAGCACTCGCATCAACCCCCATCGCGGCCATGGAAGCAGTCCTGAACATGGAACCTCTTCACATACACGTACAGAGAGAGGCCAGGGCATCTCTGCTCCGGGCAGCCGAAGGAGGTAGAACAAACTGGCAATCACGTGCCATGAGGACCCTCATAGATGACCTCATGACATGCAGAGTCATGGCGATGCCCAGCGACGCCACTACCAAGCAGCTAGTCTTCAACAAGCTGTTCAATGTTACTATACCACCAAGAGAGGAATGGACGCACAAGGCTCCAGATCTTCTTAAAAACAGTGATATCATCTGGTACTCGGATGGATCTAGAAAGGGTGGTCAATCTGGGGCGGGGGCCTTTTGTGGACCACAGGGGGTAGGGAGGTCTATAAATTTAGGTATCCACGCCACCGTTTTTCAGGCTGAAGTTTATGCAATTATAATTTGTGCACACGAAAGCCTTGACATGAACTATACAAATAAGCGTATCACCATACTCTCGGACAGTCAGGCAGCCTTAATGGCACTGAAATCCGATGTAGTCACCTCAAAGATAATCTTTGAAGCCATCCAGGTACTAAACAAACTATCTCTCAGGAATAAGGTCACCCTGGGCTGGGTGCCTGGACACATGGGAATAGACGGAAACGAGATCGCTGACAGGCTAGCAAGGGAAGGGGCCGAACTGCCCACCATGGGACCTGAACCGATGGTGGGCATATCGAAGGCCGCTACCCGATGCATCCTAAAAAGACAAGCCCTAGAGCGGAGCACCGAGTTATGGCTTGGTGCGGCAGGCCTAAGGCAGTCTAAAGCACTAATATCTGGTTTCTCATCTAATCATTCGAAAAAAGTGTTGAGCCTTAACCGCACCGACCTGCGGATTTTAATCAGACTCCTCACTGGACATTGTAGGTTAAACAAACACTTACATACGATAGGAAGAGCCATCACTGGCGCCTGTAGATTCTGTAATGAGGCGGAGGAATCACCCATCCATATCCTCTGCGACTGTCCTGCAGTGGCCCATTATAGAAGTCGCAAACTGGGCGGAAGCCTAGTCACACCTTGTACAATCAAGGAACTTGACCCCAAAGGCATCCTGGGATTTATCCGAGCGATTGGCCTTTGGGATCAGGTTTGAACCTATGGGGGCTAGCTACAATAGATCTCCTTAGGTCGCAGTGGCTTGTGGGCATAACTGCCCACACCCCCGTCCGATAAATAATAATAATAATAATGATCAATTATTTTATGAAAAAAAGATAGAAAACAAGCCTGCAAGCGTTGTCAAAGATAGTCGCGCACGAATAATGTGGTGGTAATTGATTTGCAACAAAAACAATTATTACACCGTAGAAGTGGTACTTCGTACCTTGCTACCCGGTACTGCCCTAGGTGAATTTCAAATAAAATATAGGTTTATAAGTAGGTTCTTCAGTAAAACCTATAAAGGTTCTTTATATGCTCTTCCTCAGAAATAAAATAAATCAATATTTAATTAAAAATGGATCTTGTAATGGTAAACATTAAACTTGCAGTAAAAAAATCCAGGTTACCTGAATTCCTATCAACAAGATCCCTACTTACAATTACAATTAAATTAACAAACCTTTGATTTAATTGCTTTATATCTCAAGACAGCGTACTTTAAGCGGCTGAAACAATGGATGATGATTTTGATGTGTTTAATTCTTATCACACAAAATTCATATCGAAATAAAAGTATTTGCAAATTAAGATTATACCACAAACGACGAACCAATAGGTCCCAGCTGACGCACTGACGCACAGATTTCAGCTTGACTGCAAGTTTCAGCTCGACTGCAACTTTCAGCTCGACTGCCACCAGCCCGGCAGCTATATAAAGGAAGTCTTCATACCGATGGATCCAGTTTGGATTGTTTTCTTGGACTGGTTTGACACTTAATATTAAGTGTTTCTATCTTATGTCACAATATCACCCTGTGAATTAATTTAGCTTTCGATATTGAAAATGGCTGAATGTCGTTATCGGGTCTCGGTCGTTTGTTCCCGTGCGTTTGCCTACACAGGATGTGAAACTATTGGTTTATCAGTAACAGTGTGGTGATGGCTAATGTGTTGTGATGATGTCCACATTCCGTGTTTCTGTGACAAATGGGATGACGAAAAAGCTTCTGTAATGTATAATTTATGAACAGAGACACATGTTTTACATAAATTGATTGTGAGTGAAACATATTCATAGTACCTTGAGAAAAGATAGACAGATGAATGATGATGATGAGTTAAATCTGTTAGTAAACTTTAATAAATAAACTCATTAAGGGTAGTATTTTTTGTGTACGACAGATAAGTGTGAAGGATGGTGAATTTTAAACCCATATTTTTATGCAATAAATAAACATCAATCAATCAATTTATGATCAATTCAACAATAAATACAGGCAGTAAAAGGTAGGTAGGTCAGAAAAAAGCCATCAGGCAATACTGTATAGCCATAACGTCTAGAGTGTATACTCTAGACGTTATGAATAGAACTTTGAATCTTGTCGGAAACTTCGGAATTTTTGAAACTGAATACTCGTGGTAATCGGATTGATAAGTTAAACTTGGCTCGAGGGCACAGCGGTTTGCACAAGAGCAAGATACTTTGGCTTTCTTTGTTTATTTTACCTTATTTGATAGATAATTATTATCTACCATACTTTAAATACAGAGAGCGCCGCGCAAATTCAAAGCAAATAGTAATCTTTGCTTTATTTTTCTCTTATTTGTGCTACTCGGGAAGTAGATCTGTAAGTAATTATCAGAAGAATAATTAATTAATTAATAAAGAATTGTCCCAGCTCACAAAGTTCATACAACTAAAGAACAAACGCACTGACCAACTAATGATCCTATACCAACTCTTGTTGAAAATATATAATACAAACTAAAACAGATTTGACTTGTAATCTCTCTCACCAGCAAGTGCATTATACCAATAATTGCAACCTACCACATTGTTTTCCATCGCGCTGGGTCGACTGGCAGAGAATGCACACTGGCATTAAGTCCGCCCCATGTAAAACCTAGTTTTAAGGTTTTACAAATAAAAAGTCAAATAATTTATTTCGCTATGAGGTCATTGTGAACGCTTAACGAAACTCTAGGTAGCTACAAACTACTAAAAAAAAAAGAGATATAATGATATTCTAAATTGATTAATATAAAGCAACTAATAATGTATTTACTTATAAACGCTTTAGCTTGATATGTTTTTTTTTTAAATTTATTTATTCATAAAGTAAATCAACATTGGTACACTATTCACATCTGCCAAACTGCAGAACAGTTTGTCGGCAGATATAATAGGATTAGCTATCGATCATTGTATGAATAGCTAACCGTACAATAATAATAAATTTATTCTAATGCAGTATGCATATAGGACATTAGTTATTACACTAAAGTTTACATAAATAAATGAACTGTGTCAATAATAAAGAACTAAATAAATATAATAAAATAACAAAATGGTGTAAAATTCAGCACAGCCCAACTACAACTATCGGAAATATCAACATCCTTGAAAACCGAACACAAAAATGACGTAGGTATTCCGAAAAAACCTTTTGGAATACTTTTCCAAGACAAAGGTGGGTTACGTATTCAATTTGCATGGGCCACGTACAACGTAGGTACAAATGTAGATCAAATAGATATACGGTGTACGGACGCTAGGCAGGTCTATTCATTTTGCCGGAGTCACGGGGTAATGTATATTCTAATATATTTGCCAGAGCGACTTTTCGTGCCCATCGGCCCATGCGGTCTGCGGCCGCTGCTAGTGATTGGATGAGTTATCGATAGATTTTAAAATACGAATTAGTTTTTGTAGTGAGATCAAAAAATGATTTGCACATTTGCTAAAAATTACTTGTAATGTTAAGTATTTGTTTAGTAAAGATCAAAGTCTGATTTTCTTAACTGTGCTAGCTACTGTTCACTTACAACAACAACATAGATTCTTCTGAACTAGGCTTGTTAAATATAAGTAATTTTATAAAACATTAATAATTTTTTATACTTAAGTACTATATACTTGACACTTGAGTCCGATTAATGTGAAATATCATGAGTAGATTGAAGAGTGAAAAGAGAAGCATTATTTTAAAACATTTGTCATGCCACTACTTTCACTGTTTATATCGATGGATTTTATTAAGTATATATTATTAAATATAAAGCCCTCACTTTGTGGAGTCTCAAAACAACCATACATACACATTTATAAAGTGTCGATATCGATGTAACCAGCCAATCCCTCTCTGACCCCGTATTTACTCTGCACCTCGCCGTTCATCTTCATTTTTTATATCTTTCACCGGAAAGAGGCAAAAAAACGGGGAAGCGTCATAGTAATGAATGTAAAAAATAACTATAAAATGGGAGATATCTTTTCCATTTGAAACCTTTGCTTTTCATTTGCCCTACATCGTTCGCAGAAATATCTCTTTTGATTATTATGTTCTTGATGGTCTATCTGTGACATTATAGCTTTTGTGTTTTGGAATTCAGACCTAAATATCTACTTAAACTGCTGCTGTGCAAATGTTATTGTTTGGAGATGTATTTGACTAAACGCATGTGGCATCGCAATTCACAATATGCCAAACACATTATGTCGAAACGAGTTGTTTTTTATAACACGTTTTTCAGTCAAAGCTCAAAAAAAAGTAAAAAATCAAGATAGGAAAACATTACTGAATTACTAGTTTTATTAAACATACTGAAGCAATGACCGACCATGCTATTTTCCGAGATACTCGTAACAAATAGCTGGTGACTTTTCACGACCTATTATATGCATCTGTGTAAATAAATCACTTAGATCCATCATTCCGTTGAGTAACGGAAGACGGACCCAACAAGCAAACGAACCAACCAGTACATTTATATATTAGTAAAGGATTAATCATTGCTCTCGGCTTATAACCAAACATGGATCTATCCATATTTCTCCACAAAACGGTCTTAATAAAGCCACAATCATACATAATTGGATCGGGATACGACGAAATGCTCAATATAAGACAATTTGGGAGGTCCTCAGCGCAAATTGACGTTACCTTTTACGGGAGAGTAGGGATAGGCGCTCTCGAGCTCTTAGTCTGACCCCTAATTGAATTAGGCAGCGAACGATGTTAATACGGGAGGAAATATATGCGAATGAAACTTTAGCGGCTGTTAAGTATGAGTTCATTCAATGTAAAATATAGTTAACTTCTTGCATGAAATTGTGGATATAATTAAATTAAAATAAAATATATTATAAATAAAATTTGAAAATGTAATATCTGAATGTTTGTAATATTTAATAATTTTACAAAAACTCAGGCACATTCAAAATTGCTCGTATCCGGAGAATCCGGAGGACCCACCACACATTGGTGTACCTATAAACAATTTTTATATGAATTCACTTTTGTCTACAGTCGTAATTGATCGATCACGGCATAATAGAACTGGAAGAAAATAATTATGTTTGTTACTAATCGGTTTCTACATGGAAAACATAGTTAAGTTTGTAACAAGCGTCTCTCGATCATTTATTAGTCTTCTATTGTAATGTTGTCTCTTGAAAACTTTTGTCATTGATGATAAAAACTATGAGTTGGATTTTTATGCAAAACGCAATAAAGAAAATTAAAAACAAAAATGTAAGGTAAATAAGTTACATGTTTCAATATTAAATAAAATAATTATTTGAATATTTTTGATGAGTGTTTGCGCTTGCCATAAAGGTATCAAGCGAAATATAATTTTAGAAATGACTAAAAACAAATCCTATTTCAAATATATTTTAAACAATTTTGTAATCGAGATCCTGTCCACTGAACTGCCCACTTATTTTCTTTCTTCTGCCAACCTTAGTTCTTAAAAAGCAGACTTTCTTTGCGTGAATTACATAAGTAAAGAGTACAAACATCAGAAATAAATTAGATATAAACACTTTTACCTAGGTCGTAGATAGGTATAATACCTACTTGTAATTCAGACTTTCAACACACGGAGCAACCATTACAAAATATGTTTCGAATTCTGTTATTTGAGAATTAATTAAACGATCCAACAGGGCATGACGATTTACGGGCCCGCGTGGTACAGACAGACATGCCAGCACGCGTGACGTCACACGGTGTAACATATTAAATTATTTGGAGCCGTCAGCCGAAAGGAATCGGCCTGAACAAGATTGGAGGAGACCGCGAGGCCCGTATGCTTGGAGTTAAGAGGATATTGCTAATTGAAAAAAGCTTAAGAGGTATAAGTAGTAGTTAGTAAGGTAAGCGGTGATAGTACAATGGTTATCGAACTCGCATCTCACTCGAAGGGGTGTGGGTTCAAAGCCAAGCGGCTTCACCTGCTATGTCAAGGAAAATGCATGCCACAAAGTTCTCCATAATGTTCTCGAATTTCTGGCCTAAGCCCTCCAATTCTGAGAGGAGACCGGATCCCAACAGATAGAGAAATCGATGTGGTGATGGTCCATCATATTTTTGTCTTAGAATTTAATGTGGACAGTCAGTACTTAGTCCATCAGAATTTAATGTGGATAGGAACGGTTTCTTAACTAGCTCGGTCGGTTCTTATAACCCGAAATGCCGTCGCTAATTAGAGTACCCTCGTTGAATGCTGTAGACATACTCAGCACTAATTGCTAGTGTGACTTGAGACTTATCAATCCGGGGCAACTGCTAAACCCCAAGTCATGTCTGCTAGCTGTGGTAGCTATAGTTAGTTATTTAATGAAAAACTAGTGGAGTCAGTGGGAGCCCTGTGAGACTCCAATCAATAGTCGATCAATCAGCCCTGCGCGGGCGCAGTCGCGTGGAAAATCTTACAAAAAATGCGGGGCGGCTGCCCTTACGCACTACCGGACTCGCGATTTAGGCTTCGCACACGAGTGCTGTGGAGTCGAATTGTATATCAAACTTTTATATTTGCCCACATTTCATACTTTTCGCTTTTGAAGTTGAATATGAGTTGTAAATTCCAAGTCTATCGTAATTCCATGTAATAATTAATATTATACAAACAAAAATTGATATTTTTTTTGTTTTATACCTGCAGAATTACCATGTCATTTCGTTTTCTAGTGTAGATATTATATAAGAGTGTGTTTTGTTAGATGCAGACCTGTGGAGTGAATTGTTATTTTATTTTATTTATTATTACTTAAAATAGTTATACAGGTGCATAAACTCACATGTGTTTTTCTGTACACCCTGTGCCCTGTTGTTTTCATACATTTAACTAATGTCGCTTCCGATGTACGCCCGTCTATGGGTTGTAGCTTTAGTAAACATGTAGAAGAGGTAAATATTTTCCTATTCAAAATAGTGGTCGTCTCCACGATCTCTGTTCTGACGCCGCGCCGACAGGAGAAGGGTGGTGCGTGTCGATAACAGAGCTCCATAAATCATTGCTTGGCAAATGTCTCGTCGTTCGCTGCAGCCGGCGATTTGCGTGCCCCGCCCTCTGGTCCGGGAGGCAAGGCTAGCTAGGCTACAGCTCGTTCACACTGTACTGTCTTGTAAGATCTAATCTTAGACATACAGGATGCTCTTAAAGTTGAGGAATCAGTGGCAGCCAAGTGGCCATCGAACTCGCCTCTCAGTCGATCCGGTCCGGGTTTAAACCCATGCGGCACGCAACAATGACTTTTCTAAGTTATGTGCGATTTAAGAATTATTTGTCACTTGCTGTAACTGTAAGTAAAACCTGCATGCCTGAGAGTTTATCAAAATGTTCTCGAAGGCATGTGAAGTCTGCCAATCCGCACTTGGCCAGCGTGGTGGACTAATACTAATCTAATCCCTCCCATTCTGATTCTGAGAGGAGACCCGTGCCCAACAGTGGGAAGAAAGGGTTGTAGTGGTATTATGTAGAAGCCAATTCGTAATGGTCGTGACTGGAATTCCAGGAACATCGTAGGTACGTTACCGCAAATAGGATGTTCCTTACAAACAGACATCGGTTCCAGGTACGAGATTTACCGTACATTCAGCTCGTATCGCCGGGATAGCCAAACGTCAGCCATTTTGTAACCACCGGCGCGTGAATCAAAGCATGTCGTTAGCTCGTCGAATGCACGATCGTGCACTCCGAGAGTATTTCTCGCAAATGAGGAAATGTGTGACGTAGTGTGAATAGTTGTAGGACTGTACCTGTACGAGTGTACGAGTAGTCGTAATTGGAATATTAGTTGGTAATTTTCTACCAGGGTTTGACTGGTAGAAAATGCCATAAGGCATTAAGTCCGCCCATCTCTTTAGAGGTGTCAATAAAGTTAAATAATTTTATGATAAGACTAGTGGATGCACACAGTTTCGCTCGGGTGGACTTAGACATAACAATAGTTTGGTTTACACCTAGTCATATTATTTAGACAATGTCACTCAGTGAAGATGCAGCTTTCTAATGGTGAAAGAATTGTTGAAATCCTACCAGTAAAGTCCAGTTGTGTGAAAACATTACACAGAAATATTTCCTCTTTATAATATTGTTATAGATGAATTGAATCTCTTATTGAAATTTACAATGTAGGTACTTAAGTTAAATTACGAGTAAGTCTTTAACAGATAATGTTACAGTCTCTGATGCAGAGAAGTCCTAACCAACAAATCGCTCAAGATTAATCAAAAATGATCTACCCAAGATATGATAACCTAGGAATATCCAGGACGTATTTTTTTTACAAAATTCAGATATACATATTCGCTATGCTATTTCGCTGCGGTAATATTGCCTAACGATCCCGTGACATCGCATATCGTCACAGAAGACCCCGCTGGGTTTTAGTGGGTAATCTGGCCGATTCCGGCGAGTCCCAAAGGAAAAGATCATTTTCGACCATAAAATTATAAGTTAAAATTATCCACCATTATATCCATTATTATTTTATTAATTAGATTTAAATACCAATGTTAATAAACGTACAAGTTGTGTTATTAGTACATAGTTATTAGCTTATGTGAAACGTATTCATGCATGCAAAACACGAGACGAGGAACAGTCGGGTAGCAACTAATATCGAAGCGAAGATGTCTCGACAACTCCAAGATGTCGGATTGCGCCGCAAACCGCGACCGCCAATTTGAATTGCTAGTGTGATCAAAGACCTCGCGCTCATAATTTGCCCTCAGCGAGCCAATATTTACTAGTTTCGCTGGAAGGGCGAGTGACACCGTGCGTTTAACGGTGGGTTAAGTTACCGAGTGTAAAGAGATTTTCTGTTCACCTATTATGAATTATATCTGAAACATAAATAAGAATTCTGATCAGTTCCTGATGATTAACTAGTGGACGCACGCAGCTTGGCTAGCGTGGAATTAGACATAACAATAGTTTCGTTAACACCTAGTAATATTATATAGCCTATGTCACTCAGTGAAGATCCAGCATTCTAATGGTGAAAGAATTTTTGAAATCGGTCCAGTAGTTTTTGTGTGAAAACATTACAAACAAATGTTTCCTCTTTATAATGTTAGTATAGATTTTATTTAACAAGTTAGGTTAAGCCCCGTTTAAATTTAATCAATGTTTAATTTGCGCGGCTAGAAATAATTAAATCGACCTAAGATCAAATCAAAACCTCCACCAGTGATACCTGGCCTTAGATTTTCCGTAAGTAAGAGACACGTGTAACCCATGCGGTAAAACTACGTTCATTACATTAAAGATTTACGTATCATGTGTACGAGTATATTACTCAGCCTGCTCGAATGTATCGACGTGTGACAAACATCTCCTTAGTTTATCGCTGTTGATGAGAATCCACGGATTTATGGAAGAAGGAAGTAGTCTACAAAGAATATTCAGTGCTGGACAAAGTTTTTGAACTGTCATTAAGATTTAGTAAATATTTTATTTATCATTAAAATTAATTAAGAAGATGAGAACTTAAGAGACGGTTTACGGTACATTATTATACTTATTGGTGATAACATAAATGATTCTGTAGTGTAGTACGGACGTCAGTTGTCCCATTGCTGTGTTTTAATTAAACTAAGGTATATTTTTATAAAGGCTTATGGCGTCTTTACATCATCTTTTCATTTCAAACAAACATACGATCGAATCGTACGTTCAAGTAGAATGTTACCTTATATCGAATCCAGTGCCCGCAAATGGCGCCTTTTGACGTGATAACGTCTTATAAATTGATGAACATCGACAGCGCATATGAAAAAGTTGTGTTTTTTTTTTGTACATTCCAGCATAAAAAGAGAAAAATATACTGATTCACAGAAAAATATTAAAAAATAGATTATATGAGCGGTTCTCTGCAGAGAAATTATTTTCAATAAATTAATTTTACACACGACAACATTGGCGGTTCCATCGCTCCGAAATAGGGAACTGTCATATATAGACTTGTCTGTTGTCTGAGATTAGTTATCTGTACTGTAGAATACTTTGAAGTTTAGAATATAGACGTCAATTTTCCTTTTTTGTATTATATAAAATAATGATTATGACGTTATCACGTAAACCTATCGTCCGTAAGCCGACTTTACAGACAACCAGTATTTTTTTTAAACGGTTTTATTTAGCTTGCCCTGTATATTTATTTGGGTCAAATCTAGTAATTTAAATTTGACCCACTTCCTGTAGACGGATTTATCTGAAATTTGGTATGCACTTTTAGTTCTGTTGACAAAATATTTTTTATATAACACTGACCGTCACAATCGCCTATGTAAACGTGCGACAACATAACTATCAGTATCGTACTGAAGCGAAACTGAGCAAAAGGTATTCTCAGAGTTGACGTGTCACTTCCAAAACGCCATTATTATTTATTTTTTAAACTTGATAGTAAAATTTTAAATTCAGAATCCATTTTCGTTATGTACAACTGACAGGCCTCAACATTTCAGTAATGCGATACACTACACTGGCGGTTTGCCAATTCATACCTATACTGTGAGCTACGGACATTTAATGGGTGGTACAATACGATTCACCCAATACCCCGGGGCAGTTAAAACACCACACTTGTTTCTGTATATTAATTGTTTTTGTTGGTAGATAACATGTGGTTATTAATCCAGTAACAACATATATTAAGAAGAGACGACTTTAATCTTATATAATTTGATTTTTCTTTAAATTTATTAAAAATAAAATTATAATTTAAGACATAGCAATTCATCTATGGTGACTAGCTAAGTCGAACAGGATTTTAACATACAAGTCTATAATTAGCACTGACGTTATGTACCTAAGTCATGAGAGTCATGTGATCATCACACTAACCTCTGGAGTTCATCCAAGTAAAACAAAATTTATTTTTACCATCCCCGACATTTCGGCATTCAAACGATAATTTTGATCATATTCACAGTTTGTTATTCTGTACTTCACTAAGTACAGTACACAGTTATGTATATTTTTGTAACTGTAATACAGTTTTAATGAAGTAAATAAATAAATAAATAAACACTAAAAACAACTTACACGCTTGTTTGCTGTTCGTTTCATAAGAAAGTTTAATATTCTTCGTTAAAAATCGCCAAATGATCGTTAACGGCAGAGCGAACAGAATTCAAAAATTATCCGGGAAACAATTTTCCAAAACCACCTTAAAAATATTTCAGTGTCGCGCGAATAAAAATCTTGTGCATAAAACTACCCCGGCTGGATGGAAGCAGGGAGCGTGAACATTCGGCTGGCCGTACGTAAGCCATGTAATAGCTATGTACGGGGAACGGTGAAAGGGTGTGTAAAAATACCGTGCGCCGAGGTTGTCGAACGGTGTTTTGTTTTTATAGTACGAGTAGGTCAGTTCCGGGTTTTTTTTTTACTTTGTACGGTGGATAGGAGCTTGATGTATGAGAGATTTCATAATAATACTAGAAGGTATGAAACAATGGAAATTCATGTTTTAGTTCCTGCTTGGTCATTAATTAATTGGGTACACTACAAAAACTAAAAATACAAATGAAGACATACGCTTCGAACCATAATCCAGACACTAATCTTTTTTTTAAATCATACCTGTTTTGTCACAAGGTGACTATGTAATATAAACATTTTCCGTTCATGATGGAAATAAAAAAAAATGCTTATCTTGCTTAAATTGGTTTATCTTGCTGTTGGTTCGAATCTTGGTTGGACTGGATGTTTATTTACAGTAAAATTACCTGATGTATGAACTCAAGTTTTGAATGTGAATAGCTGTCCTGTTTGAGTCTCCTTATAAAGAATTCCATCACAGGAGATTTTACCCAGCCATGGGGCTGGAGTCAGGGAGCGTGAACATTTGGTATCCGTACGTTGAAATAATAATAATAACTGCTCTTAACGGTGAACGGTGAAAGGGTGTATATAAGCTACTACATATATATGAAATTAAACGGTGCATTTTGTTTTTCTAGTAGGTCAGTTCCGGGATTTTTTGACTAAAAAAGTTACGACATAATAAGATTGATGTTTTGTTACGTTATTCATATTGACTATTTTACTGACCCTATGCATCGCGGGTGTTATCCTAGGCCGGTTACAACTTTATTTGACAGATTAACTGTTACGGTACATTTCTAGGAGTTTGTATGAATATGAAAGTATAGCAATTTATTGAATGAGGCACATATAGCTTATCCTACGGCACAGGACATGTTGGTCTTCGTAGTCTGCAGCTCTAGGCAGAACCTATACGTATGCAAAGATAATTTGGACCAGTGGCACTCGAACGGTCTATTCCAGGATGTGCGACGTGCGCCGCTGGCCAATGAATCACCGCTGTTTTTACTATAGACCATACAACCACTAGATATTCCCCTATTCAGGTCGGGATATAATAGTGGTACAATAGACTTGTCTGATGCAAGAGGCAAGAACAAGAGTATCCCAATCAAATCTTGTGTGAAGCATAACTGACTGATGTTGTCCAAGTATCGCCTTACTTTTATTACCATATATTGTATCCAAACTATAGGTAATGATTAAATACAAACACTGCAAATATGCAAATTCTCCAGAAAACTAATAATACCTAATACAATCAGAACATTTAATCATCAACATCCGGTTCAAACCAGATTTCCGTCGGTCCGTTTCATTCCGATGAATATATACCAATGCAATTCATAGTTGAAGTTACCGGCTTACTCACGTGTGATTTAAGTCGGAAATAGGCCGACTAGTTTCAATCTATTACGATGAGTACGCCGTGCCCGTCCCTAGCGCGTTCACTCCTGAAGATGATCATCGTAATAGATCGAAACTAGTCTGCCTATTTCCGACTTAAATCACACGTGAAAAACCCGGTAACTTCAACTATGAATATAGAGTATAGACACTTACGAATCGTTCAGTAATAAAATAACAATGCCATATCTGTACTCTTAGGAGGCTTACAACCAATCTGTTGACGGTACGGCACGTTCATATGGTGTTGTGCACAGAAGAGGAGCCATTGTGTTGACCATACGTGCTCAGGCTTTTATAGACGTCTGGGGATGAGGTCTGCTTAGGCGGTTTGATAAGGCTTTTGTTGGCATACTGGTGGCCAGTATTTATGGTAAAAGAACGACTAACAATCGATAATCTTATCAACAATAGATGATCTTGGATTGGTAGACTTCACATCGCCAATTATCGAGCTCTAATCACAGATTCTTCATTAATTTAATTGAATATTATCCACCATCACAAAACGGAACATCTCGGAACGGGAGGGGTTTAAACTTAGTCTACCACGTTGGTCTAGTGCGGATTGCCTCATGCCTTCGAGAAAATTATGGAGAACTCTCAGGCATGCAGGTTTCTTGACAATGTTTCTTTCATCGCTACAGCAGGTGACATTTAAATTCGTGAATCGGATATATCTTTCTAATAGTCGAAGAATAACTATAGTTGGTATTTTGATGGTCGTATTGATCTTTACAGTCACTTTTTTAGAATGACGTCACAATTTTTTCTTTAGACTATTGATTTACCACCATGCTGATGGTCGCCTAGACTTCAGTCATTAAAATTAAAGTATTAAATTACTTACGGGGACCGACGGCTTAACGACCCTCCGAAGCATGGTACTGACCATGAAATTATTGCCACTAGCGACGGGTGACCCCCGTCCACAAACCAACCGCGCCCGTCGTTGCTTAACTCTTTCGATCACATTGAATAGATGCGAACAAATGGGTACTATTGTGCTAATAACATTCCTTCGTCAAACTATAAAACTCTTTCTTTTTCATAAATACAACACTGTTATGTAATATGTCTGGTGTACCTACCGCATACTTAATTTGAATGCGTTGTTTTCAAGATTTACAAATCGCTAAACAATAATTAATTTATTCCCGCAGTTCATTCAGCGTAGATAAAATTAGCCCAAGGTGTTATTGCACATGACCGTCTCAAAAATCTTCTCATCCAATTAATTATTCAAATTGGCCAACTAAAACGGCGTGCCTACTCGTACCTCAAAATTACCAATCTTAATCCCATACAAAATGCATGAATCTCCCTAATTGGCTATTCTCTGCGTTTCAAATTATACATTCACGCCTCGAGCGTACCGCGGTCAACATAGCTAGTGTAGCTTGATACAAAGCAAACATTAGTTCAGCCATGCATTACTGTCAAGCACAGGAGCAAAACATGTCTGTAACATCCTACACATATGACGCTTTTCACTACTCATAAATCCACTCTACAACGTTGATACAAGGTTGAATTTGTTATGTAGCTTAAAATAACTTACGTCATATGTCCATAGGCCCGATTCACATATGCATCGGGCTGGCAAGTCGCATACGCGCCGCTGAACCCGGCCTATGACAAAGATTGGAGTTGGTTGCCTTTATTAATAACAGTGCGTTTTCCGCCAGTGTGCATGTGCCATTATAACTGCGAAGTCGCATGAATGTGCCCAGTTAATTGCATTTGATTTGACTTTTAGAAGTTAGAATGTTAGAGTAAGTGATTTACTAGTCTGTTCAATGGGTTTGGATCGTTCAAACGAATGCGGTTTTGTTCTGCTGTGGAGAATTCTTTCTGATGATTGTTACTATAAGCCATTATTGAACGAAGTAATTCATAAACTCCTCTTGAAGATAAAAGCTGATTTAGTAAAGAATGCTTTGATGATCAAAAATAATTTGTGAATTGATCGAAATAGTAATTCATAGACCATTATAGAATTGACACACTAACATCGTTTATAGGGATGTTTTTTTTTAGGATTTTATTTTTGTAGTATTACAAAACTTATGGAAAACAAGCTCACATAATATCTGTTTTAGGTACTAACATTACAAGTCATTATTGCCTGCAGTAAACTAGCGACTAGAGTCGAGCGGACTAGAGTCAGTAAGTGGCGACTGACTGACGATATACACACCGCCGGTTCCAAATTTCCATATCTTAATAAATAATAATATATTGGAAATTCTCACACACGGCCATCTGACCCCAAAGTAGGCACGAGCCTGTCTTACGGGTGTCAGAGACTGATACATACACATATATTTTTAAATCACGGCAAGTTTGTTCGATAGAATCCCACCAGCAATTAATTTAATTTTCAAGTAAAATAAAATTTGTATCAATTGGTCAATTCGTTAAAATGAATAATAACGTTACCTGCTAAGGAGAGTTATTACTCAATAATTTTTATTTATCGCTTTGTTGGATTTGTACATACATACACAAATAGAAATTCATACAAGAATATATTTAATCTACTAAATACATGGGCGGCCAGATCGCTTCTGTTTTTATATACTTATTAAAATGTGAAGCATACATTTTTACCCCTTTTTACGAAAATTACGTGGACGGAAGTGAGTTAATTAGGCGCAGATATAATATCTTACATTTAGAAAGCATTAGAAATACATTAAATTAATTAAAGAAAACATTACACATACTAAGTACCTTGCTTTGGCACACAATATATTTATTTTAACAGTTTGTAGTTACCTGAAGTTTCATCCACCCCGAATCGACTCATGGCCTACTACCACCATGCGTTTCTCGTGGATGGATTGACTAGTGATATGTGACATATCTAATTTGCTGTTGATGAGGTTTAAAACTGTAGATTCAACGTTAGTTGCTGGGTCCTCAGTGACACCATTAATTAATAGAATCTTGAGCCTGCTTTGCATGTCAATACTGTCAACAGCTCTTACACAATCACGCACTTGTTCCTTAAGAGATCCAAGCAAGTCCTGAACAGCCTTCTTAAAATACTTGAAATCCTCCATCAACTGCCCCAGATTTGGGCTGGATGCACCGGTTTCAGCCTCAAGCCTCTTCTCAAATTCAGCAATACGTTTGTTCCAGTTGGCTTCCAGCTCACCAAAGTTGGCTGTTGCGGACGGCGACGTATAGTAAATAAATGTATATATAGAGACTGTTACGGACGTCGACATATAGTGTAATTAATGTGTACGTAGAAACATGTATAGTTAAGAATTACGTATATAAGTAAAATAAGTCGATGTAAATAAAACAGAAACACCGTTACTATACGAGATGGAGCGATGCGTAAGAATAGGAAAGGAATAGCGCACAATATGAAACAGAGATAGCGAACCTTTGTCTTGCATGCGGTAGAACAGTACCGATGCAACATTACGACCGAGTCCACCGTGTTATAACGGGATCGTCTAAGAAACAATAGATGCGCCAAGCAGTAAACGTGGCAATTAGTTTTGAGACGAAATGTAATAAAAGGAACTTTCTAAGGATTGTAACGGCACTCAGATATCTCACTCGGATCTTAACACTTGTTTAACGATAGTTCACGACAGCTCATCTCAGTACATTTACCGCGTCATTGTAAACTCGTCCGGTTCAATAAATAAGAACTACATGGAAAGAAGTCTTTAATATATATAATATACAGTCCACTACTCTCTAGTCAGCTACATTGGCCATTGTAGGTATTATTTTTGTTATTTATTTAGTGATTGTAATGTGAGAAGATAAACACTTCACATAGATAATTCAATATTTGCACTGTATAGGTTAGGTTAAGCTGAGGGTGGTGTAGGTAAATTAAGTAGTATTGATTCTACATGAACATCTAAACACTGTTTTATATACACTCATATACAAGCAATAAAATGCAGTGGGAAAAACTATTAAACTGCTACTAATTTTAATTTTACTTTATTGAAAACAGAGGAGCACAAAAATTAGATGTTAATTTTAGGCACCTACCCTCAAATCTACGGTATATGATTACCTATAAAGATACCTTAATAACGTTCAAACTTAAAATTTAAATAATGTTTTATGGCTTAATTTCGACCACTCGGGAGACCACTATTTCCTTTTAACAGGCTTGATATACCTTTTAGAACATGTTTATTTTCTACCTGCCGCTAATTTTCCATAAAGTAACGCTGTCCAATTTCCCGTGTCCGGTGTAAAAACAAATCGATGTGTTCCCCAGCTTCCTGCCCGCTGGCCACGTCACACGGCCCGCTAGCGCCCGCGTTAGGCCTACCGTGTGAGCACGCCTTTGTGCGGCCGTTGACTTTAGCGGCCGATGACCTGAGTAGGGCTATGCAAAGGTTAATTAGTGTTCCATCTTAACCATGGAATGTTTGATATATGTAATTCTATTAACAGATTATTATTGTAGCGTCCATAGCCCAATGGCTCGGGTCGATTCAATGTGATCGAAAGAGTTAAGCAACGACGGGCGCGGTCAGTTTGTGGATGGGAACGCTAGTGGCAAAATTTCATGAACGCTACCGTGCTTCTGAGGGCACGTAAAGCCGTCGGTCCCGGTTGTTTTCTATGGTGGAAACAATCGTTAAGCCTTGTCGAAGACCTTCGGGTGGCTTGAGAACATTCGACACTGGGTTGGCCACTAACCCCGCCACCAATCCGGATTGGAGCAGCGTGGTGGAGTATGCTCTAGACCTCCCTCAGCAGTGTCTGTGGGGGAGACCCGTGCCCAGCAGTGGGACGTCTATGGGTCGCAGCGATTAACAAAACATCCCAGTTTCTTAGCACAACCCTTTACTGTCCCACAGTTGGGCCTTTACCATTCAGATTTATTTATATTTCGCTAAATGGTATTTGGATAGGCTTAATTAACGTATATATTGTTTTTAATCTATGCTGATTCACAAAGATGGTATCGAGAAAAACACGGCATGATTCCAAGCGACTTAAAATTTAATAACTTGATACTTTGCACATGTATCAAAATCTCTTTACACTCTCAAATTCATAAAAAGTGATGTGAGACTCAAGAATAAGTCAAATTATTCACTGAGAGAATATTATTTTAACAGCTAATTATTATTATTATTTTACTGTATAAACTGTATTTGTTATATTTTACTTAGTATAAGCTAAGTAGGTTTTCATTCATTTATCTTAATTTTACCTCATCCCTTTACGAAATGATTATACATAAAAATACACATAAAGTCATGCTTTTTTCCCTCTAGGGTAGGCAGGGACAATGATTACCACTTATGATGACCTTTACACACTTCTTTCGCTTCATCTACTTTCTTAATAGTCTTCATTCAATATATGAAATAGGAAATTCTACTAGCGATCCACCCCGTTTTTGCACGACAATACACTTCCACCACCATCATCACAACCATTTTTGTCCCACTGTTGGGCTCGGGTCTCCTCTCTCGATGGGACGGCTTAGGCCTTACTCCACCATACTGGCCAACGGCGGATGAGAGGATGAAGTTTGAACATTACCGAGAACTTTCGGGCATGTAGGTTTCCTCACGATATTTTCATTCACCTATGCCGTTCTGACGAATTAATGAATGAAAAATTTAAATGACATCTATAGTAGATTTTAAATCGCGCATTACCTACTCAGAAAATGTCATTGGTGCGTGCCACTTGAATTTGAACCAAGACTGGTCGAGTGAGAAGCGAGTTCGATAGCCACTGGGCTGTGACTGCGGTACTACCCATAGAATCCATCTTATCTTAAGTGGAAGCACCCTACACCTTATTTGAGTGGTCTCTAGAGCCTAGCTATATTCAGTAATAGGTATATGAAATAGTGTTTGGTATATGTAATATCTGGGATTAGATTATTAATAGCTGTTATAGGATTCATCCTCGCCGCCAGCATAAATCCAATCAGGAGAGGCCCGTGCGATGTTTGTATGCTGCAATATGCCGGGTGCAGTGATGCGGAGACGTTAGGGATGGCACAAGCTTCTGGACCATATTCTGTAACACTTTTATTAGCTTAATAAGTATGTCTGTAGGTATATAAGAATATATAAAAGGAGAAGCTGACTGACTGACTGACATATCAACGCAGGGCCTAAACTATAAGGGTTAGAAACTTGAAATTTTGCACAGGGGTTCCTTTTATAACGTAGGGGAGCACTAAAAAGGATTTTTGAAAATTCATCCCCTAAAGGGGTAATACGGGGCTGCAAAGTTAGTATGAAACTTTGCCGTTTTTGAAGTCAAGTGGGCAACCCGAACGCGGGCAGACGTCGTTAATGGGTCTAATTATACGCGAGCGAAGCTGCGGGCGTCCACTTAAGATATAAAAGGGCTACTCTGAAAACCAGCAGCCGCAGTACTCTCAGTACCACGGCACAGGCTGAGAGTAGTCCTATTTTGTCTCTTTGTAACTTAGGCTTATATTTTTCGCTTGTTTATTTATTTCTTTTATCGTACCTTTGAGACAAAATAAAAAATTTCTTTCTTTCTTTCTATGTATATATCTTTGAACGTGATTTCGCCCACTACAAATCGTCGGATTCATTTGAATCAGAACATTTATCAAGGACCGATGACAATGCAATAATTAAAATTAAAAAAAAGCTAAATTTTAGTTTGGTTATCTACAAAAGCATGTTTTTATTATTAAAACGAGTGATGGTACGTACCTGTTCATGGTAATACCATTAAAATATTAGTATTTCTTATTTATTTATTCTCTGTAACTCGTTAGTGTCAACCCTACAGTGGCTGTACCGTGCCGAAGTCATTAGCAGTAATGGCTGATCCGCTGCAGGCTTAGTGCAGTTATCCGTGCTGTGTAGAGCGCAATATCGCACTATAAACAGATGGTTCTCATAACCATCTGTTTATAGTGCGATACATGGGCTATTCACGTTTGGTGCAGGCCTTCTCCTGTGAGAAGATACCCGGACATTAAAGATTGGGCCGCTAAAGGTTAGGTGAAGGTATATAGTATACTAGTGGATGCCCGCAGCTTCGCTCGCGTGGAATCTCATACTAACTTTGCACCCCCGTTTTACCCCCTTAGGGGGTGAATTTTCAAAAATCCTTTCTTTGTGCTCCCCTACGTAATAAAAGGAACCCCTGTGCAAAATTTCAAGTATCTAGCCCTTATAGTTCAGGCCCTGCGTTGATACGTCAGTCAGTCAGCTTCTCCTTTTATATATTTAGCTTTTCAGCTGATCGTAAATGGTTTAGAAAATTTTATATGATTTTGAGAAAGCTACTTTAATCTGATTGAAATAACTGATAGGACGTAAAGTTAACCACACGGTAGTCAACGCTAACGCTAAGCATTATACGTAGGTTACGATTTTGTTAGTAGTTTGAAAAATATTGAAGTACAACATCAAAATATTGCAACCATGATTGCGAATATCGAGATTGATTGTAAACAAAAAATATTTTCGTTTCAAATAAAGTAGACTGAGGAGTTGAAATTCTAAAAATGGAAAGTTCGTACAAATTAGACCGTCTTGGTCCCCCAGTTTTACAGCCGAAATGTTACAATTTAAGAGGGTAGATCTTCATACGTCCGTCCGTAGCGGGGGGCGAGGGGAGACTTGGAAACTGCGCCCATAACCGTATTTCACCCGCGTCATAAAAACTAAGAAACATTGGCCTGCAAAGTATTATAATAAGGAAGGTTTGGCCGCTTGTGATTTAGGTAAGGCCTTTTTTGAAGACAAGAAATTGTATCATTTATAAAATATTGAAATTTAGTTCGGCCGTGAAGCAATCAAAGTTTAATTGTTGTTTTATTTTAATGGAGTTATATCGAACAAGACTAGTCAAATAGCATTCACTCACCCTGAATCGATAACTATAAAAGCATATTCTTTATTTTTTCTGTTTTCGTTTGTTTTCACAACGTCTTAAAAATTACTACATAACTATACCAAAAAGTAGTTACGACTAGGTTCATAACAACCTATAAAAAAATGGACTGCTTGATGTAAACAATGCTATAATCGTTACATTGACACAAAGTTTATGGCTTTCGGCTATATAGTACTAAACAATTTTTATATACCAGCGATTGTCTAAATTCCGATCTTGGAACTTTAACGGACCCCCGAATTCTTTCTCTAAAATAGTTTACGGTTTCCACTCACCGCGTGCCTCAACCCCAGATACATGCAAATCACGCCGTTTCCTACTCACCCCAACTTCCCCTTTACGATCGTTATAAAGGACGTAAGACGTATTCCCGAACATTTTCTTAAAATTATGTGCACTTATACAATAGTGGTTTTTGTATCATTTAACACAAACTATAAAAATAGGTATATGATAATGCTAGTAAGAGGCCTATACGAAGACTTCGAAGTAGTGGGCTCTGACTGCCGACCGCAGGTCTCAGGTTCGCATCCCGCCGGTTCCAGGTGGCTATGTTGGTTCCAGGTGCGTTATTAGTGCCTACCCTTGAAGATTAGAATGGTCGTCTCTAGAATCGTGCAATCTGTCTATAGATTTATTACACGGAAGAAATAGTACTAGATCTAACGTGTTGGTGGTACTGCCTGGCATTTATCCTCTCGTCTATTTCCACAAAGCCTCAGGAACCCGTCCCTTTTGATGAGAGGTCAGTAAGGTGAAGTTTTTTTATGTGCTTATTTCCAAAAGTATGGGGTCACATGGGTCACATCATACGTTACATTGTAGTATTAATATATTAAATTCAACGGAATTTAATACATAAATAGGTACATATTATAGTTAAGTACGTGATAGATTAGACAGGCAGGTAATATCGATTGATTTATTTACCAACAAACACTTTTTATTTTGTATCAGTATGAATAATGTAGTGGCGTTCATAGTCCAATGGTTCGCGTCGATTCAATGTAATTGACACTGTTAAGCAACGACGGGCGCGCTCGGTTAGTGTATGGGTGACCGCTTGTGGGAATATTACATGGGTGCTACAGTGATTAGGCCACGTTATTCGAATAACTGATAATCGGTGGAGAAGAAAAGTCCTCGAATGGAGACCACGACTCGGAAAAAGGAAGACAGTTCGCACTACGCAAGTACAGACAACATTATGAAGACGGCGAAAAACCGCTGGTTTCAGAAGGCACAGACCGGTCGGAGTGGTGTCGTTTAGGAGAGGCCTATGTCCAGCAGTGGACCTCAAAAGGCTGATGGATGGATGGATCAAAAATTCTTGTTAAAACTTTATGAGACTCATGTAGATATATGATAACAATCTGTCTGCCTCATACTTGCGATGTTGTAGCGTTAAGAAATAATTTTCCCCGTTACGATGTAACTTTCCACATATATCAGAACCGTGACACCAATTTGTGTAAAGAACCATCCGTTCAGTCATAAATAAGCGTCTCATCTACATACCAACATTGTCAGACGTACAGACTTCTTATGTACCAGACGTATCTGCCAACTATCTTTAAGAAAAGCCGCATTTATTTCATTCTAATTTGTATTTACCTCTCGCTCCGACATCGGGTGTGACCAACCAAGCGTGCGGATAGGCGGAGCCTGTGGACTAACCAGCCATCGTAGAACCCTGAAAATTCGTTAAATGTCTCCTCTAAATTCCATTTCACTCGGAAATATAAGAGCGGGGCAAGTCACGTCGAGCTGGCTGCACTACAAAACGCCTGACTGCACATTGGCTGATTTAGGCCACGCCTACTTGGAAATGCATTCCCAAGATTGCTATGCAGATGGTATTCCGTGTAAGGACGGGATTTCTGAAAAGTTTCTCTCCGATACGGGCGGTGGGGGTTTTAAGACGAGGATTTTAGGTTAATAGCAAATGGCTATACAAACTGCAGGTTTTCGTTGAAAAGATCGTTGGAAGGATGCCTAACCAAGTTTTTTAATTAACATACTCTCCGGCTATAGTGAGGTTTCGTTAACAAAAGAACGTCAAAATTTTCGTAGTCATTCGGTCAATGGTTTTATATTCATGATGCAGCCTTCGCCGTTTATTGTTTCTGTTCAGGAAGTTATTTCTCTTTGTTACTAACATGTAGTTAGTAAAGTTTGGTGACCGCTAGTGGCAAAATTTCATGGACGTTACCGTGCTTCGGAGGGCACGAAAAGCCGTCGCTCCCGGTTGTTTTCAATGCTGAAAACAGTCGTTAAGCCTTGTCGAAGACCTTCGGGTGGCTTGAGAACATTCGACACTGGGTTGGCCACTAACCCCTCCACCAATCCGCATTGGAGCAGCGTGGTGGAGTATGCTCTAGACCTCTCGTAGTGTCTGTGGGGGAGACCCGTGCCCAGCAGTGGGACGTCTATGGGTCGCAGCGAGTAAAGTTTAAATAGTATACTAGAAAATATTATTCTTGTTTTGAAATTGATGCACATATCATACTTACACCAACGCTGGTGAAGTAAACTAATAAACTGTTTGGGACAAATTGCTCTAATTAAGCTATCCAGGATTTAAATCACAGCACACAATCGTGAAACATCCATGATACATCATCGGTCGTATTATAAATCAATAATTGACTTACCTACCTACCATGGACGTTTTTTATACGTCCGTGTTAACTACTTGTTTTATTTTTGGAGAAATTAAGAAACGCGGTAATTCTTATATCTATATATATAAAAGGAGAAGGTGACTGACTGACTGACTGACTGACTGACATATCAACGCAGGGCCTAAACTATAAGGGTTAGAAACTTGAAATTTTGCACAGGGGTTCCTTTTATAACGTAGGGGAGCACTAAGAAAGGATTTTTGATAATTCACCCCCTAGGGGGGTAAAACGGGGGTGCAAAGTTAGTATGAAACTTTGCCGTTTTTGAAGTCAGTGAATGTCTAATTCCACGCGAGCGAAGCTGCGGGCGTCCACTAGTATGTAATACTATAATTCTTATAATATGTGAATAATCTTCTAAGTAAGATGTCCCTGTAGCTCGGGACCAGATTAGTGCTACGGTATCCCCTGCCTGTCGTAAGAAGCTACTAAAAGGAGGCTTCTGGGTTCACGGGCGGCAAGAGTGGGAGCTCGAACTGTCCATCCAGTGACCCCGGGAAAGACGACGTTGTGTTGGCACAACGTTGTAGATAGGTGTCGACGTCTTACGGCGTCTCGTCCGAGAAGAGTCTGTTACAGGCACAGCGCTGGAGGGCCGGAGGGACGTTACCGGTGCGTTCTAACAGAGATCCCGGAGCCCTCCACAAGCGCTGAGGAAGGCCACCGAGGGGGTTTTAGTAGGTGGAAATCCCACATAACCCGGCGTCACTCCCACTTTAACAGGTTTATAAATTTGATATGAATCAGGGGGTAAGAATATTGTAGCTGGTCTGGGTAGGTACTGCAATTCTGTATTAATGTGAAATTTGTAGAATTGTTCATGTCTGTATTGGTGTGCTTACCTATCGCACCTGGTCGCAATAATTAATCAACCGCCATTAAATTAAATAACTGCTCAATATGTTTTTCAACTGATCATAATAACATCTCGAATATTTAAATAACAGCTCAAAAAATTTGTTCCCATTTAAAAATAGTAGGTTCATACAACAGATAGTTCACCAGCTCGTGTGCGTGCCATGTAGGTAGGTACTACCTATTAGCCGCATTCACAAGGAGTGCAAAGGGATTTAATTCGACTAGCGACATAGGTAGCGCGAAGAACGTGACTTCATAGTGGAAAATTAATGTAAATTTATTGCACAACATCCTTTTATGAAGCAATACGGGGAATGGGAATGGTAAAAACGTAACAATGTACCGACCTCGCGTTTGCTCGCCTCAAGCCGCCATTTTAATAACAATGTCCGCATAATGGCGGAACGCGCTCCGGTGCCTTTCAATCCCATCCTGCAGCGTTTCGTTCATTCATTCCCGTTCACTCCGCTCTGTTTCCAGTCGTGGACCGGCATTATGGGAAATGGAAAAAAAATGAAACTTTTTTTTCTTAACGCCGGATTACGTTCCGTTTCGCGGTTTTAATAGTGATGTTTTCAGACGCGTTATGCTGATGGGTTTTGATGTACCTTTGTGAAATGCATTGTATTAGCTTTGTAACGGTATAGTTTTGCTTTATCACGTTCGACACGACCCATCAATTTACATCTAAGCTTAAATATTGTCTCTTCATTTATTCATTGAAATTGGAAATGGTTAGTGTAGGCTGTTAGAAGATACCTGGGGAATAGAACATAATGATATCTTCGACGTACTCATAGGTAACCTTTTCCTATAAGTTTTCTTCGCCGTACGGATGAAGTTGTTTTATTTTGTTACATCTCTATATTTACCTATGTACATAATAAGAACGCGAACGAGAATTTGTTAAGATACTGAATCTCTCAAGTTAAAAGTCATACGTCACTAGTTGGTTGGTGGTTCCGATGGCTATTTGGCTATATTGGTAATATCTTAAGTCTCATTTGTAGATTACATACCTATACGTTGATATGTCTCTAGAGTACCTACCTAGCCATAAATCTAGGAACCTTCTTGAAAAAAAAGCAAGTTTAAATTTCCTCCCGGGCAGTTATCCTCTGATCTACAGTCTACAGCCCCCCATTCCATGTCGCACCATAGTTAACATATTTTAAAGCCGCCACGTGGCACGTCGGAAACCATAGTTCTCTAATGGACGGACGGACGTCGTCAGTTTCACGCGTATCGCGATTTAAAGTTTCATGACGTTTGTTATGATTGGTCGCAAGTAGAACATGGAAAAATTGTTTGACCGTTTGCTTACAAAATTCAACCTATTTAAGTAGCTATTTCCTGCTTAGCTTAGTTAGTTAGTTAGCTTGAGACTATTCAACTAAATTTTTAGTAAGTATGTATTACATAGTTTCAGGTTTTGAGTTTTGGTTGGAATAGATAGATCTAGATCACAGTACACAGGGGTGAATAGATTTTCATAAAAAAATAATTTTAAAAATTTCAGAACTTTTAAATTTTATACTATCTATCGATGGGATGGTAAATAATGAAATGTTTAGTGGGAAATTTTGCTGTAAAAGAGTTTTGTGTAGGTAATGTACAGCGGTGACAGCCCAGTGGCTATCGAATTCGCCTCTCACTCGAGCGGTCCGGGTTCAAACCCCAGCGACACTAATGACTTTTCTAAGTTATTTGCGATTTAAGAAATTAAATGCCAGTTGCTATAACGGTAAAGGACATCGAGCACATCGAGAGGAAACCTGCATGTCTGAGAGTTTTCGAAGTCATGTTAAGTCTACCAATCCGCACTTGGTCGCCGTGGTGGACTAAGGCCTAATCCCTCCCATTCTGAGAGGAGACCCGTGCCCAACAGTGGGACAAAAAAAGGGTTATGATAACGATCATCGTTAACACAACCTTATAACACTAATAACCGAAGAAATGACATGTGCTGTAAAGGAGTAATGTATTAAAATATAAATAATAGTACGTCGTAGATAGATTGTTTGTATACGATTGATTTTGTATTCAGTAGCCATACAGACCTATGGCTACTCCTGCGGCGAGACACAGGCCTCTATCATGTTATGTTATGTGATTAGTTCAAACATTTTCTAGGAGTTTATCAAACAATATTTGCGAGTTTTCCTGCCCTCGACCCTCCCGACGGTCCATTGTCATTCTAATCACCCGCCGTTCCCGCTTCGCCGGCCCACATTTGAATGACAATCGCGATTTACAACGCAAGTTTTATGTCCTATAACTTAAAATTTTACAACTGCCTATGCTTATTAACTATATTCTTCCTTTTTGGCAAGTGGTAAATAGGTAGGTATACCTACCATTAACTCAACATAGCTTGGCTATTTGGGTATAGAAATGGTTTAGAAATATCTAGTCTGTTTATCATCAAACTCTTATTTCTCCCAGTCCCTATTTGAGTCTTGTTCAGAGTCAGTTACAGTGGTCATCGGCGGCAGCGGATGGGTGGTGTTGATAGCTCATTGCTATCTTATAACCGTTGGAAAATTACGTAATTCCAGCCCATTTGGCGTCCACCAAGTGTACATGTAGGTGGTAGGCATATCATAGGACCACCATGAACCGGGTTTCAAGACTGGTCTTGTTCTTCTTCTTCTCTCTCTCTCCTTCTTCAGTTCTCCTTCGCTGCTATTTTGTATGCTGTCAAGAGGTGCCTTAGTGGCATCCTATAATAATGCTTTGATTGCTTTGACATCAGCTTTGTGGTATGGCATCTTCCTGTATGTGAGTATGTGCTATTTTAAAGCGGTGGTAGTAGTGACTCGCCTCTCATTCGAGCGGTCCGGGTTCAAATCCAAGCGGCACGCGCCAATTACTTTTCCGAGTTACGTGCGATTTAAGAAATTAATGTAATCTGCTGTGACAGTGAAGGAAGCAGTAAACCTGCATGCCTGAGAGTTCCCCTAAATGCTATCAACTGTTATTATCAAAATGAAGTTTTGATAATTACAGTTGATTTCATGTAGTCACCAGCCGAAGACTGGAGATAACGCTTCATGTTTTTTTATGTTAAATGATAGCCTTGCATATCTTTGAGAGCCTAGTGTGTTAACAACATACCTAATTATAATAGGTTCTGCTTTTAGAGTACGGTACAAACGGTACAAAACTGTAAAACACACTTAAACTACGGTACTCTCATAGTAGAGGATCCCGCTATACAACGACCTTCACCGAGATGTTTATTTAATAAAACGTATTTTATATTCAATTTAATATGTCAATAAATATAGTACATACGGGTTGGCTAACTAATTTCAGTCCAGGATATGATTAATTAATAATTTAAAAAAAAATTTTTTTTAAACATTTCACCGGTTTGATTATTAGACAAATTCTATACCAATCGAAAGTATGAAGCCCACAGATTATGCAAACGTTAGGTTGGCTATTCTTTTCCGGTCACAACTCTCGAGTAGCCAGGTATAAACAGGTAAATCGATCGATATCGCATTTTGCACCGGTCTGATTATTGAATTAAAATTAAATGAAATTGAAGATTATTCCATTATGAACACGGTGGTATAGGGTTGAATGCGAAAAATCAGTCCCGAATTCCAGTTGTCGAATTTTTCGAAAATAGCTGAAAAGGTTTTACTTTTCCTTTATTATGGGCGGACTTTAAACAGCTGCTATGCTGTGTCCTCTTCTATCGCATGGGATGGTTGGTTGGGACCTCTCAGTCGCACACATTCACTCGCAGCCATATCTCACTTTTGAAAATTCGACAACTGGAATTCGGGACTGATTTTTCGCAGTCAACCCTATACCACCGTGTTCATAATGGAATAATCTTCAATTTCATTTAATTTTAATTCAATAATCAGACCGGTGCAAAATGCGATATCGATCGATTTACCTGTTTATACCTGGCTACTCGAGAGTTGTGACCGGAAAAGAATAGCCAACCTAACAATTGCATAATCTGTGGGCTTCATACTTTCGATTGGTATAGAATTTGTCTAATAATCAAACCGGTGAAATGTTTAAAAAAAATTTTTTTTTTAATTATTAATAATCATATCCTGGACTGAAATTAGTTAGCCAACCCATATGTACTATATTTATTGACATATTAAATTGAATATAAAATACGTTTTATTAAATAAACATCTCGGTGAAGGTCGTTGTATAGCGGGATCTTAGACTATCAGCTCAAACAATATGAATACTTGTAATTCACACTATCGCTTACTGCAAACAATATTTATTACACTCAAAACGATGTCATAAACCCATTGAACAAAACACTCCCTCGGCGTCAAAATATAATGATGCAATTGAAAATGTGTATTTTGTATGGCTATGAATGATATGACACTTTAAAGGCATTACGAATTATAGTGGCATGGGACAAAATTACCCCATACATTCAAACTATTAAAATTTACAATAATCTTTATGTGTAACTAGGTAAGGCACATTTTGCCACTCCTTTTATAGTATCTATGATGGAAATAACATCTTATTGTGTTTTTAACACTTCACCCCCGTTGTAGCGAATGTGGGGTCGCTTGGGGTAGTTTGCACCCTCTCTGATTAGCGTTCTTAATCTACGGGGGATGCTAGATGGTTTTATGCAATTGTAGTCATCGTCACTGAATGTTAAATGTGAAATCACGAATAACAATACATCAAGGAAGTCATTCCATGTTTGAGTTTCCAAGAATACCCAGTACCTATTGTTGAAACGTAAATTTACATCGAAATATTAATGATGACTCAGCAATTTATGAGGATTTATTGTTTGTATCTTTACCTGTAGGAATACCTCAGAAACGTAACAACGTTTCTGAGGTATTCTTATATACCTCAGAAACGTAACAACGTTTCTGAGGTATTCTTATCTGAGGTTATGTATCGAAAGATACAAATTAACAAATTTGTAAATAATTATTATAATAGGTATCTACTTACACTGCACATACATTAAATCTCATGTTCAAACTTAACGTATTTTTCAAAGTCATAGTTTACGAATAGAATAGATAGTAATACGAATAGATAGTAAGCAGACATCTAGATTTTTCGTGAAATATTAAAAAAATATGGGTTTAGTGATAGCACCGCGGTGAAAGGTATTTTGATGGAATATTTGATTTATAACACTCTTCTTTTTACCAAATTGAACTTTAATAATTACCTACTTACTTGCCGACTAAACTAGTTCACTTGCGCATGACACCATCCAGTTATTCAATAATAATTTTGAATGTTTATTTAACATCTTAAACTGTTGCTTAATGAACTAGAGCTGGGAAGCTGTTTGAACACGTTCATCTCATTATGCTGATGCTATTGTACCTATCTGCTGTGCTCTACACACGTTGTAGGTACGTAAACAATACACAGTACACAGTTCTCACATATTATAGTAGGGGAGCCCAAGAGGGGATTTTGCGGGATACTCAAGCGCGTAAGTTTAATATACAGTGGGATACCTTGTACCCGGTTAAGTACCTCCACCAAATATGAGCCCCATATATAAATGGGGCCGTCAAGGATAAAGGATCAGATTAGTAAAAAAAAAAAATTTGTCATCAGAAATTCTTGAGCGCGTTAGATTAAGGTAGGGTGAGTTAATTACATGCTAAAAAGTGTATATTCCACTAATCTTACAATTTGAGAGTAACGTAAAGAAAGGGGAGGGCTACAACTTTGTAGCCCATATTCCACTAATCTTACAATTTGAGAGTAGTTCCCCTTTCTTTACGTTACTCTCAAATTGTAAGATTAGTGAAATATACACTTTTTAGCATGTAATTAACTCACCCTACCTTAATCTAACGCGCTCAAGAATTTCTGATGACAAATTTTTTTTTTTTACTAATCTGATCCTTTATCCTTGACGGCCCCATTTATATATGGGGCTCATATTTGGTGGAGGTACTTAACCGGGTACAAGGTATCCCACTGTATATTAAACTTACGCGCTTGAGTATCCCGCAAAATCCCCTCTTGGGCTCCCCTACTATTATTCAGTGGTAGATTACATATGTGATAGGTAAAACTGTTTTAAAAAGCTTTTTGTATTGCAATGTGTAACGGTTTAGATCAGATCAAGTGTTTCAAACATATTTTTCAGGTTTTCAGAGCATTATTATTAACAAAAGTTATTAGGAACTTATTTACAAAAATAATATAGTTATGTTATTAATATGATATTACCCATTCTGCCGAACTGCCTGCCCGACGTCCCACTGTTGGGCACGGGTCTCCTCTCAGAATGGGAGGGATTAGGCCTTAGTCCACCACGCTGGCCAAGTGCGGATTGGCAGACTTCACATGCCTTCGAGAACATTATGAAGAACTCTCAGGCATGCAGGTTCCTCACGATGTGTCCTTCACCGTTATAGCAAGTGACATTTAATTTCTTAAATCGCACATAACTTAGAGAGTCATTGGTGCGTGCCGCTGGCGTTTGAACCCGGACCGCTCGAGTGAGAGGCGAGTTCGATAGCCACTGGGCTGTCACCGCTTTTGACAAAGCTTAAATGAGCGCAATTACTTTTAGTTATTTTAGATTCCAGAAAAATTAAATATTTACTTTTAAAAGGGATATTGGAACAATAAAACTCATAGGCAAGTTACGTACACTCGTCTTTTCGAAAACACCACCTATTGTGTAAAGAAATGAGTAATAAATAAGTTATAAGAGCGCGATTGAAGTGACCCTAAACGCTTCTTAAATATGTAGGTATATTCTTTTTTACATCATACCGATAAAAGTAGTAGCTCTAAAACTAAATTAAACCGAAAACTTGATTATGCACAGCCACTGTCTAGATATTTATTACCTACGTACGTAATAAATAATTAAAGGTAGGTATTAAAGGTAAAATTTTGAAGGTAATAAAATAATGTAGGTGTTAAATTAAACAAATACACAGCCTTTCAAAGTAAGAGCTTAGGCCATAGACATCCACGCTGACCAAGTGCGGATTGACAGACATTACGTTCCTTCGAGAATATTATGACGAACTCTCAGACATGCATGATTCCTCACAATGTATTCCTTCACATAATTCCTAAAACGCGCATTACTTTGAAAAGACGCATGATGTTTGGATTTGAACCAGTCCTAACGAGACTAATAAGCAGAAAGATTAATCTCCAGCTATCAGATGCAAATCAATCTTGAAAAAGATTTTCGCTACCACCACCACAAACCCATAAACTAAATACGCCATTAATCGCGATCATTAACCGCAGTGTTATTCTGGATCGCATTAAATCGCGTTCGGATATATCCGCGACATTAGTCCCGGCGGATGCGGTGCGCGCCATCTATTGCCTGACGTCACTTCCGGGTCTCGCAGGCGGTCTTGAGCAGTATGGTGATTGTAATGGGCTTGTGATGCCATTTACTATGGGATGGGTGGTACCATTAATAGTGCTGTGAATGACTGTTTAGGTACATCCAATTGTTTTGATAGTTTGATACTTTTCACAAATTTAGTAACAAGCTGACCCCGCAAACGTTGTTCTGCCATATGAAATGTCAAAGTGACACGACACTGTTAAAATACATTATTAGGATATTCTTCATACAAAAATACAAAAATTGCGTTTAAAAAATAATGGATATGGGTAGGAGGGTGAAAAATACTTTACGACCTATTCTCAGATCACTGAATATACACACAAAATTTCATAAGAATCGGTGAAGCCGTTTCGGTGGAGTTCAACCACAAAAATCGCGACACGATAATTTTATATATTAGATTATGGACAGCCCGCAGCTTCGCTCGCGAGGAATTAGACATAACAATAGTTTCGTTTACACCTAGTAATATTATATGTATAGCCTATGTCACTCAGTGAAGGCTTTCTAATGGTGAAAGAATTTTTGAAATCGGTCCAGTAGTTTTTGTGTGAAAACATTACAAACAAATGTTTCCTCTTTATAATATTAGTATAGATTACCTATCAGTATAAATATCTGCAGCCGCGCCGCCGGGACTCGAACCTGTGTTAGGCAGCCAGTCACCCACCACTGCGCCACGGAGTCGTCAATTATGTTCCAAAATTCAAATCAGTTAAAACTGTTTAAAGCGAAAAATACGTTTACAAGTTATACCTAGTTTAAATGAAACACTTTTGGTAGTGGTTACAATTTGGTCTCACTCGACTCAAAGAACCGGGTTCAAATACAAGCGGTGCGCTCAAATTTAAATGACTTGCCTGAGTAATGAATTTAATGGCAACCAGGATAAAGGATATATGTGTAAGGAAATCATGTCTGAGAATTCTACATAATTTTCTCGAAGGCATGCTTGCCAATCCACACTTGTTGGTGGTCGACTCTAACACGTGACTCGTGTCAAATCGGGGATCAGGGTTCAAATCCCGGACGAGGAAGATATTTATTTCACAGATATTATTATGTATGTATAGTATATTAGTTTGTACACGGGTCATGGATGTAAAATTGTAATTTCTGTGTGTCTGTCATCCGAAACACAGGCCTATGACTACCGAGGAGTAGGAGGGTTATCGTTTATTTAGTGTTTAGTCTAAATCTTTAGTCTAAATCTTGCCCTCACCCTGTGATGTTGTCGATGACCAAGAACCGCAGGTGCTTGGGATGCTTGACAACCGGAAAAGCGCCATCTATCGCACGTGACGGAACATCCGCAATGTAACAGCAGGCGGTCGAAACGTTATGGCTTTGTTTTCAAATGTCAGGGGATATCTAAATAGATAAATGTGTTCCTGGCACATGGGAACTCATTTTTAAGGTGTTTTATTGAGAAGTAGCGTCCATAGCCCAGTGGCTTGTGTCGATTCAATGTGATCGAAAGTATTAAGCAACGACGGGCGCGGTCGGTTTGTGGATGGGTGACCGCTAGTGGCAAAAATTTCATGGGCGCAACCGTGCTTCGGAGGGCACGTAAAGCCGTCGGTCCCGGTTGTTTTCAATGCTGGAAACAGTCGTTAAGCCTTGTCGAAGACCTTCGGGTGGCTTGAGAACATTCGACACTGGGTTGGCCACTAACCCCTCCACCAATCCGCATTGGAGCAGCGTGGTGGAGTATGCTCTAGACCTCCCGCAGAAGTGTCTGTGGGGGAGACCCGTGCCCAGCAGTGGGACGTCTATGGGTCGCAGCGATTGATAAAAGATAGCAAACGAGCACGCAGCACTTAGCAAACGACCATCCGTTGCCGCCCATGATATGACAACTGAACAAAACTTGTAAGTCTCGTTTTAAATCGGTCACAGTTGCTACTCCATGAGGACTAAGATTACGAAAAATGTCAATGGAAACCACACGTTGCTTTAAAAGTGGTACCTACTTGGCGTCCCGGTAAGACTCGGTTCCACAATTAGGTATACATAATAATATATTATACCATGTAAGTAATAGGTGTTGAGCCATTTGCCATACACTGGGCACAAAATCTCTGAGTTGTTGTTTTCAAGTTATAAAGACCAATATTTGTTGCCCAACCTGGTGACCGCAGCAGTCGCTTTTGTGACCACAACAACAAGACTATTTCAATCGGCATTTATATAACGTTTCAATGATCAAGTGATGCTAATTATTTCACTTGCCACAGTCAAACGGCGAGTCTATAATAATGTTCATACAAAATACCGCAAGCGCAACAATGCGTTTTACACTCGAATTAGTTACGACTAAAGAAATTCGATTCCCAATTCAAATTGTAAAAATCGCCGATTCGACACGCACCGACCGCGTCTCCACCCGACAAGTGCAACAATGACGTCATTAGATAGCAAACAAATCGTTTTTTTCCAGTCCAATTTAATTACCAACATACTTATGGTACAGGAATAAAGTTCATTTTTGATCGAACACGAGTTTGGGCTTGACAAAATGCGTTGTGATGGGATTCGTACCGTGTATGAATTTAAAAATAATAATACGTCATCGTACAGTCCCTCTGTCTTTTGTAGGCAGTGTTGCGTATTACGCGTATCAGTCGTATGTTGAATAGGAAGTGTAGGTATTGCGGTTCCCTTCTTCGATACGACACGTCACGAGTTAGGAGACAATATGGTATTGGATACATTTGCCATTTACGACCGTACATTAAACTGTTGGGAATCTTTAGGCGTTTTCTTACTTGCGAATACTATCTGTACGATAGCTCAGTTGGTATTTTTAAAAGTTTTGGGCTCACTCACCGTTGGAAGATATTTCTTCGCTTCTTCGTTTGAGATGCGTCAGGATTGTAGCCACATCAACACAATACACTTAGTCAGTACAGTTTTCACTTTAATTTGGTATAATTATTAATATTTAGCGGAGCGCGCTCACATGGCATGTCAGTTCGAGGTTGACAACTCGCACACTAGCGCCACAGCGGGCGGTGGCGCTTTTTAGTATAAGCGCGTTGAGCGTTGACGGGAGATTTTGAGGAGCCCAAAATCCTACACTATCTATACTTTAGATACAAGTAAGACACTTTTTGTTTGCAATATTTTTATAGCTGATGGTAAGTAGTTACCGTGTTAAAAAATGTACCCTTACTTTGAACAGGAGCAATATAAAGGCAGTCAAGTAGCACAGATTACTAAATATGCAAGAAATATGGAATAATCAAAAATACACGCACCTGAAGATTTTCATCGTAATTGATTGAAGTTAGGTAGCACCACCTATACTGTTATGTTTGCCTAGTCAATCTGGTTTTCATTTATTTTAAAGAAAATTATTATAATGAAATTACGTTCCTATATTTTCGTCAAATATCGTCGTGTATCAAAACGTTCCAGACAGCACTAGTGCAATGGAAACGCTTCCCAACGTGGTGGCTAAATTCGCGCGTGAATTTAAATCTCGCCCCGGGATAGGAAGCGGTGATTTGTGGTTATTTACCGTGGCTGTTAAGTTTCCATTTTGGATCGTCGCTCGTGCGGAATCCGCGACGATTTCGATGCGGACTCCGTTTTTAATTTTATAGAATAGGGCGCGACGGTTGAGTGTTGAATATTTCGATGGTGTGTGCTTGTTGCTACGAGTAGCGTCCATAGCCCAATGGCTCGAGTCGATTCAATGTGATCGAAAGAGTTAAGCAACGACGGGCACGGTCGGTTTGTGGATGGGTGACCGCTAGTGGCAAAATTTCATGGACGCCACCGTGCTTCGGAGGGCACGTTAAGCCGTCGGTCCCGGTTGTTTTCAATGGTGGAAACATTCGTTAAGCCTTGTCGAAGACCTTCGGGTGGCTTAAGAACATTCGACACTGGGTTGGCCACTAACCACCAATCCGCATTGGAGCAGCGTGGTGGAGTATACTCTAGACCTCCCACAGCAGTGTCTGTGGGGGAGACCCGTGCCCAGCAGTGGGACGTCTATGGGTCGCAGCGTGTGCTTGTTATCATCAACTACGAAAAAGCCTTGCTCATTGAAGTTATATGTACGTACTAGATGCGACGTGATGACTAAGCTTTGTGGAACTAGAGTTATATCAAAGTTACTACGACTTCCTTAGTCTGTTCTAACCTACTTGCGATGACGTGTTGTCTTAAATTCCTACATAAAGTAAAAATATATGCCTGGATGTGCACTTGTAGTACCTACCTACATCTACAAAGATCTACAAATCTACAAATAGGTAAAGATCACGAAGTGACATTTCACAAGCATTTTCACATTAAATCATGCATTATTGTTAAATATCTGACGGCAATATTTCGTTATATTTTATAGACGAATTAAATTACGTAGACGTGTTTGATCGCTAGAATTATACACCTTTCTAGCGCTGTGATTTTAAAGTGTTTAATTTGATTAGACTACTATTATTGGAGCGCTGCAACTTAAAAGCATAAAATAGACGAGAATTGAAGTTATTCTAAGCGAAAATTATTTTATAGAAAAGCCAATGGTCATGGCAATTTATCAATCATAATAATTATTGGGCACTTCTAAATGACAATTCAAGCGGTGACAGCCCAGCGGCTAACGAACTCGCCTCTCACTCGAGCGGTCCGGGTTCAAACCCCAGTGGCACGCACCAATGACTTTTCTAAGTTATGTGCGTTTTAAGAAATTAAATGTCACTTGCTATAACGGTGAAGGACACATCGTGAGGAAACCTGCATGCCTGAGAGTTCATCATAACGTTCTCGAAGGTATGTGAAGTCTGCCAATCCGCACTTGGCCAGCGTGGTGGACTAAGGCCTAATCCCTCCCATTCTGAGACCCGTGCCCAACAAATGGACGTCTATGGGTCGCAGCGACTTCTAAATGATACGACATTTCTGGATTTTACAGGTAAATCTCGGCAGAAAATTAAATAAAGTATACCTAATGTGATCTAAGTATAATTTTAGAGGCATAGATATAAGAAGTTACTGTTATTTAGTTGCTAAACTACCCAATGGCTGAAGCAGGAAAGATTTAAAAAGCAGTAGTACCAATGTAAAAATATCTTCGATTTTGTTATGAAAGCTGAAGATGCAACATAGGAACTTAAAAAACTATTTTTAGTGAATATTGAAGGAGCGTTGAATCTTGATACACGACTGTTAAAAAACGGATCACCTCAATACTATTCAAAACCACCATAATATTTTAAGCATAAAAATAAATTGCTACGATTTATCAGATGAGCTACACTTCTAATTACATTATAATGATTGAGGTGATGACCACAGGTCTCCCCCACAGACATATCTGCGGGAGATCTAGAAGCACTGTATCGCCCATGAAATTTTTGGAATAGTGGTCACTCATCCACAAACTGACCGCGCCCATCGTAGCTTAACTCTATCAATCATATTGAATCGATGCGAGCCATTGTACTATGGACGGTATAATGTTGTTTTAGGAACATTAAAATAGGAAGGATTTTAAGCCAGTTTTAAGATGCCTACTATTAAAACCTACTACTATATTTTTTTACTTTTTTGTAATCGTGATGGCGCAAATTCGAAATTCGAATCGGGTAATCCAATCAATCTGTCGACGAGACAATCTGGAGTTGGATTTCCCTCCAAAAACCCCTTCTGTTCAAACAACGTGCCACGAGCAAACGTCACAACCCTTCGTGACAGCCTCGTTGGGAATTCACCCGAGATGCTAAGGTTGTGTTACGCACAAGGTTGTACAGACGCAGCTTGAATAAAATCGAATTGCCTAGAGATTTGATATGCTAGCTTTGCAACAGCGTATAGGCCCACAATTGGGCATGGGTGACAGAGTTCTAGAACATACTCCACCACGCTGCTCCAATGCGGAGGGTTTGGTGGTCAACCCAATTTAAACCATAAACAGAAATTAGCTTTAGCAATTTATTTTCTATTTAAGTATTAATTTGTGTGTTTATTTACAGAACGCCAACACAATTTTGTCTAAGGAGTAATTGACGGGCCCGTTGGCGCTATAGTGCCTGTTATGCCAGGGGTCGAATCCCACTCAGGACAAACATTCGTGTGACGAACACTTGTGTTTGTTCTGTGTCTGGATGTTAATATTATCTATTTATGTATGTATTTAAAAATAAATATGTATGTATGTATGTATATCAGTCTTTGACACCCATAGCATAGGCTCGCGCCTAATTTGGGGTCAGATGGCCGTGTGTTTTAATAAATGTTACACTTTCTATATGCCATCATAATTACAGGTCGACTGCATGCAAATAAAAGAGTTTAAACAGATTTTTACTTTTTATTTAAACTTTTTTAAACTTACTTAATAAGAATGCTAACTAAACTGGCAGACAAAACGGGATTTACTCGTATTTATCTACATATTATTATCTGTGGCTGAAACGCTGTGATTCTAAAGCATAGTGCGTAACGCTTGTATAATAAAATTTGCATAGCGCTCCCCAAGAAACTGGGGGAGACATAAAATTTACTAAATTTACTAAATCTAGGCTTAAACTGAACTTGTTGTTGGCCTCAGACGTCCAACGCCACAGATTATGAATGGAAATACGTGCCACTCTTTATATTTTACCTTCATTCTTTTAAAAGTCATAAATCTCTTTATAATGTCTTTTTTCCACCAGCTGACGGGTTTGTATCCACCCATTATTTTATAAAACTGTACAGTTGAACGGAGCAGCATAAAATTTTGGATAGATAGATCGGAATCGGAAGAATCTGTGTCGTCAGTCGAAGCCATAGCTCAACGAATGTATAATCGTACGGTTTTTTAGTGACGTTTGTGGGTACTACGAAAACTGTGCAGTTTAAACTGTACCTTACTTAATGTGTTTTTTTATAGTGTGTAGCAGGCATTAGTTATATACGAATTAATATAATAATATCAGTAGATATATTTTTAATATCTAATACTTAATTTCTTTTTAAAAAAGCGGATTAAATTTAAATATCAATTTATTTCTCTGAAAAACTGGATTTGTTATAATGACAGGTTTATCGTGCAATATAAATAAACTCACAAACATACTTTACAATATTAAAATTACCTATGTTGTTTTTGTTTTAAAATCTTGTTCTTACCTACCCTACCATACCTTACCTTGCCTACTTGATCTTTGTAAGAATTTACATTTTACCTGAATATTTGTTCTGTTCGCGAAGTAAGCAAATTGATTCTCGAATTCGATTTGCAAAGCTTCAAGCGATTTCCAAAAATAAATACACCTGAATGTCTGTCTGATAGTTGCAACACAACATTATTCAAATGAATCAAATTGACGATTCAATATTAATTCATTCTGGAGTTTGTCAAAATTTATATTTATTTATATTATATCTACTACGAAGCACAGGTATTATTTCTTATTGAGTAGGTATAGTATGGCCAAAAACATATTGGTGGGCTTAATATTGCTTCGCGAACAATATGAAAAACTAGTCGGATATGTACCTATTTGAAGTCTCTTCCGCTGGTATCGAGATAGGTTTTCATGCTACACTGTGATATGGGGTTTTTACAAATAAGCCAGGGCGGGTCATGAACTGGCGACAATTCTGGTTTCGTCCATGTTCATAGGCGATGGTGACCATTTACCATCAAGCCTTGGTTAAAATCTATAGGTAAAATCAAGATCAGTGAGCGGCTTAACTCGCGTGGCTTTAGTGGCGGTGTTACCGACTGCCCCGTGCGAATAGGTTCTACCACCTAAAATAATCTCCCATACAACCACTATCACCATTTGTTGTCCCACTGTTGGGCAATTGGAGGAGTAAGGATACGCTGACCAAGTGCAGATTCGTGGACAATTTAAGTTTTTTTTTTACTTTACACGATCATTTGAATATTCATTGCATCAAGCACAATCACAAGTAGAGTAATTTATCTCGTAGCAAACGCGAACACTGTAGGCAGCTTGGTCACATTTAGCGGACTCTCTGTACATTTGTGTATTAAATTAATGTCCATATTTGCATGACTTTGTCTTCGCAAGAGCATTCGCCGCTACACATTCAATTCCGGTCTTTATTCTAAAAGCGTACGACACACAATTCACTTTCACTCGTTCGCGTGATGATTTCCGTATGTGAATATTTCGTTTGAGCCAGAGTGTCTCTCGTGACAAAGGTGCCTTGTTTTAAAATAACAAAGATATGTCGTTCTGAGGGTTTTTGAGATTTGCTTTTAGAATTTTAATTTGCCTGCCTGCCGCGGCGTGCGCTAAGGACACGTCCCTTGTTTTGTAATTATGACTTTTTGTTTGTTAAAATGAAGGTAATTTTAAAAAGTGAACATAAAGTTGAACCTGGACCGCTCGGGTGAGGAGCGAGTTCGATAGCCACTGGGCTGTCACCGCTAACCACTTAGGTTTGGGTTCAAATCATCTCTAACATAACAGTCGCGCTTACGACCATATCAACGTATTGGATTGGAACCGACCTTTTACTTGGAATAATATCCAGGGTATATTATTTCTGGTTGGACAAACTAGTTAAACCTAGTGTTTGACTAAGCGGTGACAGCCCAGTGGCTATCGAACTCGCCTCTACTCGAGTGGTCCGAGTTCAACACCAAGTGCGTACCAATGCGTACCAATGACTTTTCTATGTTATGTGCGATTTAAGAAAAATAAATGTCACTTGCTATGCTATAACGGTGAAGGACACACCGTGAGGAACCCTGCATTGCTGAGAGTTCTTCATAATGTTCTCGAAGGCATGTGAAGTCTGCCAATCCGCACTTGGCCAGCGTGGTGGACTAAAGCCCAATCACTCCCATTCTGAGAGGAGACCCGTGCCCAACAGTGGGAAAAAGAAAGGGTTGTTTCGCAGATTAAATTATTTTTGTTATTTTTTTCTTTTCTTTTTCCACCTACTGCAACTTTTTCCCACTCAACCAGGGCTTGACTGGTAGAAAATGCCATACGGCATCATGTCCGCTCATTAAATATATCTTTAGAGGTGTCAATAAAGTTGTATAAATAAATAAATATCTGTGCTCGGGTCATGGATATCTGTCAAATTGTGATGTTAATTGTCTGTGTCTCGCAATACCAGTGTAGGCCTACTGCGGGGGTGCGAGTAGCATTTATTTATTCACCAGATGTTGCCCGCGGCTTGAGCTTATGGCTCTCTCTTGATTATAAAGCTTGTAGTCTACCTAACCACTCTTAGAAGACATAGCTCCCAGGAGGATTGCCTTTTTTCAATATTTTCAACACTTATCTATCATATTTCTACCAATTTACACAAAAACTTAGCAAATTATACACTTAAAACTACCTCATGAATCACTTCGTCTATTGGTGAAAACCACATGAAAATCCGTTCAGTAGTTTTTCAGTTGATCGCGTACAGACAGACAGACGCGGCGGTAGACCTTGTTTTACAATATGTATAGATTTATTTACTTAGACTATTTTTACCAGGTAAGTATTTTTAGGTAGGTATATCTGTGTTCATGATTATCAATGCTTATTATTGCAATTAATTATCACCTTTTTACATAATAATAGAGTGAACTAAAACAAAATTTCCGCTATATTCCGACATAGGCGATTATAATTAGTGGAGACCCCTCGGCTAACGCAATAAGGGGTGCCCCGGTCGCGCTGGGGTCCTTATGCAATAACCCACCTAATTTGATTTTTATTTTGATCTCGTTTGTCCGTTTGATTGTCCCCCGGGCGAATGTAGTTAACTTCAACGTTATTGCGTATGAAGTTTGCGGGTTTGTGTTGGGAAAGAGAATTGACATGGTAGAGAAAAGAGAGAAACGTGGGGTCTACGGGTCACGACGTCTACTCGATACCCGGGGATTAGATTCACCAGGTGCTGTTTTTTTTATTATTATTTATTATTAAATGCGCCAACAAGGTATACACTAATATATACAATATACCTCACATAGTTAAAGATACAAATTAAGTGTTACCTCAATTACAGGCACATATAAACATTCTTAAAGTGGACACCGTACATGAATAAAATTAAGTAGAGAAAAATCAAATAACAATAAAATAAAATAACATAAACAAAATTACTATATGAGATTTCTAACAATCTCATATAGTCAAAATAAAATAGGATCAGAATATTAGAAGTAGGTATACTTGCTAAGCCAGAGAACCGTTTATTTATTACTGTCAAGCTGTCTTATTGGCCGTCTTATATCATTTTGTCTACAAACACTTTACGAAGATAGAATGCAATAAATCCTATTTGTTTAATAAAAAGATGATTTCCATCCCCATTCGCCAAGCAAACTCAATTGTCTAACTCGGGAGCCCCGCTGCGATATAATTCTATTGGAAATAATAGCGTTCGCGGCGAACGGCAGACCGCATTTTATTAATAATGTAATTCTATTATACCACTATTTATACATACCTTTATTGTTTTGAAAGAAACAATAAAGTGAGATTCTTCAAAAAGGCTCAACATGAGCTCTTCAGGGCCGACACTACTGATTTTTCTCGTGTGGTCTCGTAGGCAATGGTAATTGGTGACCGCTTCCATCGCCTGTCAGAGACAGGCAGGTAGAGGAAAAACCAGACACACAACAGACAGACAGACAGACCTTTTACACCTCTTCCGCGTGGGCGCACTTGCGTTGGGGGGTAACACCGAATGTTATGGTTTATCTTTAGGTATCTTTATATGATACGAAATTAAAAAAAAAACCTTAAAAATCAGGTCTCAAAATGCGTCATGAATCATTCAACTTGAAATGCATGTTGAATGCATGACAATCCTACAACAAATTTCACTTTGTAGTCTTTCTATGTTTGTTACAACGCCGCTTAAGCGATGTAATAAAATAATAATGCGAATTTCACGTGTGAATGTTCACCAGCACACATTGTGACCGTTCCTCGTTCAGTGATCGAATGATTCTTCAAGCCTTGACACATGATATATATTTACATATTTACTTAACTAATAAAAGCCTGTTATGAATGAATGAATAAACGCTTTATTTGACTACATTATAGCAACAAATAACAAACTTAAGCAGGAAGCCACGAATGGAGCTGCGTGTTCGAAATCGTTTTCTGTGCGATTCGTGTAGACTTGTACATAAAATATAAAAAAGCACCCTGCATTTCATATATCTGAGGGGGAAAGGGGTACGAGGGGGAAGGGAAGACAATGTGGCCTAGCCGCTGTAATCAGGTTAGCGAACAATTTGCCTCTCTAGCCATGCGTGGAGCGCCGTAATCCGCGTCTGCTCACTAAAATTGATTTTTAAGTTCCAATCCCAATAGTTTCGCCCGAGATTGTTGTTTTGTTTTGTCCTTTCATGTGTTGTGTCTGTGACTCGAGCGATCCGTCCACAGGCGCTGAGGAAGACGACTGAGGTGGTTTTCCCTTGCTCGCTGTGACCCATAATAGACGTTCCACTGCTAGGCACGGCTCTCCCCCACAGACACTGCTGCGGGAGGTCTAGAGCATACTCCACCACGCTGCTCCAATGCGGATTGGTTGGTTAGTGGCCAACCCAGTGTCGAATGTTCTCAAGCCACCCGAAGGTCTTCGATAAAGCCTAACGACTGTTTTCTGCATTGAAAACAACCGTGCCCTCCGAAGCACGGTGGCATCCATGAAAATTTGCCACTAGCGGTCACCCATCCACAAACCGACGGTGCCAGACGTCGCTTAACTATTTCGATCACATTGAATCGAAGTGATTGGGCTATGGACTCAACTGGTGGTGGTTTTAGTGAACGAAAATTTCAACCGAATCGAATCGAATTCAACTATCCCCCGATACCCCAGTAGACTTTTGAAATGATTTGATTGCGTGACTTAACAGGATAACAGCGCTGTCGAACCTTTCGTACACTATCTCGACCACGGAACACAGAGCGTTCCATGAACTCAACAGTCATAACTACAATCCTTTCATCGGTTCACGTAAATCTCGTGTCTCAATTTTGAATCATGGGTGAAAGGCGACAGACTTAAACGCCACTCGAGAACATTATTGACTCTCTTCTATACCTCTGTTTTCCTTCACCGATACAGCAAGACAGTTAATCGCTTGATACCAAGAATATTTTAATATATTGAAATCTCCTTGCTTGAAACGAACATAATTTGAATAAAATGTCATCTTAACTACTGGTTTTGCCACGCTTCTTGGCGGCAAATAAAATAAATAATATTGTGTTCTGTAGCGCCATCTGTTATCTAATTTCGAAGTAACTCGGCCTGATATGTCTCTTTGAACATGAAACAGCACAGAGTATTAGGTACTTAGTTTCCCTGCAAAAATGTTTCAAGACGTTCTGGTTCTTAATAAAATATGATTAAAGATATTAAAAAAATTAAGGAAGCTATTAAAACATATCATATAATGGTCCGGTTTTCATTAAATTTTAAAATTTTAGTTCGAGTAAAAATCCATACAAACTTTCTTCCTGTATTCCAGGAGAACCTCTTTACTTTTCGGAATGATTTGAATCTTTGATCCGTCTCAGGGATTCAGTACATGATTTCAACAAGTTTCCTTAAAATCGGTAGTTTTTGATTCCATCGCGCACACAGGGAAGACAGACAGGCAGACAGATAAGAAATAGGAAAAAAATAATTCTGTTTCTAGGAATACTTGCATTTAATTGAAACATGCCATAAGTTTGTGAACAAAATAAATATAATAAGTTATAACAAGTTAACAGGCCGGTTGTGTCCGAGCTTGCTCAGCAATACCAATTACAGTAAAACTGAGCGCTTATCCTGCATCCTCGTTAACGTAACGTCACCCACCTCATTAGGGCTGTGCAAGTGTTGCGAATCCCGGACAATCCCGGGCCTCGCGACTAATGCGGCGCGTGCGCCGGCCGCGTGGCGCGACTGTCGCCGACTGCGACTGGCAACTGCGACCATAGGCTTGCAAAGGAGCTAGATGTTACATGTTAATTAAATAGTATGAGAACCCACTCGCAATGCGCTCTTGGCCTCGCAGTATGGGACATTATCAATAGGCATGATGACAGTATTAAAAAAAATAAAGAATAAACGGTTTTAGCGGAATAAGTATGTTGAATAATTCCTAAAAAAATGGTCAAGTTTTAATTAAAACATTGAGATTAATAAGATTTTCATTAAAATAAAAGTATAAAACATAGCAATCGGCCATGTTGACTGAAACGCCTGGAAACGCCAATCAAAGCGGATGACGTCATGGTTGAGTAAAAATTCACCTGCCAAATTAAAAGTATATAGGAAAAACTGCAATAATTAGCGGTAAAACTCAATTTATTGCTGAAATAATGTTTTTTATCGAAATATTGGATGTGTACCTACATTACACAAGGCAATTTCAAAATCTGTCGTCATGCCTATTGATCGATAGTTTTACACTGCACCGGTTTGGCTGGCTAGTGGATGGGTGACCGCTTGTGTCAAAATTACTCGAGCACTCTTCACAACACAAACAATTACCTTCTCTATTCGCCACGAATAAGCGATCAACATAAGACATTTATAATGATTGTGCATCATAATGATTGAATTATTTTCAAATTTTTAACACGTTTGCTAATACAGGCACAGGACCGGTCGGAGTGGTGTCGTTTAGGAGAGGCCGATGTTCAGCAGTGGACCTCAAAAGGCTGATGGATGGATGGATGGATGCTTATACAGTAGGTATAACCGAAAAAGAATCAGATACAGTAGAACTTTTATTGTTAAAACGTATATAGACGTATACCGTTCGCGAAAGTATTAAGGCATAATCAAATTGAAGACGTGAAAACTGTCACACTAGCGCGATGCAATGACTAGCTCAAACTTCTACGCCATATCTAGTTGCTTATTATCTATGACCGCGTGCATCTGACACGGCTGCGTCTGCGATGTCTGTTACATTGATGTTAGCTTGGTGTCTACCACGCGGTCCGGTTGGTGAGGGGTCAACAAGTTCAAAGGCTGCAGTTGTGACGCTCTAGTGATTGCGTGTGAATGACTGGTGTCAGCCCAATGATATTATATACATTATTATCATTGTGTCAGTCTGTTAGTTATTGCTTGTTTCTAGGAAAACGTCTGGTAGACAAACAGGTGGCCTTCTGTTCCGATCACTGTTATTTTGTAGATGTTATCATTAATATACTGCGCATTAATGATTTATGGATACCTCTCCAATGTTTTTCAAGGTTTACCTTAATTCTACATAAAGCCTGAAATAATACCTAGAAAATAATAATACTTAATGTATTGTGTGAATAAATAAATAAATTACCAGAATAGGAAAAAACTTGTTAGCAAATTTACCAAGTCATTTGTCAACAAAAATTATGTTAGACACATAAAAAAGCAAAAAGCATTTATACAAATAAAACGATAGTATTATACGTGTGAAATATGACACAATGTCGGCACGTGACTTTTAATGGGTTAATATGTGTATTAACTGACAATGGGAATAAAAAAATAAATGAGAGTGGATGACATTGATATCATAATCAAAATATGAAATGATATTTAGGGGAGCACCCTTAAGGAGGATTAGTTATAGCCCTGTGTTTGTTTTTTAATCATATTGGAATTGATAGTTTATTATTTGCATGGTTAGATTTTAGAGGAGATTATTTGAAGAAAATGAAAATCAATGGCACTAACAAACTATAAGTAAAGTGTCTAGAATTTTTTCAATTACCGTCACACCGTTACCATTTCGTTATTTATTCCACAATAATCATGTCTTTTCATGTTATTTTTTATTAGGTGTTAGATCCTTTAGGGAACTAAATAGGTTTTATATGAAACTTATTTTATTCCATAATGAGTTCGCCGGGCTAGTACCACCGCCCACCACGGTACCTAGTACCATTTCTACCGTGTAGCAATTGTTTTTAAAGCAATTGTGATCCGGTTACACTTCTTTAGTGGCGACCATCTTATGGGGCGTGACTGACTTGGAACGAGACTCTTATGAATAATTACTAACTGGACTATAACTAACACCAAAGGACTAACTATCACTAACCTACTAATGCACTGACCGACTAATATTCTAATACTTCTCTCAGCTAACTGGACTAACCATCCCAGCCAGTGAGTCTTATTCATGGGCAGCAGTGGATAAGTGGTGCTGCAAGCTCATTTGCTATCTTGTATCCATAGGAAAAAAATATTTATGAGTGTACATAACAAGGTTTTTACTGCTTGCTAATTTGAACAGATAAGACCAAATGATTTTTTTATTGTTTCAGAGCACTTTGTACACAATATTATTGAGAACGGTTAACTTAAAACCTTCAATTATAGTTAGACAGTAAAATATAAATTGGTAAAAACACAATGAATCCATAATCTGTCAAGTTCATACGCATCTTTATCGTTTATCTGTGCGACTAACAATCGTTTGAAAATGCGCGAATCATTTTTCAAACAGTAATTTCATGCTTTTTAAATTCAGAATAAAGTCCCACACTGCAGGCGCATTGTGTCGGAGCCCGAACTTCACCACCAGAAGCCACTTTGCTTTCGCACGCCGAAAATATAAATTCGATAAAAAATTCACCCACACGTGCCAACGCATTATTCGATAACCGTCGGGGGCGGTATTTAGACTATTCAGAACAACCCTAATTTTATCGATACGCTGTTCAGTGCAAACGCAATCCAAAACGTAACGGAATAAATTTGAAATTACAACGTTCGAAATTGAGGCAACCGCTAATGTGTGTAGCTAAGTAAATTGTATTTTATCTAGAGAACACAAAGTCGATTTTAGCTTGAAGATTGTTTGAGGATTTAAGGAAATAGGGCTGTCAGAAGATTTCTCTATTTATTGGTGGGAAAGGCCGCGTGTCAGATCTAACACCACTTTTAATATTTTGCGTCGCGTGGCCGACACGCGTACTCCTTTGGTAAAAAACTGGACGGACGTAATTCGCGTTTTATTGTCGCATTCTTGTTCAATAGAAGGAACCAACTAATGTTATGTCTCTTTTTATATATTTTGCGGTTAATGCGATGGTGGATGCATCATTAGTAAATTGGCTGGTTTCCAATGGAGAGCCAGCGATGAGTGAAAACCCGATGAGCAAATTTAAAATTGTGGTTCTATTAAAGTTCTTTTGTTGAATATAATACTTTTTGGACGCGAGCTGAATTTAAAATTGGTTTCACCAGCACTAGTTGAGACTGTACGTATTCAGTTTTCAATAATCTTTAATAGGGACCAATTAATTTCAGTTGAGCATGGTACTAGCATCAGCTAGTATACAATAAATAAATTTAGTAAGACACTCTTTCCACTAGGTCTCCAAAAACTTTTTACTATATTTTAGTGTGAATTAGCGCATACTATCTCAAATTAATTACACATTCACTGTCCGTGTAACTACTCAAATATTCATACTTAAATTGACCGTGTATCTTCTAAAATTTTGTTTTGCGTCAGTTAAAGTGTTAATAATGTTATTGTGCGTTATTAAGTTTAGTTATAAGTATATTATTATTGACCCGTGCCCAACAGTTGGACAAAGAAAGGGTTGTGATGATGTTGATGATGATATATTATTATTTAATTACACTTAATATGTACTAAACTTAAACTTAACAAAGTTTCAGTAATCCTGCTGCTAGCGACATCTAGTACGTAACAAACAATGAAAGTCTAAATACAATTTAGTTTATTTTTAGCATAAATGTATTCGCTGGGACGAGGTTACTTCTTTGGGAATTATTTGAGTAAAACGTTCTCTGTCATATCGATTTTAACTAAAACTGATACGCAAATTAATAACAACGCATTAATACCTACTCGACTTCCATTTAGAAAAGTAATTATTTTTTTATATTTATAGGTTTAAGAAATGTTTTTATTTGTATTGTTGTACCTAGGTAGGTATTTTTTTGTTAAATACATAGGTACGATATTTAACAAAAAAAAAAGTTTAGGTTTTAGTGTCTGGGTTTAAATGCATGATAAGACAAATTATTCTCCTACTAGACGTACAATGGTTTGTCATTAAAATATTTTGTTTTATATTTACAGATTCACCACTAAACTGCTAACGCCATCTGTCGACCGTGCCAGTAAACTAATAGAAGCTGCCCCACGTAGGGCGTATTTCCGTCCACGTGCCGTACAATGCGATATGACGGCGATATTACAACGATATAAAAGGAGTCTTCGCTACATCATAATGCCAGATTATTCACATCAACTGCCGGAAATTGCCTTTTTGCGACTCATACAAAAGGGCAATACAGTTCGTATTTTAAATCTTTATTTATCTTGTTGGTTTCGTGAGGGAAATAGTGGACACTGGGGGGTTGGTGGGTTAGGGCAATACATTCAAGTACCTAATAGAACAAGTTGAAGTTGGATGGAACCTTAACATTTGTCATGATTTTACACCACAGTAAATAATTGTTAATTCGCTGCGACCCATAGACGTTCCACTGCTGGGCACGGGTCTCCCCCACAGACAGCTGCGTGAGGTCTAGAGCATACTCCACCACGCTGCTCCAATACGTATTGGTGGAGGGGTTAGTGGCCAACCCAGTGTCGAATGTTCTCAAGCCACCCGATTAGCCACCGAATTATGTAATGACCAATAAATAGAATTGAATTAAATAAAACAATTTACTGACGTTCCTTACGTATATATTGAGGTAAACATAAACACCATGCAATAATAAAAATAAAATTCATTTTTACTTATAAACTAAACTTATTGAACACTTCTTGCCTCAAACAAAAAAAAAATAAATAATAAAAATAAATGTTCTCCGCATCTCGGTAAATACTCGCTATTTATTTTTCTTATCGTCAGTCAGAATCAGATAGCGGGATGTCCTCCTAAAACCATGTATAATAATCATAAGTATTAAGATTTGTTTAGTTATGTATTTGTCAATTTTATCAAAACGAATGGTGTAAAGTTATAAAGTCGTAATTACCTATTTTTGAAAGGGCATAAATAATGAAACTGATAATGAAATAAATAATAAAACTGATAACGAAGGGCATAATAATTCACCCCCTAAGGGCCAAATCGGGGGTGCAAAGTTAGTATGAAACTTTGCCGTTTTTGAAGTCAAGTGGGCAACCCGAACGCGGGCAGACGTCGTTGATGGGTCTAATTCTACGCGAGCGAAGCTGCGGGCGTCCACTAGTTTCAAATAAGAAAGACACAATAACACTTGCGATTGAACCCAGCACCTCTTGGGCATTAGCACTTGCATTAGATCAACTCACCTCAAACTTCCCTATGAATATGTCGGAATCATCAGAGGGCGGCCCGTGGTCGGCCCCGTCCACGGCTATTATCTGTGGTCCTGGCACAAAAAATAAAAAAAACCATAAACATTGAACTGAAATACTAACATATAAAAACTGTCTGTTATTCTTGCTGTTGCAGGTACTTCGCTAGAATCGCAAGATCCGTGATCCGAGCAAAAGTATATATATCTTCTCCAACCCGGGACCAGCGGTTCGTCAGTCAAGGCCACTAAGCCAAGGCGAACTCCAAACCATAATCATAATCATAATTTATTTGCAAGAACAAAGTAACCGTTGATGCTTTACATTATGTTCTGCCTCTGTAGGCACGCAAATAACGCTTTCTGTATTTTTTTAATATATGTATACATAAAGTCACGTCTTGTTTTCCATTGGGGTGTGTAGAGACAATAGTTATCAACATAATAATATACCACGATTCTTTTCAACGTGTTTTTTTTAGTTTCCTCCATCTATCTGTAGTCTTAAATCTTTCTAAACTCAGTGGCTATCAAACTCGCCTATCACTCGAGTGGTCCAGGTTTAAATCCAAGAAGCACGCATAAATGAATTTTCTATGTTATGTACGATTTAATAAATTAAATGTCACCTGCTGTAACGGCGACGGTAACATCGTGAGGAAACCTACCTACATGCCTGTGAGTTCTCCATTATGTTCTCGAAGTCATGTGAAGTCTGTCAGCCGAATAGGAGACCCGTGCCCAACAGTAGGACCAAGGAAAGGGTTGCGCTGGACCTATCTATAGTCTAGTCTAATCTATTTACCAAAAAACTGGGAACAATTAATTTGTCTTTGTCCTCACCCATGGGAATACCCTCCATGGGCTCGAAGAGTTCCATCGAGATGAGGTCGAGCGGCGGCGAGGGCGGCGGCGGCGGCAGCGCGCACGCCGCGGACATCCCCCCGCCTGGGAACAACCATCAACATTCACCAAACATATTAAACTTACTTTACGACCAAACACATTAAACTTACTATAAACTAGTGGACGCCCGCAGCTTCGCTCGCGTTACACATTCACTGACTTCAAAAACGGCAAAGCTTCATACTAACTTTGCACCCCCGTTTTACCCCCTTAGGGGATGAATTTTCAAATTTTCGCCGTAAAAACCATCCTTGAACTTCAACGAACATTTAAAAAAAAGAATTGGCCAAATTGGTCCAGGCGTTGTTGAGTTATGCACTTACCAACACATTTTGCGATTCATTTTTATTATATAGATGGACAGGCCAAAGCATGCCTATACTTTGTAACCTTCGATCGCCGAAGAAAAACTCTAGATGCATTCTATTTCTATTTCTATTTCTATAATATACTAGTGGATCCCCGCAGCTTCGCTCGCGTAGAATTAGACCCATTAACGACGTCTGCCCGCGTTCGGGTTGCTCACATGACTTCAAAAACGGCAAAGTTTCATACTAACTTTGCACTCCTGTTTTACCTCCAGAGGGGATGAAGACTGATACAAAAATTAGATAAAAACAATCCTTGATGCGGCTTATATATCATGCTAAAATTTCAGCTCGATCGGTGCAGAACTTTTTGAGTTTTTGAAGCGTACACAAACCAACATAACATTTTTATATATATAGATTGTTAGATCGCGATTTTTTCCTCCCGCAATGTATAATTTAACATTTGTTCCGGAATCCAATATGACGGACTCTACTTTTTACATAGAATCAATACGCAGCACCCCCGAAAACGACGAACACGATACCCATATTGATATTAGGTCTAAGTAAAAAATCGATTCCGCCATCTTGGATCCCGAAATCATATAAAATCAATAAACATTACACGAAACAATAAATTGTTAGGGTCCTTTATATAAACTTTGAAAACATGGTCACCTACAACCTGATAATATGTCATTCCATATGTTTGAAAGAGACAATTTTTTTAGATAAAAAAGTAGCTTCTTCACTAATTTGTTTTGCAAAAAATAAAAAATAAACATCAATAACCTGGATGAAGCTCCCGTTGATAATGAGAGGACCCAGGGCGAGCCACCGAGCCCGCGTCGGGTGGTTGGGCCGCGTTCACGTCAACATTGCACGGCTCCAACTTTACTTCACTCACTAAGTATACAAAATTAAACAAAAAGTGGGCTGAGATAAGTAAGTAATAATTTTGATTTAAAAAATGGTTGTCTGTAAAGTCGGTTTACGGGTCGGTTTATAGATTTACGTGATAACGTCATAATCATTATTTTATACAAAAAAAAAAAAAAGAATAATTGAAAATACAAAGTTAACAGACAACAGACAAGTCTATATATTTATTTTGACAGTTCCCTACACTGAGCAAGTTGTTCCCTATTTAGTAGCCATGGAAACGGTTGTCAATAACGCCTCATGACGTCAGGTAACGACAAATCACGTCACACTTTTTCGTTCGTGTTGCTGGCGTTCATCGATTTATAAGACGTTATCCCGTCAAAAAGTAATTATTAATCACATAGTCTTGACCTGATATACTACTAGGTGGATCCGTATTATAGCGGCCAGTGTCTTCCGTAATTACATCGGTAATTCAGTTTTGCTAATAATTGATTTTAATAAAGCTAAGTAGGTTAAAAAGACCTATCAGTTGTGAGAAGAGACCTGTGCCCTACAGTGGTCCGATAATGGGTTGCAGCAAAGTCTAATCTGGGTATATAATCAGAATCAGAATCTGGTCGTAGATGTAACCCCCTTATTCATAAAAAGTTATTAAACCTGTTTAAGCTCAGTAGTTAGTGTTTAATCTTCTTTATTTAAACTCAATTCAGATTGGGAAAGAAAGTGATAATACACTTTATAGCTATAATAGGCTTATTAATTTGTAGTGATTAAGACCGTAAGTCTCCTTTCATTTAAGTGTAATTCTGGCCAGCCACATCTTAACTCCGAAAAAAAAACGATTACAGATCGATTGGATATGATGCAAATATCAATTGATTTATTAATTAATCAATTAAGTTTAATATTTCTTGAATCTGTTATAATCTCAGGGTCTTATTCATAACAAATTAATAAGCCGTCTTATAAAGTGTTTTGTCACCTTCTGTCACCAAATTTGTATGTTCAAATTAATAAACCTATTTTAGCTATAGAGCTAAAATAGATTTATAAATTTGTTAAGGGGGTTACTATGCATCTATTTTGTATTCTAAATTTTACGAAACCCCTAAGACAAGCTTTCATATTACTTTTCTAATACTACCAGCAGTACCCTACACTAAACATCAGTAGCAATATGTGTTTCACTAACATCCAGTCGACAGAGCAGTGTGATACGCGTGGTGTGGCTCCTCCACTGCCAGGTGCAGCCTACCGCCCGGCCGGATGCGTGGCACCACCGTTGCCACCACCGGAACACGGATCTGAACGGCGCCACCAGTCTCTGACGTCGCTTCAACCTGTTCACGGAAAATTAATAATGATGAATATTAAAAATTAATATGTTATTATTAATTTAGATTAATTCTAAAAAAGTATTTTATAATAATATAGGTATTCAACTTTTTTAAGGTTTTAGCATAACTTATAATAAGCAGACGAGCCAATAGATGGTAAATATGACATGTACATTTGACTTTGTTAACCATAAAACTCTTTTTTATAATATAACTAGTGGACGCCCGCAGCTTCGCTCGCGTTACACATTCACTAACTTCAAAAACGGCAAAACTTAATACTAACTTTGCACCCCCGTTTTACCCCCTTAGGGGATGAATTTTCAAATTTTTCTCGCCGTAAAAACCATCCATGAACTTCAACGAACATTTTAAAAAAAGAATTGTCCAAATTGGTCCAGGCGTTGTTGAGTTATGCGCTTACCAACACATTTTGCGATTCATTTTTATAATATAGATATATATGGGATTCGCGGGAAACCATTTCAATGGCTTAAAAGCTACCTCCTTCATAGAAGATAATACACGGAAATAACAACATTTGTACAAAATCACAAAATGGCGTTCAAATCCTCAGAAAACTACAACAGACATGGAGTGCCTCAAGGCACACATTAGGACCATTTCTATTTGTTTTTTATAAATAAATTATCTTTCTTATACAACGAAGCAAGAATCAATTCTCTATGCGGAAGATATAATAATACTCCTTAAATCTGTCAGTGTACAAACTCTGAAGGTAGACATAAACTGAACTTTAAAGAAGGGCTATGTTATAGCAATTAATAATCTTGAGATAGACATGGGTTCGAATCCTTACAAGGGCGTGTATGTGGATGACGACGAATCAAAATTGTATGAGAATGAGTTGATGTTGAAAAATTTACCTGAGCACAAGGCCTGTTATCATCCTTCAGGACAATTTTTCCACCAACTCTTAAATCTTCAGCCGTAGCGGGAACCAGCATCTGCGGATTGTAATTATTGTATTGTCAAAATGTTGAATTATTTTTGTGACTGGTTAGTTGTTCAACCATGCTGATAAAGGTTTAAGGCCCCATGTATCACCACAACCCATTCACTGTCCCACTTTTGGGCACGGGCCTCCTCTCGGAATAAGAGGGGTTATGCCTTAGTCCACCACGCTGGCCAAGTGCAGATTGGTAGACCTGACATGCCTTCGAGAACAATAACGACGATTCAAATTCAACGAAATACGGACCCTGATCCTCAGTTCAAACTCTCAGATGTTTATTTCTCAGATAAAATATATTGTACTCGGCTATATTAAAAACTAGCTTTTACCCGCGGCTCCGCCCGCGTGGTCAAAGGGAATTAACAATGAGTTGTCTATCATACATGACACATTTGTATAGTGTATAATTTGTTAGCGAAATTCAGAACTTGCAAATGAATTTTACTAAGGCCATCTATTAACAACATCCGGAACTAAATATCTAGCAAATAACAAAACATCGATATCTTCCCATGTGGATGTTTTACCGCGGTAAAAAGTAGCCTACGTCACTCTCCACCCTCCTCACTATCTCCACACACAAAAACCATACCATATAATAGTTTCGTTGCGACGTGAAAGCCGGACAAACAAACAAACACACTTTCTCATTTATAATATTAGTATGGATTAGGGGGTAAGTTAACAAAATAACCTGTTTCCCTCCAGGAAGACTAGTATCCACAACCTTCACCAGAACAGGCGCGCTGTTATCAGACTTAAGCAACGCAAACGGCGTCTGCCTCGTAGCCAGAGCTATGCCCATGTGGTAAGTCTTGATAGCGTCTACAATGACTCCAGTGCTGACTGCGCCCAGGTCGGTCCAGGACGGCTCCGGGAAGGGCTTGGGCATCTCCCATGAGGCTGGCTTCGTCCAGGAACCTGATCTTTCGGTTGGAGGCATGTAAGGACCCATTGAGGAGGTCACTTCGCATTGCTCTGATTGTTGTCTGTAATGAGATAAAGTTTAGGTAAGTAGTTAAGTAAGTATTTATTTGAAACAAACGTGTTAAAAATGTTGTGCACGTAAAAAATTTTGAACACATTACAATACTAATCATTACGACATGGCTTAATTACTACAGCGATCACTACCGGGACAGACGTGCCCTCTGAAGCACGGAACGCTCAAAAAATTTGCCAGTTATTGTCACCCATCCCCTTGCGTACTTATTTATTTTATTTATTAAGTTAACTGTTAAATGAATATCGGTTGGTAATATCTTGATCATAAACGCATCTATATTGAGCCATTGAAGAAAACTATAAAATATGGTATACAACCCTGAAAGCTACCATTTTCTTGCTTCCACAGACAAGTAATTTATATCAGTGTTACCACAGATCCACCTACAACCAAACGTTATTGTGGATTGAGAAAAATGTAGAATACCACAAACGAAATGCAACAAGCAATAAGCGGTGTGATTTACCTTGATGTTGATGCTTCAGCTTGTGATCCAGTAGACTGGTGAATATTCATTTGGGATGCATTGATTTTTACTTTCGGAGAATTCGTGTCACTCGCTTCGGGATGTGCCTGAAATATTATAGGACATAACAGAAGAGATATAATACAAATACAAAATAATTTTATTGACCAAAAACCAAAACTTTGGCCAGTTTACCTACACAAAATCCATCGAGGTCCCCACACTAAGATAACTTGTGTTGTGGATAACAATACTCTTCTATAGTTAGGAATTATAATAACTTAAATTGGCAAAATAGATGAGTACAATAAAGGGTTACATAATATTAACTTCACTAAACATAAAAATAATGTAAAATATACTCTAAATGTTGCTCTCAGTGCTACGTGTAGAGTAGTAACAAAGATGCCTACTTATATTTTATATTTCTTTATTATAATAAAACTGAAGAGAAACTTTTTCTGTACATTACATTTAAATTAATGTGTTAGAACCCAAAAATGTGTTTTTTGAAAATATAGGCTGTCCGGTCATCACGTAAAAACCCGTGGACAGATTTAAATATAACTTAGTGAAGTTTTTACTTATATGTATTTTGGTTTAGGTTTTAGGCTACTGTAATTCCCGAAAAATATTGAGCTTCTCTAGAGATAACAGTTTATTATGTTTGTATGTTTTTTTTGTCAAAACGTGTCCGATTCGTTTCAAATTTGCAACAAACATTTCTTACTAATATAGTAGGTATACTAAATAGTATTCTTCGCGGCACGAAAGTCTGAACGAAATCTGGAGGGGATAGCTGCACATGGGGTATCAGTGCATGGGATATACGGCTGACGAACCAGTCAGCACTTAAGACTGACAACTCTACGCATTTATGGTCAGGGCAACTTTCATGCCGATCTGTATACCTAAGTCTCGGCTACGTAATGGCACAATGAGTCGGTGAACGTTACCTTATTCTTATGGCACACCAAATTTGACTGCTGGTTGAAGCCTTTCAAGCAAATATCGCACCGGTACGGCCGCTCGTTGGTGTGCGTGAACAGGTGGTTACGCAGGTTTCCTAGAAAAATAATTATAAAAAGCTTTAATTTAACTTCACTCGTATGTATGTATGTATGTATGTATGTATGTCCTGGAATATTGCAATCAATATTTCACTCACTTCCACTGAAGCTATCGAACTGAAATTTGGCACACATACCTATTTCGTTCCGATGACAATGCACGAAAATAAATAAAAAAAAGTTATAAAAAGCTTTTTTTTAAAAATATATTTAATAATTAAATTTTTATAAAAACTCACAACCAATTATGAATTTGAACAATCATAACCGGTTATTCTCGGGCATGATCGTTGATCTATCAATGATCATGATAGATCACCTATGATCAACCCAGTGTCGAGTGTATCAAGCCACCCGAAGGTCTTCGACTAGTCTTAATGATTATCGACGCTACAACATGCTAATCTAAGAATAGTCAATCAAAAAGCGGGTTTAATGGAAAAGGAACGATATACTTTAGTAGTTTATAGTAAGGACAAGGATGCAAATAACCTTTCTGATGGAATCCCTTGGGACAGATGTGGCATTTGTAGGGCTTCTCGTCAGAGTGGGTCTTGCGGTGGGAGATGAGGGTGGAAACGCGGTTGAAGGTCTTGGAGCACACCTGGTGTGACGGGAGGGCCATGCGGAGTTGTTAGAGCAAAAGCAGAATAAATTGATGTTAGTAAAATAATTATTTCAACATAGCATCTTACTAAAATTGATATTAACATTATCTGGAAGAAATTTCATAAGAAATAAGTACCTTATACCATTTACTTCCTTCGTTACTCTACTAATTTTACTCTACTAATTTTTTTTTTTTATTTGAATGGCATTCAGTTAGTTCTTTATTCAATTAATATTTGTACGCCGGATTTATGCGGAAGAGTGTGCAAGATTGTAAAAAATAAGTAGTTAAGTATTTATATTGTCATTTCTGATGATGTAAGTACCTAATTATTTATAAATAGTACAAAATGGTAGGTACCATTTGTTTGTGGGTTTGTGTAGGTAGCTACAAACATTGATGTTAGCATAAGGATAGAGACTACAGTTTGGCAATAATAAGATAGGTAAAGTGAATGTGGGTACACTTTGTTATTAATAAACTAGTGGACGCCCGCAGCTTCGCTCGCGTAGAATTAGACCCATTAACGACGTCTACCCGTCTAACGACTTCAAAAACGGCAAAGTTTCATACTAACTTTGCACCCCCGTTTTACCCCCTTAGGGGGTGAATTTTCTAAAAATCCTTTCTTAGTGCTCCCCTACGTTGTAAAAGGAACCCCTGTGCAAAATTTCAAGTTTCTAGCCCTTATAGTTTAGGCCCTGCGTTGATATGTCAGTCAGTCAGTCAGTCAGTCAGTCAGTCAGTCAGTCACCTTCTCCTTTTATATATATAGATAGAATATATTAAAAAAAATGGTTTCTAACCTCGCATCTGTACGGGCGCTCGGCAGAGTGTATGGCGCGGTGTTGGCTCAGCGTGGACAGCTGGCGGAAGCTTTTAGCGCACGCGTCGCAGTGAAAGTTCCTCTCGTCCGTGTGTGTCGGTAGATGGCGCATTAGGGTATACTGATGCTGGAACTCCCTACTGCCTGTAAGTTGGAAAGCGGTGGATTGCTGAGGGCGGATGGATGTACTGGTTTTTTACTACTACTCGTACTTATTTCTTCTCTGCCCACTTTTTGTTTAATTTAGTAGGTATAATGAGTGAAAGTATCATCTCATTATCAACTGCAGCTGCATCCAGGTTATTGATTTATGTACAGAAGAAAAATGTGGATAGCGCAATTCGTGTCACCACCAATAAGGACCCTCAATTTAAAATTAGCTATCATTATTCGCTAGTCTGAGTTGTTCATAGAAAAACCAGTCGAATTTCGACTACCCGGCGTTCAAGATAAAAGCCGCTTCTATAATTTCTATGCCGAAGTTGGCAGACATGAAGTACGAAGAATAAAAACTAGATGCAGTACTTCTAGTAGGTACTGCATCTAGTTTTTCTTCCGTGATCTATGTTTTTAAAAGTGATTCATACATTTTCACTTTACACGCGACTTTGCTTTGCTGCCGTATGAAGTGTTGTGGATGGATGCGACTCACATATTCCGCACTCCCACAGCTTGACGGTACGGCCGTGTCTCTTCACGTACTTCACGTAGTGGAAGCGTGACCGCGGATCAGTCTTGTCCACTTTACAAGCGCCCTTGGTGGTTTTGCCGCCGTCTGCGCTCACGTCTGTTTGAAAACATTACTAAATTATATATTAGCTATATCATAGTCCATCTAATTCAAATCCATACTATACAATACAATATAATTTATTGCACCAGAAAAAAAACAGAAGAGAAAACAATAAAGAAAATGAAGTTTTGCAAAAGGCTGTAATATACTAATATTATAAATGCGAAAGTAACTCTGTCTGTCTCGCTTTCACGCCAAAACTACTGAACCGATTTAAATGAAATTTGGCACACAAATAGTCTGGAGCCTGATCAAGGACATAGGCTATTTTTTAATTGGAAAAAATTGTTGTAAAGGGTTGAAAAGGGGGATGAAAGGTTTTATGAAAGTATTGTCATTTTCAGAACTAGAAGCATAAAATTTATATTTTAGGCTGTTATTTAGATATAAATAAATATGGCATTCAAAGTTTGTAAAAATGTTATCCTTAAGGGTGTAAAATAAACATAGGGTAACATAACTTATCACATTTACGGATTCATTACTTTGTGGAAATAAAGTTTACCCGTTAAGAAGAATTTAATATTATGTCTAATTCCACGCGAGTGAAGCTGCGGGCATCCACTAGTTATAAATATACCACTTTAATATTCTGATCGTAGGTGCAAGTTAGTTTTTTCTCCGTTTGACTTTCGTGCAATCTGTAAGAAGACGAAATAAAATAATCATGAAAATAACCTGTGGCATTAGGTACCTACCTTTACTGGTCCCGGGATTTCCCGATGACGTAGAAGACACAGTCTGCTGTTCCACGTAGGGTTTCCTCGTGAACACCATGCCGTTTCGGTTACTGTACTGGAACGCTGAGTTACTCGACGTGTCGGCCTCCTGTGAAACAAGATTACGAAGATTACAAGATTTAATGAAGTTGTGTAAGTCAAAGTCAAAGTCAAAGTCAAATAATTTATTTCGCTATGAGGTGATTAGACACGCTTAACGAAAGTCTAGGTACCTAACTAAAAACTACTTAAACTACTAACTGATCTATATAAGGCAAAGGATTAGCTATTGATTATTGAATGAATAGCTAATCCTACACAGGTGTCTAACTTGCCTTAAGATAAATTTACAATAATTACCTACCACTAAGCTAAGCTCTAAGTCACGATAGACTATCTATATGGTCATCGGCTTTAGGAAGAATTTACAATATTCTTATCCTATGCCCTAGTGTAGGCCGAGAGAGAAAAAAGCCGGAGGAAAAAACTCTCGGTACTCTTTTAAAATTCAAATTAATTTTTACAGAAAAATGCACAGTATGACCATGACATGATTAAGTCAGACACGAGACAGCCAATCGTGTATGCCAAGAATCACCCCATATGCCACCTGCTTACAATTTTTAGTATAATTAATACAGAAGCATAGTGATAGCCTGTCAGAGTTTAATTCAGTCCCATGCCTTTATATCATCCAAATACTCCTGAATATTATAATAAGCTTTTCGACATAATGTTTGTTTGATGGTTTTTTTAAACCGTTGTAAAGGCAGAGACTGAACCGCAGCCGGGACTTTATTGAATATTAGAATAGACATTCCTATGAAGGAACGACTTTTCTTACTAAGCCGGCATTTAGGAAACGCTAATTTGTGGCCGTTCCTTAGTGTTACATTGCGTAAGGCATTTAGGTCACTACGACTTACAAACGGATGCCTATTTTTACGAATATACATAATATTCTCATAGATGTACTGCGATGCAAGGGTTAGGATGTTTATTTCCTTAAATTTTTCTCTAAGGGAGTCTCTACTATTCATTTTGTATATATAACGGATAGCCCTCTTCTGCAAAATAAAAATAATATTAGCATCAGCTGCATTACCCCAGAGTAAAATGCCATAGGACATTACACTGTGAAAGTAACTAAAATATACCAATCTAGCGGTATCGACATCCGCCAAACAGCGTATCCTTTTAACCGCGTAAGCTGCAGAACTTAGTCTATCCGCCAGTCGACAGATAGTCGACAGGTAGAAATACTAATCGGTCATCGTCGGGGCCTAAGCCATTAGTTAGCTGCACGCAGGAAGGTCTGATACTCCTAAAAAGTTGTGCTCCTCCTCCTGATACACCTAAAAAACCCATCAGCATCCGACTTTTGGGCACGGATCTCTCCCGCAGCCATAGTTAAGGGTTGTCTAGCATATGTGCCGATTGGTGGAGGAGTTGATGGCCGAGCATTGGTCTCATGTTCTCATGTCACCCGAAGGTGTTTGACATGGTTTAACAATAGTTTTTACTATTGAAAACAACCGGGACTGATGGCTCAACGTGCCCGCTATTTATAGCACGGTAGCGTCCATGAAATTTTTCGACTAGCGTCTACCCACTGCCGACTCATTGCCGGCTCATTGCATGGACCACTCTGAATTGCATCCCAAAGCAAGTCAATTCCTTAAACACCCACGTATTCACGATGATACGAGTACATAGCCACACAAAACATCTTCTTTCCCGGAGTCGCCGGTCAATAACATGACATAACACGACATTCTTCTTGTTACACCACTGGCAACACAAGTCTTGTCTTGAGTTCAACCATTCTTGGACTCAGATCACCTCTAGGAATGGGTGAGGCTAGGCCATAGTCTACCACGCGGGCCAAATTTAGATTGGCAGAATACACATGTCTTCAAGAACATTATGGAGAACTCTTATGGATACAGGTTTCCTGCGGTAACTGTGCAGGAAAACATCATGAGGAATGGAAAGGACTTGCCATCATCTCAACAGACCTTCATCTCGCTCCCCAGCGGAATATCCAGGTCATTCCCGAAGCTGGTCCCGGTGGTGCCGAAGCCGGGTTCGGAGACCAGGGCGGCGATGGTGCCGTCCTCCTCGGTCCACGCGAACCTGGCTTGCTGTTCCGGACCCTCGGGGAAGAGGCCGTGGAATCGGGCTTCCAACTTTGAAAGAAATAGCGGCTGTAGGGTAGGCAGGGTTGGAAATTATCAAAATAATTATGTTCATTGATAACTATCCGATAATTATCCCGTTATTATCCAAAAATATAAGGTGTAATAAAACTTAATAAAAGTACTTTTAATTGTTATAACACTTGAAATGTTATGTTTTACATATATGTTTGCACAAGAGATCACAACACACAAAAACTGTCAAAACTAAATATCAAAGAGCGGGGGAATTCGTAATTCCCTTCGGCTTGTATTCGGATACACACAATCGACATGACGCTAAAAAGTGACGTTAAATATTACCCGCATTCGGATAATAATACAGAAGATAATTTTTATAACTTTTATTCACATCTCTGGATAATATACGTTATTATCATTGATAATTATCAGTACGTTATTATCTTGATAATTATCATTGATAATTATCAAGATAATTAGGTACCTTGATAATTATCCCGTGCAACCCTGAGGGAAGGTAATTTTATTTGCCTAAGGCACACATATATTTTTGTAAAACTTATTTTCTTTACTGTGTTCTCCTCTGTTCTTTTTCTGGTGCTATAAATTATATTGTATTGTATTGTATTGTATTGAATACGCGGTTTGGGTCTGTCAGGTCTCTCACCACCACGCCACAGAGTCGTCAAATGAGTAAATCAAACTACCCAATTGAGCAAATCAAAGAAAAGTATGTAGGTATGTTGAAAATAATTTCACTAGATTACTCTAGTAAGATAGAACCGCTGCCTTAAATATCTTACGGTATCATCTCTCATGACCGCGCTCGACGTGGCTTAACCCGGTCGACCACGTCGATCTTCACGATCTAAGTCTATGAGCGTTTCATTGCTCGGAAGCAGAGTAATATGTAAAATATAATATGCATGAATGTCAAAAGAAATCTCGTTCATCTCCATATTATAATAGGAATCAAATTCAGCTTGCAAGATTTATAACTAAAAAAGTTAAAGTTTATAATGGTTTATCTTAATATTATAAAAACTTTGGATAAAAGGTGCATGGCAACACACTTGTCAAAGACATTGTAAATCAAAGTCAGTATGTAAAATGTACTCTGTGATCAAAGTATCCTTCAATCAAACCGTAGAGTGAGTATGTAGTATATAAAATGTACTCTGTGGTATGTAGTAAAAAAAATTCCAAAATGAACAAAACAAATTAAAGATTTCTAGAACATGGAATTAAATAAAATTGTTTCGCAGTTCGTCCAACTCGATTTAAAACATTTTCAAACGCATTCTTTAAATTTTAAAAACCAGCACAGTTGTGACTAGTACTTACATAACCGAAAATAATGTTAATAGTTTTATGCACGGAAGATTATGAATAGCAAAAAACTTACATCATTGCGGGCCTGAGTTGATAGCAAAGAATCGTTGCCGAACCCCAAATCCTTTTTGTCATATTTGTCACTCAAGTAAACTTCGCGTATGCTTGAAAAATAACACAAATCAAAATAAAAAATTTCAAAATTAATTTCATTCAGTTACGTTTTTGTTTTCAAAATAATCGAACATCGAACCTTATAATCTCGTCGCCTGGTCTCATGAGGCTGCTTTCTTTTATTTCCTCATCAGAAAACATCATTTATTTTTGTTTAGTTTATTCAATTATTTTAGACAAAAAATTCGACAGCGCGTCAAACGTTCTTTCAACATCACTCACTTCGTTTTAACAAGGGACTGTTTGAAAGTCGAACGTTTTTTTCATAAATAATAATAGCGCTAAATTTTACAACTGACCTGTTTTGACCTTTCGGGTCAACAAACTTAGCATTTTTCGAATTATTTTATTCATTCAATGCGCTGCTATACAAATAAATATACTTACTTGACATATTTATTTACTTACTAATTATTGGAGGTTTTTTTTAGTTTATATTGTATATACCTAGGTTCTAGGTATTTGTTTGATATTTTGTATATCTTAAATATAATCATAATATCATCAGATATTATTTGATACAGGCATTATTTTTTATGTATTATTATGTTCTACATTTGAATTTGTAACGCACAATTATTTAGATCCATCCATCCATTAGAAAATGCCCTTAGCCTTTCCTAAATAACAAAATTAATCCACAGATTCTTCAATGTTGTTTGGTGGTGGTAAGTATGTACATTACACACATTAGTCCTGTCTTCTAGTCTCATTTGGCCCGAAAATTTGATGGCAGGTCGTCTGCTTTTCTTGCTTTTCTACTTCTTTTCTTCTTACACATAAAACAATATATTTCCCAAGACAACCTACATAAGTTTGCTGTTCCAATATTATTACTAGTATTCGTACAGCAAACTTTATATTAGACTAGTGGACGCTTGCAGCTTCGCTCGCGTGGAATTAGACATAACAATAGTTTCGTTTACACCTAGTAATATTATATAGCCTATGTCACTCAGTGAAGATGTAGCTTTCTAATGGTGAAAGAATTTTTGAAATCGGTCTAGTAGTTTTTGTGTGAAAACATTACAATCAAATCTTTCCTCTTTATAATACTATAGTTTATAGTATAGATGTGTACCTACCTACGTGACAATTCCAATACTCCAAATAACACATCGATTTAAAATGCCTAACGCATGAAAAATGAAATATTATTTAGAATTGAAGTAAGTTGGTAGGTACCTACTATATTCAGTACTGTATTCAAATAAAAAGGGAAAAAATATCGGCATGCCTTTTTCGTGTAGGCATTATTCGAGCATAAGTTTAATTCCCTCAAGCTAAAGTCTGAATCGCAAGAGCCCTCTACCGGAGTGCCCGCGAAATGAACAGACCACTTAGACGTTGTAACAACCACTCGACTTGCAGGAAGATTCATGTTCTTTACTTTTGATTTATTCAGTTGGTACAATGTATACAATGATACGAGGACCTAATTAGATATTTCTGGCGAGTGCTCGGTGTTTTTTGAATGCTACTCTATTTTCAAGTAGCCCAACAAGAACCTAACACAGACCAAACTACGGATTTCTTTGCTGTAGAAATTCTCATTAGGTAGGCAGTTATCTAGTTTGGGTTTCAAAGTTTTAATTAATCTGTCGTAAATTTTTTGCCCTAGTTACCTAGCAGCGACTTATAGACGTCCTACTGCTCGGCACGGGTCTCCCCCACAACACAGCTGAGGTCTAGAGCATACTCCATAACGCTGCTCCAACGCGGATTGGTGGAGGGGCTAGTGGCCAACCCAGTGTCGAATGTCAGCCACCCGAAGGTCTTCGACAAGGCTTAACAACTGTTTCCACCGACCGACTGCTTAACATGCCCTGCGAAGCACGGTAGCGTCCAAAAAATTTTGCCACTAGCCCCACAAACCGACCGCGCGCGTCGTTGCTTAACTCTTTCGATGACATTGAATCGACGCGAGCCATTGGGCTATACCTAGCTACCTAGATACCTGATCCATACATGCATATAAAGTAACTTATTCAATAAAAAAAATTGTAGTACAAATTGAATTGAATTTACCTATTGAATTTCTTTATTGAAATTTTTATAGAATTTCTTTCCTAGGTACATAATAAATAATGATTGTGTATATTTTTTTATAACACAGCCAGACAAACAGATGAGGACACGTGAGACACCAGTGATTAACTAAATTTTGTGGTCCCCAGAAAAGTTACTACCTAATCCTTCCTAATTGTATTGAACTCTCATCACTGGACTATCCCATCACCGCTTTTAGGTACATGCTTTTGGTCCTTACTCTATACCCATAGAGTAAGGACTATACCATGTAGGTATGTAATAGAGTATAATATTCCCTTAATGATTACGTAACAAGGTGTGTTTGTAGCGAGTATGTAGCTATATCTAGATATTGCAACATTGATTGGAACGCGTGTGATTTGATTGAAATGGCTTCGGGGTAAGTTCCGTAGTACATGGACATACATACCAATCCCGGTCTAGACATCTAATTTTAGTAAGTACGTTAGCTAGCTGTCAATATCTAGCTAGCAGGTATAAGGTATGGTGGTGGTATTAGAAGTATTCCTACATAAGTAAGTAGGTACCTAATCGACTGCTGAACAAGAGGTTGGGTTTTCCGACTTCAATTTCGCAATCTGATTGGTAAATATGCTATGGCTAGGTATTTTATAATTACTATATGCGACGTAGAACATAATTGATGCCAAGTAGGAGTAGTACACACTGCCTATCCCTTCAAAGAAATATATTACAAGCGTGATGTTATTTTTAAAAAAAAGAGGTAATTCAACGCTATCTATTGTTGCTAAGTAAAAGCATTTGCATTTTCATGCTTTCTTTGCCATCTAGTAGCAAATTGTCAAACTATTTCATCCGTACGCATAGAAAGAACTGTGCTTCGCCATCTCTTGGTCGTATTTAAAACTAAATGATTGCTGCTTCTGCCATCTAGGAAGCAGATATAGAACTAATTTGTATTTTGAATAAGAAGTTTATTGCTAGTAGTGATAGTACTTTAATAACTGTATAGATGGCGTTTATCAAGCCTATTTATATTTTACAAAATTGAGTTGCTTCTATGCTTTGAGGAGAGATTTTATGGAGGAAATCAAGTGAGTAGGTATAAGGGCCATAGTCCACCAGTAAAGTTGTCACGCCAACGCTATCGCTAGCATGCAGTTTCCTTTGTGATTTTTTCCCTAACTGTTACAACAGATGATATTTAATTTCCTATGTTCCCAAATAAATATTTGAGGGTGCGTGCCACTGAATTTGAACCCAAGCTCTCTCGAATATCAGCCACAGAGCTATAATCGCTGCTATTGTTATATTAATGTTTATTTCGGGTGAGCACACTCCTGCACCCGTTCCCGTTTTGGTTTTTTATCCGTCGGTATTATATTCGTAATTATACCGGAATCTTATTTATCAACGGTTGGTACTGGTAGTATACAAAATGTGTGATCCAAAATGTGTGTGAGCGCTTATAATTACATTACTAGATAGTATAATATTATTATGTTTATTACCCTTGTATAATAAAATATGGTTGACTCTAAAAATGTAAAACGTTATACTGCGATGATAAATTCATACATTTTGTTACACTGTGGTAAAAATGTTCTAATTTATATCTATCTACAAAAGTGCAATAAATGTTATTTGTGTTACTTATTTACCTTGCCTTAGCTCATTTACCTATGACTATAAACTAATTATAAAATTGCGTAGCAACTTAGATATAAATATTATTATTATTTACAAAAGAGTCAAACGTAAATAATGGGTAAGAAATGTGTAATAAATAAAATTTAACGAATTTCGTTATGTGGAGCGGTGAAGACGCGCGCGACTTTTTGCGTTGAAATTTGAAAAATGAAAATGTCTGTCAAAGATTCCTTCATCTGTCCGCCAATCCGCTCATTTGTATATTTTCGTCTGAGATACCTAATCATATTGTACAAATCTTCTGCATATAAAATTAAATCATTATGATCGTTCATCATTCATCGCCGTCTAAATAATCTTCTCCATACACATACACCCCAACTTCGTTAATGTACATAAGGAATTAATTCCTTCCCCGCAACCAAAAGCTTTTTCTACGTATTTTATCGCGCAGTTTTTATTTAATTGTAATTAAATTACTGCAAGAACTTAATTACCTAAATTTCTCCCAACCTTTAGTAAATTAACTTAGGTACCTTTTTGTTAGTTTAATTACCAAATATGATGTAGCTGTTAAATGCGAACCGTGCATCCACCGGCTTCACCCACTGGTGGGTGCAAGGGTATATTCCTACCAATTGTGAAATTATCTTGGTTCTACTACCAACACAAGTGCTAACGAATCCATCCAAGATCCATACCCTTTAATACTACACCTAGCATTTTGTAGTCTTAAAATAAAACAACCATAGAAACCTTATCCTGCGATGGTACTGACATTTCTACTTGAGATCTGGTCTCAAGATACCTGGATATCAACAGTCGGTACCTCGGCTGTGACGCCTGAGATAAATTACATCCTATCAACGAGTAATTAGTCGTTTTAATTAACAGTCAACTTACGTTTGAAGACGGCGGAGCTGGCTCAAAGGGACGACTAAATTTAATGTCTTAGCGTGTACAGCGAGAGACTGCAACGGAAGGCCCGGGTTCAAGACCAAGGCATATTTTGTACTTACACATGTCATACCAACAAACGAACTGACCGATAATGTTTTTTTTTTCGTTTTTTTAACTGGACTGTTAAGTCTTTAAAAAGTTGACACTATTGTCATTGGCGGCAGTGGATGGACTGTATTGCATGCTTGTTTGCTAACTGTACACATTTAGTGGATCAAGTGGATGGGTGACCGCTAGTGCCAAAATTTCATGGACGCTACCGTGCTTCGGAGGGCACGTAAAGCCGTCGGTCCCGATTGTTTTCAATGGTGGAAACAGTCTTTAAGACTTGTCGAAGACCTTCGGGTGGCTTGAGAACATTCGACACTGGGTTGGTCACTAACCCCTCCACCAATCCGAATTGGGGCAGCGTGTTGGAGACCTCCGGCAGCTGTGTCTGTGGGGGAGACCCGTGCCCAGCAGTGGGACGTGTATGGGTCGCAGCAGCGATAACTAACAGCGCCCGTCGTTGCTAACTCTTTCGATCATACGAATCGATGCGAGCCATTGGGCTATTTATTTATTTATTTATTTAGGAAATCCAACTATGGATGGACATAGCGTTTATTATTATAGTATAGTTTATTAGTACACATGACTTTATTATCTATATATATAAAAGGAGAAGGTGACTGACTGACTGACTGACTGACTGACTGACATATCAACGCAGGGCCTAAACTATAAGGGCTAGAAACTTGAAATTTTGCACAGGGGTTCCTTTTATAACGTAGGGGAGCACTAAGAAAGGATTTTTGAAAATTCACCCCCTAAGGGGGTAAAACGGGGGTGCAAAGTTAGTATGAAACTTTGCCGTTTTTGAAGTCGTTAGACGGGTAGACGTCGTTAATGGGTCTAATTCTACGCGAGCGAAGCTGCGGGCGTCCACTAGTCTATATATATAAAAGGAGAAGGTGACTGACTGACTGACTGACTGACTGACATATCAACGCAGGGCCTAAACTATAAGGACTAGAAACTTGAAATTTTGCACAGAGGTTCCTTTTATAACGTAGGGTAGCACTAAGAAAGGATTTTTGAAAATTCACCCCCTAAGGGGGTAAAACGGGGGTGCAAACTTGAAAATATGAAACTTTGCCGTTTTTGAAGCCAAGTGGGCAACCCGAACGCGGGCAGACGTTAATGGGTCTAATTATACGCGAGCGAAGCTGCGGGCGTCCACTAGTAAACGATAAAAAATAAAATTTAGAAATAAAATTTATTGGCTACTAGATGAAAATGGTAGATTGGCTTGCTGACTGACTGGTTCCACAGATAGACTGGCCTGTTGGCGAATTCGGTAATGATCTTGCCTTCTACGCCGGGGTTCCTGGGTTCGAATTCCACTCAGGCAAACACGTGTGTTTATTCCGTGTCTGGAGGATGTTAATATGTAATGTAAGTATGATATTTAAAAATATTTATGTATATTACTCTCTGACCCAGCTCTGCCTAGTTTGGGGTCAGAATGCTGTGTGTGGAAAAGTTCATGATATTTATTATTATTATTACTTCTTATTATTACTTCTACGGAGCGTAGGTCTGTTTTCATATATTAGTCAAGACGTTTAAATCATCAAATGAAAAGACCGATTGCGCCAAAGGCCCCGTCAAATGGGTGTTTTGGGTTCCTGTTAATTATGTGTTATACAATACGTAAATAAGATACATACATGGCTACACTACATACATAGCAACACATTTGTATTGCATTTTCAACAATTATCAGCAAATATATCTTCCAGAAAATATATAACTTTAGTGTTTATTACATTCTTACAGATTTGCAGCGAGAACAACTAGAGTGAATTACCACGTTGCAAAGTTAAATCGAGACACGTCCGAGTTGAATTCGAGATGATTGGTGTCATTGCGGTAATCATGTGCAATGCTGCGGTCACCAGGCGATTCGGTGGTAGAGATACATTTCCGATGGATAAATTAGTTTATTGCCAAAAATTGGTGGACGCCCGCAGGCTGGCTGGCATGAACTCTTCATGAAGGATATGTCGGCTAAATTGATCTTTGCGACAAAGCTGGCAGATTCTTCGGTCAGAAAATAAGCTGTACAGCGAGACAACGCTGGCAGAGTTCAGAGCTGGAGAGAGATGACACTTGGAGGAAGCTTGGATGACATATTTATCCTATAACTTTATTAATTAGTATTAATTATAATTTTACATATAAGTAATTTACTAATCATCGAGTTTAAGTTTTGCGTTTTTAAAAATTCTGAAACATTGATGGAAAACATCGTGAGAAAACCTGTCTGTCTTAGAGTTCTTCATGGTGGTTAGCTAGTAGAAAACCTTTAGTATGTTATTTAATAAACATAAACGACGGGCTCGTTGGCGAAATCGGTAGTACCTAACCCTGCCTGTTGCGCCATCGAATCCCACTCAGGAAAAATATTCGTGTTACGAATACTTGTAGGTATTTGTTGTTGTGTCTGGATGTTAATATATTATGTATTTAAAAAAATATCTATGTTTGTATATCAGTCACTGATATTACAGGCTCGCGCCTACTTTGGGGTCAGATGGTCGTGTGTGAGAATGTCCAAGATATTTATTTATTATATTTATAATTATGTATGCATTTTGTTAGTTAATTTTGTCCCACCAACCAATGGCGACAGAGCCACCCTAGCGACGAGACATATTTTCACGGATCTCATTGTGCGACGGACGCGGACAATAAAATAGTGGAACCAAATGACAACGATAATCGAAACACAATCATTTTCCTAACTAGATCCGCGCATGTGTACGTGAGGTTTATGCAAGAGAGGACCATCAACTTTATAGCGGTTGTAGTTATGTACCTACTTAGTTTTTGGTAATCAATTCAAAGATACTCGCGATTATGAACAGTTTATTTCACCACTCACTTAACATCTACAAAGTCCGAAAACAACAAATTTGCATAAGACTACTCATCAATAAAAACATTGATGAACCGGTTTATTGCTGTAATAGTAAGCAACTATTTTATATACGTGTAGAACAGTAAGAAAGTCCTTTCGTTAGACATAAGTATAAGCAATAAGGACTTGACTTCGGCCCGTGCAATAATTCACCTCTTCGGACAGCAAAAGTTTATTAAAAAAAAATAACAATAATAATAAATTTTAATGTGTTTGGCGCGCTTTCCGCGAATGCAGCTACCGCAACGCCTCTCGCCTGGAGTTGCCTACATACTTACTATTGAAATGAAAAAAAGAAGAATGTCAGTTGAAATTGGTGTATTAAGTGAGACCTTTGAACATTTGCTACAAACATATAAAATGTTATCGTTTACAAGAAATTTGTCTCTACAGCATAACACCATCCAGTGCTAAGCAGAGACAAATCTCCATAGAAAATTGGGCCATGTGTAAGCACTTTACTGTCAGCGGCATCTCGATGTACAAGCGACTGGTCGTAGAACACTACTAAGTACAGTACACTTGCTTGCAAAAATAAGTATACTTACTAGAAAAGAGCAATTATTATTAGCAATTCAACAATATATAAATTGAATGAAAATTATATGGCGCTTGTAGCACTAATGGAAAACAAGAAGGAAGTCTTTCTGTAATGTTCTCAAGGTGTGAATAAGATTTTGCCCGCAGCTTCACCCACGAAGAAGTGTAATAAAGTTTATCTTAAAAAATAAGAATTAAAGAACAAAAAAGAGATAAAGATAAGAATTAGTGTCACGGCCATCTGTTGACGGTGTGCCAAAAACTTTCCAATAAACGTGCAAAGCATCCCAACGAAACATATTTTCGAAATGAAAAATATCCGTTGTGCTAATCTAGGTTATAGTCTACATCTGTGCCAAGCTTCATCTAAATACGTTTTGTAGGTTGTTTTTGCGTAACAAACATACAAACTTTAATATTTATAATATTAGTATTTTCCTTATGTTTTAATATTAAGTTCGCTTGAATTGATAAGCCACATCAATCGGATGAAACCTCATCGTAAGCGTTCGTGGTCACGGATCACCACGAGCAACACCAACCAGAGGGGTCACCAATATTTCGCTAGCCTTGAAGGACAGCTCTCTTTGATTTTTTAAAGAGCTCATGTCCTATCCGACCGAGTAAACCTCAGAAATATGCTTATTTACGCGCGAACCGTTTCGCAAACTGCAACGGCACTCTTCGGCATTGTAATTTATAAGAAAACATATTGATAAGTTTCAATTTCATTCAAGAGCGCGACACAGGAATAAACTACGTAGTGTTCCTCACAATACAGCTTTTTATGCAAAAAGTGTGTTCTCTATGGCGCCATAAATCTATAATAAACTACCAGAGAAAATACGCACACTGACTGATGATGAATCATTTAAAAGGAAATTGATCCAATTATTATATAACAAATGCTATTATAATATTAAAGAATTTTTGATTGATAGAATTTTTTGAAAATTGACCTTTTATGACATTTAAAATATCGGATTAATCACAAGCTCGCTTACTATACTACTATTAATACCTACTATTATTATTTTGACAAATTCATTTTATGTAAAATTTCACTAATTGTATTTAGATTAAGTTTAAATTTTGCATGCCCTATGGGTTAGGATAAGAGGATTAAAATAACCTGCTTTTAAATACCTACTGTACCTTATCCTGCGAATAAATATGTTTGACTTTGACTTTGACTTTGAATGTTATGTAATATGGCAGCAACACACCAGATTAGTAAAAGTTCTGCTTCAAAGGTGTTAAAATATAATATACTCGTATATAAAATATAAAATAAAGTTAAAAAAAACACGAGCAGAGTGAGAAAAAATAAAAGTTAAATAGGAGAAAAACGTATTATAAACGATCATACTTTTTGCACTAGCAAGTGTATGTCCAGTGTCCGAATGTCACGTGCGCAGGCATTACGTCTCCGTGACGTCATCTGCGAGTGATTTGTCAAGGCGTGGAAGACGATGATTTCCATTCCTCCGCTGGCTGATGGGAACGCAGCGTGCCTTGTTACGGGTAAGTGATCATGCTGGTTATTGTTTATGGCTTTCGGATCGCGATATGTGAGATAAAGTTAACCAACCATATTGGTTTCATGGCTTAACCTAAGATTATGTATATTCCCATGGTAGATTACGTCTTTTGTGATCATGTCGATCATTGCTTTAAAAAGGTAATGAATGTCTCCATAGACCAAGGTGATAATCCAATTAGCATAGAGCATAGACAGTTAATATGACCATAAGTTGGTCAGTTCGTAAGTAGGTATGAGGGCTGTTAGTGATAGTGTTAGTCCTGTTAGTTGGTGTTAGTAATAGTCCAGTTAGTAATTGTTAGTAAGAGTCTCGTTCTAAGTCAGTCATAGATGCGCTGCTAACCCTGAAGACTCATTATGGTCGCCTTTAAAAAAGTGTAACGGGAAACCACACCTTTCTGATATAGGTTCCATATAGGCTTTACCATCTAAAATAAAAATTATAAATTGTACTCACTCCAACAGTCCATCCATCCTTTATTGGTCCACTGCTGGACATAGGCCTCTCCTAAACGACACCACTCCGGCCGGTCCTGTGCCTTCTGAATCCAGCGGTTCCGCCGTCTTCTTCAGGTCGTCTGTCCATCCTGTCGATGGGCAACCTGTACTACTTTTTCCGAGTCGTGGTCGCCACTCCAACAGTATGGCGACATAATCTCGAGAGACTCAGTTATGTGAGATATAGGAAATACTAGATGATTAAAAAACTTGTACTAGGTGACAAGACATTTGTGATTGAGGCCCACTTGTTAAGCGTAGTAAAATGTTTCCTTACGATACCAGTTATTAAAACACACACTAACTTAGAACAGTCATGCCATTGAGATTTGAACTTGGACCCTCTGGAATGAGAGGTCGAATTTCAGCCACTAGGCTATCATCACCACGGCAGTGATACGTGTATGTAATTACAAACAAGCCGAATACACGAAGCAGAGTAGATATGGTATCTCACCGCGGCTATTATGCGGCGGTGCGCATCTCAATCCAAAGGTTAACCGCGTGTCCGTTGCCGGGCGCGCCCCGCTGCGCTGCGCTTGCGCATCTTCGGCTGTTGCGTGGCGCAAGCCGTGAGCGATAGCGGCGGGACTGTTAGCTAAAACAAGCAATCACCGAACCATCAGCGATTATCGAGAAGACAACGCGTATTATGTCAAAAAATGTCTAACCAGCCATTGAATTAGTATGAACTTACGTACTGGAAGGTGTACTATCACTTAAAACGTCTTTAGATGTTCCTGTAACTCGGGACCAGAATAGTGCTACGGTATCCCCTGCCTGTCGTTAGAGGCGACTAATAAGGGGCTTCTGGGTTCACGGGCGGCAAGAGTGGGAGCTCGAACCGTCCTTCCAGTGACCCCGGGATAGACGACGTTGTGTGTGGCTGCAGTCGGCTGCACAACATTGTAGATGGGTGTCGACGTCTTTGGACGTCTCGTTCGACACGAGCCTGTCATGGGCACAGCGCTAGAGGGCATCGGTGCGTTCTAACAGAGATCCCGGAGCCCTCCAAAAGCGCTGAGGAAGGCCACCGAGGGGGTTTTATTGGCTGGAAATCTCACATAACCCGGTGTCGCTCCCATGATGTCCGGGTACGTTTAATAGGTTTACAACTCGTAAAAAAAGTTATAACTGTGTTTAATCGATAAAGTCGCCGATCATTACTTGAATAATTTTGCTAAAAACGCTAAAAATAGGTCTGAATGAAAAACCGTCTGGCGTAGGTTTCAATAGAATAGATGACATTATTTGTATGTAAATTAAGCCAATTATAACCACCGCTCTCCGCCTACACCTTGCGCCGCTCTACAACAATTTGTTCAACTAAATTATCTGTAAAGCGCGCTTGAATGTTATGTTTAATAACTTGTGCCACGGGAGGCTGTGACTGTGATCGCTCGTGGCTCAACACAGCGCTATGGCTCAACAAAGATCGCGTGTGATAGCTGTAATGCAGGGTCACTACTCGATAGTAGAGCACTTATAATACCGAGATAAGTTTGCTGCTAGGCCCTACCTTTTTTATGTTTAACGAGTGGGAAAACTTGAAAAGGTACCCGAACGCCGTGGGAGCGACACTGGGTTATGTGGAACTTTCACACACTAAAATCCGCTCGGTGGCCTACTCCGGCACTACAGGAGGGCTCCGGGATCTCTTGTGGAACGCGCTGGTCCCTCCCGGCGCTGCGCCCAAGACGGGCCCTTCCCGGTTTACACAACGCTGTGCAGCCACAAGCGTCGTCTTTCCTGGGGTCACACGATGGACGATTCGAGCTCCCACTCTCACCACCCGCAACCCCAGAAGTCCCATAGGCCACCAATCCAATCTACATTTGAGCAACGCTATGGGGTGTGCTCTAGACCTCCTGCAGCTGTGCTTGTGGGGGAGACCCGTGCCCAACAGTGAGACGTGAATGGGTTGTAGGCTTTTGATGTACGTGCGGCAAAAATAACGAACCAGCCAGGGCCCGATTAAGGGGAGGGCAAACGGGGCTAGAGCCCCGGGCCTCCACAAAAGAGGGGCCCCCACAATAGTCTTCGGAAAAAAAGTTTTTTATTCCGACTAGTAGGTAAACAGTAGTAAACAAAATTTTTGTTTTTTTTTTCGCTGTTTTACCTTCCCTTTACCTTTGTACAAACATGAATAAATTGTTCTTAAATATTAACAGAAATCATTTATCTATATTTTTATATGTTTGTTAAATACTAAAATAATCTACTCGGTTTCACAGTAAATTATTGATTGAAAAACTCGACTGAAAAAAGTTGTTCATCTCATTTGGAAAACAATTTGGGGCCAGGGGGCCTCCACTCCACTGTTGCCCGAGGCCTCCAGAACTCTAAATCCGGCCCTGGAACCAGCCAACCAGGGAAAAGTGACGGCAAACGTGATTACCGAATGGTGATCTACAGGGCCTGGGTTTGATCTTCAGGACGAACAAAGTTCTTCCTTCCGTCCGGGAAATAAAAAGTAAGTAGTTATAAATAATAAAATTAAATTCTTAATGTTAATTGCTAGCCCTAGCAAAATTCCATAGAAAGTTATGACTGTATTAATATTATGTGGTTCGCGAAGATTGAACTATCACGAGTGTCGTGGTCACGGTAGATGTAGTGAACTAAATGACAACAAGTTTACATACATATGAACATAAGTTTTGAACAATATTAAATACAATATACTCGTATACCAATTTGATAACAAAGCTGTTTCTGTATTCTTAGCATCCGTCATCGGTTGGGTCTACTCAAGAATCCAAATAATCTTTCGTACATAAATACTTACGTAAATTCTCTTCATAAATTACATAATGTTTGACTTAAATAAACCAAAATGATGAAAGTTATACGCTTAATATACGAGTATTTACAACAATCAAAGGGCTGTCAAAAGAAAAAATATTTCAAGACAGTTCGTAAGTAATTTGCTTGTAAATTTAGTACAAGACATACGAACTCATCTCCCATTTCTACGTCCGACGCCCTTAAATCTTGCTCATTAAGCGCTAAAAAAACACCTTGGATTCGAGTGTTTGCACAAGTGCGATAAATAAGCATAACAAAGTCGATAACAAGTCGGAGTTACGACAGCCCTGTTGTCAGCTCAATCCCTAAATCAACATCGGAGGATCTAGGAAGGAATAGACACGGCACATTGATGTTCCTCTCGGTATCTTCAAGCTCGCGACCCCGACAAAATATGTTATGACTTTCGGATTTTAGTGCATTCTAACACCGTTTAATGCATAATAAATGAATCTGAATCAGAACTGTTTGGGTGATATTTGACGAGAATTACTTAAAATCAATAGCATGATGGATGGTGCTACATGCTCATTTGTTTTCTTACTTAATAAGGCAGTCTGAAGCCTACACCAATGATTTACTTAATTTTTTTATTGGATACACAGGTATCTATACAAAAAAAAAAAACAATCCATTCATCGTCGAAAATTAGGTAGATGCATGGGAACATACATTTTTATACACACAAAAAAAGGTGTTTAATAAATCTAGATAAAGTGGCCCAATCATTTTCGGGATTACAATTTAAACATTAATAAGAAATACATACCTAACAATAGCATGTTTCACAACATACTTACATATTAATGTATATTCCAAGCAGCCTTTTATGATCACGATTTCCTGATAAAAAAAAATTAAATTTCATAAAGCTTAATGTTTGTTTGTGCATAAAATTAAAAATAATGTTAATAAGTCCATGTTAATCGCTACTACTGCTTGTTTGTTACAAATAAATTATTTCTTTCTTTCTTTCTTTCTTTTCTTTCTGACCCGATTAAATTAGCTATCTGTATATTATGTATTCGGACCCATTCAATGAGATTCACAAAGGGCAGATCTGTCTGTTATTCACTCTATAACCCTGCGCGTTGTATGCAAATTCTCATCGGGAGGTAGATACAATGGTTGCGCCTCGCAGATCCGTCCGGCCGTTACTTATGAACACTGCCCGAATTGTTTCAGCGATACAAGGATAATTTTATGTACAAACTAGTGGACGCCCGCAGCTTCGCTCGCGTGGAATTAGACATAATAATAGATTAAAAAGTAGCCTATGTCCATCCTCGGGCTCTAGAATATCTGTGTACCAAATTTCATTTAAATCGGTTCAGTAGTTTTGGCGTGAAAACGACACAGACAGACAGAGTTACTTTCGCATTTATAATATTAGTATGGATCATCTTCCTTTCATTTACTGTCTGCTGACTGACTATGCATCGTTGCTAAGGAAGAGAATAGGTAAGGTATATAGCGGTGACAGCCCAGTGGCTATCGAAGTCGCCTCTGACTCGAGCGGTCCGGGTTCAAACCCCAGTGGCACGCACCAATGACTTTTCTAAGTTATGTGCGATTTAAGAAATTAAATGTCACTTGCTATAACGGTGAAGGACATCGTGAGGAAACCTGCATGCCTGAGAGTTCATCATAACGTTCTCGAAGGTATGCGAAGTCTGCCAATCCGTACTTTGCCAGCGAGTGGACTAAGGCCTAATCCCTCCCATTCTGAGAGGAGACCCAAGTCCAGCAGTGGGACAAAGAAAGGGCTGTGATGACGATGACTGTATTTTAAGCCGTCCCTTGATGAAAGAGGTAATTCTGAAAGGAGAACGATTTGACATGGGCAAAGACGCGTGGAAAGATAGTAATCTATACAAAAAGTTACGACTTATTTTTCCATATCAATTGAAAGAATGAATATATTCAGGAACTTGCACAGTAAATTATGTTTTCTGTGTGACCGCTGGTTGTAACATGGAATCTTACCACTCTTCAATGTACACATAACTACCGAGAAACGTTATAATGACCAGACAATTATGGCTTTTAAGCATAGGATACAAGATACCCTATACGGCCTGCCGTGTAATAGCTGCAGGTCATTTACATAGACGACACTGCGGACAGTGCACAACACACCTTAATGGTTTAAATTTACAAATTACATGTATTTGTTGACTATTTCCTTTGGCTGTTTTGCAAATTCAATTTGGAAATTCAAACGGACAAATTTGTGAAGTAGAGAAAGAAGTTTCTAGTTTAAAATGATTCAAAAGTTATTACATACTATTTACATTAATTAAGTATGTAACTTATAATAAGAAATCTACTGAATAAGATCTGTCTTTATAAGGATGACCAAAAAATATGTGGTAAAAAATACAGTAAAATTATTTATCAAATGTTTGATATTCGTTTCTCAAATTATTTATTAATCAATCTATATTAAAAAAATGAATCGCTAAATGTGTTGGTAAGCGCATAACTCAACAACGCCTGGACCAATTTGGCCAATTCTTTTTTTTAAATGTTCGTTGAAGTTCAAGGATGGTTTTTACGGCGAGAAAGATTTGAAAATTCATCCCCTAAGGGGGTAAAACGGGGGTGCAAAGTTAGTATGAAGCTTTGCCGTTTTTGAAGTTAGTGAATGTGTTACGCGAGCGAAGCTGCGGGCGTCCACTAGTGTTTAATAAAAACGCATTGCTCGCGAATCACTGCGAGGAAATTTCGATGCTTGACAAAAGAGAATGATTGGCTTGATGGCATGACCCGAAAGTCGATTTGGCGCCAAAAAGTTACGTGCCACAGGTTATCAAAACGCTGCACACGCGGCCCCTACGCATCCCTGCGTAAACTTAGGACTGTGTTGCGGATAGCGACATAAACAGACATAGATTATATGTATATTACAGTAGATTAGACATAGATATTACAGTAGACATCCATGACCTAAGTACAAAATATTTATCTGCGAAATAAATACCTAATATGTGCTTCTGTAAATTTTTAACGTAAAATAATGCGCCCATAGTAACATCAGTAAAATTCGAAACACAACCACTAACTAATCGATTCTGAATGGAATCGCATTGCACTAGCTCGCGAATCGCGTAAAGGAAATTGTGTGATAGACGCTTGATTGTGGCAAGGCGCGGATATTGCTCGTAATGGCGCTGCACAATCCCGTCGGATGCGGGGAGACGGCTTATTGAACAGTTTATACGATTATTCGTACAATTTCGATTCGATTATATCTACGACATCTCAAACAATCAGTTGTGGAACAGAAATAAGCTTTAGACAGTTAATAATAAAGTTAGAACACTACATTAAACTTTTAACAGTTAAATACATAACAAATGGAGGAAGAATTCGAATTTCGATTGCTAAGATAAAAGTACATACATGATGTTCTCGAAGGTATGTGAACTCTGCCAATCCGCATTTGGCCAGCGTGAAGTCTGCCAATCCGTAATTGGCCAGCGTGAGAGACTATGTCGCAGTGGGCTATAGTCCACCATGTCGGCAACAGTAGGATTTTTTTTAATTTTAATAAAAGCTTTTTGTATTTTTTATTTTTATTTTCGTGCATTGTCATCGGAACCTAATATGTGGAAGTGGGTGAAATATTGATTGCAAGATTTCAGGACATACAGATACATACGAGTGAAGTTAAACAAAAGCTTTTAATTTTAATAAGGGTTGTGGTGAATACACCTTTCAACACAGTTGCACTTTGCAGTCCTTATATTATTCTGACAACCTTACAATAGAACATGCAAACCTATTCCTAATCATACTCGAGGTAGGGTGTGGCAAAAAAATCTTAAAATACATAGCAGCAAAATCGAATTCGGAACGAAAATCGAATATAGGACACCCTCTTTATAAACAACCGTTGTCTACAGAAGCATCTGTATACAGGAAGTATATTTTCAGAGGCACCTAAAATATATTTTTAATCTTGGTAAGTTATTAGTAACAATTGAAAATGCCAGTGCAATATAATTATACACTTAGCTACAACCCGTAGACATCCCACTGATGGGAAGGGGTCTCCCCCACAGACGTAGCTGCGAGAGATAGCTTACTCCACTACGCCGCTCCAATGCGGATTGGTGGAGGGGTTAGTGACCGACCCAAAGTCGAATGTTCTCAAGCCGAAGGTCTTCTATAAGGCTTAGCGATTGTTCTTATCATCGAAAACAACCAGGATCAACGGCCTAACGTGCCCTCCGTAGCACGGTATTCCAAGAAATTACTTTTGCCACTAGCGGTCACTCATCCACAAACCGACCACGCCCATCGTTGCTTAACTAGTTCGATCACATACGATCAACGCAAACTATTGGGCTATTGACGCTACGTTATTATTATACTTATTTATACATAAGTTAAACTACTAAAATAGACACAGAATTGTTGGAAATCAACTTCATAAAAACCTAAAGAACTTCAGGAGAAAGAAGAACAAACTTATAGGTATAGGAATTTACTTTTTTACTTTTCACTGGAATATTGCCCTAAAAATATCAACCTGTGTATCGCTCGCTGCATCCCAGAGTCCCGAGAATGCCTTCACAACAATCCTGTCAATCAATTCGTCAATCAGGCGGGAAGCTGGCAAAAGTGTCAATATCCTCTTCTTCCTTGTTCGGGCAATTTTGTGGAGGATATTGACAGAATTGGCCGGGACAACGACTTGACAATACTTTTGTGAGAGAATTTAAAATTTGATTTTTCTATATAGACCGTGATTTTATGGTGGGGAACAAGTATATAGGTAGTTAGTAGTAATTTAAAGTTATTTTCCCGTGCTGGGTAAACGCCATTCCAATTTACAACTTTTAATATTTTAGAACTTCTTTATTTTCCAAGAATTAAAGTAGCCTGTAAGTTAAATAGAATTATGCGTAATATCCTTATCCAGTTACATCCACGGGTTTTCACATGATGCCCGGACAGACAGACAGACAGACAGACAGACAATATTTAAAAAAAACACATTTTATGAGTTCACACTCATCTAACTTATTATGATGATTCGAAATATTCAAAAAATTTTAAATGGTACTATGGAAAAAGTTGCTCTTCAGATTTATTATAGCAGTAATGCTAAAAACAAATAAATAAATTGAATTGAATTGAAATTGAATGTATTTTAAAATGTTTACTCAATTAAAGATTATTACTCTCAGCAGTGGGACGTCTGTGGGTCGCAGCGACGACGACTCAATTAAAATAGTCATTATTGAGATAATACCTGTCATGTTAGAACCTAACAAGGTTACAACAATGCATATAATTTACGATTTTGATTTACGAGTACCTCATAGTATTTGTTTGAGATAAAAAAGCCTTACATAAACGGACGCTGAAAAGCCGCTTGGGAGAGGCAACTTGGGATTACAACTGCCTCGCAATTGCCCATTTGCCTAACAATAAGCTCGGTCCTATTGTCGCTTAGCAGCTTACTCGAGTTTACTAGCAAGAGCTGCTTACTGCAAGATATTGTGTGATTGAGGAAGTGAGATTTGCAATTTATTATTCGTTACATAAGCATGAAAATACGAGTCTGTTACTCGCTAAGACTGAAGTTCTATCTACGTTTAAGAGATAAGACATAAGACCGTTTGCGCATAATATAGTTTCCTCGAGGGGGAAATCTGTTTAAAAAATATCTAAACCAGTATGTAAAATAATACCAAATAACAATATTATCATAATTCCATTTGACCATTAGACGAGTCAATCACGCAATTTACCAGTCAATTGACACTTGCCCAAGTAAAAGTGGGACAGTCCCATATAAACCGACTTGATTGTATGAGATGAATGAAATTTTGTAATGCCCATACTCCGTACGGTGACCAAATGTACGCGCTTGTTTACATAATGTACGTATGTTTATATTGTTGATTTGTCTGTTTGCTTGTTGCTTTGTCAAATGGTAGCACGTTGATAGCATGATGCAACTAGGTTGGTTAAAAATGAAAGGCCACAAATCAAAATTGAATTTAAGGTTAAGAAAATGAGTAGCCATCATTTTGTGAAAGCGTTAATTAATTGGTTTCTTCGACTGATATAAATTATGTCAAGCGATCGATACTTAGTATGGATGGATTTCCGCAGGTTGGCCTCTAAGACCTGTGATAATACGCACTGGAGCAGCGTGGTGGAATACGCTCCATGCCTTCTCAGTAAAGAAAAGACACCCATGCCCTGCGATGATGTTAATTTTATATCGGTGGGCAAGTCGTGGCTTTATGAATCAAGTTATTCTGTAACTCTATAGCCTACTAGTAGGAATCTCTCATCTGCAAGTATGTATGTATGGAAGGAAGTATGTTTAATTTTAAATCTTTTTGTTAAATAATTATAGCTTAATAAATATAATCCTACACTAATCCGCATTGGAGCAGCGTGGAGTATGCTCTAGACCTCCCGCAGCTATGTCTGTTGGGGAGACCTGTGCCCAGCTGTAGGACGTCTATGGCTCGCAGCGAATTTTAATAATGACTTTCTATATAGTCAGTCTATATAGTTAAATATCATATTACTAGATGGCGCCAAAAGCACCGACCGACAAATATAAGTTTTCAAAAATGCTTCCCTCAAAACTACAGTAGTAGTAAAAGGTTCACAGCCGACAAGTACTAATCAATACTATTTTTATTTATTAAGGAAAACAGCAGGAAAAGCTAGTAAACTAAGTATGCACATAATTTATCGAGCGTTTCCTTGCCCCCAGCAGTATCGTTTCAAACTAGTTCTAAATATTTCATATCCATAAACGTACGCAAATGTGTCCAGTGTACATTTGTGAGTTAATTTATTGTTAGTTGATATATTTTCACTTTTTGTTTATTAAAAAGTAGTGGACGGCCGCAGCTTCACTCGCGTGGAATTAGACATAACAATAGTTTCGTTTACACCTAGTAATATTATATAGCATATGTCACTCAGAGAAGATGCAGCTTTCTAATGGTGAAAGAATTTTTGAAATTGGTCCAGTAGTTTTTGTGTGAAAACATTAGATACAAACAAATGTTTCCTCTTTAAAATGTGTGAGTATATAGGTAGGTACATAAATGTAAAGTAAACTTTGCACGTATACAGGTTCGATTAGATTGGTTCCTACATGAACAAAGGTTTAACAGGGTAGGCACGATAATCCAGAACATGACGTGTTTTTAAATCACAGTTACCTATGAACTATATTGTAATTAAATACCTCGTTTTTTTAAAAGCTTTTAATTAACTTCACTCGTATGTATCTTGTATGTATGTCCTGGAATCTTGCAATCAATATTGGTGAAATATTGATCCACATCCACTGAAGCTATCGAGCTGTTTGGTTCCGATGACAATGCATGAAAATAAAATAAAAAGTTTTAAAAAGCTTTTTTTTAGATATTTAGATCCTTAAACAAGGTCGTAACCTTCTGGAATGTGAATGAAATGTAATATTTAATGACTAAAAATTTGTAAATTTTACTAAAATTTATGGTTATATACTCCACCACGCTGCTCAAGCGGATGTGTGGCGGGTTAGTGACCAACCCAGTGTTAAAAATTCAAATCCAAATTACTTTACTTTGCTCTTATTTATCATCCCATATAACAGAGTACCTAATACTTAATTCTCTCTGTGCTTTGTATTAAATTACACATTACTATGAGTTATGAACAAAATAAAGTTTGACCCAACCATGAACAATTTTTTACCTCAAAGACCTTCACCGCATCGGATTTCATTCCATGTCACACATCATTCTGCTGACATGAAGGCGGAAGAACTGTATCAAAACGTCCAGCACGATCATACTGACCCGCGGCTTTCGGCAAATTTCGTCCGTTATCGCCCACAAAAAGACCAATTCGGGTCAGGTTTTCACCGTCAGCCTCATAATGTAAGGGTGTAGACAGATGGACAGTCTGCATTTAACTGTCGAACTGCGACTGAACACTGGGTACATTTGGTCAACTGACGTTAAAATTCGTACATTATCAGATGAGTTGTTTTGTGGTCAAAGGGAGTCCTTTTTTTAACAGGCTTATACCAAGCTAATAGCTTAGTATGTTTGTATGTTTGTTATGTATGTGGGTTTGTATGTAACGGAATCTTTGGACATGATTTTCGCCCACTTCAAAACGTCGGATTATTTTGAAACTGCACACTTATCTACGGTTTAGTTAGTTTTTTTAAAATACATATATGTATACAGGGTTATTGGTAATTCGACGTATTCCCGTTAGGAGGTGATAGGGGTGACTATTTGTGATAATTTTAACCCCCATATGCATTATGCAAAAGTGAACCATTTTTGAGTTATCATGGTTTTTAGCTTTTTTCAAAATAAGTCGAAAATGCAACCAAAAAATTTTATTTAAAAAAAAGTATCAATTTAAATCTAATTTTTTCTTATGATTTATAAAAACGATTAAACAATGCTTATTTATCAATATTAAAACAACAGTTATCGGTCCAACTTTAAAAATGCGAGACGACAAACGATATAATTTCAATACTTTTTGAGATTTTCGTCCACTAAAATGCCTTAAAAACCAAAAAAACTTATATCAAACTTGGCTTGCAGATTGTTTTAAAAACATAACCGTTTTCTTAGCTCTCCAACAAGGCATAACAACTAGTAACTTATTTTAATAAAACTGGAGAAAAACCGATCACAAAGGAAGCAGGCGGAAATTTTTATTCGAAATAAACTTAAGGTCGTTCTTTAAAATTTCCATAAAATTAATTAAAAACAATGCCCAATGTAAATAAAACAAAAAATACAAATTTAAAATAAAATTTAGAACCAGTAAAAGTTTAGTAATAATAACAATTAATAATAAGTAACAATTAAGACATTTTGTAATTTAGCCTAATTAAAGTTCTTGCTCGAAGGGACTTCTCCTATTGCGTACGCAAAGTTTCATTCTTTTTCTGAGGTGTAACATAACTACCGAAGTAGTCAAATTATTCCGCATCACATTTGCTGCGTTTATAATTTTGTTTTGAGTTCTTCCGCGGATGACACAGGGGCGAGACGTCGTAAACTAGGGATTTCATGTGACCCCAGACATAGAAATCAACCGGCGTTAAGTCCGGACTCCTCGCAGGCCACGGAATGGGTCCTAGCCCTATCCAACTATTAGGAAAATGGCAATCAAGTTATCGCCTAACATTGACACCAAAATGTGCAGGACATCCGTCTAGCGTCATAGGGGAAGTCCCTTCGAGCAAGAACTTTAATTAAGCTAAATCACAAAATGTCTTAATTGTTACTTATTATGAATTGTTATTAAGTATTACTAAGCTTTTACTGGTTCTAAATTTTATTTTAAATTTGTATTTTTTGTTTTATTTACATTAGGCATTGTTTTTAATTCATTTTATGGAAATTTTAAAGAACGACCTTAAGTTTATTTCGAATACAAATTTCCGCCTGCTTCCTTTGTGATCGGTTTTTCTCCAGTTTTATTAAAATAAGTAACTTGTTGTTATACCTTGTTGGAGAGCTAAGAAAACGGTTATGTTTTTAAAATAATCTGCAAGCCAAGTTTGATATAAGTTTTTTTGGTTTTTAAGGCATTTCAGTGGACGAAAATCTCAAAAATATTGAAATTATATCGTTTGTCGTCTCGCATTTTTAAAGTTGGACCGATAACTGTTGTTTTAATATTGATAAATAAGCATTGCTTAATCGTTTTTATAAATCAAAAGAAAAAATTAGATTTAAATTGATACTTTTTTTTTAAATTAATTTTTTAATGTTGCATTTTCGACTTATTTTGAAAAAAGCTAAAAACCATGATAACTCAAAAATGGTTCACTTTTGCATAATGCATATGGGGGTTAAAATTATCACAAATAGTCACCCCTATCACCTCCTAACGGGAATACGTCGAATTACCAATAACCCTGTATATATATATATATATATAGCTACACACTCACATCGCCCGCGGTAGGCCTAGGCCTGTTTATCGGATGGAGGACACACAGAAAACAACAGAATTTAACCGTGTCATTGCTGTAAGAGACCCTGACTGGTGACCGTGTTCAACAACCGCGCCACGGAGTCGTCAAATCTTTGACGTCATTTTATTTGACATTTATACACGAAATCGTGTATAATCAGCATCCAAACCAAAGTTTGCAGCTGTTTTTGGTGTCCAAAGAGATGCGCAAGAGTCGACAAATAAAAAAAGAACATGAACTGCTCATGAACATCATATAAACTGCAGATTTCTTGCAGTCCGTCTGCAGCGCGTCTGTCCAAGCCCTAAGACATGCGCAAGAGTCGATTGTAATTGTTGCTCGCATTGTTCTTCCGACAGATAAAAGAAAACAAGAACCGGTCAGTGTTTAATTAAAATTTTGTTCCGAGAACGAGTAGGTATTTGGATCACTTTTTGCACTCGAAAATTCGAAACTTTTATTCTAAAGAATTTTTAAATTTAATTCGAGTGCAGTTAAAATTAAAGACAATAATGCCATTACGTGTTACAGTTAATATAATATAAAATCCCATGATTGAATGGTGTATGGCATGCCATGGGTCTCCTCTCAGAATGGAAGGGATTAGGCATTAGTCCACCACGCTGACCAAGTGCTGATTGGCAGACTTCACATGCCTTCGAGAACATAAATCGCACAAAACTTAAAAAAGTCATTGGTGCGTGCTGCTGGGGTTTGAACCCGGACCGCTCGAGTGAGAGGCAAGTTCGATAGCCACTGGGCTGTCACCGCTTATTAGGTTGAAAGTACTCACCGGCAATCTGCACTACAGTAGCTTGGCCTTCTCAGTAGCGAGAAGAAACTTTGACTTGCAGTGGGTCTTCAATGGCGATGCAACTGCATCGCAGACTACCACCGCTTCGACCACCACAGCGATTTCTATGTGGTCTAATATGCTAGCTAACAAGTGTTATCCATAACCTATGACTCTACAGGTGTCTACTCTTGCGGACAGTAGCGCGGTCGCCTCAAGCGCTGCGCCCGCGCAACAATTACCGAGAATACCCGACTGCGCCCGAACTAGCCCGAGGCGGTCGCTTGATAGACGTTAATTGTTCGGGAATAATGGCCGGATAATTATGTTGTTTCTTGGCCATTGTACGTACGTAATGTAATTCGTAACGATATTGAATAGTTGAGATTGCGCCTGATAATATAGATGGATGTTTTGTGCCTGTTATTATTTTGTTTTGTACCTACCTACCTGTCTTTGTTGTGTTCGGAAGCAATTTAAAAATGTTAACTCATTTGCGATTGACCTTGATTTGGCTTGCCAAAAAACTGAACTGTTATACCTATGCATGGCCTAAAAATGCTAAAATGAAAGACAATAGACGTATGAAAATTATATCGCATGTAAGGTAATTTTAATAAGGTAAATTTTTTGTTTGTTAACAGAAATAGCTATAGATGCTATAAGCAATAGGCACACAAGTATTTTATATTAAGTTTAAAAATAATGTAATATTTTATAATTTAATATACTGAGTGAAAATTGCATTATTAGATACGAAATACGTATGTACCTAAGTAAGTATTTTCCAATGATCTTTTTTTAACTTGTAAATGTTATTTTTATTTTATTTTTAAAGGTTCTTGTACTTTGCTCACCTAGTGTTAATTTCTCGACTAATGCACACAGAGACAATGTGTATCGCCATTCATGTGCATCCACCCCCACATTAATGGCGATTCGGTAATCAAAATAAATTATCTAAACCTATTAAACAATCGCGTTCGCTATTAACTGATAAATAATGCCGATATAAAAAATCTACTCTAGCATGCATCGCCATACCAAGTAAAAAAACTTGTTCATTACAAAAATAATTATAAAAACGGGATAAAATTACAATTGTAATAAAATTGAAACGATTGGGGCCGACAGAGAGCGGTGTAAAATGCTCATTTTATTTGTTCCCGACGAAGACAAGCGTCCATAGACGACGATTAAGGCTAAAACGGTCTTTGGTACCGCAATAGAGCTTATTTTTAGTTTTATGTCGCAATGATAGTCTAGGGGCTGGCTCCATTTCATTTGCCTTTTTTGCCTTTAAAAGGGACAAGGAAATTGAGTAACTACAAAAAGGGTTTTATGTGGGATTACATATAACATCACGCTTTATTTCACCGAGAGGATAGAAAAAGACCTGTACTACACCTACTTTTTACCAAAGAAGCCTTTAAGCAATTGTTCTGCTTGGAAAGGTGTGGTTTCCAGATAAGCTTTTCTACAGGCGGCTATCTTATTTTTCAAGGGTAGCGACGTATCTGTGACTGAGTTGAACGAGTCAGTTATGAATCTTGTTCAAGTCTGTCAATATTGTAGTACATGCTTGTTTGCTATCCATAAAAAACTCATAGGAGTTTATACATCAAGCAGCCACACACGTTGTCGCTTTATTTATAAATTGCTATTTATATGCCTATTAAAATTAATATATTGTGCATTTATTAACAATAGTTAGCGACGATAATAAATATCGTAGACGGCAAATAGGAATAACCATGTCTATTCCCTCATTAGTCACCGTACACACAATACACATTAGAAACGTTGTAAATTACATGTATTATGCGAAAGCTTTAATATAAATTTGTGTAATTTTCGTCTCTATGTGCAATGATTAGCACTTGTATAATGAATGTCAATGTAATATGGTAGTTAGTGAGGGATTTCGACCTCCCACAGAAGTCTACGTATTTATCCCCTATATTATAATAATTATGAGTTAATGCTAAGTTAAATATAGGTAGATGTGTCTTCATAGTGTTTGCAATCTATATATAATATATATAAGTAAAAGGAGAAGCTGACTGTCTGACTGACTGACTGACTGACATATCAACGCAGGGCCTAAACTATAAGGGTTAGAAATTTGAAATTTTGCACAGGGGTTCCTTTTATAGCGTAGGGGAGCACTAAGAAAGGATTTTTGAAAATTCACCCCCTAAGGGGGTAAAACGGGGTTGCAAAGTTAGTATGAAACTTTGCCGTTTTTGAAATCAAGTGGGCAACCCGAACGCGGGCAGACGTCGTTAATGGATCTAATACTACGCGAGCAAAGCTGCGGGCGCCCACACGTTGACAATAATTCTATTTACTTCAGAATGTATAACACGTCAGGCAATACGACAAATTAAGTAAAATCAGATTAGTGAGCCACTTTCAGCGTAGGTACTAACATTTTTTTTTCTGATAGAGGAAGTAATGATCATATTTTAGAATTTTTACAATGATAAAACTAAAAAATCTAAGTAATATGAGATCTTATTTAAATTTATTTTTATTTATTATTATATATTCTTGTATTATTTAAAAATAAGCCAAACAGTAGACTAATGAATGGGGCCGTAATTAATGTGAATAAGCGGTGATATCGAGATTATATCCTGGATTGCTATTCTTTAACATAAAAATAAACATAAAGATTTAATGTAGCGAGACCTCGGACTATTCGATAATAGTATTTGTTAGTCAACACACAGCAATAACGCAGGTACCGTCAAAGTATTTACTGTCTCCATCATCTGATAAGCATTGATGACAATCTTCACATTGACCTAAAAGAAAAGTCTACATTAAATCCATAGGGTTGTATTCCTAATTCATTCAATTGCTACCATTATTACGCAGTTAAGTTCGAAAGTTATTTGAGCTGAACCTATTTAATAAAGTTTGATAGCCGCTTTAAAATGTAAAAGTCATCTCATTTAGCTTGAAGTGTTTAAGTTACACAAGCATTTTGCTGAATTGCAATAGTTTTTAGTCGATTTAGGGCATACTTGCAATCTGGGTTAGATCCTCCTCCTCTTGCCCTGCTGCAACCCATAGACGTCCCACTGCTCGGCACGGGTCTCGGCTTTAGCCAGCGACTCATTTTCAACTCGTGTTTCAAATTCATAGGCAACGATGACCATGTACCACCAGGTTACCTATCTGTTTGGTTTTAAGTTAAAAACCATAAATGTTCGGGTTTCAGAGCAAATTAATCAAAACCTTATTTTTATAGAAACTTACAAACAAAACCTGAATCTAACAAAATCAAAATGACACATGGAAATGATATGACACAAACTTACATTTACCTACTTACATACCGTCTTCTGTTATGAAGGCTCTAATCTCGCTGTACGTCGTCTCAATCGAAACGCGAACGGGAAACCGTTGGTAGTTACCGTCTACAGTTAACCAGGATTAACTCGAGCAGCACAATGGCACTTGTGATATACGACTTTGAACTTTACTGCGTTAACAATAGGTGAATAGCGCATAGAGTTGACGAAGCTATACCAGTTGTCTCCACAATGCCGACTATCGGCGTATAAAAATATCAAGTCGCTTCACTGAGCCTTATATGCAGTACAATGGCGGACGTGCCTTGCGGGACACCGGCATAGGACGTAACTTGTCGCGTCACTAGACGAACCTTGTATTTTCAATTACTTTTATTCGCTGTTCGGTTCATAGCACAGTGGCTGAAATTCGAATTATCTTTTAGAAGGGTATTCGCTTCGCTCGCGTAGAATTAGACATAACAATAGTTTCGTTTAGATCTAGTAATATTATATAGCCTATGTCACTCAGTTAAGATGCAGCTTTCTAATGGTGAAAGAATTTTTGGAATCGGTCCAGCAGTTTTTGTGTGAAAACATTACAAACAAATCATTCCTCTTTATAATAATGTATTAGTATAGATAGGAAAAGTACGGTTAGTGACATTATTAATCCTTGTTAGTACTAGTCTAATTAGTAATTGTTATAGTACAGGAATGTAACAAATATGGAATAGTGCCCCTAGTGTATAATTTTGTCGTATGTCCGCAAAGTACCGCAAAGACATAATATTTGGGGTGTTATTCCATATTTGGTTACTTTACTATTAATTTTAATTTCCCATTAATTTCCTATTCCTATTTTAATTCTGCACCTTGATTTTTTTAAAACATCAGTTTGTAGAGAATTTGTTACATACTCGTATCTGTTGAATTTGAGGATCGAACGACGAACAATCACGAAACGTTATCGTTATCCCACGTTATCCCATTAGCGTGTGTTGTATCTACGTACCAAGTTAATCCTAGTACATTTGAAGAACTAAATAGTTAAACTTGCCTTTAAACATTTATTTAACTTTATTCCAAGACGCATTCGTTTACGGACTACGGAGTTTGCCGGCGAAACGCGAAAATCACTATTTATTGTTGGGAGTGACGAGCTATAAATCCGCGCGACAAGTGCCCGACGGCCGCCATTGTGGCCCAGCGTGGTTTTATTGCGGCTCATTGAATCGCTGACCGCCCGACAATGCCGGGACAATCCGATGCCTGCCAGGTTTTTACAGTTTTGAAATAGGAAAGTAGATAATGGTATGACTTGGAGAATCTTAGCGAATAGAGATGACGATTGGAATAACTAATAAAAAAATTAAAACTCACTAACAAAACAACTAGAAACGAGCGATTGATCCTAATACGGCTGAGCATTTTCAATTCAATCATAGCCAAGGACGTCCTCGGTTCAATCACCTTTAAAAAAATATTATCAATCTTTTGGAAGCTATAATGTCACAGACACACAATAAACACGATAGATAAACAGGCTAAACATATAAAACCACCTTTTTTGGAAACCAAAATTGGATAAAATTGGGGCCTAATTCCAATGGAAAACTCTTGAATGGATGAGTTATGGATGGATAGGCTTTAAAGAACTGAATTTAGTTACGGTAAACGTTAAGTTAAAAAGGTTAATTAATTAATTTTAAATTAATTAATTAACCGTTTATCATCGTTTTGGGTAACTAGGCACCGGGTTAGTAGGTGATATTCTCAGGCAGGCTAAATTGTTTGTTGAGCTGGTGTAAATGAGCCCTTAGGTGCATATACAAATACCTACAATCCACAAAAATGGTACGTGGACATTATAATTTATATCTAGCAAAGCCGTATTGGTGTATAATAAAGACAACGATGCCGTCACTAGCATGGGCTTAGCTGATCTGAAAATTAACATTTCTCTCCGTTTTATCAATCCCATAACTCCATTCAAACTGAATCAACGTTCACACGGAACGAGCCTCTGGGGCTCCCATCGTCACCTTGTACAGATATCCCAATTCCCATCGAATAGTTAAGCAATAGAACCGTTGAAAGCGATCAGCGATTAGCGATTTACTATGATATAATATTATTTAATTTTTATCGATTTTACAATTTATGTCACCATTACAAAGAGGGCAACAAAGAGGTACCTTTATACAAGGAGTACTTGCCCTGAATTAACAATCTTGAATTTTTTAGTACAAACTAATGTTTTTAAATAATAATAATAATTACAAAACAATCAATTTTATAGCAACGAAAAACAGTTTTATCGCAATATTCAACAAGTAACATCAAACGTACAAGCTATCAACACAAATAACACACCGAAACCTGATGACTTGCATGGCTACTGGGCATCTATCTGGGAGCAACCTGTTCTACACAATTGTGAGGCCGAGTGGATCAAGGATGAAATATCTGATAGCAACACGGTAATACAGTCAATGCAATTTGAATGTGTACCGTTAGAAACATTTATAGAAGTAATAAAGTGTCTGCATAACTGGAAAGCTCCAGGATCTGACTACATCCATAGCTACTGGTACAAAAAATTCACGTCCACTCACACATACCTACACAAGTTTATAAATGATTTCATTCGAAACCCTGAAATAGTGCCATCATATATTACACTAGGAACTACATACATGATCCCAAAGATATCAACGACCTCTCTAATCCTGAAAAATATAGACCGATCACATGTTTGCAAACTATTTATAAAATTACTAGCTTTTACCCGCGGCTCCGCCCGCGTGGTCAAAGGGGATTAACAATTAGTTGTTTATCATACACTAGTGGACGCCCGCAGCTTCGCTCGCGTAGAATTAGACCCATTAACGACGTCTACCCGTCTAACGACTTCAAAAACGGCAATGTTTCATACTAACTTTGCACCCCCGTTTTACCCCCTTGGGGGGTGAATTTTCAAAAATCCTTTCTTAGTGCTCCCCTACGTTATAAAAGGAACCCCTGTGCAAAATTTCAAGTTTCTAGCCCTTATAGTTTAGGCCCTGCGTTGATATGTCAGTCAGTCAGTCAGTCAGTCAGTCAGTCAGTCAGTCAGTCAGTCAGTCACCTTCTCCTTTTATATATATAGATAACATCTTGTATAAGTAAACTATTGTATGAACATGTCCAAGTAAATAAAATCCTTGCTGAACAACAGAAAGGCTGCCGAAAGTCTTCGCAAGGGTGCAAGGAACAATTAATAATAGATTCTGTTATATTAAATAAAGTTAAAAGAAACAAGTCAGATTTATATACAATGTACATAGATTATAAAAAAGCGTATGATTCTGTCCCACACTCCTGGTTATTGCAAATACTTTCAATTTATAAAGTTCATCCAAAAATTATCTCTTTCTTGCAAACTGTAATGACAAACTGGACGACACGACTTAAACTTACTACCCCGACAGACGTAATAGAAACTCGACCGATAGCAATACAGCGTGGAATCTTTCAGGGAGATGCACTCAGCCCTCTCTGGTTCTGCCTTGCTCTTAACCCCCTCTCAAAGATACTAGAATCTTCTTCCTTAGGATACACGTTATGCTATGCAACTGACAGACAGACTTTAAAGAATAACATAAATCATCTGCTGTACATGGATGATATTAAATTGTATGCAGATAGTGAAGACGAATTATACAAACTAGCTGAAATAACAGAAAACTTCACAACTGACATTAAAATGGTATTTTCATCGGACAAGTGTAAGATTAACTCAATCAAATCAGGTGAAATGTTCCCACACAATCACACACTGCAATCAGGAGATCAAATCCAACCGTTACACGAAGAAGAAGTGTACAAATATCTAGGATATAACCAATCACGCCAAATACACTACAAACATACAAAACTTAAACTAAGACAACATTTCCAACATAGATTGAACACAATATTAAAGACGCAGCTTAATTCCAAAAATACTATAAAGGCTATAAATACATATGCCATCCCTATATTAACTTACTCTTTCGGTATAATAAATTGGACCAAATCTGACCTCAAAAATATACAACGCACAATAAACACCACACTGACAAAATTCCGCAAACACCACCCTAGATCATGTATACAACGTCTATCACTGCCAAGAAAGGAAGGTGGGCGAGGTCTCATAGATGTAACTAACTTACACAATAAACAGATCACAACACTCAGACAATATTTTTACACAAAAATGGAAACATCTTCGCTACATAGATCATAGTTTTAAGTGACAATAAACTGACTCCACTCAACCTTCATGACCATAGCACCCAAAAAAATGAGCAACTGACTGACAATATGACAAAAATCGTAGAGTGGTCCAGAAAATCTCTACACGGAAGACATCGCCAAGATTTGAGCCAACCTAATGTCGACAAGGATGCGTCGAACGCATGGCTCCATCGCGGCGAACTCTTCCCTGAGACAGAAGGTTTTCTAATGGCCATACAGGATCAAGTTGTCGAGACTAGAAACTATCAAAAATACATTATTAAAAAATTAGCTTCAGATACCTGTAGGAAATGTAACAGCGCACCGGAAACCATCCAACATATCACAGGTGCGTGTAAATCCATAGCCCAGACAGATTATAAATTCAGACACGATCAAGTAGCCAATGTTATTCACCAAAAATTAGCGCATAATTATAATTTTGTCAAAACCATCGAACCATATTATAAATACTGCCCTGAACCTGTGTTAGATAATCCTTCGACTAAAATATATTTTGATAGAGCCATCTTGACTGACCGTACAATACACTATAACAGACCAGATATCACACTTATTGACAAAACTAACCAAACTGGATACATCATTGACATTGCAGTACCAAACACACACAACATACAAAGCACTATTTCGGAAAAACTTACCAACCAAATACACAGACTTAAAGGATGAGATTAGTCGAATCTGGCACCTCAAAAAAGTGACCATAGTGCCAATAGTATTATCTACCACGGGTATTATACCCAAACAGCTACATATATCCCTAAAGACCCTTAACCTGCAACCTAACACCTACATCACTTTACAGAAAGCTGTAATCCTTAACACCTGCCGACTAGTTAGAAAATTTCTTCAAACCGATAGTCAAAACGAATACACAGCAACAAATACACAGACTTTAGCTATAACCACACAAACATCTTAACGGTAAATAACATTAGATTACGTTAAACTTATATATTTATTAGTGTCCTTATGAATATTAACCTAAATTTCACTTGGCTTAGGCCCGTGTAATTTAGAATACCGATGAAAACCGAGAATAATAGAGAAAATATAAATAATAATTAAAATAAAACAGTAAAATTCAAATGTGTTTTCTGATTTTTCTCGAAGTTATATCACTTTGAAATTCAAATTACGTGGCACCTTAACATAGATATCTTCAGTGATAACTTGCCTACTCCATTGGGTAAGTACAGGCGTTATGTTACTTACAATATCATAGCACATGAACGATGACTCAAGTTAGACACATCCCTATACCCGTTACTCAGATATCAGTCTCAGTGGGTAATCGCGAATTCAATAAGGACCTACTCTTCCCCAGCATACTACCAAACGATTGTCGTCTGATTTATTACGGCCATTTGATTCCAACTGCACGGAACACTCGCCTAGCTAAAATAAGGTAGACTGTGCTCTTTTAATTGACTAATTAATTAAGCGTTTACGTATTGAATGTCTTTAATGAGCCCATTTTAATTGAAGCCCGCCTGTATTAATGATATCGCCGTATTATTGTGCGGTTAAGTTCGTTTAAAGAGTTATTGACTGGCCGGTTTTTAGGGCATGTCAAGTTGAATGTGTTTGGTTAATTGGATTATCGTTTTATTTATGGGCTCAGCTTAAGTTAAATCTGAAAGAACAGTATGTACCTATTCGCCTGCTAGTAAACCTAACGGAACCTCGTAATTATTGTGTTATTTTTCGATTTTAATTAGAACGAGGAAGTACCACCCATTCGATATCACCTATATTAATGAACTGAATTAATCCAATGCAAAACAATATCTCTAAGCTGGTTTATGTGATTATCTATTATTATTATTATTATATTTATTATCTGCATACATGTGGAAGACAGAAGATAATATTATAAGGAATAATGGTGTTGATGAAAATTTAAAATAGAAGAGGAGAGAGCACACCACCTTGTTACCCAAACATTGTCTCAAGCCACGATGAAAATGAATTGCTATATTAGTAATTAATATTTAAAACAATATAACATTGCCCATGCATTTAGTGTAAGGACTGTTACGGAAGGAGTATGTAATCATTGGTAGTGTGACTTGAATGAACATTTCGGTTTGCTCTGCTTATATGTTCGGAGTACCTATGTCACAGCTGTCCTTGGCGGCAACGGATGGGTTGTGCTGCATGTTTGTTTGCTATGTTATATTCAAAAGTCTGTGTAGATTCCAGTACCTTTAGCTTCTTCTACAGAGATTATCTATACTAATATTATAAAGAGGAAACATTTGTTTATAATGTTTTCATACAAAAACGACTGGACCGATTTCAAAAATTCTTTCACTATTAGAAAGCTGCAGCTTCACTGGGTGACATAGGCTATATAATATTACTAGTTGTAAACTATTGTAATGTCTAATTCCACGCGAGCGAAGCTGCGGGCGTCCACTAGTAAACAATAATTGTTGAAGATGCTTAGAGTAAGTTCTATTACAAATATTACAATATAAAATACCATTCTCAAGTGCTGTCGTGGCCAGTGGTTCCCAAAGCGCGGCGCAGTAAAGGCTATTCCGCATATGACAGCCGTTGGATGCGCGGCTAGGAATGATATAATCTGGCACTTTTGGGAATCAAGTGGATAAGAACTTATTTTATTATCAAACTGTAAAGTTCTGGTTTTTGTTATAATGTGGTAACAACCGTGATAGTGAAAATGTTTCTTTTTGACGTGATAACGTCTTATAAATCGATGAACGCCTACATATACGAAAAAAAGTGTGACGTCACCCGTACCGCCACTCCCATTGTCCCCACGCCCATAGTATGTTTGAAAATATTCTAATTATTTTACTATGTGAAGATGAGTGTGTGTATGACAGGATACCTACTAAAATAAACATATAATTTTTAACTCTCTAATTCTAACATAAGGTACGATAATTGGCTTAGTTCCTTAGTTAGTTAGCAATTTAAATTAAATTACAATGTCGACGACCTAATTATTAACCGTTTTTGTGGCTACCGTAGGATTCGCCCATCATTAATTAGTATTCAACTTATTTTTAAATATAAAGTTTTCGGTAAAATTGTATTTATATTATTTCAACATGAAATTGGTCAAAAGGACTAATATTCACTAAGAATCCCTGCAGCAGTCCTTATATAACTACCTTACTTACTTATTATCAAGCAGACCAATTGATTAATATTTTTATTAACAATCTCTGCTAACTGGATTAAAGACTCCAGTGCCAATGGGTAGTCCTTCAAACTACTTTCAAAAAACTTAGTGGCCTTGGCTTATTATCATGATCGACTTTTTAACTGAGTTTGACTGACTCGTGGTCAAAGAACTGAGTTTGACTGACTCGTGGCCAAGGAAATGAGTTTGACTGACTCATGGCCAAGGAACTGAGTTTGACTGACTCGTGAGCCGAGGACGATCCATACAACACTATCGTCGGAATGACGTGCGTGCCACGGCTAGTGGTGTTGATATTCTCTTTATCTCGCGTTCCCAAAGTGCTTGGATGTTACCTGTTACCTGGATATTGGCGAGTGCTAACAAATACCTGTGGAAAATTCCATTTTGTGTTAATCGACGCAGGCGTCACGTAGCGGAATTTCATCGTAACTTTGCATCAATCACCCAAATAATATCTAGGTAATAGTGGAGATACTTAACTACGGTAACTTCTTTTTAATGTTTTTTTTTTGCCTGTGGTGTACAATAAAGCATATTTGTATTGTACTGTATTATATTGTACGGTAATCCTTGGATGTATAAAGAAAACAATGGATCGGTGTGCAATTTGAGCTAGTTTTAGCAAAATGTAAGCGGTGATAGCAGTGGCTTTCGAACTCGAGCGGTTCAGGTTCAAATCCAAGCGGAAGTCTTTTTTTAAGTTATGTGCAATTTAAGAAATTAAATATCACCTGCTGTAACGCATGCCTGAGAGCTAAGTTCAGTTTTTACATAATATTCTCGAAGGCATGAGAAGTCTTTCAATCCGCACTTGGCCAGTGTGGTAGACTAAAGCCTAATTCCTCCCATTCCGATTGGACACTCGTGCCCAACAGTGGGACATTGTAGGGCTGTGGTGGTACAGCAACATGCAATTTGTAAATTAATCTTTCTCTGTTACCAGTTTAAACCGGAATTATTCTAATACAAAATCGCTGTTCACAAAGTTTGTCACAGATTAAGCGCTTATTATGTAAAAAGTTAATCCTAATTAAAATACTGACGTAATCAGTACTAGATCCGATGCAGTAACAACTTATCAAGCCAGCAAATATCAGATATCCTTACAACTTGTTTTGCTAACGGTACATGCCACTCCGCGGCTGCAACACGTAATATCGCTAGCAGGGCTTAGTAAAAACATCATATCGAAGAATAAACAATAGAAGAACCTTCTATGGTTAGCCGCAAAGCAATAATAGTGATATTTTCTCCTTCTCTCTTCTCTTTTCCAATTTAAATAAATGAATACGAAGTACGGATTCGCAGACGTCACATTATGGATTAATCTGAAGCATCCTGGTTTCCTAACTATGTTTTTCCTTCACAGTTACAGCAATAAATCGCACATAACGAAACGTCTTGTTGTGCCGAAACGAAACGAAACTCGCCTTTCCCTCGAAGTGAAAGGCGAGTTTGATGGTCACTGGGCTGTCAACCGTATACAGGGCCTAACCATAACTAAGGATGATTTTGAATGTAGCTAATGTCCTTAAACTCAATATTATTAGGTGATACAACGTCGCTCGTAGGACGGACAATCGGAATTACCGATGGGGTTTACCCCAGGAGCAATTGCCCGGATAGAGGGGATCTTCCCTACTCCGAATTCCCTCAGCGCAATAGCGTCTACAGCGCCGCGCAAGAGGAGGAAGGGTCTGTTTGTCTGGCTGACGGACAAACGATGCGTTAGAAAGTTCCTTGAGTGAAGACCACGGCTGGGGAAACGGAGAAAATGCCTCCCTCGAACTAAATAGATGGACTGATGACCTGAAAAAGTCAGCGGGTAACCGCACAGTAAGGCACAGGATGGGGAAGAGTGGCACCGATTAACGGAGGCCTATCTCCAGCAGTGGACTTTAAAAGGCTGATGGATGGATGGATTCGGTGATGACGTAAATGTGTATGACCATACAGCAAACGTCACTACGAAAAAAAAAACATTGTCATAAAGAGTTATAATCCTTTATTCTATCGTACATTGCTCAGACTGAGTATTCTCAATTCAAAGTATGTCTAGAAATATCTGTCCCTGTTATCTTGGCATAGGCGCCACATAGATTTTATCATTATCTACTTACTGTTTAAACTAATATTTACGTCTGAGTTTCGTGCGATCTTGAGAAGAATTTTTCTAATGACATTTACAATAACCATAATTTATAATTTTACTGTCGATCTTAATCTTGACTCCTGTTGACTTCTACTGTTTGTAAATAGGGTTGCCTACGATCTGCTATTTTAAAATTACATTTTATTCAGTGGATATTTGAATCCATCTGGCGGTTTCCCTAATTTAATTGTTGACTCAAGACAGACCAAACATGTTGCAGTTTATATGAAAACACCATCAAGCTTTTGGTCAAGGGTCAGTCAGTCAGAGATATTTTCCTTCACTCACGATATTTTCCTTCACAGCAGGTAACATTCAATTTCTTTAAACGCACATAAAAACTTCATTGGTGCGTGCCGCTTGGCTTGGGACCCAGATTTGCGAGTTCGATAGCCAATTGGTGGTGAAGGTGAACTAAAATCACATTGAATAGTCATAATCTTCCCTTCCCAAGCCGTTGTTTCGAGACTGTGCACACAAAACGTCGAAACAAACGCGTTATGCATATTATTACGTCTGTACCGCGGAGAATTCAGATCATTATCCTTTTAATTAGGCCCCACGCTGCGTTGTTGATTGAAAAATCTTCCAGTCGCGAGTCTGCAGCTAGCCTTAAATTTATTGTGTGCTTGCTTTGCACTTAGGGTTCCGTGAGTATACGTGATTTGGCCTATGAAATGTAAAGGATCGAATAATGTTTGGTTAGTTTAGGAAAGAAGCGCTTAGCTTAAGGAGAAGAATTTGACAAATTCCTTCCATTTCTCTCACGGCTTTCTCAAGAAGACGATAGAGAGAAAAGGAACCTTGCTGCTAAAATAACAATTTACAGGATTAATTTTTAAAATTTCTTAAAATAAATTAAGTAAGTATCCTTGGTTTTTGTATCACCTGTTTTTAGGTTTATTTTTAAAACTCGTTTTAACTCAAATAAAACGATATTTTGATTCCTGTTTAGACCTATGTTTGCTATTTTCAATGCAGTGAAGTGAACGTTATCGTATATCGAGTGAGGAACCTAGATCAAATACTGTAAAATAACATTTAGTATTTTTTCAGTATTCTATTATTAAATGTTCATGAATAAAACACATTCAAAAACACAGTTTACCCGCAATACCTCGTCCGAATGTCAAAAATAAAAATAGTTTATCATAATATCAATTCGTGAAGTAAAAATTTGTATCCCTTTTTACCAAAAAGCACAGATAAAGTTTATTATACATTAAAATAATAAAAGAAAACATTAAATACCTACACTACCATTGGTTTGACACACATAATTTTTAATAGTTATATAAATTGTATTATTATTATTTAGTGAAGTTTAATCTAAGTATGTTATTTATTATTTGCTATGCGCGGAACCAATTTATAGCATTTTCCTCTCAATGCTAGTCATTTTTAATAGTGTTCCGGATAATTATTGACTAATGGGGGTTATTAATAGCCTTGTATTCGGTATGGATAGCTGGTTAACAGTCACTGCTTAATCTCGAGTAGACCAGACTACTTCACTACCTGTTGGTTTCGTCATGCTTGATCAATCTATAAGTAAGTTTACTGTCTGTTTGTGAATATATTGAATCTGTAAAATATTGGAATTATCGAAATAGTTTTTATGTGTGTGTGTGTGTCTGTGATACGCCCATAGACGTCCCAATTCCACTGTTGGGCACGGGTCTCCCCCACAGTTGCGGGAGGTCTAGAACATACCATCACCACGCCGCTCCAATGCGCATTGGTGGTGGGTGTGTGATGTGTATCTAACTTGTTTATATTAAAAATTCATAATTAAACGTTGTGATCCAATGACTTTATATACCTAGGTAAAAATAATCAATGCTGTGATCTGTTTGTTTGTTTGGAAGAAAAAAGTTTTTGTCGGCACATTTTCTAAATGTTATGTTTTTTTATAACTCCTTTAACAGGACCGGAAATGTTCATTGTTCGTCCTAACTATCTATGATGAATATGCATAGTAAAATAGGTATTTATTTTTTACAAATTGCGTATAGTATATCTTTCATTTCTTTCAAGTATATCCTTCAAATATAGTAGGTATAGTAAGTATTAAAGTGTAAGTTTAGTAAATAGGTAATACGTGGTTAATGCTGTACAGTTAAGATTTACCTATTAATACACTGATATCCACAGTTAATTATGCGCTTTGAAAGTGGCAAATTAAATCTATAGTTTGTGCACCTTTTTGCTCAGTTTTGGCTGATTGCTTTTAATTGGCTTCAGCCAATTAAACTAAACATAAACTTATTGATTCCAATGTAAGTAATGTAACATAAACAATGTTTTGAGCACTGAATAGGTAGTATGAAAGTAACTCTTTTTACTTGTACTTCAAATCACAAATACATTCAACATAACATTCGTTAATTACTGTCATATGAAATAACAGTTTTCACTCTACAGCATCCCCATAAACAACATTTCTGTCTCCACACTCCAGGCACAAGCCGCCTTAAGCACACAAAGGATCATTACATACGATCTGATATGCAAGAAATATAACTTCAGACATCTCAGATGTGCGTAAACAAAAACTCACACACACACATCCCGTAATTACAATAAAACAATGCGCGGACTAATCACGCACACACATAAACACACGCTTGCATGCATAAATAAATAAATGAAGGTTGAACCGGCAGGTGGAGCCACTGATTCCTCGCAGATAATTTGCCTAACTGGTTCCTCGTCTGACACATTGCTACAGCAAGTGAATTGACATGTACGAAACAATTCCCGCGCACGCATTCCATTGCTGATTTTAACTGTTATTAATCGTGCTCTTTCCAATCGACGCATCAATGGTTAAGATTAATTGATAATTACGTAAACGGGTAAGACGTTTGTTTCACAAAATGATGTCCTGTGGTCAGTAGCCCCTACGTCCGGCTGATAAGAATGCTCCTTATTGCGACATTTAATTATTATGATTATGGGTTTGTTACAAAGAACATTCCGGGCTGGTTTTCAGGTAGGTCTTTGTTGGTAAAATAGCTTTTTGAAGTACATGGTACTGAGTTAGAGGTTTATGTTATCGACAGATAATTTTTGATTGTATCCAATTTCTACATTAATATGGATGGCGATTAGATATTGCCGTATCTACTTGCAGTTAAGGTTTTACTAGTTCCGGAAAAGCGAACCAACAAGTAATTACTTACGCAATTTTTGAGAAAACGTGAAAGCCGACGACAAAGAAAAATTTAAACCTACGCAGCTGTGTTTGCATTAATGTATTAAATGAATGATAAATATAATATTTTTTTCAAACCCCATATTGTATTCATAACAATTTCTGATTGATGTTCCTTACGATGAGAATATCTCATCAGTCTCATTACTAATCGGACAGTCAACGAATCTATCAGCCAGCTATAATACAACTATTATTCTCTTATCGATGGTTGAGTCTGAAAAAACAATAGGCCATAGCCAACGTAGGGGCAGGTCAATTCGCCGGACAATGGCCAATTAACGCTGCCCACAATTAAATCAGGGTGCTGCTACAAAGAACTTTCCAATAATCACATGGAGGTGATATTACCTCCTAGATATTGTAGAGATCTTACTAACGTAATAATAATGCAAGACCTATATTCCCCCCCGAATAGGTAAGACTACATCCCCCGAATAGGTAAGCAGATATTATATAGTACACTCACATTTTACTAATTATATAAACATGTCTGCCTCGTTGGTCTCGAAAAATTAGTTCGTAAAATAAAATAGGTAGGTAAAATGGTAGCTCCGAGTCTGGATTTGTGCCTGGTGTATGACAATAGGTTCACCTCCTATTACATGGGGCCTAAACATAACTAGAGAATAGTGGGTATACCTACTACGAACCTCTGCATACCTTATCGGGGAAATATAATACGGGTGTTATAATATTTGTAGTATGTTTTTAATAAATATGACAAATAAAAAAGAAACAAGTGTCCAAAATTGTAATTCATAATATATATTTAACTCTTTCACATTCTTTTGTTTAGGATTGAAAAATTGAGAATACTTTCAATCGTATTTTACAATCATATTATCACTGAAAGATTAAGCGGTAACAACAGCTCTTTATAGATATCCCTCATCAACGTATCACGCCCACTCGTCTCATTGTTCAGGTCGTCGTGGAGTTATTATTGCAGATAATGCTCTTGTTTATTATAAACTGTGAAGACAATGTGCGGGGGCCCTAATGAAATTAACTTTATTGTTAACCGTTAGGGTGACAACGAAAATTTTTAACCGCAATTCCCCAGGACTAGCTAAGCGTATATTAATTAATTAAAAAAGAAAAAAAATCCCTTGTACACACAGGTATTTCGATACCTGATTAAAAAAATAATGATCAAATTGTATCAAACATTTAGAATCCTTACTTGCATAAGGTCTAGTTAGTAACCATATTTCTAATCTGATTTCCAATTATCCACCTAAGTCCTAATGAAACAAAGTATGAAAGCCGCAGAGCTAATTGCTTCAGTACTGTCAACGGTACCGTACGGGGGCAATCTAACAATAAAATCTGAACGCTTCCGCCGGAAGGAGATAATGTTTAATTGGCGTGAAAACTCAATAATTGAAGATAAAAATCAGCGGGTGGCATCGAGGACCAATTACTGCGTGGCACTACGGGCTCTCGCACCACTCTACTGCCCGAGCTGACCGCAAATAGGCTAGGCCGCCTTTTATTATCGATATCGATAAACTTGTCTTACATAATAAATAAAGATTAAAAAAAAAAGATTACTTTACAAATAACTTTGTAACAAAGCTTTTTATGTAATGTAATCTTTATTTTCCGGTGAAACAGATAATTATGTAATTACTGATGCCTATTCGATGACCAAGCAAGGATCATTACATAACATCACGCCTGTATTTCCCTGAGAAGGTAGGCAGTGGCAGCACACCCACTTTTCACCAGTTATATTTTGTTTATGTTTAGATCCCATGTAATAAGTGGTGAGCCTATTGCCATACACCAGGCCCAAATCCAGACGCCGAGTTGCTACCGGGCATTTCAAGTTAGAAAAATAAAACCGTTTAAAAACTCAATAGTTGTTGCCCGACCCCGGTTTCGAACCCAGGATCTCTGGCTTAACAGTCATACAAACGGCCACTAGACCATGCTATTCAAGTCATGGTAGGTAGTGAAATCTGTCGTGTAAGTGTGTGTTGCATTCATAACTTAGAACTGGTCAAAACCACTTATGTCTGATCCTCTGCAAAAGAAATTCATGTCCTAATTATCTATTCATTTATAATGGCTAGGTCAGGTTAAGGCTTTCACAGGTCATGCAGATATTTCTGTGTAACCAGTCAAAACCAGTTACGACCGAGTTAAGAGTTTTGAGTGTAGCACAGTCTTCAGAAAACTATCGAAATTGTATTAATTGCATTATAAATATTGTTTTATTATTTGTAATTAAAAAGTTTTGCGTATCCTTCATCAAAAGTATTAAAAAGAAGATGAGTCTGTCTCTTTACGGTAACGAATTCACTTCAGGACGCGAACAGCCGAATCTGTGCCTAAAGAAGGAAGAGATAAATATCGATACAGTGCACTTAGCTCGCACATCACTACTAGGACTCGCGTGCGGTTTCCCGGCCCTACTCGGCCGCTGGTTACGTACTCGTATGATCCTTGTCCGCTACACAAGAGGGTTAATAGGTTTAATTTTACCTCGCTATGGAATTTCAGATAATCATGGCTATTGTAGTTTAGTTACCTACTAAGTTATTGAATTACTTAACAACAAAACAAAATTAACAACGTATGTAATTAAAAGATTTTATTTAACTTCACTCATAGGTATCTATTTATGTATGTATGTATGTATATCCTGGAATCTTGCAATCAATATTTCACCCACTTCCACTGAAGCTATCCGGCTGAAAATTGACACACATATTTGGTTCCGATGACAATGCACGAAAATAAAATAAAAGTTAAAAAAAGCTTTCTTAAAAAAATAATAATAAATTACGGTATAATTTATTTTAAATAGGTACACTTCCGACCTCCTACAAAAAGAGTGTTTTAAAAATAAGTAATATGCGGCAAATGATTTTTGTTTTCATTTGAAGGTATTTTGTTATTACATCTAATGTGAGTATCTAAATCAGTGGTGGGCAAACTTTTTTAATGGCGGGCCACATACGTTTAGAAATTCTAGAGGAGGGCCAGAATTATAGAAAAAATGCATTTTGTGTTAAAGCTTTTAATATAATTTTATAAAACATTACAGCATTAAACACAAATATTACAAAATACCTTTTACCCTAAAAAATAATAATCAATTTAACTTTTATTCGAAGGCTCTGCCTTGTTAGGCGTGTGAGACATATAGATTTGTTGTTGTTGTTTTTCCATAATATTTTCGAAAGCTGTTTCCAGCTGTGTGGCTACTGAAATCATTTATCTATATTTTTATATGTTTGTTAAATACTAAAATAATCTATTCGGTTTCACAATAAATTATTGATTGAAAAACTCGACTGAAAAAAGTTGTTCAGCTCATTTGGAAAATAAATTGGGGCCAGGGGGCCTCCTCCTTTGTTGCTCGAGGCCTCCACGCCTCTAAATCCGGCCCTGCCCGTATTACGCAACACATGAACTACGCGGCTAGTTTAGCTTCACCTATAGGTTATGCATCTATTATTCTACTAAGTAGAATCTACTTTTTCTTCCCGACCGTCAAAACGTAATGATAACGGGCCATATACTTATCCATGTCGACGGACCCTCGGCGGGCCGGATTAAATACTTTCGCGGGCCGGAGATGGCCCGCGGGCCGTAGTTTGCCCATCACTGATCTAAATAGTAGGTAATGCTAGGTACCTATATGTATATTAGCTTCGCCACTACATATAAATTGTTTCAAAACATATTTCACTTTCAGAACTTTAATGTTAAATTGATTCAAACCATTTTTTACTCCAGTTGATGCAAGACGCCGCGAGATGCCACCAGAGATATCCGGAGATATTTAATTTTAGCAAAGAATACGCCTTTTAATTGCGCTAGGCTGCATCCTGAAGAGTCCACTGGAGAAAATAACAAATATATAAGTGTATCGAACATCGTATTGCTCACAAAAATACTAAATAGACGGATGCCCTGAAGAAATCACCAGTAAACCGCTGGATTCACAGAGCACAGGAGCGGTAACTGTGAACTAACCATCTAATCACTTAACCACTAAACCATCTAAATCATCTAACATACAATCGCAAAACAACAGCAAGTTCTTGACCAATTAGACGGAAATGATAAAAATGCGAGCTGAAACCACGAAATGTTATCAGCAGCCGGTGACACGATCCGTTCAATATACAAAATATTCCTTGTCGTGTGTAGATAACATCTCGGATGCTCCGAGTATCGAGTTCAATTCGAATGTGTTACTATAGGTTTTCGATTTAAAATCAAGAATTAAATTCTCGCCACTGCAATTATTATTTGGATGTTCGAAAATAATCTAGGATATCAAACATGAACCCATGAGTTCCTAATAAAAAATATTGTTGGTAATACAATATCAGAAAGCCTTGATATCTAATGTGAAAAAGTAAGAAAAATATGTTTATCATTATTTATTTTCAATATTAGCTTAACTATAAGCTAATTGGGAAAAACTGAAAAAAAATAAAAGTAGGTAAATTAAAAAACAATGTAAGTGCAAGTAAGTCGTATTAAAGGTTTTTTTTTTTTCAAACTTAAAATACAATTAAAAAAGACATAGTAACTAGATTCTTAAGAATTCAAAAGGATTCTTCTTTGAAATCTAAAATACCTACCTATAAAACAGCAACTAGACACACTTCACTAGCCCCATATACGACCTCATACTTATTATTTCATCGTATCATATTATTCTCGATTAGAATGAAGAATCGAATGGATTCTAGAAATAAACAATCGAGTAGACACTCCTAACTAGCCCCATTACGACCTCATACTTATTATTTCATCGTATCATATTATTCTCGATTAGATAATCGATTCTAGAAATAAACAATCGAGAACACGTAGTACCTACCATTCATAACATCCTAAGCCCGCGTGAACGATGCGATCGTCCAGCCGGAATCGAATACATTATCTCCGGTGGAGAGGCATTCGCCGCATAATTTGTACCATTTTGACCGCAGGGACCTAAGCGATGCATTTTATTAAGATTTTATTGTTTTGAAATTCACAAGTCTTTTGTTTGATGCACTCAAGTTGAATTACTACTGAGAAATCCTTGATACCAATTTTTTATCGCAGACCTCTTCTTCGGGAGTTGTAGACTTTTTACTTAATATAGTTCAACATTTTGACCAAATTCAATTTGTATAGTCCTTTGTATATAAAAATATATTAATATGTATCACTTTTTTATTGCTAATGAAATAAATAATACTCAATCAGTCAAGGCCACAGAAATTAATCAAGATAGAACGGTCTTGCAATATAGGTAGAACTACAAGATATCTCGCAAGTTCGGTCAGAGCGCGTCGATACTTGCGTCCGTTACGTTTTCGATACGTTACGCTATCGACAGATTTTATTACAACTAAAATGAGTGTTTCACCTCACTAATTACTATAGCGTGACGTCACATAGTAGGCGGGACTTGGGCAGGGCTGACGAAAAAAGTGACACGCTGTGTTTGTATCAAAATAATACGTGATGGCCGTTCTATTTTGATTGATTTCTGTGGTGGCCCTAACGTCTATGACAGACGATTTAAACAATGCTTTAGGTAACACTTTGATTCGTGACTGTGTAAGCCAATCCACGAGCGACTACTTCTACCACAGTGGCCACAGGACAGTGTGGCTCAATGGAGCGTGTGTCTCTTTTCCCTACTGTCTGCCAACAGCTTGAACCAATCGCTATCGTAGATCTCACTGCCTTGCTTCACCTTTTAGCTATCCTTCTCTGTCGACGACGAGCTGCTCCTAAGATTGTGGTCAATTTTACAAGCGTATCGAGACAGATCGTGTCGCTTGGCGCAATCTTTAAAGCGTAATAGTCTCACAACGTCCCTCTTCTTATGATAATCCTCTTAATAATAAAATTTGACATACGATCGCTGCGACTCATAGACGTTCCACTGCTGGGCACGGGTCTCACCCACAGACAGCTGCGGGATGTCTAGAGCATACTCTACCACGCTGCGTGTGCGTTAGTGGCCAACCCAGAGTCGAATGTTTTTAAGCCACCCGAAGGTCTTCGACAAGGCTTAGCGACTGTTTCCAGCATTGAAAACAATCGGGACCGACGGCTTCACGTGCCCTCCGAAGCACGGTAGCGTCCATGAAATTTTGCCACTAGCGGTCACCCATTCAAAAAACCAAACGCGCCCGTCTTTGCTTAACTCTTTCGATCACATTGAATCGACGCGAGCCATTGGGCTATGGACATACGATATTACCAAGTTTACCAACATAATGTATGAATAGGTAGGTATTTGTGGTGAGTAGATCTCTATAGGTCTATACTCGGAACACTGAAAAGAAATAACTGTTTGCAGATCGGCACAATAATGCACATTCAAATGTAGGCCTATTGTGCTGGTTTTATGTCAAATGTAACTCACCCTTAATCATCATAATGCATCTAATGGTTGGGCTCCTTTGACATGCGTTGTATGGAAGCAACGCAATAAAATTATACCAACTCACATTTGCAGTTCACGAAAAATCATTGCATTGAAAATTGGACTTTATGTCACAAGTTTAAGGTCAAGTTCATTGTGAAAACTTTTATTGCGAACGCATAAAATTTTGTCGGCCGTACCACCCGTAGCTGTGGTCTTTGTCCGTTTTTGATTGAAAATGGAATGCATAATCGTAAACGTAGATCGATTCTTGCTACGAGAGATCATTCGAGTCGGCGGCCATTCGCTGGCTATTGATTCGCGGAGCGTTTTGTTACTAATAATGTAAATAACTAGAGGTTTTCACCGCAGACGGCTGGCTAAGAGATGTTGAATTTATTAGTTTGTACACCTTTGTCGCTTAATTATTCCTAGAGGCGGCAACTTAGTTCTCATGGGTACACATGCATAGGTCGAAATTAAATGTCACTGTTGTAACAGTTAGGGAAAGGGTGACAAAACATGCATGCCTGAGAATTTTCCATACATTTGCAATTTGTAAAGCTAAATTTAAGCTTGTGAAAACATTCTGTAAACAGTGCCCAACAGTGGGATGAAGTAAGGGCTGTGGTTGTGTAAAAACCATTCCATAATGCGACGTACACAAATAATAAAAACCTTAAAACTCCACACCATAAAACTACTAACAACTCGATATCAAGTTACATTTAGTAATAACTAAGCCGATAATGGTGGAACCGAAGCCCAATTGTATGGGAAACCGATTTAAAAACCATACCACAATCAGTTCACCGTCGTTAACGCCATAAGAACGTCGTTCTTGACGTAACCCAAGCTTTACTTCTACGGAATCTGTCGATAGGTCACATTAGAATATAAGGCTATAAACACACTGTAAAAAAATGTAAAGCTCCTGCCGTCACGGCAGCTCAGTGGCTATCGAACTCGCCTCTCACTCGAGCGGTCCGGGTTCAAACCCAAGCGGTACGCACCAATCAATGACTTTTCAAAGTAATGTTCGATTTGAGCAATTAAATGTCACTAGCTGTAACGGCGAAGGACACATCGTGAGGAAACCTGCATGCCTGAGAGTTCTTAATAATATTCTCGATGGCATGTGAAGTATGCCAATCCGCACTTGGCCAGCGTGGTGACTTAATAAAAGCCTACGTAGAATAGTTTTGGAAAAAGCGAAGGTTCAAAATCTAAAATCTAAAATTGTTATGAGATATGGTTATACATATATACATTATACACTGAGTAACGTTGCATCAATGTAAATAAAGGCAGCCGCACACAGTGCAATTGCGGCAATATGGGCCTATAATCTTCAGATCGGCGATCGGAAGCGGCACGTGACGCGGTCAGTGGAAAGCATTGTCTTTGTAAATCTATATCTACGCTATTGTAGAGATTGCACGTTCGCATCGGAAGCCGTACGCGACCGAATTACGCGTTCGATGGTAGATAGTAATGTGGATATGGCATTAGTAAAAAATCGCTAAAGGGCATGAGTTTTCCTCAGAACTAAGTTGCGTTGTCCATAGCCCAATGGTTCGGGTCGATTTAATGTGATCGAAAGAGTTAAGCAACGACGGGCGCGGTCGGTTGCGGATGGGTGACCGCGAGTGGCAAAATTTCATGGACGCTACCGTGTTTCGGAGGGCACGTAAAGTTGGAAACAGTCGTTAAGCCTTGTCGAAGACAAAGACAGTGGCTTGAGAACATTTGACACTGGGTTGGCTACTAACCCCTCCACCAATTCGCATTGGAGCAGCGTGGTGCAGTATGCTCTAGACCTCCCGCAGCTGCGTCTGTGGGGGAGACCCGTGCCCAGCAGTGGATCGCAGCGAAGTTGCAGAACATTTTCTACATGTTGGTCAACTTAATCTTTCAGCTTTGTTTGGCTTAAAAACTTCAGGTACATCGCATTGTATGTGACTCAATATAATTATGTCGAATATTCGATGTAATGGAATTGCTAAGCGTAAAATTGTCTTTGAACAAAAAAAAACTTACTTTTTTTTTTGGCCCCTTAGGCCATCTATGACTTTTTGATATCGATGTTTGCTATCTTATGAACACAAAATAGATACTCAAGTTGCTTCATTACCTACTCAGAAAAGTGGGTTCTTATGCCCAGTAAGTAATGGGCCAGAATGGTTGGTACCTATGACAAAACACGATTCACAATACTAATTCATATTGATAGAATTCAGTGGATTGCTTTTCGGAAATCATAAAACCGAACAAGAACAGACTCGTTCAATCGTTCAATCGCAGTAGTGATTGATGATCGCGAGTGAATGGATGACCGAATGGAGTCGATTTAGCGAACGCCGCGCCATTTGCATGTGTATACCGTGAAACGGACTGCCTATAGATAGCTAAGATTAATGTGTTTTAAAACGACAGAAATGTCTCCGGCATAGATGTCATTGTACAGATAGCTTCGATTGATTTTGAGCTGAAGTCTTACTTGGCTTCAATTCAACGCAAGGTTCAACTGTAAGGGTGTCATTTTACAACTGAAGAGTTCACTTTTTTATTTTTATTCATAAGGTAAATCAACATTGGTAGGTATAGTATTCAGACCTGCCAAACTGCAGAACAGTTTGTCGGCAGAACAGACTTTAGTGTGGATTGGTGGTGGGGTTAGGTTAGGTTAGACCGCTGGTCGGAAGTTTTTAGAATTTTAAATTCGACTGTTTTAGGGCTTTTAAGAAGGCCTCTGAATCAGCGACTGCGACACTGTTATAGGTAGCTTCTATTACTTATAATTATTATTTGACGGGAGTGTGGGTTAAGCCCATAAGGCACTGTGACCTAAAATATCTATTGTAGCTGGCCCCCAATAGGACAAACCTGAACGCAAAAGCCAATCGCTTGGATAAATCCTAGGATGCCTTTCGGGTAAAGTTCCTTGTCTGTACAAGGTGAGACTAGGCTTCCGCCCAGTTTGCAACTACTATTACTTAGTGAAATTACTAGTCATTTTACTACTTTTAATAAAAATAACACATTAATAAATAAATAAATAACTTAATTCTCAAATACAAATTGAGCGGTACTACTCCATCATTCAATACTTTGGCAGATATGGATGTTTGATTTTGGTAGTAGACAGTAAATTAGGAATGTTGAAAGTTGAAAAATGTTTGATGAAAATCTGGCAGAGCAGGCCCTGAGTTATCCATTTTTTAAGGACTAGCGGAGATTGGTAACTGAAAAGAATATTTATATAAGATTAGTTGATATTATGATTACCAATTTAAGTGAGCGGTTAACAATAATTCCTGAGAAGCTTTTTTAAAAACCAAGATTTTCAAGTATTGAGTTTAGTGAACGGTTGTTATCAGATAGCTTACCGTGCCAAGATGGTGAGTGTGGGCCACAGACTTAATGTTGAAAATAAAAAAAAGTTAAATAGCACAACTCACAAGTGCCAAGATAAGTATCCCTTCCACATTACAAAACTCGAAGATAAAATAAAAATTATCACGTTAACTTACTATGGGATGTTGTTTTCTTAATGTATGGTAATTTGATTCTATGGAATACCCGAACACTATGGAGATTCCCACGTCCCGGACAATTTAATACAAGATATGTCATTATGCAAATGATTATTAAGTAAGAATGGTCTTGAGAAAGAAAGCATTTAAAAGCAGGTGGCGGCAATGGGTACTAAGGTTTTATGTAAATGCTGTTGTTCAATTCTACAATCAGGTATTTATTGACGCGTCCAATCCAGTAAGCATAGATTAGCCTACAAAATGGTGATATTAAATCAATGCGGACCGAGGGAATGGTAACGAAAACAATCTTCATTTTATTTAATCTGTTGTGACCGTAAGTTACTCGTAGTTATTGTTTAGTAGATATTTAATATTGAATTTGTAGATTTATGGACAGGTTGCTCGCTTGAGATTGTGTGGTTAAAGTCAAAGTCAAATAATTTATTTCGCTATGAAGTGATTAGACACGCATAACGGAAGTCTAGGTAACTACAAACCACTTAAAGAAAAGAGATATACTGCTAAACTGTATAATTCTAAACTAATCAATATAAGGCAAAGGATTATTGGGATTAAGGATTATTATTGATAATTGAATGAATAGCTAATCCTACACAGGTGAATGTGTAGGTTGAAATTGAATCCTTAAGCAATTTACAAACTTCAATTTCAATTTATTTATTTGTTTAAAGTAGGCACATTATCCTCTCAACCAGTTCAGGCATTACTTATTTGGTCAACAAAACGTACAATTAATGAAAAATTCAAATATTCAAATCCCGAACTCCTGTTCTTATTGTAAGTACCATCAGATTCTCCGTAAATTGTAAATTAAATTACATCTCAAGGGTTGACCTTCAGGCATTAAGTCCGCCCATTGTGACTACAATAAAGCGTAAAATAAATAAATAAATAAATTCTTGAAAAAATTAAATTTGAAATCAAACCTGGCTTATTTACATCCTAGAATACGTCATATTAAGGCATTTATTCGACTAAACCCTTAAATCCATGGCATGGTGGTGTTCTGTACTATGCATTACTATTGTTACACTCGACAAATCCAGGCAACACGGAAAAACCATGTCATTTTATAAAACAACAACATAGATTATTTAAATACAATTTCGAATGGTAGGTCTTTTACAACTGATGTTTATACCAAGTCCAATTGTTCATATAAACACACGAATGTTATTTAATTTTTGAATACCAAATGCGATGGGGTATAAATTGATAATGTGTAATAATTTTAACATAATAAAAGACTATTACATTTTGAATGTATACAAGATTTTTCCCGCGCTTTCGGTCATCAAACGAAGTGTCATTTGAATAAATCGAATTTAATGGAACTTTTCTATAAAAGCATAAATATCAAGAGTTAGGAATGTTAGTATAGGAAACTTTATGTAAGTTTCTGTTATTTTTTATTTATCAGATTACATCATCACAAATCACATACAAAGCAAATTTTGATCATTATAAGTTTGCTGCTACGATTATATTTAGATTTTACATAAAAGTTATTTATGTAGATACTACATACTACATAAAACATCAACTGGTGTTTTATGTAGTAGGTACCAAATAACATAAAAGGGGCGTTACGACTATACATAAATCCGTCCAAAATAATCTCTATTCACGTTAAAATAAAATTTACAATACAACGTTGTCGTATAGTAAATTAATATTGCGGCCATTTTGGAACGGGTTTAAATAAATAAACACGGTTATATATTAAAGCCCAACTGCCTATTTGATAACGATCTTGAATCTCGTCGATACACCTGTTCTTGTGAATTCTACTTAAAGATAATGTCTACTAATCGTTTTTATTTAACACAGATAACTATCTAACTATATCGATTTAATCTTTAAGGTAAAATAGAAAATTTTGTTTTTGTATATTGAGAATATTTTGTATCTATTTATAAAGCTATGTACCTAATAGGACATAGGGATAAAAGGGACTATCCCTTTGGATGTTGAACAATTTTTTGTTTCTGTATATCCGCCAACCGCAACACAGAGTATGTGACAGTGTGTAACGTTTGTTAATATGTATTATCTAATTCGCTCAGATTTACATCAGTATGAACCTGACATTGACAAACACTGAATTTTATGCGTTGCCTGCACAGGATTCAGTGTTCGCAAATGTCTACTGCTTTTTGCTTGAAATAAGCTATGCTAACTAAACCGTTGTCTAACTACCTCGAGGTCTTATTCACGAAGGAACTCAGAACTCAGAGGGCGCAGGATCGGGAGGAGTGGCGATGATTCAGGGAGGCCTATGTTCAGCAGTGGACCCAAAAAGGCTGATGGATGGATGATGGATGGAAGCTACAGCCCATAAGCATCCCACTGATGGGCACGAGTCTCTCCTAAAGCCACTGAAATTGAAAGCTGAGATATGTATTAAGGTAGATTATCTATAGACTCTGCTCCAATGCCGATTGGTGGAGGTACGTGGCCAACCCTGCATCGAATTTTCACAAGTTTTTCATCATGTCTAAACGATGGGTTTATATTTAAAAACAACTGGGCGATGGCTTAACAAGCTCTCCGAAGCACGGTACCGCCCATGAAGTTTCGCCACTAGCGGTCACCCATCCACTCGACCGCGCCCGACGTTGCTTAACACAATCGATAACATACAGTATACACGCTACATAGAGCTATAAAAGCTTATGCCTACTTGATATAATGATGATTGATTGAAATCATTAGTAATAATGGCTAACTAATAAGTTCATTGGAGCGGTTTCCTGTTAAAGTTAACGTTATCTATTATTCAGGCGGTATCGCTCGGGGCAGACGGTTTGACGTCATTAGAAGTTAACTAAACGGCAGTCAAAACAGTTTAACTGTCACTCAATTATGTTTTTAACTAGGGGCTATAGTAACCGAGACTGCCTACGGCGAAATACCTACCAGTCCTTCGCTAAATGAAGTGTTGTTAAAACAAGTTGTATAATTAAAAAGTAAACAATAAGCCCGACTGATAAAACAAATAATAGAAGTATTAGAATTAGCGAGAATGGTTCTTAACTACTCGTAACTTTAAATAGTTATATATCCTAATAAACTGTTATTTAAAATTAAAAATGATAAAAGGAACCTTCAAATTATTTTAAAAGCACTTCTCATGAGCTTCCAGCCGAGGTATTCTCCGCCGCTGTGCTTCAAGATAAAGGCCGGCAACGCACAAGTGATGCCCTTGATGTCACACATGTCACTAGGCGTCGGTGACCATTTACTATCAGGTGGCCCGTAAGCCCGTTTGTCTGTCTATATTATATAAAAGAAATTGAGAAACTTGTAATTCTCAATCTTTTTATAAATCTATATAATAAAAATGAATCGCAAAATGTGTTGGTAAGCGCATAACTCAACAACGCCTGGACCAATTTGGCCAATTCTTTTTTTAAAATGTTCGTTGAAGTTCAAGGATGGTTTTTACGGCGAAAAAAATTTGAAAATTCATCCCCTAAGGGGGTAAAACGGGGGTGCAAAGTTAGTATGAAGCTTTGCCGTTTTTGAAGTTAGTGAATGTGTAACGCGAGCGAAGCTGCGGGCGTCCACTAGTAGAACATAAAAATATTTAAGAAATATCCAAATGACAAACCGACATTTATTGCAGTGTAATTTCCGAATTAAATTCATAATATATAATATTAAATATGAACATATTTTAATAACCTATGAAACGTGTTAGGAAATTAATTTATGCAAATTCTGATTAAGCGGTTATAAATTTATGTCCATACTTAAAACATTTAGATGTAAAAATCGATCTTTAATTAACTGAAATCAAGACTTGGTAGTTTTAAAAATATATGATACGTGTGTTTTATCATAGCGATGATAAACAGATACTTACACAGCTCAGCACACTGTGTAAGTATCTGTTTATCAAATACAAGAGAAATACAAAAATGTTAGATGAATGACCAAAACTCTGTTTAAACCCATTTTTTTTTTCGCGACTGTTTCCTTGTGAGACTGTTAAGAAGCGGCTTAATCAATAAGATTATAGGTATATCTGCAATCCATAGACGTCCCACTGCTGGGTACGGGTCACCCCCACAGGCAAATCTGCGGGAGGTCTAGACCATACTCCACCACGCTGCTCTAATGCGGATTGGTAATTGGTAATTTGTCATCTATTTGCACGTCTCCATTCACAAGGCTGCTGGAAGAATTTTCTTTTGGAAATAAGCAGTTCCTTTGTGCATAATTTCATATAATATATAATGTGTTTGAGTATGTCTTATAGTGTATGTGCATAAATATTAAATAAATAAATAAATTGGTGGCCAACACAATGTCGAATGTTCTCAAGCCATCCGAAGGTCTTTGACAAGGCTTACCGATTGTTTTCACCATTGAAAACAACCGGGACCGACGGCTTAACATGCCCTCCGAAGCACGGTACCGCCCATGAAATTTTACCACTAGCGGTCACCCATCCACAAACCGACCGCGCCAGTCAGAAATCTAGAAAAGCTCTTGTTAAGAGCTGAGGACGTCAAACGGAGTGGTTTTATCAGGTTAAAACCGGACATAATCCAGTTTTCACCATACGAAAACGAAAAGTCATTAGAAAAGTTTATTTTTAAGGTCAATTTTTCCGCAAGCAAAACCGTATAATATAGCTAATCTATCCGCGTCTCTACCGTCTCTACCGTCCAATAATGGTATTAGAATGTGGTAGTGAGAGCAAGAAGTACATACGCAGCTACTTATGTGCTAATCGGGTCCTGGACGGCAGTAAGTTAATACATACATAATAAGTGTGATTAGGCAAGACTGCCTGGGGCAGCGGTAGCTGAGATGTGCCAATCTTTTCCTTCTTCAAGCTTGGCTTACATGCAGTTTGTTGCTATTCCGGAATGCCTCCAGATACTCTAAGCGTCAAAAGTAGGTACGAGTATATAAAAAAACGCAAGATTAAAAAGTTTGAGTAAGTACATATACCAAAAAATTGTCACAACTATCATCAGTTCAATGCAAAAACTGATTGCTAAATGAGTGATTTGGTCTGAAGAAAAAATGTGAAAATGTAATTTAGACGGAAATATTATTTGACGAAACGAAAAAAAAAATACTTGCTGTAACGGTGAAGGAAACATCGTGAGGAAAACTGCATGTCTGAGAGTTCTCCAAAATATTCTTGAAGGCATGTGAAGCCTGCCAATCTACAGTATGGACCACTGGCCAAGTGTGGTGATTATCAAGATCAATGGATCAACACAAGGCAGAGGACAAAAAAAAAAGTATTGATCAAACAGATTATCGTTTGAACTCAATTAATGCAATCCTAAAAAATAATATATTCAATTCAGCTTTTAATGTAATTCAATGAATTTATCGAATTTAAACACTGCCATGTAAACCAGCCCGAAATTGCGCGTACGCAATATACTATTAAAAGGAGTCAACGCACCCGGTAGGTATGTGGCTTAGTATCAACAACGGCTACTGTTCGCCCGCTCCGCCCGATCGCACGCCTCGCGGTAATACTGGGCATTGAGCGACATTACAGCGGAGCGTCCTGCTAACGGGAGCTTACTATGCTGTAGGCTAAAACAATTTGTCTGTCCGTAACGTTGAGTGATTTGCGTAACTTTGTAGCTAAGATGCTAGACTACGTTATACGTGGGTTATTTATTTTATCAATTTGTCGCGTCAATTTGGCTTTCACCGAGACATTTGAAAGAGTATTGCTCCCCAATTAGTGCCCCGATCTCAAGTCTAGTAGATAATACTGTGCATTGAGCGACAACACAACGGAGCGTCCTGCTAACGAGAGCGTACTATGCTGTAGGCTAAAACAATTTGTCTGTCCGTAACGCTAAGTGATTTGCCTGACCGCATATGCACGTTTTCGATAGCTGTTACCGCTGTAAGTACATATTAATTGTATGTAAATGGGCAATATGACACAATGAGCATTATCTGCGCAAGAGTCGGTAATTTTAGCTAATAGACCTGCGATGTTCCTATGTAGACAAAGCACAACTATGATCGACTCAATACAAAATCTAATATAGCAGTCAGACTAGGAAACAGAGTTGTATCTAAGATAAGCTTGCAACATATTTTATTGTCATAACTGCTACCGTTCCAATTCGTAAGAATAGGTCATTAAATACAAAGGCACATTACCCACAGTTATCGACCGGCAGCAAGATAATCGGTTTAGTTCTAGAATGGAGAATACTTAGATTACTAGGTGCACTAGTGTTTACGCACTTTCTGATCAGTTATTTTAATCAACGAATATTGTCAATATAAATAAAAATGAATGTTGATAAGCGCATAACTCACGAATCGCTGGACCAATTCGGCTAATTTATTTTTTGTATGTTCCTTAAGGTCACTGAAGGTTTTAATATTGAAAAAAAAATCCAAAATCTGCTCATTTATTTCCTCTAAGGCGGAACAAAGTCTAATTCCACGCGAGCGAAGCTGAGGGCGTCCATTAGTTGTCAATAAATCTAATTACTTATGGAGTCTCGATTTGTGTCTAGTATATAGGAGTGGGGTCGATTGAGGGAGGCCTATGTCCAGCAGTGGACCCCAAATGGCTGATAGGCGGATGGATATATCATAGGTTTAGCCGCGACTTTGCGAATTTTTTCGAAGATAGTCAAACTAAAATGTAGATTTAATTTAATTATTGCATTTTCATCGGTTCTTGGTAAGTGTGCAAGGTTTCAAATCAATCCGACGAAAATCACGTTCAAAGATCCATACATGTAAAAATACTTACATACCTACAAACATAGGCAGGTACCAAGCTAATAAAATTAAAAGTACCTATAGCCTTCTTCGAGAAGCTTGTACTTCGAAAACTTTTGTAGCACTAATAAAAATTTTGCTTATGGTACGCAATTCCGCCGATCAGAATTTGATAAAGATTGATTTTTTTTTCAATGGTGTAAATCGATTAAATATGGATTTATCATTGTTTTTTTATTTTCAATTTCAATGGAATAGTGCAATTTCCCGAATTAAAAATAATACAAGTGGTGGTACTTTCCTAGGCTTGCTGTATACTGTATTCATATTCTATCAACGTTTTTTTCTAAGTATAATAGATTTCATAAGAATATAAGGTAAACTTACCACAAAATAGAAAACTTACGCTTATGAAATCTCTTCTCAATCGTCGCTACTGGGTATAGCTCGAAGCATATTCAAACTATTATCATTAAGATTGATTTAAATAGCCAATGTTGCCATGAAAAATGTGTGTAATCAAAAATTGCCTAACGAGGTAATTGCCATTATTGGCGGGACCCATAAACAATTACGTCTTGGGCACTGACGTTATCTCAGTCTGTCGCAAGTTTCTTGTAAAGGTGTTGCCACATGAATCGGAAAAAAGGGATCTATTATTATTTTCTGTAGTAAAGAAAGGAATTACGCCATTTTTACGCTTAGGACGCACGTGCTATATTATCCCAAAAGATCAACAAACTTGAAAAAGGATTAACACATTATCATATACAACTAAATAATTTATTTTTATTTACAGTGTTTATTTAAAAAAAATTGAAAAGAGAGGCGCGACTCTTCAATATTAGGTGACGAAATATAGATGTTAAATACAGAAATAAACAAAAATTAAAGTAGGTACAGTTAGGAATAATTTTAATAATTAACAATTAAGGATCTATAGGAATCTAGATTTCAGATCACGGACCATCCAGTTCACAGTTCAAGTTAACTCGTAAAATATCATTTAGACCAGATTCTACATGGCACAGCGCTAACAACCCCAGAGGCTATCGAACTAGCCTTCCTCTCGGGGGATGAGTGGTCAAATCCAAATGATACATATCAATAACTTTATCTTTTTTTCAGGAAGTTAAATTTAAAAAAAAAGTTGCAACGTTTTAACGGTAAAGGAGACTTATATTATTCATTTCAATATTTCGTCCATATAAAATCTTCGCTGGTCTAAGTTTGATATATGGATTTAAAAGTAGTCACCTTAACGTTAAAAGTAGGTAAATTCTGGTATTATTTTTGTCCTCAAGTACTTCATAACATAAGCCAAAATATTTAAAAATAAAACTACGCCTGCTTAAAAATAAATAGCACTCGGCAATAATGAGCTAACCATGCAAAGCTACAAAATTAATCTCTTTAAAATATTAGAAAGTGTTGAACAAAGAAACAGTTGAGACAGTTTTAACTCATGAAAAAGAGGTTAAGATAAGTGTAAAGAAATGGTAGCACGCTAACCTAAATAGCTATTCGATCGTAACCCGAGTAAGTACCAGATGTGCGATATCAGTCTGAGTATCGCTACCGGCCATAACTCGACTAGCACCTTCGAGCTATAGACCGATTGGACACTGATCCCTCTGCGTGCATAAATTCCCAACTCACTGTGCAAGCACTGTCGAGATAGCTAAAGCAATGCACAGAATTAACGACCGATGATTTGTTTCAAAATTCGAGTGTACAGCAATTGATTCTGCTTTAAACTGGAATGTAAATGCCGTGGGACTCGGTGTCGCTGGTAGTAGTAGGTAGCTGAAATTAGTCCTCTCAGAGAATCCGGGTTGAAATCTCGGTGTAACATATTAATACCATGCTTATTTCCCCGAAAGGGTGGTCACAAGGTGTGTTACACCCACTAGGAACCGGTCTCATGTGGTGGAGACCTGTGGAATACATTGGGAATAACATCTATCTCCAAGCTACTAATGAGAATTTTAAGTAACAAAAACCCGAGAATACTTTTTCCGGAGTCGAAACAAATGTATAATAAACTAGTAGACGCCCGAAGCTTCGCTCGCGTGGAATTAGACATTAAAATAGTTTCGTTTACACCTAGTAATATTATAAAGCCTATGTCACTCAGTGAAGATGCAGCTTTCTAATGGTGAAATAATTTTTTAAATCGGTCCAGCAATTTTTGAATGAAAACATTACAAACAAATCTTTCCTCTTTATAATATTAGTATAGACTAAACTTTACCTGATTTGATAGTGGAATAAGTGCTAAAACAAAATATCGTGACTTTTTGAAAGAGTCAAAAATTAGTTTTGCAAACGCTACGAAACATTAGTGTTGTCTTGATGTAAATTTTGAATGAGAAATGGTTTCATTTAACAAGAAGTCAATTTACCAGCTGATGTTAACTGAGAGGCAGGGCAAGCACCACCGAGACACCGCGCACTGAGGCGTTGATTATACTTTTTACATTCCAAATTTGATACACATCTTACCAAGTAATGATTCAGATTCGTTTATTTTAATTATATTACATTTTTTATCTGCAAAAAGGAACTTGATATCTTTAAAATACAGTAACTAATTTATTATTATAGGAGTTGTTAATTTGGCTATGAAGCAGAAACGAGAGATTTACTTAACAACATCTAAATTCGCAGTGGTACAGCATGGTGGAGTATGCTACCCGTGCCCAGTAGTGAGCCCCAAATGTGTTGAAGCCAATAAACAAAGTGGTATGTAAAATTATTTCAAATGTAAATTTTCACAAAATAATTTAACTTTAATGAAATGAATGAATGTATAAAACCGAACTATTAGCATGCGGTACAATACAATACAAAAATACTTTATTGTACTCCAAAAATAAATACTTACATAGGTAAAGGAATAAAAAACATTATATGAAACAATTGGCGGTCTTATCGCTTAGAGCGATCTCTTCCAGACAACAAAATATTCTTAACGGATAGGTTGATCGGAGAAAAAAAGTAGGGGAGCGGCGTACAATTTAAAACATAAGTAACATAATTTAAAAATAAGATACCTATTACAGAATGTCACGAGAGGAATACAAACACGTGTATTACGGTATTAGCGATTATTTCAATCGTAACGCCTCGCTATCGTCTCTCCATCGCGCTCGCCCCACGCACTGGTCGCTGGTCGCGTCGCCTGCGGCATCGGTCGTCATTTGCCGACCACTCCGCAGATTTATGTACACCGCTCTTTACACTGGAAACGCGATGCTTTGTTACCGCGACTGATATTTACGGCATGTTTCCCTTTGTGCCGTAATGTTTGTCGATGGCAGCGAATGGTTGATAAACGAATGAGCGAGTTGCGAGTGTTATTTATCTCGAAAACATGCACATAGAAAAATTAAAATATTCACTAACGTATGTCCCACAGCGTTCATAGCCCAATAGCTTGCGTCGATTCAATGTGATCGAAAGAGTTAAGCAACGACGGGCGCGGTCAGTTTGTGGATGGGACCGCTAGTGACAAAAATTTCATGGACGCTACCGTGCGTCGGAGGGAACGTTCAGCCGTCGGTCCCGGTTGTTTTCAAAGGTGGAAACAGTTGTCGAAGACCTTCAGGTGGCTTAAGAACATTCGATACTGGGTTGGCCACTAACCCCTCCACCAATCCGCACTGGAGCAGCGTGGTGGAGTATGCTCTAGACCTCCCGCAGCTGTGTATGTGTGGGAGACCTGTGCCCAGCAGTGGGACATATATGGGTCACAGCTAATAAATGCCCTACAGTGGTAGCAGTGATACATATGTTGGTCTTACCGCTTATTACATGGGACCTTAGTATAACTGGTAAAAAGTGGGTGGCATACATACCTCTACTTACCCAATCGGAAAATTCAGGCGTGATATTATTTTATATTATGTTGGTTTATATTTTCATTGTTATTCGCGCCGTCATACCCCTTTATGTAGGACTAGGTTGTTGCATATAGATTAAAACCAACTTAACGGTCATATTACAAAGAGATAAGATTATATTCCTCCTTTTAACAAACAAATACAACCATGACCGCTGTGTACTCGTTTGTTAATAGTTCGACGGTTCGGATAAAATTAAATCCACGCCAAAATTCCGCCGCCACCGCACTTACCATAATAATTCGCATAATAAAGTACATTTACAAACTAATCCCAATTTATCAGCTCTTAGCGAATGCCACACCTTTTATCCTTTTTCCTTTCTTTATTACCCCGATGTGCCCGTGATAACCGGCCGGATAATTTCCGTACGGTCGCCCGCAGTCCCGCGGCCAAATAACAATAATTTAGCAAATTTATTCAGATGATCGCCCTTTTGTTTCGCAGTAATGAGCGGTTACACGGCCGATTTTAAAATGCCATTAAGTTCATAATGTCCACTGAAAATTTAGTGCGCATTTATCGAGCTGCTTTAAGCTGTTATACGGTCGGTTGTGTGGTTGTACCGTAATTTGCGGGTTGGGTTACTGTGTAACAATGAGCTAAGGGCCCGATCTGGTGGAGATGTTGAGGAGCCGTGTATTTATGAGGTTTATAGTTTCCATGCCATCCATACTAATATTATAAATGCGAAAGTAGCTCTGTCTGTGTGTCTGTCTTGCTCTCACGCCAAATCTACTAAACCGATTTAAATGAAATTTGTTACCTACACAGATAGTCTAGCTAGAGCCTGAGAAAGGACATAGGCTACTTTTTAATTGGAAAAAAGTGTTGTAAAGGGTTGAAAAGGTAAATGGAAGGTTGTATGAAAGTATTGTCATTTTCAGAACTAGAAGCATGAAATATATATTTTAATAATTCAATAGAATTGCTTCATATTTGTAACAAATGTTTACAGTTGAATGAATAAAAATATAGGATACAAAATCTCGATGCGTTACATCCAGGTGGTTTCCCTAGGAATTAAGTTTGAAGGATACAATTCGATCAGTAATGTCTTTGAGGAGAGTGACAACTAGGTGTAAACGAAACTCTTGTTATGTCTAATTCAACGCGGGCAAAGCTGCAGGCGTCCCCTAGTCCAAAAAAAAATATGATGGAAGCAGAGAAAAAGGATAATATAAAACGCGCGTTTCAAACGCTGCATTCACAATCAGCCTCGCCTGCCCGCACCTAATTATATCTGAATCCACTCCGATTTTCTCACAATACAAGGAGAGAATGGATTTAACACGCGACACACTTTATTCGTGAGCTTTCATCAATCACTGACGGTGAGAAAACTCAATGAATATGCCTTTCCGATCCCGTTATTGTAACATGTTTTTGTACGGTCAATTATAATGGAAGCAAGTTTTTATGACATACAAAAATCAAACTCATTATGTTAAAACACGCTCAACTTATTATTGAGCAAATGTCTCGCCGCAAAATGAAAAAAGGCCATAGTCAACTCATAGACTAATTTATCCTTCACTGTAATTACTGTTTAGGTCCGATGTAATAGTTGGAAAAGGTGGACGGATGGACCATTATCTCGTTGATATCTCTTCTATTTGAACTTCAATGAGTAGAGTTTTTCCGGATATATCCTTGAGAAGTACACACATACAACTATAAACGAAACTTTCGTTGGGTATGTATCCACGCAAGCGAAGCTGTGGGCGCCCGCATATTTTTTTTATGGATATAAGATAGCAAACGAGCTTGCAGCATTACCCATCCGCTGCCACCCATGACAACTTTGACTGAATTTGAACAACACTCAAACAGGGACTGGGCTGATTAGTCTGGTTAGCTGAGAGATAATTAGAACATTAGTTGGTCAGTTCGTTAGTGGGTATGAGGACAGGGGCCTGTTAGTAACAGTCAGTCCTGTTAGTAATGGTCCAGTTAATAATTGTTAGTAGGAGTCTCGATCCAAGTTGCCACAGATGTGTTGCTATTCTTGAGGACTAAGATGGTCGCCTCTAAAGAAGTGGAACCGGAAACCACACATTTCCAACCGGACTACAATTGTTTTAAAAACAATTGCTACACGGTAGAAATGGTACTAGGTACCATGGCGGGCGGTGGTGCTGCCCCGGGCAAACTCTATATGGAACAAAATATGCTTCATATAAAATCTATTTGGTTCCTTATAGGCTCTACCACCTACAAGGTAACAAATACAACTTCACACGGATAACACTTACCTACGTCTCCTAGCGGGCGCAGGATGGGAGGATGTAACCGGAAACCTGATGACCCGACGATTGTGCTCTGCAAGATTTATTATCAACTCATTGGAAAGTTGCAACCACTAAGCTAAGTCTAGAACCTTCGAACTTTAACATTTAGCCTGGTGTATTTTTAGCCTGATGGCCACATGATGGAGCAAATATTCTTTTTTTAAGGATATAAGATAGAAAACGAGCTTGCAGCTCCTCCTATCTGCTGCCGTCCATTACAACTGTGCTGTTAGAAAGCTGCGTGTTCACTGAGTGACGTAGGTTATATAATATTACTAGGTGTAAACGAAACTATTGTTATGTCTAATTCCACGCGAGCGAAGCTGCGGGCGTCCACTAGTTTTATAATAAAGACCTTAAAGTCAACATAATGGAACCTTTAAGCTGGTTCTGTATTCTGAGATATAGGTATTATTTAGAGTTCACCAAGGATAATATCTGCCACCCAGGGTATTAAGTGAAGCCTAAGCGAGGCATGCAGGTTTTGTCATATAGTTTCCCTAACGTTACAGCATTACATCTAAACTTTACATTACATTATTACCTTAAGAGTGACTAGTGTTACAACAGGTCAAAGTTATTAGTAATTACTGGAATGAACGCTTTATTTTATATAGACTAGAATAATAAAACACATTACTGGAACCAACTATTATCACATTACACTCATTCTGACAAAAATCGCAAGTAAGCGTACGTGCTCCACTTAACCGAACGTCCGAATGTACAGCGTACCCTGTGGGGGCCGAAAGCGCGCGGTCAGGCGTGGTCAGGTCCCGCGCCGTGAATACAAATGTTTATTATGGCGCGGGAAAAAGTAGCCATTGTGGCCCGCCTGAGGCGACTCCGCTGAAGGAGTCGGCGGCCTGAAGTGGGTTAAGAAATCTGTGGAGAGGGCGTTCATACTTATTAAAATTTAATAATTAATTATATTCAACATTGTGAACTGGCGGAACATACATAAATTTAACGACGTTCATTAAGCGTGTACAAATACCATATAAATGAAAATAATAGAATGTAAATGTGAAAAATATATAATACAATATAATTTATTGCACCAGAAAAAAACAGTAGTACCTAATAACAAAATAAAACCAGCCAAGTGCGAGTCAGACTCGCGCACGAAGGGTTGCGTACCATAAAAAATCATGTCTGTTGTAGGTTCCCATAATTTTTTTATTATTTCTGTTTTTTAGTAGTTGCTGTTATAGCGGCAACAGAAATACATCATCTGTAAAAATTTCTGTTGTCTAACTATCACGGTTCCTCATGAACCGTGATAGTTAGACAACATACAGCCTATTGACAGACGGAAAGACGGACAGCGGAGCCTTAGCAATAGGGTCCCGTTTTACTAATACATATTTATAAAAGTTTAGCAAAAGGTTGTCTGTGTAATTGCTTTGAGGAATTTCTTGCAGAGAGCTTCGCAAATAAGACAGAAATGATATAATAACAAAACTTATAAGGTAGGTTGTAACAGTAATAGACAACTCCACTGCTTTCTCTGTCCATCTGTCGCCTCATACGCTTTAGGCCAGCATTGTGCGGTACAAATGTGATCAAATTATAAAGACTGGCGCGCGCCCGCGGCGACTCGGCCCAACGGAGGCGCGAAGGATCGAGATTCGATGCCGGGTTATAAATGTGTTATCTGATAGACGTACCTGCGTTATTGATGGCCGTGTATATTATGGTGGTAGAACCTATGTAGAACCTTTATATGATATATGGTTCTATATGAAATCTTTGTAGGTATTGTAGGAACTATAATGAGTGCAAGATACCAAAAACTATTTCTGCTGTTTTATTTACAACTTGATTAAAACTGGAGTTTAAGATATACGGATGGGTGACCGCTAGTGGCAAAATTTCATGGGCGCTTGAATACTTCGGTTTTTTAGCGATTGTTTGAAAAAACAAGCCTTGTTTTAAGCTTGAGAGCATTCAACACTGGGTTGGTTACTAACTGCACCAATCCTCATTGGAGCAGCGTGGTGGAGTTACTCTAGACCTCTCAAACTGTGGCTGTGGGAAATTTCCCGTACTCAACAGAGCACATATGAGTTGTTCCTGTAACCTTCATGACAAAACGGAGAGTTATATTCTGTGCTTATATACAGAACTGACCATCAACAAAAGGCCGACTTTATACAGCGGCAGCCTCACATGTTTATAGACATCATGAAATATTACAAAACGGCCAGTTTGAACGCTAAAAGCAATTTGACCATAAAAGATAAAGACAGTTAAAATTGCTCTTACGCCGTTATTTATTATTTTATAACCTCAATCCAACCTGATACTATGAAAGCCTATTATTACTGTTTATGACAATGTTACATAATTACGATCTATTATGAATACTAGATTTTGAATAAGGCTCTATCTGTAGGTACATACATTCCTTTTTACGTATAAACATTTAAATTCATTGTTTTAAAAATTAAATTTTAAATTTGAGTTAAATAAAATCTTTTATGAAATACATTTTGATTAATGAATGGTGATATTTACAGATAAAATACTGGATCAACCGGTACCTAAGTAGACTAAAATCAACTTACGTGCAATAAAGTCCATCAATCCATCCATACATCCAGCCTTTGGAAGTCCAGTAGTGGACATAGGCCTCTCCTAATAGGCGTCACTTTACTCTGACCATCATAGGAGGAAAATAAATTCTATATAAATAAGTAATTAACTCAAATTAATATTTTCAATTAATATTGAAGATTATGTAAACTGATCAGTCAGTTTTCGAATGTAGTATTATCATTATTAGACATAAAAAGTAATAATTTTACTCATCCACTTTCATCTTACTAGACAGTACGAATGTTCTAACCTAATACGTGTTATTTAAAACGAAGACAAATCGTAATAAAATCTTTTAAAAACATTAGAAATAGTGGTTATTTATGTTTTCAAACATTTGTAATTTAACAATTGTTGTTAATTTAACAGTGTTTGTTGAAATTTGTTAAGTAAGTAAGATGTAGCAATAGTTTACTCTTTATCTCGCTCACATCCTCATCGTTGCAGTAGCTTTTTCCCATAAAATTAGACTTATAATAAATTTTACTATCACAAACCATAGAAACATATTTCTATAACGATGAGAATGTGGAAGGAATCCAGAAGCCATGTTAATTTAGTAGCTGTGTCATCTATTGGCTTATCTTTTTAATTACTGACATAAAATAATAAATGTGTGACAGGAAATTTAAAAAGGTACCTACTGAAATATTTTAAAGCATCACCGTATCTACGGCTATGTTAAAAGCAATTTGATTAAGTACCTAATTAATCAACCTTAGATAATCATATTATTATTTGTAACGCTCGAATGATGTATGCGTTATTTTACTTGTAAAATACCATGGTGATATATTATTTTATGTTGAACAAATTAATCAATTATTGAAATGATAATAATAATCATTTTTTTTAAATAGGCAAGTCTATTTTGACACTGACTGATGACAAAACTGAAAACTTAAAAAAAAATACTTATCATTAATTTTTTTATTTTTCCAGTTATGTCTATCTACCACGACATAAGTTTTGGAAAATATATTACGTTTATTTATTTTCTATAAAATCAGACAACTGTATCATAAGCAACATACTGTTACAGGTGTCATAAGCAACATACAAGATAAATAATTGTTGTTGTTATTGAGCAAATGTACATATAGTACATTTTGCTCAATTACAATTTATTTGTCACATTATGGAGATACTAGTGGACGCCCGCAGCTTCGCTCGCGTAAAATTAGACCCATTAACGACGTCTACCCGTCTAACGACTTCAAAAACGGCAATGTTTCATACTAACTTTGCACCCCCGTTTTACCCCCTTAGGGGGTGAATTTTCAAAAATCCTTTCTTAGTGCTCCCCTACGTTACAAAAGGAACCCCTGTGCAAAATTTCAAGTTTCTAGCCCTTATAGTTTAGGCCCTGCGTTGATATGTCAGTCAGTCAGTCAGTCAGTCAGTCAGTCAGTCAGTCACCTTCTCCTTTTATATATATAGATTATAAATATTTTTTTAAATTTATTTATTCAACTTTATTGACACCTCTAAAGAAATATACAAATATTGTGAAGATATTTATGCCGTTCCGGCTGTCCTCTTCAGGTCATCCCACCTGGTCAGAGAGTGCTTACTACTCCATTTTCCTAGTCGTGTTCTTCACTCTATGACTGAATGCATCGTGGTCTATCCTAGCTGTGCCATATCCATCCTACTGTTTGCTGAAGTTGGTCCAAATCGGTTTGAACTGCTTGTGATAACGATCATTTAGATCAATCCATTGTCTGCCGCTCATGACAACTATGAAAAACTGTGAACTTGACACCTATGAGCCAGGTTAAGACTATTATTAGACAAATAAAAGTTGTCAGAAGAAGTTTCTCCTCTCTCTTTACATATTTTATGTTCAATCAACTTTAAGTGCATTTATTATATTTATACAGGTATTCCATCATGCTTTGAATTACGAACATTAATAGTTATCACGCACTAACCGCCTCGGAAGGGGGTCACGGAATTAAAAACGACTATCATCATTTCATGCGTTTACGTGTGATGTCTCACTTAATGTGGGAACTGGGCGATTGAGCTGCTCTAATAGAAAAGTTAGGTGCAACGCACACTGCGTTCAACGCGACGACATTTTTTTACGGATATAAGATACACATGAGAGTGCAGCATCACCTATCCACTTCTGCTGTGACGGACTTTTAACAAAACCCAATAGACTGGGCAGTCAACTAACTAAACTAACTAATTTCAATAGCACAGTTACTTCATAATGTTAGTCATGTTACATGTTGTTTCCTACGTTCTATAAAATATTATTATAGTCTTAAATAATATCAACTGCTATGATTGATAAAATTAAAAGAGGAACTTGAGAACACTAACACCTATTTAAGTTTAATAGATCAAATCTTGAAAAAAGCGGTTTTATATTCAATTGCTTAAAAAAAGAATATTAATGGAAAAATGTATATTTTATATCGATTCAATACATACTTAAACTTAAGTCATTTCTTTAGTTTGATATACTCACCTCATTTTAAACTTACTTATGAGCTTGAAACAAATGACCCCGTGCAGTGTGCAATGATCTTTACGCTCCAAAAACCGGCCCCACTAACGGCCTGACAATGATGTATTGTGGCTCGGAGTCAAAGGTTCGATTCTATTAACATTTTATAATTTGTTTATCCGCCGAACGAAGACGCGTTGCTGGCGTATTGGCATATTGGTGCGATCGGACTATTGGCCCAATGTTTTTATTTAATTTACGATGGTTATGTAAGACAAGATTAACGCATTTATTTATACTTATAGTTTTAGACATTACAAGATAAATGCTTGACTCCAATGGGTCTTCACATAACATAACGCTTGTAGACGGTAGGCAAAGGTGTCTAGTATGGTGCCACCATACACTGGGCACAAATCCAGATTCTGAGCTACTAGAAATTTAAAGTTAGAAAACTTTAAGGGAAAATCTTAAACTAAGATTTTACCTATTACCTTCCGAAAGACATTAAATATGTAGAAACCTTTTATCTATGATCTTCTTCTTCTCTGAAAGGTCTTTTACGACCCTTGAAAAGGTCTGGAAACCTTTCTTGATCCGAAAATCTTAGTCATTAAGAGTAACAACGCATCTATGACCAACATTTAACGAAACTCTTACTTGTATAGTATCGGTCTGTCACAGTTGACATGAGAGGCAACAGCTGGGTGGTGCCGCATGCCCATTTGATATCCGCCAGCCCATTGTGTGCTGGTCTTAAACGCTTATCTTAATCGGAACTGCGAGAGAGAATGGCAATGGCAAACCAATATTGGTCCAAACCTTGGCCACGCTACATCCAATCATACCGAGCAGTCGAAACAATCAATTTGTCAGATCGCTTAGGCGAGATCATCCGTTTTATTTCCTCTCTCCGTGCAACAAATTATACATAGTGAAATTGTTGTGTTTGAATTGAATTTGAATACACATGAACCAATAACATATCATCTATTTAAGATGAAGTGTTTTGTAACCCCAGGAAAGAGGCTAACTTTTCAGCTATAATATTGCAAAAAATATTATAAATTATTTAACATAATGTGGGCTTCTTTATTTAGTGTTCGTAAGTACCACTGCTAAGTTAGAGGTTCTGAGCCAAATCCCACTAATATTATAAAGGGGAAAGTTTGTAAGTTTGTATGGATGGATGTGTGTTACTCTTTCACGTAAAAAGTACCTACTGAATGGATTTTAATGAAACTTTACAATAATATAGCTTATACATCAGAATAACACATAAGCTACAATTTATAAAGATATTGTGTGAATTGTCCAAAATATGACGATAAGTGTCAAGTAAGTAGGAAAATATCTACCATCTGTGAGCTATTCTGGCGTGCGCTTCCTACTGGACCGATTTCAAAAATTCTTTCACCATTAGAAAGCTGCATCTTCACTGAGTGACATAGGCTATATAATATTACTAGGCGTAAACGAAACTATTGTTATGTCTAATTCCACGCGAGCGAAGCTACAGGCGTTTACTTGTAAATAATAACTGTCACTAGCTCCGTTGTTGCTAGGCGAAAGGAAACCCCAACTCTATTGTCTCTTTCCGACCCAAACCACTTTCCCATACGTAGTAGCAAAGCAATTGCCTAACACCTTACTTCATTCTAAATTAATGCCTGTAATAATAATAATATAATACCACCTATAGTAGCCAATAACGGTCAATTTATATGCAGGACCCGTTATATCCTTACAATTCAAGAGACTGTGAGCTAAATCAACTGGCCCTTTGACTTTTAAATTTGAATTGATTACCGCATCGCTGACCTATAGTTTCGCTGCGACCCATAGACGTCCCACTGCTGGGTACGGGTCTCCCCCACAGACACTTCTGCGGGAGGTCTAGAGCATATTCCACCACGCTGCTCCAAAGCGGATTGGTGGAGGGGTTAGTGGCCAACCCTGTGTCGAATGTTCTCAAGCCACCCGAAGGCCTTCGACAAGGCTTAACGACTGTTTCCAGCAATGAAAACAACCGGGACCGACGGCTTTACGTGCCCTCCGAAGCACGGTAGCGTCCATGAAATTTTGCCATTAGCGGTCACCCATCCACAAACCGACCGCGCCCGTCGTTGCTTAACTATTTCGATCACATTGAATCGAAGCAAGCCATTGGGCTATGGACCTATAGTTAATACCTATTAAAATTGATTTCTTCTTAACAGTCATGCACACTATTTATATAAACGAATACACGAACCAATGTTAATTGGCCTCAGATATTTATTGTGGAATGAACACATCACCGGAATGGGACCAGAACATAACTCAGCTTCTGTTCATGTGATTCTCCATTTTGTATCGGGTTGTACGATAAGTGGAACAGTTATATACATGGAGTTGCATACGATTTCACGTCTGAGTTAAAACCAATATCAAAGATAAACCATTGATTTTAAACATAATATTTTGTTTGTCCACTGAATCTTTTCTGATTTGATTTGCGAATGGAACAGACATAAATAGAATTTTCTTATTTCAAAATCAGTTTATTTCGATATTTTTCTAAACGTTTTGCCAAACTAGTCACTGCCAAAGTAATCTAGTTAAAGAAAATGTATGAATTAGTAGAAAAAGAAAATTTTCTTGTGTTAAAAATTGAAAATTTCCTTTATCATCAAAATTAATAACTAACACCTCGGTATTTCCAAAACTAGTAAGTTACTTCCATAAGGCATTTTATTTTATTGCACACACCACCATTCCCACATGAAACGATATTAAATAAATTATTAAATTAAAAAAAAAAGCTTTTTATAACTTTTATTTTTATTTTCGATCATTGTCATCGGAACCAAATATGTGTGCCAAATTTCAGCTCGATAGCTTCAGTGGAAGTGGGTGAAATACATACATAGTGTACATACATACATGTGAAGTTAAATAAAAGCTAATTTATCTGTACTGCCTAATTTAAGTTTCTCATTTTAAGTGACTATTACTGTATGTATGTCTTATGAGAAATAAAGTTTAATTTAAGTTTCTCATTTTAAGTGACTATTACTGTATGTATGTCTTATGAGAAATAAAGTTATCTTTAAACCGAAGCTTTTAAAAAGAAAACTTATGAAGAAAATAATATTTGTCATTTAGAATCTTATAGTAAAAATTCGTCTCCATTCAATCGAAGCCAGGAGATAGCAATTTAACGAAGCCGCATCAAGGAACGTCTTCATTTATTCAATAAGAAACAAGAACAAAACAGAACGAAACGGATTACAATATCAATTTAGGAAAGTGAACCGAGTGATTTATTGTTGTGTTACATGTAAATATTGCTGCCGTGTGCCATGCGAGCATACAATGCTCGGTCCTTTACGGTATTTCCTTTATGTCAGGTCTAGATCGTAAGTACGAATGCTAAGCTGTAGGTCTTGGGTTCCATCCCCGGTCGAACAAAGTACCTATTTATTTTATTTTATTTAAACTTTATTGAATCACACCAAAAACAATAAAATGGGACAAATGGCGAGCTTAATGCATAATGCATGGGTAACTTGAAATTCTTAGGAGCTAGAAGTCTTAATTTGTGCCAGGTGTATGGCAATAGGCTCACTTGGCATGGGATCTAAATATATCTGTTTAAAGGTTACCCACCTTTGCCTAACTCGAAATAATGCAGGCATGACGTCATGTAATGATAAAAACTACAGTAATAATAGCCCAGTGAAACTGAAACTCGGCCTCTCACTTGGTCTCACTGTCACTCAGTCTCACCAGAGACCGAGTTTCAGCCACTGGGCACGCTTGTATCTTAACTACGAACCAAGGGTCATAAATAAAATCCAAGCGTCATGCACTAATCACTCTTCCTTTTCATCCAATATTACAAACTTTCACATTTATAATATTAGTAAGGTTTTAAATTATATATTTTTTCTTCGATTTAAAACTAAAATATGTACATAGATATAACATAATTCAAATGATATGAAAAACTGCTAACATAATTTCTTAATTAACATAAATTAATAGTAGTACTCAGTGCTTAAAGTGAGATAAATTATAAAACCTTAAACTAAAACAAAGAATTATTTAAAAAGAAATAATTACAAAATAAATATGTCATTCAACAGGCCTTGTGGCATTGTACCCAGAACGCTGGCAGCGTTGCCCCGCTGTATAGCGAGGCTAATTTAATATTATCATAATTATTTCGTTAAATTTATCTTTGCCAAAAATAAATTTATCAAAATACAACGTTGCATACCCGAAAATAAAAGTAATGTAATGGATTCTAAGCGAGTGCGTTTTGTTCTTGCTAATTACTTTGTCTCGAAATGGTCGTTGTTATGCATTTGATATTAATCATATATAAATCGGTATTTATAGCAGTATTGTTGAACCCTTATAGGACTGTGGGAAGGACCTTATAAGGTCGGCATTGATTGTTTGAAGAATACAATCAGACCTTAGTAGTTTCGATTTCAATTTATCTAGATTGCATTCTATTCTTGACAAAAACAATCAAATAATCTTGAAAGTGAACAACAATTGCAATTCATTCACCAAAAGCTTCGTTGCTTAGCAAATTAAGATTTGGGAAAATATTTCAACTAAGTATTAGAACAAAGATACTTATCATTGTTTATGCCGCATATTTTGTATTCGTTAAAGTTGATAACATTACCGACTCGATTTAAATGACTCGATACAGATTTATTATGAACTAGTGGACGCCCGCAGCTTCGCTCGCGTTACACATTCACTAACTTCAAAAACGGCAAAGCTTCATACTAACTTTGCACCCCCGTTTTACCCCCTTAGGGGATGAATTTTCAAATTTTTCTCGCCGTAAAAATCATCCTTGAACTTCAACGAACATTTTAAAAAAAGAATTGTCCAAATTGGTCCAGGCGTTGTTGAGTTATGCGCTTACCAACACATTTTGCGATTCATTTTTATAATTATGAATTAAATTCACAATTAGGCGTATAACTAATATTATTGCATAAACTTCTAACCACTTATCGCTTGATGCAGCTTAAATCTGTATTCCCCGTAGAATATAGCACGTATCTTAAACATCTCACACTAGAATTTCAGCTGTTTATTTATTTTATTAAACCGGAAAAACCAAATTTATTCTACAACTTTTCAAATGAGTCACTCACGTTTGCAGGTGCATCAGAAATATTTTTATACTTCTCGGATCTTAAATGAATTACGTAACAATGTTCAAGTTATAAGATTTAGCGAATCATTTATCTGATGATTTTTTTTGTAAACAAGACATCCGTTGGCATAGTTTTTTCACTAGGTGTAAACGAAACTATTGTTATGTCTTATTATGAAACTGTTTGCATTGTAGTCAGGTCAATATTAAATTTTCATTGTGAAATATGAATTATCAAATTTTTGCCTTGGAATTTAATTTAATTTATTTTTTAGGAAAATGACAAGCATTTAAATTACAATCTTGACCCGCTCTTGAAGTAACAAACCCGCTACCGCCTATGCCCCAGGCCGTCCACGACCGGCTAACAACTCCTCTGTCATCACATAGATCAGGTTGTCGGTATGCGGGTATTGCGGGTCGTTGTACCGTCGCCAACACGCGTTTGGCAATACGCGACATTTCGCTGTCCGCTGTAACGGTTGGTGGTTCGTATTTACGCATTTTAATTGGTGAAGACCTAGAATCTAGATTGTGGTTTTATTACAAAACTGTTAGGGTGTTTTTATGTAATACGCTCCGGTGACGTGACCGGTTTTCTTTTAAAAGCTTTTATTTAACTTCACTCGTATATGTAGGTATGTCCTGGAATCTTGCAATCAATTTTTTACCCACTTCCACTGAAGCTATCGATCTGAAATTCGGCACACGTATTTGGTTCCGATGACAATGCACGAAGATAAAAATAAAGTTATAAAAAGCTTTTTAAAAAAAACAATTTTTTTTGCAGTATAATTTAATTTATTACTCAGCCCATTAAGTTGCTGAATAAGCCTTCCATTATCGATGCCACTTTTACCGGGGCTTCTTAGGCCTCGTTGATGCTACGGTAGCATTCGCCTATCGCAAGAGACGACTTCTTGGGCAGCGGTCGGCTTGAGTGGGAGCTTGAACCGACTATCAAATGGTTGTTTTGTGTTAACTATCCAGAAGCACTTTGTCATATAACATATTAGGCATTTTCATCAATAAATATTTTGACATTTTACATAACTTTTTTTTTTCATCACAGCCAAACAGGGCAAATTGTCTTACTTCATAACTGAACATACAATTACATATTTATACCAAACTGTCAGTATTAATATCAATTTGACAGCGTACAAATGTACCCATCCGATGAAGTTAGATGACTGGCTGGTGCTATACCGATACCCTTATGATTATTGATATTATGCTCCCTATCCATGCGACAATTTTCATTCCCTTAAACGGCGTAATAAATGCTCGGATGTCGAATCGCTTTGATCTTTAGACAACGATGCGAATACGTTATTTTTAATGGCATCTGTTACCAGTTGTATGGAAATAGTTTGAATGTTGTCGAGACACAAACAAACAAGTTTGAAAGATTTATTAAAGTGTAACTGACTAGGCTAGTAGTTGCAACGATACAATTACAAATTTTGTTGCGATTAAGAACTTTAACTCCGAATGTTAATAATAAAATAATAAAATAATAAGCTTGTGATAAACTGGCTATGTCAAAAGAAGACACATGGCCACAACTTATCACTTGAATGACATATCAACTTCACTGATTTGGTGACATAATTTGAAACAAGAATTTTTGTAAATGCATAACGAGTTTTGCGAACGCTTTTACTATTCCTATTCTGAAAATTTTCTACAGAAGAATACAGTTTATTGAAAACTGGATTTTATTCTAACCACATAAGTGAAAGTAGATTAGCGGAAAATTGATTTTTTATTTTCTTGAACATGAAATTATCTAAATTTTATGTGCGGTTTATAAAATAGTAAAATAAACATTCTTCATCACGTTAATATTATTTCCATAAAACTAAATCATGTCCTGAATTAAAATTGGTGTTTCTACACGTCAACGTCAACAGACTTGCGTGTCACAATACAATACCGCAGCTCTTAAGGCATTATTTTGAACACTTAAAAGCCTTCGTCCAACAATCTCCGGCTACTCACGAACCCAATCAACGGCCGACACAGATAAATAAAGGTAACATTTAAAATTTTAAAATAAGAAAAGAACGAAATCGCTTCGCATAAGGCCCTTGGTGATTTGCATTTGGGGCTACTGCTCAGTGGTAGGAACCTAATTCTTAAATGGTAGTTTATTATAAGCATGATATCTTTGATGATTACTGAATAATGTGATAAAATTAATAATGAAGGTTGGTTGCTTGCTACAACCCAGGTACGTCCCACTGTTGGGCACGTGTATAGCTTATAAACATTTTATGTTATTATATTTTATTTATCATATACCTTTCTTATACGCTTCATATGACCCAAACGAATATCTAACCCTTATAAAACTTTAAGCTATATATCTCTTACCTATAAGCGATAAGGCCGCCTTTTTATATTTGTACGTATGTAACATGTTCATGTTTAGTGTACAAATAAAGAGAATTTGTATTTGTAAGCTAACTAACTAAGCTATTAATTGAGTACAAAAGTGTTAAATGTATGCTATTAAATTGATTGTTGCGCTGGCCAGGACATACCAGATTTAATTGCTCTGAGAGCAGTCCAGCTGATTGCAGCTTCCATTTGTATCTGTCTTATAAGCTGAATAGTGGGTCTAGTGGACGTACCGCGACTGCTATGCTAGAGGTCTCGGGTTCAAGCCCCGGGTCGGGCAACAACTATTGGGTTTTCCTAACTTAATATTCCCGGTAGCAGTTTGGAGTCTGGATTTGTACGTATAGGCAATAGGCTCTCCACGTATTAAATGGGACCTAATGTTGAAAATTGGGTGTATACCTATTGACGGACCCGTTGGCGCAATCGGAAGGCGCGAATCATGAGCACGCGTTCTCGTATTATCTATACTTATATTGCATGTTGATGTTATAGGTGGTAGAGCCTATAGGGAACCAAATAGGTTTTATATGAAAGCTAATTGGTTCCATATAGAGTTCGCCCGGGGCAGTACCACCGCCCGCCACGGTACCTAGTACCATTTCTGCCGTGTAATAATTGTTTTTAAAGCAATTGTGGTCCGGTTGGAAAGGTGTGGATTCCGGTTACACTTCTTTAGAGGCGACCATCTTAGTCCTCAAGGGTAGCAACACATCTGTGACTGACTTAGAACGAGACTCCTACTAACAAGTACTAACTGGACTATTACTAACACCAACTAACAGGGCTAACTATTACTAACAGTCCCCAGTCCTCATACCTACTAACGAACTGACCAACTAATGTTCTAATTAACTTTCTCAACTAATTGGACTAACCATCCCAGTCCCTAATTGAGTCTTGTTCAAAGTCAGTCACAGTTGTCATGGGCGGCAGCGGATGGGTGGTGCTGCAAGCTCGTTTGCTATCCTGTATCCATAAAAAAAAAAAAATTCTTTTAACCTGTTGAATCCTTTTGTTATCAACATCAATAATTTTGTTATTTTTACGACTCCACATTATCACAGTATCATCATTACGGTGTGTTGCAACATTGTTGGATTCGCGCAGTAAACAAACAGTAGGTAACAGGTGCTGTTCTGATAATATCGACGACTTCATTGCGTAGGTCATTGAACTTATCTTAGTTTGAAAACTAAGATAAGTTCAGGATAAGATAAGAAGAAGGTAAGATAAGTTCTACCTATGTCTATAAATAATGTTTTAGCTACCTATTCGGGTTTCGGATGCTTGAAGAAACACGAACTACTTGAGTGTGTGTTTAGGCATTTATTTGTAACTAGTGGACGCCCGCAGCTTCACTCGCATGGAAATAGACATAACAAATAAAAAATCTCTGCTGCAGACTTCAAATACTTACAATGGTTCAATCAACACAATTTAACTTCCATCTCCCGCGTACAATATTTCTCTGCAAAATAAATATCAACTAGGGATTCAAAACCGGGTCCCACGGTTCGGGAGTCAAGGTCACGGAATCGTGATATTTCATACATCATGTCATGCATTGGCATTTAACAATTTTAAAAAAATACGGCGTTGTCTATAGCGGCGGGAATATGGTAGTTAACATTTAATTTGATTGAGCAATGCACGTTGCACAGAACGCATAATCAATCGATACACAATTATTTATTAACGTCGACGATAAATAATTTATTTCCACACGTATCTAATATCATGTAGGTTAATCCGATTTTAATTTCAACTGATCAATCATTAAGTTATGCCGCTCTGTTTATAAATGGTTACTTATTTAACTGTTTGAACGGAAGTTGCAAATTTGCAGTAGGTAAACAACTAGACGGTTTAATAACCTCAGACCTAAGCCTCGCTAAGTATCGCCTTTAATATGGCTGGTATGCAGGTTGTAAAAATATTTTCCTTCACCCCATAATTCACCGGCCGAACAATGCGGCAAAACGTACTGAAAATCAGCGTTGTAGCTAGCTTTTATGTATCGGAGAGTTCTTCATAATGTACTCGAAAGAATGTCAAGTCTGCCAATCCTATCTTGGCCAGCGTGGTGGATTAAGGCCTAATCCCTCCCATTCTGACCCGTGCCCAACAGTGGGACAAAGAAAGGGTTGTGGTGGAAACAGTTGCCAAAGCCGAAATCGGCAAGGAAGATCATCATCAATAATTTATGTTTCTTGTTTTACTTTCATGGCTTGTTATTATAAGCTTTTATTTAACTTCACTCGTATGTACTCGTATGTCCTGGAATCTTGTAATCAATATTTCACCCACTTCCACTGAAGCTATCGAGCTGACACACTTAGCACACATATTTACAATGCACGAAAATAAATAAAAATAAAAAATAAAGTTATAAAAAGCTTTTTTTTTTAAATCTTTTATAATCTTTTATAATTCAATTTTGAAATAATGTTTGAAGTAACCTCTACTAACGTAGGTACTAAACGAGCTTAAGCTAGCGAATGAGGTTGACGGTAAAGGTGCTGAAGGCAAGTAAAAACATTTCTATTACAAAAACGACGTAATGACGTAAATTAGTTTTTATCTGTTTCACGCTTTCTCCAACCTAATAAATAACTTACTAACTATCTTATAACACATTTTATAATTACCACGAATGGTAGCGGCTCTGGACTATCAGGAGCCTCTATTAAACTCTAATAGCTTGTAATGTGATAGGTGAATGTATGGTGTAATTTTTTTAATATTATAAATGGTCGTGAATCAAAATTTAAATGCATGGTAGCTAGATTAAACCATCGGTTTGGTTGTTATCGGACAACAGATGTTAAGTGGGTCTCTCTCTTTTAACGTTGCCTACGTGTAGGTATATAAGAAAAGTCATTTCGTCCCTGTAGCTCGGGACCAGAATAGTGCTACGGTAGCCCCTGCCTGTCGTAAAAGGCGACTAAAAGGGGACTTCTGGGGTTACGGGCGGTGAGAGGGGGAGCTCGAACCGTCCATCTTGTGACCCTGGGAAAGACGACGCTGTTTATGGCTGAACAGAGTTGTGAAACCGAGAAGTGCCCGTCTTGGGCGCAGCGCCGGAGGGCACCGGCGCGTTCTACAAGAGATCCCGGAGCCCTCCTGTAGCGCCGGAGTAGACCACCGAGTGGGTTTTAGTGGGTGAAAGTCCCACATAACCCGGCGTCGCTCCCACGACGTCCGGGTACCTACCTATTCAAGGTTTCCCACTCGTTAAACAAAAAAAAAAGGTGCTGGGCGGATCGAAACTCAAAACTTAGCTATGAGTGAGAAGCAGTTTCATAGCTACTGGGTTGTCCTGTCACTGCTGTACTGCGCAGTGAACTTAAAGGATATTATGTGGAAGGAAGGAACCGCGCAGTGGGAACTGGGGGCGATAGGAATGGCGCGACGGGGTAATAGAGACAATGGCCCAATTGCGACGCGCCCGGCCCCCTATTGTTTCCGTACGGGAATGTACTAGGATACAATTGTTTTGATCCTTGACCCGATTGGAGATAAAACTATTTAAAGACGCTCCTAAGAAAATATTTAATTATAATTATTTGGTATTCTTACACTTAGAGTGTTATGGAATCATATACAGATTTATTATGCAGGCAGGATTCTTTATCAGGTAAAAGAAATCATAAGAGAGTATAAATAAGTTAATTATGTTCATGATTTAAGGTTATTACAGCAAATAAAACTAACAATAGCTGATTGCTTTTCGTGCATTAATAAGAGAATACGCGATGCATACTTCTTTGTATTCTTTTCAGAAAACTGTGTCAGTGCATTTAAATTTGCTTGATATAGTCTTTTATTTTATTAAGATAATGCCATGCATTTCACCTTAAACTTTCGTACGTAACCAATATTTGAAAACCTAACATAATTACCAAACAACGTTGCAAATTCTAGTTAAATTTCATAGCATTCCACTCATAACTCATGTAAATTTATGATAATCATAATATAATAGATTTATCAATACTCAATTACAACAGCGGATAAAGCCGACAACAGCGTTGATTACTTCACACGACAAATCCGTTGCAAATTTCCTGATAATGCCATAAGAGAACGAGCGGCGAACTTCCTAACTGCCGCGATAAATTTTGTCCTTTCTAAGCACCGGTTCCATAGCACACAGTGAATGAAACTAATACGGCTAATCGCGGTAATACCACTTTACAGCCAGTTGTCGTGTGAACAGACCGCTCCTAGTGTTATGCAACAGATCTAGCTGGATAATAACTGAGTACACACGGTAATAAACATGCACGTCGACCGGTAGAAATGACACTGCTTTCTACGAGGAAATTTCTCGATTCCAAAGACATTCAGTTAAAATAGAGGTGGCATTCATAGAAAATATAGCATACAAGTGAAAATGACACTCTATTTACATAGATTTTTGAGCTACCGGAGTATTCAACGGTAAATTATGCGAAGGTGCTTTCATGATGACGTTACTTTGGCGTGATACTTCAAGTTTTAGTGAGCATTCTACACGAAAATCTGCCTATGTTCCTCTGTAAACTGATAGTTTCTAGCTGATTATAACCTGTGCATGAATGGCATTTTACATAAATATTCAATGAAAAATTATTGATAATTGCACACAACATCTATTGCTCAATAGTCTGGGAAGACTTATGATTTGACGGACTTATTGCCTCGGGGTATCATCGATAGCTAACAAAATACACTTTCGCTTAGACCTGTCTGTGCCGTAAAGTATTTGATGTCTTAGCTTGACTCTTATTGAAAATACCAGAACGCGCCGCGATCCATCAAAGTCGTCTAAGTGGACGTCACGTCATGTCTAACAAGAATATTTCGCTGCACATTTGTAACATGTGTATTGCTGTTAATGGGATTTTTGATTGTCATGCTGATGCGGGCTTTTGTGGCTTTATCTCGGCGAACGGCTTTGACTGTATTGAGATCAATCTCTTCTGAATGACTTATTAATTTAGATATTAAGGATATGAACCATAATATATGTTTTATTTTATTTTTTTGTATAATATTTATCATATTATCGAACGGTTTCTTTTTAACGCATAACCTTATATATTTATCATAATTATTTAGCATAATCTTATCAAAAATTTATTTTCCGGTTCAAATTCTTTACTTACTAAACGAATCCAGCTTCTAAATTTCACGATAGTTATCTGATCGAAGTCAACAGTATACCCGATACGTTCCGTTCCAGACTCAAAAACATTTCAAATATTTTTCACAAGCAATTACATACAAATCAATCAACTAACCTAGAGTAAAATAATTATAATGTTAAAAAAAAAATTTAAAAAGCTTTTACAACTTTTTATTTTATTTTCGTGCATTGTCATCGGAACCAAATAAATATGTGTGTCGAATTTCAGCTCGATAGTTTCAGTGGAAGTGGGTGAAATATTGATTGCAAGATTCCAGGACATGGATACATACGAGTGGAGTTAAATAAAAGGTTTTAAAATAGTCAATGTAAAATAATCGATAGTTAAAACGATCAAAACCCTCCAGTCGCAGTGTAGCATTAACAAGCGTGACACTGCTCGCATTGCCCCCGTAGCCGTCGCGGATCTATTATGATCCCGGGACTCTCGATTGGTGATTACTGAACCGACAACAACGGATTGTATAAGCAGCTGTGTACTGATATTTGCTTCTTGCTACAACTATTTATTTGAATTGAGGTTTTTAACAGATTTAGGCTTCACTGACTATAGACGGAGATATAGGCGTGATTGTATGTGATACTTTTTACATTTTGTAATATTGTTTCAAAGCAATTGTGATCCGATTGGAAAGGTGTGTTTCCGGTTACACTTGTATAAAGACCATCTTAGTGCTCAAAGAATACACATCCGAGAATGACTAGGCTTGGAACAAGATTCTTACTTACATTGACTAACTAGACTATTACTGACACAAACTAAGAGGACTAACACTATCACTAACAGTTCCCGGAGCTCATACTAATATGTAAATACTAGAGGCAACCATCTTAGTGCTCAAGGATAGCAACACATCTGTGACTGACTAGGCTTGGAACAAGATTCTTACTTACAATAACTAACTGGAATATTACTAACACATACTAACAGTACTAACACTATCACTAACAGTTCCCGGTCCTCATACCCACTAAGGAACTGACCAACTACTCTCTTTGCTAATTGGACTAACCAATATTCTAGTCCCTATTTGAGTATTGTTCAAAGTCTGTCACAGTTGTCATGGGTGGAAGCAGGTGGGTGCAAGTTCGTTTTATATCCAAAAAAAACGTTTACTTGGTAGGAGAGACCATTTCTTCAAATGTGTTCAAATCCCAATCTGAGTTCATTAACGTTTCATTTGAATAAGGGCGGATTCGACCAAATATAGATTTACACGCGCGTAACTATACCAGGGATAATTTTATTCAATGATTTTATACTCCGAATAACTGAAAGTCGTTTTTCGACGCAATTTGAAGTTTAACTATACTTGGAATAACTAAACGGGAATAGCAGAATTAATGATTAATGATATAATATCCGGCAAATCAATGTTGCAATATAACGGTATGCTGTGGAGGCTTAAATCCTGTCAACTGAACATTGTCGTATTATAGCGTGGAATAGTGAAAGTAGCGAGCTGAAAGCTGTCAATCAATGTGTTAATTTTGCTTTGACATGACAGCTTCTACTGAAGTATGACAGAATCAAAAAATCCGTGGGCGATCATAATAATATGGTGAGCGGGCGCCATTAAAATATTCTTGGATTAGCTGTTATTCCACGCCATAGGGTGGGTATAAGAATTAAGCCCGAATAAGCGCGCTATTCTTAGAATAGTAGATGGTAAAACGCAAAATGGATTTACTCTCGGGTAACTAGCGATTTATCCTAAGGATAAAATTTATTCTCGTTTGGTCGAATCCGCCCTAAGTCGTTGAGAGTTTTATTTATACGTTGGATATGCTTAATATTGCAAAGCCGTTAAACATGAGGAATTATATAAAATTACTTAATAAAGTAAACAAGAAACCAGCCTCAGATAATAGCCACAGTGGTAGGTAGTTGTCGTATCTAGACGTGGAGCCTAGAACTGGATTCATTCGTAATCCCGGATTATGATGACGAGAGATAACCGCTCTATATCCTGTGAGTTTAATTGGCGTTCTTAAGAAGACTCGTTCCAGCTTGCGTAACAAATGATTGCCGCACGGGTTCGCATGCTTGAAGCCCAGTTGATGCTAGTTCACTCACGTCTAATGCCAATCGTTCACTGTAAATTTAAAAACGTGAGTAAAAAATATTCAATATATTTTTTACGATAATTACGTGGCCGTAGGTAAGTGTATGAAATTTGTCGGGACCAGAATATTGCTACGGTATCCCATGCCTAACGTCCCCATGCCTAACGTAACGGAGCCGCAATAGTGGGAGTTCGAACATCTTAACCATAATAATTCATTCTATACTCTACAAACTTATCCTATTTTCAGCTACAACCATGCCCAGATCTAGATACAACATAATGACTGTCGGACAAAGCGAAGTATTATTCTAGTACAGATCTCTACACGCTGTACGCAAAACAGTGCGACACCCAATTAAGGGTGGTAAAGGAGCAAATTTTTCACCAAGAGACAACCCTATTTGGTAACGCGTTCGTCAAACAGCACTCTTTAGCCGCGCTCATACAAACGCCGATCAAGTGCGGATTCTACACTCGCCGTCACTGTATAAGGCGCCGCGGGTTAAATTAGCAGCAGCAATTGTGCTGTACAACCCTAGAGACTGCGGTGCTTGCCTCAGTAGCGAAGCGATTAAGTTGAAGCGAGTAATATTGTAACTTCAAAAGTTTCAGGTGAACGTCAGACATATTTGTATGTAATTACTCGTAATTATTATTTTAAGCATTTTTATTAGTTGCTGCAGTGCAATAAATTGTTATTTACTTAAATATTGAAGTAAATATTGTCTGAGAGGTCGCATATTTAAATAACAACTTAATAACGCCGATTTAAAGGGCATTTATTGATAAAACCATATGCCTTGGAGCATTAAGTCCGCCTTTTGTAAAATCTTTTCTCAGGATTTTTCAATAAAGCCTTAAATAAATAGAAATAAAATAAATAAAACCATGGGTGCCTCTTTGACAAAATAAATCATAAATCTATAAAAAACTAAAAGATTATATAATAAAGCTTACACACCCCCGCGGTAGGCCTGTGTTGTAGTGGGAACTACACATAGAAAAAAACACAATTGAACGTCCATGACCGTACAAATATTTATTTATCATGGAAATAAATGTCTGCTCCGGCAGGGATTCAAACTCAGGATTACGGTTCGACAAACACGTCACTTACCACTGCGCTACGGACTCATCTAAATCGCTATCGATATCGTTATCGCTATCGTTATCGCTATCGCTATCGTTATCGCTATCGCTATCGCTGTCGCTATAGTCTAATCGCTTTATCGCTTATTATCAAACACATGCCTAGCACCCCATTCCGAGGCGATTGTCAATCCGTTCGATTTATCAGGTTGTTACCGCATGTTTGTTCGTTTAAATAGTTTCCACTAGAGGTGTGAGGCCGTATGACGGGCCGTAAGTTACGCCCCTTAATAGATTGTTCGGCCGTGTGAGTGAATGACGACCTAATAATGGTTAAATATTACGCCCCTGACTAGTTCTTTTGCTCGGTTATAAAAACAGTACGCAAACGATTCTGTTTGCTGCGAGTGACTTTGTTAAGGAGATGGGTTTGTCAGTTATTCAGTCTTTTAAGTATTGTGTTTAATGTACTTTTAATAGGTTTTGATTAAAAATTAATGGCTTTAAATCGGTTTTTTTTTCAGTTTTCTATAAATTAAGCTATTAGTTAAAGTCTAACTGAAAACACGGCATAAAGTTGGCTTAGTTGACACGGTCATAGTTGAACTTTCTTTTAGTTCAGTACACCTGAATGCTAAATAGTGTCCTACTGCTGGGCACGGGTCTCCCACAAATCTGCGGGAGGTCTAGAGCATACTCCACCACGCTACTCCAATGTGGAATGGTGGAGAGGTTAGCGGCCTACCCAGTGTCGAATGTTTTCAAGCCATCCGAAGGTATTCGACAAGGCTTAACGATTGTTTTCACAGTTCAAACAACCGGAACCGATGGCTTAACGTGCCCTCCGAAGCACGAATTTACTTTGTTTTGTTTGCGTCCATGAATTTACTTTGTTGCCTGTGTCGATAATAACGCCAGAAATTATGACAGTCATAATTTAACTAAAACTTAAATTAGGTACAATGTTATTTTACTTACAACATTATGGAGTTTTTAATTCGGCAATAAAGATTATTATTATTAATTAATATTCCTTCGCAACAGATCTAATTAAGCATCGTCGGCACCGGCAATAGGGAACCGATCTTTTAATTTGACCTAATAAATGCCATAGATAAAATTATCTTTGCCGCAGATAATTTACCATCGGCTCGACAACATAAATGAAACAACGAAAATAATTTATAATGATACATGACTGGCTATAATTATGACGCCAATAGACCTATGGCAGTTTCACTCAAGTAGAAAGCGCGATAATTTTGCTAAAGTAATTGCCGACATGTATGAACGATATATCCTTTTGAGAGCTTGTTAGATCGACCGATAGAGGGAGCGGCCGGTTGGGGAAATTGTTCTAATCGTACCACACTAGGTATATGTTTATTTCAAACGTATGCAAATTTTCTAATAAGTAGTACACGTATACATTTTATTGGTGAAACCGACAGAAAGGCAGTATAGATATAGGTGTACTAAAGTTTGAGATAGGTTGAGATATAATTGACTCAATATCCAGAATTCCTAAATATCACTATACCACTAACTGAAATAGTACCTACCTTCTTTATTTTTTTGGTATGAAAAAGCTCTTTTAACTACTTTTAATCTATTTGGCATTATTTACTGCGTCGTTGGTTTAGGCAACAACGTGGCAGTAAGCTATTGAAAAGCGACTGTTAAGCTAGAGGGGTTGGACTGGGAGGACTGTTAAGCTGTTAAGATGACGGGCCCGTTGGCGCAATCGGTAGTGACCCTGTTTGTTACGCCAGGGGTCGTGGGTTCGAATCCCACTCAGGACAAATATTCGTGTGAGGAACACTTGTATTTGTTCCTTGTCTGGATGTTAATTATTATCTATTTAAGTATGTATTTAAAAATATCTATGTATGTATATCAGTCTCTGACACCCATAACACATGCTCGCGCCTACTTTGGGGTCAGATGGCCATTGTGAAAATGTCCAAGATATTTATTTATTTATTTATTTAGAGATCCTGGGTTCAATGCCCGGGTCGGGCAAAGTAATATTGGGTAGCATGGATTCTGGATTTGTGGCCGGAACAATTCAGGCTATATATTGCAAACTCATTTGCCTAGCTTGGGGAAATAGAGTCGTGATGTTATTTTAATGTTATATTTTTAATGTGGTATTATTTACTTTGCCTATTAACGAGATATGTTTAGATACCTATATATTTTTAGTGTTATTAACTTCCAAGTCAACTTCCATACTTAAAGGAAATATCAGGGAAATCTTTAAAGGAATCCTTTATCTTGGACTAGTTGATGAAGCAGATTAACACAACTAACAAGCTCTGTGGACAGTTGGGTGGGTTCGTGAAATAATGGACGAACATATATGTAAATGCTGACTCAGATCTACATACATCGATCTCGGAGTCCGACCGATACAGGGTTGGCCACGATATTGTAGTTTTCCAATGGACCACTATGCTCATAAAAGTAGTAGAAACGAGATAGAATCCATGCATGTGAAAATAATTCTAATATAAGTTTTCCTTTATCACCTACAATAAAACACTAAATTACTGTTAGGTTTCAAAACGTTTTATTTTACTTTCTTCCACGTGCATAAAATGGATATCGCACTTGTATTTTACACTACTCTAGCATAGAGGGTTTATGTCACAAGTTAGTGGACAGTTATACAGTTGAAACAGAAAAAAATAATATTTAAGGGGGCATGAGACAAGAGGGCATGTAAAGCCGTCGCTCCTGGTTTTTAACAGTCGTTAAGCCTTGTCGAAGACCTTCGGGTGGCTTGAGAACATTCGACACAGGGTTGGCCACTAACCCCTCCACCAATCCGCGATGGAGCAGCGTGGTGGAGTATGCTCTTGGCATCCCGCAGCAGTGTCTGTGGGGGAGACCCGTGCCCAGCAGTGGGACGTCTATGGATCGCAGCGAATCAAATCATATGTCGGCCGCAGTGGACAACGCCCCCTCGGCGTGTATGTGGGAATGCCCGCGGCTAGCTTTTCTCAACTTGTTTGTACGTCAGTTTTTGCTGCGGCCCGCTCCGTTGCGAATTCCTCATTGTTATCGTCCCAGTATCTGCCTCGCTTCCTGTGCCATCTTGAGGCCGAACGCTTTTTCACTAAGACGAATCTAGAATCTATACCTAAATATAACTACACATTGTGGTCTTCTCAACCCTTTTGTCCCACTGAGGGCCGGGTATCATCTAGTTCACCATGCTGGTGAAGTGTGGATTGGCAGACTTCATATTAATATGTCTTCAAGTTTATGGTGAACTATTAGGAATGCATACTTTTCATTTAATTTTCAACATTTACATTTTCTGCTTCTATCCCATTGTGGCCTAGTCATAAGTGTTTAGAATATAAATATGATTTAAAAAATATAAATACCGTTAAATAATCAATATAAATTGAAACAACTACACAAAACGTAATATTATAATATATTTTTTTAAAGTAATAACAATTATAACTTATTTAGAAGTATATGTATACAAGTATAAGAGTATCAAGAAGAGAAGAATAGAAGAATAGAAGGTTGTATAAAATAATCACGGTCCTTGAAAAATAAACAATAAGGGGCAAAATAAATACTCGAAAAAAAAATCATTGTGAAAATAGAAATTGGGTACATACTTATTTAAAACGTTACCAAATAATTAGTGAAAGTAGCCTATTTAGAGCTACTCGCTGTAATGTTCCATCCATCCATCCATTTAATTCTGTTTGATACAACAACAAGCCACTACCAAACTCAGTATGCCTAACGAATGTTATGGAATATGGACAATCATTAACAACAGAATTCTTACATCAAACACTGTTCATCGCAGTCGTTTTGGTGACTATCGTAATTCGGGATCGTGGTTTACGTCGAGAAGCCTCACCCGCCCTTGCGATGCCGACGCGATAAGGTTGATTAATTGTTTCATTAATAAATTGCTCCTTTAATAAAGGTAAAAAGTAAAGTGGAAATGTACTGTAAATAAACACTGCGATGCGATGAGATCGCTTGAAAAAATTATCGCTCAGCGCGGCATTCGGACGGTTTGTCATGGACAGCGTGGAAGTTTAAGAGTTGTTAAAACAACTTATAAATCATAAATTTTTACAACTAAAGAACTCTTTTCTTCATTTAATAACAGAAAATGTTCGAGTACCTAACTATACTGACACTGAAAATAAATTAAATAAAAATTAAAAAAAATGACAAATAAAGCCTCTCATATTTATTATGTATATTACGTTTTTCATTATATATTATGTATTTATTTGCTAACAGTAGAAATTCAGTTTAAAGTACTTAATAGGTATCCTAGATACATTTAAAAAACGTGTAAAATCCATGCAAATATTTATAAATTTGAATGAACAGAGTAAAGTGTAAATCTTTCGCTTCTATATTTGAATACTGCTTACTAGTTATACTTTAAACAAGAAGTGAACGTTGTAAGCAGTATAAACTACTCTATATCGATATCGAATCTTGGTCCAGCCATCGAAACTCGCGAATGCCTTAAATTTTTAAGCTGAATTTTGAACAAAATTAATTGCGGTCCTTAACTATACAAGCGATAGATTTCTTAAGATACTTAGATACGTGTTTTTAATGACCACCATAAAGTTTTGAGCCGACGAAAAATCTATACACGAACACCTTTTTCGTTTTAATAACATTATTATACAATTTTGTTTTGTTTGTTTCGAAATTGATTGTCAGAGGCGAGGTGATATTTAGATATCGATAAGTAAATAATTACCACATTTGTTTAGGTGGGTCAAGCAGCCGTGCTTGAAGTAGGAAAATATGTTGAGAATGTCGTGTTTTAAGGTGAGTTGCGGATAAACTGTGATTTTGAATGTGTTTTATTCATGAACGTTACAACCAAGAAGTCTGAAAAAATATATGTTATTTTACAGTAGGTATTATATGTAGGGGCTTCCTCACTCATACACGATAACGTTCACTTTACTGCATAAAAATGGAAAAGTCTGGTCTAAACATGAATCAAATGTCGTTTCATTTGAGTTAAAACGAGTTTTAGAAAATTAAAAATACTTTATACTTTTTACTTTACCACCAAAACAAAAAACCAAGGAACCCTTCGTCATTTATTTTAAGAAATGTTGAGAATTAGGTATGTATCCCTTACAATAATTTCATTTTATTGTACGATGCGCCCGCCGCGTTTTCCGCAGCAAGCTTCTTTTCAACTTATTCTCACTCGGTTATGCATATTAATACATCATAAAATATTTTCCTTGACAATACATAAGTAATGTCTTTTCTCTCTTTTTTATAGGCAATGAAGCTATAGAAACATTGTGAATAGCCATTGCTATATAAGGAGCTGTCAGGTTCTACTTTCGATTGCGCGACACGCGAATATGCTAACGCGGTCTTCTTACATAAACACTGAGACTAACAAGTATTTTCCAACCAACGGAAATAGATACATTAAAACGGGCCCGTTGCCGCAATCGGTAGTGACCCTGTCTGTTGCGCCAGGGGACGTGGGTTCGAATCCCACTCAGGGCAAATACTCATGTGACGAACACTTGATCTATTTTAGTATGTATTTAAAAATATATATGTAAGTATATCAGTCTTTGACACCCATATCACAGGCTCACCGCCTACTTTGTGGTCAGTAGCGGCCATGTGTGAGAATGTCCAAGATATTTATTTATTTATTTACTGTTGGACACAGGTCTCTCCTACAGCCAGAGCTGCAAGAGGTGTAGAGCATACTCCTCCACCGGTGGAAGATTTAGTGGTGAACCCAGTGTCAAATGTCAAGTCATTCGAAGGTCATTAAATTTTTTTTTACAATGAAATCACCTGGGACCAAGGGCTTATAAATTGAAATAATACTGTGGCTGGTCTCCGGCCAGGTAGACCGAAGACCGCAAGAAGACAGCTGAAATAGCTGGATTCGAAGGGAGGCCTATAACCCCAGCATTGGACTTTAAAAGTCTGGTGGATGGATGCATCGATTCGCCGTTGCGTTGTGACAATATGTTGAACTTTCAACATAGATTTCACTCACAATAGCTCAGTTATGCCGTGGGTGATATTTAATTGACTTTGAAATGCGTCATCAGTGCGTGCAGATTAACCTGTACAATCACGCCAATTTAAGAACGCACCGTCCACCATCTCACTAGTTGCATAAAGTTAATTATTATCTAATACAGTAGCCGCAATTTCCAATGGCCGGTAGGACTAAATAATAAATATTTCCAGTTACATAACAGGTTTCATTAAGAGTGCAGTAAATCAGCCGCGCGGCCGGCGCCCGCGCAGCGTTACGCGCTACGGTTGGCAAAACAAGTGGTATTTGACGCGGGAGCCTTTTTGCAAAAACGTGATAAGTAATTATTCAGTACTTAGTAATTGGTACTGAGTTTAATTTTTTCGTCGTATCTTTGCTGAAGGTCGTGGCTGCTCTGTTCCTTGCAGGTGTTCGTTATCTAGTTCCAGAGAGTGCGATCTTCAGCATGTCGGAGACAATTAGCCAATCAAAAGCCACGTTTGGACTTTCTGTTCCTCAAGATGATGTTTGTTCTCTTGTACTGAATTTAATTAAGAAATAAATTCAGGAGTTACCGTAATCGTCGAGCATGCATGAAACAATTGATGACAGTTGAGGATAGGTAGTATGTTCTTGTATGAGTGGCATTTGGTGGTTTTTTGCCTACCCAATAATCAATTATATCCATGTTTGTATTGTATGTAAAAATTAAGATTTTTATAATATCTTCTTCTGCTGATGAAAGTCTCTCTTCATTATTCTCTTTTAAGATTTGGTTTAGCTAAAAATTGACCTTGTGACTTTTGTAACAATTTTCCGTTATTCCTGTACCTACTCGAGTTAAGTATAGGCTATAGCTAGCTGTATTTCAGGAGTGATATGAACTATATATTTTGAATTGCGTTTGGTTCTTAATGTTTGACTTATTGACGATTCAATTCAGGAGCAGGTTGCAACGACCCCGGTGCGCAGTGGTGACAGACCCTGAGTACCGAACCGCGGGTCCCGAGTTCAAATCCCGGCCCGGGCATATATTTATTTCGCAGATAAATATTTGTACTTGGGTCGTGTTGTCGGGATGTTAAATTGTATCGTTTGCTTTATATGTGCGTAAACACAGCGTGAGCGTGTAGCATTTTAAAAAAGACCTACTGAAACGAGGTTCCTAGATCGGGTAAATTCATTCGGCAGATAATTCATTTGTTTAATTTATATGTCACCTTAAAGGATTAGTTATTTGATACGATTCAGTACTGTTTTGCTATGTCCAAAGTATTTATACTTACTTTTAACCATCGAGTTAAGGACTATATAAATTCATAATAAGTATGCATCTACTAGTTTAGTTTCGCAGATATAATGGTCGTTTAAATTTTGCAAAGCAGCGAGTTACAAAGTTTCGTATCCTTGGGAATAGCTGAACAACCTCTCCGTGGCTTTTATGGACGCAAACTTCCTTTATTGCCAGAATTAGCTGACGTAAAATATTCTCTCTGCGGCGACTCGACCTAAGTAAAACTGAAAATTTATTTCTTAACTTAGTTAATGTGATGCATCGTTTACGTAGGGATAATTTGTTAAAGCAGAGCTGTCCAAATTCTATATATTACACTGATTACCGATCAGCTTGCTGAATTTTTAATCCCGACTGTAAAGACTAACACCAATTCCTGTCTTCTATGATGGTGATAGTACATAACAGTGGCTGCAATTAGGACTTTCATACGTAAAGATTATTGTTCAAATCCTAGTAGCACACATATGACTTTTTTGTTATGTGCGTTTCAAGAAATTATTACATGTCAGCTGCTGTAACCATGTAACGGTAAAGTAAAAGATCGTGGAGAAGTCTGCCAATTTGCACTAGGTTATTGGTGCACGTGGTGGATTGGCGTTTACGCTCCCATATATGACCCCGTACTGCGAGCTCTTAATTAATGATGATAAAAAAAAAATTGTACTTTGTATGATATGTGTGCTGCCCCGGTAAACGTTGTTCTCCCATATGAAATGTCAACATGTCGCGATACTTCATGTAAATGAATTCACGTTAATGAACGACGGTTAAAATATTTGGATATTGTTCATACAAAAATACTAAAACCGCATTTAAAAAATTAGGGATGTGGGTAGAAGTGTGAAAAATACTTTACGACCTATTCTCAGATCTACACACAAAATTTATACACACAAAAGGAGGAGTTTAGTTGCAAACACTGTGACACGAGAATTTTAAATATTCGATTTTGTTTTTCTAAAGCATTTTGTTTTTCTATATCTTTGCTTTTCTAAAAAATAAATCTAGCATATTCTCATTACTTGTTTGTCTGACCTTACCTGATGTCTAATCTTTTTAGCTATTTGTGTAGCACGGTGAGTGGCGATGGTTATTAAAAGAATACGTCTCCTTCGTGTATCCTGAGGCAGTTGAGCGATCTCTTGATAGCCCCCCTTTATCTCCCTTTAGATCGCATGACTAAATACTAAAGGCCTGTGCGGACCGTGTAATGAAAACGAGCATTCTGCATTTTAACTGATGTTCTTAACTTCTATAACAAACTTCGATGTTCTAGTCGTAATAAAGTTGGTTGGTATTGTAGGTAGGTACCTAGTTAGTTACAAGTTTATAGTAAGTAAGTAATTGTAAATGTATGTTGGTCAAAAATTTGTTAGTTTGTCTACATTAGGTACCAAGTTGGTAGGTATTTTTTGAGAATACTTCAATTAGTTTGAAACAAAAAATTTCACGGCAGTGGAGTATATGTAATTGACTTTATACTAGTTCCATTACGAGTACATGTCATATAACAAACACGATTGGTGAGGAAATTGTTTGACTTAAGGCGGCTCATTATTTTGTCTTTTTATTCAAAATATAGCATACCTACTAAATGTTTTCTATGAGATGGCGCCACTGTATAGTGTGTTGATTTATAATAGCAATTTATTTATCATTATTTCAGATCGGATCATAATGCGAAGATTATGTTAAATTTGTATGGTGTAAAGTATTTTGAGTAAAAGTTAAAATTACCTTGCAACAATTCACCAAAAAAATGATTTAAACAACTCTGGCTAACAGCTTGAATTTAGAAGTTAAGTATAACCCCTGAAGCAAGTTAAACAAGCACCTTGTTTAATGCAATGATAAATGAATAACTCATATGATAGATGTCACGCCAATAATTACCAATGGAGTGTAAGCGTAACGAATAACAATAAATTACAAAATTGAATTGTAAGGGGTGCGCGACCCGCGCCTTGCCGTGACCCCGGATAAAGGGTTAATCTCGCTAAGGGGTTGCCCTATAAATCATGTTCCGTTTGATGCAAGTAGGGTTAACACATTTCGTAAAAGTATTTGTTGGTTGTATTAAAAAAAAAAACACTTGTTACGCACGATTTTATCCTGATAGAACTGAGCGAATTTTGTTTAAAACAACATAGATAGATAAATACATAAAAATGTTTATTTAAATAGAAGAGAGTCTATCCATCCATCCCTGAGCCTTTCAATGTCTGCAGCTTGTCTCTCCTAATCAGCGGCACTCCCCCCAGTCAGATGAGAAAACCGAAAAGAAATTGTTGAGGCATCTTCTAAGTAAATACGTAATGTTTAATGTTGCAGTCTTTAATTACAAATAAATACTATGCAACACTCATTCTATTTCACTGTAAAGAGGAAAACCTGTCTATGGAAAAACTGTACTGTTATTTGTGGACTGGTGACCACGTGTGGCAACCCTAGCGCACAAGAATAATAACTCATTCAGTTGACACAGATGGCGCTGTTGTACATCAAAATGGCCGCAGATTACTGTCCCACATGATTTATTTGCATCGAACAGTGCATGGCTACTTATTTATGTGATATTTTGATATAGGTATTAGAAGAAACTGCTATGCATAATACTATACAGCGTTCCTAATTTCTTAATAATTACACAGTAGATACGTAGATATTATTTGTATAGATATAGATTTATATTATTGTTTTGGCTGCAACTTGCTCTATTTTTAAATCGCTCGCTGCAAGTTTAATACTCGATCATTATTTTTTGAGTCGTTAGCGGCAATCCCAAATGTTGAGTCATTCGACTGCAACGAGTCGTTTCAACCTCTCGTCAGGTAAGGCGTGCGATAAACTAAAACGCACGCCGCAGGGCGAGCGATGCAAAAATGGAACTCCTCTTTCTTTCTGGCCAGTCTGGTCAACCAATGTGTCGTCATCGAAACTTGTACGTAGTAAGTAGTATATTATATTCTCTTTGACGATACTGTTCCCGTTTCTAGACAACACGAAGGCATTCGGGATATTTCTTTATTTTATTCTATCATCTTACACATTAGGAAATGAAATATATGACTAGGTCGTCATCGAAACTTGTACGTAGTAAGTAGTATATTATATTCTCTTTGACGATACTGTTCCCGTTTCTAGACAACACGAAGGCATTCGGGATATTTCTTTATTTTATTCTATCATCTTACACATTAGGAAATGAAATATATGACTAGCCTGTTAAACGTCCCAAAGCCCTTAAGAGGAAATCGGAGCACCGTACAGCCCATACAAACGTATTTTTCTGTTTCCTCCCTGGATATTAACATTAGAGCAAATATTTTTTGGAAAACAATACATCTCTACGACTGCCATGTCGGTATGTTTTGTTTTTTTAAATAAATTAATTACTTTAGAAGTTATGAAGCTTCAAAAACGACAAAATTTACCAAAAAAAACGATCGTTTTCAGACGTCGAGAAAACCAACTAAAACGCAAATTATGAAAAAAATAAAAACATACCGACATAGCCAAGTTCCTTATTTATATTATCCTGTAAAAAATTTCAAAATCCATTCAGTTTTCGTGGAGGGAGCAGTATAATACTGAAAGCCGATTTCGTCAATTTTGTGTAGGTATTATCAGTCCTAGCTGCAGTTGTCCCGCTCACGTTATAAGGGGTGAGACGGAAGGGTCAACTAATACGTACACAATCAGTGATACGTCATAGTCGATAAATTTTATATCGATATAGTATAGTGTTGTTCTTCGTTATCGATATTTTCTAACTCAAAGGAAAGGCAATAACGAATCTGTAGCCAGTTCCACTAAATAATATCTTGTTGCTAAATAAATCCTTACGAATGAGTACGTTTGACACGCGGTGGTAGTAAGAATTCGGCCTCACACTCGAGAGGGTCCGGGTTCATATTCAACCAGCACATAAGTACCCATGATTTTTTTAAGAAATATTATTGTTAGAAATAAGACTAAATGTGGTAAAGATTAATGTGATAAATTTAGTCTTATAAGTACTTCGATTTAGACAGTCTAATCTAAACCAACATTTCTCGGTTACTTCTTGCATTGATAGCAAAATAAAAACTGAAACACTCAAGCAACTTTCTAACATTTCCAAACTCGACTTTCCAACCAAAAACGACTTTTAAACCAATCCTTACTTCTTCAGACGTTCCCATGTTCTTGGAAATGTATTTCGCATTGGACCAATCCTATATTTTTATTAATAAATTCAACTGTAAAAATTAGTTGTTAATATGAAGCAATTCATTAATTCTATTCATCTTCTAAGTAATATAAGACTACGCCACGCGGGGCCACCCACACCGCATTATTTTATTACTAGTGGACGCCCGCAGCTTCGCTCGCGTAGAATTAGACCCACTAACGACGTATGCCCGCGTTCGGGTTGCCCACTTGACTTCAAAAACGGCAAAGTTTCATACTAACTTTGCACCCCCGTTTTACCCCCTTAGGGGATGAATTTTCAAAAATCCTTTCTTAGTGCTCCCCTACCATAAAAAAGGAACCCCTGTGCAAAATTTCAATTTTCTAACCCTCATAGTTTAGGCCCTGCGTTGATATGTCAGTCAGTCAGTCAGTCAGTCAGTCAGTCACCTTCTCCTTTTATATATATAGATTGCATTTTCTTTAGATTGACATTTTTATACTCGTTATATCATAGGAATAGATTTTCCGATTTTAATAATTTAAAAAGTATTTCACAGCTATTAAAACGGTCATTAATAAAATATCATTTAATGGGATAAGGATTAATACAGAGGTATAAATAATATGGTTAGATTATTGTCGGCACTTTTATCAACTTTTAAAATGTAAAAAAGTTGTTATAGTGGCATAACTACAGTAGTAAATAAGTAGGTAGACTTATGATATCGCGACACTTTTTGTAAATAATGATGTGTTCTGCAAAGTCGTGGTAATCATCAATAGTTTTCGCAGCGCAGGCGATGTAAAGAATATTTTAGGTAATTTTCTCTACCTTGGGTTATATTATTGCATTTTTACTAGGGATCCCTATTTTTTTTTAAATGTAATATAGCCTATGTTACTCAGTGAAGATGCAGCTTTTTATTGGTGAAAGAATTTTTTAAATCGGTCCAGTAGTTTATGTGTTTTAACATTACAAACACATCTTTCCTCTTTATAATATTAGTAGTATACAATAATGTATATTATAATTTATTTATTCATGTTAGTCCTTGCAATGTAGGTAGCCTGGAAGAGATTGCTGCTTAGCGATAAGGCCGCCCATTGCACCTTAGATACCAAGATTAATAATATTATTTCTGTAGAATTGTTTGTTGTTTCTATGTGTGCAATAAAGTGTTAAATAATAAATAAATAATAGTATGTACTATAAACGCCGAGAAATCAGCTACTGCGCGGCGCAGGAGCCGGGCGGAGGCGAGCGAGCTACCACTATCCCCGAGTCGGCAGATCTGTAACACGCACTCACGCACAGCTCGCTCACCCACACGTTAGTAGCTCTTTCCGCGCGGGTTACAGCCCAGCGCGACGGCAATACTTTCGATTGAAATTGGATTTTCAAATGTTGCTGCGCTGGTATTTCCTCTTAAGATATTTTTATAAATGTCAGGTCATCTTACAAAATTTTTCTGCTTATACCGATCATAACATTTTTGACATTTCAAACGTATTTTGTGTCTCTAGAATTTAATCTTATACATTAGGTACAAATAGATAAACATGACAAAACAAAAATAACAGTTTTACCAACACGACCCAATGCATTTTGGCCCTTTAGATATTTTTTACAAATGTATAAGACATGTTACAAAATTCATGTTTCAGACATTGTAAACGTGTTTGGTGTCTCTAAATTTGAACCCGGATCTTCTCGAGCGCCAGGCCAAATTTCAGTCACTTTACCGTTAAATCCGGCAAATGATTCGTTAGTCGGGGGTAAAAATCACAAACAACCACTCATCGTCACGACACCGAACACTTGTCAAAAGCCATCAAACAAATTCCACTGATTATATATTCCATAAGGGTTGTTTAAAGCAATAATTCATAAATTGAGCCGATTAATTGCTGGCGAAAGGTTTGTGGAGGGTTAGAAGCGGTGCACCCTGGTGACATTTGTTTTGATAAATGAATGCTGTAGGCTAGAGGGTAGAGCAAGAGTTAAAAGAATAATTAAACCAAATAAATTCTTCCCACAGGAGACTATAACTGTAACTTAGGAGTGTGTAACTATTATATTTTTTTTTAATAATCGCATTGTCATCGGTCCTTGATAGGTGTGTAAAGTTTGAAATTAATCAGACGTTTTGAAGTGGGTGAAATTTACGTTCAAAGATTCCGTTACATACATACATACCTACAATTATACATACATACACAATTACATACATGCATAGGTGCCAAGCTAATTAAAGCGTGTTAAAATTCACATTTGGGTACGGGTTTCTTCACTAAAGTTAAGGCAGGTTTAGCTACTCGTAGCTAGCTAGCATATCCATTCATATCCAGCCACTATCTAGCAATCTCTACCACGCTGCTTGGTGGCAAACCCAGTGTCGAATGTTCTCAAGCCACCCGAAGGTCATCGACAAGTCTTAACGATTGTTTTAAAATTAAAACAACCGGGACCGATAGCTTAACGTGCCCTTCGAAGCACGGAAGCGTGAATAGTAATTTTGCCACTATCCGTCAACCATCAACATCTTGACCACGCTCGACGTTGATAAACACGGTCGTCGACGTCGTATCTATAGGTGTGTACTAATATTATAAAGAGACTGGACCGATTTTTAAAATTCTTTCACCATTAGAAAGCTGCATCTTCAGTGACGTAGGCTATATAATATTACTAGGTGTAAATGAAACTATTGTTATGTCTAATTCCACGCGAGCGAAGCTGCGGGCGTCCACTAGTAAGTAAATAAATTTGAATACCTCCTCAAATTTTCTATATCTTAAATAATTTTCTGAATGGATTACTTTCCCTAACTTCTATATCTCAGCAACGGCATTCCTTTTATTGAATAATTAATCAGCAAACTTAGTTAAAATCAAAACTGAATTAAAACAAGCAAATTAGAGACGATGCCCCGACTAATGCCATACAAATAGGGTCACGGAATCGCTGTTTAATAATGCATTTCATTATATGAGGGTAGGTTCTGCCGTAAGGAAAATTCAACTTTATAACGTTAAGTATAGCGTTGAGTTTTAATCTGATGATGATGAGATGATCTGTGATATCCCATGATACGACTCGTCTTTTGACATGACATGTGTTACATTACAGTTTAATTTCATTGTAGATTTATATCTTATCGCTACGGAGTGGGTAAGTGCGTAAGACAGAGTATAGAGCTGTGTTATTTAATATTAAGTATTCCTTGAAAACCTTGGCCTTAGAAGGGTAAGAGACCCGTGATAAAGGTCCTTAAAACTTCCTCCGTAACCTTTTCACTGTCCCACTACTGGGCACCGATCTCTTCTCGGAATAAGAGGGGTCAGGCCTTAGTCCACCAATCTGGTGTGAATAGGCCGACTTCAAATGCCTTTCAGATAATTGTGGAGAACTCTTAGGTTGCACTTAACTAAGAAAAGTCATTGGTCAACATCCTGCTTGAATTTGAACCCGGACCGCTCGAGTTCGATAGCTGTGGCTTTATAGCTTACTAGGTTAATAACCCGTGACGTAGTGTTTCAACTAATCTACAAAGCCCACTTATGGGCACTCTTACAACTAAAAAGGTCTGGAACGTACACTTGACTGCGCAATGCTCAATTGTGGATTGACGGATGGGATAGTGGCCAATCCGATTGTGGTGAGTTTTAAATCGTTCGCAGGCCTCCGTACATGGGACATATCCCCTATAGATATGTACCTACCAAAAATAAAAATAAAAACAATAAAAAAAAACACCAATGACTTCATTAAAATCTATTACAGTTTTCAATCATAATAGGTTTTATTCACAATCTTCACAGAATTACATGTGCACATTAAATTACAATTGTGTAACAGTTCAGTGGGCAAAATTATGTGTGCATAAACCTAATAATGTATTACACGAGACAAGTCAGGTTCCATAACAGTAGTGACTAATTAATATCCTGTGGATTTTAAGAAAGCGGGCCCAAATGGGCTCACCTTACATGTATGTAAAGGCTTAATAGGCTCAGCATAGCCTACTTTAGATGCTAATTACATGAATAACTAGACGGTGGTGCTGGCAGTCGCTCCGCATTATGACTAAGATTGCTAAACAAAATAGCACAGCCTTCTAAGGCTACGACGGTTGAGGTTTGATATTTTATAATGGCCGGAATGTGGGGCTTTCACCATGTTTTGTTACCATGTGAAGGGATACAAGTAATTTTTGAACAGGCTAAGAATTTATTTTGTGCAATACAAGTATTCAGTAGCCGTTCAGGTTTCTTCATAAAATACACATAGAGAAAGCGAGAAAGAAGTGCGATTTAAGAAATTAAATGTCACTTGCTGTGACGGTGAATGACATTTATCTGAGGATACCTGCATGCCTGAGAGTTCTTCATAATGTTCTCGAAGGCATGTGAAGTCTGCCATTCCGCACTAGGCCAGCGTGGTGGACTAAGGTCTAATCCCTCCCATTCTGAGAAGAGACCCGTGCCCAACAGTGGGACAAAGAAACGGTTGTGATGGTGGTGGTTCGACGACCATCGACCCAATTTTGCTTCCATAATAATATAATTATGTTTTGTTTTATATTCATGTCTAAAAAACCTATACTTACTCATACATGTGGTGAAAACCAAAGTAAGATTTGCTTGGTAACTTGCAATAAGTCGGCTGCTAACCAATTCACCAATACACAACTGAAAAAGCGCGGTTAGTTCAAATGTGTGTTGTATGGAAATATTTGTACCGTGTTAGGGAAATATGAATAATAAAAACCTTCACTTTGATTGTCTAATACGTACTACTGAGATAAAACATTTTCAAGCTAATGTTGTCTATTCAATGCTTTTACGAGTTAAGGAAGGTTCTATAGTTTATATCTCGACTCCAGAGATCCGTTCAGCAGGGATATACTTTACAGCGCTGCCAATAATTACCGGCTGCTTACACGCCAAGCCAACATAAGTTCGCTGATCAGATCCAATACGCACAACTCTAAGCTAAAGGAATAGGGTCGAATTCAGCCTGTACAGCGTGAAAGTGACTGTTAAAGGCTTGTAATGAGGGGCGCCTCGTCTCATCCATCAGTCGACGCCAATTACAAGCGATCACGCGTTCGTCTTTGAGTAATACACCCTATTTCCCGTCGTTTTTTGCACCTTACTTTTTATATCGAAAGTAGCAAACACTTTTGTGTTCTGCTGTTTCTGCCTTTGTGATGTAAAAACAGGACAGACAGACCACTGATTCATTGGTACAATCGAGACTGTGGTTCTCTTGTAGGTACCTCATAACACATTAGTCCACTGGTGAAAATATGACCTATATAATTATGTATTCATTGGGAGAGCCAAATGCTGTATCTAAGCCCGATTTTGGTCTATTGCTCTCTTGCCCCCAGATTTTTGTACAAGACGCGTATTGCCAATCCGCACAGGTTTTCTTAGGTGTGACAAGAGATCTAATAGGTTATCTAAATTACGCCTTTAGTTCTACCTACTTTGCCATTGCACAATCCTGAGAAATGAGATGTTTGTCACATGTTTATGTGTGAGCCACACCAGACCTTTTCGACGGAAACACAAATCGCTAGTCAGTACCTTTCACACATTAAGTGACTAGTAAGTAACATCAATGGCACGGTATATCTTCCAGAACATAAGGCAGCCACGGAACACGATTACAATTGAGATAAAATTTGACTGCGGCTTCTAACCCCCGCCAGCGGTCACAGTGCAACGAACAGCGATATTCCAATACAATTATCTATATATATAAAAGGAGAAGGTGACTGACTGACTGACTGACTGACTGACTGACTGACTGACTGACTGACTGACTGACTGACTGACTGACATATCAACGCAGGGCCTAAACTATAAGGGCTAGAAACTTGAAATTTTGCACAGGGGTTCCTTTTATAACGTAGGGAAGCACTAAGAAAGGGTTTTTGAAAATTCACCCCCTAAGGGGGTAAAACAGGGGTGCAAAGTTAGTATAAAACTTTGCCGTTTTTGAAGTCGTTAGACGGGTAGACGTCGTTAATGGGTCTAATTCTACGCGAGCGAAGCTGCGGGCGTCCACTAGTTAATTTATATTACAATCAGATGTTACAGGATTTGAAACTCTAAAATAGAAATGATAATAATACACTTGACAGTTCTCGAGACTAAAACGGTAAGTCGCCAACAGTAGCTACTTTGCCTTGGTTACTATTCACAGTTTAAATACTGATCATTATTGCAATCCAAATTTTTTTTAATAAACAATTTAGAAATCTTACCAATGAGAACAATACTTTTTCTTGAAATTTGCGCACTCTTCAGTCCCTGTAATATATACCTACTCTGTAATAATCTATATTTAAATCTTATGCAATAGTTTGACCGAAACTACTTAGAATAAGCTACTTACAAAACTTCTAACTATTTTAATCTCAAATGTTTACTAGCTTTAGGAATAAGTAAATTCTACTTTACTCAAAAATGTATGATTCGAGATATTTTCGTATTATATTTATGAAAATACGTTACTCATACAAAACCATTCCGCTCCCGCTCCCGCTCCGCTCAACACAGAGACAGCTCCTTCTCTCACCTTAGCCGCAATGTTAAAACATCAGTTGAAAGTTATGGGGAACCGGGTCGGCACTTGTAGACATGACTTTACTGATATATTACACCTTTGATTTTATTATATGTGCACCAAACATTTATACAACTGTACTTGGATGAGTGTCAAACGTTTTAAAACCAAGCACGTTGGAATAAGACAGAAATTAACTTTTGGAATTGATAATTTATATTTTATCTAGAAATATATTCAACGGATCGTGGGATTATGTACGTTCTCATACAAATATTTAAATAGTCATCCTGGTAATAAGTTTTGACATCACGTTTTAAAGCTTTACTATGGATCATAATTAATCGAGATCTGGGTAAGGTGATAAAGAATGATTGTTTATTTTTATATTTTTTATTTCCCCGTACTTACTATAAAATATGCGCAGCATCAATGTTACACAATGACAACTCTAATCGTTTCCAAATACCATTCACGAGCACTGTCCCATAAATGCGTTTTCACCCCACCGCGGCGCAGCGAACAATCGGAGGCATTACTCAAAGACGGTGATCTGTCAACGGCTTAATGGCACTGAAACAATTTCCCAACAAAAAAGAAGGAAACACACGTCTCTACACGCCACTGCCGCTTCCGAGCAACAACAAAAAAATACAACAAAACCTTCCCCGAGAAAATCTCGTGTCAACTTTTGGAACGTTTACCCTACTCATCGACGACAAAGCGTTCTCGACCTTGATTCAAATGGAATAAAATCGAATTCAAAATGTACTTCGGAGGTAGTTAGGGCAATTGAGCGAGGCTATAAAGGAAACCATTATTTCCGAGGGGTTATTCCGAAGGCATTTGTATCGCGAATTTGAAGAAGTTCGACAGTTTGTTTTCGAGTGCATTTCGTCATTAATCAATGTTTTGTTCCCGTTTCGTTGACGGTTTTATATTTCGACTTGTACCTGTTTTCTCCGGGGAACTTTTAGCTTTGACAGTTGCTAAGTAATTGATTGTTTCGCGAATTCCTCTAGTTTTCCTTTAGAAATATTAGTATGAGTTGAAACGCTTCCACAGTTTTATTGATTTGAGTTTGAACCTGTATAAACTTATACATATATAAGCTGAACTAACATCCCAGACCCATTTTCTTTGAACCGTCATGTTTGAAGGTTTTCACATTTTAAGAGGCTTATATAGCAAACTATGGGATGTCAATGGGAAAATTATTTGGTCAGTTTGCTATTAGACGTGGTTTGTGGTAATATATACCTACTGTAATATATACCTACTCTGTAATAATCTATATTTAAATCTTATGCAATAGTTTGACCGAAACTACTTAGAATAAGCTACTTACAAAACTTCTAACTATTTTAATCTCAAATGTTTACTAGCTTTAGGAATAAGTAAATTCTACTTTACTCAAAAATGTATGATTCGAGATATTTTCGTATTATATTTATGAAAATACGTTACTCATACAAAACCATTCCGCTCCCGCTCCCGCTCCGCTCAACACAGAGACAGCTCCTTCTCTCACCTTAGCCGCAATGTTAAAACATCAGTTGAAAGTTATGGGGAACCGGGTCGGCACTTGTAGACATGACTTTACTGATATATTACACCTTTGATTTTATTATATGTGCACCAAACATTTATACAACTGTACTTGGATGAGTGTCAAACGTTTTAAAACCAAGCACGTTGGAATAAGACAGAAATTAACTTTTGGAATTGATAATTTATATTTTATCTAGAAATATATTCAACGGATCGTGGGATTATGTACGTTCTCATACAAATATTTAAATAGTCATCCTGGTAATAAGTTTTGACATCACGTTTTAAAGCTTTACTATGGATCATAATTAATCGAGATCTGGGTAAGGTGATAAAGAATGATTGTTTATTTTTATATTTTTTATTTCCCCGTACTTACTATAAAATATGCGCAGCATCAATGTTACACAATGACAACTCTAATCGTTTCCAAATACCATTCACGAGCACTGTCCCATAAATGCGTTTTCACCCCACCGCGGCGCAGCGAACAATCGGAGGCATTACTCAAAGACGGTGATCTGTCAACGGCTTAATGGCACTGAAACAATTTCCCAACAAAAAAGAAGGAAACACACGTCTCTACACGCCACTGCCGCTTCCGAGCAACAACAAAAAAATACAACAAAACCTTCCCCGAGAAAATCTCGTGTCAACTTTTGGAACGTTTACCCTACTCATCGACGACAAAGCGTTCTCGACCTTGATTCAAATGGAATAAAATCGAATTCAAAATGTACTTCGGAGGTAGTTAGGGCAATTGAGCGAGGCTATAAAGGAAACCATTATTTCCGAGGGGTTATTCCGAAGGCATTTGTATCGCGAATTTGAAGAAGTTCGACAGTTTGTTTTCGAGTGCATTTCGTCATTAATCAATGTTTTGTTCCCGTTTCGTTGACGGTTTTATATTTCGACTTGTACCTGTTTTCTCCGGGGAACTTTTAGCTTTGACAGTTGCTAAGTAATTGATTGTTTCGCGAATTCCTCTAGTTTTCCTTTAGAAATATTAGTATGAGTTGAAACGCTTCCACAGTTTTATTGATTTGAGTTTGAACCTGTATAAACTTATACATATACAGGGTTATTGGTAATTCGACGTATTCCCGTTAGGAGGTGATAGGGGTGACTATTTGTGATAATTTTAACCCCCATATGCATTATGCAAAAGTGAACCATTTTCGAGTTATCAAGCTTTTCAGCTTTTTTCAAAATAGGTCAGAAATGCAATATCAAAAATTTATTTAAAAAAAAGTATCAATTAAAATCAATTTTTTTCTTCTGATTTATAAAAACGATTAAACAATAGTTATTTATCAACATTAAAACTATAATTATCGGTCCAACTTTAAAAATGCGAGACGATTAACGATATTACTTCAATATTTTTTGAGATTTTTGTCCACTAAAATATCTTAAAAACAAAAAAAACTTATATCAAACTTGTCTTGCAGATTATTTTAAAAACATAACCGTTTCCTTAGCTTTCCAACAAGGCATAACAACTATGAACTTATTTAAAAAAAAACTGAGAAAAACCGATCACAAAGGAAGCAGGCGGAAATTTGTATTCGAACTAAACATAAGGTCGTTCTTTAAAATTTCAAAAAAAGTAATTAAAAACAATGCCCAATGTAAATAAACCAAAAAATATAAATAAAAAATTAAATTTAGAACCAGTAAAAGTTTACTAATAATAACAATTAATAATAAGTAACAATTAAGACATTTTGTAATTTAGCCTAATTAAAGTTCTTGGTCGAAGAGACTTCCCCTATTGCGTACGCAGTGTCATTATTTTTCTGAGGTGTAACTTAACTACCGAAGTAGTCAAATTATTTTGCATTATGTGCAAGAATTTATCGATGAACCAATTTTGGTCGCTTACGAATTTTTTTAACAAATGAAATGCTTGAAGACGTGCCTTTGGCTATAAGGCAAAACATGATATACTAGCAAGACGGATTCCTGAAAATGTGATTCGGAATAATTTGAACACTTCAGTAGTTAAGTTACACCTCAGAAAAAGAATGAGACTGCGTACGCAATAGGGGAAGTCCCTTCGAGCAAGAACTTTAATTAGGCTAAATTACAAAATGTCTTAATTGTTACTTATTATTAATTGTTATTATTACTAAACTTTTACTGGTTCTAAATTTAATTTTTTATTTATAGTTTTTGGTTTATTTACATTGGGCATTGTTTTTAATTACTTTTTTGAAATTTTAAAGAACGACCTTATGTTTAGTTCGAATACAAATTTCCGCCTGCTTCCTTTGTGATCGGTTTTTCTCAGTTTTTTTAAAAATAAGTTCATAGTTGTTATGCCTTGTTGGAAAGCTAAGAAAACGGTTATGTTTTTAAAATAATCTGCAAGCCAAGTTTGATATAAGTTTTTTTTGTTTTTAAGGCATTTTAGTGGACAAAAATCTCAAAAAATATTGAAGTAATATCGTTAATCGTCTCGCATTTTTAAAGTTGGACCGATAATTATAGTTTTAATGTTGATAAATAACTATTGTTTAATCGTTTTTATAAATCAAAAGAAAAAAATAGATTTAAATTGATACTTTTTTTTAAATAAATTTTTGATGTTGCATTTCTGACCTATTTTGAAAATAGCTGAAAAGCTTGATAACTCGAAAATGGTTCACTTTTGCATAATGCATATGGGGGTTAAAATTATCACAAATAGTCACCCCTATCACCTCCTAACGGGAATACGTCGAATTACCAATAACCCTGTATAAGCTGAACTAACATCCCAGACCCATTTTCTTTGAACCGTCATGTTTGAAGGTTTTCACATTTTAAGAGGCTTATATAGCAAACTATGGGATGTCAATGGGAAAATTATTTGGTCAGTTTGCTATTAGACGTGGTTTGTGGTAGCACACTCTCAACTAATTGCACTAACCATCCCAGTCCCTAATTGAGTTTTGTTCAAAGTCAGTCACAGTTGTCATGGGCGGCAGCGGATGGGTGGTGCTGCAAGCTTGCTGATCTTGTATCCATAAAATAAATTAAGGAAACATATACCATTATTACTGTTGTAACTTGTATCATATTTCCTAGCAGAACATTTCTTAAAATCAATGAGTACCTACCTACATAGCAGATGGTAAAAAAAGAAGTGTCTAATCCGCTATAATCTCGGTCCGTTGTTTCACGAACAGAAAGGCTTACGCAAAGACGAACCGACAGTAAAGCGTGGCGAACGATTCGCGAGCACCGTGAAATGGATGCCACGATGCCAGACGATGGACGATATAATAATGCTACGGATTTAAGATATTTCTCGTATCTATAGCAGCAGAGCCGCCATAACCCAGTAGATAAAATGGTTACCAAGATATCAGAGATTCAAATCGCTGCGACCCATAGACGTCCCACTGCTGGGTCCCCCATAGACACAGCTGCGGGAGGTCTAGACTCTTCTAGAGCATACTCCACGACGCTGCTCCAATGCGGATTGGTGGAGGGGTTAGTGGCCAATCCAGTGTCGAATGTTCTCAAGCCACGAGAATGTCTTGGACAAGGCTTAACGATTGTTTCCACCATTGAAAAAAACCGGGACCGACGGCTTTACGTGCCCTCCGAAACACGGTAGCGTCCATAAAATTTTGGCACTAGCGGTCACCCATCCACAAACCGACCGCGCCCGTCGTTGCTTAACTCTTTCGATCACATTGAATCAACGCGAGCCATTGGGCTATGGACGCTACGATTCAGAGATTCAAATACCTAATATAACCTATAAGTTAACTTGACTTTTTTGTTTTAGATTGGGAAACCTTCCAAAGGTTTAGTAAATGTTAGTAAAAATCTCGTTCCGAGTAAGTCACAGATGCGTTGCTACCCTTGAGGACTAAGATGCCTCTAAAAAAGGGTAACGTCACTAATAACGGTCGATGACAAATTTATTTATTTTATTTATTATCGACGCGATCAGAATCCAATGAGCACTTTATAGTGTGACTGCGTTGTCCGTGTAATCTATATTCATCCCATAAAATCCTAACGCTGCAAATAGCAGACTGGGTGTAATTTTCCTAGCGCGGTCGGCACCGCCCGCGGCATCACCCAGACGGTAGCAGCTACAACACGCGATGCTAATTAAACCTGTTGATGGGATTTACTGCAACTGTTCATTCACTTTGGTTTTTGAAAGAACGGATGTGGTTATGCGACTTGGTTGTCGCAAACGTTACTGCCAAGGAAGAACCTTGGGTTCAATCCCCGTCGGCTGTTATTAGGATTTCCTAACATGATATTCCTAGAAGTAGAACGATGCCTGGAACATAACTGGTGACGTGGGTATGTGGGTGTACACGTGTACAGAGTTAGGTGCACATCCTCTGCGGGCAAATACAGGTGTGATTTTAATTATGAATGTTCTGTCAGTAAATGTGACATTGTTTGTGAAACGTGGTAAATTTGTACAGTTAAGATGGCAAATAAATTTATTGTATTCTATCCTGTCCTGTCCTGTCCCGTCTTGTCCTGTATTGTCCTGTCCTGTCCTGTCCTGTCCTGTCATATTCTATTCAATTCTAAATAGTGATGGTCACGACCATTATCTTCAAAACTGGGGATTAATATCCTAAGAGAGAGAGAATAGAAACATGTTTAAATACATTACTGTTGTATGCTCATTTTTCTGTTCACATAAAATTAAATGTAAAACTATTACATACCTAATTACATTCCACGGTAAAAAATGATTGTACCATGTATAGAAATTAGTCAATCAACCCAGCTAAGCCAGACTAGCTCGGAACATGCGACGCTAATGTAACGCCGGTCCTGTATTTATTGTATCCGGTTCGAGTCCGGGAGAGGTAATCGAGTATGCAGGTTTTATGCGGCAGATAATGGAATAGTGGACGACGGGGCCTTGTATGGATTAGAGGCGCTCTACTGATTAAAGTGTGATTGGGTTTGAATAGCGGTTATTTTAGACGTTATAACCGGTAGGAGAGATTAATAAAGGGTGAATGAGGAATAAATAAATAAATAAATCTTTTTTTTTAATTTTTTGAAATATTTCTGTTAGCTTCCGATCAATTTCATTTTTTAATTTGTACCTCATTGTGGGTATTTCGCCTCTTAGAAATCTCTGAACTATGGTCAAATGACTTTTTTTAATGTTTGTCATTTATTATTATTTTCGAAATGTTCACTAGATATTTAGTTATAATCAAGCTTAATTTTCACCTACCATTATGCTTTCACCATCACCAAGGGCTGACTGGTGAAAAAAGCCGCCAGGCATTAAGAGGATATCACAAGCGAACAAGTCGACACTTTTTCCATACGTAGTCCCCTGTTTCCTCCTAGGATAAAGAAGTTACAGAAGAGAAAAAAATACCATACGATTTATATGTACCTCTGCCATGACTGTACGTTTTGTTTTTTTTCATAATTTGATTAATAGAAGTGAAAAAAAATCTTTTAATATCAAAAAAATCGACTTTTTTTACATACATTTTCAAACATCAAGCAAACTGGTAATTACTAACATATCCCAAAAAAGCAAAACGTAAGGGCATAGCTTAGACCCTGTTCTACATTTTAACTGAAAGAAATATTGAAATCGGTCTAGATTTCGAGGAGGAAACAGGGGATTACGAAAGGACGATTTTCTTAATTTTACGTAGGTAAAATCAGTTCGAGACTGCACTTCTCTCTATCGCACGCTAAGGGGCTCAGCGCGACGGCAATATTTTTGGTAAAAACCTATTCTTCAAAAGTGACGGTCGACTGATATCCTCTTAAGTTCGCCCTTTATACCAAGATGTGTATGAGAAGCTTAAATAAATAAATAAATAGATATTAATTGATTTGTTATCCTGTAACATTAATTGCTTTTGAAGAATAAACGGATATTTTATATTATTTTTATCCTGCAACATAATAACAAATGCACACAGTTATCATATCACGCACATTCCTACGAGCAACCCTCCTTTATTGTGGCTACACTCAGTATTTCATTACCAATGCTAAACTTAGAAGCAAGTTATACACAACTAAGATTTATTAGGTGGTCATACCACGCACGCAAAGCGCACTTCAATTGAACAAAACAAGCGGCCATTTTTAATATATATGTATATAAGTATATATTTATTGGTCATTTTCAAACAATAAATCTGAAGGTGAGGCTCACAGTAGCGAGGGTATCACGCAAGCTAATTAATATGGAGTACACTTCGATTTATTGGCGATTGACTGAGAGTTACGCGTAGCTTGATTGTGCGACACACGGCTCAATGGTTTGGTGCGCGAATTGACTGCATGGCATGGGTCTATTCTCACATCTGTGAAGAACAGCGTGTTCGAAGACGGCGAAGAGTTTAGTGGCCAACAACAACGGGTGAATACTAACTAAAGGTTATACCTATGTTTAGATTTTGACCTCACACTTTAGAAGTGTCAATTCCCAGCGACACACTAATATATTTAATATATCAGAAATTATTATATTTCAAAGAAATTGACAATGTGATGCGACAGGCTGCAATAATAAAATTCGTTAAATGAGAGTTCATTATCCTTCTTATATTTTAGTTCTACACGAAGAACCTTCGCAGTTTAAAAGACATTAGTCACTAGTCAGAACTCGTGTTCTCTGGTGTGAACAATGTATTGTATCGCGAAATATATTCGAAATTAATCTGAGCCAAGCCGCGGGGAATAGTTAAACATTAATTTTGTTGTCTGGCCGCGCCGTCGGCGTGTCCCATAGTAAAGCTTACGGCCATGCACAGACGGCCAAACCAAGCCCTTCGAACAAAGTTTAGAAAAAGTTATAATCATAATCATAATCATTTATTAATTGCAATTCGTTAAACAGCATGCTGTTCACGTTAGCACATACCCAAATATCACGTGTAGTGCTCCGTGTCACCCTTGTCATAAAGGGTACGTTAATTGGCTCGTTACCACACCAGTGCGCAGTAAACGTCCGTTCTCGCCCGTGGCTAATACGTGACTGTTTACGTCACTCCCGTGTGCTCGAGACAACGTCATGTTTAACAGATTATATATATATCACATACACTACATCTCTTCCTTATTATAAATTTATTAATCGAGAACATAGTCCACATTAAGATGGCAAACGAGCTCGCAGCACCACCCATCCATTTGTTATATAAATTTTTTTTTTTTTTCAAAGTTCACTAACATTGCAATTGGAGAATTAAATATTTCAATCTTACTTACATATGAAATGCATACTTCTATGTATTTTCTTTCTAAGATGAGTTACCTTCTGGTACTGTATACGTAACCATAATTATTTGTCTAATTAACACCAAATGTACGCTTTCAAACGTAAGATTTAGAAAAATAAGCAAAATTTGTTTGTGAACGCCGTGCCCGCCGCGAGCACGTTCACTCCTGAAGATGATCATCGTAATAGATCGAAACTAGTCGGACTATTTTCGACTTAAATCACACGTGAGTAAGCCGGTAACTTCAACTATGAATATAGACACTCACGAATCTTTCAGTAATAAAATTTGTTTCGTTTACAACTGACGTTGGGCTTATACCGGCTGATAGCGTGTACGCAATGGTCTCGCTTATCTTTTTCGCTCTAACATAATATGAGTATCTATGTTATTTTTCTTTCGCATTGCCAATCTATTAAGTATTATAAACCTATGAAGGACACCAGTTGATCAGATCGTTAGTAACAGTCCAGTTAGCAACCGTCAGCAAGTCGCTTCATGTCAGACATAAACACGACACGCGCCGCGTTTGATGCGTTGGGGCGTATTTACCTCTTGTAATATAATGAGTACTGTTTTTTGGATTAGTCATCAACGGATATCATATACTACCTCGTATAGTCGCAATTGCAGTCAGTAGGAAGTACTAGGTTTCTAGTTGTGTTTTCACAAAGCCTAAGATTGTATTCGATCTTGTAAACTGGCATGTTACACCATCCGGATGTCGATACCTATACCGATATATATTTAAGTATGTTTTTAAAATGTCCATACATGTATATGAGACTCCGACACCCATAGCACAGGTCAGTACCCAGTTTAGGGTCCATGATTTTTATTTATTTATTATTTAATAAAGTATCGCTCTAAAAATCCATATGTAGATCTCGTAGATTTATGAAACAACTAGAAATAAATGAGCTAGGTACCTATCTCACGACGAGTAAGTACATTCCTTACTACTACATCCATCCTTCAAAAAGTGTTGGATACTCGGCGTGCCGTTTTCTATCACCATTACAATGGCCCTATCCCAATACATAAGTCACAAAAAGGTATTGAGTAAAGAAAAATATCAGTATAAAATAGACATTAATTGATACGGACATAGGCCTTTCCCAAAATGCAGGCCTCCAAAGCAATGCCTAGGGAATGTGTATTAGAATTTATAATAAGATATCCGAACCTATACAAAACTTTTTTTTTTTTTTTTGTAATGAACGCGCACAAAGTCCCACTTCAAATGAGGCGAAGTGTATATTGTTCGTCGCGATACATTTGAAGTACTGACTAGCACAACTAGGAATTCGAACTCAATTTTATGAATAATAAAAACTGTAATAATTTGTTTACAATAATCTGCCGCGATACCTGCCTACCGCATAGCGATGCCGCGACACGATGATTAGGTAATCGGGATCCTTATGGACAGAGGTATGTATATTTATTTTATGTTGATCCATCAGTAATTTAACAATCAATCATAAAGTAATAAACATCCAATGCATAAAGTACTTAGACCATCCAATTTTATTTATGTACCTACATACTTATTCAACCTTCCTCTCTCCGTATTTCGAAAAAATATTTTTAATATTTTTAATTTACCACTAACCTTTTATTCTCGTCGCCATATGTAGTGCTCCGTGTCACCCTTGTCATAAAGGGTACGTTAATTGGCTCGTTACCACACCAGTGCGCAGTAAACGTCCGTTCTCGCCCGTGGCTAATACGTGACTGTTTACGTCACTCCCGTGTGCTCGAGACAACGTCATGTTTAACAGATTATATATATATCACATACACTACATCACGTATTTAAAGGCCCCAATCCGCATTGGAGCAGCGTGGTGGAGTAAGCTTTACACACAGCTGTGACTGCGACCCGTGCATAACAGTGAGACATCTATGGGTTGTAGCTAAAAGGCCCCATGAGCAAACAAGAATAATAATATGCCTGTCCAGATATTAAAACTTTTGCTACGGATGCTTTTACCGTTTTTGCATGAACTTTTACACTTCCACTCTCCAAGAAGGTATCCGGATACTTATTATGATTTCTGTAAGTAGTTATACGTATTTATTGCTACAAAAATTTTTTTTGCTTATGCAGGGCATTGAAACGAATCGAATACCGTATACCACAGAAGCATTTTTATGGGTATAAGATAGCAAACGAGCTTGCAGCACCACCCGCAGCCCATGACAGCTGAAACTGACTTTGAGCGAGACTCATATAGGGACTGGGATGGTTAGTCTAGTTAGCTGAGAGAGTTAATTAGAACATTAGTTGGTCAGTTCGTTTGTGGGTATTAGGACTGGGCGGGACTGTTAGTTGGCGTTAGTACTAGTTCAGTTAGTAAGTCTCGTTCCAAGTCAGAAAAGGATATGTTGCTACCCTTATAGACTAGGACCCTCTAAAGAAGTGTAAAACTGGAAACCAAACTTTTCAACCGAATCACAATTGCTTTAAAACAATTCTTGGTACCGTAGCGGTCGGTTGGACTGCCCCTGGCGAACTCTTTGGATCAGAATAGGTTTCATGTAAAACCTATTTGGTTCCCTATTGGCTCTACCACCTATGAAATTTCGTAATGATTCGTGGAGTCTGTCGGGCGCAAATCGCAAGATCCGAACCGCCGTCTGCGCTGGGCCTGCACCTTCTCACATTACCGTGTCTACATGCGCAGTCACAACGCGTAGATGTTATCGCCAGTAGTGCTTGTACTTGAAATTAAATACTTTTCGGCGTCGCAGTCGGGGCATACGTAGATACAGTTACCTAATTCCCATGTACTTACCTTCATGCAGAACTGTTGATGGTGTTCCAATGATTGTTCCATTTCAACCTAATTGTTTTTATAGCGCAAAATATTAATGTAACGCTGGTATGATTCTGAATATAACAATTTGATCGAGAATCTAAACCTTGGTTTCATTGGTGCTCCGAGGGTACCTACGAATCCTCTGGATACCCCTTCGAAGAAATACGGGCGTGATGTTATGCTATGTTTATTTGTTATATTGAGCACAAATTATAATAGAAACTAGCTGACCCCGCAAACGTTGTTCTGCCATATGAAATGTCAAAGTGACGCGACGCTTCACGTTAATGAACGACGGTAAAAAATAAAAATACTAAAATAGTGTTTAAAAACATTTTCCAGTGGACCAAATTGTGAATCTACTAAACCATCCTCGAATCCCCTTGAACACACACAAAAATTTTTCATCAACATCCATCCACCCGTTTAGGAGGAGTTTACTGTCATACACACGTACACAATAAATATATAGAGATAGAAGAGAATAATAATAGAAAATAAATCACCGAGTTTTTAGACTATCTCATCATCATCACAACCTTTTCTTTGTTCCACTGTTGGGCACAGGTTTACTCTCAGAATGGGAAGGGTTAAACTTTAGTCCACCACGCTGGCCAAGTGCGGATTGGCTGACTTCACTTAGACTATCTAGCGGTTGATAATGTCTCAAAGGACCAGGTAAATATTACTTAATTTGCTTGTTGACTTGTTTCAGCACATCAACTTTACGGGACTCGAAGACGGGAATACGTCCCATAAATACGAAAATCGAATAAGAAACATTGAAGTATTTATCACTAAAGTTATTACGATAGGTACGATATTAAATAAACAACCGTTGCCGGTTTTAATTATAGTTTTATGCAAACTCACATTACGCGTAATATACCTACGCAACATTATAGCTGGTATGATTTGCTAACTGTTTGGAGGAGATGAATCGACCGTTCCAAACGCTTAGATGTGTTTGAATTATATGCGTTTAATAAAATGCCTTCGTTTATGTAAATTTACGCGTTAAAAATACATTCGCGTAACTGTAATTTTTGCCACGTAAACTGGTGAATAAAACAAGAGGTGAAAACAAGTAAAACTATTTAATAGTAAATAACTAGGTAAGTAGCGTAGCGTCCATAGCCCAATGGCTCGGGTCGATTCAATGTGATCGAAAGAGTTAAGCAACGACGGGCGCGGTCGGTTTGTGGATGGGTGACCGCTACAGTGCTTCGGTGGGCACGTAAAGCCGTCGGTCCCGGTTGTTTTCAATTCTGGAAACAGTCGTTAAGCCTTGTCGAAGACCTTCGGGTGGCTTGAGAACATTCGACACTGGGTTGGCCACTAACCCCTCCATCAACCCGCATTGGAGCAGCGTGGTGGAGTATGCTCTAGACCTCCCGCAGCAGTATCTGTGGGGGAGACCCGTGCCCAGCAGTGGGACGTCTATGGGTCGCAGCGATTACCATTATCGCAATAATTTACGTTCCATTCTGAAACGTAAAAAAGTCGCACTATATTCTCACTTACCAGCAAGTACGAGTGTCTAATTCAACGCAATTCTTTCTCATTTAAACTGATACCAGAGAGCTGGAATCATATTCGATTGGTCGCAATCTTGTCAATTTATCGCTCTCCAGACGAGAACACGAGTGGAAAAACGAGCTAGTAACGGACTTTTTAAACCCTAATCGAGGGAGAGGTGTAATAAAAAATAATTGTATAATCTGCCTAACTATACTGTGGTAACGTTTTGTTTGTAAACATTGCGTTATTTCAACAGTTAAAAATTTTGATGAAGTAGATAGGTACAAAAATTATTATTGATATTTTTACTTAATGATGTAATCGCAGAATTATGTTGGCGCAATCAAACTATTGTACTTTTAATTAAAACCAGTAAGTAGTTTTATTTCTACATGAAATTTTTAAATAAACACACCGTAGGTAACTTTCCAGAGATTCCTCATTGTATTGCTCAAGGAACCATGCATCACATGCATCAACATCACAACTCTTTCTTTGTCCCACCGTAGGGCACAGGTCTCCTCTCAAATGGGAGGGATTAGGCCTTAGTCCACCACGCTGCTGGCCAAGTGCGGATTGGCAGACTTCACATGCCTTCGAAAACATTATGATGAACTCTCAGGCATGCAGGTTTCCTCAGATGTGTCCTTCACCGTTATAGCAAGATATCTTATATCGCACATAACTTCGAAAAGTCATTGGTACATGCCGCTGGAGTTTGAACCCGGACCGCTCGAGTGAGAGGCGAGTTCGATAGACACTGGGCTGTCACCACTATTCCTCTGGGAACCATACCATACCTTAATTATATGTATTACTATAACTACACCATACTTGGTGTCGATATAGAAATACATTCTTATTATAATTAAATATTGAAACATATAGGTAATATAAAGTATTTGGTTCAATTTATGCCTGCCATCTACTGACCATCTATTTATTAACATATGGGGCCCATAGCTGAGTTTATTGAAGCTTATTTTTTTTTTCAGAATGTAGATTAATATTTTTAAATGTATTTTTAATACAAACAAAATACTTTTTAAATAAGGTGAACTGATTCGCTGTCTCTTCGAGCGAATAATGTTGATTATATTTCTATGATGCCTCCCTCAAAGTCATCTCAGTAATTGCCAGGGCTTCGGATATCAAAGAGCCAAAGAGACAAAATAGACTACCTGGCTCCGATATTAATAAAAATAAGAGTATATTAATAGATGAAGTTATAGAGAGGCTCCAGTCAGCTTGCATTTTCTTAAAGGAGCCAAGAAAATGATGTCCAATCACACGATTAGATGTTGTGGATAAGCCTTCCACTTATATTAAAAATACATTTCTCATAGTAACGCAGTTAAAAATTGTTGGTTTGTGTATCATGGCCAAACCAAAACACTATCCTTATTTTTTTCGAGAAAACTTTCAAAATGTACATTTACGAATAGGTATTACGGGAGAGAAACTAAAGTTAAACCTCGTCGGTGGCCACTCGCAGTATTTTTGGCCCAGATGTTTTTCTATGTATTAGTCTTAAGCATTTACTAAATAAAGGTTTAAAAAAACACCACGCCTTAATGTGTCTACCTGGGACAGAGTGAATGAGTGGATGAGTGATGTGTACTCATTTCGTCCAATAACACAGAATTACATAACAGTAGGTACTTATTTGTTTCCGACACTGAACATATACTGGTGCGTCACAGTAGACATGCTAGACAAACAAATAAAAAAGAAACATATGCAATGGTCTTTCGCGTGGTCAGTGCACAATTCGGGCTCCCACCCCAGATAATTTTGTATTGCAAAAGATTTCGTAGTGCTATACGGGGCTGAACAGTGTCGTATCCACACTAGGACAACATCGCAAGTTCCTAACGGCAAAGGCGGATAAAATTGCAGGCGCATAAAGGAAAGCGGGCGGATATAGAAAATCTCTCAATAGCAGCCTCCGGACTGTGTCGGCGCGCCGGCACCGCTCGCTGAGATTGGGATTGACTTCATTTTTCACCTTAAAATCATAAACTTCAACAAAACTGTTGAGTACTAAAAGTTAATCAGCATATTTTACCCTTTTACTTTACCCTCTCATTCAATCGCTAAGAGAGTCGCTCAGTCTAGTCGGTAGCTTTTTCTTATGTCTCAAAATGACAAGGTAACTTTATGTACACTTTGAGTTTACTATATAAAGTTAATTAGCTTTATTGTCTAATCTTAAAAGTTGAAAGACATGACTATATGAGGACAAGGCAACGTAAAATGTAGATTTTATCAGAAACCCTTTTATCAGAATTTTAACAACTTTTAAAACAATCAGAATGTATTTAAGTTATTTGGAACTAGAGTTGTATTGCTAATATTGCTAGACAGACTAAATATTGATGTATTTATCCACAATGATATTTCATGACATTTTAACATGAGTGTACGACGACGGTAAGTTTTGCAATACATATACATATATAAAATAAATGTTATTGCCATTAATCTGGCCGCTCGCAGGACCCATAACCATTAGGTATAAGTATAATATAAGTAGCCAGAAGAAGTCTGAATAAAAGCTTTGATTTTCGAACAAAACATCGACTGACAGTACACATTTGGCAGTTTGCTTTTATTGGTATTGGTATGGCATTGGTATGTTTTGGCTGCTGTGGTTATTTATATGTATCTAACTACGAGTATCTAAATTGTTTATATAGTAGTTAAGTTTTGAATACATAAATATTGTATGGAACCTGCACGTCACAAACAAGTGTTTTCGGTTCGCTCGTCGTATAAATCAAAGGCGCAACATTATTTATTGCATGTTTACCGCACCGCACACTTTGAGGAGATTTGTTGCAACGCTTGTTCCGATACGATGTTAAACATTTTCAAAATAAACGCCAAAGTGCTTACTGTCTCCCGATTGGAGATAATCTAGATCAATTTAGCAACAATTCTCGCCGTGAATAATTACTTGGCGCTGTATAAAACAAATGTATAGACGGCATAGATATAAATAACTGTGCCGGTGTTTATGTTAATTGGAGTGGGCCATGCCACAGAAGCGAAGATACGGGCCTGGTTCTGCTATAGCTTGACCCTAGTTTAAGCTGTGAGTTTTCAATTACCTACACTAGTAAGGTTTATAAAACGCATATAAAAACATATTAATGCTAAGATTAGAATCATATAATTATTAAGTGTAATATAAACTAATTATTAAAATTTAAGGACCCCGAAAGATAACATCGGGGGGTTTAAATATGACAAAAAAAAACTAATAAGGTTAATTTTTTGAGCTATGTAAAGTAGTTATGACTATGTATAATGTCATAACTACTTAATAATCAAAATTAGCAAGTAATACTCTGAAATGTTTATGATTAACCAAGTACTACTAGTAATATACGTAAAATGTAGCTCCCGATAAGCTCCCAAATTAATTAAATAATTAATATACAAGCAAGTTTTTGGATTTTTGACAGTCCTGTGACAGACCTTTAAGCAAACAAAAAACAATTACATATGTGAATGAGTGGAAAAATTATAATTAAGAAATCTTCAATATTATATGTAATAAACTCCGGGAAAACACGACTCATTCTGTAGCTTTAAATTTACGCTAGTTGAGATGGACTACCTCTAGACCTTTTTACTAAGCCCGAAGCACACGTTTATACCTTTCCAACTAATCTGTCTACAGAGTAGTAAATTCAGTGACCTTTTACTACCTTATAGCTAGATGATGATAATCAAAACGTAATATTAATAAGTTACAACAAAGGTTAAGCTTTCACATTAGTGGCTATCCTATCCCCGGTAGTAAATCGGTGGTTAATTAGCGTTTATCTGTCAGTTATATTACCGTTCATTTCTACAGTGGCATTGGCCCTCGGACGCTCGGGGTAAATCCACGACCTCTGGAGACTAATGTGCGCGCCGGGGTCCGCTCGACGCATTGTGCTTTATTTGTATTTGCTAATGTATACAATCTCTAATTACACGCAACGCCTCACCATCTTAGGGCTGTCACTTGTGGTAGATTATATTGATTTCACGTTCGAAACATATAGATAAAGTAAACTGTAGTAAAAAAGAAAACATTTTTTTTTAATTTATTTATTCAATATAGCGCTAGTTAAAAAGCGTACTCTGTTTGTATTTCTTCATCCCTAGATTATGTTATGTTATGCGAAGAAGAATTTCATCCCTGTTAATAGGTACTTAAAACGTAGGCATATTTTATTAGATTATAATTTTAAATAAGTATTTTATAACGGTCATAGAATAAATATAACGATTAGTATAGGCATTTCTAATGATTATGTGTTTTAAATGTTGTGATTATGTAAATGGTGGCAGTTTGGCAATGGTTTATCCTTATCTATATATTCCTTACTCGTAGCTTTAGTATATGGTATAATCAATGTCGCAATTACAGTGTTGCTAAGGTTACCGTTGTCGCCATTACCGAAACACCCAGAAAGAGTTCGAGGCCATTGGTACCCCAAGGAACAATTGTATATTCTATATATATAAAAGGAGAAGGTGACTGACTGACTGACTGACTGACTGACTGACTGACTGACTGACTGACTGACTGACTGACATATCAACGCAGGGCCTAAACTATAAGGGCTAGAAACTCGAAATTTTGCACAGGGGTTCCTTTTATAACGTAGGGGAGCACTAAGAAAGGATTTTTGAAAATTCACCCCCTAAGGGGGTAAAACGGGGGTGCAAAGTTAGTATGAAAATTTGCCGTTTTTGAAGTCGTTAGACGGGTACACGTCATTAATGGGTCTAATTCTACGCGAGCGAAGCTGCGGGCGTCCACTAGTTAATCTATAACAGCATTATTTAAAACTGTACACCTAAAAATCCCCTACAATGCATAATAAACCTCGCTGCGACCCATAGACGTCCCACTGCTGGGCACGGGTCTCCCCACAAACACTTCTGCGGGAGGTCTAGAGCATACTCCACCACGCTGCTCCAATGCGGATTGGTGGAGGGGTTAGTGGCCAACCCAGTGTCGAATGTTTTCAAGCCACCCGAAGGTCTTCGACAAGGCTCAACGACTGTTTCCACCATTGAAAATAACCGGGACCGACGGCTTAACGTGCCCTCCGAAGCACGATAAACCTAATATTATTTAAGGTCATTTCTTTCGTCTGCGTTCTGGGCACATTCCATCAATATAATTCTTGCAGATCCTATCTCAGATCTGGCAAAAAAGTTGTCCAAATTAATATGTAGGTCTAGATGTAATTAGTTTTAGTTTTTTTTTAATAGTTTCCTAATAGCTCCTTATAATAATTTTAGCACTTAAGTATGTGATTTTTCCAACCAGGGCGGCATGTTCGCGTATGCGACAAAGCCCTTTTTTGTAATTTTTAATAGAATAAAAAAAAAAAAAAAAAATATTTAATTGCTTAAGCTATTGCACGTTAGTAGATATGTACTTCAATAATACTGTTAGATTTCTGGAATTTAGAACAACTTGTGTTACACGATAATGTTTTCATCGGTAGAACATAGCTGCTTTTAGAACTGAACCTTTTTTTACCTACTACTACTATTACTTGTTTTTTATTTCAGGTTGTGGCAACCCTACGGTCGTCCTGGCGCTAGGACAGTCCCACAGGTGTCCCGCGCCTAATTAGGAACGCCGAGGTGTCGGTATCCCTGTACGCTTTCCATTCTGCGGCGGACGGCTGTACGGAAAATGTAGCCGCCTCTTTGTTTGTGAGAACCAAAGTATCTTACTGAACTCGTATATAGTTCGTCGAATTCCACATTCGTTTTTGAGATAGAATTGTTTTAGACGCGAAAAAGTTATGTATTATTATTTTTGCCTATGTTTAAAATGACAAACTAGAGAGACGTGCAGTCAAAATTATTCAAATAATTGGAATTTGGCAGCTGCTTCTAATGAAATTCCAATATCTTTGAAATTACCCCAATTTTTTTTGCTTGGTTGTTCGTCCGTATTTTGCAGCAAGTTATATGACCTCGAAATGCATGACCCTTTTTTTATTTTTTAGGCCGCCTTGTATGTATTTCTCCTGCCGTCGTTTGTACGAAATAAGCATCGCAGATGAGAAGATATAGGGGCAGTATCAACAGCAGACGATCTCGATACACCTATCCTGCATTGTGACGGAACGTTAACGAAAACTTAGCAGACCTTCGGACCGATGCTGCCCCTGCACGGAGTGCCTTGCAACCGCAGCGCTCAGCGACAAAGTAGGTAGGTACTACCTACAATTTAAAAAAAAAACGCACCCTGTACCTACCTGCTTTTATACATATAGGTACTGTACCTACTATTTTCTTGTCTGTACTTAATGACATAGATTAAGTCTTTTCAATCTTTTAACAAATTATGGATCTACGAGTATGTTATACGCAGAATAAATTGATTTCATTTCATTAACGTGAAGTTGTAAAAATTTGTCAGTTAGATAGGTACTATCGTAAACAAAGCTAGTTGCACCAGTAGACCTGTTATGGTAGAAACTACAGCATTTTGGGTAAGCTCGTTGTATATAATATTTCTCCTTTTCCTTCCCTCGCGTCAGACAAATCTGCGTAAATATAATACAGCAGATATTATGTTGTTTAATGGCGCCTGTACACTCTCGCGCGAGTGCTCTCGCCATGTCTCGTCGAGAGCACTCGCGCGAGTGGTCGAGGGACGAGCGCGACCCTGTACACACTCGTTTATTCAGTACAGCAGAGGAACGCCGAGGAGATGGACGCGTTACAAGTTACGGCAGCTGTTACCCTATGCGCTATCAGTTATTATAATTACGTGCACATATATCATACGAAGTTAAGTTCTGCTTCGTTATTCCACATATTGCATATCTAAGGCAACAAAACGTCCGTACAGTTAGAAAGCTTGCGCTCAACTGAACGCCGCGAGAATGTACAGTGACGCACTCGCACCTACTCGCGAGGGTAAGCGAGGCCCTTTGACTCGCGCTCAAAAAACCGACTCGGAATGGAGAGCCCACGAGGGACTGCGAGGCTTCGCGAGACATAGCGAGTGTACCCTGTACACTCTCGCGCTCGCCCAGCCTCGCTGTCCCTCGACGAGAGTGTACAGGCGCCATAAAGTTTAATGCAAAAGTTCTTATGTATAGTTATATCTATACTAATATTATAAAGAGGAAACATTTGTTTGTAATGCTTTCACACGAAAACTACTGGATCGATTTCAAAAATTCTTTCACCATTAGAAAGCTGCATCTTCACTGAGTGACATAGGCTATATCATATTACTAGGTGTAAACGAAACTATTGTTATGTCATTAGACATACCAACTGGCACTAAGACGTGGAATTATCCACGCGAGCGAAGCTGCGGGCATCCGCTAGTTAAGAATATTTTAGTTTTCATAACAGACGCGCAGGAACAAGACTGTTATCGAACTGTAAACGTCATATTTCACATCGAACACAGGTTCATCTGCAGATAAATTATTTATACGGAGGGCTGCCACTGCTACCAGGGACTCGCGCCCACACGACGAACGCGATCTATCGACCTGTTTGTCTATTTTTACGGTAATATCCGTCTGCTGAGGTATAGCCTCAGAGGTTTAGGTATTATTATTTCCGTTACCTACCATGACTTTACTTTATCAAGAGCTCATACGCTTTTGCAAAACTTGGAATAATTTACCACAATTTCATTAAACTTTTAGGCAAAAGCACCTTATTTCATTATTACCTACACTTAACTGGTGCAAAGTAATCTATTATTGGAACTAATGGGTGGAAGTACCCAATCAAATTCCTAACGTCGAATTTTGACCTTTCGGTAATCGTTAACATTTAGTATAGTCAACGGCAGTGTATCTGTAAATATCTCTACGGTGAAATTAACGTTAATACCACGATATTATAAGTATTTTTTGGTGTTAATGTTGACTATTGCATTATCAAAATGGAAACGTATGCGCTGCCGCGCTTATTAGCGAGATCGCTGCGACCCATAGACGTCCCACTGCTGGGCACGGGTCTCCCCCACAGACACTGCTACGGGAGGTCTAGAGCACACTCCACCATGCTCCAATGCAGATTGTTGGAGGGTTCTCATTAGCGAGATAGATCAATATAATTCCGGTCGCACTGCGTCTCACTAGGGTTCTGTATAAAAATAGCAACCTATCTTTGCATTGGAACTCGCATAGCCTGTTGTCCGAGACTGATTTTTCCCATTTCGTTTTAAGTACATAATAACCGCTCGAGACGCATTTTTACCGAGACAGCCTTATAAATACACGGTTCGTTCCAGCTGAAAACGAGATGCGACCGTCACAGTGAAAGAGAGTAGAGATAAGCGATAAAAGATTTTTTTTAATTACCATCCACTTTCACCCATGACCAATTTGACACACTTTGAACAAGAATCGGAAAATTTGTTGGTCATTTCGTTAGTTTTTTAGTAGGTACTACAGGATTTGGGAATTTGATGCAGTCTTCTGTGACAATAGGTTCTCTTATCTAGTTTGAAGAGTGAGACATAGCAATACATAGCGCTTCTTTTAGTAAATAAGAATATCAAACTAGGATGCAGCTTTAAGTATTCGGTAGCAATCATAATACCATTCAAATACCTTATGACACTACATGTCATACTAACAAAATACGTTCATAGTCCAATGGCTCGCGTCGATTCAATGTGATCGACGGAGTTAAGCAACAACGGGCACAGTCGGGTGGATTTCATAGGCGCTACCGTGCTTCGGAGGGCACGTTAAGACGTCGGTCCCGGTTGTATTCAATGGTGAAAACAATCGATAAGCCTTGTCAAAGACCTTGGGTGGCTTGAGAGCATTCGATACTGGGTTGGCGTTGAAGACTTTGATGGTTAATTTGTGTACATTTCAGGTAGATCCAGGAGTATTTACGACAGCATAGCAGCATCTTAACTATGTATATCGTTTGTAGTCAGCCAGCACGTGATGGGGCAGTTCACCAAGCGTATCACGCTAACCATTAGGCTAACGTTTACTTACCTACCACAGTAATAAATTATAGCCATTTGAATACCGTGAAATCACACGCCTGCGAGTAAACTGGCTAGTTAGCCGCAGACGAATTAGGCGTCTTCGTCTCGTGCGCATAACGGCGTGACGCACTTTTTATGTTCTATTGTTTTTCAAATGGCAGCGTCTGATTGGTCGAAAAAAGCGCGGGAGGCCTGTACCGCGACGCAATTGGCCGGCGTGAAACGTATGCGAAATAATGATGGCTGCTAAGATTGGTGTGACAGGACGTATTGTTGAATAAATTAATGCGGCAACGCGTGACGCTATTGGATCTCGCCTTTGTCTACCAGTTTTATAGTTCAAGATTGTTGCAGTTGAATACGAAATAAGCCATTGCTAATGGCTCTAGTGGTGATAATAAATGGCTGTGTGAATATCAATTTCATTTCTACATTTAACTTAATATTAATTAACTTAACCAAACGTACGTTTTTTATTTCGTGTAATGTTAACACAAAATAGTGGTAGTAATGGGACGCCTATGGGCTTTAGCTTTCCAATTCAATTGACACATGGCTGAATGACCTTGAGTTTGCAAAAAGAAAAATGTGAATCAATGTAGTCTACATTGATTCACATTTTTCTTTATTTAAACACAGAGAAAATAATACACTACGTACAATTTCAAGTAATTTAAACATTACAATACATTACAACTAGGTACATAAACATTTAAATATATTTTTTAAACCAATTATAGCTAAGTAAATCTGAGTGATAATTTAGAAAAATCCACCAATCCGCATTAGAGCAACGTGGTGGAGTATGCTCTGGAGATGCCGTAGATTTTCCTGTGGGGGAGACCCGTGCCCAGCAGTGGGTCGTCTATGGGTTGTAGCAGCAGCATTAAGAAAAAAATATATGTTATTTAAAAAAAAAATTATTAACCACAGCCGAGCCACTTAGATAAATAAACCTTACCATTGACGTAGTGACTTACTATTTCCATCGTTGCAAATTAATACCTGACTAATAATTAATTAATTATAAATCGTACATACATAGGTACTACCCACGTGATGGATTAAAGACGCTACCTGCAGTATTACAGCCTCACAGCCCTTTCGTTACAGTTACACATCCATGTGGTTTAAAAAGAAACATTTAAATTATTTATTGCCGCTGCAAACTCGCTCCCAACTCCGGCGTCACAAATTACAAAATAATAACACGTTGGTTAGTGTTGTAATTCACATGGGCACACATTGGTACAGGGCGCGCGTGTATCTGTCTGTCCGTTGCTGTCAATATATCATATCTTCCGCTAGACATTAGCATTAGTTGCGCGGGCAGCGTGGCCATCTTTTATTTAATATCCACCGGCGCACGCGCACCTGGGAACTGTAGTACGTGAGAAATTGTGCGTGATGCTTGATTTATGTGACTAAAAGTTTGGACGGTTAGTTAGTTAGTTACCTGTATCTTAGTCATGTCATGGGTCAGATCAAACATAGTCGAAAGTGATCCGATATCAAAACACGGCGGACGTCCACTAATATTACCTAGTTACATAACGTCTTAAAATTGATTGAGCCTATAGTGAAATAGTCTGGGGAATATTTAACAAAGTCAAGTTAGAATCTAAATAAATCAAAGTAGGTAATAAAAAAATTCGTTGTTTTTTGTTAATACATAATTTAAATCTAATTTTGATCTATTCTGATCATTAAAAAATGCACTTTGACACCATCTTGACAAACATTAGGGGAAAGTAACCAAATATGGAATCTAACCTATAGTACCTATTGCGGTAGGACATACCTACGACAAAATTCCATATTAGGGGTAGGTATTATTCCATATTTGGTTACTTTCCTTAAATCTAGTGAATGTACACTGTAGATTGATTCCGTCCAATTATATCCACGACAGAAGATTCAACATTTTGCTGAAACTTACAGAAAAATGTGTAAATGTAATCCTGCTTAGCCGTACACTGGATTAAAATCTACTCAAGACAAACATTCAGTTAATACATTCTAAATATGTAATGGCAAAAACACTATTAGTCCGCGTTCTGGGTTGAGAACCACTGGCCTCAATAATGACTGATTGGTCGATTGAATCGCTACTCGTAATGAGAACTTTAAAAAATCAATCATTGTATACGTTTAAATATTTCATGATAGGTTTATAAGTCACCCCTGAACCCGCAGTTTGTTTGCCGACTAATTTATGCAAGATTTTATATCAATGTTTCTTTTTCAATGTGTACAAACTCGTCTGATCGACTACCACGCATTCTCTGTGTAAATTATTAAGCATTCATCTTTAATTATGACAGAAGTTGTGAGCCCATCACAAATAGTGTGTACAGAAAATTATTTACGGATCTAGCGAAGGGAATCGATATTTTTAGACAAGTAGGTATAAATCTAATATATAAAATTTCCGTGTCACAATGTTTGTTGCAGTACTCCTCCGAAACGGCTTTACCGATTTTTACCAAATTTTATATGCGTATTCAGTAGGTCTGAGAATCGACTAACATCTATTTTTCATCCCCCTAAATGTTAAGGGTAGTCTATCCCAAATTTTTTTTTTTTAATTGTTAGATACATTTTTATTTTTGTATTTTTTTATAATACAACATTAGAAAATACATACAACCCTGAATTTTCAACACTACGATCAACCAAAAATTATTTATATGGCAAAACAACGTTTGCCGGGTCAGCTGGTTATTATATAAAATGTGACGTTATAAACTTATAAACCACAATAGTCTTGTCATTGTGCTGTGTCTGTAGTGACAGCTATCGAACTCTTCTCTCACTTGAGCGGTCCGGATTCAAATCCAAGCAGAACACCAATGACTTTTCAAAGTTATGTGCTATTTATGATTGTCACAGCTGTAACGGTGAAGAAAACATCGTGAGGAGTGAGGAAGCCTGCATGGCTGAGAGTTGTCTATAATGTTCTCAAAGGCTAGTGTAGTCTGCCAATGCACTGCACACTTGCCAGCGTGGTGGATTAAGGCCTTTTTTTTTTTTTTTTTTACGAGTGGGAAACCTTGAAAAGGTTCCCGGACGTCGTGGGAGCGACGCCGGGTTATGTGGGACTTTCACCCACTAAAACCCACTCGGTGGCCTACTCCGGCACTACAGGAGGGCTCCGGGATCTCTTGTAGAACGCGCCGGTGCCCTCCAGCGCTGCGCCCAAGACGGGCTCTTCCCGGTTTCACAACGCTGTGCAGCCACAAACAGCGTCGTCTTTCCCGGGGTCACATCGATGGACGGTTCGAGCTCCCCCTCTCACCGCCCGCAACCCCAGTAGTCCCCTTTTAGTCGCCTTTTACGACAGGCAGGGGCTACCGTAGCACTATTCTGGTCCCGAGCTACAGGGACGGTGGATTAAGGCCTAGCCTCCCATTCCGAGAAGAGACCCGTGCCCAACAGTGGGACAGTGAAAGGGTTCTGGTGCTGCATAGTGTTAAGCCGCGCCGGTCTTGGCTAGCAGTAGCATAAGCGACCGTTGGTCAAATTCCTTGAGACCTTTGGAGGGCACGTTATGTCGTCAGTCCCTTTTGTTATCGTAGAAAAATAGACGTTAAGCCATGTTGAGGCCTTCGGGCGGCCTCGAAACTTCCGAAATTCGGGTAGGTCACCAGTGGGACGTGAATACGGCAATGGCAGTCATAAGTTACTTGAAATGAAATTTTTCGATAAATCTATACTTCTATACTCGTAGTAGGTAGGTACCTACTAATATTATAAAGAGGAAAGATTTGTTTGTCATGTTTTGTACATTTAGCTACAATAAATATTTTAGGTCGCAGTGGCTTATCACACCCCCTCCTCAAAATAATTGTAAGGTTCCACAAAGCCTAACTGCTTAACAGTTGTATATTCCGATTAATAGCCGCGCAATAATGGCACGAGATTGCAATCTATGCGCTTGATTATTTAATATTGCTTTCAGTATAATATCGCTGGTAAATCAGCGGTGGAAATTATTTGTTTGTTGATAACTTTTGACAGATACTTATAGAACTTATACATAAAGAACTTGTTAGTGTACTTTTATGTGGTAGAGCCTATCACACTTCACCTTAATATTATAAAGCCGAAAGTTTGTGAGTTGACGGGCCCATTGGCGCAATCGGTAGTGTCCCTGCCTGTTGCGCCAGGGGTCATGGGTTCGAAACATTCGTGTGACGAACACTTGTGTTTTTGTCTCTGGATGTTAATATATTATTATCTATTTAATAATGTATTTAAAAGTTATTAACCTGTGGTTTGCCTATTTATTGGATGCAATAAATTTAATATAAACGATTACCGATGTTCCCGGAACAAACCTAGTATCATTGAGGGGCTATGAAGCAATTATTGACAATTCCAGATTCAATTTCAGATCACGGCAGGCTACAGCGGGACATCGACAGGGTGGTTGAGTGGAGCCATAGGAACAAGCTGTATTTTAACGTTGATAAATGTTCCATAATGTCTTTTAGCCGCACGCGCACCCCACGGCATTATCCATACCACGTAGAGGGAGAGCCGATGCGGCGTGTGACAGAGGTTAAAGATCTGGGCATCCGTTTTACCGCTGATCTTAAATTTGGGGGCCATATAGCTGAATTGTGCAATAAAGCGTACAGACACCTTGGTTTCATGTTAAGGCAAGCAAACGCATTCACCAACTTTCATGCTTTGCGTGCCTTATATGAAGCCTTGGTAAAAAGTCATTTAGAGGGTAATTCAGTTGTATGGTCTCCGAGTGAGACCAAGTACAAAAAAATGTTGGAGCGCATCCAAAATAAATTCGCTCGTTTCCTGTATGTGAAGTTATATGGCGTCTATCCAGGGTATCCACTGCTGTATCCCACCTTGTTCGTCCTGGGCATGGTAGGATACAACAAACTGGAAACAAGGAGGGAAATGTTCGCCGCTAAATACCTCTTCAAGGTGTTACGTGGTCTAACGCACAATCCGGCAATCCTACAAGAATTAGGTTTGTACGTTCCCGACAACTACGGAGAGCGGCGGAGACGTCCGCGCTTGCTGGCGCTGCCGCACGCTCGCACCAACCTGGTGCTCCACGCGCCGCTCACGCGGGCTCTGCGCACGCTTAACTTGGTAGCCGAGCGTATCGACTTATTTGGATGTACACTGAACGAGTTCATAAGAGTTGTTAGTGCGATGCTGGAAAATTTACCGAGTGGGTACCTAAACCATTAACTTAAACATTTATTAATGTATAAATTTAAATTTAATGTATTAATGATTGACATGTACATATTTTTTATTTTATGAAATTTAATTTTATATTGACTAGTGTGTATTGTTTTATTAATTAATTTTTCTCTTTTTACTTAGGACTTATATAAATTTTAAATCGTATTTGAGATGATTTTTGACTGGATAATTTTTATTTTTTAATTTTATTACTTACTAGCTGACCCGGCAAACGTTGTTTTGCCATATAAATAATTTTTACTGAATATTTTGGGAGAACTTAATGTAAGTGTGTGGACTACAACTACCACTACCAATACCACTACACCTACTACTACCACTACCCCTACCACTAACACTACCCCTACCACTACCCCTACCACTACCCCTACCACTACTCCTACCACTACCCCTACCTCTACCACTACCCCTACCCCTACCATTACCAATACCACTACCCCTACCCCTACCCCTACCACTAACACTACACCTACCACTACCCCTACCACTACCCCTACCACTACCCCTACCACTACCCCTACCTCTACCACTACCCCTACCACTACCATTACCAATACCACTACCCCTACCACTACCCCTACCACTACCACTACCCCTACCACTACACCTACCACTAACACTACCCCTACCACTACTACTACCCCTACATCTACCCCTACCACTACCTATCACGCACCGGCGCCATCTACTTAAAATATTGGTTTGTAGTACATGCTATGTATCAGAGATGGCGCTGTATGTGAAAAAAGATTTTTCCCGCTTTTCTGTTAAAATTTTTCCTGAATTTTCTTTGCTATAAACCTCACCGAGCCCGAGACCTTTCCAACGAATGCAAAACCGTGGAAATCGGTTCGTGCGTTCTGGAGTTATAGCGTCAGGAAGGAAAACCCGACTTATTTTTATATAGTAGATTACATAGCTGTCATTATACGTCAATTACATAGCTGTCATTTGCGTTTTGTTATTCCGAGTCTGATTCTTATTTGTTATACCACGTTTTATAGTGACTGACGTTTCATGTCAAGTCACACGGGAACGCTGTCGAACGGGATAAAAAGTATCCTATGTCCGTCTCCTGGCTCTAAGCTACCTCCCTACCAATTTTCAGCCAAATCTGTTCTGCCGTTCTTGAGTTATAAGTGGTGTAACTAACACGACTTTCTTTTATATATATAGATATGTTGATTTTTGTGTATTGTCTTTTTTGTATTAATATTTAATTTAATTCCGTTTTGACATGTTATATATAGGTACCTAATTATGAATTTGATTGATAATTTTGACGGTTGTATTTAATTTAATTTTTATTTTGATAAGACAATTTATAACTATTCTAGCGCATTAGGGACATCCCTGTAAAGCTAGATGTAAGTTAGATTTAAATAAATAAATAAATAAATAAATTCAATTTCTATTCATTATCTGATTTAGCAACGAGCTTCATAAACCACTAACTAACATCTCGTAATTACTGGTTTGTGTTAGACATTAATTTGTTAATACGCAACATCAAGATTTGGTTGTGAATTATAAGGCTAGAGATGGTGATTCCGTTTCAGTCTGAGTCTTAAGCTCTAGGCCCTAGAACGCAATGTTTTACTTAATTTTTAAGAGGTTCTGTAGACTCTCCTATACCACCTTTTCTGTTTATTAAAGGAACCTATAATAAAGATTGCATTTAGAGTTCTCCCGGGGTAGTACAACATTATTGTGGTACAACCGCCCGCCTAAATGCCTAATAATTCTGCTGTGTAGATATTAATTGTAATTAAAGCAATTGTGTTCTGGCTGTAAAAGTGTGATTTCCAGTTATACTTTTAGAGGCGACCATCTTTGTCCTTAAGGGTAGCATCACATATTATGTGAGACTTGGAAAGGCACTCTTATAAGCATCGATTTGGGTTTGTCACGGATGCCGAGGACGACAGTTGATGGGTCTTGGGTCTGATGCTGATGTCGAGATTCTGAAATACCAAAATTCGTTAATGCTTCGGAATGATGGATGACACTTTCGCTGCAACCATATAAAGGTTCCTACCAAGTTTCAAACATATATAAAACTTGTGGACGTCCGCAGCTTCGCTCGCGTGGAATTAGACATAATAATAGATTCTTCTTAACGCGTTAACTTTAGCTCCACAAATTTGTAATGAATCCGTAAATGTGTTATCCCCTATGTTTATTTTACACCCTTAAGGATAACATTGTTACAAATTTTGAATGCCATATTTATTTATATCGAATTTATTTATTTTATTTATTTATTTATTTAATTTTCATGTCACCTTATAGGCTAAAATAGGGCCGACCTAATGCCTGATGGCATTTTCTACCAGCCAACCCTGGGTGGATAAAGAAAATTAATCAACACCCTTAAATATAAATTTTATGCTTCTAGTTCTGAAAATGACAATACTTACATACAACCTTTCATCCCCCTTTCCAACCCTTTAAAACACATTTTTCCAATTAAAAAGTAACCTATGTCCTTTCTCAGGCTCTAGACTATCCGTGTACCAAATTTAATTTAAATCGGTTCAGTAGTTTTGGCGTGAAAGCGACACAGACAGAGTTACTTTCGCAATTATAATATTAGTACGGATTTTAAGATGATACAGCCACTAGATTGAGCAGATATTTCTTCACAACCATCTAGGTAGGCATGAATTAATTGCACCCTTCATGGCACTAAAGGCACTTAGGGCCATGACACACGCGATAGAAGTTCTAAACGCAGACCCGGACAGTCCAGTTCAGCTCAAGCGAGCGTCTTAATCGACTGGCTTCAACATGACTGATCGGGTACATATCCGCCGCTTTCCGACCGACAGGTGTAGGGTGACCATGAGGACGGAATCAGGGTGGCAGAAATCCTGCTCTGTTGTTTGCTCGGCCTGTGACAATTTCATTTTACAATGCAACACACGGTAGCAAAAACGGTATTTGTTGAACGGTTTCTTTGCTTTCGTGAAGAAAATGTCTCTAAATTAAAACTATTTAGTATTTATTTATTATTTCTTATCATAGACATTTATATTGTAAACATTACAAGATCTCTTATATCTAATCACTTAGTTAAACAATTTACACAGCAGTAAAACAGGTTTATCTATACTATATAAATTGATGTTGCCACGTGTCGACAAGCAATGATTTTTCATTATATAGATATGCCACCTCCATAGAATTCACTTCTAAAAATATGCCCATAACTAAACGAACATGGCATTGTATTCCAACTAGCAAAAAACGTACCAATTGGCAAATATTCGAGGCTTCACTTTTACAGCGGCTATGGCACATCTGCTTCTATTTATTACATCTTATATCAATGGTGACAAGTAACCAAATCGAATGATGACGTCATCTGACACATAATATTTAAAAACATAATTATTTAAAATATTTGGTACTGAAAAAAATATCCAAATCATGCCTACCCTACACATACGGTATAATTATTTTATTCGTATAACAAATAGTTTCCTCTGCGTGACATAGTGGCAACAGTTGTGCCACATGGCTTGATTGCTCCTTTGCCCAGCGCTTGCAGGATGTCTGCTCTGGGTTAAAGTTAGAGATACTAGGATATTATTCACTTCATTAATTTATACTACTACTAGAGGAGCCGCAGCTTCGCTCGCGTTTAATTAGACATAACAATAGTTTCGTTTACACCTAGTAATATTATATAGCCTATGTCACTCAGTGAAGATGCAGCTTTCTAATGGTGAAAGAATTTTAGAAATCGGTCCAGTAGCATTTGTGTGAAAACATTACAAACAAATCTTTCCTCTTTATAATATTAGTAAGTATAGCATCGTAAGGTAACAGTCGTTAATCCATGTCAGCATTTGGGTGTCCTAAAACTTTCCGACAGGAGGGCTGGCCACTTATCCACGATAGATCGAATTGGTAGGGCTTGACAGTTGTGAATGGATATCCGTACCCTGTGGGTCACTAACGGTTGGTAAATACAAGTATCATTGCAAAGAAAAGTTCTCTCGCGCCAATGTCAACGGCATATCATTCAAGATGCGTTTAAAGATATCACAATTATTTATCATTCCTCATGTGATGCTTTTATCGAGTGTATCCTTATCTTCAAATGGCGATGAATTTCCTGTGAGGCTGTTGTCTATCGCCCCTTTAATACAGCCATTGATGCTTCCTGCGTAAGATAAACATTTTATAGCATCATTTATGCGTCCATTCATTAATCGTTATTGCAATACAACTGAGTTGATATATTGTTAATATAATAGGTACGCGGTAATGAGGCATATAGCGAACAGCGCCGTGGCTTTCGAACACGCTTCTCATTCGAGTGGGTCCGGGTTCAAATCCAACCGGCACGCGCCAATTACTTATTTATTTATTCCATCTTTAATCTTTATCTAATACCTAATAGGTAACAACTTATTGCGTTTATTAATTTCCATTTTAAAAGCTTTTACTTAACTTCACTCGTATGTAGGTATTCATGTAGGTATGTCCTGGAATCTTGCAATCAATATTTCACCCACTTCCACTGAAGCTATCGAGCTGACATTTGGCACACATATTAGGTTCCGATGACAATGCAATAATATGGTACTGTCAAACTGATCTGATGATGGAGCCGGAAGATATTAACTGGAACTTCATGATGGAATATCGTATCATAGTCGTGTTTGCACTTGTGGTAAAGTCTTGTAATTAACTTTGACCACGATTAGGTTTCAAGGTCAAGTTATAAAAGCTTTTTAAAAAAAATTTTTTTTTACAGTATAGTTATTCCTTTTCCAAATCCAAGTTTAATTTTCTGTTATGCTTTCTCTTATCTCTGTTTGCTCGACCGTTCTAACTCAGAACCACACTGAAAATCAGCGTCATAATTTCATTGAAATTACAGCAAATTATGAGTGCGGTCCTATTTTTGCTTTGTTGTATGTACCTATGCTTTTATTTTATTTCTGTTAACTTTGCATTGTAAAAGCAAAATAAATACTTACATATATGTATAATACATAATTAAATTTTTCCACGTGTTTGCACGTAATGTGAGTTTGTTCTACGAGTGACAGTGTGGTTGTTGGTCTGTTTGCGATATTATATTAAAATTCTCAAACGCGATGCTGCTGGGAAGATGACTGCAGTGCGACGCGCCACCGGTATGACTGCACGCGATCTGAGAACCGGTTTTCATTGAAATTTATTGTTTACTGTAGTACCAAGACCGGTACAGTAATAGCTCTAATTTAAGTGTTTTTACAAATACAAGATAGCAAACGAACACGTAGATAGACGAACGAGAAGATAAAATTATATTTCCACGTCTGTTTCGGATGTCTTGCTACCCTTGCGAGCAATGGTCATCTCTAAAAAAGTGTAACCGGAAACCACATCTTTCTAGCCGGGACAATAGTTTGTGGTACAAATGGTGCTTGGTACCTTGGCTAGTTAAATATTACCTACATTACTGTCGATTCTGACTTCACAGAATTTCGGTATGTGCTTAGATGTGAAGGAAAAGAACGTGAAGCGCCAGTCTTCATCTATGTACCTACTCGTAACTAACACGCTTTTAATAGCTTAGTATGTAGGTATCTATGTATCTATGTATGTATGTAACGAAATCTTTGAACGTGATTTTCGCCCATTTCAGAACGTCGGATGACCGATGGACCGATGACAACGCAATAATAAAATATATTTTTTTATAAAATTCTACATTTTTGTTCGGTTTTTCCGAAGCGTGTTTTTTAGTTTTTTTAAAAGTTGAAAGAAAAAAGTTGTTAGATGAAGAAAAACTTAGTGTTTTGTGTTGTTTTTGAATTGATGAATTAAAGGTTATCTATAGAAATATTCTTCTAATCGTCATTCTCACTTTACTGGGCAAAAAAAAACTGTAATCCTCAATTTTTGATCGAATTTTAGTACCTATCGATTAATTAATAAAATCTAAATCGTGATTGGATTCTGAACGGCTGAACTGCTAGTAAAGATAGGTAGGATAGTAATTTAAAAAAAAAATTAATAGTGACATTTGACCAGTAAGTACTAGGTACCTCTTGAATGAAAACCTCGCAAACAAAGGCACATCAATCAACTAGTTCATAAATGTAATTAATGTATCCATAAAAGTGCTTTTAAGGTTATTTACGTTGATTTTTGATACACGGTTGATATAGCGACCACTTACATTAAAATCAAACGCGAATAAATGAAGCTTGCGCACCTGTGTCTTACTGCACGCGATGTAAGGGTCCGTTTATATTGGACTAACATCGTAACCGGGTAGTTGATAACCGGATAAAGTTGAACCAGTTTTGTTAGAATTATCAATGGAGAGAGAATATGTACGTATTTATTTTCTGTATTGTATTAGGTATTACATACCTACATACCTATTGTATTATTTATATGTATAATTAATAAATACCCGTTATAAGAGTTTACTTATAGATTATCTTATAGATCTGAGACGTAGTCCCTTACTGTCGGACTATTCCACAAGCTCAGAGTAACTCAACGCGCTATGGATTGAGCTATGCTCGGTATTTCGCTAAGTGACTGAATCAGGAATGATGAATCCGTAGACGAACAAAGCTCACCAACATAGTTAGTAAGTTGAAGTAGCAATGGGCAGGCCACTTCGTTCGGAGGACTGATAACCGGTGGGGAAGAAAAGTTTTCGAATGGAGACCACGACTCGGAAAAAGGAGCGCAGACCCTTCAACAAGGTGGACTGATGATCTGAAGAAGAGGGCAGGAAACGTAGTTTCAGAAGGCACAGGACCGGTCGAAGTAGTGTCATTTAGGAGAAGCCTGTGCAAAGCAGTAGACCTCAAAAGGCTGATGGATAGATGGATGCATGGATAAGTGAGTGACCAAAACAGTCCATTATTCACATATGAAATGTTCAGGTTAACAAGCTTAGCTTGCTCATTTTGTTTAAAAAAAGGAATGTGTAGTTTTGACTGACAATATCTTCAATTTTATTTTTGTACACGTGATGGATCGTTCGCAATTACCCAATGTGCATGTGCCCTAAGGTCCGCTGCCGTCGCCTGTGATTACCTGCGAACGGCCTCCGTTTAAGCGATTCCTTTTTTAAAACTTGACGTTCCTGTTTCAAGAACCCGCGCCATTATTCCCGTGTCTTCCTCATTTTGAATTTGGAACGGACAATGGCAATGGGTTTTCTCGAGTTCATTTATTTTTCTTTTTCTTTTTCCAACCAGCCAGGAGCCGGCCAAATTAGGCCAGTTAAGTCATGCAATCGTATTGTCACTTTGAAGACCAGTAGTCGGGTGGACGCTCTTTTCTCGAATCTTTCGAACAATTCGTTACGTGGCCTGATTTTTATTATTTTTGGTCGCTGGCAAATTGAGAAAATTTTGTGGACGAAGATTGTTAATTTTTGCGGCCACTTTGTTGCTTAAAGAGGTAGGTCTGAGTTTTATAAGCAGTTATATCATTACGTTTGATGGGGCTGTAAATGTAGCAGTTACAGTAAATTACATAAAAATTGGCCGTGTAGGTAAGGGTAGAAAGCCCATTTAAACAAGTTATTAATATAATTATGTAGTTTACACAATCAATTTGTTTGAGAATTTAATTTTGTTAGAGACATAAATTACTAGTTCTATGGCCTTCATTAATTTTATTAGGAGTAGCGCATGGCAAATTAATTTAATTTTAAATTTAAGCCAGTTAAGTAACATAATGTATAATAAAATCAGGTATATTACCTAAGCTTGTAATGTACCTAATGTTAGAATTTAGCTAGTTTTATATATGTAACTTGAAAAATTATAAATTTAGATCATTATACATTTACATAAGGAGAGGTTTAGATTGTTTGACATTCGTTGCTAACCTTAGCGAAATAAAAATATAATAATTTCTATGTAAAGTTTAAAAAAAACCGTACCGTTTATTATGCTTTTGTGGTAACATGTTAAAGATCTTGAACCCATTATCGATTAATTTTCAAAGGCGTAGGCAGAGGTTCTATTGTATTACCCTCATATTTATTATTATTACCACTTACCATCAGGTGGCCCGTATGTCTGTTTGTCCGTCTATATTATTTTTTTTAAAAAAAGGAGGTTAGTCGCAAAGGGGAAAAGGGGAATGAGCTTTTTTCCATACATACAGCAAGCACAAATCTAGACTACGAGCTACTAACAGATATTTCAAGTTAGAAACAATCTGCAGACAGACATGTAAGACAGAGTAATAGGGTTCCGTTTTTCACCCTTAGGAACCCTAAAAACCCAACAATACTTTGTACAACTCGTGGATCGAACCCTCTAACTTAGCAGTGTAGACTAGTCGTGCTTACGACCACTAGGCCAACGGAGGTTCAGTGATTCTCGGTTAGTTCAGTGATATGTTAATAATAAACTTAATGACCCAGTTGGACTGCATAACCTGTTTATTTAGAATGCGCTTGATTTTCTCAGAGCATCCTAACATTTAATTGTTCTGTCGCCGCGCCCATGCCAATAAACTTCCTCCGCGGCCGCAAGAGTAATTGTTGGTTACCGTCTTTTGTTTTTGCTTCCAGAAGCGCTGGGGTCTTATTTTAAAAGCGCGCAGATTACCGAGTGTGGCCGCACATCCATCCGATAAGAATCTCGCATGCGATTTTTCATAAACAATAGCCGTTTTAATATCGAAAAGAGCAAAAGAGTTGAGGGGCTATTGATAATACAAAAAATGCAATAATAAATTACCTCGCGGTGGGTAATAAACCGCGATTTGCTCCGGGCGACTCGGAGGGCTACCAGTGCGCGTACAAAGAATAAAAGAAGTATTAAAAGAGTAAAAATAATACGCTTAATATCAAAGAAGGTGTAGTTCGTTAATGCATTCGCTGCCTTAAGGCTGGCGCGTCAGGACGGACATTGTTATCTGGAATGCGAGCTAAGGCCGGGCGCACACAGCGGGATGAACCGTCGTGATGCATGCTTGATTAGGCGATTTAATTGTTTTGCTGTAATAAAGAAAAAGTGTCAATTGTGTCCGGATGGTAAGGCTTCCGGTTACACTTTTCTCAATCTATCTTAGTCCGGGTGGCAACGCGTAAACGAAATTGAACGCGACTCTTATGAGAGTTGTTTAGGATCTGTCACCGTTGTCATGGGTGCGAATGAGTGCTTCTGCATATAATCTATATATATAAAAGGAGAAGGTGACTGACTGACTGACTGACTGACTGACGTATCAACGCAGGGCCTAAACTATAAGGGCTAGAAACTTGAAATTTTGCACAGGGGTTCCTTTTATAACGTAGGGGAGCACTAAGAAAGGATTTTTGAAAATTCACCCCCTAAGGGGGTAACACGGGAGTGCAAAGTTAGTATGAAACTTTGCCGTTTTTGAAGTCGTTAGACGGGCAGACGTCGTTAATGGGTCTAATTCTACGCGAGCGAAGCTGCGGGCGTCCACTAGTATGCAATATATCTTCGACATCATTTTAGTGTTCTCAATACAAGGCCGATAAAATACTTTTTTTTATTATATTAAAAAAAAAGGCTATTTAAAAAAATAATTTTAATAGCTAAAATAATAAATTATTTTTTAAATAGCCTTCTAAATAAAAATGTTTTTCGTATTTTTATCGATAAATTATTGTTTTATATCCGCACATTTCGTTTGATCAAGTTTCAAAAAAACAAATTGTATACATTTAAAAACTTAAAATCTACGATTAGGGTAAATTTAAAGATTTTATTATTATAACAATTATTTTATTATTTTATTTATATAGTTGTTAATGGTATAATAAAATTAAAGGCTTTTTATTTTTATTCTATTTATAGTAAAACAGTGCAATGCATAGTAAAAGCTACGCACACACGCATGTGCATGACGTGGCTTAAGGAAAAAGAAACTTCGGGTTTTTACAACTACTCTGTGTGCACCGCCCTAATATTTCAGCAGCCATTGTCGAAATTTAAATTTTGATTTCTTCGAAATTATCGCACGAGCGTTCGTGTGCATCGAAATTATGCAATTAGCGCAGATTTGTACGTGTGCCGAAAAAGTACGGCGGCTGCGGCCAAATTGGACATTTTGATTGTATCTCTGATTCACTGTCATAAAGATGTTACACTGTTTTTAGTAGGTAAGTCAGTAGGTAAGATCCACCTGGTTTTATCTATAGTTCGATATAGATAACTGAAACATTACAGGTGTTAGACTTCGATCCTACTTTGATTTTGACTTTACTACGGGGTTCATTACAAACCCTTACCTGCCCTTATTCTGCAGCATTAGCCTGCTGCACACTGGCAAAGATTAGGGGAGTAGCCAAGATACTCTAAGGCCTATAGCACACGGCGTATTTTATACGCGCAGACGACGCGCTTATTAGGAACGCGCGTCTTCGGCGCCGTAGACTCTGATTGTTGCATTGAGTTAAATATACTAGAGAAGCAAACCTCATCAGAATGCCTCAAATATAGCGTAACCACTTTTTAAACGCGACGACGTAGCTTTGAAATCACTAAACATTTGAATGTAAACATATATCTGTCTCACTTACACAAGTCACAATAACAATACCGTCGCGTAGATTAGACAAAGATCGCAATATTAACATGCAATTACGGGAATCGGCCCGACAGGGTTACCTACCCACGCGAAGTTTTACCCAATTTTTTAAGCCATAGAAAAGTTTTAATACTAAATTAAATTAACTTTAAAATATTTGAATTACATATGTAAATAGAATTTTGATGATCTGTAATTAATGAAATCATACTCCGCTTTATAACATATGTTTTGTATACAATTGCCTTTTAGACTCTTTTTTGTAAGTTTGAGTAAATAATTTGCTTTCGTAATACAATCTTATTTTAAAATATTTGTAAATTATGGAATCTACGAGTATGTTATACTAATATTATAAAGAGGAAACATTTGTTTGTAATGTTAAAACACAAAAACTACTGGGCTGATTTTAAAAAATCTTTCACCATTAGAAAGCTGCATCTTCACGTTCTGACATACGCTATATAATAATATTATACATTTGTGTTTTTGAATGTATGTTTGTAATGTTTTCACACAAAAACTGCTGGACCGATTTCGAAAATTCTTTCACCATTAAAAAGCTGCACCTTCACTGAGTAACATAGGCTATATTACATTTAAAAAAAACATAGGGATCCTTAATAAAAATGCAATAATATTACCCAAGGTGTGAAAATTACCTAAAATATTCTTTACATCGCGTGCGCTGCGAAAACTATTGATGATAGAATAAAATAATGTACTACGACTTTGCAGATCACAATCATCATTATTTACAAAAAGTCGCGATACCATATGTCCAACTACTGTAGTTATGCCACTATAACTACTTTTTTACATTTTAAAAGTTGATAACAGTGCCGACAATAATCAAACCATTATTATTCATAACTTTGAATTAATCCATATCCCATTAAATATTATTATATTAAAGACCGTTTCAATACCTGTTAAATACTTATTAAATTATTAAAATCCGAATAACGAATAAAAAGATATAACGAATTTAAAATGTCAATCTAAAGAAATTAATGCAATAATAAAATAATACGGTGTGGGTGGCGCCGCGCAGCGTAGTATTAGATATATTACTTAAAAGATGAATAGAATTGATGAATGGCTTCATATTAGTAACAAATGTTTACAGTTGAATTAATTAATTAAAATGTAGGATATGTAGGTACTTTTCATCTCGGTGATTTCCACAAAAATGAAGTTCGAAAGACAAAATTCGATCGATAGTGTCTTTGAAGAGGGTGGTAACTTAGGTGTAAACGAAACTATTGTTATGTCTAATTCCACGCGAGCGAAGCTGCGGGCGTCCACTAGTTTACTAACAAAAGGGAATGATCAACTAGTATTGAGGATATGTGATCTCCCGGGTGTATCGCAAATTCTTTTAATATTTTGTAAGTAGCCAGTCTGTCTCTTTTCTCAATAATCGAATTATTTCCACCCACTTATCACGGTGTGTTGCATCTTTAGGTACACTGCAACGTTGTTATTATTAAAAAAAAAATATATTCACTTATTCCATAATTTAAAATTCTCCCAGAATTGTGGGGATCTAAAATTGAGTTTTTAGTGGTCACACTGAACCTTTATTTCAAAATCGTACAATTTATTTATTTTATTGCGTTTTTACGTTGATGTAAACACAGAAACAATAAAATTACGTGTGGAAAGTAATTTTAGTGGACTTATTAAGTTTTTGTGATCTTGAATCGCACTTTTTCACTGTGTATTTGCCCATTTTGAAAATATTTTCTGTCAGTTCAACTCGGTCGGCGCCTACTGAACTGACGTTAGCTACGATTAAGACCGTGGCCATAATTCCAGTGACAACGCTTTGGCGCGGTGATTACTAATCTAGTGGTAACATATATATCAATGGATTGTTGCGTTTGCATTGATGATACAAGCGTGATGATCTTCTATGTATTACCAATTTTTTAAACGTTGTATGATAATGACCACTCAATCTTTTTTCACTCGTAAATGGGTCTATCCAATAGATTCGGTTTTTTTTTTACGTTTTTTTCTTTTTAAAAGAAGTACTAAAGCCAGCGTAAGAAGTGTTGTCTCAACCGAAGCCATTGTACATCTGAAGTCTCTGATCAAAATGCAAAAGCTGCGAGTGACTACAGCGCGTATACGCGCAGTAGATGCGCGTTTCACGATCGCCTCGTGTGCTTAGTTTACAAGGCTGCGTTCAAATCTCGTATGAAGCGCGTATACGCACGTCATCTGCGCGTCGTCAGCGCGTATAAAATACGCCGTGTGCAATGGCGGTAAGGAAGATCGGCGTTCAAGTTGGAAATTCTCCATGACTTTGTAGTTGTGTGATTAGTAAGCTTTATGTCTGTTTCTGAAATGTGTGGCGGAGAAGTAATAAAAAACATTTAAAAGATATTATGTAAAGATTTAATGTTCTAATTAAAATTAAGCGCATCTGTTGGAGGCCTCCTAAACATAAGCGTCACATAAAAGTGTTTATTTTATTTTAGTTAAAATACTAGCAGAACCTATTATTCACTAAACCGTTTACTTAGTATAATCATAGGTACAGGTGTTTTTAGTCAACGCTTGGTTAATTTAAATCCAATATTTAGTACATATGAAACTCGCAATTTTAATTATTGCTTTAATTACATACGTAATAAAACGTCCACCACAATCCAACCACTGTCCTACTGTATGGCACTGGACTACCTACTCTTAGACGAGAAGGTAGGTACCTACTATAACGGAAATATAAGGAAGGTAAAGGTTGCATTAAATAAAACAAATGGAGTAAAAAACAGCCAATTAGAACAACGGTAGTTGAAACGTAGGTGTTAGATTCGTTTCGCATAATTAACTATGCGCCTTCTCTAAATCGACAGTCTCACGGTCCGCTAAGGTCACCAATTAACGCGCGCCGCGTCGCCGCGACATCGCGCCGCGATTTGTCGCGAGTAACGAGCGACAATGCGATTTGTCGCCGGTAACGAGCAACAATGCGCGCGTTTCGGTCGCGCGCCCCCCGCCGGCACGCATTTGTACTGCGCGGGCGCATGCCTTGAGCACCAGTTGAGTTTCGGGTACACTGGGAGTAAAGAAAATGTTAGACAATTGTATTGTTATGTTATTTTTATTAAATAAATTCGTAAAAATAATATTTCAAATCATATTTATAAGCCTGAGAGAAATATAAGTAATAGTAAATTCGTTTATTTTTTAAATTTAATTAATGAACTTAAAAACTGTTTTTCTCCCAATTATTAAAAGAAAACCTTGAATATTTGCGCTTAAAAATCAATAAAAAAGTCGTAAAAGTCCTTACCACTAGGCCAAACCAAAGAAAAATGTTTAGTTCTTCTAAGTGAATACTAGATATTTGTGCGTTAATATGTATTTCGTATGCCATATTTTAAAAAGAACTTCATTAGAATACCTAGATATACTTTGGAAATTACAAATAGGAAGAATAATTATGTCTGCAAATAATTCGTGATTTATTCACTGGATAAAACACACTATAAATTGACGCACGTCGTTTGAAACAAACTATATTATTACTAGCTGACCCTGCAAACGTTGTTCTGCCATATGAAATGTCAAAGTGACGCGACGCTTCACGTCAATGAACGACGGTTAAAAATAAAAATACTAAAATAGTGGTTAAAAACATTTTCCAGTGGACGAAATTGTGAATCTAAACCATCCTCGAATCCCCTTGAACACACACAAAAAATTTCATCAACATCTTTCCAGCTGTTTGGGTGGAGTTCACTGTCATACACACGTACACAAGAAACATATATATTAAGATATTGAAACTTTGCTGTCCATTTGAACTTAATAAATTCATGTTACACTTTAGCCGATAAGATGCTCCCTCAGTGTGCCCACGTCCTATCGAAGTTCGTGTATCGGCCGTCGTTACGCCTAACTAAGCAACAAACTATCGGTTATCCATAACACTTATTGTGTATTCTTTTGACAAATGCGCGCGCGCATCGCTCGTTAATATGCCGGAGCCACACGCCGATTACTTCTATATGTTTTAGTTTATTGTTTTATTTTTGAATCACGCGGTAAGTGCGCCAGCACTTGTGCCTTTTCGAAGCATGATTCGAGGATGTCCTGACGCTGAAGGGTAAAACCATAGTACACCGCGCTGGCCATGTTCACATTGGGAGACTTCACGTAATAAATAATAATAAGGCATACACATTTCTAATCGTTACTTAATTGTTTAAGACGCTTATTACACCACAAACGCCAAATACACAAAACGTCTGTAGCGCTAGCGTACCTACCTACTCCTGGGGGTCTAGACAAGTGGCAAATCGCTAGTAGAATAGAAATAGAATAGATTAACAAATGTCACCAGCCACAGCGCCTACTCCGATCAAAGATTTTAAAAGAAGTTTTGAACATAACTTAAGTAAGGATTAATGCGAATATAATTGCTGTTACTTATAAAAATTGTAGTTATTTATAGATAGGCTTGTAAAGTATAGTTAGTATGTACGTGTGTAGCTGTAGTGTCCGTGGTGTAGCTTTTGGTGAATGATGAATGAATGAGTACCTAGGTACAGAGCCTCATTATGTCGTAAATAATTTCAAACGTTCTGATTTCGAAATATCTAGTAGCCACATACCTGACACTATACACTCATCCGGCTTATACCTAAGTAATTCACTGAACTATTGCATTAAGTTATACGTATTTTGATCCCTCGATCCAGATCATGTCTGACACACAGACACTGCAATTTCCCCCTGTAATTACTTCGCATCATTATGACACCTTAAACATTGCTTTCACCCAAAAGAATTCCGCAGCAAAGCTTCGTAACAATCAACGTTGATATGATGTTAATTAGCTTTAACGGACCAAAACACACGCAAAACAAATCTCACTATACTCGTTTATTCGCAGAAACCGAACAATGTTAAGTTATAACTTTATACGAAGCCCGTTTACAGCCCACCGCACGGCGCAATAAACAAACAAAAAAACTGGTTGCAAAACAATAGTCGCGGCGGGATTCTTGACGTTTTTATCATTTCGAGCGGAGAACAAAAGCTGAAGGCTTCCTGTAGAGGCTGCATCACCATTCTCGCGAGGCAACTTGTCCGGACACACGGCCGGTAAGGGCGTCGAGCAGTCTATAACTAATACATATTAGGTATAAAGCGGAAATATTTGTTCGTAATGTTTTCACACAAAAACTACTGGACCAATTTCAAAAATTCTTTCACCATTAGAAAGCTGCATCTTCTATTGCATCTGCTATTGAAATTATAGCAGAAAACATTTTAGACTGCCTTAAATTCTACTTCTTCTGGCAGAAAATGTTGATGCTATAGTATTATCGAAACAAGTGAGTATGCAGCTCCACCCATACAAGACAACTACGACAAACTTTGATCAAAACTCAAATAGGGACTGGGGTTAGCTCAGTTAGCAGAAGATGTTATGTAAGTTCGTAATTAAGTAAGTAAGTAGTCGATGACGCGGACCCTAACTAATTCTAATGCGACAAATTAATTGTCGCTATTTTCTCGCGTGTGCTCTTATATGGCTAGCTAGACCAAATTTGGTTTTAAAAACTCGATCACATGGTATACTGTACAGTTCACCAATCGAGTTATAAGTGTACGAGTAGGATGGCTATTGGGCGTTTTGCGTTATGTTATTAAATCTATATAATATAAAAGGAGAAGGTGACTGACTGACTGACATATCAACGCAGGGCCTAAACTATAAGGGCTAGAAACTTGAAATTTTGCACAGGGGTTCCTTTTATAACGTAGGGGAGCATTAAGAAAGGATTTTTGAAAATTCACCCCCTAGGGTAAAATGGTAGGGGGTGCAAAGTTAGTATGAAACTTTGCCGTTTTTGATGTCAAGTGGGCAACCCGAACGCGGGCAGACGTCGTTAATGGGTCTAATTCTACGCGAGCGAAGCTGCGGGCGTCCACTAGTAGACAATAAGAAACAAAAATAAATGTTGGCTTACTAGCCGTTGGCGAAAGGCTAAAGCAGTGTGTCCGTACCCAAGCGAGTACATTAACTTACAATAGAGGTGGACGTTCTATTTATCGGCGCCACGAATATCGCGATCCGTTGACGAGCGTCACGCTAATGTCGGGGTTGAAGAATATCCTTATGGAAATACGCCCTGGATTGTATCGGGAAGCGGTGGGTTGACTGAGACTGTTGTCAGGGTAATAGGGGATTCAGCAATTAGGCTGAGTAACTTTTTCAACTGCCTTCTATCCACTCAAAGCAGAGGAAAAAAAACAAATTGGGTAGGGGGCTTATATTGAGTTCTGACTGAGACTGTTGTCAGGGTAATAGGGGATTCAGCAATGCTGAGTAACTTTTTCAACTGCCTTCTATCCGCTCAAAGCAGATGTTAAAAAAAACAGAGTGGTTTTCTCTAAGGATTCGAGGATGAATGTAGATCTCATAGCGATCGGACGAAGAGTGTCCCACTGTTATAACTACTGATGTCATTATGAAAAGCTGGAATAGTGTTATCTATTAATATTCAAAGTCAATCGGCATGCACCAAGGACTATTCAAAGTTATACCGCGTTAACACAATAAATGTCACAAAAATATACATAAATGCTTGAAAGTACTCTATAATGTTTTTGATTCCACTTAAAGCCCCACGGGCCCCACCCCACAATCAAACGACGCCGAGAAAAGACCCGTGCCAAACAGGGCTGTGGTGATGTATGTTCATTTGCTCGCTGTTCGCTGCGACCCATAGACGTCCCACTACTGGGCACCGGTCTTCCCCATAGACACTGCTGCGGGAGGTCTAGAGCATACTCCACCACGCTGCTCCAATGCGGATTGGTGGAGGGGTTAGTGGCCAACCCAGAGTCGAATGTTCTTAAGCCACCCGAAGGTCTTCGACAAGGCTTAACGACTGTTTCCACCATTGAAAACAACCGGGACCGACGTCACCCATCCACAAACTGACCTCGCCCGTCGTTGCTTAACTTAAATACGAATGAGGTTTGTGACCTTAACTAATTAACATCAACTTTATCAGTAATATACTAGACTAGTAATATATTTTTAATAACTTAAATAGGAACCACTGTTCTGTATGTAGGCATAATAGAGCTTTGGAATAATGACATCCACGGTTCCGATGCGGAACCCTAAAAAAAACATGTCACCTCTTTAAAAGATTGCCTTTAGAGGTTTAATATCAATCAGAAGCCTAATTAGCTAATCAATTCAAATCTTATCGATGACAGGGTCTGATGAAATTCGTTTTAATCAACCGCCATTTTAATGATGGTGATAAAAAAAACCAAGCATAGATTCAAATCGACGCCGTAATTCAATCGAGACCGAATTTAAGGCTCTAATTCCTATATGTCATAAACAATAAGAGTTCACACGAAACTTAGAATAGAGTGTTGTTTCTGAGAGGCTTTTAAGCAAGTAAAAACTATTCATAATAATTCATAATTCATTTATTTTCTGTAAACTTGGTATAATTTTGGTATGTGGTAGTGTTAAGTGGGTGCATAGTTTTTCACATATAGCTAGTACTATGTGGTCGTTTTAAGTGGGTGCATAGTTTTTCACATATAGCTAGTACTATGTGGTAGTGTTAAGTGGGTGCATAGTTTTTCACTATAGTTAGTGTAGGTACGTAGCATGCAATTATTAGCAATATATTTCAATAGTTAAATAATCTGAAAAGTGTTACGGGTTTTTGATAAACCTACTTATGAAAGAATGGAGCTAAAATTGTATTATATTATAACTGTTGATCTTTAAATCTTAATCTTAATATTTAGGGCGCCGAGAGGGTTTTTGGGCGCGGAACCCTGCCAAAACCAAATTTTTATGGATACAAGATAGCAAACGAGCTTGTAGCACCACCCATCCGCTGCCGCCTATGACAACTTACAGACACAATAAGGGCGTTTTGTCTTTAAACTACAGAGGTCAAGCAGAGGTGTGTAAAACACTTACTTTTCTCCAGTCGGCTCACTACCTATCTATATATATATAGGAGAAGCTGACTGACTGACTGACTGACTGACTGACTGACTGACTGACTGACTGACTGACTGACTGACTGACTGCCTGACTGACTGACTGACTGACTGACTGACTGACATATCAACGCAGGGCCTAACCTATAAGGGTGACAAACTTGATATTTTGCACAGGGGTTCCTTTTATAACGGAATATTATATTATAATCAGTTTAGAATAGCATTATATCTCTTCTCTTTAAGTAGTTTGTAGTTACCTAGACTTTCGTTAAGCGTGTAATCACCTCATAGCGAAATATTATTTGAATTTGAATTTGAATTTGAACGTAGGGGAAAGGATTTTTGAAAATTCACCCCCTAAGGTTGTAAAACGGGGGCTGTGACGGGGGTGCAAAGTTTATATGAAACTGCCGTTTTTAAAGTTAGTGAATGTCAAATTAAACACCAGTGAAGCTGCGGGCGTCCACTAGTTGGTATATTATATGAGACATAACAATATACACCGGGCACAAATCCGAATTTTAAGCTAATACTGGTAATTCCAGCTTAGAAACACCCAATAATACTTTGCCCGACCCTGGATCGAACCCAGGACGTCTAGCTTAGCAGCCACGCTTGAGAACCTAGCTGAACGAGTAAGTCTACTCCACTGGATTACAGTGGTGAAAAGGAATATAGTGAAGTTAGTCAATTAGTTTAAAGAAAGAAATAAATTATTTTTCGCAGTTGTTAGTAGTTCGCTAAAGGTAATAACTAGTCTCATCAGATCAATTAAAAATAATAATCTGTGTCCTGTGAGCAAATTGGCGCGAATGTAGTAATTTTATTTAAAAACATTAATCTTTATATCAATACTGCAATTAATTCAAGTGACTTCAGTTTCAAATTTCATTTTCATTATAACTCGTTGAGTTGAGACATAAAATTTTAAGTACCTAAACACACTTAATAATCAAGATTTTATCAGACGTACAGTCAGACAGTTCGGGATAAAATCTTCAGGAAGATCGGGTCGTTTTTTGGTTTTTATGCATCGTGTGCGGCATTTATTGAAAGGACTCGTATTAAGAAGGTATTAAAATATTATAATGTTACTGCAAGAATATTTTATTGTACTGTCAAAAGGTACAGACAGGCGAGAATCTCGCTTGTCTGTAAGAAGTTTTGTGTAACGTTGTGTGAAGTTTTGTGTAAACGTCTAATTAGTAATAAAAGGTTTAAGTTACATAAGTTTATTTATTTATAGTTTATTAGAACGATACACAACCAATTACACTAACAAAATAACATTATTAACATATAAACGAATACAATAAAATAAATCATAATAAAATCTTAATATAAAGGCGAAATACTAAAGAAGAGCCCTTCTACCTTAGATTTTTTTTTAAATCTTACCGGCATACAGATATCTTTGCTCATTTGCCTTTACTGTTAAATCAGATGACATTTAATTTCCTTAAATCCCAACCTGAAGGCGCGTGAAACCCGGAATCATAACACGCGCGTTAGCTGCGACAAACTACAATTAATTTAATTAATTAAAATTCAACAATGTCGTTCACAAATGAAACTAAACAGTCTACAGTGTAGCTTCCTCACAGAGACAACGACACGAACGAAGTTACGTCAAAGGCCCAATTTGTAAAATCGGACCACCGATCGATATCGGTCAGTTCACGGGGGTAATTGTGATATGGACCGTGAGAATATTCAATTACGTCGGCAAACTTAATTGCAACTTGATAAAGTTAAGTTGGCTCTAAGTGAACTATCTTCCGATGTCGAGGCCATTATCTTTGCCTTTGTCCGTTGGTTCCGTGCGCCTAATTGGGGGTTGCAAAGCGTTAGCGATGTGTGGATAGGACTAAGTTTTCTGTTTGGATATTGAAATAGACTTAAAAATAGTAATTTATTTGTTCGTAATTCCACAACATATCCGGTTACTAGTGGACACGCTCGCTTGGAATAAATAAGATATAACAATAGTTTCGTTTACACCTAGTAATATTATATAGTCTATGTCACTCAGTGAAGATGCAGTTTTCTAATGTTGAAAGAATTTTTGAAATCGGTCCAGTAGTTTTTGTGTGAAACAAAACAAACAAATCTTTCCTCTTTATAATATTAGTATAGAGATTAATTCCAGTGCAGTGCTACGCGCGCTCGGGCACACACACACGGCCATCTGACCCCAAATTAGGCGCGAGCCTGTACTATGGGTGTCAGAGACTGATATACACACATACATATATATTTTTAAATAGGTACATACTTAAATAGATAATATTAACATCCAGACACAGAATAAACACAAGTGTTCGTCTCACGAATGTTTGTCCTGAGTGGGATTCGAACCCACGACCCCTGGCGTAACAGGCAGGGTCACTGTAGTCTTATCCCCGGTAGCCAACGGTGCATGTCCGCTGTGTCCGGCTACCGAAGGCTGCCCTAATCGAGTTATTGTGAGCCACAATGCGGCAATCAGCGACGCGGCCGGAACATTGTCGCCGTACTCGATAGTTCCTGTCCCGGAATATTTGAATAGAGATATTTTTGTTGACTCCATGGTGCTTTTGACTCTGATTTCCGAGCTGCACGAATAGTATGCAGCGACATACTTTATTATAAAGCTTCTATTGTTTTGTTTTGGGTATTGTTTTCTGTAGCATCCATAGCCCAATTGCTCGCGTCGATTCAATCTGATCGAAAGAGTACAGCAATGACGGGCGCGGTCGGTTTGTGGATGGTTGGATGAGTGGCAAAATTTCATGGACGCTACCGAGCTTCGGCGGGCACGTAAAGCTGTCGGTCTCGGTTTTTTTCAATGCTAGAAACAGTCGTTAACCTTCGGGCGGCTTGAGAACATTCGACACTGGGTTGGCCACTAACCCCTCCACCAATCCGCATTGGAGCTGTGTGGTGGAGTATGCTCTATACCTCCGCAGCAGTGTCTGTGGGGGAGACCCGTGCCCAGCAGTGGGACGTCTTCGGTCGCGATTGTTTTCTATGTGAGAGCGTAAGTGATGGTTAACTAACAGATAAACAGGATCACCGGGCTAATAGTAAGGACTTACCGGTCGTGTGATATGAACTCGTGAGATATTTGGGTATAGCACAGCGTATCGTAGCGGTGCGTGCTGCGTAGCTTGGTTTGAAGGGCACCCTTTACGAAGTGCTCTATCTCGTAGCAGTGAGGAATATTTAATAAATCAATCTCATTCTACCTAGGTATAATACATTTAGCCGTTTTTATAGATAATGGTACGGAACCCTTAGTGCGCGACTCTGACTCGTACTTTTCAAAAATACTAAGTCTTACCGGAGATTTAAAACCAGTAGTATATTTCTACAATATTGTCAATACTTCAGCACCAAAGGAGTCCATTCTGCCGATTAAAAATAAATAACAACCTATCAAGTGCCTACATTACCCACGACGTGGCTATCGTATAAACGATACAACCCCAGTTCATCCAATAAAAAACATAGCTCAGTCTTGTCTATACAAATAGACGTCAATCCGTCTGTATGTCTGTCGGTTACTTGCAGATAATACGATACAAATTGGCACCGCTTTCATATGGAAGCTTTAACTGAAAGACGTGGAATGAATACGGGTGTAAGTTAGTAGCTGACACAAATCAAATTAATTTATTGCCAAAACTGTAAGAGAACTGTGAATACCTGGTGTAGTATATTAAATCGTTGCATGTAATAATAGATAGTCTGTGGGTGATACGGCGGGAGTGATGATGGTGATTGTCTGCCGCCCTCGCTAGCAGCTGTCAGTGTGTGATTGTCAATTGTCAAATGGAATAAAGTTGGGTTATGCTCTAATGGTGGTTTTAATGTAAGATCTCGGGCCTAAATCAGGAATATTACAGTGGCGACGCAGTATTTTCTAACGAGCGCGTTCACTCCTGAAGATGATCATCGTAATAGATCGAAACTAGTCGGACTATTTTCGACTTAAGTCACACGTGAGTAAGCCAGTAACTTCAACTATGAAAATAGATACTCACGAATCGTTCAGTAACAAAATCATATAGATAAGTGAATAGTATGTGCCGCTAGAAGTTGAACCCAAATTGTTTAAATGAGAAGCCAATTTCAGTCACTGATCTATTACTCTTCTGTATGCCTGACCTGCAGAATATTCATTTAATGCATTACTTATTTATTATATTACATGAGCAACATATTAATATCAAAAAGCGGTTTCAATCAACGTTCATACTTATAATTCCCCTTTTCATATAAGTAGCCAATTCAATTTTATTTTTATCGTTTAGATATTAATTTGTATTGTCTACTTTTGAAATAAATGTGTTCTTCTTCTATATGTAATAAGGTTACGAAGATTCCGTGGCGCAGTGGTGAGTGACCCTGACTGCCGAACCGCGAATCCCGGATACAAATCCCGGCCGGGCAAATATTTATTACGCAGATAAATATTTGTACCTACTGGTATCATGGATGTTAAATTGTATTGTTTTCTGTGTTTCAGCCTCGCAAGACATGCCTAAGCCTACCGGGTATTAAATTACCCAAGTTAAAAAAAAACTCCTGACCTCTCCTTAGAAGACTGAACATCGCTTGGCTCTCACAACTCGGGCCAAGCCCGCGGCCCGCCAAAGGCAGGCCGGGCGCGACAACACCTGTTCCCGCCTTTGCGCTCGCCGCCGACATTGTCAAACCAGCGATGGGACACCATTAAGGGACAACTCTACACACCTATTAATAAGAAGGGTAGAGGCTCTTGTTTGTAAAAAGCAGTTTCGGTTCAATGACCGGAATCGTCGTGGTCAGTGTCGACCGTTGATTCAGAATTATTTTTTCATATTGATTTTTGTTTTGTCTACTTTCATAAACCAGATAAATATTCGCATACGAAATATTTTCTTCTTACGAACAGTTAATATGAAATATAATACAGTGTATATATGTAGTTCAAACATAAAATTCGAATGGTTTAGATTAAATTCATAGACGCGTTGCGATCTTCGTATACAAGTGAGATTCAAAAATACAGGGACGTACATTTTAGAATCAATTCAACGACCACTATAAAAATAATACATAATTTAAAAAAATATTTTTAAATAATTATTTTTTTTTTAAATATTTAAAAAATCGGAAACTTTGCAAAATTTATTAATTTCAATGGTCAGTTAGGACACAGATCTCGTCTGCAATGGGACAACATGGCAACTACGCACTTAATACTAAAGGGTGTATCGTTCAAATTGATTCACTTCACGCATTGGGGTTGTAAAGTTCTTGTTCGAGAAAATAGTTTCGGGTCAGTGACTCTTGTTAGCGGAGTAGGTACAGAAATCGTAATCGTAAACGATTGTCCGTTCAGTTTGACCAATAAGTAGGATTGGTTTTGGTCATTAAATTTGTGCATGTTATTTTTAAGTTCTTTCTTCTTTAGCATTGTATATAATTCATAAGAAATTAATAAGCATTTATTATGGCTATATAGTCGTTTATCAATTTCAATCGAGTTCTGAATTGTGTTTGAACACAGAAGAAACCTTTAATGAAATATTTTAAAGTAGGTATAGGTAGAAACAATACCAGAAGGAAAATTAAAACAATTTTCCTCTTCTTAATTCCATCCGCGCTGGGAATCAAACTTGGAACAGTCAGTACGTGATCGGTTTTACAATAAAAATAAATTTGACTTCGCATCAGACGCGAAAAAAGAACATCTTTTGCGATACAAACAAAACCTCAATTACTTAGTATCAAACATCTTTCGGTTGGGTTTAAACCATTTACTTATCATTTCTCTAGATAGCTCGCTAATTGCTTTAATGTAGCTACTTGCTTTTAATACGATTAAGTGACCACCCTTAAGTGGTATGGGACAAATGTGGGTGGAGAAAAAAATATGAAAAAGCCACTACACTACACGGGAATTTGCCAAGCGATTTCACTTCTGCAGACTGTTGAAATTAAAAACAAAACACTTCAAACAAATTCTTTTAATCGCCGCTCTCTTATGGCCGGTTTCTGAAGTCTTCAGTTATATTATCAACAGCTATTGAATCAATAAAGTTAAACGTAAGTTATATGTCGGATAACTGTCACTGGGTTTCTGAACACGCGAAGAGCCTTCCATTAACTATGAATCCGATAACGAGTACCTTAAACTGCCACTAGATGGGTCTCTTCAAAAGATCAAGTTTAAAATAGATATTCATTGTAGTTTGTACCCTAGGAATAGTCTTATTTGTAAGAAATATTTTTTCCATAGTCAATAAGTAGTAACACCTTGTTTTATTTACCAAATATTGTAATTTGGTATTTATTAGCATCTGTGCATCATAGTCAAATGTGAACAATATCTAAAATTCTAATGTTTAGAACCGAAATTGTCAGTCACTTTTGACAAAGTCAAAAGTCAAAGTAAAATAATTTATTTCGATATTTCGATGTCCATAATAGAACTCGTATTGATCTATTCTTATGTCCTACGAATAACTGTAAAATGTTTCACCGGGATTTCTAGACTAAAATTCTATACTATTTAACACGTACTTAGGCAATAATACCTTAAAAGTTTTTGTAATTTGTCATAAAAACGTCACTAAAAACGTCAAATAAAGTTAACGAACCGGTAAACGGCCATATTTCGTCAGTTAAGTTAATCTAACTATAAACGGAGTTTATCTTACATTGGGTTGTTCAGAAACACAATTTGAAAAGTTATCGAACCGATAGCGCTAATGAATAGATAAACTGCCGTCAAATGGACCTCAGAAACCGGGCATTAACGAGATGATAAGAATTTTTGATAATAAATATATTTTATTTAAATAATTATTTTCATCTAAATTTAAGTGAGATTTGCAATTCGGTTGAACGGAAAGTAAACTTTATCAAAGCACGGTAGCGTCCATGAAATTTTGCCACTAGCGGTCACCCATCCACAAACCGACCGCGCCCGTCGTTGCTTAACTCTTTCGATCACTATGAATCGACGCGAGCCATTGGGCTATGAACGCTACAATAACACGCCAAGCGTAAAACTACAGGGGCTCCAAGCAATTCAAATAAAAACAATAAAAGTAAATGATTCAAACATTTAATTTGGCGTGACATTATCCGGCTCCCTTGTCGTACGGACGGTGGATTAATAAAAAGCATAAGTAATGATAACAATACTCAACCGAAAACCTAACGAAAAGTCCTTTTTTTTCCAATAAACATTTAACGATCTTTATTTACAGGGAATGGTTTGCATCGATACGCCAGAATTGCGTCCGGTTAGAATAAGTTTTATCTATGGTTGAACTTCGTTAAAACGACTTTAGTAGTTTTAAATGTGTGTGGGCACCAATCCGCATTGGAGCAGAGTGGAGTACGCTCTAGACTTCCCGCAGATGTCTGTGGGAGAGACCCGTGCCCAGCAGTGGGACGTCTATTGGTTGTGGCTTTTATAGTTGTGCAAAATATAGTTACATAAATGAATATAATGCATGGATACCCGAATGCATGAATAATGCACCCTTTCTTTATCCCACCCGCCACAACCCTTTCTTTGTAGGGGGTAGGAATTACCAGACTTCACTCAGGCATGCGATTTCCTTACGATGTTTCATTCACCGTTATAGTAAGTGACATTTATATTTCTTAAATCGCACATAACTTAAAAATGTCATTGATGGATTAGAACCCGGAACGCTCTAGTGAGCCACGAGATCGACGTCCACTAGGCAGTCACCGCTGCTGAATAATGAAAGTGTAATTAATGACATAAAATTTTAATAGTCTAGTTCTCGTCTTTATAGCTATACTAATCTAATATTATAAAGAGGAAAGATTTGTTTGTAATGTTTTCACACAAAAGCTACTGGACCGATTTCAAAAATTCTTTCACAATTTTAAAGCTGCATCTTCACTGAGTGATATAGGCAATATTACTAGGTGTATACGAAACTATTGTTATGTCTAATACTAGTGAACAATAAAATTACTGAGAACAATATTTACGGAAACAAGATTTTTCGTGAAATCTTAGATTAAGTGTGTAATTTTTATTTAAATTTTTCCGTCCGCGTCGGTCGGTTGTCGAGGGACCAAGGCTTGGACCTTTATATTCATTTGTGGCGAGATTAACAATAAAACCGAAATTTGATCATTGTGGCCGACGTGTGATCCCGTCTTAAGGGGTGGTTATTTGGTTTCTGATTTAACTATTTCACGAGATCTTTTTCGTCTTAGAAGATTGAGCGGGTAAGTTGTAAAAAAGTTCGAATAGCCTTCAGTTGATATTTGTCTAAGAAATACAATACATACTTAACTTTTTAATAAATATATAGATTGTGTAGTACAATTATTGTAATAAGGAAACATTTTTGATTAGGTTTTATAATGCTAAAAATAATTATTACCTACTACATTTTAATTCCATTGTAAACATAAACGATTTTGTGAAAATATATTGTTACCAATTTGTTATTATTTTTTCTATGTATTTACGTATTTAGAATACCTTAATTCGTTCTGAATTAAGGTTTTCTTAATACATCCAACAACTCTAAAACGTCTACAATATAAGCGCATGGAATACCATAGGGTTTATATTATGTAAGTATAAATATTATCTAACAATAAAATGTTAATCTTGCAATAGACTTCACTGTATGGACTCTGTAACCTGTGAATTAATACTTGTCCAGCAGTTCATATTGCAAGCTCATACATATTAGATCCTAATCTATGAGTAAGTACCCATAATTGAGTTTTAATAACCATTTAAATGTCCTTGTTATCTATAAAGTGTATTGCCGCTCGCATAAAGTTTTCCAATAAAATTATTTAGTTTCATAGCGTTTTTATATCTATCGGAAGAGCTTCGATCAGATAGGCTTTTATACCCATTTTTATGTTTCAGTTTGATCAGACAATATTTAACCTGTAACCTGATACTGAATCGTAAAATTTGACGAACTAATCATTCCCTTTGAACCAAACGTACCTACCGCCCAATGCTAACGAATAAACTCAAGATTCAGCCATCAATGAAAGTGAAATTATTTTATTTTGCCAAACAAGTTTTTATTCCCATAACTATTTCTAAACATTCAATGCTTTTCACGTCCCACGGTTGGAGATTACCAAAGCAGTCAAGTCACCTGATAGTACGTTTATATTGGCATAGTCTACATCAATATAATTATACATACCTACTTAGTATTAAGGATGTGCCAATAGTGATTATTAATACGTATTTTTTTAATATTACGTACATTTTAATAATAAATATTTTTTTAGGTTTATTATTTATTTATTTTTTCACTGAAACTGGGACAAATCACCAATCAAAAAAGTGTTTTTTAATTCATAAAATATTAAATAAATAAATGATAGGTATGTTCGAGCTACCACCTCTATCAAATAGGCTCTATTGAAAATCAGTATTACAGTCTGAACGGCTGTAAAGCGGCTGAGTGCATACCTTTTTTGTTCGGTAGTTGCTGAAACATACCATAAATGTTTACTGCTATGTTACCAATAATTAATAAGTATAGGTTACCATTGATTTTATGTTTATATGTGTTGCAGAAACGATGCGAAAAAAACTACCTATTCCATTATATTTTATTCATATTTGAAAAATAGAGACAACACGAAATTCGCAGACGCATTGGCAATTTTCGTATACGAATGAGATAAAGAAATATAAGAGACCAAAAGCGATCTAAATTTAAGGTCTGTCTGTCTTCACCTTAACCCGCGCGTTATCAGGCGATCGCCGGGATCTGTCCCACGTATAAATCCAATATTTTACTGCCCAACCATTGTTATGCTCATTAACCCTTTGTCTCATTAGCCTGCCTTCATATTCCCGGGTATTTTCGTTACCGCCGATGACAGCTGAGATTAGATTTTTTTTTACATCAACCTCGTTCTGTATAGGGTTACAAATAAAGGGCGTATGCTTCGCCTCTATATCAGTGTTTTTATGGATATTTCTTTTTTTTTTCACTCGGCGACAATGTCTTATAAAGCCTGTGTTTTATCATCGAATTGTCATATACGAGTTTTGGAATGTTCGATCTTGATTTGCTAGTTAACTGGCCTTCGGGGTTTGAAGTGTTAATTACTAATTTAATATTTTAAAATGTAACGCAAGGTTCCTGATTAAATGGTAGGTGCCTGTTTTGCATTGTACCTAGTATATAAAGGTACCTATAGCGTAGGTGAAAAATGTTTTGTTATTCACATTCAAAAAACATTCATGGTCCTCTGAAAACTGCAGAAGCACTTAAGTATACCAAATCTGTAGAAGATAATTATGAAATTCACTGTCAATTCAGTATATTCTGAGTGAACCATATTAAATAAAATGAATGAAAGACCAAAGGTTTTATTTTTAACGCTACATTTGTAGCATTAAACAATGAAAAAGTAATTTTGTATTAATATAAATTGTTGAAAGTCAATCTTTTGTAAGCACTAACTTTCTATAATAGATTGATGCTATTCAAAAATCTTTATAGTGTAACCACGTCATAGTTAACATATGCAAACTAGAAATTTTATTAAATCCTGATAAATTTGAAAAGGCCTTTAAGCAAAATCGAAAGTGGACGGCAATTAAACATCTGAGATTTCGACGAACATGGCACCATAATAAAACTGCTTTGTTAATGTTTTATTCTACTTAATGCTCATTTGCCAAATCCACAAAGAAACACTTTAACAGAGATAGAATCAACAAATTAATTTTATTAAGGGGAGTATAAATTACATTTTTAATGTCTTAAGGTATTCTTGACCCGGATTGTTTTTTATATCCGTTTCATTCATCCACTACAAAGATAGCCCAGTGAACTTTTTATTTTCTTATGATGAGGTCATTTGAGCCATTTTGCGCATTTTTGCGGCGCATGACGCAGACTGTGGAATGAGATTACTTGTCTCTTGGTGGACCTTAGTAGGATGATGAATGGATGGATGGATGGACTATTATTAAATAGGTGATACTTTTTCATTCGATAATTTCATCCATTTTTTTACCGGATCACAAAGTTGATGAGTGTTTACCAAGAAGGAAACAAAAATTGCAAGAAATACATAAAACATACAGCGGGTCTGGATTGTAAACAATGTATCACGTAAAGAGGTTCCGGCTTCGAACCCGAAACGCCGGCCACTAAAACCGTCACTCGGCTACGACGGCGACAGTAATGAAAACACAGGTCCCCGTAAGCCGCTGAGCTGACGGCACAATGAGATGTTGTATTTCACATTAACATTATGTTCACAAGGTGAGCGTTGTCGCTAGTGTCCACTTATGTTCCGAACTGTACCGCGGAAGGGTTACATGCGGTTAAAACTTTCTCGAAGTCCAAAAAAAAAGAAAAAGAAATATATTTATTTTCGTCATTCACATTCGCTTACTCGAGCGGTTCGGGTTAGTCCAAGCGGTACGCACCACACTTTTCCAGTTATGTGCGATTAAGGAAATTAAATGTCACGTGATGTGACGGTGAAGGAAACATCGTGAGGAAACCTGCATGCCTGAGAGTTCTCCATAATGTTCTTGAAGGCATATGAAGTCTGCCGATCCGCACTTGGTAGACTAGGGCCTAACCCCTCCATTATGCGAGGAAACCCGTGCCCAACATTTATTTAATAAGATTAGCAATTGATCATTGAATGAAAAGCTAATCCTACAAAAATAATTACTTTATACTTATGCAGTATAAATGTATTTACATTAATTATTTCTGTCAACCGCGTATTTTGTACACGGTTGTAATTAAATTTTATATAGGAACTTACATTATTCGTGTCGCTTGGGCCCTCTCAATCCCGTCAGTTTTGTGACATCTGGGCTACGTGCTTTTACCTCGCCCGACGACGCTCGATGACATTATACGCGTTCTAAAACCAACGGGTGATCGCTCGACGACCACTAGTAGCCGTTCGCTGTGGCCGTTCGTAAATGACGCCCGACGACGCACCGGTCACCCCACGAAATAGGTGGGTGAAAGTCGCCCTGACGTTTTAACATATTGTCAACTGTCATATAAAGAAAGCTTCTATTTTGACATTTGGCACTTCATAAAGATAAACATTTTTAGATTTTTCAGGATAATAATATTAATTTAAGTTTTCATTCGCGCTAAACAGTGTTTCGTGTAAATATATTAATCTATCTTCATTATATTCATCGTTGAATCGAATCAAAATGGAAACAATGAATATTGTTACTCAAAATGGCCAGTTAATATTACGACGATCAAGGCCGGTTGTACCTTTTGTAATCTCTTCGATAATTCAATATTGTGTTTTTGTAATTACTTTGTGTGTACAATAAAGTGTATTCTATGTATTTTAGACTAAACGGATGGATTTTAATAAAACTGTGATGATATATAACGTGGTTTTAATTTTGTTACATCTTAATGAAAAATGTAAAAAAGTCAAAAAGTATGCATTTATACATGCATGCATTGTATGGAACTCAAGACCCTGGAATAGGAAATAGGGTACTTTTTATCCTGAAGGACACATTAAATAAATAGCTTTAAATTTAATATATGGCAGTAAAAATTACCCTGTGATTTTTATGTTTGTAATAAGTACATGGGGTACAATGTACATAATAAAATCTAATTTTCAAAATGGAAACAATTTCATTCAGATTATTGTTTATTCAATGAAGTGTTCTTCACTCAGGAACATCAATTAAAGTCACATTTTAGTACATTTACAGGATTTTTATAAGCTTTTATGTAACTTGCTTTGATGGCATGATGTTCCAATTCACAATTTGCAATCCATTTTCTAAGCACTTGCTGGCATCCAATTGAGCTAAAATTTGACATAGCTATGTAACTTCAGTCAATATGGTACCATGGACCTGGCCTGCACATGGAGCCAAAATAATTCTTCAAAACAATCAAAACTCCTCAACTACAACACTCCATTATATACCTTTATAATTCTAAAAACTAGAAACTGAATGAAAAACAGTTCTTAGGGTAAACTTATCCCCCTCTGAAAAAATAGTGTTGCAGCTATTTCATCTCGCAATATTCCGATCAACTTCTACATTGCTTGTGTCACTGTTGTCTTAGGTCTGGTGGAGTGGAGATGAAGCATGCTCTCATCAACATACTCTTGAATATGGAGATCAGTATGGCTCAGGCAAATGTTGTGAAGGACACAATAGTAAAAGGCACCAAAACAATTCTGACGATCTGGCGATCCATTTGGCCACTTAAAACTGGTCTTGTTTTTACGGATTTAGCTTGATTCTACGTAAAAAGATTTCCACAATTCAAACGAAACGACTATTGTACATAATGTAAACAAAAAATGACAAAAATGTCTATTTTGACAGTAACAGCTATGCAGTGTCGTTCGTAAACGTCGGATGACGGACGTCGCCCCATCGTCGCTCGGCTTGGAGTGAACGCCCGTCGTCGGGCGAGGTAAAAGAACGTAGCCCTGCGTACACTGTGACAAATACAAAAAAAGTTCAATATGCATTTATTATTCGTTAACAAAAAATCAATTTAATTGCGCCATGTAACCCCACGATCAAGGCTCTCATTGTGTCGGCATTGCCCATTGAAAGGGCTACCTATTGTTGTTTCAGTTTAATATAAAACAATACGCAAAGATTTTCACATTGACTGTGCTCTTTTATTTACTCTGCCGATCCCTTTGAGAGTGCCGTGGCGGCGTTTTTTATCTTCACACAAATCATTAAGATGGCTTCTTTTTTTCAAAGTCGATGCTCAATGAGTGCGGGTAGGTATAGAGTTAGATAATCATTTACATTTTTAATTCGTCGCATTGTTACGGGCCTGTGTTAAAGCCTTAAGTGGACTTTGTTTAATGGGAGTTTACTTTTAATTTTGTTTGTTACCTTTCCAGGGGAAAAAATGTTATTGGGTTTTTATAATCTGTAATTCCCAATAGCTCTGAGTTTGGATTCAAGCCTTATGTTGCTAGTATACTTTACATTTTCATTTTTCATAAGTCTAGGTGCTTGACTTATGAACAGGAAATAACAGTCCATATTCCTAAGGCCCACTAACGAACTGACCCACTAATGTTCTAATTAACTCTTTCATTCAGCTAACTGAACTAACTATCCCAGTCTGTGTTTGAGTCTTGTTCAAAGTCAGTCACAGTAAGTTGTCATGGGCGGAAGCGGATTGGTGGTGCTGCAAGCTCGTTTGCTATCTTATATCCATAAGAAATACCTGTTTTTTTAAAAGTTACTTAGAACATTAGTTGGTCAGTTCGTTAATCAACTGGGGACTGTTAGTGATAGTTAGTCCTATTACATGGCGTTAGTAATAGTTCAGTTAGTAATTGTTAGCAAGAGTCTCGTTACAAGTCAGTCACAGATGTGTTGCTTGTTGAGGACTAAGATGGTCGCCTCTAAAGAAGTGTAACCGGAATTTGTTTTACGGGAGAAAATAGTACCAATTGTAATAGGTACTTGATCTATGGGTAGAACTCTGGGTATTTTGCACACTACTTAAAATCAACTCGGCAGATTTCTAGTCTCACCGTTGGGCACGGATTAATGTAAGGGAGGGTTAGAGTAGTAAGACAATGACATAGTCCACCACGCTGGCTGTGCGTATGGCTAGTATGGCCGACTTCACAGACCGTCGAGAACACCATAGAGAACTACAGTTCTAAATATAAAAGTTTAAATCATCATCAAATAACAATAAATCATCGCTAAAATAACAGGTTAATGAAGATTTCTTAAATGTTTAGTGTAACACTTAACTTTAATAATTTAGTGGTGCCTGCTTCTATTTCAACACTGCTGTGAATGTACACGCAATTTCCTACTAATATCGCTGCGACCCATAGACGTCCCATTGCTGGGCACGGGTCTCCCCAACCGACACTGCTGCGGGAGGTCTAGAGCATACTCCACCACACTGCTCCAATGCGGATTGGTGGAGGGGTTAGTGGCCAACCCAGTGTCGAATTTTCTCAAGCCACCCGAAGGTCTTCGACAAGGCTTAACGACTGTTTCCAACGTTGAAAACAACCGGGACCGACGGCTTTACGTACCCTCCGAAGCACGGTAGCATCCATGAAATTTTGCCACTAGCGGTCACCCACAAACCAACCGCGCCTCGTTGACGTCGTTGTTTAACTCTTTTGATCAGATTGAATCGACGCGAGCCATTGGGCTATGGACGCTACTAATATATCGTTTCCTACTAATATATACCTATAAAATACAGAAAAAAAAAACATTGCTACAACTGAGCACTGAACTGGAGACCCACAGATCAGCTGTCATTTAAACTGACCAGCACTAAGCAGAGTTGAAAGAGTCCCATAGAAATGAGGATAAGTGTATCATATTATAATCTAGAAGCTTCTAAAATCTAACAGTCCCGTATCTGACTGTCCTGTGACTTTTACTAACCCTCTTTAGTATTCATAATAGTTTACGCTATCTGTATGTAAGTTACTGTAATAGAGGGAGACAAAGATACCGCGTTATCTCACACGTCGTCATAACTTTGTTCTATCGCCGCAATAAAAGGTACAACGAGGGAATGAGATAATTCCATTATTATTACAAAATAGTTCAACATCTCGGTATTGTGGTTGGAAAACTTGGTCGTGAGACTTTCTCACTTGTTACTGTAGACGAGAGGGTAAGTGATGACAGCGAGGAGAATATTGAACTAATAATGATAGAATATTCTAGTTGCAATAGAAAACATTTATTATGTTGAAGTAAAACATTATGTCAAAAAATATGTAAATATCTATTATCAATTCAAACATAAATAATAAACAGCAACTAACTAACTCCAGTTCAATTATCTAAGTAACACTTACGTGATAAGATGAAGAAGGTATGAGAATCGCTTTCAGTATAGATAGGCCATGGTGAAGTAAAACCATGGCCGCTGGTTTTCAGTGCGACGTTTTGTCGCACAGTTCGGAATAGTAGTGTACCGATAAAACATTATGAATAATTTACTTTTGAAATAGATGGTAAACGGTAATTTTAATACTGAATTGCTGTAAAAATTGGAATGTAAATATATTCTGTCGTTATTTGAAAGTTGAAGCCTTCATGGCGCGGTCTTCAGTACAAGTTCAGCGTTTTTGTGTTTTCAGCCTTCCAAATTTCTTGTCCCACTGTTGGGCACGGGTTTCCTCTGAGAATGGGAGGGATTTGGTCTTAGTCCGCGCTGGCCAAGTGCAGATTAGCAGACTTCACATGCCTCCGACAACATTATGAAGAACTCTCAGGCATGCAGGTTTCCGCACGATATGTCCTTCATCGTAACAGCAAGTGACATTTAATTTCTTAAATCGCACATAACTTAGAAATGTCATTGGTGCGTGTCGCTTGGGTTTGAACCCGGACCGCTCGAGTGAGAGGCGAGTTTGATAGCCACTGAGCTGTCATCGTTATTCTTTACCACTTCCTTACCTAGGCTGAAAGTGTGGATGAATATTCTTTAGCAATGTATTCAGTAATCAGTAACTTTTCTTCGATATCACTGTTAGATGGCTAGATTTTTCCCAGTTTAACCCTTAAGGAGGATAGCAAGTATAAGCGAACTCCTTGAGAGCGAAGTTGCGTGCGTCAACTAGTGAACATAATATAAAAAATTATAATTGCTTACAAGGAATTGTTACTAATATTTAAATATTGTATTGTACAATACCTGGCGCAGAACAAGTTTAAAAGAAGCATGTCTCTTCAGAAACCTGTAGTAACATTGGAATGTAAAATCATTTTATAATACGTTATTCATTTTAAATTTGGTTAAATGCTTTCAAGAAATGCGTGAAGTCCACTTTTCAAAAATGGCAACATTTCAAACATGCACAATAATGCACAAACGACCTAATAAAAACACACATTGCCAAACTTATATTACCAGCTGAATAATGTAAAGCATAATAAAATATTTCGGTCCAGAACAATGATAACGAACGAATTTTAAAACCAGTTGATAAAACATTGCATTCCAAACTCAAACGGATGCAAGTTAAAAATACTCGCTTCGTCCTACCGCGGCTCCTACCGTGCAGATACCTGTATAGGCCAAGGATAGGATTATAAAAGCTAATACAAAACTTATCTGAATAACAAACGTCTCTCAATAAAAGGTGCGATGAACCGACGGTAGTAACCCATATGAGAAATGTCGATGTTTTGTGCTGACATAATATATAGAGCTGTTTGGCCGCGTTTTGAACTGACTTTCAGACTGATTACTGAGTTGATTTATGTCTATTTTGAACTTTATATTGATATTATATTGATTATAATAATATAATATATATTTTTTATTGTAATATCAACGATTTTCGATATAGTTCGTGCATAGGTACTAATAAGTCAATATTAAATATTATAACAATATATTTCTGAGCAGTTTTATTTATGTTTTCACAGATTAAGAATAATTGCATTCAACATATTTTGGGTTCAAAACATTTCGTTTCATTGCAAACGTATCTATTTTTGACGTCCTTAAATCAAAACTTTTATAACCACTGTTATAACTCTTGTAACCTTACAATTAATTTAACATTATGCGGGCTGACACCTTGATTTAAAGGCACGACTGAATGCCTCTGCGGCTTAAATAGCAAACCGATTACGGATATTGCGGATGACATATCTTAACATCATCTTATTGTGGACTATAAAGTTAGGTTAATTTATGCAACTATTAAATGTAAATTCTACTCAGATAATGTCACGATCTCAATTCTGGAAATACGCGTGAATAGTCGTAAATAAAATTATGCATTTGTTCGCCGAAAGCCGAACGGCCTGTGTGTCCTTCGAACGCCACAATTGATATTAAGGTTTTGTCGTTTATAGTTCTGAATGCATTATAATTTCTGCCCAAGACATTTAATCTTATGAGACGCATTAGCAAACATGTTCATCAAAGAAATTTTTTTTTAATTCAGTTCAATTTTTTAGTCAGTACCTGCGTTTTTACATAATCAATGTGTTCAAATGTCAATATGTTTCAAATATTCAATATTACATAAATATTGTATTAATATTTTGTATAATATTATCATAATAATAATATTACAAGGATTCACTCGTACCTACTAACTCTCTACTGATGTGATACTATTATATTGTATTTAGTTTCCCATATATGTTATAATGTTATAATGTTAAGGTATAATTCGTACGAGCAGCTCTGTATAGTTCCACGTGGGATCTTGTGAAGTAAGCCGACCGGTGTGTAGCCGATAATATGGAGACAAATACAAATTGATAAACAAAAAGACATACATTTAATGTTCGTACTTATTTAGTGGTAAAGAGTCGGAGCGCAGAGATTATAAGTGGGTATCAGAAAGTTCGAGCGTAAAGGGATTCTGTGTTATTGTGTATGCTATTTATACTTTTGCATAAACTCTTTTATTGTGGGTTGTAAGTAATTTTATTGTTCCGATGTACTGATTTGTATTTAAATATGCATTTTCTGCTGAAGTATTTTAGTTTGTACCTACTTAATAAATGTAGGTAGGTACATCTAATTTTGCATGTAGTATGTACAATAACCACATATAAAATTGGTAACAGACCCCAACAAATGCACAAAAACTACCATTGAGTATGTCTTTCTTTTACCTAAGGATCGAAACTATAATACCAGCCATTTTTATTAAGTTCAATTTTCAAATCAATTAGTTTCTGTATGTATGTAGTTACCCAATATCGGATTTAAAAACCTCATTGACGTCTCAAAGCGTACGAGTAAATTTCAAAACAAAACAATCGGTCGAATGTTCGGCTGCGCTTATTAGCATTTTTCCCATCGACTGACAAACCGACGTACAATCCATAGACAAGCGAGCAGTCACCGCCATTTGTATAAGTTCACAGCTCAGCTAGTTAGTGCCGCCATTGATCCGTCCGTCCACCTACCGACAATGGCGCCGCGCCAGCTAGTGGCCACGGAGCTGCTAAGAAAAGGAGGGGATGTTTTTTTTTAAAACAGAGGGTGTTTTTTTTAATGTACAATCAGTCTGAGAGTAAACAGTCTCGGTAACACGAGTAATACCAAAGGAGTCGTCAGTCACTGTCCCTGAACAAGAGTTCTTTTTTTAAAAACCCCACATCATATCCTACCGATAAAACTTTAGATGGAAGCTTACATGTCACAGAAGTAAGAAATGAGTGAGCAAAAATCGTAAATTCAAATTTAAAAAACATGTTCCGGTTGAATAGGTGTTTTTTTCCTTAGACACTGTGACACATATCTGTGATCCACTTCGAATGAGACCATAAATAAACATTAAATGCCACCTCCTCTTGTATGTAGCTTCGTGGTCGATACCCAGTGATAGATGACGACGTTCAATAATTGGGGAAACGTGGCCTGTTCTGTTACGATTGTCATGTCATACAAGGTATGAAGGGTTACACTTACTACTGTCGCGATTTATCGGTATTTTTGTGCTTTGGGAGCGTCGTGCAGACACAGGTTTGTTATCGACGAATCGGTTAGCAATCCGTTTGACAGGAGTCGATTTTAAAGCTACGTATACGAGTCTCCCCTGCAGCCACAGTTGAGGTACTCTATAGCATACTCCACCTCGCCGCTCGAATGCGGATAGGTGTACAACCCAGTGGCAAATTTACTCAAGCCTGCGACAAGTAACCCCCGACGCAAAAACGACGGGGTGTTATGATGGCTAGTATATATTGCAGGAGTACCTACTCAGAAACTGGCAATGAAAAGACGTAATTGAATATTAGTTCAAAACGTGTTACATTCGTCTGGGTTCTTGGGCCCGTTTTATTGTTTTTCGTCACGACGCCGCGACGTTAGAAATTCGCATATGAAAATTTAGTCGTGTCGATGAAATTCAAAAATCAGCGTTCTATCAAAATACAGCGAAACTTTGTACCCACTAACTGTTTCTCACATAAAATTCAGGTACCACTAATTTTCGCTGTTCCAGACAGTAAGAATTTGCTACAAAAACTAGTGTGAACCGGATTTTAATGTGAGTGAGAGTACAGTTATGATTGATAAGCCCTGTTCCGATACACCCAATTATTCATATATCGAGAAGTTTTTGCAAGAACTCGATCAAGTTACATCCACCATAAGTATGTGTTGAACTCATTAAAGTTTCAACCTTGTTTGCTTAGACATAAGGACGACCAAAAGAGTCTTCTTGAGATGAAACAGCTGTACTATAGTAATTGCAGACTTCGGACTTGTTTAAAGACTTAATTTGACGTTTCGTCAACTATCCCAAGCTTCCCGGAATTGTTTATGCTCGCATGTGTGGTTATTAACGAAAGTTGTGATTTTTGTACGAAGTTTTTGAAAACGGGAAAACCTTTCACTTCGTACAGACAGTATAAGTATATCGCAATTAAGGGTTAAGTATTTCGTGTGACAAAGACGTCTAGCAGAACAAACTTTACAAATCTCGCTCAGGGAATAAGTAGGTACCACCATCCTAGGGTCCAATAGGACCCATAATTTCTGCAGCGGTTACCTTTTAAGTTTTCTAGGTGCGACCATATCAATCCTAAGCACTACTAAACACTAACTAACAATACTAATTATTACTTAACGTCCCTGCTCTTTAGTTAGTCCTCAAAGAAGAAGAAAAGAAGCTTTTTCGCATACGATATTCTGATCAAATTAAGTGTAGGCTTACGGAATAAGGTAGGTACCTACTAAATGTATTTTTTTTGTAGGTACCTACCTTATGTTTTACTAATTCTGTATGCGCCGGAAGCCTTCGCTTTTAACGAAATGGTCAATAGTTAGAAAAATATTACGTGGTAAATGCAAAAAATCAGGAAGGAAGGTGATTTAAAGGGTACTCACGCAACCGCCGTTGTAGAACCATAAATCCACTTTTTTGAGGGGCCCACTCAACACAATATTCAATGTTCGATTTAAATTGTCAATAATATGAGTTTGGAGAACTTTCTTCACCGGTTATCACACCGTACATCAAGGTTAACACGATATTTTAAGGGAAGTTAGGCAGCGATGCGTCCGCGCACCATCCCTCGATCACGTTAATTAATTTGACATTTGTATGTCATCTGGGCCTTCAAATTAGCAAGGCCGCAGAGCGCGAAGTTTTGAATGATGACACTTGGCCAATCAGCGTGCGATTTAGGAGCAGGGATTATGAAAAAGGGATACATTGTATTTACCACATTTAAAAATAATAAAAATGATTTAATTGGCGTCAACAAATTCTATTTATTATATTACAACAATATTATTATAATATTACTTCTGTATTTATAAAGATTATCAGAATAAAAACATGACTTTGACTGCTTATCGCCAGATAAAATCAGAATTAGGTACCTAGAGTATAATATACCAGAATAACAAAAGAATATTATAGCCTGAGACTTCATGATATTCATATACTTTTTGGAAATTCTTGCAAACGACATTTAAAAATCGAATTCTAATAAAAACAAACGAAACTCTTTTAAACTTGTGAGATAGGCCTACTAAGGCTAATAAGGCTATATTTAAGGTGTGTTTACCATGCACCGTATAAAACGGCAACGTAAATACAAAAATTACATACAAATCGCATGTTAAAAGGTGTTAATTCCCATTCACTAAGGGGCGTTCCACACGGACGAATGTGGTTAAAGCGTTTACAAACAAATTAAGTGTATAAAATTTTCAGGGCGATTACCCAGCAACACCCTAGCGCGTTCCATACCGAAATTGGTTAGGTTACACACTTCAGTGCACGTTAGCGTTTACCTGTTCAGCAGAATTTCAACTTTATGTTGATGACTTTAGGGTTGAATGTAAGCCGAGGTGGGAGTTAGTGGTTGTAATTTTAAATTAGTGGTAATAGTGGATTAGACGCACGCGCAGTTTTTACGATCGGAGGCAACAATGCGTGTAATGGCAGTGATTGTGATGAATGATATAAAACAGTTTTTTTAATACAGTTGCTCAAAAAGTGGCGTATTACAGGCACGTTTAGCGTTCGGGAAGTGAGCTATTATACACTCGTGCTTTTTCTTTACCTTTTCCGAACTCGTGCGTTCTCTTTCCCAACTGTCAAAATAATGTCTATTAAAAAGAAAAAACCAACCACGAAGTTTTTACTAAAAAAAAATTCATAGAAGGTTTTATGATTCATGCAAATATGTATTTCTAAAAAGAAGCTACTAATTTGTTTCAATATCAGATTTAATGATTTGATTCAATGAGTTAGGTTAGGTTTCACTTCATTTCATCGCATTAAATTTCATGTCAATAAAAAAAAATCTTCTGAAGACTTGGCTGTATGGGCATAGTTCCCTTTGCCTACCCAGAATGGGTGAAGAAAACAAAAAAAAATCTCTGCAATACTCTGTATTCTTTTACGGTTGGCGCCATTTTCCAAAAATGTTCTTTGCGAGTTTAGTTTGTGTTTTTATTAGGTATTTTATTAAATTGCTTCATTTTTTCGCAACTGTATTAAAAATAGTTGTTCAGTACACGTGCGGAACCGTCATTGCAACTTGTTCCGACTGTCAACCCTCGCCTTCGGCTCGGGTAGACATTTGTCGGAACTCTTTGCAATGACAGGCTTTCCGCACTTGTAGCGAAATATACTATTACACAATTATTTAACGCCCATGTTTTGTAAAGTTAATTTAGGAGGGTTTGTTTTTGTTACTAATGGACATCGTTAATTTTTATATGTACTATAAATATGTTTCCAGCTTATATCGGAAAAAAGAACGACCACATAGTCTAGAGCCTGAGAAAGGCTACTTTTTAACTGGAAAAAAAGTGTTGTAAAGAGTTGATAATGGGGGTGAAAAGTTGTATGAAAGTATTGTCATTTTCAGAACTAGAAGCATAAAATTTTATATTTTAGGCTGTTGATTAGATATACCTAAATAAATATGGCATTCAAAGTTTGTAAAAATGTTACCATTAAGAGTGTAAAATAAACATAGGGGATAACACATCTAAGATAACGCGTTAAGAAGAATCTATTATTATGTCTAATTCCACGCGAGCAAAGCTGCGGACGTCCACTAGTTTATAATAAATATTTATTCTATTCTATTCTATTCAATTCTGATTTCTCATATGCATTATATGTCGCGATAAAACAATTGTTCAGTGGGTGTGGCGGGGGCGTTTTTACACTCGGAGTCAACGGAGCGTGTAAACGCCGCGATTGTTCATGATTGGCGTAACATAAACGTTTTGTTTACGCGCTCATGACCGTGACGGAGGGTCGGCTTTTTAACTATGTCATTAAAACTCAGGTATGAGTGTCAATAAATTAGCGTATTAATTTATTGACATAATTACACCTCACTTATCGCGTCGGGAATGCGGGAAGCGCTTATTAATCTGTATCAATGTGTATCAATTGTTCAGTGAGTGGGTGTGGCGGGGGCGTTTTTACACTCGCAGTCAACAAAGCGTGTAAACGCCGCGATTGTTCATGATTGGCGTAACATAAACGTTTTGTTTACGCGCTCATGACCGTGACGGAGGGTCGGCGTTTTAACTATGTCATTAAAACTTAGGTTATGAGTGAGCTGTATTATGTCAATAAATTAATATGCTGCGATGGGAATGCATGCGGTGACAGGCCAGTGGCTATCGAACTCGCCTCTCACTCAAGCGGTCCGGGTTCAACCCCAGCGGTACGCACCAATGACTTTTCTTAGTTATGTCACAGAATACTTAACAGTAGTTATGTGCGATTTAATTAAATTAAATGTCACCTGCTGCAACTGTGAAGGACACATCGGAGGAAACCTGCATGCCTAAGAGTTCTCCATAACGTTCTCGAAGGGATGTGAAATCTGCCAATCTGAACTTGGCCAGCGTGGTGGACTAAGGCCTGACTCCTCCCATTACGAGAGGAGACCCGTGCCCAACAGACAACAAAGAATGGGTTGTGGTGGTGGTGATGGTTGTGGTTGGGAATGAGGGACGCGCTTATTAAAATTTGAATCTTTTAATTTTAACGTTCACAATTTTCTACAATTTTAAAGTAAATTTTAAAACAACAATTAAGCAGCAATTAAGCAACGGACTAACATGATTTTTTTTACATACTACTAAATACAAGAGGTTAGTGTTTAGTTCGTAGGTTTCGTAACATACATTTTCTAAAAACTGTTTAAAATTGATGTTTACCTATATTGAGTTATTTTTCTATTTGACTCGGACAGAGCCACCAATTCTTGTCTAAAAATGCGAGGTAAGTAAGGAGATGCTTAGAATGTACCTAAGCATCTCCACATTGCAACAAATTACTGTGGGCGCTTGCATATGTATCTGTCGGTACAGTCGCGAGCAGAGCGTCCAATTAAGCCGACAGTCCGGCAGTTGTCGCGTCGCGGACGTATTGTCGCCGCGTCGCATTCAACGTCCGCGCTGTCCTTATTACTTCGCCACGGGAAGAATGCGGGACGGTTCTTTGCCTCAATCGGCGGCAGTCGTTCGTTTGTCTTTTTATTTCCAGGAAATACCTGTAGAGATTGTGGGTGACTTTCCTTTGCAGGGTAAAAATATAATGGATCTATTTGATATTTAACATGAGGATAATTTTAAGCAGAAACTGTAAATTTTCTTCAATTTCTTCCCTTGAAGCTGTCAGGGATAAAAGTACCGACTATATTTTTATTTATGCGGATTGGTTGATGATTTTTTAAAAACATATTCAGCAAATCCTCTTACATAAATGCAAACCAACAATTACTGTTTCTGCTTGCATTAAGTATCTGCTGGTACTGTCGCGAGCGCGCAATTGAATCGCATCGAAATTGCCAGTCATCTGCCAAATGGAGTATACATATAAAACAACAAATTACTGTCTACACTTGCATATTGTATCGCTGAGTTGATATGGTACAGTCGCGTGCAGTGCGTTCAGACTGGTAATCAGGTCGTTTTTGCGTCGCCGACGTATTGTCGTCACCGTCGTGTAGACAACGCTGTCCTGTTTACTCCACGTCGAGAAGAAAGCGGGGTCTTAATATATTTTATTTATTTCATTTAATAGACAATTTAGGCAATTTATTTAATTTACTAGGCAATATTGGCGGTATTATTTGTTGCATTTCAGGAAGTACACGAACTGGTCACTTTAGATATGATTTATTTTTATGTAGAAATCTAGTCGCTGCAGTTGTTGTAGAAGTAATATAAGATTTTACTACTTTTACTTATTAATCAATGTAAAGCTAAACTAGATACGCAAAACTAACTAAATAGTGTACCTACGTGATCAGTCTCGTATGAGAGTTAGCCGGTAAGCCACTTCAGTAACGTATAAATATTCAGTAACGTATAAATGCTCAACTAAGGTTGCTTAAAGGCTTTCAATAAGGCTATGCCACTTAAATCTACCCTACCCCAGTCACCATAAGTACTAACTACCAACTACCTAATGTTCTTACTAACGTTAAGATAAGTGAACTAACCAATTCAATCCCTATTTGAGTCTTGTTCAAAATATGAGTGGTAGTGGCATAACGGGTGATGCACATTTGCTATCCTAAGTATATCCACAAAAATCACTGGTCTAGGCAAACGGTAAGCAAGAGAAACTCCTACAAATTTTTCTCTACAGATTACCACTCAAGGTTTGAAATGCAGAAATTGAATGACTTTAACGTAAACGACAATAAAACGGAATCAAAATTACGGAAGCACGGTATTACTGACACCATTTCTGTGCTTACTTACCAATTATTAATTCGTACACCGTAAACTTTAAGTGTTATGGTCATAAGCTACTTACGAGTAATTATCGCATAACTTCATATTTTTATAACCTCCATTTGTTACCAATATCGTATTAATAACACCATTCGAGAATGTAAATAAGCTGAATTTGACGTGCGGCGACTGTATGGTTTAACTGATCGACAACATCGCTACCGCTAAGACAGTTGTTACTAGTTAGTTCACCACACCATTCATACATGAGCCTTATCAGTAGAGCCTATTTAGAAATATTAGCTGCAACGTCTGCTGTGTCTCTCCCACAGACAAAGCTGCGGGAGGTCTAGAGCATACTCCACCATGCTGCTCCAACGTGAATTGGTGGAGGGGTTAGTGGCTAACGCAGTGACGAATGTTCTCAAGCCACCCGTAGGTCTTCGACAAGAATCTTCGGTGGAAAAATTTCGTACGCTACCGTGCTTCGGAGGGCACGTAAAGCCGTCGGTCCCGTTTGTTTACAATGCTGGAAACAGTCGTTAAGCCTTCACTTCTCGAAGACCTTCGGGTGGCTTGAGAACATTCGACACTGGGTTGGCCACTAACCCCTCCACCAATCCGCATTGGAGCAGCGTGGTGGAGTATGCTCTAGACCTCCCGCAGCAGTGTCTATGGGGGAGACCCGTGCCCAGCAGTGGGACCTCTATGGGTCGCAGCAAGTATACTCCCAGGTCCCACCTTAGCAGCAGTCGACCACTAGAACAACGAGGCAGTTTTCTCTATAGGAATAATGCCTTAAAGTTATCAGACTGTAGAATAAGTATCCCTATTATGTTCCAATGTACCTGCAATTTGAAAGATAAACAAATCTTTTTTCGGTCGTGTTTTAAAATTGGAACTTAAAAGCGATTCGTTGTTCCGATTACGGTTCGAATTTAGAAGGCGGGTGTCGCTATAAAATGACAGTTTTGGACTTTCTCCGTCACTCGGCTGCCGTCTTCTCACGATGGTAGTTGCACGATAGGTAACAATTAGACAATTGCCGGCCATTTTAACGATCGACCATAAAATCGGTCTTCAGTCTCTCATTAACCGCATTCCTGTGATACTTCCGCTTTATAGTTTTACTAATCAACGCTTCGAGATTAATTCAGTTTCGTACGTAATGGCGTCGGTCGTGGTAAGATTAATTTTATTGATCCGGGCTCCGGACAATTGGTCGTATAGATAATTGAGTTTCGGCCTTTTAAAAAAAATCTCGGGTTAACTGTTAGGCCACTTACACACGCTTATCGGTTCTTATGGGGATAGTCGTTTAGATTGATGCAGTGGAAACCATTATGGCAAGTTGGTGGTACGAGTAAACATTCAAAATTCTGGTGACAAGGCAATTTTAGTAGTAGGTATGTGAATGCACACGTGCGACCCGTTCGAATGAGAGGCCGCATTTCAGCCGTATTTAACAAGGCTATCTCCACTGTTAATACTTATGCCAAAATATACCTACCCTATTTACAATACGCTCTATAAGTTATATTTATGATATATATCTTTCACGATGTAGTAAGTCAGGTTTATCTAAATTTCACCAGAATTCAAAAATGTATGAAAAATGTAATAAACTCAAAAAATAACTAGTAACAAGTGATCAACAACCATTAAACCGGGGACTCACGTACTCGTAAGTCAGGGTCGCTGCTGCGTGTCATTTTAATTAAATATGGACTCAAAACATGTGGGACAATATTGATATGCGGTGATACAATAAGACAAGGTGTTACTTACATCTGAAATCTCAGTAGGTACTCAGTAATCAAAAGCTAACTGTCGAGCACTGAGAAGGAAATAATTATATTGGACATTAGGAGACTCGAAAACCGTTTGTGGTTTAGGTACTATTACTAGAACAGGTGATGAATATCTTATACAAGCCGGATAAATACTGTTCTGTCCCGCGTACCTACTCGTACTGTGTTATGTTCAAGGTACACTTATGGGATTCTAAAGATGTTATGTTATAGTTATCGCAGTATCTTACGCAATAAACATGTGTACTTATATTATAAAGAGGAAACATTTGTTTGTAATGATTTCACACAAAAACTACTGGACCGATTTCAAAAATTCTTTCACCATTAGAAAGCTGCATCTTCACTGTGTGACATGGGCTATATAATATTACCTTTTTAGTGGAAAAAAAAAAACAATGGGCAGACTTAATGCCTTAAGGCGTTTTCTACCAAACTCTGGTTGAGTGGGGAAAAGTTTATTTTCTTACAGGCAAATACAGGCGCGATGTTATGTATGTTTTTCGACGGTAAGCTACCAAAGTCTGCTATTTAAATACTTACTAGTAACCTTTCATATTATAATGTATATGTTTAATATTTATCACACGCATTAAAGCACACACATTACCCTCTTCACAAACAACTTTCGCGCAACAAATCCTCATATACAAATTTAATATTAAGTTGTTTAAATGTTTGCTTGTTATGTTGTTAACCAAATTTTTACCCATAGTCAAACCTACTTGAGATTTCCTAAATCAGCCGGCTCTGGTGAACTGTACCACAAGATTTTGCAAAAACCACTACCTCTCTCACACAAAGTGAGGTTTGGTGAATATGCTACTTGTACCTACTTGAAATAAGACTACTTTTGTAAGAGGAAATAAATAAAATCTTTATCTTAGGTATCTTTATCTTAAAGACCTACCAATAATCAAAATCATTGCAAAACAATAATATACCTAGCAACGACGGGCGCAGTCAGTTCGTGGATAGGTGACCGTTAGTAGCAAAATTGCATGTGAGCTACCCTGCTTCGAAGGACACGTTAAGCCGTTCGTCGTTCTGTTGAACCCCTCCACCAATCCCCATTGGAGCAGCGTTGCGGAGTATATTCTAGACCTCCAGCAGATTTGTTTGTGGGGGAGACCCATGCCCAGCAGTGGGACGTCTTTGGGTTGCTAGGTACCTAGGTGGTAATTTTCTGTGTGAGTGTACACTCACGACGCACGCGCACAATCCCACGCGTTTGATTTTTTAATTGTAAAGAAAAATGATACGGGCGTGGACATTTTTCGAAAATAAATCGCAGGTAAATGATGTAAGTTACACACATTTCTGAAACAATCTTTGCTCTCAAAACAAGCTCTCAACTTGAACAGGAGCTAATTTATGAATCACATGCGTGTCAATCGCTCGACTGCGATTCGTTATCGTGAATATAAAAAAAATACCAAATATCTTTCGGGCGGTCAGTCGAATATTTAATACCACTCGTAGTATTCTAGTGAGGCGAAAATACGGAATTGTCCCTGTCAACCGAGTTATGACTCGTAGTTTATTCCTCGTCGAAAGGCGAGCGATTTAAAAATAGAGCGCCATATGCTGGGCAAACAAATCATGCTCATTCTCATAAGCGTAGATAATAGATAAAATATATCGATAGCAGTAGGTGGTCTACTAAGTACCTATTTGTTAATAATCGACACGTAAGCCGTACGTAAATTACAACCGTTTTTTAATTACACGCATAGTACACACGTATGTAATTTCGTATAATTGTGTATTGTATTGATTTATGGGGTCCGCCCCGTGGGAGGGGCCGGCAATTTTATTGTTTCGGTTATTCAGCACGGTAACGGGAACGGGTGTGATAGCTGTCGGTGTTTTAACAGGTTAAATGAAATTTGTATCGCTCACTGCCTTCGGCCTAAACGAAAACCGAATTGAAATCGCAATACAGATGTTTGGTGTTCGAATTCGGATTCATTTATTTTTTATTTCATAGCAAAGTCAAAATAAAAAGAGGAGTTTTATGGTCATTGAATGGATGTGGCAAGCATACTGATTTTCAGGGCCACCCTTAGTTTACTTATATTATATTTAGTTAATATGTAATGTTAATCACATAAGTTCTCAGAATATACGCCAAAATAATCAGAAATCAAGCAAGCACTTTATTTTTTTATTTTTTTGCCATTAAAAAAGCAATAAGGCCTTGCTAAAAAATAATAAATAAATAAATAATAAATACATATCTTGGACAATCTCACACACGGCCATCTGACCCCAAAGTAGGCGCGAGCCTGTGATATGGGTGTCAGAGACTGATATACATACATAGATATTTTTAAATAGATACTTAAATAGATAATATTGACATCCAGACACAGAACAAATACAAGTGTTCGTCACACGAATATTTGTCCTGACTGGGATTCGAACCCACGACCTTTGGCGCAACAGACAGGGTCACTACCGATTGCGCCAACGGGCCTGTCAATAATATTCCTACCTTATGCTACAATATTTTGTCTTCTTAATTCAAACTTTATTCAGAATATGTCCTAATCGCGAAAAACCGGAACTAAGCTACTGATACCATTGATACTTACCATATCGTATCGTACCTATCTATCTATCAGTGTCAACCTATCTATCTATCGTCATAACTTCATCTCACGTCCACTAATCCGCCGGCGGCTTTGAGATTGGTGATCAGTCTGTTATTTCTGATCTAGGTCTGTTTTAGATCAAACGTTTTTTCTCTTATTCATATGGTAATTTATGTTAAGCTAACGGGCATACCTACCTAGTCCATAGATATTAATAATAATAGATAATTTAATTGATCTTGATTGGAAAAATAAAAAAAATATAGTGAAAATATTACGAATGAAATATTAGAGAAAAATTACTTAGTTATTGTTTTAACTAACAATAAACTAATACTCAATCTCATAACAATAACCAATTGTGTAAATGAGCTTAGTGGTTACGAGATGAGTTCAAATGATCAATTTCGGGCATTTGAATATTCGTTCAAGAAAATATCACAATGCCTACTTAAGTAACTTACGTAGTATATCTGTCTCTAAAATATATTTCTTTTAATAATAACTATTAGGCAGTAACTTAGATGGTTCTATGAGCTTAGTGGTTACGAGATGAGTTCAAATGATCAATTTCGGGCATTTGAATATTCGTTCAAGAAAATATCACAATGCCTACTTAAGTAACTTACGTAGTATATCTGTCTCTAAAATATATTTCTTTTAATAATAACTATTAGGTAGTAACTTAGATGGTTCTAAATACATAAAACTACGTCAAACTTACAAAATATTGCGTAATCAAAAAACCAAAATAAAATTATTAATCGACCAAATTAAGAATTTAATCAAATCAATATAATATCCTCGCTAAAACAATAATGTATTTCCATACTCAAGTTACATTTGCTTCGCAGCAAGCCAATTTGAACCTTATAAATGTTTAAATAGGAACCGTGGCCCTTACGTCTTACTGTAAGTAAGTATAAAATACTATGACTAAAGAAAAAGTATGCAAATGTGTTATCTAATAGACTTGAAGTGATAACGGGACCGTCAGAATGACACCTGTTTCTAACTTAATTCAGTCATCGGTGCTACAATCATTAATTTGATACAGCCAATCAAGTAGGCATAATAACGATAGAACATTGATTGATTGAATCAAAAGAGTAGGCAGTCTACAAATAATTTGAATGTGAAAGTTTTTGGTTTGGAATATGGTCAGTGATGGGTATGATCAACACTTTGATCGACAGACTTTACATGCCTTCGAGCGTTTTGGAGAACTCTCAGGTATGCACGTTTCCTCAAGATGTTTCCTTCACCGTTACAGCAAGTGACATTTAATTGCTTCGTAATAATCCTACATAAGATAAAGACTTTGGTGCGTGCCGCTTGGATTTGAACCCGAACCGCTCGAGTGAGAGGCGAGTTCGATATTCAAAAGGGTGTTAACTTTGTATGATTGATTAAAAATCAATGTATCACAAATCGCAATACAAAAAGGCTAAGGACAAAGCGGACAAAGCCTTATGAATATATAATGCTTTTTCCGGTAATCGCACATACTTGATCAGTAAACAGCGTAGGGAAAAGACCATGAGGAAACCTGCATGCCTGAGAGTTTACCAAAATGCTCTCGAAGACATGTGATATTTGCAGATTTGCACTTTCAAAATAGTAATTCTTATCGATCACGAATATATAATGTATATATATAAACTCAGATATCACAACACTAACCATAGGTAATAAGCGACAGTTACCGATAATTGAATATCAACAAACAACTCATACGAATAAACCATAGATTCTTCTGCCAGTAGATACAGTTAAGACGCAATATTTATAAGCCCGCGCAGTACTTAATTATCCATCACTCTACCCGGCCCTTATAAAGGGAATATTACAATTTGTAATACAATGCTTCCGAACGTGGAGCGGCCAAGCAAAAACTGGTAGCGCCCCAAATGTAGCGGGTTGACTCGCTCCATGTGTGTACAGGTCCTTATTACAGGGATATGTGTAATTGCAATTCTGATTGTTCGTGTCTGCGATAGTTCAGGTGGTTTTTTGCTCCTAGTCAGGTAGGCAGTGGAGGCACAAAGTAGATATTAGGTACAGAGATTAAGTTTCATAGGAACGTGCAAATCGGTTGCACTCCTACAAGCACGCGGGACATCTATGTGTGGCCACTGGCCGCTTGTCGCGTACGCGGCGAGAGTGGAAAAAACCGGTTGACGCTGTCACATCAAGTTGAAAATCGCAGGGTAATCGCTACGCACATTGTTGGTTTTGTTAGTTGCAAGTTTGAATATCTATATAATAAAAATGAATCGCAAAATGTGTTGGTAAGCGCATAACTCAACAACGCCTGGACCAATTTGGCCAATTCTTTTTTTTAAATGTTCGTTGAAGTTCAAGGATGGTTTTTACGGCGAGAAAAATTTGAAAATTCATCCCCTAAGGGGGTAAAACGGGGGTGCAAAGTTAGTATGAAGCTTTGCCGTTTTTGAAGTTAGTGAATGTGTAACGCGAGCGAAGCTGCGGACGTCCACTAGATATAAATATAAAAATAAATATAAGTATGTATAAGTATAAGTACAAGTACAAGTACAAGTACAAGTACAAGTACAAGTACAAGTACAAGTACAAGTACAAGTACAAGTACAAGTACAAGGACAAGGACAAGGACAAGTACAAGTACAAGTACAAGTACAAGTACAAGTACAAGTACAAGTACAAGTACAAGTACAAGTACAAGTACAAGTACAAGGACAAGGACAAGGACAAGGACAAGGACAAGGACAAGGACAAGGACAAGTACAAGTACAAGTACAAGTACAAGTACAAGTACAAGTACAAGTACAAGTACAAGTACAAGGACAAGGACAAGGACAAGGACAAGTACAAGTACAAGTACAAGGACAAGGACAAGGACAAGGACAAGGACAAGGACAAGTACAAGTACAAGTACAAGTACAAGGACAAGGACAAGTACAAGTACAAGTACAAGGACAAGGACAAGTACAGGTACAAGTACAAGTATAAGTATAAGTATAAGTATAAATATATATACTCTAATATAATAGACTAGCTTTTACCCGGGGCTCCGCCCGCGTGGTCAAAGGGAATTAACAATGACTTGTGTATCATATACGTGATTCAGAACTTGAAAATGAATTTTACTAACGCCATCTATTAATAACATTCGGAACTAAATATCTATCAAATAACAAAACATCGATATCTTCCCATGGGGATGTTGTACCGCGGTAAAAAGTAGCCTACGTCACTCTCCACCCTCCTCACTATGTCGACACACAAAAACAATACCATATACATAATAGCTTCCTTGCGACGTGAAAGCCGGACAAACAAACAAATAAACAAACAAACAAACACACTTTCGCATTTATAATATTAGTATGGATATAAGATAAAGATATAGATATAAATCTAATATATAAAATTTCCATGTCACAATGTGTTGTTTGTTGCAGTACTCCTCCGAAACGGCCTTACCAATTTTTACCAAATTTTATATGCGTATTCAGTAGGTCTGAGAATCGACTAACATCTATTTTACATCCCTCTAAATGTTAAGGGTAGTCCACCCCAAATTTGTTTTAAAAATTTTTAGATAATTTTTTTTTTTATGATACAGCATTAGAAAATACATACAACCCTGAATTTTCAACCCTCTACGATCAACCCCTATTTTTCCATCGCGATTTTTATTTTTAATAATTTCCTACTTTTATTGAACGTTTTCGATTATAAGTAATGGTAGTCGTAGTGGTAGTGGTAGGGGTAGTGGTAGGGGTAGTGGTTGTAATAGTGGTAGTGGTAGGGGTAGTGGTAGGGGTATTGGTAGGGGTAGTTGTAGTCCACACACTTACATGAAGTTCTCCCAAAATATTCAGTAAAAATTATTTATATGGCAAAACAACGTTTGCCGGGTCAGCTAGTCTTATATATAAAATTTCCGTGTCACAATGTTTGTTGCAGTACTCCTCCGAAACGGCTTTACTGATTTTTACCAAATTTTATATGCGTATTCAGTAGGTCTGAGAATCGACTAACATCTATTTTTCATCCCCCTAAATGTTAAGGGTAGTCCATCCCTAATTTTTTTTTTTTTAATTTTTAGACAAATTTTTATTTTTGTATTTTTTTATGATACAACATTAGAAAATACATACAACCCTGAATTTTCAACCCTCTACGATCAACTAAAAATTATTTATATGGCAAAACAACGTTTGCCGGGTCAGCTGGTCTAATATAAAAACGTGGTATTAATAATAATGGTTGTATATTGTACTGTGTGTATGAATAATGCTAGAATAGAAATATATCATACTTTAACCACACTTTAACTATCCCAAGGAGTGCAATAGGTAAGTAAATATTTGATTATTACTTTTTCAAGTAAGTACCTTTATTTTACGGAATTATCCTTTTTTTAATAAGAAATGTGTACTACACGGTGTGTTTTTACCTTTTTATTATTATTACAAGCTTTTACTAAACATTTGTAGGTATGTGGGTGGGTTGGTACGTACTATGTGTTTTAAATTTAAGTATTGCAAGTGAGATTTGAACCACATCCAGATGTCTTATTGAACTGAAATTTTTCCTGCGTAACTTCGGTGACAGTACAATAATATGATAGATTATAACCTGACGCTGCAGCTAGGATTTGATATGCCATGTGAGTGTTTCCTGATACATTACTTGAAAAAACTATATATTAGATTTAGAATTTTCCATACCATAAAAATAAATAATAAAATATTAAAAAATAAAAATTATAAAAATAAAATTATTAGAGTAAGAAATTTGTAAAGTATGTTATTTTCTATTTTCTATTCTGTATTGGTTCTTATTGTAGTATTCTTTTTATATTCTGAATAATAAAACTATTTAACAAATGATTTCTTTAATTTCTCTTAACCTGTTGTGACAACCCTACCAAAATAGGTAACAATTTTGCATGTTCTTAAGAAGCTTAATCTCTGTACCTAATATCTACTTTGTGGTGGAGGGTCATTATCCCGCTTTGTGATGTGATTCCTGTTTCTATATGATTAGGCGCACTATTTGATTTTATACCGAAAGAAATTAATAAAATATATCTGCAGAAATCAAAGTTTGTTCCTAAAAAATAGACCGTCACTTGAAAACTTTCGCCGTTTATTAATACACTAGCGGACGCCCGCAGCTTCGCTCGCGTGGAATTAGACATAACAATAGTTTCGTTTACACCAAGTAATATTATATAATAGCCTATGTCACTCAGAGGATATGCAGCTTTCTAATGGTGATAGAATTTTTGAAATCGGTCCAATAGTTTTTGTGTGAAAACATTACAAACAAATGTTTCCTTTTAATAATATTGGATAGTTAGACTAGCGGACGCCCGCAGCTTCGCTTGCGTGGATTAGTTATTATACAAAAGTTTCGTTTATACTTCCTATCCTTCTGAAGGAAATAACCGAAACAAATCTACCCGTTGAAGTTCAAACAGGAAGGAATGAAAGTACGAAAAAACGTTACATATTTTTATACTTTCCTTTGTATTATCTAGAAATACCTAAATACATAATATAATTATACATATAGAGGCATGATAAGTAAGTTACTAATAGTCACCATGACAGTGACCAATATGGTAAAGATTCAGCTTTATACATATACATACTTAAAAAAACTCAGTGGTTTTGTATGGCAATGTTTTAAGGGGTATTAGTAAAGCACAGTATAAATATGTAGGCATTGTTGATAATTCAGTTCAAAATGGCTTGAAATACCGTTGAGAATATGTACTTTATAGAATTTTATTGTGAATTGTTTTTGACCAGACAGTTCTAACTAGCCCCTATTGACTTTTAGAGCGTCATCAGACAACTAAAGGCTAAATGCAACATGCAGAGATCTTGGTTCTGTAATATGAGGCAGAGATGTTGTGATTCGTAACTTCAAAAATTTTTGTGATTTTCTTTACAATTTTGATGGAACCATGGGCTTCGTATTTCCCCACGCAACACTAAAATCGAATTCAATATGTACGCTCATATTGCATTTTTTCACACTATTTTCTAGCACTTACTGAGTCGGTACATCGCATAAATATCAATTTAAAAACCATACCTTTTTTGTCGTGGGTAGATGGATAAAAACCCTATTTGTAGTACCCAACTAACACTTTGTAAATCCATACATATTGTATTTAGCCTCATTACAGCCTCGTTTGAACGTAACGTGTTTCAAGTCGAGAAAATCTGAACGGAATACGAAATGAGTGAAAACACAGCGTTTAAACCATAAAGCTATTGGCGGCCAAAGCGGGGAATCGAAGGCTGGTCTTAAAGTCGGTATCTGAGACCATCTATGGATATATAATAAGTCGTCCAGTTCACAAGTGCTGTCGCGTTGTTTTTCTATCGGCTGCTTGCATTCTAAAACTCTCATTTTTTAGAATCACTATAAATTTCAATATGGCGTCCCTTTCCGTGTATCATTAGTTTAAACATACATACTCTTTCTTTAAGTCAAGTCAAGTAGCTATTTTTAAGATAGTTTATTAACAAGTCGTTGACTGTACCTTTATACCTTTAGGGCTAATACGTATTACATTTTTAACGAAAATTAAATGCCTACCCATTTTTCGAAAGAAGTGTCGCATTTTAGTTTCAATACAACTTAATTGTTGGTATAGGAACAGTAAAAATGATGCATGCAGAGGATGTGTGCTGCAAGCTCGTTTGCTATTCTAATATACATAAAATTATACTGTAAAAAATTTTTTTTTTTAAAAAGCTTTTATAACTTGACCTTGAAACCTAATCGTGGTCAAAGTTCATTACAAGACTTTACCACAAGTGCAAACACGACTATGATACGATATTCCATCATGAAGTTCCAGTTAATATCTTCCGGCTCCATCATCAGATCAGTTCGACAGTACCATATTATTGCATTGTCATCGGAACCTAATATGTGTGCCAAATTTCAGCTCGATAGCTTCAGTGGAAGTGGGTGAAATATTGATTGCAAGATTCCAGGACATACATACATACATAGATACATACGAGTGAAGTTCAATAAAATCTTTTAAAAACAACTATTGAAATCAGACACTTATAGCCTTTTGAAGACTAACATTTTATCTTATAAACCGCAAACTAAGCTTTAGTAGTTTTTACTACAATAGGCTATTCAGAACATGCGTCGTCATACCCAGCTGACTCAGATGTTTCTGACTCATCGACTTATACAAAAATTTCCAATTCCGCTTAAGGCTTTTGGACTAAACACCTATTAAATAATTTTAATTGGCATGAACGACTAAGGTTTCGTAATTATTCTAAGGAAAGGATTGCAATATACCGGATACAATTCCAAAGTCTAAAAAATAATTGAGTATAAAAAATTTGTGAACATACTAGAATATAACGTAAAACTAGAAGTAAGAAAAATAAATGATAACACACCAATGTACATGTCCAGTAATCGATTATAATTAGCATTTAATTTAGCATACAAAGGACAACACGCAATATGCTTGTAGAATTATGCTAATTGTTCGCTGCAGAACGTAAATTATGAATTTTAATAAATATATTCTCTTGCAATATATTCTCAAGATGTAAGCAAAGTTACTAAGTATATTTTTGAGTTGACAAGTGAGTGAGTTTTGAGTTGATAGAACCTATAAATGGTCTTCTTTGAGCCTTATTAGTTTACAAGGACGATTGTTAAGCAATTTTAATATGGCTGGAAAGCTGACCGCATTTAAATATTCACTTTATCACATTGCATTAAATATTCACAAATATTCGTATTTCTATTAAAAATTTTTTTTTTCTGTACTACTTTAAAAAGAAACATTAGTATCTATGAGGATATTAATAGTCATTTAGGTATTCTAGGTATTCTACCAGAATAATGAAAAGTAATCTAACTAGAAAACATATTTTAATAAATATAATTTTAATAGCAGTATGTGTCGCAATGGTGACGCTGACTATCGAACCGCGGATCCAAAGCCAGGCCGGGATAGATCTTTATTCGCATAATATAAATAATTGTACTCCGATACATGTTAAATTGCGGTGACAGTCCAGTGGCTATCTCTCGCCTCTCACTCGAGCGGTCCGGGTTCAAACCCCAGCGGCACGCACCATGGACATTTCCAAACGTGCGATTTAGGAAATTAAATGTCACTTGCTGTAACGGTGAAGGACACATCGCGGGCAAACCTGGGTGCCTGAGAGTTCTTCATAATATTCTCGAAGGCATTTGAAGTCTGCCAATCCGCACTAGGCCAGCGTGGTGGACTAAAACCTAATCCCTCCCATTATGAGAGGAGACCCGTGCCCAAAAGTGGGACAAAGAAAGGGTAGTGATGATGATGTTAAATTGTGAAGTTGACAACAATGGACTAGGGCTGTCGCACAGGTGTGAGTGTCGTTCATTTAAGAGTTTAAATATTATTATTTAACCATCATAACTTCGTAACTCGTATATCGCTGGTAATGAAACAATAGAATGTTGGAAAATACGCAAGAAAACGAAGTAGCTACGCCGGTGACCGAATTACGTCTCTCGTGAATCGATATAATCTAGCCTTTCAAACTCAATTCGGATTAGGTAGCGAAGCTAATTGTTAGATTAATCGCTACTGAATATAACGGCTCTAGCAAATAACACGTCGGGAGGAAACTATTAGTGTTTTTGCTACCGTACATGTTAGTGGGAAAGGGAATTTATTGAGTTTAGAGTCTGATTTTTTTCGTCGATTTAGTGTAACTTTCATTTTTAAATTTTTAATACAATTTTATTAGCTTGTTATGTAGTAGATATCTGTGTATCTCTATGTTATCTCTATGTTCTGTTATGTAGTAGATATATGTGTAGTAGATATCGGAATCTTTGAACGTGTTTTTCACCCACTAACTATATCAAAAAAAAAAAAGATTTGAATGAAAAATAAAAAATTATCTAGGTTATAGTTCCATAAACTACAAAAACCTGTTTTTTAGTTGTTTTAAACGATATTGTTTGAGTTTTTATTTTTACTTTCATGAATCGATTTTTATTAATTATGTTTTTAATAGATTTATGTAATAGAACTATATAAGCAATATTCGTTTCTTATGAAGATGATATCGATGGAAAAGTGGTTATTATTGTCTCATTGTCTAATATTGACTTATTTTCTAATAAGCGCTACTCCAGCCACTTGTATCGCTTATAAGAATATAATAATATAAAGTTTTACAACATGAAAATAAGACTAAAGATCATCTAAAACCGGACATGTACTTGTTAAAAGGATGAATTTTAATTGATGGATATTAAACTATCTATCTATCTAAAAGGAAATTGCAAACCTTGGTTTGAATCCAGCACTTGTTCAATCAGATTGTTTAGATTGTTCCTGCAATCAAAACTGAATTGCTACGATTTTATAATAGTGCAAAAAGATTGGATTTAGTTAAAAGGCACAATCAAATCGCCTCACAAAACGAACGCCCAACCGATCATTGCATTGCCATTAAAACGGTCAGCGTTAAAAAAATCACACATCTATTAAACTGATTAGATTCTATACGTAATTTATTGTCAGCCGTGTAAGCCAGTCGCTGGACGGAGCACAATGCCCGCTAGAGCAAGAAAGATAGAGGTTTGATGAGACGGGAATAGTGGGCCTTGCAAGGTGATTTTAGTTGCGTCTACGCAAGCTTATGATCAGGTTGTTACACACATACGCGCGTAAAGCGCGCCGTTTTTGAAATCGCGATGTTTCAAATTCTACTCGCAACAGCATGTTCCTATATGATTCCGATTAGAAAACAGGTGTAGATAACGAATGATAAGGGAACCTATTCGTAAGTGTTCGTAACTTTCTACAGGACCATCTTTAGTGTGAGTGAAATTCATGTGGACTTTTCCTAAGCCAATTATGTTGCTGGTGACTTGTGATTGAGTTTAACTGAAACCTTGTGTCTGTACAACTGTGAAGTGCAGTTAGGACAACAAATTTGGAGTTGCAAGGTGACTATTTTTTATTACTTCGCTATTTACTTTGGACACAAAGCACATTCTAATTATACTCGTATTTGTATAGCGGTCGGTAAGAGTTTTTGTTGAGGTAAAAACTTTTCCATTATAACTAAGATGTCAAGTGTTATTGTACGTAAACTTGATTGCAAGCGATGTAAAGATTTCTAATAGATAAGCACCCGAACTCTAAGTCGCGATAATGTTTATGTTTCTTGAATATAATGCAATTAAGCCGCTTTTAGAATGAAGCTAAAAATAATAAACTCATAATACAATATGTGGCAACATAAGACAAGTTATTTTATCATTATGTTACTGATTGAATAGTTAATAAAGTTGCCGTTTAATTGCTCTTTCAAGAAACGGGAGGTTTTCATCGTAATGACATAGATTGCGCATGTTAGGAAGTACCTACATTGAGTGTTTTTGTAGTAAAGTTACAATAGAAATTACACAAGAAGATGCACTTTGCACTGAATGGAAAGAAGTATTCTTTAAGTAAGAGTAAGGTCTTCGATTGGAGATAATGGCTAGGAATCAGGTGCACTGATGACCTGAAGAAGTCGGCGGGTAACCGCTGGATTCAAAGAGCGGGAGGTGTTGACCTATTAAAGGAGGCCTTTGTCTAACAGTGTACTTCTAAAGGCTGATGGATAGATTGATTATTACATAAGCTACCTCGGACAAAGAATTAGTCTTGCTATTCAAAGGGGGAACGCTGCCAGTATCTTCGGAACCTTACCTAAAAGGACTCCTTTTCATTATATATTTTAGTTATTTTTTTTTAAGGTTTGTTAGTTTTAGGTTCATTGTTCTTCTTTATAATATTACAAATTAAACTTTTATCATGTTCCATTATTCTGATTTATTGTTATTTATGAACTGTTTTTTCTTTCCTTTATATAGCACCAACACCTAGATCATTCCAATTTTACTTAGTCTTTCCAATACGCCACATAATTCTTCGCCACATAGTTAATGTACGGGACGGCTTTACCATATTTCGTAAAATAAAATAGAATCAGAATAACGTTAACGCAAAGGCGCGGGCGTCCACCTGTATAAAACAATTCACAAGCGGTGCAAGAACACGACCATCTGAGCTATTGTATGCATTCTTTCCATCAACCTTTTGAAGTCCACTTCTACAAGTAGTCATATGCCTCTCTCGATGAGACTTTTAAAATAGACATACTTACTACGAGTATATAATAGGCCTATCGCCCCAATCGGGCGGCACTACTCCATCCGGTCATTTTCACGGTGAATCAACATTTCCCGCAATCGAATCAATAAATTTATTTATTAAAGTATAAAATCATCGTAATTTTCAAATTTCGGGTATAAATGTTAGGTAACTTGTTACCAATCGCCAAAATATCAAGAGAAGAGAAGAGAGAAGTGGGAGTTAAATTTGAATCAAACACTTATATTTATACTACGCTTTCTTTTTAAATATAGACAAAGCGCAACATAATACGGTCCCACCTGATGGTATAATTGGTCACCGCCGCCTATGGACTTTTGCGTTGCCAGCTATAAAGAAAACGTTTCATGCTCTTCTTAAAGTATTCTTTTACCTACACGATGTAAATTTATGTTTAATAATAAACAATTACAAAGTATTACCACATTTTTTAAAATGTTATAATAATAGTATCTAACTACTCGAACTATAGCTTAGAAACTCAATGAGAACTTTATTTGATCGTATGATAAGACTAATTTAATGTTTTACGCCAAATATATTTATTAACCAGTAATGTTAGAAATTGAATGGAACCTTAACTTGATCTGGTGTTTATTTATTTATTTAATAAGTGTTAAATAGATCAGCTTTCTTAAGTTTTACGCCCATAGCCTAATGGCTTAATTGCCTCGATCGTAAGCTATTGACAGAGTCGCGCTTACGATCACTAAACCAACGAGGCAGTTGCAAACTGCAATTCGGAAGATTGACATGCTTCTCACCGCTACGGCAAGTACTGAGGCAGAAAGCGGTAGTGCTTAGCTTAGCTGCAACCCATTCACGTCTTACTGCTGGGCACGGGTTTCCCCAAAAAACAAAGCTGCGGGTGGTCTAGAGCATGCTCCACCACGCTGAACAATGCGAATTGGTGGAGTGGTTAGTGGCCAACCCAGTGTCGAATGTTCTTAAGCCGTAGGTCTTCGACAAGGCTTAGCGACAGCTTTCAACATTGAAAACAACCGGAAGAGACGACTAAACGTGCCCACCGAAGCACAATAGCGTTCATGAATTGAATTGAATTGAACACTCTACTACCCACCCAACATCTCAGGGATAGGGGGTGGCTGAAAAACAGCACAGCATAGAAAGAAACCAATCCCATGTCAGCTAAAGCTGAGCTTCCCTATTGCCCATTTACTGTATTTTTGAAGTTATACTTGTTTTGGCGCATTAAGGAAAAATGATGAGAGTAAATTTTTACGATGCGCGCGCACACCGTCACAAAAAACCGACACCATGAAGTTAGCTATAGTCAACATTGTCAAAAAATGGTTTGACAGTGTACACTTTCAATTGTCAAAGTCTGCTAGTCAGGTGCTGTCAATGTAGAAATATATTTTTTGTGATATTTACATACATACAATTAATATTAATTATAATTATTTACATACATACAATTAATTATTTACATAAACTTTATTTAACTAGATAATGCGTTATAATAAAACTTTCAATGTATTAAATACCTTTTTTCTATTGTTAGTGTAGTTTTTTCTACAAACGTAGAATAAGGCGAAAGATAAAATTTTTGAGAAGATTTTTATCTTTTTACGCCAAAGAAGTATAACTTCTAACGCGTGTGTACATAAGTACACACAAACCTTTTTTTTATAATTTAAGCATGTAAGTTTTTCTTTTTGTGGCAATAAATTATTTTTTGATTTGATTTGAATTTTTTTTGCCACTATCGGTCATCCATCCACGAACCGACCGCGCTCGTAGTTGCTTAACATCTTTGCTACTGCGTACTGTTCAAATCCAAATTGACTGTACTGTGGCATTAAGAATCGCTGCACCTGCTTGCCGGCGCGGCGTTGCGTTGGCTGCGCACTTGTTAGCGACGAGCGTAAACTTAGCTCCGACGGGATTGCTAGCAGCCGGTTTTGTTAAACGTTTGCTAGCGAAATGTCATACGAATTTCCAATTTTTTACACATGAGGAACTGTAGCATCCATATCCCAATGGCTCGTTGATTCAATGTGATCGAAAGAGTTAAGCAACGACGGGCGCGGTCGGTTTGTGGATGGGTGAGCGCTTGTGGCAAAATTTCATGGACGCTACCGTGCTGCGGAGGGCACGTTAAGCTGTCGGTCCCGATTGTTTTCAATGGTGAAAACAGTCGTTAAGCCTTGTCGAAGACCTTCAGTTGGCTTGAGAACATTCGACAGTGGGTTGGCGACTAACCCCTCCACCAATTCGCATTGGAGCAGCGTGATGGAGTATACTCTAGACCTTAGTGAAATTCCGAGCATTGCTCTTTTCATAGCGCTATGTTTGAGTTTGAAAGAAAAGAAGGGAAGAAAACCTTTATTTCGGTCATGTCAACAGACAATTTATTATTGTATACTTAATTGAATTACGGTTCGTAAGATTCGTCTGTTTCCACAATCTCAGTCAGTGGAAAGCATCACTGCGGTCAACAATCTGCCACTGCAGTCTGCCCACAGGTTATCTAGAACCGTTACAGTAGCATTTTCATTATAAACCGCAAGCGATCTTACATGAGCTTTATATTAATATAACTTCATGCCTTAGGGGAACGTAGGTGTGAATACTTTTCACCAGTTATGTTTAAGTCCTTTACATATGTAAACATAACAATATGAAACATATCGGAGTCCTTTGGGCGGACTCAAAAATTACGGAAATCGATTTGTCAACTAACCTTATTCACATGTCTTTGAGCACATTATTAGAAGCCCTCTGGAATATAGGAACCAACAATGGTGGAATACCCAAGTGGTTACCCAAGCCGATAATCGGAAGTTTTTAAACATAGTCTCAGACGTGGCCTAACACTATCTTATTTAACATATTGGACGCCCAGCAGCTTCGCTTGCGTGGAATTATACATAACAATAATTTCGTTTACACCTAGTAATATTATATAGCCTATGTCACCAGTGAAGATATAAAAAAGTTTCTAATGGTGAAAGAATTTTTGAAATTGGTGGTTGGAAAAACAAATCTTTCCTCTTTATAATCTTACCTACTATTTATATTTCTCGTGTACCTACGTGTTTATGTCACTGAATTTCTCCTAAACGGCTGGATAGATGTTGATGAAATATTTTGTGTGTATTCAAGGGGATTCGAGAATAGTTTAGATTTACAATTTGGTCCACTGGAAAATGTTTTTTAAATACGATTATAGTATTTTTATTTTTAGCCGTCGTTCATTGATGTGAATTCATTTACATAAAGTGTCGCGTCACTTTGACATTTCATATGGCAGAACAACGTTTGCGGGGTCAGCTAGTATTAGTATAGATTAGTATAGATACTCCGATAAGTAATATTTTGACATTTATCAATAGCTATATGATGTAGTGATTTTAAGTTTAATTAACTAATCGATGATTTTATTTTTAAATTTTTTTGAAATTGTAGTTGTAGTGTAATTGTATACACCTTAGTATAATTGTATAAAAAAATGACATGTAACTTACCGTTACCAATAAACTAACTATGAAACTAACTATTAGTTTGATTTCGCATTAAAATACGTGTCAATCATATGGTTATTAATAAAACCGTACAACACTCGCAATCCATCATTTCTCCACGGTCCGAAGGCTCTCGCGGTTTCGGAATACGTCGCGCTCCGCCGCCGGGGACAGGTTGTAACAAAAGCTGGGCACAATAATTGATTTGTATCTCGTACGCATCGGTTGACATCAGGTATTTGTATCGCCACTACGCTATACGTATCATACGTGTTCTACCAACAAGTGGAGCTATTGTCCCATGACAGTTTTGAAGTGAAAACTATTTTATTTATACATCAGTATTTTGTGTTACGCTTAAACACGCGCTAGGCTTACTAGATCTATATTAACTTAGCTTCTCTCTGCTTAGCCCAAAGGTTGACTGGCAGAAAATGCTCTTAGCATTAAGTCCGCCTTTTATACCATATTTAGGTATAGTAAATCGTTTATAAATAAATAAATAAATAAATAACACTACAATTTAACATCCATGACGCAAGTGCAAATATTTACCACCATAAACATATACCTATCCTACCAAATAAATGCATACCCGGTTACCGAACCCGCGACCCGTTTGGCAGTCTAAGACACTCGCCATCGCACTTTGGAGTTATCAAACTATTAGTGCCTTCATTCCATACATATTCATGCCTCCATTTGAAAGAAAGATTGACTGCAACTAATTAGCGTCCCAATACTGGGCATCGGTCTCTTTTTGCAGCAAAGAAAGTACTAAACCATGCTGCTCCACAGCGAATTGGCAGGCATTTGGCCAGCTTGGTGAACGGAGGCATCATCTATTTCGTTATGTTCTGGTGGTGCGGTTCAGAGAATTGTCACTGATATTATTTACTGGAAATCAACAATTAATTAATTAAATTTAAACAAATGAATATTACAAAAAGGAATGCGTTTTTCAAGACATAAAAGAAAATCGAAATTATTTTTGGAGACCTGTGAATTTATTTTTATTTATTTCATTAATAAAAATAATAAAACGAATTAAGAACGAATAAAAAAAACGAATAAATTTTTCTTTTTATTTATTTTATTAATAAAAATAAACAAAACGAAAAATAAATTCACAGGTCTCCAAAAATTATTTCGAGTTTATTAAATTCCATCTGGTAATATAATGTACCTATACGATTGTACTGTATCTACTGTGGTTTTTATAAAAAAAACAACGATGCTGTCTCGCTCTGAGCGTGGAGAAATTGATGAATGAATTGACCAACTGATTGACATGTATTTAAATTTATTAGATTGATTTTTGATCTCATGTGGGTTCACTTTGACATACCTTTTCTACGCCTAATTATTCTGTTGTGATTACTTAATTACGAAATAGTTTTCCCACCACTGCTAAAATTTCCTCACATACCTACCAGTTTTCCTTGGTTATGCTTTGAATCTTATACGGGTTTTCTGGTAAAAATACGTCAACAGAAGTGTTTCAATAAATATAGTAAATAGATTATTAAATTGTACCGAAGTGTTGGTGGCTCGTTGAAGTCTTTCGTATCAACAAATTGTTTTTCCTTACACTTGTTTGTGTTTTGTTATTCCTAATATCTAAAATATTAGTACTACCGTAATATTATTTCTTTGCACAATTACATACATATAATACATACTAACATATAATAAAATGCATATACATACATAGCATATAAAAAATGCCTCGTTTGTTAAGTGGGCAATGGTGAAAAGTGGGCGTATGTCACCTCTGCCTACCCGTTCGGGGAAATACATGTTACAATGTTATGCATGTTTTTAGTTTAAGTTCTTTATAGGAAACAACGTTAAATCTGAAATTTTGAAAGGTCAACTTTATAGAAGTTCATCTTTTTACTAGCTAGAGTTTTGGATCAAAATGACTCTTCTTCTACAAAACGCGTCTGTCTTTACATTGAAAATTAAAGTTTACATATTAATAGTTCACAGTTTAAAATACCTTTTAACGTCATTAATCATAGCCAAAGAAGTAATACAAGGAAGGTTTAACTAATTTGAAGACGCTTTTCACTAAACTATTCGCAAAGCTTCTAAAATGTTACATATCCTATCGCAAAACATTGCGTGCTAACACATCGAAACATCAAACGCGTGTGTAAATATAAAAAACGCAATAAATAACTTGAAAAAGAAATAAAAAGGATCAAATTTGAGATGCGATCGAAAATAGAGCTCCTCCATTTAAAATCAGAATGTTATCGGGACGTTTCAATATACTCGATTATCAAATGTTACAAAACTCACTGAACGAGTTAAGGTCGTCGCACACTGGCTGGATGAGACGGCAACGTTTTATGAGTAGATTGTCAAGGATTTTACTAAACTTATGAAAAAAACCTTCAGTGTAATATTTTTATAGTATTATTCGTGCAAAGCTTTGCAGGTGTACGAAAAAAATATGTCAGCATCCATATTAAAATTCATTAAATAAAATTGATTAGTAATGAGCTACGTTGATAAAGTACATAGTAAGCAACTAAGTCAGATTTCAGAGTAAAACTATGAAACAATATAAAAAATAGCACTATCATGAGTTGTCGTTTTCATATGACATTGTTGTACAGCACACACTCGGGATTAATTTTACCGCTTATCAATTCGTTAGTTGAGATCTTTTCCATGCCGTCTCCCCAGTGAGCGCAGGCCCTAACCCAACACCTTCCGTGCGAAGTGGATAGCTGGGCGGCACGCACGCAACATGTCTTTGTCTTTTTACAATTTATACTTTCATTAGCACTCCTCGCCTTATTTATGTATCTAAATAAAGACACGATTGAATAAAATTAACAATTTTGCAGATTGAGACACCTTGTGTAGCAAGTCTGGTGATTTAGTATCAATTTTTTGGATTTTTTAATGCAGTTACAGCATAGTGGTTATATTCGGTCTCTCAAGTTCAAAACCCAGCTGTACAGTTTTCACAAATTTATCAATTTATCATTTGTTGAAATATCTTAAACTCGTAGATGTTTACAGAATATCATTTACAGAAAATTTTATAAGAAAACATGCGTCCTAGTTCTCTATAAACTTCCATGACCACTGAGAAAACTAACTTACCTGTTAATCTTTAGTTGGTTTATAGCCAGCAAGTGGAATTGTAAAAGACATCATCATAACATCACGCATAAACCTATCCTTAAGTATAGGCACAGGTGTGCAGTACATCCACTTTTCATCCATTATAGATAGGTATGATGTTAAAGCACGTAGATGTAATTTGTACTTCTAATGCTATTTTACTTTACTTACTTACCAGGGTTCGCTGCTACCGGGAATTTCAAGTAAGAAAACCCCAATAATACTTTGCCCAATCGAACCTAAGGCCTCCTACTAGCAGGCACGTGCGGCCACTACACCATCGAGACAGTTAGTTGTATAAAACAAACAAATAAATTATAAACAACGGGGAATAGGCGCCCTTTGACAGTGCCCTTTGTTTTAAATTATGGCTCAGTTTATTACTCGTTGAACCTCTCGGCGACACAACGTTATAATCAATACACGACCTTATCCCCTTATCAATAAAGATCTTATATTTACAAATAAAATCTTATAGGACAAAGTTTCCATATTCTTGTTAAAACTACAATCGATCATAAAACCGCCCACACCAAGTTGTATAATGACCAGTGTAGTCTTTTTACATTTTTATTATTAATTCACACATACATTGTTTATGCGTGTTTATTGTTCGACCCTCCTTTGTTTTATTTATTGTTTTAAACATTTATGATAAATCGGCGACAATGTAAAGAGAAAACGCTGGGGCGATTGCGGGTTTTTGTTCGGGATAAACCTGTTGTTAGACGTAGACGCAATGTATACGAGTAGTGATGAAATTATCCGTAAGTATAAAAACATTGTTGTAACACCCACGTGTGGACATTGTGCATAAAGTGAATGCTAATGACACTCAAGTTATTTGTCCGGTCTTTTGTAACTTTTTTTATTTATATACTAAGTGTGGGCTTAGGTTTCAATTGATATTTTTGATTTGAGTAACAGTTAATTAGCTATAAAATGATGGTTGAACGGACCTTAGACAATGATATTTTAAGATGTCTCCTGTAATGTATATAATATGATTGACCTCAGATCAATACCACCACCACAACCTTATTGTTATCATAATCCAAGATTATGATAACTGCTCCAGACAGGAAATATTTATCTAGCTTATAGCTAATATCCTGTTGTGGGACGGCGCAGGAAGCTAAGTAGCTCCCTCGATATAGATGTCGTGAATTTCAATCTAAAGTCATGCTACTTTTGTGACACTATCTCCTACTACACTCGACTACACTCGACTAAACTCGACATCAAAGCAAATGAGAAAATATAACGTTTTATAAGTAGACGTTCTGCCTTAGAATCAATGTATAATAACCTGTGAAATCTTTTGGTATGATATCTTTAAATTTGTAATTGATTTTCTCTTTGGAATATTCTAAATTTTCGTCGATTATCGTTCATTTTTTGCAAGTATCTTTAATCTGACACAATCACTGAATTTGGAAGAAACGGTAGTCGGTAGACATTAAATTTACTATTAAAAATTAGATACATTTCTTTAGAGGGTAGACACGCATCTGTGACTGTCTTAGAACAAGAAATCTGACTAACAATTACTAATTGGAGTATTACGAGAACCAACATCAATTAACAGAAATAACCATACATAAAAGAAGAAAATTATAAGCATTAAAAAAAAATTGTGCCATTTTCTTCCTTTGTTACTCTATTTATTTGTATTTTATGCTGAAAAGTGTGTACATAAATTATAAAATAAATAAATAAATAAAAATCTATTAGAAATCATTTTCCGCTTGCTTAAATCTGCTACGACTTGCGAAAGAAGTAAACAAATGATTAGTTTCTAGATAGGTAGGTTGAAGCCAGCTGTAATTGCATCAAGATAAACAAACCATCAACATTTGCACTTATATTGCGTGGACAATATGAAAATCTCAGCCAAGCCGACTATAATAGCTGAATAATTTATGCTCGCATATACTATTCTATGCGATATGTTCGGTTATGCAATGAAAATCTGGTCGCTAGGACTGGGTGCTAAATAACAATACTTTTAGGGATGTACCATTTTCGGGCCATGTGTCGGCAAATGATTATCGCTTAACCTTCAATTAGTTATGGTCCAATATATTTCATGGTCCAATATACATCAGAAATTTATTGAACGAAAAAATTAAAAACAAATATAATTTTAAAAAATGCCTTATTTCAGTATGCAAGCATTTCATACGCAATACAAATATTATACCGTGCTCGTGTCAGCCTAATTTATTCTGTTATTTGTTATTTACAAAATTATACGTATTTTAGACTCTAGAAATTGTATACATATAAATAAATATGTTATAATTTCTTTTTCTCCTTATTTTTAGAGCTTTATCCACCTCGACAATGTCGCTCTGTATGAACATACATTATTATTATTTGAAGTAAAGGGGTGTGGGCCATAATACCCACAAGCCACTGCGATCTAAAAAGATTAGAAAAAAGAAGAACATACATATACATTTTATAAGTTACAATCACAGTTCCAAATACAGACATTGTTGACTTTTACGTTTTATCTCAGCTACTAAGATCGCAGCAAACAAAACTATCGATATGCATTTAACAACACTAGATGCTAGTAGTATTGAACACGGTGATAATTTAGGTCCAAATGAGACTTCTTTATTGCCCCACACAGAAATCTATATGGAATCGCTGATTGCAGTACGATTTAGCCTATAGCATTAGTATACAGAGTAATGTTTATACTATAATATAATACTCAGAATTTATTGTACGATTGAATTGTGAACGGTGTTTAAGCTTCAACTGTCATGTTATATGGAACCACAAAGGGCATGAAGCAACTTTAAGATACAAGTAAGGAGTATTTGTTTTTTTGTTAAATTAAAACCACATTGAACTCAATTTGATAGTTTTTGTGTGATCATCAAACCAACTTACTAGCCCATTGCTTTTTTGTATGTATACGTAATGTTGGTGTTCCAGTTAGTTTTAATGGCATAACGGATTAGGTTGTTATTGATAATCTAGTTCCGGTCTCATAACATTACGCCTGTATGTTTACAAAGGAGAAGGCAGAGGCATACCTCTATACATCCACTTTTCAACAGTTATGTTTAGGTCCCTCGCTATATATGGTCTTACATTACACATTTCCAGGCTCCGAGATACTCCTGGGAATTTCAAGTTAGAAACACTTTGTCTCACCTGGGTATCGAACCCAGGTCCAATATTTTAACTGACGCGCTTCCAACTAGTAGACCAAGGTGGCAGAAAAAGTAGTTCCAGTCTAGATTTTAGAATTGCCACAATTTGGCAACGAATGCGTTTTTTGACCTATGTCCATTAAAAAAGTACGAAATTTTATTGATATAAATAATGCAACATAAGTCAGAGTAAAAACTTCTTTAAGGTACAATAAGACAATTTTTCTGTTCCAAATATAAAATACTAATTCTTTATCTAAGTATCTCATACATACGTGGACAATACGTACACTTAACACAAAAAGTGAAGTGTATGTTAATGATCTGTCCATGCCTATCTATCTCATTCTACTTGTACCAATCGGGAAGAAGGACTTATAAACCGTTGTTGTTGAGCATAGTAAGTTTACAATTGCAGTAAGGCTGCGTCCACACCACAGTAATATGTATTTATATTATGGATAAAAGCTACAACCCATTGACGTCCCACTGATGGGCATGAGCAAACAGACAATGCTGCGAGAGGTCTAGAGCATACTCGACGCTGCTCTAATGCGGATTGGTTGAGTGGCCAACCCAGTCGAAAGTTCTCAAGTCACCGAAGGTCTTCGTCAAGACTTAACGATTGTTTTAACAATTGAAACAACTGGGACCAACGGCTTATCGTGCCTTCCGAAGCACGAAAAAGCGCCCATAAAGTTTTGCCACAGTGTTATGGTTATAAGACAGCAAATGAACAGACCGATCCATCCGCTGCTGCCCATGACAACTGCGACAAACATTAAACAAGTGTTAGAGACTGAGATTGTCACCCTAGTATAAGCAGAAGGTGTTAATATCAACTTTAGTTAGTAGTAGTAGTTACTGTTGGTTGGTACTTCAGAACCAATAACAAATAAGTAAATAGTAATAGGAGTATTATATATTCAAAAACGGCAGTTTCATACTAACTTTGCACCCCCGTTTTAGCCCCCTTATAGGGTGAATTTTCAAAAATCCTTTCTTAGTACTCCCCTACGTTATAAAAGGAACCCCTGTGCAAAATTTCAAGTTTCTAACCCTTATAGCTTAGGCCCTGCGTTGATATGTCAGTCAGTCATTCAGTCAGTCAGGCAGTCAGTCAGTCAGTCAGTCAGTCAGTTTCTCCTTTTATATATATGTATTGATTTTGAATGCCTTGCAATTTGACTCATTTAATAATAATAAAAGATACTCTGAATAAAATAGCAGCGCACTCAAATAGTCAGTGTGTACCCGCCCTAACGCAGGCACAGTTCCACTTTTTAGATGTATTCTCATCCCATAGTCCCTTATAAGGCCCAACGCACAGTGGTCGAGCAAAACCCAGCCTGTCGCCACGGAAGAGTTGTCGCAAAAACTTGCTACAGCTCGAAGCTTAGAATATTGATGATAATTGTTTTGCTGTGTCACTGAGTCGTAGAAAGCGTAGGTCCTGTTTCATTGTAAAAATGCATGATTTGTCACAAGATAACTTTGCTCACTTAGTTACTGTACGTACACTTCGCTACAAACATTAGGTAGATAGTAACTAATGCGTAACAAGGGTTATATCAGAACTGGTAATATCAATATTCCAATTAAATGTTTTCATATTCCTTGGAAGAGATAATTTTTTTTGGATTCAATATTCCGTTAACTAAAAATAGCTTAAATATGAAAATAAGGAAAATTTATAAGAAAACGATACAAAAAATATTTGCCAATGAATGAAAAGCCAATGTTTCTGAACTAAATTTAATTCTAAGTTGGTAATAAAAGTTATAAAAACAGTTATTAATTAACACATATTAAAAAGCATATTCCATCACCATTACAACCCTTTTCACTTTTGGTCCCCTCTCGGAGTGGAAGGGGTTACTAGGCCTTAGACCTCTACGCTGGCTAAATGTGGTTTGGCAGACTTCACATACCTTCGAGAACAATAATTATATACTCTCAGAAATGAAACCTTCATGTTTTCTTTCGCTGTTACAGCGACAATTAGCCAAGAATAAGTCATTGTTGCGTGCCGCTTGGATTTGAACCTAGACCCAGAGGGAAGCCAAGTTTGATAGCCGCTGAGTAACTGTAATTAAATAACACATTTTAATAATCTCATATATTCACACTAGTGGACGCCCGCAGCTTCGCTCGCGTGGAATTCGACATTCACTAACTTCAAAAACGGCAATGTCCATACTAACTATGCACCCCCGTTTTACTCCCCTAGGGGGTGAATTTTCAAAAATCCTTTCTTAGTGCTCCCCTACGTTATAAAAGGAACCCCTGTGCAAAATTTCAAGATTCTAACCCTTATAGTTTAGGCCCTGCGTTGATATGTCAGTCAGTCAGTCAGTCAGTCAGTCACCTTCTCCTTTTATATATATAGATTTAATAAAACTGATGAAAACGAAACGTTATTGACGCGATATATACAAAACCGTAAAACTGTTTACATGACTGGTCACACTAAAAATATATATTATCCCACACAACTGTGTCAACGAAATTGAGTTGGGCAACCTAAGCAGAGCCTGCCCCGGGCGCCCAAACCGGAATGCATTTACAAAATCCGACATTTGACATTGTTTGGCGCTGTCCAACACGTTTCCTGTAATTACTATCACACTTTACTAACGGATTAGCTACTATAACTTATAGAATGATCTCGTTTCGTACTAGCGGTTTTAATACGCAGCGTTATTACACTATAAAATTAAATTAATAAACGCTAACACACCCTACACAATAACTACCAATGTGCGACACACACAAAAAACAAAACAATTCGATTAAGCACAAATTATATCTGCGAAATAAATATATGTCCCGGCTGGGATTCGAACCCGGGACTCGCGGTACAGTCGTCATTATAACAACCTACTCATTATTATATACCATTTTTACACAAAAATTGGATGTATGAATATTACAACTTTATTTGTCTCACTATCACAGTGTATACATACCTACAACAGCTACAATCTGAAACTAAGTAGACGACTTATGAAATTCATTCAATTAGCCATACGATAAAGTTAAACATCAACCAGTCACACGTAATTTTCTTTTATTAAACAAGCCGATGCTCGCGATTTCGTCCACGCTTTATACTATTTTAGCGTGCCTACCAAATGCAAAAAAATATATAATGCGACTTGTAGTCGCTAACTGAAGTGCATTCTGCTCGGCGTTCACTTGCTGTACAAAACTCAATAAAAACGCCGCGTCTAAAACCGTCAGTGTGAAAGCCCCGCGAATAGTGACCGGTCGGTGCCAGCTTCTCAGGTTGTCTTCCTCAACAATATTAATGCCGCATCAAACAGCTTTATTGGCTTCGTACATCCGCGGTTCGCTAATGGCCTTATTAGAATTACGTTTCTAATGTGCCGGTGCGGCCAGCGAGTAGTGTCGCCACCCGCTCGGTTATGTCACGAGACAGGAGAACCGGACTAAAATCAAACATTTAGACAGAGAGACGTCTTTATTTTGTTAAAAATTTAGACTAAGAATAGGTAAATTATATTCAAATAAAAGTTAAGATTTAACTACAATAATAACTACAAAACAACCAAAATAGAGGGCAAATAATAACAAAAAAATTAAATGAATGAAGAAGTAGGTATAGATAGAATGTCGAAGTATAGATTCGTGATGGAGTACTACTCCAGTACTAAACCACCAGGTCTTCAGTGCAATTACTGTTATACTATTTCAGTGTAATTTCTTCATTAGTTAAAAAACATTTTGAAAAAAATACTATTTGTACTAAATTTGGATTTGAATCAACAAAGAAGATATATTACAGCGTAAAAAGTAAGACATACTCGTATTATACTGTGCCAATGCTGTATGAAATTGTATGCTTTACACTTAAATAAAACATTAGTTTTAATCTTCTATAGAAGCTACTATTGAACGAACGAACTATTTCTAGTTTTAATAAATTAATTGCTCCGTTTAGTAGTTTGTCTGTGTAGGGTTGTCTTAGCCGTATTATTCTCCAAATGTCACATCTATCAGGATTTCCTAATAAATTTGACACGTGAGGAGACCCTAGTATCGGGTGCCGGTGGATTATCACCGGCGAGAGATTTTGTAATGGAGATTGTCCGAAGTTCTACGGAACGCACTCGTGTGAATTTAAATTCGATTATGACACAGTTCAACTTCTGTGAACGATTTAATGCCACCTTCTGTCTTCTGACAACATAATGCCCGGATTACAGGAGGCTATCCTAGCTTCCTATCTATATTTATCCTAGCTTCGTGTAATCCGGGCATATCTCAAAATACTGATGGGCACGGGCTTCTCTCAGAATAGGAGGGTTGAGGGGTTAGTCCACCACGCTGTCCAACGAATTGGCAGTCTTTTCACGCCTCCCAGAACATTATGACATACTCTGACACGCGGGTTTCCTCAGGATGTGTCGTTCACTTTTACAGCAATGATATTAATGGCTGATGGCATGATATACGTAACTTGGAAAAGTCAGTGGTAGTAGGGGAGCCCAAGAGGGGATTTTGCGGGATACTCAAGCGCGTAAGTTTAATATACAGTGGGATACCTTGTACCCGGTTAAGTACCTCCACCAAATATGAGCCCCATATATAAATGGGGCCGTCAAGGATAAAGGATCAGATTAGTAAAAAAAAAAAATTTGTCACCAGAAATTCTTGAGCGCGTTAGGTTAAGGTAGGGTGAGTTAATTACATGCTAAAAAGTGTATATTCCACTAATCTTACAATTTGAGAGTAACGTAAAGAAAGGGGAGGGCTACAACTTTGTAGCTAGGCTACATCTGATCCTTTATCCTTGACGGCCCCATTTATATATGGGGCTCATATTTGGTGGAGGTACTTAACCGGGTACAAGGTATCCCACTGTATATTAAACTTACGCGCTTGAGTATCCCGCAAAATCCCCTCTTGGGCTCCCCTACTATGGTGTGTGCTGTTGCGATTTGAAGCCGCACCCACTCGACGAGGCCGAGCTTTAGCCACTGGGCTAGCAAATTATATTTATTGACATTTTAAATAACATTGTTGAAATGCTTATTTAAACATACATTGTTCTCTTTATTTATACTCTGATTAAATACAGAAACTTATCATCTACATTGAAGTTTGACTAAACCTGTCGGTCGCTCGAGGCACCCGCACCTGTGTGGTGAAACAACAGTATTTCCATAACATTATCATAACATATCACCTGTAATTGCCCTAGGGGTATGCAGAGGTGTGTATACACTGATTTTTCACCATTTTCGACAGTAATACGCAGTGAGCCTGGGGCCATACTATGTACACCAAACCAGATTCCAAGCTACTTTCTAGGTTTTATAGTTAAAACCCCAATAATATCATTATAGTTACTGAAAAGCAAATTATTGCGTTGGCGCAATCGGTAGTGACCCTGCCTGTTACGCCAGGGGTTCGAATCCCACTCAGGACAAATATTCGTGTGACGAACACTTGTGTTTGTTCTGTGTCTGGATGTCAATATTATCTATTTAAGTATGTATTTAAAAATATCTATGTACATATATATCAGTCTCTGACACCCATAGTACAGGCTTGCGTCTAGTTTGGGGTAAGATGGCCGTGTGTGAGAATGTCCTTGATATTTATTAATTAATATTTATTATTAAAAAGGAGTATGGTCTAGACCTCCCGCAGCATTGTCTGTGGGAGAGACCCGTGCCCAGCAGTGGGACATCTATGGGTCGCAGCGATTAAAAATCGCATGCAATAATATCGTAAGCTACCTCGTAACAAACTTAACTTACATTAACCGTGTAAATGTGTGTTAGGAAACCAGCAATTTGCTCATCGCTCGTGACTCCATAAATAAGGATTTTACGTATTTACGATACGAACGCACATTGAATCCGCTATGTTGGTATAATGGCCCATTGTATGAAGAACAATGAGGAAAATATTGTTCTATGTTTATCTTCCACTTATCAATAATGTATCTCCTTTCTGAATAATTGCGAGTTGGCTGGTTTCTGTAGCCGCGCTACGTGAAAGCTGTCGTGACATCGCGGATGGCTTCGAATTTCTCTAGAATAAGAATGGGGAAGCAGCCTTTAAATCAATCAACGCCTGGTTGCATTGGCAATCATTCTCAAGCTTTGGTTTCCTAGAAAAACTGTGCTGTGTTCACACTTAATGATAGTTGGCTGCAACCCATCTGCGCAGTAGATACTGCAGGGCTAGGGTTTATTATCACAAGATGAAAAAGCATGCAGCATACTCCTCATCAAATATTTTTGATCACATGGAAAAATCAGTGCTTCAAGTGTTGATGGTAGTAGTGATGATGGTAAGTGGTCAGCGAGTCTATGGACACGTGCGACACCAGGGGTATCACAGGTGCGTTGCCTGCCTTAATTTACGGAGCTGGTAATGTAGCACCCATTGCCCAAAGGGTCGCGTCCATTCAATGTGATCGACAGAGTTAAGCAACCGGCGCAGTCGGTTTGTGGATGGGTGATCGCTAGTGGCAAAATTTTGGGCGCTACCGTGCTTCGGAGGACACGTTAAGCCATCGGTCCCGGTTGTTCTCAATGGTGAAAATTTCCTTAAGCCTTGTCGACGACCTTCGGATGGCTTAAGAACTTTATTTATCAAGTTGGTTATGAAGTGACCATTTACCACTGTTACTACTAACCGCATTACTATCATAACTAGTTGGTAAATTGCTATTACTTGGTTACAACTAGAGTCTACAGACTGGACTAGCAATAATATAAATAATATAGGCAATAAAAAGTGAAGAAAACCCTTGATGTTTGTACGATATTAAAGTTCTAAATTGTAACGGCCTACGTGCAAACCCTTCATCCAACAACACAACAGCCCATCACAACACTAACGGTCATTACACATAATGCTACTCGCACATTGCACATGTCGGTCCGAACGTTCATCACTGACAGCCCTGACTGACGTTTTATTTACACCCAGTAGGGCGCCGCGGAACAATTAATACCACAATGGTGTAATAGATGGTCTCCTTATTTCTGTATAATTTCCATCTATGAGAGATAGTCTCGCGTAAAACAAATGGGATGCCGCTTAGAAATTGGCTAGGTAAGCGTGGAGAAAGGCTATTAGGCCTAAGTCAGAGGGCAAGCGAGCTTCATTTTTCTTCGTAATAAGGAATTTTGCAGGTGTTGAATGGTTATTGCGGTGCTAACGACGCTGCGGTTTGGTGCGTACTAGAGATAGATGAGGCGTGATAGTCAAAGTCAACTTTATTTCGCTATGAGGTGATTGGACACGCTTAACGATAGCCTAGGTAACTATAAACTACTAAAAGAAAACAGCCTAGTGGTTAAGATATCCCGGTATAAAATCTTTTATATTATATAGATTAATAAAAAAAATATTTCAAAAAATGAATTTTCTGTATAACGAGGCAGTTATGTTATATTTGAAAACTATGTATATTTAGAGTTTGCCCTCGGATGTACCTACTAGTGCAACCAAATGTATCATGTTTTTCGTTTTTTTATATTATAGACAAACAAACAGGCATACGATCCTCCTAATGGTAAGTGATCACCGTCGCCTATGGACACGTGTCACTCCAGGGGATTCACATGTGCTGGCCTTGATGTTCGCGTTTGTCTGCCGTGTACCTAATAATAATTCATTAATTTCATGAATTTTTTTTTTAAATCAATTTTTATATTTTAAAAAACATGACATTCGAAATTCAAACATTTATGAGCGGCCTCCAGTCAGTATGCCAGAGTATGCCCTATGTATAAGGAAAGCTGCTGTATACCGCATTGGAGCAGCGTGGTGAAGTAGGTATGCACTAGACCTCCCGCAGCTGTGGCTATGGGAGAGACCCATGCCCAGCAGTGGGACGTCTAGTTGTTGTAGCGTATAAACACATTTTAAGGTAAACGAATATATGTGTTACCAGCTGACCCGGCAAACGTTGTTTTGCCATATAAATAATTTTTGGTTGATCGTAGAGGGTTGAAAATTCAGGGTTGTATGTATTTTCTAATGTTGTATCATAAAAAAATACAAAAATAAAAATGTATCTAACAATTAAAAAAAAATTTTTGGGATGGACTACCCTTAACATTTAGGGGGATGAAAAATAGATGTTAGTCGATTCTCAGACCTACTGAATACGCATATAAAATTTGGTAAAAATCGGTAAAGCCGTTTCGGAGGAGTACTGCAACAAACATTGTGACACGGAAATTTTATATATTAGATAAGCAGCCTTATTATCAACACTTTATGATTTATCAGCAATGGACGCCGTAAAATATTCAACAAAATAATTTAAGAGGACAACATTTTACCACACGAAGCCAATGCCGTACTGAATGATGTAAGCAAATAACATTTTTTCCGAATTGAAATAACATAACAATATTTTTAAAACCATACAATTGCTTTTACGACCTTTTGCTGAATATAAACATCTTCCAAAACTCGAGTATGACAAAAAGTCTCAACAATGGCTGTGGAGCTTAGAAAAACAATCTATATAAAAACCACGTGTAGTATCCGTCTATTCATCATCACCTCAACCCGATGCTATTGTTTTTTCACTTAATGTCCGTCCGTGTATCACAACCGACAGCACTCTTGATATCGTGTCGGACGTAACTCTGATAAATTACTACGAAAACTCGAATGGCTTTCTCTCATCTTAAACTATTTAGCTTGTTAAGTCACATCAGATCGAGATTTCGTGGCAATAACGTGAAAGTAGATTACTAATGTTATTATTGCTGATTTAATTTAGTATTAAACAGCCTATTGTACTGGTGCTTTTTTCTTAACTAAGGGAGAGGTTATGATTTTTAGGGTAGTAATTCTCGCTTTACCAATCCGCATTTGAGCAGCGTGGTGGAGTATGCTCTAGATCTCCCGCAGCTGTCTGTGGGAGTCCTGCGCCCAGCAGTATGACGTCTATGGGTCGCAGCGAATTCTCGCTTGATACGTTATAACAACGATTTTTTGTAGTCGCAAAAATTACTTATAGGAACACTTATAGGTAAGCAATTCAATAGAATAAAACTAGACAAACTATCTACTACTGAATGCTGAATCGAACGAAACTCGATTCGAAATAAAGCTTAATATCTTGATCGAGAACCGCTAGTAGTGACGGATCACATCAGTATAACGATGAGTGGACAGGTGCGCGCATTATGATGATTGAGCCATTGTTTCCCACGGCCTCGGCTCGGGGTCCCGCGGTCGATCCCGGGCTCGACGGTTTTAGACGCGGCTGCCTGTATAATGCTTATTGTAGACAGTGCTATTGTTTAGTATAATAATATAATAGTAGTAGTCGTAGTATACAAGTAAGAAGAAAGAAAGAAAGAAAGAAAATTATTTTATTTTCATCAGCAATTAGGTACACTATAATACATAGATACAAGTAATATAACATCTGACAAGTAGATATAACATCACGCCTGTACCTACAGATTTATTTTGCCTTGAAAAAAAAACATCAGGTAGGATTCAAACCTATGACGTTCCCTTGGCAATTCTCAAACCAATGAATTGTTACCCACAACACAGGGTATCCTAGTGTGGGGACAACGATTAACCTTGTACAAGCGTTTATTCTGGCCAGTAAAAATATTTGTATTTGTACTGAATCACCGCAGAATTTTTGTAACTGTAGTGTAATAAAATTACGCATGTTACGTGTGTAATAAAGTCAATATGACCTTCTAGAAGCCCAAGTTTAAATAACCGTCAACAGAAGATACAAACACAAATTAAATTCATCTTCCGTAATTCTAACCGTGCTTCGGAGGGACGTTAAGCCGTCAGTTCAGGTTATTTTCAATAGTGGAAACAGTCGTTAAGCCTTGTCAAAGACCTTAGGTGGCATGAGAACCGCATTGGAGCAGCATGGTGGAGTACGCTCTAGACCTACAGCAGCTGTGTCTGTGGGAGACCCATGCCCAGCAGTGGGACGTCTATAGGTTGCAGCTAAATAAAATTAATCAGGGACAACTAAGATTGCATTGCTTCGAGCCTGTGATCGATTTAGCCCACGGCTATGGTTGTTTTGAAGAATCATAGGCTATTAATAAATTAAATACCTCCGTCATTGATATCGTAAAAGTCCATCGAAGCCTTCGTAGGCGAATTAAAAGCTTATGCAACGTGTTTCGCTTATACTTGACCACGTTAAATGGGATTGTTATCCAACAGTTTTCTGCCCACATGTGAAACAATAGATTGGCTAATTTGGACACATATTTTAAGATATTAAAAACCGTGGGAAAGTTATGTGCAACTATTGAAGTGTCCAAAGCCCTTTAGGTCGCGAGTGATCTTGCGAGTTAAGCAATTTCGGGTGCGGTCGATGTGTGGATGGGTGATGACAAAATTTCATAGCGCTTCTGTGATCGGGACCTCAGAAAGAAAGCTTTGCCAAAGACCTTTGGGTGGCTTGAAAACATTCGACACTGGGTGGTAACTAACCCATCCACCAATCCGCATTGGAGCAGTGTGGTGGAGTAGGTATGCAGGTTGAGGTGAGGCGAGAGATCGCTGCGACCCATAGACGTCCCACTGCTGGGCACGGGTCTCCCCCACAGACACTGCTGCGGGAGGTCTAGAGCATACTCCACCACGCTAGGCGAGAGATGACGTAAACAAACGTGTTTTAATTAAAAAGTATATTTATTGACAGTCTGTCAAACATAGAAATGTGTGCGTGCGTCCCTAACACAAGGTTCTACCAATTTATACCCCGCAATTCATGTGAGTAACCTTATTAAAAATCAAATGATTGACCGTTTGTGTGCTGCCAACCAATAATTACTCGGTCCCTACGCCACAGCGGCACATCGATACACAATAAAGAGATAGCGGTGTCTCTTTCCCGCCCACGGCATGACAGTTGTCGTATGTTAAAGAGGATCTATCGTAGACTTAGAGCAACTAGATGCGCTTGCGTTATACAATAATAATATGAAGATGTATCGAGAATCATCATGTATGTTTACTTAGTTACATCTATAGTGAAGTCACGATTGACGTTTATTTACAACCGAGGTTGGTTTTTAATTTTACTGCATAATGCGCCTATGATTAGGGAATACTTAGTATTGTAGAATATTTTAATTTAAATTTTTTATTTATTCAACTTTATTGACACAATGTATACATATAATATACAATGGGCGGACTTAATGCCTTATGGCATTTTCTACCAGTCAAACCCTGGTTGAGTGGGGAAAAATTGCAGTCGGTGTAAAAAAAAAAATTCCCGAGTGGTTGTTTAACGCCGGGACTAGATAAATCTACGAGTGTTAAATCGGTAAAGGTTCAATGATCCTAACTAACGAATCAGCTGAGTCCAGATTCGAATCCCGGACAGAGTGGACAAATTTATTTAACAAATAATTATTTTACTTGTGTTACATATGGATGGTAAATTGTATTCGTTTATTTTCTGCCGAGATGTAGTTTCGTTTTTTTAACCGTTTTCAAACACGCTGGCTTGCCTTATCTAGGCATTCCAGATCTATGTTATCCATCTTGTTTCGTTTTACTGTCCGCTCGCAAGGCGTAATACAGCCTTCATAATCAAGCCTTTGTTCTACCGAAAGGTGATCGGGTTGAGAGCGGTTGAGAGCGGTTAAGCTTGATACGAGAAGCATTTTTATGGTTCCACTTCCACTAGTTCATCTTGGATACGTTGTTTTATTTTTTTATAAATACAAAAGTAAAAAGAAGGTAGGTAAAAGTATTGTTTAAAAAAAATCATCAATGTTTCTTTTAATAAGTTACTAGTGGACGCCCGCAGCTTCGCTCGCGTAGAATTAGACCCATTAACGACGTCTACCCGTCTAACGACTTCAAAACGGCAAAGTTTCATACTAACTTAGCACCCCCGTTTTATCCCCTTAGGGGGTGAATTTTCAAAAATCCTTTCTTAGTGCTCCCCTACGTTATAAAAGGAACCCCTGTGCTAAATTTAAAGTTTCTAGCCCTTATAGTTTAGGCCCTGCGTTGATATGTCAGTCAGTCAGTCAGTCAGTCAGTCAGTCAGTCAGTCACCTTCTCCTTTTATATATATAGATTAAACAGTTTTTCACTAGTGTTCAAAGCTCTCCCATACTAAAAATGTCACATTTACTGAAAAAATATTGATAAGTTTCACATGCCTTTATGAAAATTAAAATATGTGCATGAGAGTTTTCAGGATTGTACACCTTGCTCGCGGGTAGTTGCAAAGTAAATTAAAACTAAGTAATTTTATAAAATTAAAAGAGTGGAGTCGTGACGATTAAGGGAGGCTTATGTCCAGCAGTGGAGTCTAAAAGACTGATGGATGGATGGATAGAAAAGAGTGGTATTAGGCATGCTTAAGTATCATCATCACAACCCATTTCTTTGTCCCACTGTTGGGCACGGGTCTCCTCTCAGAATGGGAGGGATTAGGCCTTAGTCCACCACGCTGGCCAAGTGCGAATTGACAGACTTCACATGCCTTCGAGAATTTTATGAAGAACTCTCAGACACGCAGGTTTTCTTACGATGTGTCCTTCGCCGTTTTAGCTAGTGACATTTAATTTCTTAAATCGCACATAAGTTAGAAAGTCATTGGTGCGTGCCGCTGGGGTTTGAACCCGGACCGCCTGAGTGAGAGACGAGTTCGATAGCCACTGGGCTCACACACATACTCGTAGGTATATGGCATGATAAAATTTATTGGGTCAAAAATAGACTGGATAAGTCGTGTATTCTTGGACTCTTGTCAATGGCCCAACAAATGGAATTGTTTATTGTTTGCAATCATCTTGTTTATGACTTGCTCCGTCGCAATCGGTTACGTGTTTCCGCTTCTAAGAAATAGGAAAACTAGTGTTCAATTATAGTAGGTACACTGTTGTTCTGCGTAGCGGTTTTGCAGATACGGTTTTAAGCTTTGAGCATGTCTATGAAGAAAATTAATGCTGTAACGGCGATGGAAATCATCATGTTATCGAAGGTATGTGAAAAAGGGTTGCGATGAAAATCATAAAAATAAAAATTTAAAGGGGATTACCATACAACAGACATGATTTTTTTTCCGTTATTATAGAAATGGTACGGTACCCTTCGTGCGCGAGTCCGACTCGCAGTTGGCCGGTGTAATTTAGATTTTTTTTATTCGTACCATGTTACATACATCATCATACTTACGTCGCTATCGTTGAAGAATAAGTTAGTTGCTTCTAAAATTTAACCGCAAACTATATCAGCAAAGCAATCACTCATGTATTGACAGGAAGTAGTATATTCAAGTATTCATTAAAATAACGTATTTAGCACAGTGTCAGGTAGCCCATTAAAACCTCATAACTCTAAAACAATCCCGTTCCGTACGGTTGCTTAGCATGTCTAGCAATTGCCCAGTCCTAGGCAGATGGCTACTGGCCATTACAATTGTAAATGGTACCGCAATTTGCCTCGCTTCCTCGTACTGACCATATTGCTTATTAGAGGCTGTATTTCATCCCAGTTATTAGTGGTCCGTCAGTCTGGTATTAAGTGGCCGTGTATTGTATACTTAAGCAAGCTCAAACATGGGTTGTTGATGGTATTTGCTATCACTAGCTCGTCACTAAGCGGTTTAAATAGTATCTGAAAAGTGCTATCACAAAAACAAGTCTTGAATGAATTATTGAATTAATTAATTAATGAAAGGAAGAAAGAGTGCATGAATGAATGAATGAATGAATGAAAGAATGCAAGAACGAATGAAAGAAAAAATGAATGAAAAAAGGGACCCCCGAAGAACTCGGCTTCGCGGGGTCTCTGTTATCTGAGTATGGAAAAAACCTAACTCTAACGTAACTTAACTAATATGACAGTAGCTTCGCCCTCCGCACCCGACTTAACGTATATAATTATTTATCAAAGTCCAAGCAAAAATACAGACGCTACTGGGCGATAAACACATAGTTTTCTAACACTGAATTTTTCCACGGTATCCTCTCTCGAATAATGAAATAATCATAAAAATCCGTTCCAAAATACGGACGCGAAAGCGCGACACACACTCAACAACAACAAAAAAAGATTTCATTAATAACCTCCTCCTTTTCAAATCGGGTATAGTTTAGTATACTCACTGCTTACTTTAGTAAGTAAGCAGATATAATTTACTAAGAAATTAAATGCATGATTTTAAAAGCTTTTATTTAACTTCACTCGTATGTATGTATGTATGTATGTATGTATGTATGTATGTATGTCCTGGAATCTTGCAATCAATATTTCACCCACTTCCACTGAAGCTATCGAGCTGAAATTTGGCACACATATTAGGTTCCGATGACAATGCAATAATATGGTACTGTCGAACTGATCTGATGATGGAGCCGGAAGATATTAACTGGAACTTCATGATGGAATATCGTATCATAGTCGTGTTTGCACTTGTGGTAAAGTCTTGTAATGAACTTTGACCACGATTAGGTTTCAAGGTCAAGTTATAAAAGCTTTTTAAAAAAAAATTTTTTTTACAGTATAATTATTTATGTCAAGTTTCATCGCAAACGTCAGAGCATAAACTACAAAAAAACAAACTTTATTAGCATCACTGATTTCGCCTCACCGTAGGTTACGAGTAGGGACGTAATCATTCTAATCAAGAGATCCCGTCTTCCGACTCCTTAGGCTTATCTCAACCGCATTCAATCACCAAAAACCGTTTGCAAATTATACGCCAGTTTTCTTATTACCAGAAGAGTTGTTATACAAGAAAGATTGACTGCAGTGTACTAGACGGCATAAGGGTTAAGGGATTTTCCCTACCGGTAGGTCCACGGTATAACATAGCAACCGTCAGCAACACGAGATTTTTCACTGAAATAGACTAATGTGAATACCAAGTAGTATTCCTGCAGTGTAATAGGTTATTGATTTTTTAGGCATTTTTTTTGGTAGCAACGCATCTGTGACGGACATTGTACGAATATATTCTCTATAGTCTCGTTTAATGTGTGTTGTCACATTGTCGTGTACCAAAGCGGTTCGGTAGTTCTTGATGCTTGTTTGCTATATTAAACCCAAAAAATCAATGCCAAACCTTAGTTTGACCTCATCTAAGGTATCCAATTTATGTCATAAACTTAAACAATAGTGTGCAAAGAATTGGTTATTGATTAAAAAATGAATTAACCATTTTTTTATGACACCTGTAGTGAAGTTAGATCTCTAATATCAAAAATAAGATGTGGGAAAGAACTGAAAAGTTCAAAAAATATTTAATTTTTTGATCTAGAATCTATCTAGAATTCTAAATAGAAACCAGATTTAGTAAATAAAACAATTACGTAGTGAGGTTAATCGCACGCCTAATACATTTACTAACCGACTATAGAAATGTGCACTTTAAGATACACTAATAGTGCTAGTATTACCCCATGTCAATGTGTCAGTCTTACCCCACCGCACTATATTAAACCTTTTTTCCACGGCCCCTTATACTTCTCTGTGTGCCATTAATGTCCTCGCCATAAGACGCCATTACCGTAATTCCATGTGAACGCAAAACCATTATCAACTCGACCGACACCTTGTTAATTCATTAAGAAACCAACGGCGCCTGCGCACTACTAAAGTCCTTTCCAAGTTGTAAATGAACTTTTTAATACAGTTGCTCAAAAAGTGGCGTATTACAGGGACGTTTAGCGTTCGGGAAGTGAGCTATTACACACTCGTGCTTTTTCTTTACCTTTTCCGAACTCGTGCGTTCTCTTTCCCAACTGTCAAAATAATGTCTATTAAAAAGAAAAAACCAACCACGAAGTTTTTACTAAAAAAAAATTCATAGAAGTTTTTATGATTCATGCAAATATTTCTAAAAAGAAGCTACTAATTTGTTTCAATATAAGATTTAATGATTTGATTCAATGAGTTAGGTTAGGTTTCACTTCATTTCATCGCATTAAATTTCATGTCAATAAAAAAATTCTTCTGAAGACTTGGCTGTATGGGCATAGTTCCCTTTGCCTACCCAGAATGGGTGAAGAAAACAAAAAAAAATCTCTGCAATACTCTGTATTCTTTTACGGTTGGCGCCATTTTCCAAAAATGTTCTTTGCGAGTTTAGTTTGTGTTTTTATTATTTTATTAAATTGCTTCATTTTTTCGCAACTGTATTAAAAATAGTTGTTCAGTACACGTGCGGAACCGTCATTGCAACTTGTTCCGACTGTCAACCCTCGCCTTCGGCTCGGGTAGACATTTGTCGAAACTCTTTGCAATGACAGGCTTTCCGCACTTGTAGCGAAATATACTATTTTAACACAGTTGCTCAAAAAGTGGCGTATTACAGGGACGTTTAGCGTTCGGGAAGTGAGCTATTACACACTCGTGCTTTTTCTTTACCTTTTCCGAACTCGTGCGTTCTCTTTCCCAACTGTCAAAATAATGTCTATTAAAAAGAAAAAACCAACCACGAAGTTTTTACTAAAAAAAAATTCATAGAAGTTTTTATGATTCATGCAAATATTTCTAAAAAGAAGCTACTAATTTGTTTCAATATCAGATTTAATGATTTGATTCAATGAGTTAGGTTAGGTTTCATTTCATTTCATCTCATTAAATTTCATGTCAATAAAAAAATTCTTCTGAAGACTTGGCTGTATGGGCATAGTTCCCTTTGCCTACCCAGAATGGGTGAAGAAAACAAAAAAAAATCTCTGCAATACTCTGTATTCTTTTACGGTTGGCGACATTTTCCAAAAATGTTCTTTGCGAGTTTAGTTTGTGTTTTTATTATTTTATTAAATTGCTTCATTTTTTCGCAACTGTATTAAAAATAGTTGTTCAGTACACGTGCGGAACCGTCATTGCAACTTGTTCCGACTGTCTACCCTCGCCTTCGGCTCGGGTAGACATTTGTCGGAACTCTTTGCAATGACAGGCTTTCCGCACTTGTAATGAAATATACTATTTTAACACAGTTGCTCAAAAAGTGGCATATTACAGGGACGTTTAGCGTTCGGGAAGTGAGCTATTACACACTCGTGCTTTTTCTTTACCTTTTCCGAACTCGTGCGTTCTCTTTCCCAACTGTCAAAATAATGTCTATTAAAAAGAAAAAACCAACCACGAAGTTTTTACTAAAAAAAAATTCATAGAAGTTTTTATGATTCATGCAAATATTTCTAAAAAGAAGCTACTAATTTGTTTCAATATTAGATTTAATGATTTGATTCAATGAGTTAGGTTAGGTTTCACTTCATTTCATCGCATTAAATTTCATGTCAATAAAAAAATTCTACTGAAGACTTGGCTGTATGGGCATAGTTCCCTTTGCCTACCCAGAATGGGTGAAGAAAACAAAAAAAATCTCTGCAATACTCTGTATTCTTTTAAGGTTGGCGCCATTTTCCAAAAATGTTCTTTGCGAGTTTAGTTTGTGTTTTTATTATTTTATTAAATTGCTTCATTTTTTCGCAACTGTATTAAAAATAGTTGTTCAGTACACGTGCGGAACCGTCATTGCAACTTGTTCCGACTGTCAACCCTCGCCTTCGGCTCGGGTAGACATTTGTCGGAACTCTTTGCAATGACAGGCTTTCCGCACTTGTAGCGAAATATACTATTCTGTTATAAACTCGGATTATTACCGCATAACATTACTCCTTACACACGTACCATTAAGCCTCGACCCGCTATAAAGTTTACATCTAACCTGACAAGGGGTCAAATTAGACTGGTGTATCGAGGTAAGTACCAGCTTATCTAGACCTATTCACGCTTTTCACGTCCTATGATCATGGGGTCAGACCTCGCTGGACAGGCGTAATAGGTCCCGTATATCTAACTGTGAAGCGCTCTATGAGAATTTTACTTGTTAAGTTTTAATAACAGCCTTCGAATGATAGACTCTTCTGAACTCTATGGTTTTGATTTTGTTGTAAAATGTCGGCTCCTCCTATAAAGGCATAATAAACATTTTCGTTTGGGACTAGCGATATTATAGATACTTGCCTGCTTGAAGTCCATGAAACCTGAAATAAGGAATCTATATGGGGAAAAATAACAAAAAAAATATTTATGCGTAAAGTTTCAATTAGTTTGGATACTACAACCAAACAATTCAGTGCAAAATATATACTGCGTATGATTTTATTTGACTAATTCGTGTTGGAAGCAAAATTTGCTTATTTAACTTTATTTTATTTTATTAAAAGCTTTTATTTAACGTCACTCGTATGTATTCATTCATGTATGTACGAGTATGTCCTGGAATCTTGCAATCAATATTTCTCCCACTTCCACTAAAGCTATCGAGCTGAAATTTGGCACACATATTTGGTTCCGATGACAATGCATGAAAATAAAAAAAAGTTTTAAAAAGCTTTTTTATAAAAAAAAAAAATTAACGGTATAATTATTGGTAAGCCAGTAAGGTATAAGGTTACCACTAAATCGCAGCATCATATGTTATGATTAAAGAATAATAAGAAAAAATATGTGAGCGCATGAGAAAGCATACATATTATTAATATAATATTCAAACACGTTTCTTAGATTCGGGCTTAGTCGTGACAAAATGACTCTATTCGAAATCCCTTTGTTGATATCCACTGATTTCCTCTCAAGCCGTAATATTTCACGCATTTATGATTATATCCATACCAGACTTAAATTGAATAGAATTCGTATAAAATATTATATCCGTTTCTATCGAACTTTAGTGTCGATCGGTTTAACATAATCATTTTATTAGTATTTTGAAAACATTTGTTATAAATTTTCAACCGTGAGACTGTGTAGTAAACAAATTAGTTTAAAATTTATTGCGAATCCCGTATTGTATAAGACATAACATATTTTATGATAATTATCAACGACTCATGTGTCATTAATCCTGATTTAATGTCAATTATTAAATGCTTTCAAATTTACTTGATTACAATAATATTTTAAATCATCTTGTTATTTTATATTTCGAATAAATTCATTTGGCAACTTATCGAAACAATTGTATATAAATGTCCATGATAGTTGAACAAATTGGAGGCTTTAATCATTGATTTACCGTAAATCAACGGGTTTATACCCTGTACAAGATAGCTTGATCTTTTTGACAGATGTAAATGTTTGTTATAGACATAACTTTGCAATGACGACCATATTATTTTCTTAATTTAATGATTTTAAAAATTGTAAAAATATTTAAAAAATACATATAACACAAAAGTCCCATAAGATTCAAGCGTTATCCGAAAATTTTAAGACATTTTATTGCTTCAAAGTAATATTTAAATAGGAACACTGAAAATAATAGACGTTTGTACAATGTTACATCGGTCGGACGGATGGGACACGAATAACAGGCAGTAACCGTTACAAATATCGATTACAAAAAATCATTATTAATGATCATTGTTAAGTTATTGTTACGAACGGGGGTCCTTTTGGTTGGGGTTTCTTTGGCTAGTGGTTGGGGTCTCTTTAGGTGGTATAACTCTTTTTAGAAAAATAAGGTAAAAAAAAATTGAATTCTAATTTTAATTACGCATTCCATCGTTCCATCGACTGGCCATATAAACCGAACGTGTGCAATAAAGAATTTCACACGTAATACACCCACACCATCTCGTCACAGTTGCAAGTATTTTAAAAACGTTATTTTTTGGACTACTAGATATTTCCTGTTTCCCATCACTAGCCAGTCTGTCAAAAAGATCAAGCTATCTTGTACAGGGTATAATAATAAAATTGTGCCCTTTAAAAGACATTTCGGGATTAAACCACTAGCCTGGACATGCATACTCTTAGATCTAAAAAGTCTTTCTTTAATAGAAATTCATAATACATATTACCTATGTTCTTCTGGAGTGGTATTTTATATATGAATCATAGTTTGGTGGATGTGGTGAGTATACTGAATGCTTAAAGAATTTTCCACTTTAAATCCGCTTCTAGATAGGTCTAGCTAGATAGATAGCTAGATAGCTAGATAGGTTAAAACCTATGGACGCTTTATCTAAACAATTGCTGTTACTATTTACGCAAAAGTGGAAGTCTCATGATTAACCCCTTTTTCTTTCTTTTTCTGGTAATAATAATTTGCCCAAAGCATAGCAGTCAGAGCGAATTGAGCTCTGTTTCCAGTATGTTGCATAGCGGGGGCGTGAGTGTGAAAGCGCTAATGCTAGATCGTTTTATCATTAACTGCATCACGCTTCGCGGGACTAATCAAGTTGTTGGATTAGGTTGGTATCATGAGATAGCAATCGTTAGGCTTCAATGGCTAGCCTTAGTACTTGGGAGTAATTTATTCAATTAAATTAATTGTCTTAGAACAATTTAAACTCATTTATTACCAAAAGTAAGTAATGCTATGTTTTCTTATTATTGACGTGGAAACGGTGGAAGAGGAACATACCTACAGGGATATGTAGAGAAACTGTCAGAATAACCGATGTTTTACATAAAAATATTCATGTTCAAACACAGCTACTAAATTATATATGATACTCAATGAACAGGGCCGAAATAGAAAAAAAAAATTAAACCATCATCATCATAGATAAAATCGTTTGACACTCAAGAAAGACGCATCGGTTTTACACCCGATACATCGATGTATCGATTACTCGAAAGATCGATGTTAAGGTTTTTTAATTGACACTGAAGATTTCGACTATTCGAACCTCGATTTAGTAGGTGTTCTCGGTGATAAATAACTTATATCACACTGTACCTAAATAAACATTGAATTTTAAGTTACTTAGATAGTCGTAGGTACCTACATATTTATTCACTACATATACCTACATAATTATTCACCTCTAGTTATTGATTTACTGTTTTCTGTTCGCTAATTTGATGCAACAATTTGAGATGATAATAATATCACAAAATCTTGCACGATTTTATTAAAATACAAGCATTTAGTTTCACCTGTCCCGGTGTTTATCGTTATCAAATCTTACAAGTTTAATTCTAAAATAATCAATTCCTCTATCCTACTATTATTTATTAATTTATTTTTTATTATTTATTTATTAACTATTATTTATAAATGGTCTGAAAATCAGGTTTCATCTGAACAGGTAAGTATTCTTTTATACATATTCAACAATACGTAAAAATGGTCTAGAACTCCTCAAAAAAAATTGACAACACAAAGATAACTTTTTGTCTAACTAAACCCGGTATTTTGAGCGACATATAAATAATATTTTATAATATATTTTATTTTATAAAAATAGGTTAATTAAATAAAGGTATGCAATTTACGTCATCTTAAGTTCCCGCAGTAGTTATTTATAATTAAATTAAAACTCCAAAATAACTTAGGTACCTACATAAAGATAAAAATGCTGGTAACAGACACCTGACGACGTTGCATATTTGTGTGCTAATTTCTGATTTAGTAGAATTCTATGCACATAAAAATACACAGTCATACAATACTCGCGAAACGTCTTCAAGGATTAAGATATTGACAGCAACGTGGTCAGACGCCACCCACTGACAGTCGGATATTCTTTCGCCTGTCGTCTCAGGCGCTAAATATCAATATTATTATGCATATCGATGCGATTTTTGCGATTTTATTTTAAACGCAATATATTTATATTGTGTTCAAAATTAAATCGCAAAAATCGCTACGTCATACACTTCTGTACTAGTATTATAAAGTAATGGACGCCCGCAGTTTCTTTCGCGTGGAATTAGACATAAGAATAGTTTCGTTTACACCTAATAATATTATATAGCCTATGTCACTCAGTGAAGACGCAGCTTTCTAGAATTTTTGAAATCGCTCCAGTATTTTGTGTGAAAACATTACAAACACATCTTTCCTCTTTATAATATTAGTTTAAACATAGTTTGTATTTAAGTTTGTATATCTGGGCTAATCGCTGAATATAATTGCCCTGATTTTAGATGACAGGTAGTACATTTGTATACCTAACTGCCCGATCTGCAGAGCATAGCGTCGCCCTGAAAACCAGCGGTCGTGGTTCAATGTGACCATTGCTGAATGCGGCCGCTTTTCGACATTACCGAGACGCTTTCACATATGCAATTAATAGTGTTACTTATTAAGTTCCATAACTTGGTCCACACATAACACGTACCTTTTTCTTTATAAAATACATCTTGTATGTACATTATAAAGGAAACTAAGGAAAACCCCACAGTGCTTTCTCAAACTTATATTTTAATATTCAATAATACGAGTACCTATCTCCTTCACTATGATACGACAAATAGAAAAATTCCTATGTGTACTAGGCCTAATTATAATATTTCTACACCTGTTCTTATTGATTGTAGTAACGGAACAAATTTCTTTAATACCGTTTGCCTATTTATACACAATAGTAAACATATTTTCATGGCGAAGTTAATATAACTCCATTATTTTGAAATTTCAATGTTTGACGAGTCCGTGGTACAGTGGTGAGTGACCCTGACTGCAAAACCGCGGGTCCCAGGTTCGAATCTCTGACGGGGCAAATATTTAATAGAACAATAAATATTTGTATCTGTGTCATGGATGTTAAATTGTGTTCTTTTATTGTGTAACCCGTAACTCAGGGCTAGTCTACTTAAAAAAAATGATTGAGAAATTAATTTTCAAGCAATTAAATTCAAGTACCTACCTAATGTTGTTCTTATATTTTGAACTTTCCAAATAAAACTGGATGTCAATATTCTTTATTTCCATTTCGTCCAAACTAATTTATTAATTAATTATTCACTCCTTTCTTTTTGATACTTAATTACTAATTAATTAATCTCCTATTAAATGAATAAAATTTATCTATAATTTATATTAAAAAATACCTTAATTTTTAGCATCAATCGAGAACTCACCCTCGGACTCTGAAGCAGAGACAACTTGCCTATCTCCATTCCTATTTCAGTGGCAGTTTAGTCTAACTCTGGAGTTACCTCACAATTCAACATACCATTCTTCGTAAAGTGTATAAACCAACCGTAAAATCGCCAATTAAGTGCACAAGGCAGCGCTTAGGACTTTTTACTACATATATCTAAGGCACTTGTCAGACCAAGAGCGACTCACTGCATCTGAGTGACGATTCGACTTTAAACATATACCTACTTATTTACTATGTATCTCTTTAAATTTCACGGGTCGTGAACCCGGTAATTAGAAAGGCTTTCGTGGGGACACAGGTCCAACACGTAGAGGCCCCTTCGAGACATTTTAATGAGTTATGATATGGCACACATAGCGGGCAGATACTACCCTCGATCGACTGCACCATCAATTTATACACCCGAAGGTGGACCCCGCCAGATGTACAGGAACTATTGCAAAGGAATGGAAACTATATCAGGTCTATTGTGGTGGATTTAGAGAGACTGATACATGGGCTATGGAGAACTATGACACCTGCCATTCAGATCGTTATAAACCTAAAAAGGGGCCGGTGTTGACTCGCCACTCATTGTATGGGCTACCCAAAACTACCGACACGCTGGACGGCAAAGGCTGCAAAATGGCTCAGGGTGTCGAGAGGTGTACCGCGCTTTAAATGAGGTGGTTTTACCCACTCTACCAACTCGCGACTTTCGAGTACACAAGTTTTTTTTTAAGATAGCTAATGAGTCAGGAACCCACCTATGACAACTGTGACAGGCAAATTACGCAAAAACACAATCTCAGTCAAAAAAGCGGTAGTGTGCGGTGACCCTTAAGCAGTGAGGCAGAAGGTAGCACAAGTCATTTGAGATAGTGATTGATACTAATCCGTTTAATCCACGAACCCACTGTTCAACGGGCGATCGACAAAAGAACGCTACGAAAGTCTTCGTTTTATACTCAGATGTAAGATGTGATTAGTAGTACATCTGTTTTGTATTTTTTCTCCTACCGAGAACCGGATTTCGTATTAATATCTGATTAATATATATGTTATGTTTGATGGCTGCAATCCGGCTGAGACAGTCATTGACAGTGTTAACCGTTGTTAAAGAAATAAACGTAGGTACTCGTACCTATGGTTTGTACTAACTGTATTTCTCTGACTTAGAGACTTTTGTGACAATGGACAAGACAAGACAAGTGTGGCCTATTTAAAAAACTTCCAAGGACTAAGAATATTTAAAATAAATTAAAAAAAAAAATTTTAAAAAGCTTTTTACAACTTTTTTTTTATTTTCGTGTATTGTCATCGGAATCAAATATGTGTGCTGAATTTCAGTTCGATAGCTTCAGTGGAAGTGGGTGAAATATTGATTGCAAGATTCCAGGACATACGTACAGTACATACATACGAGTGAAGTTAAATAAAAGATTTTAAAATAAGATATAGCAAACGCAAATGCAGCTTATGGCTGCCGCGCATGACATCTGTGACAAGCGTGGAACTGCTACAAAGGAACTGGGAGTATTGTCGAATTAATATTAGTTATGCTGTAGGATTATCTACTAGTAGTTTTCGTTAAGAAATTGAATGTAAACACTATTACTAAGTTAGACTGAATCCTTAATTTTAGTAACAGTCCAGTACGAAGTTAGACACACACTCGTGGCTACCCTTTATTTCGTCTAGACAATAAATTATCGAGGTTGTTACATTACTATTACGCAATTAATACACGCCTAGTCTCCGAGTGATCAAAATTTTTACCGTAATTCTAATTCTACAATCATTTTGAATCAAGTTCAGTCATATATCAAAACGGTAACTTTATAAATAACTAGTGGACGCCCGCAGCTTCGATCGCGTGAAATTAGACAACAATAGTTTCGTTTACACCTAGTAATATTATATAGCCTATGTCACTCAGTGAAGATGCAGCTTTCTAATGGTGAAAGAATTTTTGAAATCGGTAAAGTAGTTTTTGTGTGAAAACGTTACATACATACTTACATGAATTGTATACGAGTGAAGTTAAATAAAAGCTTTTAAAAAAAGTAGTTATAACAGATTCTCCAAACAAAATTCGTCAGTCAATTGAATACAACAAAGGCTATCGATCTTCCGACCACCCATCGGAGCAAGCCTACTCGATTAACTTAAAGACAGTACAAAAATTTATTACCACCATCCGTATTGTTTCAATTACAAACGACGAATTAAATGGATTCTAGATACGCCCAAACCGCCATCTTGTGATAGTTATTAACGCGTCGCTATTGTTCTAATATAAATTGTTATTTATTTTAATTTATCAACCTCTTCACTCTTAAATACAGACGCTTAAATTATCTATAGGTAATTTTAAGGTTGTAGTTCTTTTTATCGACATAAGATAGCAAACGTTTATGCGGAAACACCCAAACCTACAAATGGGCCATAATAGAAGCGTTTCATGGTCGCTTGATACCTTATTCATGTAAAAATCAATCAAAGTGGTCACAATCACACAAATTGTGGTCACAATTTAAACATTCTTGAAGTACCTAGCTATTAGAAGGCACCCGAACTTATCCGGTGTCATTGTAAAGGCCAAAGTTCAGTAACTGTTCCGAAAAAAAGTAAGTAATGTAGGAAAATTAAATAAATTTCTTATGCCAAAAACTCGAACGAAGCCGGGTGCGACACCTAGTAGTATTATTCACGAAATATCAATAAACGGTTACATCCTACAGCGGCAATAAGTTATGGCACGCCTATGCTATGTTAAGGCCCGTGGCGACCATTACTTTTCTTTTAGATTTGATTTTAGATCAAAACCAGGTTACAATTAAACATTTTGTTTTTCGAAAGCTATCGAGTTGGACATAATAAATTTATGGACCTACATATTATATGTAAGATTTATTTTGTAAGTGGTAGAATCTTTATAGTAGCGTCCGTAGACCAATGGATCGCATTCGATTCAATGTGATTGACAGAGCATCGACAGGCGCGGTCGGTTTGTGAATGGGACTGCTAGTGGCAAAATTTAATGGGCGCTACCGTGCTTTGAAGGGCACGTTTAGTCGTCGGTCGCGATTATTTTCAATGGTAAAAATAAACGATAAGCCTTATTGAATATCTTCCGGTGCCATAAGAAAATTTAACACTGGGTTTGTCACTAACCAAATATTACAGCAGTTGACATTTAATTTCGTTATTGGTGCATGCTGTTGGATATGAACCCGGACCGCTCGAGTGAGAGGCGAGTTAGATTGCCACTGGACTGTCACCGCTTGATGACAAGAAAACAGAATCACAATATAGCTAGAAGCGCTATCAAGCAATGCGGATTAATTTTATCGATAAGTGCGACTGACAATTGCCATGCCTATGGGCTGGATCACACTTAAAGCTGTAATTTAACGGCAGCTTGTTATCCAGCTATAACTTTCTCTTCATACCCACTTATTCGCGACTTTGATGGCACAGATAAAATATGACTAAAACAATAGTCCGAGATAACAGTAAGTCGGTCAGTCAATAAATCAATCCGCGAAACAGGTGTCTGTTAGTAGAACAGATTGTTATCGTTGAAGTTAAAAGCATACGAAGGTCGGACATAGATAAAATCTCAGTAAACATTATATTGTGTTCTATGTGAATAAGTGATGACCCTAACGAGAATATTACTAATGCCAACTGGAATATTATAAATAAATAAATAAATATCTTGGACATTCTCACACACGGCCATCTGACCCCAAAGTAGGCGCGAGTCAGAGACTGATATACATACATAGATATTTTTAAATACTTACCTAAATAGATAATATTAACGTCCAGACACAGAACAAATACAAGTGATAGTCACACTCATATTTGTCCTGAGTGGGATTCTAACCCACGACCCCTGGCGCAACAGATAGGGTCACTACCGCCATTGCGCCAACGGGCCCGTCAACTACTAACCGTCAACTACTAACTGTCTATTACTAACAAACTAACAGTACTAACTGTTACTAACATTCCTGCCCCTGGAGTCCTCATACCTACTAACGATCTGACCAACTAATGTTCATAATAAAACCCACTCCCAAGAAAAGTAACCATCCCTTTAAGAGTTATGTTCAAAGCTTGTCAAAGTCGTTGTAGGTGTTGCATGCTAGTTTCCCTCTTACGCACAAAAATCTGACCTGGACCATTCATCATTCGAAATCATTGCCTTTCACTTGATAAGGTCTGGGATTCAATTAGCAGTGGCTTGATGACTTTTCTAAGTTATGTTCGTTTTAAAAACATAAATGTCCCCGTAAGATGTAATAAAAACAATCTGAGGAAACCTGCTTGAGTGCTTAAGTGTTCTTTAGAATGTTCTCGAAGGCACGTGAAGTCTGCATCCCCAATTGGTCAGCATGGAATACTATGTCCAACATTTAGTCATTACACAGCGTACGAGGTCCACTTTAACTAATACACCAGTCCAGTATGTTTTATGTTATGTATATGTCTAGGCCAGTTATGTTTCGTTCCTGGAATTCGGGACCAGAATAGTGCTACGGTAGCCCCTGCCTGTCGTAAAATGGGAACTACTGAGATTGCGGGCGGTTAGAGTGGGAGCTCGAATCGTCCATCTTGTGACCCCGGGAAAGACGACGCTATTTGTGGCTGAAGCGTGGTGTAAACCGGGATGAGCCTGTCTTGGGCGGAGCGCCGGAGGGGACCGGTGCGTTCTACAAGAGATCCCGGAGCCCTTCTATAGCGCCGGAGTAGGAGACCGAGTGGGTTTTAGTGGTTGAAAGTCCACCATAACATCATAACCCGGCGTCGCTCCCACGACGTTCGGGTAGCTTTTCAAGGTTTCCCACTCGCTAAACAAAAAAAAAGGCCCAGTTATGTTTAGGTCCCATGTTATAGCTATATTGCAATACGCTGGGCACAAATCAAAACTCCGAATAACCCAATTAGACTTTTAAAGATCAAAGTAGCAGTCGGAAAATATGAGAATGCTCGTCTCGCAGATCAAGATTGACAAGCATGTTATCCGTAAGACCCGTCCGAAGACCACCTATATATACTTACAACAACAGCTGATGTGTACGTTGTGCGATCCCGTCTTGAAGATGAAGTTTGGTTTCGCCAGCCATCAAAGGGCACATGCTAGGAATACAGGAGATATTAGTTAAGGTAGCTTCTTGAAGAGAAACAAAATAGTAATTTTAAACATCTATCATTGTGCACTATCCAACAATGCGATATACAATTATCTATTGTTCATCAAGGTTGAATACAGACAATTGGTCTAGAATCTACAAAACCTGCAATTATGCGTGGAACGCTTTTGAGGTCTAATTTATTTTTTATTCAGCCTTTCTGTTACGCGGTTTAATTATAACTCTAGGTAGTTCCGATAATTACTTTAAGTATAGGTGATTACCGTTTCAACACATACTGAGTGTTTGATATTATTTTATAGTCAGAATGAGCTAAATATTTTTTTATAGAGTACCTACTTACTACAACTACATAGGTAAGGTTACTTTAGTAACCTTACTCGGGAGGTTCTAGGTTTGAATCCCATAACACCACCAGTATTCATGATAATTTATACTCGTGTTATGTCTGACAATATATCTATCATGACTTTTCGTAAGAATACTATCTTTTCGAAATCGTTTTACCTGCAGAATTACCTTACCCTTATGTTTAAAAATATAATAAGTATAGCCTTTATCAACGGCAAAATACACCAAAGATTACCACTAATCAATATCTATCTTCACCCATAATCCGGGCGAACATAATCAACGAATTAAAAATCGATCGATAGTGAATTATCGATTAAAAATCGAATGATTATTTCAGTGTTTTGTCCATTTCACGTGCCATTTTCCGAGATAAAAAGTACTATCCTCTATCCTATGTCGCTGTCCAGGCCTTGCACTACATTTATGCAAAAAATCAAGACGATCCATCATTCCGTTGAGGTGGAGAAGAAGTACAACCCAACAAACACACTCCCATTTATATATTAGTAAGGATTAACGATTTATTAATTCAGCGTATTAGGTATACTTATACTTTACATTTTAAATGCCTATCAAGCTTTCCTGGACTTATAATAATATTTTCCTTGTAAATTTCATACCTTGGAATTGCTAGGTATGTATGTCAAAGCCATATGTGGCTTGGGTGTTTAATTATAGTATTGGTGACCACTAAACATGAAGATAAACCGTTCAACCTACCCATTTGCAAAATTACAGCTTTTACTGTACCAACTTGATTAATAAATAATCTTCGGTACATTAGCTGACGCCTGTTGGAGTAATTTAGTCGAAAGTATCAAAACGTATGAGTCCATCTAGGCTTCTAACGTTTAACATAATAATAGCCTCTGATTGACGGAGAGGTAATAAAATTAATCTATCCAACAATTTACTGTGTTTTTATTTTATGTAAGACGTCGCCGGATGATCTAATTAGTGGGAGGATGTTAATGAATCACAACTTTCTAAGGGATTGTAATTATTTAATTAGACGTAGTTTACTGTCGCCTTAATGACTTTGATTTCTCGACATTCCGTTTTGATTTGTTAAAAGCTAAGCTAAACTAAGCTACAAGCCATATGCGTCCCACTGATGGGCACGGCTTTTTCCCACGGGTCACAACCATACTGCTACAATTGATGGAGGGGTTAGTTGCCAACCCAGTTGACTGTTCTAAAGCCACCCGAAGGTCTGGCATGGAAAAGGCTTAACGATTGTTTAATATTTTAAACACAGCCGGGACCGATGGCTTAGCATGCCCTCCGAAGCACGGAAGTATTATTAGGTATAGTAACTAGTAGTTTGCCACTAACGATTATCCATCCAATACTAACCTCACCCAAAATTAATCGATTCGGTCGATCACATATGATCGAGGCGATCCATAGGGCTATGAGCGCACACCACAGAAATTCAAGATAGAACGGCGATCACGTATTATTGTGACATCACACTATAGTAATTATTAAAGTGTGTCTCCTTACTAATTAGTTTACTCGTTTTAGTTGTAATAAAATCTATCGATACCGTAACGTATCGATAACGTAACGTACCGTGACAAATATCAACGTGCACTGACCGAACTTGCGAGATATCTTGCAGTAAGATTGCAGCACGGGGTATACGCTCAGTTAACCTTTCTATCTTGAATAATTTCTGTTTCACACACCATTGCAATTGTTTATATCACCCAGGAACATACAGAGCTACTGCGTAGGTAATACCTACAGCTGAATCTAGCTTTGAAAAATGAACTTAAATATTCATCGAACTGAGCGACGGAACCCCATACACGTAACTGTAAAATTAAACCGCAATTAACGTTTACTACTGACGAAGCATTGACTCCTCTTTCCTGTATTGATTTCTAAAACACTCGAACGACGCTTAACTCAAGTCAAGCCGTTCTAGTTCAAGCCTTTGTTAAATGATTAATCATTTCTTAAAAGATTGTTTAAATTTGACTACATCTCGTACCACTTTCGCACGCACCCACTAATGCCACTCGAAATATTTAACAACCGTATTAGGAATCGTATTGTGACGGATTAACGGTTGTTTCTGTCGGACAATGTTTTAGGAGCTGCATACAAGTGGCATCGGCGATATTTGTCGTCAAACTGGCAAAGCGCAGACGGACAACTAAAGTCGGAGATTTCTAGAAAAATCGGCAAAAGAATTTATTTTTGAATCTACATAAATTATTATGTTTAATTTATGTAGATTCAAAAAAAAAAACGTTATCTGCTGGTAATTAATAAAATCTAGAAGCTAATGAGTGACACTGTGGAGGCAGCGTCGACTGTTTAAATAATTCCACCGTGTCAAAATTAATTAACTCGGATTGTAGAGAAATGAATAAAAATTTAGATCAATAAAAATAACTGGTAAGAAATAAAACATAACATTATTAAGTATTTTATACATATTACTCTCCCACTCCCCGAGTAGTGTTCAATGTTTGTCAGATTTGTCATACGGCAGCAGATGGGTAGATGGTAAATGCTGGTTTTCTAATTTGTATTCATAAATACACATGGACCAAACTAAAAAGATAACACTTAGGACATAAAGTAAAGGATAAAGGCGATGGACAGACAATTGCGTTTGTCAGTCAGTCAGTGATATATCACTTAAACCATCCTCTACAAGTCTCCACGATGGTAATTTGAAACAGAAAACTAAGTAGTCTACGCTACGCCTAATTCGGACAGATGAGGCAACTTCCCACCTCGATATGCATGTGTTATGTAGAAAGTGGTCGGTGAACGTCCACAATGAGTGGAAACTAATGCATACCGCGGATCCGATTGACTCGTTCTAGTGTTAACAAGTAGGGTTGGCAGATAAAATCTGTAATTTATATTAATTTATTGAAGTTATACTTCTTTTGGCGCGTTAGGGAAAAATGATGAGAGTAAATTTTTACGATGCGCGCGCACACCGAAACGAAAAACCAACAGGATGAAGTTAGCTATAGTCAACATTGTCAAAAAATGGTTTGACAGTGTACACTTTCAATTGTCAAAGTCTGCCGGCTCATTCCGGTGATTTTTTGTGATATTTAAATAAACTTTATTTAACTAGATAATAATAATAATAATCGTTTATTTCAGAATAGGTATATCCATAATGCGTTACAATAAAACTTTCAATGTATTAAATACCTTTTAGGTAAGTACGCCTAGTTTCCACCTCGAAAATTATTTATTTTCAGTTGTTCTTCTTGTGACAACATCAATGTCATGGTGATTTAAATAAGACATCGACAGTGCAAGTTTTTCTTGCAAAGGTTATACAAAGAAGTATAACTTCTAACGCGTGTATGTACACGCGTTAGAAGTTATACTGTAGGTACTTATGTAAGTACACACAATTTTTTTTAAACGGCAACCTGTTACTAAATAATACATTACCGATGGTAATTAATGATTACTAAAAAGTATCTAATAAAGATTTAGTTTAAAAAAAATTTGGGCGAGAAAATGTTTCCAGGTACTTAATTAAAAATTTGAATTTCTAACACTGTTAATGTAATATCACAATATAATAAAAAATATCATTATTTATATTGATTACTCGTTTTTTAATTCAATTTTTTAGATCAATTGTACCTAACTGATTCACCTTGTAATCCTATATTAATATAAGTCTGTAGAGCATTTCAGAATTTAAGGTCCGTTTAATAATACAAACTCAAATTTGAAAAATAAATTGTCTAAAGAATTGAGCCGGATTTTGTAGACGGATCATGCCATGCTGGTCTATATGAATTCGACATCGAAATCGCAACGGAACGGTCGCATTAATTTAAATAAATTTAATTAGAAAAAATGGCCCTTTGCTAATAGCATTGTTATATTTGGTGTTTAAAATAAAATCTTTATAACACACTTCAGGTAGACCATTAGCTACCGACGGGTCCGGCCAAAGTTTAGTATTGTATCGACAGATAAAACCGCGAGTTGACCTTGGACAAAACGCTACGGTAAAGATTTTAATAAATTGATGATTAATGAACGAATTTACCTATTGTACCGACTGATTTGCTTGACCTCGTCTAATATATAAATATGGTTATAATATGGTTATTATATAGTAGTATAGTATAATATGGTATAAATATGGTTATCACTAACGTTACTAAGGCGGAACGCTTCAAGATTTCTTGGATTGTTATTTTTGCATCCAAATCATCGGATATTATAGTGTAATAAATGGATAACAAAACATTAAAACAACTCTGAAAATATAAGTTAAATCTATTACAAGTAAGCTAATTCTCGTCAAAGAATGAATATATTATAATAACTTAAGTATATTTTTTACTTAACTTAATTGACGCATATTAAAACTATTGTTCTGCTGACCGTACTCCTCCATTGTAACTAATTACACCGCGCGAGTGATTTTTAATTTAATTGTAATACTTGATTTTGTCCATCCGACCGTAGGAGCCGCGCGGCTAGACAGATGTCAATCTGATCGCTCTTTGGGTTGAGATAAAACTTTGTTTTCGGGCAACTTAAGAATTGGTTAAGACTTATAATTATAACTTAATGCCTGTATTTATTCCGAGGGTAGGCAGAGGTGTGTATGTACTCAATCTTTTCACATGATGTATGAACCGTTCTTAAATTAAGTAAAATTATTTTTAGTAACTGTGTTATCCATTTTTGGCTTGAGTTGGTATATCATATATTGTATTAACTATTGTACTATTATCGCTGTTGGATTCCCTGATAAAATAAAATAAATTAATTAACAATCAGTTATGTTAGGGACTACATTTGTTAGGAAGTCTCATGATCCCATGTGGTGTCTCTTGCCACACTGAAACAACTCAGAGCTACAAATGACCCAGAAAATAGACTAGCCCTGTGAACAAACTAAACGTTTGTTCAAACATCAACACCGTTATCAAACAACAACTGATACAAACAAATTAAGCATGCTTTACAGAGGCAGTACTAGTTTTAATAAAAGTGAATGAGAAATGCAGAAATAATTTGAGAATCGTTCCAAATATAAGCGAAAAACTGTCCCACTGCAGGGTTACCCCCACCGAGAGATCTGCGTGAGGTCTAGCGTACTCACCACGCTGCTCCAATGCGGATCGGTGGAGGGGTTAGTGGCCAACCCAGCGTCGAATGTTCCCAAGCCACCCGAAGGTCTTCGACAAGGCTTAACGACTGTTTTACCTTTGAAAACAATCGGGACCGCGGGCCCTGCGAAGCATGAAGTTTTGCCACTAGCGGTCACCCATAACAAACCGACCACGCTCTAGTAGTATTTCCAAATACTTACCTCTAACTGCAACAAGTGTAACAAACACTTATATAGAGACAAATATGTATCTGACGTCGGTCTGTATGTTTTTTATTGTTTTATTGTCGCATGTAAATGAATTGCCGACGGGTTCAGATATCATCTTTTGTATCACCTGTCGATTTGAATTTATTACTCTAGTATAAAATAGTCACGTATCGTAGAAAGGAAATAGGTTATAATAGATTATAATGTGTATTATTCAATCAAAATCGTTTAAGGCTAGGCCATGGCGAACAATGAGTTCGTTCGCATACTTTTTACCTTGAGGTAATAATTCACCAGCGTATGTCCGCATTATAATTAGGTACCTATGTGACAAATGCATAATAATAAACAAAAGACGAACTCTTAACACACACACAGTAATTGGTTTCTATTACCTACTACTGGTAGCGTAATAATCTAATGCAATTTCATAACAACCATGGAAAAGCCATTTGTCACATGACTCACACGCCTCTGGGATTCGAACCCAGAACGACTCGATTACGAATTGGATTTGAACTCTGCCTCTCTCTAGCCTCTGGGCTATCAACGCTATGCGTAATCTTAAGTAATTTCATAATAACTACAGCCTATCCCACTCATTGAGTCACTCGACGTCCCGATACTAATTCAGCTTTTTATACTGGCGTAGTTATTATTAATTTACTATTAATTGTGGTCCGGTCAAAACATATTTTCACAGAAATTGTTCTACTAATGACCACTTTCGCAAATGTTGTTTGTTAAGACTTCTTTTAGTGGATATACCTACTATACTTAGGTGTTGAGAGATTAGTATATTGCGTCATAGTGACATAACAAACTGTGACAGACCCTGAACAAGATCCAAGAGTGTGACTGACCCTGATAGTAGACCACAATTTCCTTGCTGCTCTGAAGACAAGATGACTTATAAAAAAAAAGTGAAAATTGCAACCAGTTATAAGACCATAAGATTAGGTAAATTCCGAACTACAAAACAATTGCTATTGTTGAATGAAAATTCATCAAGTGTAGGTATTTTTTTTAAGTAAATGGGCGCTGATTGTAAGTGGTCACCGTTGCCTCTGGTCACGAGCACGACCAGAGTAGTCGGCAATGCATCGCTGCCCTGAACGAGAGCTCTTTTAAATGTTTTTATAACAACCCCATGAAAACCCAGCGTAAAAACCTCAGAAGGAAGCTATAATTGAAGAATAAATAAAGTGAATTTGGAAATAAATTCGCATATCATCTACATCTACCTATATTACCAACATTCATAATATGTCGAGATGATCTTCACAAACGGAATTCACACACTCCCAAGCTCCGAATACTTTAAAAAGTACCGTATTTGTCATACAAAAAGATATTTATGGTCGTGTTCTATGACCGCGCGCATTTCTATTCAAAATACCAGTCGACATTGACTAGGTCGTCGGGCCGAATGTAAATTCAGAAGTCATCGACACGGTTAGTTCTGTAGACTGCTCGACGGCACAACTTACTGCTTGTGAGTATAACGAACAGAGTTGAGGGTTTGATTCCGACTGAGCTGTAGATAATATTACCTATCATAAATGCGAAAGAGTTTTGTTTGTTTGTCCGTATTTCACGCTTCGGCGGAATGATGGATATATTATTTGCATAGAATTTAATAATATATTATCGTGACATTACGATACATTTTATCCCAGAAAAAAGTTCAGAGTTGGTAGACAATGTTTTATTTCGCAACGAAACGATGAAGAAGCGAATTGTTTGAACGGCACTTTTGATGTTCTACTTCGCATCGATATCAATCGTCAACATGATGACGAACCGAGCGCTGTCAGTGTAGATAACGAAGCAATATGGCCGATATGATTCGTCAGCTGATTTGTACTAGTACAAATTCTAGTGTTTAAAATGCATAAACTGCGTTTATACACATAATAAAAACCGCATCCATAGAAATTGGTTTCAATTTCTTGCTAGCGAGGCGATGACGAATTGAGATATCGTATCGCTACAAAGAGATTGTACTAAGTAGTCTTTACGCTGGATTTCAATAACCTATCTAAGGATAGATTTGGCTATCGGAGATAGAAATTTGACACATTTTATATGGAACTTATGTCAAATTTCTATCTCCGATAGCCAAATCTATCCGTAGATAGGTTATAAGCCCACAGTTCCTGTAAGATCAAAATGTACCTAATTCCTTACCCCCTTTCCGTACCCCCAATTTTGTAGTGACTTTAATCGAATATTTGACAATTACGAAATCCTAAGCGAAGTTCGGAAAAAGTTCTCGAAGACATAACGAGTTGTCTGCCAAAAAAAAAAGGTAACGTATATTTAAACAGTTGCAAATATATCGCAAATTATTTATTTATATAAAATAATCTTCGTTCTACTTGGAACGGACGCAGAATCCAAACAAAATATTTTGAAAAATTTATATCCAATTGTGGTTTTGAGATAAATTGTATGAATTTACAATTTATCTCAACATTTGACAGTAAAGATACAACAATAGATAAAAGACAATACAAGGAATGTTGTTTTTAAAATAATACACTCATATTATTTTCCTCATTCGTGTGAAATCCTGTCTGGCTGTCTGGTCTGATTCACTCACATGAAACCGTGATTATAAAACTAGTTTGGACCGTACCTCTGCAGGTAAGAGTAGGCAAGCCATCATATTTAAATAAGGAATAGATTTTTTATGGATATCACATATATCACATACCATAGATGCAGCAGCCAACAGTTGCGTGCAGAACAACATCGGCTACGGCTCATGACAAACGTGACCGACAAAACTCCTATAGGAACCTGGTTGCAGATGGTGCATGAAAATAGTGGCTATCAAACTCGCCTCTCACTCGAACTCTCGGGTTCACACCCAAGCGGCACGCACCAATGACTTTTCTAAGTTACCTATGTGCGATTTAAGAAATTAAATGTCACTGGCTGTAACGGTGAAGGACACATCATGAGGAAATCTGCATGCTTGAGAGTTGTTCAAAATGTTCTCGAAGGCATGTGAAGTCAGCAAATCTGCACGTGGCAGACTAAGACCTAATCCCTTTCATTCTGAGAGGAAACCCGTGCCCAACAGTGGAACAGAATATGCCTGCAATATGAATATGAATGAAAATAAGTCGGTCAGTTCATTGTAGGTGATAAATAAATATCTATACTAATATTATAAAGAGGAAACATTTGAAAGAAAGAAAGAAAGAAGAAAGAAAGAAAAAATTTTATTTGGTTGTTTTCATTTGTTTGTAATGTTTTCACACAAAAACTACGGGACCGATTTCAAAAATTCTTTCACCATTAGAAAGCTGCATCTTCACTGAGTTACATAGGCTATATAATATTACTAGATGTAAATGAAACTATTGTTATGTCTAATTCCACGCAAGCGAAGCTGCGGGCGTCCACTAGTATGATATAAATATCTAAGTACGATAACTTGATGCAGGATGGACACAAGCCTTTTAAATATCGCCTTAAAGTTGGATAGATCTGAATCGCAATAATAGTCCCAAGTCCAGTGAATGTAATTGCCGCCATCCGAGTTACTCTTGCGCAAACGGCTAGCTTCTACTTATTACGAAACTGCCGAGATTTTTCTCCTAACCTTCTTAATAACAAATGTTCGAATAACTAATTGTAACAGGCGTTACATTGCGTAACTCCATTATTACAAATTAAGTCCGCCCATTATATATCTCTTTAGAGGTGTCAATAAAGTTAAATAAATAAAAATAAAAAAAAATTAATCTACTTTGCAACAGTCAAAAAGTGATAGTGTAACCAATTTAAATTAAAATAAAATTTTAACGATTCGTGAGTGTCTATATTCATAGTTGAAGATACCGGCTTACTCACGTGTTATTTAAGTCGGAAATAGGCCGACTAGTTTCGATCTATTACGATGATCATCTTCAGGAGTGAATGCGCTCGCGGCGGGCACGGCGTTCACTGATTTGCGACTTAAATCACACGTGAGTAAGGCGTAAACTTCAATTATGAACATTTTGATGTTAAGAAAAAAGAGTAATAATACATGAAGTTAAATTAAATACTATCCTACTCCTAGTATCACCTAGCCACTCAGATTACAGAACTAGGCATTTCGCGAGCTTATGAATTCGTTACAACAACAGTTTAGGTTGAAATCTAGTTTACTTGGAATAATTTACTAAGTAAAATCTTTTATTCTGATATGTGGACGCTAAACGCTAACGCCAAACTAGTGGACGCCCGCAGCTTCACTCGCGTGGAATTAGACATAGCAATAGTTTCATTTACACTTAGTAATATTATATAGCCTATGTCACTCAGTGAAGATGCAGCTTTCTAATGGTGAAAGAATTTTTGAAATCGGCCCAGTAGTTTTTGTGTGAAAACATTACAAACAAATCTTATAATACTGGTATCTTATATATAAAATTTCCGTGTCACAATGTTTGTTGCAGTACTCCTCCGAAACGGCTTTACCGATTTTTACCAAATTTTATATGCGTATTCAGTAGGTCTGAGAATCGGCTAACATCTATTTTTCATCCCCCTAAATGTTAAGGGTAGTCCATCCCTATTTTTTTTTTTTAATTGTTAGATAAATTTTTATTTTTGTATTTTTTTATGATACAACATTAGAAAATACATACAACCCTGAATATTCAACTCTCTACAATCAACCCCTATTTTTCCATCGCGATTTTTATTTTTAATAATTTCCTACTTTTATTGAACGCTTTCGATTATAAGTAATGGTAATGGTAGTGGTAGTTGTAGTGGTAGTGGTAGGGGTAGTGGTAGTGGTAGGGGTAGTGGTAGTGGTAGTGGTAGTGGTAGTTGTAGTGGTAGTGGTAGGGGTAGTGGTAGTAGTAGTGGTAGTAGTAGTGGTAGTGGTAGTAGTAGTGGTAATGGTAGTGGTAGTGGTAGTAGTAGAGGTATTTATATGGCAAAACAAAGTTTGCCGGGTCAGCTAGTATGTATATAGATAGGTACTTGACTGTATCTGCCATTCAAATCCGTTTTAAATCAGTGTAATACAACCTTAAGTCACTTAATACTATCACGTACTCAAGCACGTAAATAACGAGCTTTGAACAGTTTTCACTCAGTAACTATATATAAATAGTAATTAAATTACTCATAAATACTTCTAGGTAAGAATGCTTCGTTATTTTCCTCTTAGCAAAACCCATCCTTGTCCGAACGTTCACCTTTAAAACTATAATGAAATGGTTTCACCATAAGCGTTTTACCATATAGTAGAATAAATATGCTTACAAATATTAAGTACCTACCACGGAAATAACTCCTTATAATATTGAAACCTCATGTACCTACACTTCAATAATTATTGATCCAATAGTATGATGTATGTTATGTAATTATAACACACGACTGTATTATAATTATGTACATATATAACTTGTCTTGTAAATAGAGAAAGAAAAAAACTTTTGTTATTAACACTTCATTATTAATGATAAAATCATTGTTTTTAAATTATTAATTTTTTAGTTTCATTTCACTTAACTTATTTCATTGATCATATCAACAAGAATGTCATCTATTTTCCTTGACAATTACTTTGTATCCTATAAAACGTAAAAGTATATTTATATATTTTGTACACACTATTATTCAAAAATAATTTCATTATTTCTTAAATTCACAAAACAGGGTGTGTAAAATTGTTTAAAAGATTCATTCATTCGAGGATTTAAATGCGAAATCTCCAAAAAGTCTGTCACATAACATTAATGACGACGATACGAGTATCAAGTTAAATGTTTTTAAGTGAAAGTTTTTCGAGAGATTTCATAATTGTTTTCATTTAATTTATGTATTCATATACTTACTAATACATTTTACGCAACTGACCACCAGGTGAAATTAACCATCGCTTGTCGCCGACATCCATCGGTAAAACAAGGGGACGAAAAAAGACCATATAGAAATTTTGAATTTTAACCTTTGTTACTAAACACAAATCGGCAGTAGGCAACACGAATCGATTACAAATGCACACCGGCCGCTTCTTTATTACCACACGTGCGTACGATACGACAATTACTATATTTTATGCGTTTGATACGAGAGGCTATTAACAAAAAACTATAAATTCAGTTATAACTGACAAGTGTTCAAAGGTCGCTGATTACAATAGCAGAGATTTAAGATTACGTCAAATTTGGTGAATGAATGGGTTTGTAATAAATGGTAGTTTTTGTTTGGTTTTCGACCCCGACCTGTTTTTAGAGACACTAAAAAAATAAATTTCTAGTACCTACATTCGCCATGAACTTACGTTGTTCACGCTAAGCATAAATAATTGTATCAATAAAAACTAAACTTAAGCATATAATGTGAGTAATCTTTACTAATATAACCATATGGTTGCAGTTATCCTTACTAAGGTTACCATACGGCCAGAAGAGATAGGTATACGTTTTATCCCGGAAAATTGGAAGAAACAGAAGATAAGTGGTAACTTTGGTGTATCTTGCCCTTTAAAGGCTATTACGAAGGAAAAGCTAGTAACATTATAAATTAATATATGTAATAGTATGGGCAATATATTTTTTTAGTCAGATTAAAATTCGTATGAGTACAAAAATTAAAATATAACAAAACGAAACGTCGACAGCAAATATAATGTCACCCGATCCATATTAATTTATATATACTATCATTACATTATCTTGCTCATTAACAATTCAAAACTTCTCAAAATCTTCTCACGTCCACACAATAGTACCTAAAACATGTAATATATGCCTAATCGTATTTATGCGATGACCGTTGAGGTGATAGCCAGTTAAGTATAGGCTGTAACAAATTTCGAATTAATAACATTCCCGTCTATGCCATATACAGCCTGATGCGAAACGTCGATGACGAAATCCATGACTATGAAAATGTCTTAACATAATGACATATTAATGGTATGGAATTGCAAATTAATTTTGTGTTGTATGGGCATTCATTGAATCCGCCATGTTGAGTTACGTCTTAATTGTGTGTACAACGAAATTGCTTTATTCACACAAAGCCCTGCGACGGGTAAAAATACCTAATGATATCATAATATTATTTATTTATTTATTTATCACAGCTTCATTCAAGTTACAATGTCGATATATTTACATACATATCGATACATAGTTGCAATAAAAATTATTTCAGAAAATAATATGAGAAATATAAAATTTGCATTTTTTAATATCCTTACAGTAAAACTGTTTATTGACCCTTATAACAAAATGTAAAAATCAAACCTAAAAAATCTTTGCAAAATAGAGCACCCTGTATTCACAGATACCAACACCTGTTTACCGACAGAAATAACCCGCCAGAAGTGAAATTCCATGTCGAACAGAACTCGCTCGAATCTCGACTTCGCTGTCGGTATCGTCGCCACTGTTCGTTCATTGATTTGATACAGATTTATGACAAGTGCGCTTTAGAATTATAGCCTTTTAAGAGCGCTTGTGGCTCAGTGGCTCAAACTCGGCGTATCATTCGACAAGGACTAGGTTCAAATCAATGGCATAAAAAATCAAGGTTAAAATCCAAGTGGAATCCATCCATGATTTCCAAGTCATATACAACGTTAGTTATTTAAGGTCAAGATATAAAATAACTGTAACTGTAAATGTATAATTGCATGCTGCGAGATGTTTTTAAACTCAAGCACATGCTTTGTAAACTAGGAGTATAAGTTGATGCCTTTTAAAGCTATATAATGAAAGTAGTTCAATACCTCTCTAATCCTAGAAGTAGTGTATTTTCCAATCGTCTTTCTGTCTGTACGGTCTGTAGCTCGTAGCCTGCAGTTTTTTTGACATACTTACAAAGACTAGATTTAAAACTATGTGGTGGATCAGTAGGTAATAACTACAAAAAAGTTGCATGATTTTAAGCTAATAATAAAACCATACGGTTTTATTGAGATTGATATATTGATGCAGGTGTTTATTATTTTATTCCATGTTATGTAAACTAAATAGGATATTAATTTTTTTTGACTATATTTTATTTTTTTGGTTTCGAGGACTATGCATGAAAATAAAATAAAAAGTTATAAAGGCTTTTTTTTTTTAAAAAATTGTTAATTTTTTCTTTGTTTTGTTATTATATTTATTTCTTTAGATATTTTTTTGTAATCCTGTGTTCGCTGGTGAAAATAAATCTATTTCTAAAATACAACATTTTAATGAATAGTTACAATCGAAGAAACAGAAAAATGATTTCAAAAAATCAATGTACTTATGCTTAATTTGAATGGAGGAAGCGTTTTACCGTCATGACGACAGTAATTTTGCAGTAGCGACTGCAAAATTACATGCCACAGCTTAGCTACACTTTTACTAACCAATAAGTAACCGCTGCCGCCAACTTAACCCAACAAAACTAATGGCCGTGTCTCACTGGCATTATTATCTCCCCTAATAGATATGTAAGCAGATATTTAAGCCGCATTGTTATACAATCAGATAAGTGCCGCGTAAGGGGGTCAGACAGGCAGACAAACGTCACAGAGAGATTACAGGATCTCATCAGACATCGCATCTCGAGCACCTGTGGTGGCCTCGTACTCTTCATACGGTAGCTGACGTTTCGGGGCTCGTTGTCTGACCAAAATTAAAATTAAAAACCATCTTTCGATAGAATTGGCTACTAGATATTATATCTGTACTAATATTATAAAGAGGAAACATTTGCTTGTAATTTTTTCACACAAATACTACTGGACCGATTTCAAAAATTCATTCACCATTAGAAAGCTGCATCTTCACTGAGTGACATAGGCTATACGATATTACTAGGTGTAAACGAAACTATTGTTATGTCTAATTCCACGCGAGCGAAGCTGCGGCGTCCACTAGTCAAATATATAAAATTCAGTGTTTGTAACAATACTCCGAAACGGCTTGACCGATTCTTATGAAGAAAGTAGGTCTGAGAATAGGTCGTAAAGTATTATTCACCCTCCTATCTACGTCCCTCATTTTTTAAACGCGATTTAAGTATTTTTGTATGAACAATTACCAAATATTTTAAGCGTCGTTCATTGACGTGAAATAATTTACATACATGAAATGTCGCGTCACATTGACATTTCATATGGCAGAACAACGTTTGCCGGGTCAGCTATTATATAAATATATTTGGCAAATTTAATGTGTCAAATAGAAGGTCAAATATATATGATAGCATAGTCTAAAATATTATCATTTATATTTTTTCCGCCGTTACTACCTAGGTAGGTAAGATTAGACACGTTTGTGACTTGCTGGAAGTCGATTTTTCATTCAACGCAAGGTTTATGTCTGGTAAGTATTATGACGAGTTCAACTGAAAATGAAAGGACTGTAATATAATTGTATTACTAACGGCGACCAAAACAATTACTGATTAATTCGTGTGTATATCCGACTGTTATTTAAAGTAGTAAGCCGGTTAGCTTCTACCTACATAAATATGTAAGTAATTCCCTTCTAGCTATTTTGTTTGTTCACGTTTAGTCTCAATTTAGAAGTAACAATACAAAAAAAATGTATGAAAATATTAAAAAAAAATGGTTAAAAAACATTTCGTCAAAACAATTACAGCATGTAGGTATCTGCCGCTTGTAAGACAGCGTCTCAATCTTGTCGCTGGACCACTTATCATAAATCTCAATCAAGATAAACGACATTTAGGATTTTAATGGTCCTCTCGATTTATTAATGCACCATTCAGGCCGATCCAGAGGCTTTCAACCCTTGGTATGGAGTTGGTTGAATAATTTTGCGATTTGTTGATAATATTTTGGTAATATTTATTATATTATATCACACTAAAAGTGAAAATTAAATATGAATGAGAAAACAAAGAGTGACTTAAAGATAAAATCCTTACTAATATATAAATGGGAAAGTAGTATAGTAGTAGAATAAATGGGAAGTTGGTCTCTCTCTCATCTCCTCCTTAAGGGAATAATGTATCGAGGTGATTTTTTTATTTGGATAGAAGTGTGACATATGCTACTTTTTATATCGAAAATTGCACGGTTCCCGTGAAATGGATAAAATACAGTAATAATAGTTCGATTTTTTATCGATAATTAACTTATGATCGAATTTTAATTGATTGATGCTATCACGGATTATGATTGGCCGGACTGCAAGTGAAGATTGATATTTAGTGAATTTCGGTGAATTGTAATATTTGGTGTAGCGTATAAAGGCTAGACTTAGGTATTATATTTTTAAACCTCCCTTGAGAGGTAATTCTGCACGTAAAACGATTTGACGGCGGGCGGAGCCGTAGGGAAAGCTAATTAAATAATAATAATGAGAAAACAGTCACAAAAATGAAAACTGAAAAGAAAACATCAACATCAACGATCACGTATGACAAATTCAATCGGAAAAGATTTTATAGTTTTTTTAACACATCCCATAAAGGTACTGGTAATTAATTTAAAATAGGTACTGGTATTAAGTAAAAAGGAGACGGTAATTAATTACTTCACAAAAAAAGATCGATTTAACGAAAGTAAAGACGCAGGTAACTAGTTTACAACAGAACATTCGTGGGTAATTTAATTAAATAATTATTTTGAAACTTAAGTAATTAGGTACGCCAATTACGAATTCGTTATGTGTAACTAACGCTGGATTTGAATAACCTATCTACGGATAGATTTGTCTATCGGAGATAGAAATTTGACATAAGTTCCATATAAAATGTGTCGAATTTCTATCTCCGATAGCCAAATCAATCCGTAGATAGGTTATTGAAATCCAGCGTAAATGTTGTGTTCTCCGAGAGTTGATCACCTCAAAATGTTGTGAACTTATGCCTTCGAGAATGACGGCTGCATAAGAATACCTTTGTTATCTGCGCCTGACGATTTTTAATTGGGCCATGCTGCCCAAAACAGGAGGTCGTTAATAAGCCGTCGGAGTCTCGGTATGGCCTCACCTCGGTCATCATAGTAACCTAGTTATCATTGAACTTAAAACGAAAAAAAAATTTTTGATTGTACCTACTGCTACTTTTTGTACCTACTACGAGTATGTATTGGAACTTCCGTATATCATCTATACTATACTAATACATATTATAAAGTGGTATGATGTGTTTGTAATGTTTTCATACAAAAACTACTGGACAAAAATTCTTTCACCATTAGCAAGTTGCATCTTCACTGAGTGACATAGGCTATATAATATTACTAGGTGTAAACGAAATTAATACATACTAATACAATTAACGCGTCAGCTGAGACCTCAGCGGTGACCCGTGAAATACAGTGGCTATCGAACTCGCCACTCAATCGAGTAGTGTTGTTTGAATGCGAGCACCAATGACTTTTCTTAGTTATCTCATAGGTATGTGAGATTTAAGAAATTTATCATCTATTGAAATGGTAAAGGAAAACATCATGAGGAAGTCTACATGGCTGAGAGATCTTTATAATACTCTCGAAGGCATGTGGAGACTGCCATTAAACACCTGGCCAGTATGAAGCACTACGACCTAACCCCTGCCAATCCGAAAACGGATGCTCGCCCAACAGATGGACAAAGTAAAAGGTTTTGGTGGTGGACCGTTCTCGACCAGCGTTCGAATTATGTGGCAAGTGGCAAAATGACGATAATTCGGGTTTGGGTTGTGATTTGTTACTTTGGTTCTATTTTGTGATAGTTAAGAAAGATAAATCATTGACATCATTAAGAAAACAGTTCGAATGCGAACTGGGAATCAAACCTGTGTATCGCATAGATCTCCTGCCATTAATTGGTTTGTTTTACCTAAAACAGAACGTACAGATCATTAGATGGTATGGGAGGCTATTGGGGCTACCGGAACCAAATTGCGTGTGTTCACAGGCGACATTGTTACTAAGAGAACTTTTGTAGTTCACGACGACGATTTATCGTAGGTTACGTCGTATCGTACGTCTTGGATAGTAGGTACCTCTTAGAAAGAAAGAAAGAAAGAAAGAAAATTTATTTATTTCGTATGAACTGCATTACAAAAATAATTGAAAAAATAAATTAAAAGAAAAAATTCAGTCAAATCAATACGAAAAGGGGCCGCATTCAGCACTGGCCGCAGTATCACTTACGTAGCATGTTATTATTTTTATAAATATCATGGACAATCTCATACACGGCTATCCGACCCCAAAATAGGCGCGTGCCTGTACTATGGGTGACAGAGACTGATATACATACATAGGTACATAGATATTTTTAAATACATACTGAAATAGATAATTATTAACATCCAGTCATAGAACAAATACAAGTGTTCTTCACACGAATGTTTGTCCTGAGTGGGATTAGACTCCACGTCCCCTGGCGTAACAGGCAGGGTCACTGCCAATTGAAAGTTACACATTAAAAAGTTTTGCAGCAATAGTTCAGTACACAGTAGTTAGTACAGTTTCGGAAATGTTCCGATTTTCTATAGGCTATGTCGTTGTCGCCGTCGTATATATAAAATGTAAATAATAGTTGCATCTCCAATATTTATTTTCGTTAAGTCATCGCAGTGATTTCATAGTCAAAAGTCGTTCGGCTATTTGAAAATCCGAACAAACTTAACATGTACGTAGAACGCTTCTTAAACAAGAAACTATTAAAAATTTTATGCGATCTTTGCATACATGAGTGCCTTGTTACATTGTTTACTATAGACTATAAACTAACTACTATACTACTAACTACTATAAACTATAATTCCCGTCGTATCGTTCTATTTTCAAGTCCATCAAAAACGACAGAACAAAATTGTTTCCGTCTTTACGCTCGTAATGTAACTTACTGGTAAATCGAATATTGAATTTCGTCATTTCATCATTAAAATTGGTATCATGTAAATTGGTTGATTGTGTAAAGGGATGTTTTGAAATATAATAAGTATAACTTTATGTACGGCGAGCTACACCACAGATTACCAATTATCAAATAGTTCGGCTGGTCATAAATCGAGATAGGCATCAATCGATTAAAAATTGATCGATAGTTAATGCTAGATTAAAATTATTTAACGATTATTTAAGTGTTTGGCCAACATATCAACGAAACAACAAACACACTTTCTCTTTTATATATGTATTAGTAATGATTACAGTCTACCACAAAAAATTCCAGTCTACCACTGGGATTCGATCCCAGGACCCCTTGTCAACCCTGCGCAACTCCTAGTCAAACAACGACAAAGGATAAACAATTCCCACAGACAATACACAGCATCTTGGTCTTAGCAAAGCAATTGCGGAACCCCTCCAGCTGTGACGTAACCAAGCTTTTGTCAGCGCGGCGCAAACAGGCCGGCGCGCAAATACTACACCTTGCGTGTACCGACAGCTTCTATTGTGTGTACTAGAACCTTGGATAGATAAATTGTGATGGATACGGCATTATTTAAAATTCAAAATAGGTACATATTCCGAAAGTGAAACGGTTCGCTTGAAGGCTGCGTTACATCAAGGATAGTTAGTTATTTCCAAAGATCAGTTTAAAAGTAAGTATTGATTGAAGGCGAGAAAACATTTGAACCCGAATCACGAGTGCTAATACTAATTTAATCCTCAGGGCTATCACCACGTTAATAAATTAATTAAAGATGATTTTCATCACGTCATTTTACTTGGTAAAATTCTGCTTTGTTTGAGCAAATTTGATTTAGTAGTTAAGTATTGTATTTGTCTATAATAGTAATATTACATTGATAATGTCCTTATTATTATTATTAACACTTTATTGCTCACCAAGACATAAAAGAACAATTACATGGAATAAGGACTAAAAACTACGTAGGTACAATAGTACAATACCTAAATAAGGATAAATACATTTTTAAACATTTACTAAACTGTCTGGTGAAGTTTAACAAAAGATTTCATAATTCAATAACATAAGTATATAAAAAAAAAAACAAATTCTCATATACACAACGAGCATACAAAGTGAGCACAGCCAGTAAGCCGTTTGTAATACCGCATCCATTTTACATATTCGTAGTGTTTATTCGCATCTCGAAGTTGCCCTGCCCACTCCCTGGACAAAGGCGTGACATCATACGCACGTATCGTACATGTATAGTACTGGCTATTCACTGGCAAGTGACTAGAAAAGGCCAGTGTAAAGCTGGCATCTCTTTATAGGATGACACAGTCGCCCACACAGCTCCGTTTATTGTTTTACCGTATGTAATTTACAATCAAACGAGCATAGTAATGTTCGATTGTAATTATGTGAACGATTTAGTCGAAGTGATTGACAAGTTGTAGCAACGCCTACTCTAAAGTCTTCCACGTAATTTTTAGATCAGGTATGTTTTATTTTAAATAATTTTTTGAAATTGCCACACTGACGGCAGCCCCACTCCAAATCATCCATCTGTCATGGCCGCGTTCAGTGTCTCGGTCCAGATTTCTCTCATTTAGTTTAGATCATAATATGTTTGTTTCATATTTCATGGGTGGGTTACATAATGCATTATGTGGTTCCGATACCGGGAATCGAACCCGAGCCTCCTGGGTGAGAGCCAGGTATCCTAGCCACTAGACCATATCGGATATAAGGGAGGGAGATTATTAATCACTTCGACTAAATCGTTCACATAATTACAATCGAACATTACTATGCTCGTTTGATTGTAAATTATGTTTCACGAATTAGTCGAAGTGATTGACAAGTTGTAGCTGTTTAGAGACAGATTTCAGAAATATGAAACCTATCTTATAAAGAAATAAAATACCTTGTGGTATGTTACTTTATTAACAAAGTTAACGAAAGGTAGGTAGTTTGTCCTTTTTTTTTTTTTTTTTCGGTAGTAATATAATACAAAAGTGATGTAAATAACACTAGTGTAAATTGACCAATTTTGTTTTTGATTTATGTTAAAAAATTTTACTACAAAAATATAAAATAATGTAATGTAGTTAATTAACTGAGTTTTCTCTTCATTATAGATCATTTCCTGCAGACAGAATCAATTGCAAATTATTTCGAATGGTTTACAATACGTATCTATGTTACAATAATTTAGCAAATATACAAGAGGAATCACTCCAGTCTGCAGTGTTTCGAATGCTATCGATACTGAGAACCAGATACGAACTGCAGCATGTCGGGTGTTGTGTCTATAACCACTGTTAAGAAATTTCTTTAATATGTAGGTACATTGATTTAATCTTTATGCTAATAATAAAATAACATATAATAATATGGAGTATGTATATAAAACGATTGTAAGGTATTTGTGGCAATAATAAAGGTCTATTTTCATTAAAATTATTCTATGCTGATAATCTAATAAAAAGTTGTTTAACACTTATAAAACGTTTATTAGTATTGCATAAGATACTTGTGGTACTAATAAAGGTTTCTCTTTAGGCACCGGACGTACAACAAAATATGGAAGTTTCAAAAGAGGTTGGTACCTATGTATTTGGTTTGGAGGTTATGGTTATGTCAGAAATTGTATCTACGTTTTAATAATTTCATATGGATGTTTGACGTTTTTATTAATGACAATTACCGACAATAATTCTAACAAACTTATCTAATTTAATTGTTAAGTGATTCAAGGTAAGTAAAATAGCTGGAAAATTCCTGCTATTTTTACCTATGTATCCGATGCGCTGCGACTAACGCAAACAAAGCTAATGTTTTCATAATAGTGTTCCAAATGAAACTTTATTTTTGTTTAATTTTGTAATTATAGTTTAGCTAGTTTGAAGATTTAAGTTAAATCAAATTTGTGAAAGTTAATATTGAAAGTAATATTTTTTTTTTTTTTTTAATTATTGTTAAGTAGAGAATAATAACCTCATATAACTATAGACATGTTTACTAAAAACAAGATTTTACAAATCCATAATGTTTGTAATTAAGTACACCAAATAAAAACCAAGGGAATCTGAGCCTTTTTATTTATATAAGAGTACCATATTATGATAACTCGCGGCACCACTAGGCAATTTGTGAAGTTTATGGGGCAGTCTGGAGAAAGATATTAATTAGACCCATAATGATAATGATAATGATAGAAAACATGGGTTGAGATGGCCAGTATGGTACATACTATCACAAGCTTTATCGTGTATCAGTTATTGCAACATTCTTAAAACTAAAGCAGAAGCTTTGTCAAATCCTCTCATTTTAAACGGAATGCACCAACAGCGGAGGCTCCAGGATGCAGGACGCATCCGGGACATGTAAGAACATTATGTAGAACATTAACATTAAGAACATTAAGTGCTGTGGTCTGCGCGTGTTAGTTATATCAGGAATGCAAAAACTGTGTTGTGTGTTCCACTATATTTTCAAACTTTTTAAGAATTATACAATCGGCCTCGGTTTCTACTCGTATATATGATGCAAATATATTTTGTGACATTTGTATTCATTGCCATACTTATCTCTCGAAAAATATTAACTACTTATTAAAATGAGGGTACTGTAGCGACCCCATTCGATTTATGCATTAAGCTGTAAAGTCGTAATAATATCATAATTTCTCGAAAAATATTAACTACTTATTAAAATGAGGGTACTGTAGCGACCCCATTCGATTTATGCATTAAGCTGTAAAGTGGTAATAATATCATTAAATTTGTATGTAACGTTAACCAATCGTAATAATGTGTGATCACACTTATAAAAATTGTTTGCAAACACTAAACTGCCTTTAGTTCCAATTCATTAATGTGTAGTGATTTTTCCTAATTCTTTCAATAACTAAAATATTGTTTGTCATTCGAGAATGAACCACGTCCATTTATTGACGCATCAAAATTTATTTTGAAAATCATAACAGCGAATTTGACTAACATTATGTTATCAATACAATAAAATACAAACACTCTTTATTTGTACACCGATAAAGAACATGTTACAACAACAAATTACAATTAGGGTATACAAAAAAGACGGCAGTTATTTAATCTCTAAAATATCAGTGTGCAATGTTTTTGTAATAAAAATGATTTATTTATAAGAATTCAATTGGATTGCTGAGTAACAAAATAAATATGGTATTCCAACGATTTGGTGTATAACTAATAATACTGTATATGATTACTGTATACAGTATAATAACACCGTCTCTCAATTGACATTTTTGAAATATTGAATGTTTTTGTTCGTGAGATGATTATGTACGAATGATGCTTTATGTTTTTAATTATATACATGAAACCCAGAAATTAATCTTGGTTGTAAGTAACTTTTTTCGAATTTAAGTTAATTATAAATCCGAGACTTCTAGAATTTAAGCGATAAATCAGACATTCTAAAAAATTGCTAAAGAGATCTATTGAATATGTCATCACTGTTTAAAACAGAGGTTATATTATACAAAAAACAATAAATTAATTATGTGTATATTCCATTACTGATTTGCGTCACACATTCCGGATGTTAACGAATGGATCGAGGATACCGTTATATATATATATATATATATACCGTTATAGATACTTGAATCTCAGGTATTTATATAGTAGTATAAAATGTATGAACAGTTAAAAATATATAAAATAGCAGTCTAAAGTATATCGAAGCCATAAAGTAAATTATTATTAATAATTGTGAAGCCAATAATTTTCCATTTTCAAGTGATCTACTACAATAAATTAAATATTAGATTAAATATTTAATATGAATCGTATATCACCATTCGGTTAAGACCTACTATAAATGCGCTTGATATGAACCCATTTTTAACAAGCGATCTAAAGCATTATGGTAAACAATTGCTTCTTGCTTTGATTTATAGTAAACACTTCAAAATAAAGTTTGTAAAAGAGTAGGTATTAGTGGAAAATGGTATTTCATAACCTTATATCCCATCCAGTATTACTGGATTATTGATATAAAATCCGAAGTCTGCCAGCATATCGTAAGTCATCATACCTCGTAGTCAGCTACCTGCGACAGGGTCGGCGCAGTTTAGCTGCGGCGGCGACGGCTCCAGCGGCGACGGCTCCGGCGGCGACGGCTCCGGCGGCGACGGCTCCTGGCGGTGGACAGTCCTGTTCGGCTGGCGCAGGCCCGCTGGTAAAATCGACAGCATCGCTGCTGGCTGATAGCGCCCTACATCGTGGTTGTTGGCCTACGGCTTTCGATGTAAGGATTTTGGAGTTTAAATTGCAAAAGAGTTAGTCCGACTGTGGGTAGATTTAACATTTCTTATTTTCTGTTATATTTTTCTATGATATCTCTAGGATTTAAGACTAGAACGGATGTGATTAAGGCATATCTAGTATTAGTTTCGTAAAATGAGCATCGCAAAGGCGACAGGCATTTTTACTCTGAGTATAAATGAATCGGCGTGCACTAAAACGGCTAAAGCAATCCCCATTTGTTTAAATATCAACAAAGAGGCACCTTGGCCTCTGGGTCAAGGTTTGGTGGCGGCAAAAAACAATTTTTGGGTAATGTGTACTCGGATAAAATTTTATCCTTGAAAAACCTTTGGTTTATCGATTAAAAGGGTTTACCCTTTTAAAGTATAGATTGCCAGCGAGTGGCGACATCCTTATGAGTCGCAGTGACCAAATTAATTTTAAATTTCAGTACCTTCAGTATAGCAAATTTTCAACGCCTTTGGGCGTGGCCTCTGCTGGGTCGGCAGGGGCTGGCGCTGGCTGCTCCGCTGCGGCCTCCTCGACACCCGCCATGGCCTCCTCCGGCTCGCGAGAGGCTAGCCGTCCCTGGGGACGCGGCCGCTGGCAGCACAGAGCCCGGGCCCGGCCGGGATGAATCCGTCATGGGTTCATCGTACTCATACTTGTATAAGTATGGCACATCTGCGACATATGCAGACAACACAACCAAAGAGGTTTATATAAATACCCAAAAGGGCTGTATGGCAAAACCAAAGAGGTTTATAAATAAATACCCAAAAGGGCAGCATGGACCCGCCAGGGGTTTGTCGTCATCATACTTGTATAAGTATGGAATATCTGCGACATCCGCGAACAACATTGCCGGATAGTTATATAGTTATAATAATATAAAAACCCACGAGGGCTATATAAAAAACTTGTAATAAATTATTTTTAACTTTCTCCCTAAGGCGTGTGAAGACTTGAGCACGTAAACGCTGAATGAGAGAAATCTGGACCGAGACACTGAACGCGGCCATGACAGATGGATGATTTGGAGTGGGGCTGCCGTCAGTGTGGCAATTTCAAAAAATTATTTAAAATAAAACATACCTGATCTAAAAATTACGTGGAAGACTTTAGAGTAGGCGTTGCTACAACTTGTCAATCACTTCGACTAATTCGTGAAACATAATTTACAATATAATTTCGACAAGTTTGTTACCGCATTTAATTTTTGATCAAGCGTGTATCTTTATATTATTATGTCGATCTTTTAGTATATGATAAAGAAGTAAAAAGTTTGACTGGTAGTAAATGCCATAAGGCATTCGCTGCGACCCATAGACGTCCCACTGCTAGGCACGGGTCTCCCCCACAGACTATGCTGCGGGAGGTCTAGTCTCTCCACCACGCTGCTCCAATGCGGATTGGTGGAGGGATTAGTGGCCAACCCAGTGTCGAATAATCTCAAGCCATCCGAAGGTCTTCGACAAGGCTTAACGACTGTTTCCACCATTGAAAACAACCGGGACCGACGGCTTTACGTGCCCTCCGAAGCACGGTAGCGTCCATGAAATTTTGCCACTAGCGGTCACCCATCCACAAACCGACCGCGCCCGTTGTTGCTTAACTCTTTCGATTACATTGAATCGACGCGAGCCATTGGGCTATGGACGCTACAGTCCGTATAAGGCATTAAGTCCGCCCATTGTATATATTTTTAGAGGTGTCAATAAAATTGAATAAATTAAAATAAAATAATGATAATGAATTATAATGAATTGTGTATTTTAATGACTGCTAAGCTAGAGGTTCTGGATCGATTTAGATTGAGTGGGTTTTTGTTTCTTGAAGTTCCCAGTAAGAGCTCGAACTTAATTTGTGTCTAGTTTATGCCTACATGTCTTGCGACGTTATGAAAGGAAAACTAATGCTTGTTCAGTTGTCACGACTGGGTATCGAACCTGTATTACGTTTTAAGTTAACGAAAGTACAATGCCAATATAGATACAATGCCAATATAAAACATTAATTTACTGAAGAGTCGAGAGTTTTACTCTTAATAAACAAAAAATAAAACCGTTTAACAACATTCAATAAAAACATTTCAACAAAATAGTATGCGAAAGCTATAGAATACAAACAAATAAATCGTTCGTCAGTCATTTATCTAACAGTTAAAGCTTTCAAAGAATAATATAGAATCGTAGAAGGACATTACAGTTTAGCCGCGGCTAACAAATAAATATAATGACTGGATCGCATCCAATCATAGAATATGGAGGTATGGAAGTGCCTTTGTGAAATTCGTGTAGACGACCTATGGTATCATTATTTCAAACGATAATTTTTAATATTTGAGCAATATTGAAAGGAATGTTTGTTTCTCAATTTAATTAATATCAATGTTGAATACAAATGAATTTTCTGACTACTCAGAGGAACAGTAGCACTCGCAGTTTAAGTACTAACACTAACACTTGATTATATGAAAAAATTTACAACAATTTCAATTGTAATATTGCAACATTAAATAATATAAATAGACGTTTACTTAAAACTCTGCTCGCATACACATAAAACAACACAGTTTAACATAAATAAACCAAGTACAAATAATATTAATTATCTGCGAAATTAAGCTTCTTATATTCTTTCACATCTGCGAAACGGAGTCAGAGAGAGATTAAACAAGGTATATTACATTATATTATATTTATTAGATATTATATTAATGCATATTAGAGTTATACAAGGGTATTTATAGCTATAATATTCTTACTAACACAGATACATAAACTAAAAATAATAATTGCAGATATTACTCATGTTATATTATACTTAATCAGCACAGTTTGTAAGTAAGTTTGTATTTGGAACACAATAAAAACAGCTGACCGTTACTTGACGTATATTCCAAGTGACGTTAAACGGTACATTTATTGAGTGACTTATTAAGATAAATATACCTTCATATATATAATGTACCTAACACAATTCAACCGGCGCAAGCATAAAGTACCTAAGTTAAATTTTAGACTGATATTCATGAGATTACAAAAAAGTCAGATAAATACGATAGCGTCTTGTTGTTGTCTGGCTAAATAATTTCGATAGTCTTGGCACGTTTTTTACAGAATGCTTTCGCTGGGATAATTTTTACAGTTAGAGCAGTAGAAATATCGTCCAATGCAAAATTGACTATGAATATGCAAGCTTTTAAATTCAAATTTGTTATTTCACCATTATTAATTGACGGCGATCCGATTGCCGCCGCTAATTTGCATTATTATATTAAAATGTACAATTATTATATAATTTAAACGGTCAGCGGTTTTGCGTGCAAAATATTCGAAGATTTCAAATTGCGATTGTGAAGACACTAGTAATGGTTTGCGTACTTTGTAGATATATGTACTTTTGGTTTGCACATACATAATTTGCAACTATGTATTTTATAAGATCTTCGTATGCCTGAACAAAGGCAGGTACATACAGTACATACAGTACCTACAGTAACGGAAGATCTCCCGCTGACAATATCAACATTTGTAAGATTTATATCTTGCTTGGTGTATCTTTAATCTGATACTAGTGGACGCCCGCAGCTTCGCTCGCGTGGAATTAGACATAACAATAGTTTCGGTTACACCTAGTAATATTATATAGCCGATGTCACTCAGTGAAGATGCAGCTTTCTAATGGTGAAAAAATTTTTGAAATCGGTCCATTCGTTTTTGTGTGAAAACATTACAAACAAATCTTTCTTTCCTCTTTATAATATTAGTATTGATTTAAAAAACTTATACCTACCTACTATAGTCACAAATAATGTGATTTAACACTACGTGTTTAATAATGTTTATACCAAAACTTACTACTTTAAATGGTTTTAATTTTTTTCCATTACGTTTGAATAGTAAACACTACAAGATGACTAGTATAATCGCGTGTAAGTAGGTACAAGCTCCTCGTACCTACGTCTACTAATATTGATCAGGTATTACATTCGTGGTTCATTCTACTATTGAAGGAACACATAAATGTGCTCAGAAAGACAAAAAAGAGTAATTAATGAAGTATTTTTAATATCTAAACAAAAATTCATATTGCTTGCCAGTATAAAAATAAAACCAAGAATACTTTTTCTATCTACATCTACAGTCTCTTTATATTATCCTCTATTTTAATCTGTAATACCACACAAGTGCGAGCCAGCTAGCTCGTGTCGTAAAATCAATGTAAAGTCGCGCTGTACACTCTCTGGCGGACAATGCAACCGATGTCTGTGGAGACACCATCAATTTAAATGTATTAGTGGACACAATAACATAAATTATACTGTTAAAAATATATTTTTTAACATACTTTTGATAGCTATTTTTTATTTTCGTGCATTGTCATCGGAACTAAATATGTGTGCCAAATTTCAGCTCAGATAGCTTCAGTGGAAGTGGGTGAAATATTGATTGCAAGATTCCAGGACATACATACTCGTACATACGAGTGAAGTTAAATTAAAGCTTTTAAAAATGACATTTCAATAGTCCTTGTTTGATATTCACGTATTGCGTCGTTTGTCTTTTGTAAACTTGTGAAAAGTCTGACTAGATAACGTGACTGCCAATTAAAATTATTAAAAAAAAATTACCTCGTCAGTCTAGCACATGAAAGCGAAACAACTAACCAAGACTTACTACTACTGTCCGGGATTACATTGATATGTTGTTATTTTAAATTTAAATTTCAAGGTTTTTTGGTTAAATAAAGTCAAGGACAAAATAAAGACGCCTTCGTTTTTAATTCTTCGTTGAACATTTGATTCGTCTAGCTGTGGACCACGTTTTAATGTTGCCTAACTTTCTCCAAATAATTAATTGTAAATCCTACACAAAATATATTATAAATTATCATAACATAACAACATCGCTTGTATTTTCCTAAAGGGCTGGGCAATGTAATACTCCCACTTCTTTTCACCCGTTATCTGAAATTCCCATGTAATAAGGTGATGAGCATTTAATGATGAGAATTTAATACCCCGGGCATAAATACTCCGAGCTGCTACCTGGAATTTACGTTAGAAAAACACAATAGTTGTTGCCCGACCTGGGGATTAAACCCAGGACTGGTTAGCTGTCGTGCTTAAGACCACTGGACCAACGAGGCAGGGCTATCAATTATTCACATTCATTTCTTAAATAACTGTTTCATCATTCAAATCGACTTTACCTTAACCTCCATTTTGGGACAGTCCCACCAAAAGCCGCACTGTTGGTCAACACACCGAAAAACCCGGTTGTAGAAATATTTATCGGACTTTTGCAACAAAGCTACGATCAATTTATGTAGGCTAGAAATTAGCCAACTTCCTTCGAAGCCTGTTGGACTTTACACTTTGTAGTCACCTGTTAACGTTATTGTAATTCTCGTAGTCTTGTATATAAAAGCTGAGCTAAGCTCTCATGCGTCCCACTGTGGGGCAATGTCCCCCATACCCACAGCTGAGAAAGATCTATTATCCACTACCACAACCCTTTCTTTGTCACACTGTTGGGCACGGGTCTCCTCTCAGAATGGGAGGGATAGGCCTTAGTCCACCACTCTGGCCAAGTGTGGATTGGCAGGCTTCAAATGCCTACGTAACATTATGAAGAACATTCAGGCATACAGGTTTCCTCACGATGTGTCCTTCGCCATTACAGCAAGTGACATTAAATTTCTGAAATAGTCATAAGTCAGAAGAGCAATATAGCTTTTTCCTATTGTATATCTGTATGTAGTACAGTGTATAGGTAGGTACCTCATCTATATCTTCGCATAATTTTCGACATTATTATTCAGCAGCGATGATTTCCAAGGGTACCTATTCGTATCTTCGGATAGTGCATAATAAAAACCCCACATATTTTTTTACATTGATGTTACGACTATTCACAAAAGAAAGCTTTGCATGTACATTACACTACGCAAATATTTCTGTCCTTATGAAATCCTGCAGTCAGGATTAAAGTGTAACATTTTATGGAAGAATCTTAAATTTGAAAACCGTTCTGAAATGTTTTGGAATTCCTGCTTAAGCCAACTCTGTTCGTCAAACAATAAAGTGACTTTTTTTCAAGTAAGTAAATTACAAAAATTTTATTGCGAGTCCCTGTGTGAAATATATCGCCGACGCACAAGTTGCTTCAAAGATCTTAATTGGTCAGTTCGTTACATTTTGTCGGTGATCATAAATTGAAATAAAATAAAATAATTGCAAATAGCTATATTTACAGAACATAACAATAAAACTAAAACTCCGCACGATCCAAACATCCATGCATATAATTTGAATAGTTCATCAAAGATACGAAGTTAACGAAGCGAGTTAAATTGTAAAATACTCGCAGACCAATGTAAGTAGAGCTTGCAAATTTAAACCAAAATATTATTTTTATTTTTATTTACTAACGATGCTTTACTAGCTGTACTAGTATCTTTCTAAGTATTGTTCAAAGTTTGTTGCAGTTGACATAGCTATTTAATATTTAAAAAAATATCAACATGGTATATTCTATTTGAGCTGCTGTTTCAATTTTTTCGAATGGACTTTTGCTGCATGGTCACAAAGACCTTTGTGGCGTCACCCAATAGGCGCTTTATTTTGAATTAATGTATCTAAGCTAGGGTACGAGAAGTCTCTGGGTAGACTTTTACGATCCAAGGTTTGATATCGAACACAGAATGGTACAATTTTCCGGTGTTTATTTTATGAGTATAATTATTTATTTGAGAAAGAAGAAAACTTTTAAAACATATTTCATTTAAATTAACGCGAAGAATCCACCAATCAAAACTGAAGTAGGTCAAATGAAAAGTAAATGTCAAATGTAAGGTATTGTATCGTTAACAAGATACATACTGAAGTTATTTAAATTCCGTATAAAATCATATTAATATAATATCCAAATAATATTTTTAAATGATATTTAGAAACTGATAACTAGGAACGTAGAAATTTGTTGAGCGTGTACAATCACCTTATAGCGAAAAAATAAAATAATTCATTTATATTATTTTATTTTTTCGTATTTCACCAAGGGTTGATTGTTGGAATTCAATAATGTTGGAAATAAATTGTTTGACAATAAAATGCGAAACAAATAACTCAAAAGAAGGTAAGATATCAGGTAAGAATTAACATAACCTTTTATTGCTAAAATGCGTATTGTTAATTCTGGATAGTTCACAGTATTTTATATTTTGTAAACATACGTAGATGCTTTAGTTTTATCCAATATACTCGTAGCAATAACTATTTGTGGATGGGTGACCGCTAGTGATAAAATTTCATGGACGCTACCGTGCTTCGGCACGTAAAGCCGTCGGTCCCGGTTATTTTCAATGGTGGAAACAATCGTTAAGCCTTGTCGATGACCTTCGGGTGGCTTGAGAACATTCGACACTGGGTTGGCCACTAACCCCTCCACCAATCCGCATTGGAGCAGCGTGGTGGAGTATGCTCTAGACCTCCCGCAGTGTCTGTGGGGGAGACCCGTGCCCAGCAGTGGGACGTCTATGGGTCGCAGCGAATAACTAGTATACAGAAAGATAGTATTCGATTCAAGATAAGCTTTTACAGTAAAGCCTGATTAACAAGAGCTACCGGATGATTGGCTCGGCAGCGGAGTTTGTAAAGTATAATGAAGAATGACTCGGTTTGCGCTGTAATCACATTGTCCACCGGGGACGGCGAGTTTCCCTTGTCCCTCACGGCACGGTACACGATACTTTTGGACCGGGACGATATTTATTAACTGTGGTGTAGGCCTGAGCGTTAAGCTTACATATTAGCAGAACTGAGAAAATATATTATTATATTTAATTTATACATTTTATTTTCTTGTAATTTTTTGTGTATGTGAAGCGAAGGTATAATCAGTAACTTAGAAAAAAAAAACACTAAAAAACACGCTCTTGTAGATGAGCAACAAAAATGTGGATTTATTTTTATTTTTTAAATATTTTTTTAAACGAAAACCACGTCCAAAGATTCCTTTACACTCATACATACATACATAAAAAGCTAATAAAAGCGTGTAAAAATAAAATAAAAAGACACATCCAGACTTCCAGATACATTTTATTTTAGTTAAATACTAAATGGAAATTAATACGAGAACACGAGTCACTCAATAGTTTGATGTAGTGACCTGAAATTGGGCTCAATTTTTATAACAAATTAAATGTTTGTATACTTACACAGATTCTTTGGCTTTATCGATAATATGTAGTAGGTATACCTTCCTTATTGGTTGAGTGGTCGTAAGCAAGCAAGTGGTGAAGTAGTCCTAGGTTCAATGCCCAGTTGGACAATGTGTTATTAGGTTTTTCTAACCTTAAATTTATAGAATTAGCTCGGAGATTTGTGTTAATAATGATCACCTTCCATTTAATATATGGGAGCAAAAAATACGTGGTAAAAGGGTATGACACTTTCAGGGAAATATATATATAGGTGTTGTTATGTTTAACATATTATTATTATTATGTATAGAAAACACCTCTCACTCTTACAGATTCGTTGTAATGATTTTTTATGTTTATAAAAAGCTAACAATGGAGTCATACGTGAATCGGTTATTAAAATAATTACGAATCGTTGGCCGGTTATAATTGGCGGTTGTAAGAGAGCGTGCACACTTGCCGTGCGGTTGGCGTCGCACAAACTGTTATTAGATTAGCGACCCGCCTTATTCCGGGGTATCATTAGATGAATTTGATTTGAATTGCAATTTTTCCTGCCGTATTGGAGATACGATGGATTCTATAATACCAACATTTACAGATAATTTGTATTAAATAGAAAATTTATTTTATTTTATAAATCTAAGAAAAGTTAAGCTTTTAAAAAAGTACATAACTAATTTAACTGTATTTTTACTAGAATCATAAGTACATAGAATCGGTAATGTATGTATTATAAAGCACATAGCTACACACTTTATTGTTGATATTTTTTCCACCAAAATACTTTGTTTTACGTATAAAATCTAAGTCACCTACCTACCTAATGGGCGTTTTTATATCAAGCACGGAACGTTTTTATCGTAGATGTTTTTTTATGGATAAAAGATAGAAACGAGCTTGCAGCACCACCCATCCACTGCCGCCCATGACAACTGTGACTGACTTTGAACAAGACTCAATTAGGGACTGGGACGGTTAGTCCAATAGTAGAGGGATTTAATTAGAACATTAGTTGGTCAGTTCGTTAGTAGGTATGAGGACTGGGGACTGTTAGTGATAGTTAGTCCTGTTAGTTGGTGTTAGTAATAGTCCAGTTAGCAACAAGCCGCTGTGGGTAAAAGTGTCCAGTTAACACGCAGTTAAGCCGCGGCGCATCCCGTTGATCCGTAAACAATGAGTTTCAATGAGAGCCCTCCAAGCCGCGTGATTTATGACGCTGCGCGAACGACGCGGATCCTATAGGGATGTACCGTAGCCGCTGTGTCTATATCGATGTTTTAACTCATGAGTATGTACCAATTAAAATGGGCTCGTGTTGTAGTATATTGAGAGGTTGTGTTAAAGTCAAAAGTCAAAGTCAAATAATTTATTTCGCTATGAAGTGATTAGACACGCTTAGCGAAAGTCTACGTAACTACAAACTACTTAAAGAAAGGAGATATAATGCTATTCTAAACTGATTAATATAAGGCAAATAAGGATGAGCTATTGGTTAGTATTAGATACGGTGGGGGAAGCTGTAGTAAAATTATTTATGTAACTGTCCTTGTACAGCAATAAATCAATAAATAAAAAAAAAACTATTATCCAGCAAAATAACAAAAAAACAAAATAATAAATATAAATTATACATAATTACTCGTAAGCTTGGTACCAAAATGTCTCTCAAAAGAGTTTAGCACACAAAAGTTATCTATCAAACAAACATACTTACATACTTACTTATACTGAAAAAAAAACTGAACAATTATGGTGTCGAAAGAATCCTGAAACTAAAAGTAGGTAGGTTATGTACTACCTACTATAAATTCGTTTTTAATTTTTTACAATCAAACGAGCATAGTAATGTTCGATTGTAATTATGTGAACGATTTAATCGAAGTGATAGTAAAATTTGATCTCTCTAAAAATCTTTATCGACATCGATATTACTAAAATTAAATGCACATCCCCAGAACAGATCAACCGTTGCAGGTTGGTACAGGTGCGTCGGTTTCTCACCGCGCGGTGTGGGATACGCAGTGATTTGTCCGCTTGTCGTATCGTAAGATTAGTGTTACTATTTTGAATTACTATTAAAAACAATAAATAAACGTTTACACACACCTACGCACTAGAATTCCCGTGGTACCTACATGTACAAAAAAACCAGACAACTTCAGATTCTTAATCGATTATAATTTTAATTTATCCGTGGAATCATTATCTGCCCCGTCTATTTGAATTTAGAACCCGCTGTCGACTGCGGTTTCGTCGGAGACATAATAAATATAGGATCCGAAGTAAGTATAAAACTAAATCAGTAGCATTTTATCTGAAAAGAAAAAAATCCTTTGTTCAGGTAATAGTTATCGCGTAAAAATTACAAAATTGGAAACATTAACAGTAAATTAGTGTTACAGGTAAGTTGCAAGTACAAGGTTTGATGCCTACTATTATGGATTAAGTGGTGTTGGTGGAATTACAATCGCTTTAACTGACATTATCATTAAATATAAATAATTGCTCTAATAAAGAAATGCTAAGCCGTCAGCGTCTACATAGTTTAGATGATAACTGCTACAATTCATGCATTATTATATTAATAAATCACTGGAAGTACAGTGGTAGGTTCGTTTAATCATAATACTCATATCAGCAGCCTAATGATTCGCTGTCAAAGAAGCATTATAATATGTTTATAGCTAAAATGACTCAATTTGGTAATGACTGCAGAATTGCATGATGACATGAATATCGTAAGTAATGTACATGTCGTTGGTTTTGGGGTATTTATAAAAATTGCGAAATTCTCTTAAAATGATGAGACAAATACCTACTACATTCATACCTTCCTACCTACCTCGTACATGCATGGTGTTCAGAATTAGGTACTGTACAAGTACCTTGAAGGATACACATTAAGAACGAAACATTCTGTATATTAAAGCTGAAACAGTATTATACGCTAAGTAATAACGAGGCATAATATTCCGATTGGTTCTCTTAATACACTATTAATACCGATACTGCAATATGATTCAGCTATATCTCTTTAAATATCAACCTGCTAAGATAAACTGACAGTATTCTCCATTATTGAACCCCCACCGTTTATAAATAAAGTTTCTATGCAAATTAGTGCTGTTATAGATAAACCAATACTTTGAAATTACGATGCCATTGTAACCAGCCAATGAAATACCAATAAATCTGTTTTAGTTGATTGAAATATGAGTTATTTCCTCTCAAAGTAATACAGGTAGTGGCTTAGATTTCTCTTTCAGGGATGGGTTTCACCGCTGACTGTAAACTGCGACTTTTTAACTTCCAATTATTTATAATTATAACTATCTTATTTTTAGTCATTTTAAAAAGATCACGATTTAAATTAAACTGATGGTGCCAACCCTATAACGAGAGAAATATGCCTGACCCTGACAGGTTCGAAACTCACAGATATTTTTTTTGTTTGGCTAATAAAAAATCTGCACTCAGGATTTAACACTACCAGTGTAAAATCGAACTTTTAATTATGTATATGAAAAAAATCACCACGAGTGGGCTTTGAACTCGAGACCTTCATATCACAACTTTACGAGTATTTTAGCTAATTTACCACCGTTGACGTTGATAAGATCTATAACTTAGAAATTTAAACAGCTCTTACGGTAAGGTAAACATCGTAAGGAAACCTGTACGTATGCATGAAACTTGTCACATAGGTAGACGATAACCTAAATAAGCATATAGGATACTTTCCATCCCAATAATATGTTCCCTTGGGATGCTGTGGTGTGCTGTTATTGAAGGTGTGCAGTCTGGCACACCTTCAACAGATGGCGCTAGCACTAATTCTTAACTAATGTTTAAAAGGGTGATTGGAATTCATTTACTGGCTTTAACATCGCCTATAGCTAATAGATTCATCATAGCTTATAGCTTCACCACCGAAAGTGGACCAACAGGTGAACAATGCAAAACGCCATGCTCAATTGAAACGAAGTCAGATCGATCGTTGTTCTAACCAGTTATCCTTCATTGAATTGTAAATACTACTCATATTACTGTATGCTTTGGTTTTTATACTGTGACAACGCTCTAACACTGCCCGTTTGATAGCTTAATAAGGCTTATAAACAGCATACCCTTAACAATTATGCAATAAGGTGAAATAGCTATGTTTCTTCTTTGATCTATGTTTGAACATGAAAAAGTTTTGATTTATTTGAATAAGACGTCGCCAAATTGGCCAAGTGGCCAATTGGTAATTGATCGATAAAATCAAAGTATTAGTCGGATTCTGATAATATTACAACCAAGCGCGGTGACAGCCCAGTGGCTATCGAACTCGCCTCTCACTCGAGCGGTCCGAGTTCAAACCCAAGCGGCACGCACCAATGACTTTTCTAAGTTATCTGCGATTATATACCGAGAAAAATCATTTTACTTAATACAAAAATATAGTAACTTATCTCCACCAATCCGCACTTAGCCAGCGTGGTGGAGTATGCTCTAGACCTCCCGCAGCTGTGTCTGTGGGGGAGATCCGTGCCCAGCAGTGGGACGTCTAAGGGTTGCTATGGGTATGCTATGGTTGTCTATGGGTTGCAGCATCATAGTACCCATATTAAATGATCTGGTACGTACCTAGGCACCTGTTTTAATAAACAGAATGTAACAATGCATACGATTCATGTGTAAAAACCAGCTATTGCAAAATTATATTGAAAACAAAGCCTCATATTACAAAAACTAGTCATCGGGTCATCACGTCGCTATATAGATGGGGACGTGCGGGGAAAAAATGTAGAAAGTAGTATGACAACGCGCATATGAGTAACTGACGGGCGGCGACCGCTCGCTGTATGCCGATGTAAAGTGACTGGAAATGACATGGAAACAATTAAGTTACTGCTTAATTATTTTTTTATGTCTATTAAAAAATACAAAAAAAGGACTTTGTCGCATACGCGAACATGCCGCCCTGGTTGGAGAAATCACATACTTAGTACTAAAATTATTAAAAAGAATTATAAGGAAACTATTATAAAAAGGATATAAAACTGTATGAATTAAAAAAATATAAAAAAAAACACTTGGTTGCCTGTAAAGTCGGTATACGGGCGAAAGTTTTACGTGACAACGACTTTGAGTGGTAAAATAATTTTAATGTGAATATTCATTCGTATAGTAGGAAGAAGGATGAAATAATAGTAACAATTTAAAACATTTATTTATACAAAGAATTATATTTAAAACATTAATTTATACAAAGAATCTCGCACTGAATTTCATATTAACAAAATTTTATTTTTACCTTTACACATACATACGTATTTATATACAAATATACATACAATAACTTGTTCACTTTTTATGTCTGTCTCTCTCGCTCTTAGGCGGGCTAACCATGCCCGAGTGGAAGGGACGCGTGCCTCTCACTCGCTCTCATTGTGAGCGCATAACGTGAGCGGAGCGTAACGCAGTTTCTTGAAGTGTCACCCGGCAAACCAATTTATAAGACGTTGTCACGTCAAAAAATCATACTTATTTATATGCTGTAATGGTGCAATATAAAACAGGCAGTCAAAAATTGTAAATTTGAACGACATTTCTGTGTTTCATTCGTTCGTCTGCGTTACTGATGTAGTTAAGTATTGTCATCGGAACTACAATACCACATAATTTAGCGACTACTATCGTAGTATGTACTGATTGTACATGAATATAAATGGCTCGAATGGTTCGTCAGTTTATCTCTTTCTCCAATATACCTACCACGGAGACAACCTATAGTCTTGTCCTAAAGGGTAGCAACGCATCTGTAGCTGCATTTGAACGCATCTGCATCTGACTTTGTCATTGCAACACCGTGCACTGAATTCTCATTCGCATCTCATACGCCTACAAAAAGTGAATAAATATAAATTAAGTTAATGCAACAATATACATAGTATCGCCAATAAATAATCTATAAAAAAGCTGCAGGTGTGAATATCGATCACTTATTAATTAGTTCTTATAACCTTTATATTAAAATCGAATAAAATTATCCATAACGTTGACTTTTTAGCAATTTTGAACTTGGATTTAGTCTTGCAAGGCAATGAAACGTCTCCACTTTAAATATTAAAATTGTTTGTGACGTATCTAGGCCGCAGGTAAGTCCTTGATGATCAGCCAACTTGTTTTAGCTAGACGTATCTTCTATTACCATAGAGCGAATAAATGTGGGAACAGGTGTAGTGATGTAGTTTTTATTTATGGTGGAGTTTAAATTAATGTTTAGATAATATCAAATTATCACATAGATAACGTTCGTTTAGTTTAGATCCTAACCTATCAATTGATCCATTCCATATACATCAATTTATTAATTCTAAATTCTGATTAAAAATTGACTTGTATAGAATATTTACTGAACAAATTTATTTGGAATAATATTTCCCATTTTACAGTACAATACAATATAGTTACAATATAAGACAGCAGGATAAGTATAATCTTAAAACTGTTAGTGAATTTTCACTGCATACATACCTACTAATCTTTTGTTATTCAAAACAATTTAGTATACACATACCTTTAAGTGTGTATTATATAAATACGAAGAGCTTTTAAATGCGAGCGTCTCGGATAAATCGTCAGTAATTATTTTATATCCCATTGTAGATTAAGTGAGGGCAGGGCATCTTCTAGTTGTGATCAGTTTTTGCAAACCGCTTTCTTAACCGGTCCAGCGGGAGCGACGCGAGATGAGCCTAGTGATGCTGTGTGCGTGTTACTGTTATGATGTGGGAAAATGTTTGAAAGTTATCGTTATGTTGTGACTCTACACAGTTAATAGTGGATGCGTCATCTTTTAGAGGATGCCTCAGTTTTATATTATAAAAGACTAGTGGACGCCCGCAGCTTCGCTCGCGTGGAATAAGAGATAATAATAGATTAAAAAGTAGTCTATGTCCTTCCTCAGGCTCTAGTCTATCTGTGTACCAAATTTCATTTAAATCGGTACAGTAGTTTTGGCGTGAAAACGACACAGACAGACATAAAGAGTTACTTTCGCATTTATAATATTAGTATGGATAAGGCATATGTTGCAATCCTTACACAAGTATTATAATAATAACGTGTACCATATCGCAACTCATTAAAATGTCTCAAAGATTTCTACTTGGACCTGTGTCCCTACGCATACCTTCAAAATTACCGGGTCCACATCTGGACCCGTGAAATTTAAAGACAATAATAATAAAAATAACTTTTATTTCAGGCAACAAGCAAGGCCCATAACATAAATAGGTACCGTTAACGTGCCCTACGAAGCACGGATTACATATAATTGATCTAGCTGAAAAAGGGCTATTGGATGCTACCGCTATTTTCTGGTACTATATCGAGCAATATACAAATTATATGATTTAAATTTATATAATAAGATTAAATATTATGATTTAAGCGCGATATTGTGTTTTTATATTGCTTGGTTTGATTTTATTTCATGCATTTTCTAAAAAAAAGGTACCTTCACAGACAGGTACATCCATCCATCAGCCTATCGTGGTCCACTGCTGGACATAGGCCTGCCTCGGTACTACTCCATCCGGTCCATTAGCCTGCAGTACCTAAAGCAACACTCAGCGATGCTTTCTGTTAGAGAATAGGATTATTCTTTAAAATAAGAGACCATTGGTCGAACGAAAGACGATTTTAAATGGAAACTGCACTTTAATGCGACATTAAATTATAATTCGATATTTCAAAATGACATCTATAACTAATTGATTGTGAATTAATTGGCGCTAAAGTTAAATAAAGAAATATTAATTTGCCACCCGCAGATCAAAGGGCGCGTGTAAAAATCAATATAGTCCAATAAAAATTATCATATTCATATAAATGAACCAAAACCACTATCTATTAGTAGCGATCAGACCTCTTTAACCTCGTCCGTGTTTTTAATTGTCTAATAAAATGGGTGTAAAACCACGGGCTGCTGTTCGAGACTGTTAATACGTGAAAGGAAAGTAACTTGAAATTTATTAACATTTTATTGAAACAGCGCCTACTGCTGCGGATGACCGAAATACCATCGTATTGGCCGTAAAACAGAGACCGTTAAATCTATCACCAATGTTTTTATTATTTAATTATTAGCCAGGTAATATATATACCTACCCTTAAGATGTGAGGTTCAATTACAAGTTTGATGAAGTACATTTAAATTTCATAAATCAATTTACATCATCATACATCTAAATTTAAATTCTGAATTATTTATCTGATTTGGTCATTACTTATTATTATATCCATTCCTCAAATTAATTATAATTAATATTGATCAACAGTTGAATTCTTTAAATGTCAATAATTAATAACAAATGTCAAAATAGAAGTAAATATAAGTCAATTCAGGTAAATAATATCAAATATAGAGAATGTCAGAGTGTTGACTCTTGAATCTTGAGCGCTATAAAGTGTTTTTTTACTTATTTTTTAAAAGCTTTATTATATGAATCAACGTAGATTTGTACAGTAGGTAGGTACTAAAAGTCCTAATTATAAAATACAGATTATAGGTAAAGTTAACGCATATCACTCAGTTTAAGTCAACTCTACAGAATCACTAACAATATGTCATCGACACGGAACTGACGGAGTGATTGTTTCACCATGATTGATGGAACTGACTGAGCATCTGTCAATGTAGGTTGCAGTGCGTGCCATAAGCGACATCGGGAGCGGCTTGAACATCATTAAATATTATACGAGGAACACTATTGCCCCGAAGGTGTAGTCGAAGGTGTGTATTTCACTCCCTTTGCACCAAATTATGTTTTTTTTTTTTTAATAAATATCATGGACATTCTCACACACGGCCATCTGACCCCAAATTAGGTGCGAGCCTGTACTATGGGTGTCAGAGACTGATATACATACATATGTATAATACTAAATACATATCTAATACTTAAATTGATAATATTAACATTCAGACACAGAACAACCACAAGTGTTCGTCATACGAATGTTTGTCCTGAGTGGGATTCCAACCCGCACTTGGCTAGCGTGGTGGACTAGGGCCTAATCCCACCCATTCTGAGAGGAGAGCCGTGCCCAACAGTGGGACAAAAAAAAAAGAGTTGTGGTGGTGGTATAGTTATAGAGACGCCTTCATAACCACCTCATGGCAAGCTTACAGCTTTCAACTTGGACCATCTCGCATAAACCAGGCACGGCAATAGTGTGAAATCAGACATAATGCGACTAGTAAATTGAAAATAATAGTCGTTGTAGCATTACGAGTGAGTTGGAGGATCCTACGCCATATCGAGTGGACGTGATGGTTATTCAACTGACTCGTTATGAAAGATTTCGATGTTTGTGTATAGTTGCGCAAGGGTCTTGATTTTCCTCATTCGAACAACAGGTGACCATTGGAAACCTGGGAAGCTGTCGTTTATGGATTACAAGAATAGCCATTAATATTAGGTAGATAAATGTCATTGTAATTGTAATTGTAAACAAAAAACAAAAAATTGTAAACAAAAATATTTAATTTTTTTTTCATCATGTCTTTAAAAAGTAAGTTAATTTAATAATGACCTTAAACTAAAACAATGAAATATTTAAAAAAAAAATTACAAAATAAATATTTCATCCAGAAACAGGCCTTGTGGCATTGTACCCAGAACGCTGGCAGCGTTGCCCTGCTGTATAGCGAGGATAACTTTTGGGCGAAAAAAAATCATGTCTTTACATTTATCATTTATTGCTGCTACGTTGCCTTTTCGTACAAAAACGTTGAATCCAGATTAGCTCATGAATGTCATGGACTTCATAGTACGAACTTCAAAATACACTGACTTGTTACTGCGGGATAACAAAATGCGCAGTTTCTACTTTGGTTGAATTTCCAATTTTATCTACCCTGGTTGTTTATTTTATTTTTATTTATTTAACCTTGCGAAAGAGTACGAAACATGACTCGTGGCTTGATATAATACTGAGATTGAGAAAAATATTCGTAGAATTATTTGCATATAAAAATACACATTATCACAGATTTTTATTTATACATTTCTAATTGGAATCCAAAGTGCATGAAAACGCAGAATAAGGAACAATAACTGCTTGGGCCCGAAGCTACGATAATTTCGCATTCCATTAGGTAACACTAATAGGCTTTAGCCACTTGTCGGAGCGCGCGAGATATGCGATGTAGTTACTAAGAACATTTCCAAAGTTTTAATAAAATGTTATTGAAATGGAAAAAAATATCGCTTGCAATAAAGTTAGTTTAATTTACATTGCAGTAATAAAGTAACGCCAGATACAATTGACTATCGCATGCAAGTTTATCATAATTACAACTTACAACATAAATATCATAAAAACCAAATGACTTTCTGTAATATAAAATTTATGCATTTTATAGCTTTAGCGGTAAATAAATAATAGTTTTTTTTTTAAATATCACTATCATTTTTTTATAATGTCGTGCAAATCAGACCTGTCCTATATAATATTATGTTGTAGCCATTGCCAATTGTGTGTGTTAAATAAAAAATGGGTTGGAAAATCGGAAACTTTCCTAACTTCAATTAACGAATTATCTCAAAACCCGAATTATTCGAAGAAATTGGCGAGTCACATACAAAAGCCGCATACAAAAAGACGATTGATGACCCGCAACATTGCTGGCTGCGAAGCGCGGGTCCCGGCTTCAAATCCCGACGGGGTTAGATATTTAATTCGCAGATAAATACCTATTTTTACACGAGTCATCCCGAGACCTATCGCGGGGCTGTGAGTGTGTAGTGTTCATTTTATTTTTTTATTCATCTAAAAATGTATATAGCTAATCGCCAATGAACACTCAATCAGACAGTAGGTTTAGACTTGAATCGAATCCCCAGCTGACCTCAACGGGTCAGTACCATAATTGATTTATGCCGCGTCCGACAATGCATTAACATAAGATAATACTTAACCCCTGACACGGATTTTAAAGTTTCACATCACTTTTGTTAGTAAGCGGAGCGTCGGTACAAATTTATGTTAGTTTATTTGTAGTCATCGTTATCAATGCATCTTTGGATCACGCTAAAAGTTGATGGGATAGTGACAGAAGTCTTCATAATTGTTGTAGGTAGGTTAACTTGGTAGGTGGTGGAGCCTATAGGGAACCAAATAGGTAAATAATAATAAAATAATAAAGATCTTGAACATTCTCACACGCAGCCATCTGACCCCAAAGTAGGCGCGAGCCAGTGTTATGGGTGTCAGAGCCTGATATACATACATAGATATTTTTAAATACATACATAAATAGATAATATTAACATCCAGACACGGAACTAATACAAGTGTTCGTCACACGAATATTTGTCCTGAGTGGGATTCGATTCCTCATGGGTAGCAACACATCTGGGACTGACTTAGAACGAGACTCCTACTAACAAGTACTAACTGGACTATTAGTAACACAAACTAACAGGACTAACTACCACTAACAGTCCCCAGTCCTTATACCTACTAACGAACTGACCAACTAATGTTCTGATTACATCTCTCAACTAATTGGACTAACCATCCCAGTCCCTAATTGAGTCTTGTTCAAAGTCAGTCACAGTTGTCATGGGCGGCAGCGGATGGGTGGTGCTGCAAGCTCGTTTGCTATCTTGTATCCATAAAAAAAATAGTTTGTAGCTTTGTAGAAACTGCTTCTGGAGAATAGACAACCCATAGACGTCCCAGCGTTGGGAACGGGTCTATCCCACAACCAAATAAAGCTATGGGATGTCTAGAGCATACACCACCTCGCTACGCCAATGCAGATTGGTGATAAGATTAGGTCAACCCAGTGTCAAGTCGATACTGGGCGACATGATTTTTTTCCATTAACCACCATACTGATCGCGTTGGTTAGCTCGGTCGATCACCTACGATCGATGCGAACCGAGGCTAAAAGCGCTTCATTCGCTTATTCTCATAAATAACAAAATTGGTAGAATCATTAAAAACCAGGGCCCCTACACCTATGAGTGCTCCAACCTCATTTACTCAACCAATATTATTATTTGAGCTGATTTGCATTACAGGTGTTTGGGCCATATTAGTATTAGTAGCCATTAAGGCGGAGGTCGGTCCACAATAGCGCTCGGACCATAAAACATGGAGAAACCTGTTAATTACAATAGTTCCTTGAAAGTCTTTACTTACTAATTAGTAGTGTCTGACAATTGTAGTATATATGTATACCTAGCTGACGTCTCACTGATGGGCACTGGTCTTCCCCACAGACAAAGCGAGAGGTCTAGAGCATACTCCACCACGCTGCTCCAATGCGGATTGGTAGAGGGGTTAGTGGCCAACCTTCGGTGGAAGGTCTTCGACAAGGCTTATTGTTAACAACCGGGATCGACGGCTCAACACTTCGAAGCACGGTAGTGCCCATGAAATTTTTGCCAATTGCAGTCACAAGCAGACCGCTCCTGTCGTTGCTTAACGCTGTCAATCACATTGAATCGACGCAAGCCGATATACTGTATATCGTCTTACAGTTTATGGTAATATTGCTAAATATTATCTTAAACGGATAGACATAACAGCTCAGTCTCTCCTATCGGAAGGTTATCGCATACACAAAGGTTATGATGATACCTATTGTGCTAAGCAGGTTCTAAGTATTGAAGTGGAATCGTGGACAGGTGAGCTTTGCTCTCGTATTGCATCATGTCTTATGTAGCTTGTGAAGGTATATTCTTGAATAGATTATTGTTATCTATCTGTGGATATCCATGGATAAACTGCTTAATTTATTTAAGCTTCCATACGAGTATATCGAGTGAAATACAGTTGAAAACAGTATCTGGTTTGTTTGGCTTAACGTGCCCTGCGAAGCACGGTACCGTCCATGAATTTAACCATTAGCGGTCAACCATCCACAATCCGACCGCCCCCGTCGTTGCTTAACTCTTTCGATCATGTTGAATTGAGGCTATGGATTCTACGCGTCGCTGCGCTAGACATGCAAACGATTTATGGTAAATTTTAAAATGATTGTTCGGGATAATCTGAGATATTACTGCATCGATTTTCATACTGTTTTGATATGTAGAAAGAGTAATTGTGGAAATTAAAGCTAGGATGCTGTTTTTTTTTTAATTAACGTAAAAGTGAAATCGTGCAAGGCCGGGGCGGACCGCTAGTGTTTATAAATGTCTAGTACTGGATCTCCATGGGCTGAAGGATGGATGTAATATAATTTGCAGACTGCATGTATGGTGTATCTTAAAACTGTTTATTTTTCTTATTTTGTTACATAAACTGCAGCCACAGTATTCTATATCTTATGTTACGAAACAAAGTGTTGAAAATACCTTGCAGCATCACTTGCATACCTTCTGCGTTTTATTCCAGCACGGGTTAATTAAGACTGCATAGGGGATTGTTAATTGGATCAGCTATTAACAAGTAACAATACTACCTATATAGAATAGCTTAACCTTTATTAGTATGGAAATACAAGCGAAGGGAACGATGTACCATAACTATGGTACAAGGAAAATGTTTTATTAATTAAAGCTTGAAGCTGGTGAATCGAAAACGATTAGGCAATTTAAGCAACACAAACTGGGTTCCGTAGAATAGTAAGGCAACGACTGGCAACGATTGTTGGGGTAAAATATTGTTATATTGCACACACACACTACACTTGACTACACTTGACTTCTCACTGAACTATTCACCACTAATTCGCACTATACTTTCTGCGTGGTATCACTTCGGTTCTTCATTTATCGCTTGGATTATTGAACTGCCTCGTATCGACACCACGATCGTCTTATATACCCCTAAGAACTTTCCCGAATAGAATTGAATAGTTTTTTAAATTCGAACATACTCGTTTATCTGTCCTTTTCACGAATGTTCTGGAATCGAGCTTCACTTTAGCGACGTATCAATAGTTTATGTAAACAAACTTTAATTTAACATTATTAATACCTCATGCTGATCATACATAAATGACACTTTGTTAATAAATTGATTGTCTTTTGAGATAATCATGACTGGCTCAATAGTGAACACTGATCTCTTTACAGGGTCATTGATATAGTACCCATTGTGGTTGCAATGCTAGTAGAAATTTTACCATGACAGTAAAAATACCTACTGGGGGTCGGTTTTTGGTCTTTTTTTTTAAATTCTATAACGTTTTTCACTGACCTCAGACATTTTAACGTTTTAATTTAATAGAACTCACAAAACAATACCTACCCGATAAAACACGAGATACCAAAGAAACTCAGTTTACTGCCACATAAAACATAAAATTTAAAACTGTCTTTTTTTGTGTGTCAATGCGGAAATCGGTAAACACCCAACATCGGACAGACATAAGTCCCGTTTTCCACTAATCGTAAAAAGCAAACTAATAAAGCACGACACTTGTTGTCCACACATTCCTCGGTGACCAGTTAATTGTGAAAGCGGCGTGCGGTGGTCCGCACTGACGGTGGTCGAGGCATTGTTCCCTCTTGTTTGCCTTGCGCGGTTCTGTTTGCGACAAACTGTAGTGGCGGCCGTACACGCTCCGTCTTGCCTGTCAAGCTTAACTGAACCACGTAACTGATACGTGGCAGTATGCTGAGCGTAGTCCTTTTTTTCACGCATGCCACTGTACATACCTTTTATATATTACAGTTTTAAGTTCATTTTTAAAATGTCGATTTGTAGGTACTTATTGTGTTTTGTGTGAAAAATAAATATCTTCTTCTTCTTCTATACGGTATAATTACGAGTGTATAATACGTAGTTGCGTCTATAGCCCAATGGCTTGTGTCGATTCAATGTGATCGAAAGCTTAAGCAACGACGGGCGCGGTCGGTTTGTTGACCGCTAGTGGTAAAATTTCATGGAACAACGTGGAAACGGTCGTTAAGCCTTGTCGAAGACCTTCGGGTGTCTATAAAACATTCGACACAGAGTTGACCACTAACCCCTCCACCAATCCGCATTGGAGCAGCGTGGTGGAGTATGCTCCAGACCCGCAGCAGCGGTCATATGATTTTTATTGATGTAAGATGCAATCCAGCATGAAACACCATCCTTGCACTGCCTATGACACCCTTGATCCTTGACAGGCCCTAAACCAACATACACAGTTCCAAGTATGTCACAAATATGTTGATTGAGGAATGATGATCGCCCCTAGAAAACTGGTATTGGAAACCACAAAATGTTCGTTTAATTTCTGTCTCTCTTAACTCTCTCCGATTTTTATCCAGACCCGCATATAATAAAAAGCTGATTGACGCGGATGGGAGTCTATGCATAGTCAGTCTTACTTGAAAGATTTAAAGGTGCAGGTCATTGTGCAAGCATTCGACAAGATGCTAGTCACAATACGACATGACGGTAGCAGATCACTTATAATGTATACAATCGGCGAAACCTAGCTTACCTTTAGTCGGTTCTATAATTTGATATACGGTGAAAGCAAATTCTTATCATCCAAGCCATTTTTATTTTACCAAGTGTATGTTATACTAGTGGACGCCCGCAGCTTCGCTCGCGTAGAATTAGACCTATTAACGACGTCTGCCCGCGTTCGGGTTGCCCACTTGACTTAAAAAACGGCAAAGTTTCATACTAATTTTGCACCCCCGTTTTACCCCCTTAGGGGGTGAATTTTCAAAAATCCTTTCTTAGTGCTCCCGTACGTTATAAAAGGAACCCCTGTGCAAAATTTCAATTTTCTAACTCTTATAGTTTAGGCCCTGAGTTGATATGTCAGTCAGTCAGTCAGTCAGTCAGTCAGTCAGTCAGTCAGTCAGTCACCTTCTCCTTTTATATATATATAGATAACTATGTATATAGAATAGACTATGAGTTCATTGTGAAAGTGGTCGAAAATATGATTTGTATGGCGCAAGTTTGTACGATAATAGTGTCAAATTGTTTGCTCTAAAGCCGTCTTTGCACCGCCCGATGATACGATATAGCTTAACTTGTAAGGATGATGATTTGAATAATGATTTTGCAGAAAGCGACATTATGAAAATTTTAATGGACTTTATTATTGGTTCAACTGACTTTTATAGCGTCACCAAAAAGAGTAGAACGAGTAGGTATGTAATAAAATTGTATGTATGTATTATGATTTGACTTTGTTGTAATTAATACTGATTTTCCTTGGGTTTCCTTTAAAAATAAATTGAGTTACAACCAGTGAATATTTTGAATTCGTTTACTTGGAATTTATTTGACTTGAAGTAGATATATAGGTCATTGGTAATCTAAGCTTATGGTTATAGCACAGCCTACAAATATAAGTATACACTGTGCTTATGGTACCTCCTACTGTTATGTTACTAGCGTAGCGAAGCTACTCGTACATGTCCTGGATTCGATGGCCGGGCAAAGTATTATTTAGCTTTTCTAACTTAAAATAACTAGTAGTAGCACTAGTAGCATGATTTTGGCAAAAGGCTTACCATTATTAGATGAAACTTTAACGTAACTGGTGAAAAGCCTTAGACTACCCGGTCGGGGAAATACAGGCGTGATGTTACTAAGTAATAGATTTGAATTATAGCAATATGTTACCTTGTAATCTAATTATAGTATTCCGAAATCTCTTCAGTTCTAGTGACGCGTGTCAAATCACACAAGTTTCGTAAACGTTGTGGCGATTGTTTACCATTGTTCTCGCAGCGGAGGCTTGAGGTGACAAGTGGTGACAAGAGGTGACAAGTGGTCTCGTGGGACGTGACCTGAGTACTCTTGCTAGTAATATGAAGTAAATAGTGGGTACATAGTTTGAAACATGTTAAACTGTTGCGCATGGGAGTACCTAATCAGTAAAAGTTCGTGTTATATGTGGTTTGGGTAATATCATTATATTATTACGTGAAGTAAAAATTTTCGTCCCCCTTTTTACGAAAATAACGTGCACGGGGGTGTATGAAATGTCACAATTAAAGTTTATATGTATAATTACTACAGAGAGCTAACATTTTTATATAATGTGCATATTATGCTTAAGATCATTTTTGACGTGATAACGTCTTATAAATTGATGAACAGCGCATATGAAAAAGTATCCCGTTCCGCTTCCGTTTCCGTTGAGTGTTTTTATTAAATTAATTTTTATTTTATTAAATTAATTTTACACACGACAGCATTGGCGTTCCCATGGCTCCGAAATAGGGAACTGTCAAAATAAATATATAGACTTGTCTGTTGCCTGTTATCTTTGTATTTTCAATTCTCCTTTGTTGTATTGTATAAAATAATGATTATGACGTTATCACGTAAATCTATCGTCCGTAAACCGACTTTACAGACAACCATTTGTTTCTTTTTCATGGACATTCTCACACGGCCATCTGACCTCAAACTAGGCGCGAGCCTGTACTCTGGGTGTTACAGTTCGTAGTTATTTTTAAATTGTAAGTGGTTTAAGATCAACAATATAACAAACAAAATCTCTGCTTTCAGGTACTACCTACAAGATGTCCGAAGTGCTGCGTTTGGTAATTTAGATTAACATATAATAAGTTCTGCCAAGAGGTCATCAATCATATAGCTTGGATACCTTAACGTGTTTACAGGACCCGGAAATACTATAGGTATTTCCGGGTATTACATAGCGTGATAAACATTAATACCAAACATTAATTTAGGCAGAGCACCATAGCATTGCCAAACATAATCGAAAATTTCGGGCACTAATTTTTAAATTTTATTTATTATTTTTAATGACAAATTAAAATCTAGTTTCAGATTATTTTTTATGCTTATCTGCAATACTTATCTATTTAGGTGATAGATATAGGTTACTGCTTAACTAACAGTAGTTTTGGCGTGAAAGCGAGACAGACAAACAGACAGACAGAGTTACTTTCGCATTTGTAATACATATTAGTATGGATAATATTATATTGTAATTTATAACAGTCTGACTACAATATAAATCACTTTAAATATTCTGCACTTTATTATACCTAGAGCAAGATCTTTACATGCAAATTCTCAGGCAACAGGTTCTAAAGCAGTATCTTCATTTAATTCAGCGTGTCTCCTCAGTGAAGGGTATTCTCGCAGGCCTGAATCCACCATAACTCTAATGTTCACAAGAGACCAAGTGTTGTTTAAGTGCCTGTAAAGGCCAATAGATTTTCTTGTTCGCCAGTATTTAGTGATTGTAAACCCATAGGGTGACCAGACCAGTGTAAATGGTAACCATTTATGGGATTTATTCAAATTACCTGATAATTAATAATGTTGGCGGTGACAGAATAGTGGCTATCAAACTCTGCCGAGATGGTCCGGGTTTAAATCCAAGCGGCACGCATCTAAGACTTTTCTCAGTTATAGCGGTGACAGGTGGTTATCGAACTCGCCATTCACTCGAGCGGTCCGGGTTCAAATCCTAGCGGCACGAATTACCGAAATGAATTTTTTGATATGCTTTGTATGAAATTAAACCTGAAGCCTGAGAGTTCTAAATAATGTTCTCGAATCTCTAATGTGGGACAAAATGCGGACAATACTTAGTTTTCCGAGACGCGGTCACCACTCGAGGACTTTTCTTACCCAACGGTTATCTGTCTGTCGAGCGACGTGGCCTGCCCATAGCCACTTCAGTTACATACTCCATCACTTCCCAAAAAGGGTTTTATCTATACTTCTATACTATTATAAAGAAACACACAAGAACAAAACATTTGTTTGTAATGTTTTCACAAAAAAACTACTGGACCGATTTCAAAAATTCTTTCACAATTAGAAAGCTGCATCTTCACTGAGTGAATTAGGCTATATAATATTACTAAGTGTAAATGAAACTCTTGTTGTCTAATTCCACGCGAGCGAAGCTGCTGGGCGTCCACCATAAAATATATTATGATGAAAGCTGTTTTCCCAATACGATGCTATAAAAGTTTAAACTTTAAGAGAACAAAAAAAACAGGACAATCCACAGTCTCCAAAAGCCATAGCCCCACTAGCGCAGACGTACAAGACTGTCCCAGTTCGGTGTAAGTGCGATGAATAGTACAGAATAGGTATGCCGAAACATTGTAGTGGTCAGTTTGTATGGGGCGAATTAGTCAACGCTCATGTTAGCAGACCGTAATTCAAATACGCAAGTAAATTGGTGTTCGATTATAAATCTTATTGAAAATACAGTCAGTTATAATTAAGTATGCAATAATGGATATTGAAAATACAAAGTAACTACAATTATTAGGCAACTTGAGCATTGTAACGAGAGAGCATTGGGACCAAAGATGTTAAAACTACTATGGCATGCATAGGCCCATAGTAAACAGATACTTTGTAACCCAAACAATTACATATTGGTACATGTATATACTTGTGATTTTAACATTCCCACTTCTTATATAAATGTGCCACCTTTATGACTCATAGCGAGGTGGGGTAAGTCTATCATATGGGGCAAGACTAACGTTTTTAAATACATATTTCTTTCTAATTTACCGGTTACCCGGCTCTATTATTCCTTGATTAACCTACACAGTCTCCACCAATCCGCATTGGGGCAGCGTGGTGGAGTATGCTCTAGACCTCCCGCAGCAGTGTCTGTGGGGGAGACCCGTGCCCAGCAGTAGGACGTCTATGGGTCACAGCGAACTTACAAAGTAAATTGTAGGTATCTTGAGATATCAAAGTGTTAGTCGTGTCGTGCCCAATATGTCAGTCTTACCCCACCTAACCTATAGTAGGATTTGTTATTTTTTTGCTTTATTTACTCTGAGCGTTTCAGCCTGAGATTTGAACTCGAGCCACAAGTAATCCTAAGGAAAGCTAACAATTACACACTAACAATAGACACAATTATTTGTGTAGCCATTGAACAAATATTTTCTAACATTTCTGTCTGGTGGTATGATGTATCCGATGGTCACTTGACCTTTGAATAAAAACAGCACCGCTTGTCCGGTCAAATGCATGCAGTGATGGATGGTGGTAGGTTACCATCAGTTATTGTCTTATAACTGGTGAGAGTAGAAAGTTTATTGTTATGCAGATGCGGTTAGTCTAAAGTCTTCAAGTTTGATTGAAGTATCTCCTAATGTCTAAATAAATTACTTATTCAAAAATCCAGCCACAATCAAATTCGATTTCACTATAAATTGATGCCTTTCATTATAGATTGATTTGGAAAAAAAAATTATACTTGGAGTAACAACTCTTCTGCAAATTAACCTTAAATTTAAGTTTTTATTTGTTACCTGATTCTATATTTCTCGTTACGCTATATGAAGTGATGTCTTTTAAAGAATTTGTACCTTAGTTAAACTTAAATAATACTGGCAGTAAAAAAATATATCTGAACTGTTTACGTACCTATATTTGAAATGTTAGTTCCAAATTATACATTTTTACTACCAACATTGTACCTACTCTGAATAAATTGTATGTTTGTAAAGAATTTATTTTTATTTTCAACGCGCTTTTATTAGCTTGGTATTTATGCATTTAATGGAATATTTGAACGTAATTTTCACCCCCTTCAAAACGATAGATTAATTTCTAACCTTGCACACTTACCAAGGACCGATGACAATGCAAAAATTTAAATAGTTTGTCTCATTATATTGACCAGGATCGACAAAAGCGTGTTTATTAGTAGTTTTTTTAAAAAAATATAAATTAATTCTTTTTTTAAAGTATTTTACTAAAGGAAGTATTTGCATTATTCACATTTTCATCATATCCTGTTAATAACCAGAACCGCAGATTAATGGTAGTTTAATTAGGATCAGCGATGGGGCGCCGAGCTATAAATCCCCGTACCAACTGACTGACCGCCGACGTGTCTATCAATGCGCTTGCGCAGTATGATGATTAATCAATGCTCGTCGTGTTAGGAACCAACTATTGTAACAAGCTTGGTTTTAATTATAATATTAAATTACTTACATACTGATACTGGTTTTCTAACGATATTTGGCGCAGTACCGCAACTGGTCGTTTGGCTGGATAGTCAACCGATTGATAGTTTTAAGTTTCATAGTAAATTAGCAATTTGTTTTAAACGCTTGGGCGGCTAAAAAAAGCTGGGATTTGAACCAGGACTTTAAAATGTTCACTACTTATGATCATCATCATCGCATGTCAACTGAAGGTCACGGCTCTTGATATAAGTGAAGTAAGACCACAGTCGTACATGTTAAGGTAAGCTACGCTACGGGCGGAATTCGATATGCTCGAAATCTCCGAGGTCGGCACAGTAGCGTTCGGGCGACGTGCGAGTATATGCGGTGGAAAAGCGGCCATAGTATAAAGGCAAAATGTATGTATCGCTGCGACCCATAGACGTCCCACTGCTGGGCTCGGGTCTCTTTCTCGGGTCGGTTCTCAAGCCACCCGAAGGTCTTCAACAAGGCTTAACGACTGTTTCCAACATTGAAAACAACCGGGGGCTTTACGTGCCCTCCGAAGCACGGTGCAAATGTATGTATCGCTGACGCTATACATCGCTGTATTCGATGTATTGACGCCGGCTGAACATACGACCTTAATAAAATCGCGCTTCGAGTCCGGGCAAGCCTAGTGGCGATTGTTTGAGCTTTCGCAACGAAGACCGTCCGCTTGCGTGATAGTGGGTAGTGGGCGCTTAGCGTATACAGCATGTTCACGTTTTACCATCATCCTTATCTCATACTTTAGTGCAGATGTAAAGCCGCAGTCTAAGCCACAGGCCAATTGCGTATTGGTAAAGTTGAAAAGTAAAAAAAAAAAAACACTTAGATCCCTCAATTTGGAGGAAATAGTCAAGTAGGAGACAAATATATATGTAGTTTGTCAGTTCATTTGTAGAACGTAACGCATAAATAGCATATTTTGGTACTACTGCGAACTACTTAGAAATCTGACAATTTTATTACCCTTCACTTTACAACATAATTCAGCAAGAGTCAATGAAAAAACCAAGTTAAATGTAACATTGTATTACTCAAAGTTTATATTGTTCAGAAACAAAATATTTTTGACAGCATTACTTTGTTCAAAGCTAGTTCGAATCACCCTGTACCACCGCATTCAAGATCCAGTTGTTACGCACGACAAGTTGCTCTACTTTGCTACGAATATAATTTATTGTGAGAAACCAACAGGTAGCAAATAGAAATTGAGTAATACAATTACATTGGTTTTTTTTTGGTGGTAGTTTTATAGCCTTAGTAGTGATTTAATTTGTAACTGGAAGGTATTAGTTAAAATGAAGCATCGAAATCGTGGTGGGAAATGTTGTGGCAATTTTAAACATGCAAGATTCATTCGAGTTATATTTAAATTCACTGTATACTAATATTACTAAAAATAGGTTGTGTATGATGTAATATAATCATCACAATAACTTAGTAAATATTGAACCATTCACACCCACACTAAGATCTGCTACGGGCGATAGACACACACAAAACACAACTCAATAATATTTAAATAATAATATTATGTTAATAAATAAACTTGACCAGTTATATTTCTCTGACTATTAACGATTATATTCGCCTTATATTTACCCCACCAATACGGACTGGAGCAGTCTGGTACTAAGACCTCCAGAGCTGACGCTGCGGAAAAGATTCGTGCCCAATTGTGGAACTCCTTTAAAATAATAATAATAAATATCATGGACATTCTCACACACGGCCATCTGACCCCAAATTAGGCGCGAGCCTGTACTAGGTCATAGTTTAGCCTAGTTCAAATTCTGCTTACCTAATTAGCAATCAGGTCTGAACCGTCATACTGTAAGAACTCTTCATATCCTGTGACACTCGATATATTGTTACTTTGACGCCGAATAAAAGAATCAAAGGTAAAGATAGTGAGAATTTTACAACATTTTATAGATAAGTCTCAATCTTTTATCAGAGACTCAATGTCAGCTGCGCTCATTTCACTCGAAAGCCTAATTGTTTTACAGCTTAACAACAGCATAGATATCCACTTAAACCATCGCATCTTATAAAGCCGACAAAACAATCAAATTTTAATTTATTCTCCTGATCGGTCAATCGATCAGAGCGGCGCCTCTGCATCGCTTGATCGATGGCTTTCGTTCTCGACGTAATTAATGGAGCACGCTGTATGTAATGTGTAATGTTACAGAATGGATGGGCGTGAAGCGCTCTTAGCCCTAGGTTTACAGGCTGTAATGTAACCAAGACCAGATGAGATGGTAGTCCGGTCAATTTAGACATAAAAATAGTGATCAAATAAAGAAAATTCCGACAGAGCCAAATCTTCGTAGAGACCTTAGGTTTACCACAAGGAATAAAGTGTCAAAAGTCCCCATCAATCCCATGTGTGCGTCGAGACTTATTCGGGTCCCAAGGTCAAAATTTAAGGTTTTTTCGATTTTTCTCTAAAACGGTAAGTTTTATCGAAAAGTACCTTAGAGCAAAGTTGTAGATCTTAAAATTCTCTATAAAAATGGTCCCTATGATTTTTTCTCTAAGACCCACTATTTCCCAGATATTGCGCTTATAAGAATCATGTTCTACATAGTATGCACACATATGCCACGTATATACATATTTAGGTACTCAAGCAAGCAAAAATGCCTACTCGTGTCTCTTTTATGTATACATTATACTATTCTTAGAAAATTTACTCTAAAATGACCGCCGGTCCCTTACCGAATCCCCTCTACTTGAATAACAGATATTTAACATATGTAAAAAATACACGAAACAAAAAGCAAGTACAGCTATCTTGTCTTCCTCCGACATCGGCATCTGCTACTCAACATTTTTTTCGAGTATACTATCAAGTTCAGACATGGCAAGGCAATGAACTGAACCCTGAAGACTGGGGTTGGAAATTGATAAATAATACTTTGGAACCGATTCGAATTTACTGCCCCCTGCTCTCCTCTCTTGTATTTAATTGAACATTTGAGCAAGAGACACCTTGGCAATAGGTACACGCTGGAGAACACTGCAACCCTACTTTTTTACAGCCACATTTGGCACTACAACCTTTCTTGCAATTGCAAAAAATAGTGTTAAGAAGTTTTTCTGAAGCAGGGGGCAGTAAAGTTCGAATCGGTTCCAAAGTATTATTTATCAATTTCCAACCCCAGTCTTCAGGGTTCAGTTCATTGCCTTGCCATGTCTGAACTTGATAGTATACTCGAAACAAATGTTGAGTAGCAGATGCCGATGTTGGAGGAAGACAAGATAGCTGTACTTGCTTTTTGTTTCGTGTATTTTTTACAAATGTTAAATATCTGTTATTCAAGTAGAGGGGATTCGGTAAGGGACCGGCGGTCATTTTAGAGTAAATTTTCTTAGAATAGTATAATGTGTACATAAAAGAGACACGATTAGGCATTTTTGCTTGCTTGAGTACCTAAATATGTATATACGTGGCATATGTGTGCATACTATGTAGAACATGATTCTTACAAGCGCAATATCTGGGAAATAGTGGGTCTTAGAGAAAAAATCATAGGAACCATTTTTATAGAGAATTTTAAGATCTACAACTTTGCTTTAAAGTTTTTTTCGATAAAACTTACCGTTTTCGAGAAAAATCCAAAAAACCTAAAATTTTGACTTTGGGACCCGAATAAGTCTCGACGCAGACATGGGATTGATGGGGACTTTTGACACTTTATTCCTTGTGGTAAACCTAAGGTCGCTACGAAGATTTGGCTCTGTCGGAATTTTCTTTATTTCAATTGTCTAAATTGACCGGACTATGGGTAACAGACATAACTTAGAAAACTTATGTCGGATACGCGAGTAAAAAGCCAGCAAACCTAACAGTAAGGTTTTAAAAAGCAAGAAGGATTCTTATACGTATACAATATAATATGTATCTATACGTTTATTACGGATCCGCATATACCTAAAGTTCGCCATTTGAAGGTTTGTTCGGGTAGGTATATCACAAAATCTACTGTTTTCATACAAATTTCATCAGGAGAAAACGTCTAGATTATGTCTTAAATATAAGTTGTTACATAAGTTTTGTATCTCTGTATACAGATGTAGTGCATAAATCAATTTTTCGCAACAATGGTCAAGTGTCGCCGATGCAGTGAAAATCCTGCTTCAACGTCCCACTCAATAATAATTTTATAGCTCTTGAAATAAGGTTCAAAATAGTACAATTTAACAATCGACATACGACTTATTACCTTGTTTAAATATAACAATGCATGCTTGAATTAAACCCGCTGTATGTCGTGTTACAATAATATGCATGTAATTTATTTTGTACCTTGTATATTATATTTAATCCGTTTAATATTTGATTTTTACGCTGCAAATCAAATTGAAATATGTACCTATATAATTATATGCAAAGCAAATACTTTTTTTGTCACCTGCAATTCTTGTAGGGTGCCTATCTAAAAATATTTGACCACTTTGACAAACAGAATTCTTTGACACACTTCTTTATTTGAATTATTTAAAAGCCTATTTAATAACAGTTGAGTTACGTATATTTCAATAACATATCTGATAGTTTATGCGCTATATATTATCAGTATACATGTACTCTATGTAATGTTGTAACCAGCCTCAATCCAACATGTATACAGAACAATTAAAATAGGATTATGCAAATGTCACAACTATTCGGGTGTGGTCACATTAATCTAATAGATATTGCAATATCGAGTTAGTGGAGTATTTTAGGTACACTGAGCAGCGTTAGGTACTTTTACTACTTTAAAAATCTACATGAAGTTTAGTATTAAAACTGTAAAATTATTTTACTTAATTATACAGTTGTAATTTTATTTACAACTGTTTAATTAAGTAAAAAAAGTTCGAAGCAAATTTGAAGAGAATACAGTTGTAATTTTAGTTAGTTAATCAGCCTAGAAATGAATACAAAAAAATTACTAAGTAAAGATAAATTGGGTACCTACTAAATTTACTAAATTAGGTAAAGTATGACTAAAATACTATTTTTGGTATCAAGTTAAGCTTTTTCATCATTGATTTAATATTGTTAATCTGCCAAAACGCATATTAATATTGCTTATAAATAACGACTTTCAATTTACCATTTGCTGGAGTTATTAGTGTTATTTACCAAAACTCGTACTAGATAGGAACATTATGCTTAGAAGTAAAAATAATATCAAGTAGGTGTATGTCCTATTTAACGGTATATACGAGATATTAAATGAATTATTGAAATAAATAATTTATTTATAATCTCATTATCAGTAAGTGTTATTCATACTATACCCTGTACAAGATAGCTTGATCTTTTTGACAGACTGGCTAGTGATGGGAAACAGAAAATATCTATTAGTCCAAAAAATAACGTTTTAAAATACTTGCAACTGTGACGAGATGGTGTGGGTGTATTATGTGTGAAATTCTTTATTGCACTAGACATATAAATAACTTATATGGCCAGTCGATAGAACGATGGAATGCGTAATTAAAATTAGAATTCAATTATTTTTTACCTTATTTTTCTAAAAAGATTTATACCACCTAAAGAGACCCCAACCACTAGCCAAAGAAACCCCAACCAAAAGGACCCCGGTTCGTAACAATAACTTAACAATGATCTTTAATAATGATTTTTTGTAATCGATATTTGTAACGGTTACTGCCTGTTATTCGTGTCCCATCCGTCCGACCGATGTAACATTGTACAAACGTCTATTATTTTCAGTGTTCCTATTTAAATTTTACTTTGAAGCAATAAAAAGTCTTAAAATTTTCGGATAACGATTTGAATCTTAAGGGGCTTTTGTGTTATATGTATTTTTTCAATATTATTACAATATTTAAAATCATTTAATTAAGAAAATAATATGGTCGTCATTGCAAAGTTATGTCGATAACTAAAATTTACATCTGTCAAAAAGATCAAGCTATCTTGTACAGGGTATAGTTATAAATAAGTACTCATATCATTAAAATACTCGTACCTTTAAAAATGATCGCCAACATTAAAATAAATTAGAAATAAAACTAAAAACTGTTTATATTTCTTTACTTATGTTTACTTTCAATATAAATCTATGTTCCGATTATCCATGGCTCTGCCGATCTGAAGGTTCGGTTTTCCCGGGTTCGAATTTCGGACGGTTTTTTTTATTACATCACTAAATTCAGTCCTCGGTTGCAGCTAATTTTTACGCTGTTTAATTACCGACCAAATTAACTGTTAGTGCGAACGCACCCTTATCTAACAACACAGTCCGAGCGACATAGAGTAACAACATACATAGAGGCCTTGACACAAAATTCATTTACAAGATTTATTATTCAATCATACTACATTATTATACTATACTACCTACTTACTTTAATTCCAATCACTTTCACGTTATGGTGTAGGTGACAGAATGTATTTTGAAATTAAATCGCATGCAATGTGATGTGTTACCAAGCTTTTTATGTAGGTAGCTTGACTTCTTAAAAAACTTCACAGAGTAAACCGAGTACAGAGTACTATCACGGACTACGTACAGGTATAGACAATCTGACTAAACGCACGGTGTCTATGAGCTATGGTATACAAATTAATTTATTGCGACAAAAACACACATTATGAATACAAAGAATGGACATTGCAGGGGCTAACCGCGTTCGAATTCCCGCCGCGAGCGCGTTCACTCCTGAAGATGATCATCGTAAACGATCGAAACTTACTCGTAATTCACAAGTGAGTAAGCTGGTAATTTAAACAATGAATATAGATACTCACGAATCATTCAGTAATAAAATGGACATATAGATAGAAAATAATTGATTTAATTACAAATTTCTCCAAAAAAATATATAATAATTATCTTAAAATGACTAACTAATGTTTATCTTTATGGGCAAAAGGTGTTCCAGCATTACCTGATACGGGTCTGTGTTCGAGTACTGCTGATTTTCAGACAAGACCATTATACTGTGCTATGGCCTCATCCTATCCCGAGATAAATCCCATGCTTAACACATTGAGTTAAATATACCATATATATCAATGGCTTAACATATAGAAATGGAATTTTAGGAAGATATGAGTGTGACGGCAATCGAAGTAGTTGATTCGATATTGTCAAGTCACAAGGCGCATTCGTACAACTGTTTTAAATTTTAATTCCTACTCAACATCTTCCCCGTACCGTCGCCGCGTCGGCCTGTGAAATGGTTGACAAAGGTTATTGTATACAGTATGGAGAGTCCTCCCTATTGTTGTTTGTTTTTAAAACCGCAGCCTCGCGGCGACGGTGACAAGTTGTTGACTGACGGTCGGCTGTTATGATTGTTGCTCTACATAGTATTTAATTGAATTTTTTTTATAAGATCATTCAAGACCATTTTATATATTTAGATAGTTACTAAACTTTATCGTAGTGGTTAAATATGGTAAAAATGCCATATCTTAGATATTGTTATAAGAAATTACATTTAATGAATAAGAATATGAAATTAATCATAAGAATCACTTAATTTATCGTATTAGATATAATTATATTACATATTGTCAAATATCAGTTATGTTATTAGAGCTAGCTAGTATGCTAATTCTACAACAAACATTTAATGAGAAAAATAATGTAAGACTATGGTTTGAAGAACTAAATACCTAATAATAATATTAGGGACACAGCCAAAATATAGTTGCAGATTATATAAATAATTAAATAGAACAAAATTAGATGTAGGTAGATTACGGGGCCTCAGAAGTCATCTGTAATCTTTAATTGTCAATAATTTATCACTAATAGTATTTAAATACCTATAAGATATTTTATTATAATAGAAATTATCCATTTAAGGTAAGATTACATGCAACACATAATTCCAAAACGGTGTTTATCTTAAATCCAAATTTCTTAAATACGTCATTGGGCATACAAATCTCATATTATCTCAGCTGTGTCAACACTTCGAATGCTCTATGAATAAATTAGTAGTTGAACTAAAAGTAGAGCAAGCTTCAGTGCCGAAATTTGAACAATAGGAACTTGTGAGCAACGGCTTTAGATTGCATTTGAAATATTCACAAGTTGGCGCGGCCTTTCTGTTCTAGGACGGCATGGATTCAATCGAAAATCGCTCTTATACCCTTTCACTAAAGACGCAATGGAACGCATAATAAAAGAAAGTTTGTACTCGATAGCGCCCATACGTCTGACCATAACATTCTTCTAAGTTTTTACATCGAAACAAAGGAATACCAACTTTATTTTCATTGTAACAAAGGTTATCAGAAATGCAACTGATTAGAATAAGCACGCGTGGAGATTTTTCCAAATATTTACTACGATATTAAAATGTATTTATGCAAAGTACGACCCCAGGCGTGGATCAGTGACCTTTGAAGAATTGATTTTATGTCAAGTTACAGCGATAATTTGTAATTTGTCATACATTTATTACGTTCAGATATAATGCTTTAATAACTACGTATTATAACCGTGGGATTCCATTTTGATAAACTTTATTTTTGTTTCAGTTTTTTTGGAACGAAGTTCCTTATCGCGCGTTGCGGAATTGTCTAGGGGCTAGACGGAAAAAATTAAGACCAAAAGTTGTGACGACACTTTTTGCTATAATGCGCGTGTTTCTCTGTCTTTTTCTCTCTCTCTCTCTCTCTCATAGAAAGCAAGCCAGTTATTTACGTTTCGTCTTTCTATTTCACATTGAACAGTGTGGTGTCGCGACGATTATTTTTGTTGAGTGTATACAGGTTTTTTGTACATAATAAATAATAAAAATAACAATAACATAATAATTTATATATCCAAAAACTTCGTTCCATCCGGGTGTCCCTTGACACCTCTCATTTATTTTTCTTTAAATAACTAGGAAGAAAAAAGACAAGTTGCTCTGTAAAACATTGTAAGTGTTCAATGACGTCATTACTGGATCCTTAATAAACCATTTAATTACGGCGTAATAGAGGTGTTGTAAGCAGAAGAGAGCTTGATTTTAATGACTTCGTAAAGCCTATAAAATTAAATGCAGTAAACATGCAATCTTGTTAGTCGAATTTAATCTAATAAATGTAATTCAATGGAGTTTCGTTTTACCATAGGCTTTATGAAGGCAATTTATTCGTATTGTTATATGAAACGTGTGTTTAAAACCGATTTAGATTTTAAAATTGGTGGAAAGAATCATAAGATAAGGATGAAAAGAAAGAAGATAAATTATATACACTTTTACTTTGGTAAAACTTCTAGAATTAAATACACAATACATTAACTTGAAATAGCAGCTGGTGCGAACTAATTACGGACACTCGCCCACGCTGTGTAGCTGAAATTATAAATGATTGTTACACTGTTACCTGGCAAAATTTTAAAATAACGTACTTAATATCACGCTCGTATTTCCCCGAAGGGATAGGCAAAAGTGTATAGTATCATCCAGTTTTCACCAGTTACGTTTAGGTCACATGTACCCAAATGTAAATTTTAAAATATTTTGCTTCCGGGGGCTTGTAAAACATTTCTTACCAGTAGCTTCTGTCAGTGAATGAATATCTGAGGTGTCCAGCAGACGTGAAGACTAGATACTGTATTTTATGTAGACACAATACACGGCATACATATATCTACGCTGTCATTTAATCCTAAGTGGTTTTGTCCCACTTTCAGATTAACTATAATCATTAATAATAAGCGATGAATAATTTGGTCTGAAACAATCGTAAAGCATAAAGAACACTTTTAAAATCTCAAAGCCAACAAATTTCGTTAATAACTCGTTTATTTCCATATCGGATTTCATTTGGTACCGGGCCCCATACCTCACGATGGTAATAACCATTTGTTAGAATAATTTGTATGGTAAATATTGTCTAATGTACGGAACTCAAAGAAAATTATTTAATTACGGACCCCCTATTGTTAGAATTGATTGTAGTCGATGTATTTTCGATTTTATGTTAGGCCTATTTGTAATATTAACTGCTTAGTTTTGTTTTGTGTAACTTATCCTTGGGTGTTCTTGGTCGTGATTAATTCCTAATTTTTGTACTTAAATATCTCACAGATTATTTAATTATTAAATTTTTATATGAAACGATTTAATAACAAACGGTAAGATTAGATAAGACTAATAATAGTCTAAGCTATATTATATCATACAGAATATCAAAAACCATTTTTGTAATAATGCTCGTAAACAAAAACATGACTTCGTAAATTGATAAAATATTTTCTAGGTAGGTACTACTAGTTTTATCTAAGTTCAAAAATTGTATAAAGATCATTATTTAAGTATAATAAATGAACTGAAAAGATTGAAAGTTAACAAGTTGAAAACATTTTTTTTTTTCAAAATTGCATGATCATGGTCCACAAAGTCGGAGGCATCATTCGATAACAAAATATAAATCATAGTTAATGTATTTGACTTTTTTTGGTTTTCGTAGTAAATAAATATAAAATTGTTGCAACGCTTTATGTTGATACTGCACTCGATAGATTATGACAAAAAAAATTTTTTGTAAACATAATATGGCGCCAAAAATCGACCATGTTAAATTCGGAATAAGGATATACCCAGTGTCACTTTCACAATTGACACGAATCTAACGATACTTTTATAGCTGAAATTGATAAAGCAAGACACATACGTATATATACATACATATATACATACATATACCGAAAAACATAACCCTCCTGTGCCAGAGTCGGGAAAAAATGGATAGAAAACTGAATATGTCTCTTCCACTATTGCCAATGTTAAGAATAGAATGAAAAATTCCCATCAATGATAGCCAATATGTCAAGATATGGTAATGTTAAAGGGCTCCTTATAATTTGGGAGAGCTGGTAATAATTCTGGTGTCCATTAGCCACTTAATAGCCGGTAATTTGTCGGGATTCTCGCGCGCCGCTGCGGCGGGTGGTATCCGTGGGATATGTAAATTATCTTTATAATATACTTCATGTTGATCAAAGTACCCAATTGATTGCAACTTCATCACTCGTATAATTATAACTTACAAACAGTTGTTTACAAACATCAGTCGAGAAGTCTAGGATGAAAACTCTATTCACGGAAACAGTCATTTTAATTTCATGCCTGAAAGTTCTTCATAATGTTCTCGAAGGCATGTGAAGTCTGCCAACCTGCACTTGGCGAGCATGATGGACTAAGTCCTAATTCCTCCCATTATGAGAGGAGACCCGTGCCCAACAGTGGGACAAAGAAAGGAGTGTGGTGATGATGATTCAATAAAATGTCAGCCATCGCCCAATAGGACCGAGAGGCAATACTAAATGGAAAACACAATAAAATCAATTTTTCCAGTGATGGAAACTTTCAAAAATCTATTTCCTGTCTGTACGCCCGTCCGGCCGTGGCAACGCCTGCCTTCCGGTTTCAACGAATGCTATTATTTTCCAGCCCTGTGACATTTTATTTTTAATCTAAAAAGTATTTTGTACCGAAATGTAATAGTGGTTAGAATCACTGGGCTTAAATTTGTATCTTTACCAATATTTAGCACCGATACAAGCACAAATAAAAGGTACGCCTTACCTTTTTTTATGGATAAAAGATAGCAAACGAGCTTGCAGCACTACCCACCCGCTGCCGCCCATGACAATGAATGAATGGTCTGCGAGCTGGAGAGATTCAGAGCTCGGATGTTAAAAATACAAAAAAACGAAATCGAAACGCGTTAAGCGTGCCTCCGGCTCGGGAATGGTACTTGGACTCGCAGACCGGTGGGGTTGGCTGGATCCCTCCACAGGTCACTGGGCGAAACTGGTTGCGACGAATAACCGAATTTGAAAAGTGGACTGTATTTATGGGCGTCACAGTTATTTGGGCCAATGATCCGACGACGGATGCAAGAAAATGAATTCCACCAACCTCTTATCCCGCTGTGCAGCTCGCCGGGTGGGTGCTCGAACACTACTTCAGCCGGCTTGACTCCTCTTGCTCAATTTGCACTAGTTCGAACAGTGGGCGTGCGATGCCTTTGACTGCGGCGCGACGCGGCGATGCGAAAACAACGCGCGTTCAGCTCCGGCCCGTGCCAACTCACGACTCGCGGCGCGGCGCTCGGTCGATTCCCGATGCGCCCGCGCACACACGCGAAACAATCGGCGGGTAGAAACAAATTCCAGCACCACCGTACGAATCATTGCCCAATTAAAAGAATGAATATTTATGTATTTTCGAACAACTGTGACTGACTTTTTTACCTGACCTATTTACCTACCTACTGACTTTTTTACTGACCTATTTACAAAAATTGATTTAAAGAAGTGACTGAGCATGCATTACTCAACCGCCCATGACAACTGCGACAGATAACGAAGAAGACTGTTAAGAGCACTCCAGTCGACCGTCACTTTTGAAGAATAGGTTTTTACCAAAAATATTGCTGTCGCGCTGAGCCCAACCTTACCCCTTAGCGTGCGATAGAGAGAAGTGCAGTCTCGAACTGATTTTACCTACGTAAAATTAAGAAAATCGTCCTTTCGTAATCCCCTGTTTCCTCCTCGAAATCTAGGCCGATTTCAATATTTCTTTCAGTTAAAATGTAGAACAGGGTCTAAGCTATGCCCGTACGTTTTGCTTTTTTGGGATATATTAGTAATTACCAGTTTGCTTGATGTTTGAAAATGTATGTAAAAAAAGTCGATTTTTTTTATATTAAATAATTTTTTTTCTCTTCTATTAATCAAATTATGAAAAAAAACAAAACGTAAAGTCATGGCAGAGGTACGTATAAATCGTATGGTATTTTTTTTTCTTCTGTAACTTCTTTATCCTACGAGGAAACAGGGGACTACGTTTGTATCACAGAACAGATAAAGGAGGTTAGAAAGGCCATCGAGTCAGTTTTGAAACAAAACCACTGTCGCCAGTTACCCACACTTAGATACACGTTATTATTACCTTTACATACAATATTCATCAGCCATTGGTCAAATTGCACGAGAAACGCAACTTTTAAAAACTAACCTTAGCATCAAATCAATAAGGATACTTTTTGCTCGCGTCAAGCTGTAGAATTGTGCAAGTTTTGACCTTTTCGACACTTAATGTTGCCAGTAAGTGTTTTGCACAAATTTCGTGCAATAATAAGATTTTAGAGGTTCTTCATAGGATTCATAATGAAACTCGTGATCTGTCCCATTGTCGAATGAATAATTTATTTGTAAAATCACCTATTTATATTTACATTTTCTTTCATACATACTACACTATTTAAAACACTATTTGACGACCGCGTATATGTTTCATATTAACAACGTAGGTAACTGGTAACTGGTTCGAAGGTATGAGGTATCCGTGTGAGGTATGCTTGAGGTATTCGGAGGTAAGGTAACTGGTAGGTACTGAACCACTACAAGATTAGTAAAATAGAGTATATTTTATTTTACTGTATTATTTATTTATTTATTTAACCTTTTTTGAGCCAAAAGATGCCTAACGGCGGTGAAATTAATAAATAAAAGTTAAGAAACAAAATTTACTGCATATTTGAGAAAATTGATCGTGCAATTTTATATGTTATTTACTGGTAACCCAACTAGAGATGTAAACATATTTATCGATAAATATATTTTGAAACTTGTTTAGAGTTATGTAGGTACCTATAATGCTACATCCGCATAAATGACTCTTTTAAAAGTAACACTGAAAACATATGCAACTTGAGTTTTGCTTCCTTTAGGTGTTGCGCCTGTTCCATACATCTTATTAACATGCATTTTTTTTATTATCTTCACATGAAAAATTACATTATAATTATTTATTTTATTAAAAAGTTTCAGAGTGAGTGTACGTACTTAAATAAATACACAGGTACAGTTTTAATATATACAGTTGCGCGACGAATGTACTTGTGCAGAGCAAAGATGGGGACTCTTTTGTATTCGAATTTTTTACAATAAATTAATGCAATCTTATATTTAAATTATTTTTCTTTAATAGCTTTGGTAAAGTCTATAATATGCTTCTCAGTAGAATATAATACAATCTGATGATAACTAATGTTGCTAAATAATTGAGTTCCGACAAAGTTGCGCAAAATCGAGTACAATTGTTCCAAAGTGGTAGGTACATTGTTTTTTAGGGATCCAAATTTTCTACCCGTTACATTTATCCAATGCTGGTTATTAGGATCCTTTGGAAACCTAAAACAAATACATAATATAAATTAGTACTAAATTACTTATTTAGTACTACACCTACTCCTTGAAATTAAGTATTTACACCTGAAACTACTTTAATTACGTACTCAAGATCAAGACTTATCGAAAAATTTATCTTATACTTTCACAACACTATCTCGCTGCGAACGAACTCGACAGAACATCGTGACGTCATCGCATTCTGTAGGACAGAATACATTGCGCACGAACTATGTGTTCACGTGGATTACTTGCGTACTTTACCGGCAATGTATATTTTTCGTGCAGCTCTTCGCACCACCGCAGTCCGAAAGCGACTAAAAGTATGCACGCGTGATTTCAGTTGAAGTATGATTGTTTAATCATACTTGTTGGCGCGCCTGTCACGCCCACATTTCCATTCTATCCTCCTTTATCTGTTCTGTGGTTTGTATGGAAAAAGTGTCGACTTGTTCGCTTGTGATATCCTCTTAAGAATCTCGTTTAAAGTCGACCGCCACTGTGAAGTCTACCAAACCAACTATCAACAATTCAATCCAGAATTCCGAATTGTGTCTTTTGCCACAAATAAATTACCAGATAAATTTAAACGAGCAACGCATCTTATTCACAATCAAACTTACGATACACTTCAGGGGTACAAAACATTTTCTCCGTCTACGGAACATCTGAACAAATAAAATGTTACGCGCCCATACGTCGGCGGAGAACATAGCCCGAAGCCGCAGTTGCTACCAATTGCACCCATTAAGCTGTAATCACTAGAGTTTATTTTAAAGATGGCCAGGTTAGCTCTATAATCGTCTTTTTATAGCGGTTTTGTAATACGTCACATTGTGGAGGTGCTCTTGGAAGGCTGACGCTACTCGAAGTGGCCGGTATTTTGATTTGTAGTTAAACTAAGGTTAGTTTTAAGGCTTGATAAAAGTCAGGGGTTCTAAACAAAACAAAGTGCTAATGATCACTGGTCCGCTATCGTATAGTATATTGTTGAATTTAAATAGAGAACGAGGCTAGGCTACAAACTTGCTTCCTGTTGGGCATGGGCCTCTCCTAAAACCATAGCTGATGGAGGTCTAAAGTATACTCCATCGCGCGGCTCCAGTGGAGATTGGTTTAGTATCGAGGCTAAGCTATTTGTTTTTAATTGAGCATGGCATTGTCAGCAGCTATCCATGACATCTAGTAAACTTCAAACAAGACTTAAAAAAGCGACTGCGTTAGCTTACCTTACTTACGTTGCTACTTTGTTTTTTGTAACCAATTAAAACCTCATGCACGTTTATGAACAGTTTATTTGACGACTCACTTAATATCTACAAAGTCTGAAAACAAAAAATTTGCACAAAAATCTGCGTTTTATTGCTGTAATGGCCGTTCACTACAAGCTTGTATTTGGCGCGCTTTCCAGGCTTGCAGCTACCGCAACGCCTCTCGCGGTGCGTTGAGTAAACATATCTGGTAGTATATAACATAGTTGCCAACAAACTGATGGGTATTATTGAAATAGTTTTGCCACACGCTGTAAAGCTTTAACAGTAGTATCGGGAGGAGTGGTGTGGATTGTGGGAGGCCTATGTCCAGCAGTGGACCTTGAAAGGCTGATGGATGGATGGATGAAGCATTAATAAGATACACAAAAAATGACTATCTGTTGAAATCTACTGCTAAAAAAAATGTAGAAAAAACTACAAACGATAACAGTTTATATTACGTGCACTATTGCATGTCCGTTTGCTAATATCACCCAGACAAATAAAAAATATACTGGCCAGTTAGTTGGCTTTACTTGTCAACGTAGAAATCAAGATTTCCAAGCCTGGATTAAAACACAACTGCGACTGAATTTAAGACCCATTTACAATAATGTTATGTGTGTTGGTCCTGAGAAATAGTCCTATTGTTACATTTAAGGCCGGCCGTTACATAAGTAAAGCTGTATTACCTCCCTCAAAGCCTGCTTTCTGTTGTTATTTTACTTTTATCTCATTTTCTAACTTGGTTTATTCTTTACTTGAAATTCCTGTTAGCTGTTTTGAATTTGAGCTTGATGAACCTAAACATAACTAGTGAGTGGGTATTTAACACCTACCCATTGAGCTAATAACAGGCACAATGTTATGTTGGTGTCAGCCACTTAGCCGGAATACTAATTAATAATACTTTATTGTAGGCTCAAACAGGTACTTTTTACACACATAAAAGTTAAGTGTGAAAGCCGAACAGTATTTTGAACGATAAAATTTTAAACTCTTCATAACCTGAATAGCCGCGCCGTAATAAAACTCATAATTACTAATGGTCCGGCTTTATAACGTGCAAATAAAGGAGGATTTCCTCAATGGTTATAATTAATAAGTTTTTGCTTAACACTTGAAGAATAAGTCATTAATTTTATGTCGATGGCAAAGAAGGGTGTGAAAGTTTCCTGATCATTTTGAGTAAGTCGTCGCTTTTTCAACTGCATGCAAGTTTTATTCTATAACTTACTGAATTGTCATTAATTGCGATTTAGATATTTACCTATGTACGATAGCTCAGTTAGTATTTTAAAAGTTTTGGGCTCACTCACCGTTGGAGGATATTTCTTCACTTCTTCTTTTGAGATGCGTCAGGATTATAACCACATCAACACAATACACTTAGTCAGTACAGTTTTCACTTTAATTTGGTATAATTATTAATATTTAGCGGAGCGCGCGCACATGGCATGTCACTTCGAGGTTGGCAACTCGCACACTAGTGCCACAGCGGGCGGTGGCGCTTTGTAGAATTAGCGCGTATGGTTGACGAGAGTTTTTGAGGAGCCCAAAATCCTACAACCTACTTTTATAAAAGACTACTTTTATATATCATGATTTAAATTAAATTTTTTTTTAACTTTGCACAAAAAGTAAGTAGGTATTATTTCTTGATTTTGCAATTTTTAAATAAAATTAAATTTAAAAAAAGGCTTGTTTTTCTTATAAAACAGTATGCTCGGATTAATAAATTTAAAACTATCATTATAAAATGAAATGTGATTTAAATCTTATATTTCTGGACCGACAGGTTGGTACCCGTACTAACAGTCAATATTACTGTTACTATTGTACTATTACTCAATATAGTTCATTGTCAAAATACGTCACGCAGCAATCAAAAAACATCACTTTTTCGTCATCACGGGATTTATTATTTTAATGTAAGTAAGTCGTAAGTCGATTGAGAGGAAGATTATAATAACCAGCAATATTCAATGACGGCGCCGATGCAGGAAGCAGCAAGGCAGGCTCAACCTTGCACTGGCCATACAAATTAACATTAATCGCTTACGAACGCCACCAACATAATTAATAGCTATTGTTTACCTAACAATACTGGCTGGTGAACCAAAAGCTCATACAATCCAATTGCGGTTAAATGACTGCTCTTTTGAGCGTTAATCGTCGATCGGGCTTGGCGCAAGTCAAGAACGAACCTCTATGATAATTATTATTAATTAATGATTTCGCTATAAGGTGATTGCACACGCTCAAGTATTGAGACAAAAAGTCACAAAAATTTCACATTCACATTCTTATTAATTCTTACTATCTATTATTTAAGTCTATATAACAAGATATATATGACATTAGTTAAGGTCGAAAAAACGCCGTTTTTATTTGTATTCCATTCCGATATTTTCTTTTTATTCTATTTCGTTTTATTCCATTATTCACATTAGTTTTGACTTATTTCACTTCAAGTTCTCACCAGGTCATGGTCATGAGTGAAATGTCTAAACAATATTTTTATTTAATTAGACAACCCTATCAGCCTTTAAAATGTATTTTATATTATTAAAAGACATTTCACGACACCAAAAAGTATAAATTAGCATGAAATAGTCTAGAAGATCGTTATAGAAATTCTAGATAACTATAGTTCGCCAAGTCATACCAGTATGGATTGGCCGTTGAACTCCTTTCCCCCAAGTATCGACACAATCTACAGCAATTCATGAACCGTATAATATAAATCAACAAAGTTTAATTCCTACTACCAAGTTACACAACTCGCTGCCTTTCATGCCTTGTCCGCGTTTAATCGTTAAAATAAATCTTAGTACGATAATGCAGACTAACGAGTGACGACACAATGCCGCGACAATCGCCGGCGGCCCCTTTCAACCTGACACTTTGTCTGCCAAATGACGCCGGCTCGGATTGGCCGCTGGGATCCGTTCCGGCGAATATCGTCGCAATTAACAACATCGATCAGATGCAGTGTGGGTTGCACTTTGGAGCGGTCCTTTTCATGTTCCGGTTGTATGATAAGCAAAAACGTGTGTGCTTTTAATTATTTGACGTCGTAATCGTTATCTTTATCGATATTGTGACAGATGTTGCGTCCTTCTTCTATCAAAATTTGTTGTCGTTTAGATATTTATGAGGCAACAGATAAAACAATGATACACAATATTGCTAAGATTCTTAGAACATTTTATATTTACTGTTTGGAAAATGGTTTCAATTTTTATTTAACGTAGAAAGCCAACGAACTCACAGCTCCACTTAAAGCTTTAACGTCATATGAAAAAAAAAACCTAATTGAATGTTTACACTATAATATGAGTTATACGAAACTAATACTTGTCTTAAATTTCTGTGCATTTTCAAATGTTTTATGTCACATATTATGTTCTTACCTAGACCAGAATTCTTTGTTTTTCAAGAAGTAATAATAATACTTTTTATTTCAGACGTTAACTCCATAGATTGATCCAACAAAACACGTAAATAATTATCTTCATGCCGGACTAAATTATTTCAGCAATACCATATGTTCCAATCTTCGTGTCCATCTTCCGCATGAATCCGACCAGAATCAGATCAGATCACATGCCACGGGCCAGTTCGTTACGGTCCGACTACACGCGATATTGGCTTATCGGATGCCGTGGTAATCTGCGAATTTCGCCAAAGCGGCGGCCCCTTTGTTCCACAGGTGGTTTAAATATTTTTTTTCAATTTAACCGCCTTTAAGAATCGATGACGAATAAAGCTGTTGTTTCACCATCGACGATGTGATTAGATATGTAGGTTTAAAGATCTTTATTTCTCAAATAAGACTACAATAAGTCACTTCTATGAGAACAATAATTAACTTAAGAGATAATAGCTAACATAAAATACATGCGCCTTATACAAAAGTGGATTTAGTAAAGATTTATATGTATAGATATATGTATTAAAAATAAGAAAAAATGTCCTTCTTTAAATCGTTCAACACATTCAGTTTCACAGTAGTGAATTTTCTTTATAAATATATTCAGTATGTACAGCAGTATATGTACAGCCGCGTACAATCTAGTAGCGATATGGTATGGAATAGAGGTCTACGAAACTTCAGAATCGGGCCGAATCAGTAGGTTTGGAAAGAATTTCATTAAGTTTAATGATTAAAGTATCTACTCGCTCCAGTTTAAAGATCAACAAATCTTATGCTATTTAACAGACGTTTTATTTGTCATTAACTTAATTAATTGATTAAATATCGAAACAGTGCAATGTAGACAGAATATCAATACTGATATCAATCTGCCGTTTGATCACGTCATACTATTGTCTCCATTCGATTTTTACAATTAAAACATTTAAACTACTAAACTAAACTAAAAAAAAATTTAAAATTACAAAAATATTTTGTTGATTTTTGTCCAATCCAATTCATCACGGATAGTTAACGAATCAAAATGGCAACTGTGAAAGTGGAAGTAAGAAGGTAAATATTATTAGGTATGAACTTTATCACAATGCGAATAGGTAAATACAATAAAAAAGATTTATAAAAGTATATAAATTTAAAAAAATTACTCTGAAATGGCGGAGAATATGCGAATGTACTCGTACTGCCAATCTTCCGTCGTTAGCTCGCTGGCGATGCGACGAGCGGGCGAAGGCAGCGCGATCACAATGTACACGGTGAATCTCAAAGCATAACTGGCGCGTGTAATTGAAGGGCTAATATTTTAAGTGCGCTTCTTCTGATTGACGGAAAACTAGACTTTTTACAGCAATTTGTGATGTGATTGGTTGATTTAGAATGAACACGGTTTGCCGACAAGAGCTCTGAAATTGGTGCGATGTGAGAAAATCTATTCATTCTGTTTTTTTAGTAAATTATCAGGATGCTTTACAAAGATGATTAAACAATAAAATTGGTTCACAGCTTAACTGAACCATCTGATCACCATTATTTAGTTGTACATCGCTAGTAGGTAAAACTCATTAATTTTGGTTTAATTAAAATTTTACAGTCTTCCCTTTACAATCTTCCCTTCACAGTCTTCCCCTCAGTAGATAAGCCTCTAAGGAATTGAGTATTGTGATAGAAGTTCTCTATTAGGGGAAGCTGACGCTAGTATGGAAAACAATGCAAAAAAAATGACAGTAGGTAATTTATAACTATGATAATAATATGTATATACAAATAATTATGGTTTTTCCGCGTATTCATTTAATTATTTTTTTCAGGTACTTACATGCCCACATCATTGCTGATATCCGTGGATATGAAAGTGTCAGCTTCAAACTCTCCTAAGGTAAGAAAACAAATTAAATTAATTTCAATTACCAATAGGAAACAAATTTTTAATTTAATTATTTTTTATAATAACCACAAAGACGATGCCAAATTGCAACGTGAAATCAGTGTGAGAAAAGGCAAACCTTTCATAGGTTCTGCGACATATTCTGATGGATAATAGATATAGAGGAATATCCATCCAACAGCCTAGTCAAGTCCACTACTAAACATAAGCTGCTCTTAAACGACATAAATGTTGTGTTAAAAATAATAATATACACTCCATCATTTTATATTTAAAACAAAATTAACAAACAATAATTCCTTGCCTCATCAAGCCCCACCCCGTCGAGTAAAATAACAATTTAATACGCAACAATTATTTCATTAGGCCTCAATAAAAACTTAAAATGGCCGAATTATACAGCAATACCTCTAACGTTACCCCATACCGTTAGTTATTTACTATGAAAAACGATTTACAACTGAGTAATTTAACTAAAACAACAAAGTTATCTTCCTGCGATCTATTCAGATTGGTCGTTAGACCCCACTTTTATTGTATAACTTTATGTGAGTAACACCGAGATGACCAGCAATAAGGCCTTCCATCTCATGGGATTTGTGGGGAGAAACGGACCAGCGTTACCGGGTTGTGGTCATAACATACCTACTATTGTTTATGTCTTAATAAGATATTTATGGTAGTGCCGTATCGTGGTAATTGTTACCTGACGTGTAGTAAATATGTTGGTTTCATTGTCTATGGATACGTTTATGGCTGAATGGCGTTGGAATGGACAAGACATGATCATCGAAGGGTGTACTCATTTTTCCGGAACCTATTTTGGTTGAAGCTATTATTTATCGAGTTAAATACAACGGCGCGAAAACAACAACGTGCTACGGAGGTCACGTAAAGCCGTCGGTCCCGGTCGTTTTCAATGGTGGAAACAGTCGTTATGACTTCGACAAGTCTTCGGGTGGCTTGAGAACATTCAACACTGAGTTGGCCACTAACCCCTCCACCAAACCGCATTCTAGCAGCGTGGTGGAGTATGCTCTAGACAGCAGCAGTGTCTGTGGGGGAGACTCGTGCCCAGCAGTGGGACGTCTATTAACGCAGCGAGCGAAGCAGCGAATCCAACGACACAAAAATGAGAAGAATTTGAGCCGTAGTTCTTTTGAAAAACTACCTGAAAGTAACCAAAAGCTATTGCTAAAGGAGAGGCAGAAAAAACCTTATCGGCCGACTATCGAAGCCATGCTTAGCCATTTGCTAATTAAACCGCATCCGCTTTGTGGGAAGATTTTGTGCGGTAAAGCCATGCGCACATTGTTGCTGCCGCCACCTGTACGGCTAAATCAAAGGTTTCATTTTATAAGACACGCCAAGCGTATAACATTCAATACATTAAGGAATAATACGAATTATGATAATAATATAAATCTGGTTTGAATGAAAATTACAGTCAAATACAATTTTTTTTATAAAACAACTAAGCTTTAGCTTCGCTGTTCTTAGCATAGGCAATTATGTATTCTGTGGCATAGGTAGGTACAGTAGGTAAGTACGAATATGTACTATATTTAATTAATATCTTCAATGTTTTTTTCGCAAAAACATCTACCCTTAGGTTTTGATGCATTTAATAATAAAAAATTAATGTTTGTCTGTAAAGTTGGTTTACCTTTTTTTTGGTTTACCGACAGACGATAATTTTACGTGATAAAGTCATAATAAATAAGAGCTAATCGTAATGCAGCTGATTTAATTACGTTGAACAATTCCGCCGTGTCATTTCCATGTACTATAATTAATGCAACCGATTATTCTCTCTATTTTCTATGGGTTAGGTACATACTAAAATTGAATGACTGCACGCTCGGAACACTTGGTGGAACCAAGACTTCAAAAAAATCTTATGACTTCTTAAAATCACGTCAAAAAGAATGTTTATTTGAATAGATGACATTAGAACATATATTTGATAATAGAACAATTTATTTCTTCATTCGCACTGGTTTAGCTAGTGTTTGATTATAACCAAACAATTTCACACCCGCCCTCATCTGCACCGGCCCTAACACATTTTGGTTTAGGCATGAGAAACTGTAAAGGCTATAGGTACTGAAAGGTTTCCTCGTTTTTTCTCCAATACCAAACTTTGGCATCCTTTTACAGGCCTCCCTGAGATGAATAATTTTGCTGTTTCCAATATGAGCTTGCAGTAATCGAAACATATTAATGAGTACATTAGTGCTCATTGGGGTTACAAACCTATGAACGCACCTGTGCCTTTTCGATCTTCTGCTCATTGCTGAAGGCAAAAATCATCCTGCAAAATCTTCGTTTAAATTAATAAAATACTTTTATCTGTATTTCATTAACATGCAATATTTTTTCATGGATTCCATTCATAAATAGTGGGATTCACACTTCGCAATTTTATTGTTATACTTATAGAGTTTTAAGTACAACAATAAAATAAGTTAACTCTTAATTTTATACTCTATACAATACAGATGAAATTTTCAATAATAACTCACCAAACTAACTAAAGTAAACTGTAGATTGAATACGATATTGTGGCCCCAAAGTGATGTCACTATTCAACTATTTAATTTATGTCGAAAACTATCTCCACACGTAATTACACAAAAACACATTTAATGTGATTCCAAATCACACCGTCATTAAGCTGATAGTGCCCAATAAAGCGCCCATATTTGATTTAATTATCATAAAATACCACATCTACACTCTTTACTAACATAAATAGTCGTCTGTCTGTTTATATACTCGTAGTAGATGCATTTCAAATGTTTTATCTCTTCACATTTTTTCTTCTTCACACCTTCCATCTTCTCTAGCACCTACATTGACAGGTGCTAGAGAAGGTCTACCAGCATAGCCAAATTATTTATTTGCTACCATGACCAATAATAGTTTTTCAGACATCAATGTCAGATTATTGAATCAATCTGTGACTGCTTAAAATGAGAAACAAACTTGAAAAATACTGTAAAAAAAATTTTTTTTTAAAAAGCTTTTATAACTTGACCTTAAAACCTAATCGTGGTCAAAGTTCATTACAAGACTTTACCACAAGTGCAAACACGACTATGATACGATATTCCATCATGAAGTTCCAGTTAATATCTTCCGGCTCCATCATCAGATCAGTTTGACAGTACCATATTATTGCATTGTCATCGGAACCTAATATGTGTGCCAAATGTCAGCTCGATAGCTTCAGTGAAAGTGGGTGAAATATTGATTGCAAGATTCCAGGACATACATGAAGGAATACATACGAGTGAAGTTAAGTAAAAGCTTTTAATAAATGTGAATCCCATTTTTTTCGTAGATATCTGCAGTCAACTGTTACAATGGAATGATAGCCCAAAACAGCTGTAAATCACTGAAGTTATTTTCGTTTTAAAAATTAACTGTCAACTGCTCTAACGGTGAAAGGAAATATCGCGAGGAAACTTACATGCCTGAGATATCTCCACAATGTTTTTAAAGCGATGTGAAAACCAGTGAAACATTGAAAGGGTTGAGGCGATCTAGTAGCACTTCACTAAACTTACTAATATTACTTACTAGTTAGTGGACGCCTGCAGCTTCGCTCGCGTGGAATTAGACATACCTAACAATTGTTTTGTCGTTATAGCAAGTGACATTTAATTTCTTAAATCACACATAACTAAGAAAAGTCATTAGTGCGTGCCGCTGGGGTTTGAACCCGGACCGCTCGAGTGAGAGGCGAGTTCGATAGCTACTGGGCTGTCACCGCATATTACTGGGCTGTTACCGCAATATTAGTATAGATAATATTTCATTAAAACTTATATTTATTATAACTTAAGTAGTTGATTTTGCTTCCGTGATAACAAACGTACGAACACTTCCATTCTTAACAATTTTTTAAATTGTAATATTAGTAGGTTGAAGTCACGGTATGCATACAAGTTGTGTCAGGTGGACAAACCCATCAAGAGACATATTTCACAGTTCGATCGTCGGCTATCGCCACAGCTGATAAGGCTTCTGTTCGAGGTCAACGACCTCCCGCCAGACCCGCCGTCGCCGTGAGAAACGTTCCGGTCGACATCGATATCTTATTAACATAATCGTGGTAAATTTACTGACCTTGTGATGCTTCGACATGGCGTTTACACGACATTGATTTATCAACATTTTTCCTATTAAATCCATTGGATGACTTTTTTTAGGTATCGCTGTGACCCATAGACGTGTCACTGCTGGGCACGGGTCTCCCCCACAGACACTGCTGTGGGAGGTCTAGAGCATACTCCACCACGCTGCTCCAATGCGGATTGGTGGAGGGATTAGTGGCCAACCCAGTGTCGAATGTTCTCAAGCCACCCGAAGGTCTTCAACAAGGCTTAACGACTGTTTTCAGCATTGAAAACAACCGACGGGACCGACGGCTTTACGTGCCCTCCGAAGCACGGTAGCGTCCATGAAATTTTTCCACTAGCGGTCACCCATCCACAAACCGACCGCGCCCGTCATTGCTTAACACTTTCGATCACATTGAATCGAAGCGAGCCACTTTTTAGGTACCTATACAAGAAAGCAAATGAACATGCAGCACCGCCCAGTTTCTGATTTATCGAGTCTATGACAGCAGGCAGCAGTGTTGCATTTAAAAATAATAATTGTAAGTATTATGATGCTAGAAATTAAGATTTTATATACATTCGATTCTACATTCTATTTCGCATTTGTGTTTGGTTTGTAAAATGTGAACAAAATGCAAACTGACCTACCATCAAGGATGCCTTGGATTTCAAGGATGATTGAAACTATTCGGCCTATTTTCGACCTAAATCACACGTGAGTAAGCCGGTAACTTCAACTATAAATACTTATCTTGTCAGCATTTTTACTCATGAACCCCTAGACGCCATTGACCTCAAAATGGCGAGTTCTCGAAATTTCCCCATACCAATAAACATAAATTTTGTCATCACTTTTGTCCGTTAATAATTTGTATCTATCATTTTCTTATTAATTTGCGAATAAAAATACTCAATTAACTCAAACGGATCCTATTTTGTGCGGAGATTAGTTATACCTACTGTCAAACATTGAGAGATTAACTTAAGATACTTAAGAGTTCTGGTGATTTATTGGTCATAAAGTATTAAGAATTAGTTACTTACCTAATGTAAAAAAACTTATTTATAATTCCTTTGTGTTTGATTGTAGTTAAGCTTAGAGCTCAGTCAGTAAAATGCTGGGATGGTAAACATTCTGCAAGGTGATGCTATGTAAGTTTATGTAAATTTTCTGGCACCTAGAATTTATTAAAAGTAACTGTTTAAGGGACATTATTATGGTTTCATCAAGTGTTAATATACCATCATTGTTATAGTAACTGTATATCACTTGCTTTACCATGAACAACAGCTTGCTTTTACATTATAAAACGTATTTTGAGTTTAAATAGATTTTTTGCAGCACAACCCTTCCGCTGCCGCACACCAACATGGTGACTTAACAAGCCCTGTAATACTCTTTCCACTGGCTCTCTTCAGCACACATTAGTCCACTGGGCATAGTCCTCTCCGTAGGCACGCCACTGTCCCGAACCTCGGCTCTCCTCATCCACTTGCTTCCCGCCGTTCTGCGCAGACGCACTGCAAAAAACCATACTCTTAGTAACAAACTAAATTATTTATCGAACACCTAGATGTAATACATTTTTGCCCCAAAACAGAACTAAACGAAACGTTTCACAGGAATTAACAAACAATCGAAAAACGCTAAAATTATGAATAACTATATTATCTTCACCAGACGTTTAAAATAACAAAACGGTATTAGTAAAATATAGTAGGAGCTAGATACGAAGCGAATGCATAATAATATTCATTAAAATTAAAATTATCGCTTGCTAGAAAATAATGCAGTCAATATCGTAAATCAATGGAGGTCAAAGACCAGACAAGTATAATTATGTATTCCTTCCCAACAATATCATTTGGTTTGAAGATCGGCACAAATTCTCTGTTGTTAAGGAGTTAGGTTAAGATGACTCATAGACACAGGCGGATGTGAGCACAATACTGTTTGTATTCTTTGAAATCTATTTTGTTACTTTAACACTAATAAACACTCCAAGTTCATTACGGTTTGCAATCGACTAGAGCCATTTTATTTTCGAATGGACTTTTGCTGTATGGTCATACAGACCTTTACATTTTAGAGTAATAATACTGTGGATTTGTATCGGCCTTTCTATCGGCGCGATTCCTCCCGATCCTGTGCCTTCTGAATCCAGCTGTTTAGAATAGGAAGAAGAAAAAGAAATGAAGAAAACTGATTGTTCCTTTCTTGACACTTGCAAATCAAAATTATATAAACAAACAGATATGTGTAACATGTACTTACTAGATGAAAATTATTATGTTCAGCCTGTGTCATTAGACGGCGAGAACCAAGGATTCTGGTTTTGCGTAGATAGTTTTTCGTGTAATTAGTTGTTTTAACAGATGTTGCATTTTTATTGAAAACATTATTTAAAAAACCTTTACTACTTTCTTTAAGTTCACCGGCGACCAATACTCAGGACGTACAAAAAAACATCAAAATCTACCAGTAATCCATAAGTATTTACAAGTGATTGATTTTCTTTTTGAAATTTAAATCATTCATAACAAGGGTTACGCTTTACCTCGATAAAATAACGTTCGGTATATTGTAGCCACCATGAATTATATCTACCGGCCGGCGCGTTACGTTACGTAGCATAGAATAACGATATCGCAGAAAGTCTGTTTTAATTTCTGATAATTTTAAGAATAACAACAAGAAATCTTTATTCACAAACACACATTGACACAGATATACAGAATTAAAAGTTAAATAAAAAACAAATAAACAAAAACCATAGGAAATTGAAAATAAGCATATTAAAGAAGAAAATATGCTTAATTTGAATAGTTCATTATTATTGTAATTAACAACCCATCGATGTTCAACTACAGAAGCATAGGGTTCTAAGATATCTATATATCCATAAGAATGGTTAGAACGGACTTTGAATTTATTAGCTATACTGGTAAGCTAATATTATTCAGACTAGGAATAGGATGTTTGCCATGTTCACCAATAAATACATAAAAATCAGATATCTCATAAATTTAGGTAAATTAATGGCATTTATTTAAAAAGTAAAAAAAAGAGGGAAAAAAGAAAAAAAAGAGATGTTTTTACCTATCTTTTTTTCTTAACCAAGTAACCAATAAATCAACGGCAAGCGAAGCATAGTTTTTTTGATAATAAAACAAAATATGTATATGCAATAAGCTTTCAATACTATTTACAAGCCAATAAAGTTGCAACCAAGTGAATGGTAAGTGGTCACCATTACCTGTACCCATTTACAATATCTAAGACTTTCTTGCTGACTTGTTCGAGAGCAAACTTCAGTGTGACAGCGAATTACTCGCTTCAGGCATAAACATACGCCAATTAAATTTGTTTGAATGACAAGCTATTGGAGTAGATAAATGTTTTCTAGCTGTAAAACTGTCTTCTGATAGGATATACTTATTGATTTGCATAAAACTGTATTTTGATGATAATCACTTGGATACGTCGTGTTTGAAATCGACGTGTACGTAGCAATGTACGAATATATAATTAACTAGGAGACGCCCGCAGCTTCTCTGGCGTGGAGTTAGTAGACATTGAGGCAACTTGGATTATTATTGCTAGTTATTCACCTCATTAATACTGGAAAACCTCTACTTCGTCTGACTTCTGTCTTTTATCATCTATCTAGATGATATTGGCTTTTTTTAATGCAGAACTTTAAAAAAAGTGCGGTGAAGCAAGGTAATTCTAAAATCGCCTTTGTTATAAAATTTCTTAGTGTTCTAGAGAAACATTATGTATTTTAATACAAGTATACTCGTACGTACAATAATATTGCTGAAATATGTTCAGTTAGTATTCTGATTATTTCAAAAATACAGTATGAAAGTAGCCTGTCATGTTTTCTAATCAAACTTAAGTAAAACTTTAAATTTACCGTTACAAAAGGTGACATAAAATTTCTTGAATCGCACATAAATTCAAGTCATTGGCACTTGGTATAACATAAGGAGGAGTTCAGTGACATACACACGTACCTACACAAGAAATGTATATTACATTTCTATTATCTGCTCATCAATGTAACACTCACCTGCCATGTTCTGTACGACGGGACCCTTAATGCGAGGACAATTATAGCTAGACTGGTTTTCTTCTCGGTACAGGAAACAGTTATTTCGCGACAGGCTCAATCTTCATAATTACACCCGCCTTTATACGCCGTGATGGAATTAGAAAATGATAAAATCCATCCACCAGCTAAGCCGGGAATCATTACTATGTAAGCTTTTGAACTAGTCTTGATATAAGATATTACGTGTAAGTATCCTGTTATTCCACTATTTCTACTGAGAAAAGATATTGAAATAAATTGCAGTACCTACTATTACATAACTCAATAATGCGTCTGTTGATTATTCCATAAAAACCTCCAGCATTTGACTTTTGATTAATTATGGATGTTGATGTACAACAAACCAATCGTCAATTGTAAAACATATACTTTATTTAATTTTCTGTTGGTTAGTACTTAATTATATTATTGTATTGTTACGAAGGCACAGGGAAGCTAGCGCCATCTAGCGCCGCTGGTGGAACCACTCAGTGAACGCATAGACAACGTGATATCCCGACTCGATACTAGATGGCGTTAGTGGGCCTGTATTCTCGCGTGTTCGGGAACACGCGGTATCTTTCCAGAATCGTCTAGTACTCGCGACGGCACGTATAAATAGTCGCGGGGAGGGCCGTGAGTTAGTTCAGTTCGAGCTTTCGAGGCGACTTCGAAGTGAAAACTAGTGATACCGGAGTGAAACAAGTGAAACCTACGACTTGGCTTACGACCTAGGACATCGTTAGTGCTTAGTGTTTGGACCTAGTGCTTTGTGTTGGACCTAGTGTTTTGTGTTGGACCTAGTGTTTAGTGTTTGAACCTAGTGCTTTGTGTTAGTGCTAGTGAATAAAGTCTTCATTGAGTCAGCAGGTCTTTCTCTCCAAATCCTTCGAACCCTAACACGTAACAGTATGTATGTAAAATAGAAAATGTTTAAAATTAGACAAAATTAACAAAGAAGGTCTATTGATGTTTATACGAAAAAGTAAAGGCAGTATTATTTTTTTATAATGCCACTGATATATTTTTCTTTATTCTGACAGGCATTTATATAAGCAACAACAACTTTATACTTGGCAATAAACTTGTTGCTCATAATTTAATTAAATTTATAACATGATGTATGATGTTCTCCTCTAAATCTAGATTCGATCTTTATAGTTCCTCTGTGATCACGAATGGTCGTAGGCACAACTGTACTGTACCTCGCGCTCTTTTAATCTATGACCGACCACTACTCCGATATTGGTTCTGGCTTTTCTTTGTGAATTATTGGGGTTCGTACAGGAGCAACCTGAACCTGTCAATACCTTAATGGCTCCGTGCCAGCGAAACTAAAAAGTAAAAAATACACGTGCTTGGGAAATAGGAAAATAGCAGGAAGGGTTCAAGTTGCTTGTTTGCGCTTCAAAAGTTTTGAGCCGGGTTTGTCTCGCTTTGGGAGAATTTACAGGATTGATGCAAATGTAGTAGTAATAGTAGGTATACGCTAAATGAACATAATTAATTTTATATTTCTAAAGAAAGACTCACGAATTCCTTTGCTATGCTTAAGTGTTCTTGCAAAATATATGAGAAGCTTAACTACCTACCTATTTTTGCATAATTTCATTAACGGGATATTCTTATATTATGATAAAAATATCACCCAAACCCGCTTGACGATATTGAGAATAAATAACTTATTATCGCTTTTCCATGACGAAATTTTAATGTTGCTAATAATTTAATTATAATCTAGTAATTGTAAAAATTGAATATTTAAGTATCAATATTTATGTAAATTTTTAAGTAGGTGAATAAATCATCTACAACTTAAACACTAGTACAAATTATTATCTTGCAAATGAATATCTGCCTCAGCTGAATATCGATCCTGGGACTTTAGATCTTAGCAATAAAAAAAATATAAATACAATTAATACACCCAAAACAACATGCCACACTAACAAAACTTCGTCAACAAAGTTTTGTTAGTGTTTGTAGGTAACTGGCCATCCTATCTTATTTAAACTAATAAAAAATTAAAACTAGATAAACGCGAATCCAATATCACTTAACAAAATGGACTAGAAAGGATCAACATATTTTACTTCTTAAAAATTTCATTCGTTTCAAGCAACCATTTCGTCTTGATCTCTCATCGGCTTTAGCACAGCCCTGTTTGACCTTGTTTTGGATACTGTGGGCGGGATTTAGAAGGTCTACTTAGAAAGGTGAATATATCACTTCGTTGAGAGGGTTGGTGGATTTACAACCCTTTGGCTGCAGATTTATGTGCCGGTCGCGGGGTAAACCGACATGCAGAAAAGATCGCGTTTCTTTATTTTATAAATTGCCACCAAAATAGTCCGCAACGTTTTAGGGTTGCCCCTGACCAGCTGGGAGGAGGTTTTTATTTATTTATCGTAATAGAACATATCACATTTCAATTACTTTCCCTGTCCCTATGGTACGCTATGAGTGTAAAATTTTGTTTGTCTATTATAAACTTCGATGTAATAAACGATAGTGTAGTAGCTCAAGTTATAATCAAGTAAAATATCTATTGATTGATAATGGTTATTGGTTTATTTATATCTATACTAATATTATAAAGAGGAAAGATTCGTTTGTAATGTTATCACACAAAAAATACTGGACCGATTTCAAAAATAGGCATATTTAACATTACTAGGTGTTATGTCTAATTCCACGCGAGCGAAGATTCGGGCTCAGTGTTGTAGACTATGCTCTAGACCTCCCTCAGCCCAACAGTGGGGCGTTCATAGATTGGTATGAGTAATAGTGAGCCTAATAATATAGAGCCGAATAAAAGTTGTCAGGAAAGACTTTAAAGTAGCGAGTAATGGGTTGTCAGGCATTTATCAGGCAATATTCGTACCGGGCGACCATCCGGGCACAAAACTACACAATAGCGGTGGCTTATTGGCTAGTTGCGGCTATCTACCGCGCGTGCAGATGGCGCTGCCCCCCGCGCTCCGCTAACGAGCCCGCGATGTCTCTATTAGCGCACAGGACTCATCACTGCGCCGTCCGTGGAGTCACCGCGCTAGAAGTATTTACTTAAAAATAATTTGTTACAATCGAAAAATAGACAAGTAAAAGATTTAGTAGTAGGTAATAAACTATTTAGGACAAAATTATTTCAAATATAAATATTTAAATAATTAATTTAAAAAAATAAAATAAAATAATTATAAAATTTGAAAAATAATTTAAATAATACAAAAAATTATAATAAAACAGAAAAAAACTACATTTTTATAAAACACTTATACAAATTAAAACGACATAAGTAAATTTATATAGCTACCACATAAATGTAATTTCTCTTACCTACATGAAGTTCTACAATGGCGTAATAAAGTCTAGCAACCTGCAATAATCAGCATAGAAGACTGTTACGCGGTGGATTATCTATTGTCTTGTTACGGGCTATCGATCTCTATTAGCTACAGGAATTACCACTGCGCCATGTGTGGAGAGTGGAATTTAACCTTTGGTTAAAATATAGTATGTACTTATATTCTTAATTTTGCTTTATTACCTACTTGTGTATTATTTTTTAATCAGGTTCATATTTTTAATTTTATGTGTATAAAGTTAATTTTATGTGTATACTAGTGGACGCCCGCAGCTTCGCTCGCGTTACACATTCACTAACTTCAAAAACGGCAAAGCTTCATACTAACTTTGCACCCCCGTTTTACCCCCTTAGGGGATGAATTTTCAAATTTTTCTCGCCGTAAAAACCATCCTTGAACTTCAACGAACATTTAAAAAAAAGAATTGGCCAAATTGGTCCAGGCGTTGTTGAGTTATGCGCTTACCAACACATTTTGTTAAGTAATTAAATCAACGCAACATTTTCCTAAACAACTATAATAAGAGTGCGTCTCCATCCCATCCTTGTCCGCGCCTGCATTCCCTGTTCTATGCAAATAAAGTCGGTAGCAAAAACAAAGCGAGCCACGGTAATTACACCGAGTGGAAAATTAACTGACATCGATACCGGGAACATGCTCGCCCGGACGGGGCGCGTAATGAGTGTAGATATCGTTTTAGCGCACGCCAGTGTAGCCCTTTTTGTGTTTTAATTGTAATGAACGATGCGGAACTCACGCTGATCGCGGATGTTATGTAATCCGATGGATGACTTTGCGGAGATATTCAAAACAATGTATGTTTTAAGTCGAAGGAAAGATAGTGGTTGACTTGTGAAACGTTTCCTTCAAGGCAGGCAACGCACCTGTGATACCCCTGGTGTTACACGTGTCCATAGACGACGGTGACCACATACCACCAGGTGGCAGGTGGTCCGTATGTCTGTTTGTCCGTCTATTTTACATATAAATAAAAAAAACAGACTAAATAGTAACTTCGTTACTAAAGAGGTCACGGTTAAAATTGAAACTACAAGTAAATTAAAACTAATACAATGAAATGAGGAAACATAGAAGCTTGAAGGAAATCCATACACCAATTTTTATTAAAAGCTTTTATTTAACTTCACTCGTATGTATCAATATTTCACCCTCTTCCACTGAAGCTATCGAGCTGAAATTTGGCACACATATTAGGTTCCGATGACAATGCACGAAAATAAAAACAAAAGTTATAAAAACCTTTTTTTTTTAATTTTATTATTACTTATTATTCATTAGAAGCTGGTGTAATGGACCATAGTTTATGCGTAAGCAAGGTTCAATAGATCCTCCAGGTACCGTTTTCTAAATAATTACAATCTTCTTCTTCTTCTCCCTGGCTTTTTCCCAGTTTCATTTGGGGTCAGCCCTCCTAGTACTTCGGCGCCACACCGTGCGGTTGTGGGTTGTCTCTTTGGTCACATTAAAAGTTTTTAGGTCGTTTTTAATGGTGTTCAACCATAAATAATTACATTTAAATATTTTTTAAGAAAAATAACTTTCTAAGCAAAATTATATAAAAAATAACCTTTGTGTGTCGGGGAGGAGATGCATCCATTCTCAATTAATTGGGTCAATTAGGTCTAGGTCATGAAAGAATTAAGAATGTTTACGATGATCACGACGGTAAACCATTTTATTATTTATCGGACGGGGGTGTGGGCAGTTATGCCCACAAGCCACTGCGACCTAAAGAGATCTATTGTAAACCATACCTAATAAAGAAAAAAGAGTGGGATTTATGGCTATCTGAAAAATGTAACTACGAGAACTCTCTTAACATACCGAGAACAGAAAACAGTATCTTTATCAGTATTGAGACGGTTCTCAAGAACATATAAAAAATTCAAACATTCCTAAAAATATCCACACTTTATGGGAATCAAACCCGAATCCCATAACGTCGGCTACATACTTCTTCTATTTTGTTTTTAATTCTTTTCACTCGCGCCCGCACTCATATTTTTGACAGCGTCCTCCGAGAATAGCCCGCAAACAAGATGTCTGTAACACAACAGCAAATGAACCGCAGAGTGGTTATTGTCATATTATGTTGTATGACAGCGGGCACGACGCGTCCAGGTTGGCACGTTTCCATTGAACGCGGACGGCACGAGATTTATCGGGAGAAGATTTTTAGTGAGTGCGATATAAAATGGTCAGCGATTGTCCACGATTCAGTGTTAGAAAGTAATCGCATCTTCGTTTGCGAGTTTTCAATTAATGAATAATAATATCAAATATATTGTTATAAAATGTCATGTAAATGTTGTTGATCCATTGGTTAGTCAAAGTCAAAGTCAAAGTCAAATAATTTATTTCGCTCAAATAATTTGTTTCAGATAAAAATATAATTGTTTTAAAAATAAAACTTGCTGACCAAACACACAACGCGGCTGCACTGAAATGTTCACTACATTTCAGTGTTGTGGGTTCTTTTAACATGAAGCTTATACTGAGTACAGACCCTTTGTAAATTAGCACCGTGAAATGGAGGAAAAATGTGTAGTATGGTTAAAATGCCTTACGAGATGTTGATAGATACTAAGCCGAAATCAAATTCATTTATTATTTATATTTTCTGGGTCTGTTAGCTTATTCTTTTTTGTGTAATTCTAATTTTTTATTATATTATCTGCGTTGGATTGTGATACCGAAATGAAGATAATATGTCTATTCTGATTAGCGCCCAAAGCACTTTCAGCACTATCAATAGAGTTTTTTTAGTACTGTTGAATAGTAAAGGTTGATTATTGATGACAAGTTATTCGATGTCCCAAATTTATATAAATTTATATTATTAATCTATTTTCGGGCTATAAATAAAAGTTTAGATTTTCATAGATATTTTGTCATGTTTATGGGGTAGGACTGAATTTCTACTACACAGTTCTCACTAAAGTAGAATTCATTAATTCCTAAAACTGTGCTCATATTTTATTTTCTAAATAAAGAGTTGACATAAAGATTTTGATGGCTTTTTTGATCATGATGAATAACCAAAACGTTTATTTATTTATAGAAATCACCCGGCGCAGTGTATACCATTTCTTCTATGTAATTATAATTTTTAAACAAATTGTGTTCCGTTTACATCTGTTGTCTACACTTCTCTTACACTATACAAATGTCCACATTTTCAAAATTCTTCAATTCACCATTGTCCTCAAAACGTCAGAGTCCGATACCGTGTCGTTGCCGTCGGGGCGGTGGGAATGTGGCCAATATCCGCCTCAAATAGCCGCAGTGGTAATGCCGCACCAGATTTAGATGCGATGACACTCACTGACAGCAGATACACGGACTGAGTGATATTAGTTCGCTTGTATGCCGTTGGCTGCGGCGCGCTATATATTATACTGAGACATACGACTGTGCCTAGGTAGGTTGGCTATAGAAGTTATGTAGGTACTAAGGTACATGGAACTTAAGTGCTCTCGTACATACGTATTTATAAAATACTAGTGGACGCCCGCAGCTTCGCTCGCGTGGAATTAGACATAACAATAGTTTCGTTTACACCTAGTAATATTATATAGCCTATGTCACTCAGTGAAGATGCAGCATAATCATTGGATGAATAGCTAATCCTCAAAAACAATGTAAGAAAGTTATTGGAATTTCCTGTTCGATTCCTGATTGTCCTCCTGGGTTCGAATTAGCCTAATTATAATTCGATGCGACCCATAGACGTCCCACTGCTGGGCACGGGTCTCCCCCACAGACACTGCTGCGGGAAGTCTAGAGCATACTCACCTACACTGCTCCAATGCGGATTGGTGGAGGTGTTAGTGGCCAACCCAGTGTCGAATGTTCTTAATCCACCCGAAGGTCTTCGCCAAAGCTTAACGATTGTTTCCACCATTAAAAACAACCGGGACCGACGGCTTTACGTGCCCTCCGAAGCACGGTAGCGTCCATGACATTTTGCCACTAGCGGTCACCCATCCACAAACCGACCGCGCCCGTCGTTGCTTAACGCTTTCGATCACATTGAATCGACGCAAGCCATCGGGCTATGGACGCTACTACTCAACTTGAAAGCGTAGTTTCCGATTTACGCAAGCCACTAAGCTATATGCAGTAAAGCGCACTTCAAGCTGAAAAACAAATATAAACGGAAACCCACCGCAATGTCGGCGATGGCTAGAAATCTTCATTTCACGACTGCCAGCGTCTAATATCTGGGAGCGACCCAGTTCTTAAGTCTTCATTGATGTCTTAGGGTCTAGACGCAGCATGAGCGAAAAACTATTATACATATACTAGCTGACCCCGCAAACGGTGTTCTGCCATATGAAATGTCAAAGTGACGCGACACTTCAAGTAAATGATAATTTATACTAAAATAATGTTTTAATAACATTTTCCAGTGGACCAAATTGTAAATCTAAACCATTCTCGAATCCCCTTGAACACACACAAAAAATTTCATCTACCATTTCATCAAACATTTTCATCTATCCAGCCGTTTAGGAGGAGTTCACTGTCATACACACGTACACAAGAAATATATATATGTATTAAGATTTCGTAGTAAGATATCAAAGCTATAAAAATAAATAATCTATAGATTATACTTTTCTAGTAAGAAACGGTCAGCCTATAAAAACAAGCTCTGATATCAGTGGATTAAATTTAGGGTTTATTTAAGAAGATCCAAGTTCAAATATAAGCAGATTGCAGCGGCACAGCATCATCTGCTGGGTGAAAGGAAACCTGGTGAGGAAACTGAGAGGTTTTTTATTAATGTGACAAACCTAACTTTTTCTGCCGCCTATTATAACTGCGACGGACTTATAAGTCTTACTCAAATTCTCTACTTGGCCTGCGTGGGGAAAACGATAAAAAATCATCTTTTCTAGTTTGTCCCGTCAAAGTGTAACGATTCGGTTGGGCGGGATTTCACTGGTATGGACTTGAATCATTTTGTGAATTTTCATAATAATTTTCTAGGAGACACTTTCCGTATATAAAATGGAAACACCGATTACGTATACGATACGGGAATATCTCTGTTATGTGTCCATGACAACCATATTTTTTATTACCTGTGTACTGGACTAGCATGAACTAGCACTAACGTGGGTATTTTGTAATTGCACCTAATCACACCTGCATCGAATTAATAGCACTAATGTGGGTAGCCTGCATTGAACTAAGCAACGCAGCAACGTTTAGCGTCTAGTTCTGTAGTGGACCGCTAGTGTCAAAATTTCATTGACACTTGTGCTTCGGAGGGCACATTAAGCCGTCGGTCTCGCGTTGAATAAGTTCTAGGCCTCAGCTGTTCACAACCACAGCTGTGGCAGAAGTGTTGATATAGAAACTGTGTCCAACAAATTTATAGCTTAATTTAGACCTAATGATGCGAGTACACATCGCGGTAAGTATATATTATAACAACTTAGCCATATTGTTTTTATTTATTAATCCAACAACTATATATCTATTTCGATAAAAAATTAAATGCCAGAGCCTTTGCTCCACAACCAAGTTCACTGCTAACTTGGTCCCTGACATACCTAGTAGGTATCATAATAATGCAAGCGTCATTAAAAATAAAATGCGTTTTTTTTAATCAGCTCACAATGACAGGGGACGAATAAAACACGGATGTACCGAAATAGAGAGAATAATAAACAGATGTTGTGGTTGTAAAAAGTGAGTTTCCAGTAACGGGTTAAAGGTGGGTTCAGACGAAATACGTCCTCATATAATCATTAATACTACATAATAATTTTTATGTAGTATTAATGATTATGTATTTAGTTATTTACAAAGTTTAGATAGTGTGATAATACATTTAATTTTGATACATCTCAATTGTATTTGATTTAAAATGTTTTGCCTTTACCCTGTAACCTCTAACATTTACTCGACTTAATTTGCCGAAAGAAATTAAATTTATTTATTTATTTAAGTTTTTGTGTAGTCCTACCTACGGAAGTACCTACTATGAAATAAAAAGTTACGACAAAAATTGTTGTTTTATTTTATTTTAACCATAAAATTAATGTTATATTGACAAAAAATACTGTTTATTTAATTGTGTTAGAACAAGGAAACTTGTATGTAGATAATAGAAGCAATTACCTATGTCTTAATCATATTTTTTAATTTTAAAACTTCCTAGTAGACGCCTACCAACGTATTATTTATGTCATAATTTTTAATATTCCTTCAGTAATGAAATTCCGATATTTATGTATACAAAAATAAAATTTTCGTGTGAAGCAGCCTTACCAGGAGTGCAACACCTTTTCCAAAATTTATTTGTCACCCGCTATTTATTGTTTCGAAAACGTTTCAGGTTACTGCAGTAATTTGTGCCGGAAAAAACCGAAAGCACTCCCGCGGCGCTACGGTAGGAAACGGTTAAAATTAACCCCAAACCACCGATTTGTTAATTGTTAGGGACTTTTTTGTCCGAGCCCATTCCTGAAGGGTTTATTTATGAATTTAAATGGCCCCTGAAGACTGAGGGTTGATGCTAATTTGAATTTTATGAACTTTATATTTACAACTTCAAAGGGGTTGGCTCCCGTGAGTAGTCGAGGAGTTATTTTACGTGTTGGTTGAGCCGGATTTGTTTTGAAACTTTTTGAAAATTATTGCGCTCATTGACAGAGTTATACTGGATGCAGTTCCTTATGCACCTGACTTAAGTGATCACAGTGATGTCTCATGCGTCATGTTGATGGGAATTTAAAAATAGGTTTATTTCAAATAGGTCAAAGACTGGACTGATCAGCTCAACTGCTCGATATAAGCACATCCATAAAATAAAGTCTTTTCATAAGCCTAATGTTTATCCCATCCCATTATAAGTGGGTTTATCCCTTTATTATATAGGTAGACGATGGCATGCATAATTCATTGTGATGTTTTTGTAAGTCAGTACATTTGGTGACATTTTACTGTATTAAAAACACACAATTTCTATTGAATATACATGGTTTGCCATGAGTGATACCTATATGTATAGGCAGAAATACATGTACCTACTGCAAAGAACATTTCCTTTTTGTGCTTTTAAATTTTATTATAGGCGACGTGTATTATAAAATAACAATAATACGCAATGTTATATTCACTATCAGTATTTATGTAATACATTTATAAAGGTACACACAAAATAGTTTTAATAAGTGCTGGTTCAAAAAACAATACTAGCTGCAATGCAACCCATTTGGGTCCCACTACAGTTATCTGCTTACGTCACAACTGAGAAGGCTTCTTATAACGTGTCCCGACGGGCACGTTAACTCGTTAATGCTCCGAAAAGCTACCGCTAATGAAATTTAGCAAACAGCATTCACTTAACCGTAGCGTCCATAGCCCAGTGGCTCGCGTCGATTCAATGTGATCGAAAGTGTTAAGCAACGACGGGCGCGGTCGGTTTGTGGGTGGGTGACCGCTAGTGGCAAACATTTCATGGGTTCCGTGCTTCGGAGGGCACGTAAAGCCGTCGGTCCCGGTTGTTTTCAATGCTGGAAACAGTCGTTAAGCCTTGTCGAAAACCTTCGGGTGGCTTGAGAACGTTCGACACTGGGTTGGCCACTAACCCCTCCACCAATTCGCATTGGAGCAGCATGGTGGAGTATGCTCTAGACCTCCCGCAGCTGCGTCTGTGGGGGAGATCCGTGTCCAGCAGTGGGACGTCTATGGGCCGCAGCGATTCACTTAACTGCAGGCTGATACCGGATCCGCTTAACATCAATCGGTTGAAGTATCAAGCCGCGAGGGCGCGAGCGCTTCAATAACAATAACGCTAATCCCTCATATAACTCGCTGGCACAACTTTGATTAGTCCGGCGTATGATCCCGGCGAGATGGCGACCGGGATCACAGGAGTTCATAAAATAATACTTTATGCCCTTGTTTTAGATTGGATTTGTTCCGGGAACTATCTATAGTTATTATAACTCTGTGGCAAGAAAGTTTCATGTTCGATGCAATTAGGTTGTAGTTGTGGTAGGAACAACTTGGAGAAGCTATTTGAACCTGAAAGGTTTTATTATCATACAAGCTGCTAACCGCGGCGTCGCATGCGTGAATTTTATAGTATGTAGTGAAAAAATATTGAAATTGATTTTTTATCCCAAGGGAACATCGCATCGGGATAATATTTGTTAATCCATGGTTTCCGCTACCTTGTTACCAAATTTTATCAATATTGGTCTATCCGTTTGAGTGTGATAAAGTAACAAACCTATTCTTATGTAACAAACAATATTATAGTATAGTATAGTATAGTATAGTATAGTATAGTATAGTATAGTATGTGATATCCAATTTTAAGAACAGTGTTATGTTGTTGAATAGTAATATATGAGTGAAATAAGTGAGTAGTGAGAAAACGTTATCTAATCACAACATGAAGGTTTTTTGTCGATATTTCTCGACACTGTTTTCGAAGGCAAATTGAAGTCTTTCAATCTGCACTTGATCAAATAAAAAAGCGTACAAAAGTGTTTTGTTACGGTCTGGAGTGCTGTTTGAATTTCATTTTAAAACTTAATAGTCTAGCTAGACTCACAATATCTAGCTACGCAACGCAATGAAATCTTCGCTTTGTAACGTACCTATCAACATCAAAAGAATATTCAATTTCGTGCTGACAGAAAATTTTAAAGTTCATCTTGAGCGGAAACAAAAAATAAAATGAACAATAAATCCTATCCCATCCCGCCTTTTCCTGGTATTTTCTCCGGAGAAATGCCAATAAAACTATAAAATTATCCAGAACAGACCAGTGTACCCTCTGTCCGAAGAGAAAAATACAGCTGCATTTTATTTTTATGAATTATTTTATTGTAGAGTACAACCAAATCCTTGTGTCGTCTGCGCGCGGATGAAGCAGTTTTGATTTTCTGACAAGCACTTACACTTAATTGATGAATTACGACTTTCAAGAGAAAGAGAATAAAAGAAACATTTATCCTATGAAATATTATGTACAAAATTATATGTAGTAAAACTAATTCAACAAACTCCAACGTCGTATTTAATTTGGGAGCGCGTGTAGAATAAATATATGTCTAATGGAAAATAACACAAGCAGTAAGGTTTTAATATTTTGGTGGAGACATTAAAACTAATAAATATGTTATCTCAAAATTTACTTTATTTTTGACTTACTAGCACCATAGAGTAAGGACCAATGTAGCCCGTGCTAGCACTGTCTTGTCAGTTGTTCGGATTTTTTTCACAATTTTCTTATAAAATACTGGAATGAGCGGGTGAGCGAGAATTATGTAATTTATTATTTTCTTCATGATATTATTTTCTCATACAATTTTGTAAGTTAATCTATAGTAGATATTATTTTTTACACATCTATGAGTATATAATAAATGTATTGCACAGGTATGGGTAAGCCATATCACATACCAAAATATTTAAAAATGTATAGAGATTTTGCTTGAAATAGTTATTTTTATGTATGTATTAATACAGTTGTTGATAAATTAATAATTCAAATATCAAGCATCTTCGGTTGCACTACACAGAATTATGAGTTACGGCCGCGGTCTGCGCCCATACGACACGAAATAAAATTATTTTCTAAACTATTTATAGGTAATATTATAATAACTCCCCGCTCCAATTATTCCGCTGCTGACACGTTTTATTGGCATGTCTACGATTGTTATGTTTACCCTCGAATAAATAATTTTTATAATGCTGCTGCAGCGACAGTAGGTATTACAAACATCATTTTCGTGTGATGTGTAATAAATAACTTAATGAATATTGTCAAAGGCGTCTTTAGGGACACTAGTGGGGACGTAATGGGCGGCCGGGCTCAGTTTCGTATGATTAGTGGTTCATTAGACGGTCATACTTCGTCCCATTGATGAAGGAAGTGTGACTTAAATCTGGATATAGGTCCATCGGTATGTAATTACCGACGAACCCGAATTAAGGATTTATAGCAAACAAGCATAAATTAGCCGGAGAAATAACGAACAACAAAGTTCTCTTCAATGACTGTCGTAAGCTTATTCGTAGATGAAAGCTCTTAAGTTCAAGCCTCTCAATTGTTCGCCAGCTTTCCCCATTCTTTGTCCAATCAAACGTAAGTACCGCGAACTTACCGCTAAAGCTCTCGGAAGCCGTACATTATAAGCTCTAATCAAGGTTATTGAAGGTCAGCGAATGGTACTTTAATGGTAATATTACCGCGTTAAAACTTATTGGATGGATGGATGGCTAGACTGAGTGAGTCTTAATATCTTCGACAAATAATAATAAGTAATATCTGTACCTACTAATATTATAGAGGAAAGATTTGTTTGTCACACAAAAACTACTGGACCGATTTCAAAATTTCTTTCACCATTAGAAAGCTGCATCTTCACTGAGTGACATAGGCTATATAATATTACAAGGTGTAATTCCACGCGAGCGAAGCTGCCGGCGTCCATTAGTTTAATAATGTGAACGAAAAGTACAGGCAATAAAAAAAATCAACTATCATGTAACGCAAATTTTATAAAGTATTATAATTAACCCCATCTCTGTCTATCCCTTCGGAGTAATACAAGAGTAGGTACCTACTGTTATAATCTTTAACTTTTTTAATATAGGAGAGAAGTCTTTTAATAAAAACCAACCGCAGAAAAGGAACATTGATGTACATTCAAGAACATTTCTTTGACAGGGTTTAACGATTGTTTTAATTAAGAAAACCTACCCACCGACCTTCAATCGTTCCCGACTGACAGACAGACAGATTTTATCAGCTAAAAATTCAATCAATTCAACAATTTTATGTCGTTACAATTGCCTTCAAAATCAATAACTTACAATATTATTATTTCCATGTCGCTGTTTTCATTAAATAAACAGACCATAAAGGATAAATTAATGAGGTCACACAATATCAGACCAGATCACCCTATTCGCCATTTATAATTTATGCTTTTTTTCTCATTAAACTTGGTTGTACACTTATAGAGTAAATCCACTGTTAAAGCCATAGTCAATACCGCGGGTAAATACCCTCTCCTACCGTAAAGGGGAACTGTCATAATCCGTAATATTCGCGCTCGATCATACCGCGCGGAGCCACAAAAGTGACGTAATAACGCTCGCTGATCCCCATTGTGGCGCCATCTCTTGACGGATTGCCGACAACTTCAATGGAGATTACAACCGCTAGGGGCGCTTTGTTCGCGCCTTTATTAGGAAAACCCTATTGTGAGGGGCGGATAATTTGTTTTTCGGATCGGGCGGTGTTTTGTTATTGGGTTTTATTACGTGTTATGATATGAGGCTGGGCTTGTTGATTGTCGGAGTCATTAGCGGAGGTGAATGGATGGATTACACTTGGTTTATTTATCTCTATATAGGGCTCGGAAGAACTATTGGAACAATCATTAATATTTTAATAGAATTGCGTTGAATTTACAGCGGTGACGTTTCAGTGACTATCGAACTCGCCTCTCGAGCGGGCCGGGTTCAAACCCAAGCGGCACGCACCAATGACTTTACTAAGATATGTGCGATTTAAGAAATTAAAAGTCACTTGCTATAACGGTGAAGGACACTTGCCTGAGATTCTTCATTTATTATGTTCTCGAAGGCATGTGAAGTCTGCCAATCCGCACATGACTAGCGTGGTGGACTAAGGCCTAATCCCTCTCATTCTGAGGGAAAACCCATGCCTAACATTGGGGAAAAAAAGGGTTGTGGTGTAGTGAGGTAACAAATCATGCAGCGTAGTTCAATGACATGTCTATATCTCATTGTATGAGTGTAAGAGGTAAGAGGTAACTTCTTTAAATCCCATAATTAACCCTCTTTTAGATGGTCGTGTGATCGCAAGTGTGGTACGCTGCGCACGAAGGTATAGAGTTAATTGCCTGTTCGGACATACTATAAAATATCTTGTTACAATACAGCTATACATCATTTTCAGGGACGCAGTCATGATCGTGATATTATGTCATATTATTAGGTAACGGTATTACGGCCAAGCGGGTGAGTCCCACATACCTGCTTCAGTCCATAAACCGGGCAGAATGCGTAAATGCATTTCCCAGCGATAAAATAAAGAAAAAGTTTATCTATCTTTAGGTACATTCGAATATCGAATTTCGAATTCAAATGATCGAATGTTTAATTAAACTCTAAAACCGCCTCTGTCACCAAACATCGCTCGATTAACCCCAAATCGGCAACAATCACCATTAAAAACAATTCCCGCGCGCCGCGTTTCCCCTGTCGCCCCAAAAAAACAAAGCGAAGCCATTTGGCGGGCCCATCAATAACCAACCCCCAGATTGCCAAGAGGGGTAAAGGGGGTAACGCAATTATTGCCCCGATCCATCATCAGACGTGACGTGTGACGCAACTAAATAATTTACGGGGTTAAACATTTCGTTCCGTGACATAATATCCCCAACGTCCCCTTGTACGTAGTTCCGCTTGTGGATTATAATTTGCTTGTAGCCAACACTTGGGCCTTCCGCGATGCGATAGAAGCTTCATTGTAAAGCACAGTGGTAACAACTCAGCTTGATTCGACTAGTAAGACATTACATAATATCACGCCTGTCTTTCCCCGGGGTTTTTCCAAGGGGTAGGTACGTTAAGGTGTGTATACATCCACTTTTTTTTATGGATACAAGATAGCAAAACGAGCTTGCAGCACCACCGATCCGCTGCCGCCCATGACAACTGTGACTGACTTTGAACAAGACTCAATTAGGGAATGCGATGGTTAGTCCAATTAGTTGAGAGAGTTAATTAGTTATTATTAGTTATTTCACCAGTTATGTTTAGGTCCCATTTAATAGGTAAGCCTATTTCGATACACCGGGCGCAAATCCAGATTCCTTGCTGCTACCGGGCATTTCAAGTTAGATAATATCCAATAGTTGCTGCCCGACTCGAACCATCGAACCCAGGACTACACAGGTTACTGGCCAACCGAGTGTCGAAGGTTCTCATGTCACCCGTAGGTCTACAAGGCTTAAAACAACCGGGACCAACGGCTTAACGTGTCCTCCGAAGCACGGTAGCGTCCATGAAATTTTGCCACTAGCGGTCACACATCCACAAACCGACCGCGCCCGTCGTTGCTTGAACCTTTCGATCACATTGAATCGAGACGAGCCATTGGACTATGGACGCTACGAGACGATTTAGATATGTATATTAGTGGGACCATAGATATATGGTCCCACTAAAAACCAGCAGACAACCGCCGTTTAATAAACATGATATTCTTATTCAAAATACTCACTCATATCTGAAGTGTCATTATTCGTGCAAAATGCCCAATTTGGATGATAAAATTAGCACCCGGCTATATGGGGCGGAAAACACATCATTTACATCGCTTTATTAGTTTTTCTCGTTTTTTTTTATGTCCGTCAGTAATAATGAGATGTGAAATGTGTTGACTCTGAATCAGTATGTATCTGAATGAACTTGATATAAATCACTAATATCATGGGTACTTACGGAATGTTTATTGTTGTTAATCATTTTTATTGTTTTCGTTGTGTTTACAGCGGTGATAGCTCAGTGGCTGGAAACTCGCCTCTTACTTATGGTTCAAATCATAAAGGCAACAGGGAGATTCAAATCATAAAGGCAACACTGATATTTCTAACTAATGAGCGATTTAATAATTTATTTATCACCTGCTGAAACGGTTAGACCTCTGTAATGTTCTCGAAGGCATGTGAAGGCATTGAAGTATGAAGTCTACCAATCTGCACTTGGCTAACGTGGTGGACTATGGCCCAACCCCGATTCCGAGAGAAGACCCGTTCCCAACAGTGGGAAAAAGGGTTGCGGTAGCGTTTAAGCTACAACAAAGCTATAATCTATTTTTTCAGGTAGACACATTTAAAAGGTTTTTGGGTAAACACGAAAATTGTAAATTATTATTACAGTTATATGTAGGTTAACATGTAAAATGATCAAGATTTTTAATAATGATTTAAAAATATGATAGTGTGTAAACATAATTATGTATCGAAACATAGAGTCAGGCTTTAAAAATGCATAAAATTTGATAGTTAAAATTTACGCTATAATACAACGACATCACGTTAATAGGCGTATGTTTAGCGTATAAGTTATTTGACAACAATTGAATTATTATTAAAAAAATGCGGAACTTGGAAGCATCTTGCGATAAAACGCATAAACAAATCACGTTGTCTCATTTATAGAGAGTTATTGTCGTACGCGACAAAAATATTAGGATGGATGCAGATTATAGTGGTTTGAAATGCACAGTTTTGTTGAAAAAATTGATTGTTTTTCGAAGTCATTTCAAAGTCGAGACAAATAACCTTATACCTGTCTATCTATTTACCTACCTATTATAAATCATACTTTAAATTTACTTAAATTAATAACTATATTCGGATGTTTAAATAATAGTTATTTGAGAGTTCATTTATATGTGGTACCTATTTATATAAATGAACTGTCAAATAACTATTATTTACACATCCGACTATAGTATTACATAATTTTAAAGTATGATTTATAATAGGTACTAGGTTAATAATAGATAAACAGATATAAAGTTATTTGTCCCGTAGATTTTATAATCATTTTTTTTATCCTTATTTGAAAGAAAGAAAGAAAATTTAATATTTATATATCACTTTTACACAGGGCACAGTAAACAGCTGACCTTATTAACTGGAATGTAATATCTACCAATTACTAATGTCAACTTGAATGCGTATAGTTACTTCTAACTTAGTTAGAGTTAGTTTTATAGTTACTAAAATCAGAGAATTATTTTCCACGTCATAAAGAGATTACTCACCCACTTTTCATCTAAATTTGTATTATGAAAAAATAAAATATTACAATGTTTAGGTGATGCCCTGAAATATATTACGCTAAGCTTAATATTAATTGCTTGTTCGTTACGATTAATAACATGTTTATCGAATTAAAAGGTGCTCATGACGTCAATATATTGTACCTATTATGTATTACATTTTAAGATACATGACGTGAATACGATTTAAAGATATAGGCAAGAAAAAATTCTACTAAGAAAAGAGAGAACAAAAATAGTAACATTCTAGAAACTACTAGAAGTACTTTTAAATCAATGGTCTGTGTAATTGAAGATTTGATTTTGCGGTCTGTAATGATCGCTCCACCAATCCGCATTGGAGCAGCGTGGTGGAGTATGTTCTAGACCTCCTTCAACTGTGTCTGTGGGAGAGACCCGTGCCCAGCAGTGGGACGTCTATGGGTCGCAGCGAATGATCGCTATAATATTTAAGTGGACCAATTTTCTACTGTCTTTTTACTTATAATGAAAATGTTGATGAATGATGATTGAATGCCTTGTCAAGAAAAGTTTCTAGTAGTGCGAACGCAGTAAGATATTATAAATAAAAAATATTCAAAATCTGACGTCAGCAAGCCGAATTCTAATATTATTTTAAATACTTTTTCTCTTCAGTGAAGGTATGCATAAACAAATCTATCTCCCGTTCGGAAATATGTCAAACTATGCTTTCGAGACACGCTCCTTGATATAGTAATCCCCCCTAGATTAACGAATGCGACACACTCGACGTTCCCAACAAAGAAAAATAACTTCGTACCTAAGAATAATCCCCTAATTTGTCACCGGCTGTCTTCGTGTAATTATTATTTATAACCAAAACAAAAATATACTTTCGAGACAATAACACTTCAAAAAATATTTTCTCCGCTTTGTGGACATATAAAATGCAGAATTCAAAACTAAATTTCCCGAGACACGATATCTCAGTCCCGTCTGGAATTATATTCATATAATATGCTCTTAAATCATATAAATGTGTGAGACTATCCATAAATAATGTGGGTGGGACCGTTGTTTTAAATATACTGGCCATTCTAGAAACAATATGGCGGGAATGCGACTATTATATGGCCATTTGTCACTCATCTGCCGCGAAAACCTTAGGGTGGTTGAACACTGATGCTGTGTATTGAACAAACGATATAATCTGAACAAAAGGTAAATAACTCACACTTTATTACCAAAATAATTTTCAAGAAAGAGGTTACGTAATAAAACTAGAAAAAAATCGTAATAAAACTAGAGAACAAAAAATTGAATTTACTTAAATTTTTAATTTATCATTACGGACTAAATAATGAATATTTTAAATCTGCTCTCAGCGTTAGAGTTATATTGTACCTGAGGTAAAGTTAGCAAGCATTTTTTGCCTCTGACAACATAAAAAATCACGAACATTTTGCTTTTATGACGCTCTCGATGTGATGATTTCACTTTTTGTTACTTATAACGCTTTATCTTATGAAACCGAGGGATTCAATAATTGGACCTGTCAAGTGACTAGCCAAAATCTCAGCCTCTTGGTATCAAGACTGCGTCTTTATAATGTAAATTAAATCAAAAGAATAACACCTTTGGTCTTCGCCTTTACCATGTTGACATCAATTTGAATTCTCGTCATTAAAAAACACAACGTATTTTACCAAACAAGTGATTTGTCGTCCATCTGCGACATCATTCACTATTGTCATCGCGTTACACGTCGCCACTCTAATGAGACACCGACTTTACTCTCGCAATAATCAACTGTCAACACCGTAGTACTATTGTTGTCAAGACCACAATAGATTTCAGCTTGTACAATGCAATTCAAATCTTATTATCTAACAATTAAGAGACATTTTCAAACGTAATGCGTACAGGTTATTCTTTAGAATTATAACCTCAGGAATAGCCAAAGAATTCTAAAATGAACATCGGATTTTTAAAACAATAGTGTATTCTTGATTCAAAGTGGCAGGTGTTGATTTAGGCCCGATACCACGAATACCGGAATGATTCAATTGTCAAAACAAACGTTTAATCGTAATTAACATATGATTCCTAGCATTATTAACAGTATTATTAAATGAGATGAGCAGGTCGTATTTGTTTCTTTTTTTTGAGAGAGTTATATAAGTTATACGGAGTTCTTAACGTTGTCAATTACGTTGTCGAAGTAATTGGTATCAAAGTTATTGTAAGTACCTACTTAATATTAAGTGTCTAAGTTATTGTGTTCCGGTGAAAGTATAACTGAACCCAAACACTTTTCTTGAAGCGGATCTTAGTCCTCAAGGTCAGTCGCATCTGTGATCGACTTAAAGCGAGACTTTTCCTTACAATAATTAATTAGTAATTATTACTGACTGGATTATGTAACTCAGAGTCAGGATTTGTGTCCGGTATATGGCAAAAGGCTCACACGGGACCTAAACATAACTGGGGAAAAGTGGGTGTACTACACACCCTATCCCTTCGGGGAAATACTGGCGTAGTGCTATATGTTTTTCAAAAGACTATATTGAAAAGAAATTCCAAAATCAAATCTTTATTTTTTTCTTTATTAACTCCAGACTCATAAAAACTCCGGCCAGCAAAGACAATAAAAATAAATGCCTCTTTGGTACCGCATACCGTTTTCCGCGCCCGTTATTATGGTATCATCTATAATCGTTAAAATGTCCGCATACTAAAAATACACGGTTATTGTTAAAATAAACAATACAGGCTATAAAGAAACCAGCGATAAGCCACAGAATGACAATTTGGTGTAAGCGATGAAATATAGACTGTGGTGGCAGAAGACGAAATAGGCAGTTGAAATGGTTTGTAGAAAAAGACAACAAGATAACATGAAACAATAAAAACAATGAATTACCTACGGAGCTGAAATTCACAGTACGGTTAGGTAATTGATGTACTTGTATATGATGTGGAAAGAGTTTTGCCCGATGTTTCCCTTTCGAAAAAGAACCAGAACTAAAGCCCAGAAATTCGCAGTAGGGCAAAAGTCACCGATATAGTTTAAAGCAAGCTGAAGTGGCAACGGGCTGGCCACATCTGTAGGAAGACCTGTCGGTCCTGTTGTATGGCCGTTGGAGTAAACCTCTGCTCAAGTGGAATGCTGCGAAAGGCAAACGTAGAGTGAGACAAATTCCTGCTAGATGGCGTGACGATCTGAGCCAACGATTGGGGATCGTTCTATTTTATAATATAGAAATCATAAAAAACAATAATTGTATACAGGTAAAAAGAAGCAGATATAAGCGCGAGCGAAGTGAAGACTCGAAAACGTCCCAATTGGGACGTTCTCTGTTTACTCTGCTTCGAAGCACAACGCCGTGTTCATAGTTCTTGTGCCCATTAACACTGAATTCCGTGGAGGTGATACATCTTTAGTATAAAATCATCGATAGACAAGCAATTAATTAGTTCCTTCTACAAAGTCTACGACGAACTAACGTAAAATCTAAGTAACCGTCATATTGTTTAATTAGACTTACAATAACAATTGTTTATTATTTTTATGCAATAACATTACCCAAAACCGAACACCAAATAATATGTCAATTAGGCAAGAAAATGAAACATAATCAACAACTTCTGGTCGTCTATTTATTCTGTGAGCAACACAACCGTTGCAACGAAAATAGATGCTCGAAAATATTGAAGTGCGTTGAAAAATAGACGTCAAGACGGAATAAAGACGCGATGACACTCGATATGTGGGCCGAACGCCTTTGTTACTGGTTGCAATTAGATTTTGCTTTCATAAGGTTTTGTTACACATAGCAGTCCAACCAGTCATAATTTGTCAGCTTAAGTAGTCAACTTGAGCCTTGGAAAGAGCAGTCGCTTGAGAAAAGGATTATCAAAATTCATTAAACTTAATAAATGAATAAATACCTACCGGCCAAGTGCGAGTCGGACTCGTGAACTAAGGATTCCGTATCATTATCTATAAAAACGGCGAAGCATTTATTTTGTATAAGGGCCCTTAAATTTTAATTTTTTCTGTTTTTTAGTACCTATTTGTCGTTATAGCGACAACAGTAATACATCAACTGCGAAAATTTCAACTGTCTTACTATCACGGTTCAGCATCATCATCAGTAATATGGTTTTACCCTTTGGGTATGGAACCCTAAAAAGGGACTTTCGCAAGCAAAAATGCACTAAAATAAATTATGGATGTTTTTATAATCCATATAAGCAATATTCGATGATATCCAGAGAAAAATCTAATGACGTTTAAAAAACAAGTAATGGTTAAAATAAAAGGTTCCAACAAGCATTCATAGCTTTGCCGGATTTATTAAGATTTTTTTTATTGTATAAACATTACAGTGCTTTTAAAACTAGTGATCGGTACACCCTTTTAAGCCAAATAAAGTCTGTGTGCTTTTCCATATCTATGGTAGTTTTTACAATTTTTACATTTACTATGTAACAAAAAAAGCGATCCATTTGTTTTAACTGTCTCTCTCAGTCTTAAACAGTGACGAAAATGATAAGTAATTAATAATACATAACCACCATGGGAATCTATTTCTATACCGTTTATAGAGCTAACTGTATACGGGTAAAAATTGACAGATAAATTACAAAATAATTAATATATTCGTATACACTTCACAAAGTACTAGACTGCTCGCAACACTTAATTACTAAACATCGAATTCAATTAATTTTTGTAACTCGATACCGTACACACTAATTTATCTAGTCACGCCTACGATAATTAATAGGATTTAAGTTACATTGGCAACCAACATATTGGTCGGTGAGAATCTTGGTGGGATACACATTTCAATTTGGTTTTAAATTCAATTACAATTACCTGGTAGCTAATGGAAAATGCAAGATTATCTAACTACTAGTGGAAGCCCGCAGCTTCGCTCGCGTGGAATTAGACATAAGAATAGTTTCGTTTACACCAAGTAATATTATATAGCCTATGCCACTCAGTGAAGTTGCAGCTTTCTAATGGTGAAAGAATTTTTTAAATCGGTCCAGTAGTTTTTGTGTGAAAACATTACAAACAAATCTTTCATCTTTATAATACATATTAGTATAGACAAGAAATATTGAACAAGGCTATAACATGTTTATAAATTTTCACACTGTTTACAAGTATGAAGTATAATTTTTCTTCTCCATTTCATTTCCCTTTATCCACACAAAACACTATCAGACAGTCTTTTCAATCTCACTCGTATACGTTTAGTGATAGTGGCGAGATTTCGTGCTTCGAAGGGCACGTTAAGCTTTCGCTTCTTCGTAAGAAAACATGCGTTAGCGATGTCAGAGGCCTTCAAACGGCCTAAAATCTGACAATAGGAGCCAATGACCCCTCCGCATATCCGCATCCTCAAACGCTCCTTGCTCTGCTTGGGACGACAATGGATTGCAACCAGAAATTAACTGTAGTTATTTCGATGAAATTTTTTAGCCATTTCAACGTCACGGCGGGCATGTTTCCCCACGCTGTGCCACTAATAGCAATCAATCTCGGCGCGCGTGCCGCGACGATGTAGTTTATAGGAATGTTAACCGTGGTTATTTCCAAAGCCACTGTTAGTACCTACAGTACAGGGTGGGAAATATCAACTACTTATCAAATTCTAGTTATCTATATATATAAAAGGAGAAGCTGACTGACTGACTGACTGACTGACTGACTGACTGACTGACTGACATATCAACACAGGGCCTATACTATAAGGGTTAGAAACTTGAAATTTTGGACATAGGTTTCTTTTATAAAGTAGGGGAGCACTAAGAAAGGATTTTTGAAAATTCACCCCTTAAGGGGGTAAAACGGGGCTGCAAAGTTAGTATGAAACTTTGCCGTTTTTGAAGTCAAGTGGGCAACCCGAACGCGGGCAGACGTCGTTAATGGGTCTAATTCTACGCGAGTGAAGCTGCGGGCGTCCACTAGTCCCATATAATAGGTTGTAAGCCTATTGCTATACACCGGGCACAAATCCAGACTCACAGAGCTGTTTTAAGTTTAAAAATCCCAATTATTGTTTCCCGACACGAGGATTGAACCCAGGAGGTCTAGCTTAGAATAGAATAGAATAGAAGAATAGAATAACAATTTATTTCGACAAATTAACACAATTACAACAAAAATAATAGCAGCAGGTGCACTCGTGACCACTAGGCCAAGGAGGCATGTTTTCATTTATATCTATGTTACTCATAGGACCAGGGTAGTGAGTCAGTAGTATAGGAAGATAGGAGGTAGTATAGGATCAGGGGATACTATACTATACTAATATTATAAAGAGGAAAGATTTGTTTGTAATGTTTTCACACAAAAACTACAGGACCGATTACAAAAAATCTTTCACCACTAGAAAGCTGCATCTTCACTGAGTGGCATAGGCTATGTACACATATGTTCCTTATACCTCGATTAAGTATTAACTCGATTACCTCGATTAATATGTATTATTTTGCTATAGGTTTTGTCATTAATTTATCAAATAAATTGTTTCAGGTATGCTACACTTCGCCAAAATCTCAACAAACTTCCTGACACCCTGTATAAATAGATCCCCCCATCTTGATAAATACAGGGCGTTCAGTGAAAAATGGTAACAGAGTGTTTTTATGTATTTTTAGAGGACACTCGTGTGGCCCTACTAATTGGACACACAATACGTCTTCGCCTGAAACTGTTGAGTATTTCGACGGCACATTTACACATGGAGAGTTGTTGGAATGCGACAAAATTGTTTGCTACTTGCCTTGCTAAAATCGTTATAAAATCTCAAATTCAACAAGTGCTTACCTACTTACAGCAAGATCTATCGAGGTTAAATGGTGATGTAAGAGATATTAAACCGTTTTCTCAAATAAGAATCACCCTAAATAACCTCAAGACCTACGAGTATTTCTAGAAAGGCTTCTGTAAAACAAAATTAAATATGTGATTTTATTTTACTAAATAAATTCATTCACACCAATCCGCTTTAGAGCAGCGTGGTGGAGCAGCTGTGTCTGTGGGGGAAACTCATGCCCAACAGTGGAACGTCTAAATTAATTAAAATAAACAAAACTAAAAAGGGTCTCTTGAACACCTAATTAAATTATCCCTGACTTTAAGTAGATACGAGACGTTATTTGCAACTTTTCGCACAGATCACGCAAGTAGCAAGATACACTGTCCTTGTGTAAACGCGCCTCGACGTCTCGAATCTATTATTGCCATCTGTCATAATTGTTTCAGTGACATTAGTTCAGTTCGTTTTTTGGAGATTTTTGTAATCATTAGTGAGATTAGTGACACTCACCTGTACTTTTACAACGGAGCAATTATTTTGTTATAAATAAAAATAAATACAATTTAAAACTCATACGGGTGGCTGAACGATACGGTAAAAAGGTACTAGTAATATAAAAAGTAAGGTCGTTGAAATTTGGTTTGGCTTTTAGAAGATCCGACGCAAATGGGATTCTACTGCAGTAATTTTAACTTTTAACCATTTGTACTACCACTCTAATATTTTATTATTTCTGTATGTATGTTGTATCTTTTGGTGTACAATAAAGGAACTTGTCTATCTGTCTGTCTGTCTGTAACGTGTCCATAGACGACGGTGACCACTTACCATCAGGTGGCCCGTATGTCTGTTTGTCCGTCTATACTATAAAAAAAAAAAAAAAACTAGTAAAAAGGGGGCTACGCTAATAACAGCAACCATGATTCTCTTACTACCACGGCACAGGCCTGAAATTAGTCTTATTTTGTCTTGTTTGGCTTATTTTTCTTCTTTTATCGTACATTTGAGGCATAATAAAGATTCATAGTTGAAATTACCGACTTACTCACGTGCGATTTAAGTCGGAAATTGCATCTTTGAATATAGATACTCATGAATCATTCAGTAATAAAATAAAGATTATTAATCTTTCTTTCATTCTTTAATTAATATTAGTGGACACCGCAGCAGCTTCTCAACCATGGAATTAGGCATAACAATAGTTTCGTTTACACTTAGTAATATTATATAGCCTTGGTATGTGACTCAGTGAAGATGCAGCTTTCTAATGGTGAACGAATTTTTGAAATCGGTCCAGTAGGTTTTGTGTGAAAACATTACAAACAAATCTTTCCTCTGTATAATATTATATAAGTATAGATGCGCAAAAGTTTGCGACAAGCCAAGTGCGGTAAAAGACATGAAAAAATCAAATGAAAAGAGCTACGTTAGAGAGTAGAGTTAAGAGGAGACAGCTATGAGGAAGTATGACGTGTAAGTACTCGCATCATTGCAATCACTCGCCAGTTCATGCCCAGAGTATCATAGTAACCCACAGTCCCACATCGAGGCACTAAAACCTATTAAACGTGTCAAAACATCTAACAGGCGTCGGTATAAATAGAGGTTGTCGTAAATTACGTGATGCAAAATTTAATCTAAACGGCGTTCTATGCAGTAAATTACGGGAAAATGTCAGCGTTGCGGTTCTGGAACTGGCTGGATGTGGATGGATACATTGTTCGTCCACAGCCCAATGGCTCGCGTCGATTCAATGTGATCGAAAGAGTTAAGCGACGACGGGCGCGGTTTGTGGATGGTGACCGCTAGTGGCAAAAATTTCATGGACGCTACCGTGTTTCGGAGGGCACGGAAAGCTGTCGGTCCCGGTTGTTTTCAATGCTGGAAACAGTCGTTAAGCCTTGTCGATGACCTTCGGGTGGCTTGAGAACATTCGACACTGGGTTGGCCACTAACCCCTACACCAGTCCGCATTGGAGCAGCGTGGTGGGGTATGCACTAGACCTCCCGCAGCAGTGTGTGGGGGAGACCCGTGCCCAGCAGTGGGACGTCAATGGGTCGCAGCGAGCGAAATTGTTAGACGCTATCCGCTGCCGCCCAAGACAACTGTAACTGACTGAACAAGACCCAAATAGGGCCTGAGGTGGTTAGTCCAGTTAGCTGAGAGAGTTAACTAAAGACTGAAAGAAAGAATAAAAATCTTTATTTTATTACTTAAAGATTCGTGAGTATATACATATATTCATAGTTGCAATTTCCGACTTAAATCACACGTGAGTAGGTCGGTAATTTCGTGGGTATGAGGACTGGGGACTGTAAGTGATAGTTAATCCTGATCATGAGACGCAGGTAGTAATAGTCCAGTTAGTAATTGTTAGTTAGAGTCTCGTTCCAAATCAGTCACAAATGTGTTGCTACTCTTGAGGACTAAGATGGTCGTCTCTAAAGAAGTGTAACCGTAACCCACACCTTTCCAACCGGACCACAATTGGTGCGTGCCGTTTGGGTTTGAACGCGGACTGCTCGAGTGAGCCCTTCGATAGCCACTGGGCTTTCACCGCTATTATTAATATTATGTATTTGTTACGAATTCCCGAGCGGTTTATAAAATCCTATACAAAGGATCTAATTTTACAACACAAACAAATTGTGACATCCGCATGGGTGGCCGTTGTTCTATTTATATTAATGGAACAAAAGTGTGTTCTTGCCATAAATAACCGGATTTCGGACAATTAATAATGGAAGCTTTGTAGTCGATCATTGTGACTATCACACGACTAATTTGGGGAGTTTTGTTCCGTTCGCCGCTCATGGGTGGCTCGGGAGAACATGAGTGACATTAATTTATGTTACTTGAGCTTTATTAGCATGTGCTAGATTGTATAATATTTTTTTATAATGGAAACGGCGTCCCTAAGATTAGGGTTATTGTTACTAAGTGATTTTTACTTTTCATAACTTTATTTTACACGGTGTGTCGTACAAGGGTAGTTTATACGACACACCGTGTGAAATAAAGTCCAAAAAATGTCCAGAAAGACCGTTTGGATCGAAAAAAGATTAAGTAATAAGATTTCCACCCACACGGTGAAACACAAATGAAAATTAAATTAAAATTAACACTTATAAAGACTAACATACCTTAAGTTTTGTAATAAAACATCAAGACTTTCAAATGAATATTTATATTTATTCTTTTTTTGTGTATACATATTTGAATATTTAGCCAAAGAAGTTTCACATCTGACATGTGTACTTTGTACGCACGCACTTTTTTTATATTATATTCATCAACTAGTGGACGCCCGCAGTTTCGCTCGCGTGAAATTAGACATAACAATAGTTTCGTTTTTTGAAAATGCAATATAGCCTATGACACTCAGTCAAGATGCAGCTTTCTAATGGTGAAAGAATTTTTGAAATCTGTCCAGTAGTTTTTGTGTGAAAACATTACAAACAAATTTTTCCTCTTTTTAATATTAGTATAGATAGTACCTATCTATTGATAAACATCGCCGGCCAAGGTTCGAAGTTGGGATAGTTTGTCAATTAAGCTCAAGGACCAGACAATGAATTAACGCGTCGGTCAAAAATCTGACAGAGATCAAAATATAAATCTCCTCAGGTCAATAATGGATTACCTCATAAAGAAACACTATACGAGGATCGTAAAATAACATTTGACAAGTTATCGCCATATACCGAGGCGAACAATCTACACTCAAGAGTCAAGCGCCAATTAAAGAGATTAAATAACGTTTCCAAACGGATGTAGCATTTACGGGTTAATAAATTTCCTTCAATAATGCAAGCAGGGTAATTAGATAGAATGATTTGCAGAACAGCAACAGTGGCGTGTACAAACATTGTTCTTAATAGGTTAAGTTCGAAAGTTTGGAGCGACGTGGATTAGAGGCTAGGTACAGCATCTGATTCATGTTGTACAAGAGTTATTTATCATCTAAAACTCAATAGACAGGTGCAGGTATATCGTAGGTAGCTGTGAGCCATAGACGTCCCACAGCTGGGCACGGGACTTCCCCACTGACACTGCTGTAGGAGGTCTGGAGCAGGGATTCCCTAACTGGGTTCCGCGGTACCTAGGGGTTCCGTAGAATAGTTATCAGAGTTCCGCCAAAATTATTTCGTACGCATCGTTGTGAAAAATGCTTTGCGACCTACGTTTATACAAAAACCAATTATAGGTCAATATTAGATGCTACCCCAGATATACGCATACAATTGTCGGACATAATAGGTATCGAACATTAAAACTTTAAGTTTTATTTCAATAATATTACACATTGCTTAAAAAAAATGTTCTTAGGTATATAAATTTCGGTGTTGATTTGTAATCATTATAATAATATGGGTTTCCATAAAATAAAAGGTTTTTGGTAGGTGTTCCATTATCTTTAAACCCCCTTTTTAGTAACCCCTGGTCAAGAGCATACTCCACCACGCAGCGGATTGGTGGAGGCTGGATTAAAACTAGCTTTATGATATCCGCAAAGTAACGCCTGATACAATTAACTATACTTAAGTAGGTATTTCCTAAGATGCTGCACACCTTGCCTTAACTCTTTTCAAAAGATTTACTAATCGCAACGAACGAATGACTTGCAGAAAAGTTTGCAAGAATCAACCGAAAGGTTTACTTAACCCTCACTCCTGACAATACTTGGCCTTTTGTACGTCTGAAAGATTGATTGCCGTTCTTCGGCGAACTCGAAATTCGGTAAACTTCGGTAAAACGAATTGTTTGTTTTCAGATTAAGGTTAGTCAAAAACAATTTAAAATGCTGTAATACCGAAATATTCAATTTTGTAGTTACCTAGTAACTACACGAAAAAGAGATATACCTAATGCTAATCTAAATTGATTAATATAAAGCAACTAATACCTAATTTATTTACGTTAACGTTTATAAATAAATAAATTAAAAAACGTTATAACGTGAAATCTTATATAGGATTAGCTATTGATCATTGAATGAATAGCTAATCCTGCAAAGGTTCTCTAATGGTTCTCCTATTAAAGATCTATATAGGGACTATATTCTTTAAAAAAATACCCCAGAATTTGATTGGCCTAATTTTAATTTGTCTGAAAATATCAGAGATAACAAAATTATAGATATGACTAGTGGACGCCCGCAGCTTCGCTCGCGTAGAATTAGACCCATTAACGACGTCTACCCGTCTAAAGACTTCAAAAACGGCAAAGTTTCATACTAACTTTGCACCCCCGTTTTACCCCCTTAGGGGGTGAATTTTCAGAAATCCTTTCTTAGTGCTCCGCTACATTATAAAAGGAACCCCTGTGCAAAATTTCAAGTTTCTAGCCCTTATAGTTTAGGCCCTGCGTTGATATGTCAGTCAGTCAGTCAGTCAGTCAGTCAGTCAGTCAGTCAGTCAGTCAGTCACCTTCTCCTTTTATATATATAGATATCTTCACCTGTCGTTTGCCGTGGCATAGCCGTCCGAATGTATCCATTATACCTGCAAGCAAAAAATTCATTTGCTACAGACACCTCAAGAAACCAGACTTCTTCAGGAATGAGGATTACTATTTAAATAGCCGTGACGTATTCAAAACACAAATACAATAAATCTAGGAAAGAATTAGGCATTTAAAAATAAGCATCCAATCCCACTCAATCATACAACACGTCTCAATGGACTTTACCAGTAATCTGTCGAGATGAAATATAGGTTTTTTGCGTGACTTTTAATAAAAACTTCCCGTATGAAATCTTATAATCACTCCATTATGTTAAATTTAACAATACATTAGTCATATTTAAATTGACTATTAAAAATAACTACATTTTTAGCTTGTGATCCAAAGCATCCTGCTATTCTATTTACATATTTTTAATGCTGATTGAGTCTATATACATACATTATTAAATAAATAATAATAAATATAAATAAATATCATGGAAATCCTCATACACATCCATTTGACCCCAAACTATTCAGCGTTTACTATAGTTGTCAGAGACTGTTAAACATACATAGATATTATTAAATACATACTTAAACTAGTGGACGCCCGCAGCTTCGCTCGCGTAGAATTAGACCCATCTACCCGTCTAAAGACTTCAAAAACGGCAAAGTTTCATACTAACTTTGCACCCCCGTTTTACCCCCTTAGGGGGTGAATTTTCAGAAATCCTTTCTTAGTGCTCCCCTACATTATAAAAGGAACCCCTGTGCAAAATTTCAAGTTTCTAGCCCTTATAGTTTAGGCCCTGCGTTGATATGTCAGTCAGTCAGTCAGTCAGTCAGTCACCTTCTCGTTTTATATATATAGATAGGTAATATTAACTTCCACCTGTGCTTCCACACACAGAACTAACAAAAGTTCGTCACACGAATGTTTGTCCTGAGTGGAAACTTCAGAAACTTGACTAGGACACGCAGGCAAATAATATATTCCTATTTTATTTATTTATATATATTATAATTTATATACACACTCTCAGCATAAAATATCGCCTGGTTCCAGTAGGTATGTTACCTGAAATAAAATAGCAGAGGATGAAATAAGTGCAAGGGTATTACTTATTTCAAATGATTTTATTATTGTTATTTTAAGAAAAGAAAAGTTATTCATACTAGAAACACAACCGACAATAGATTTTACACTGTGATTGAAGCTAACCGGCACACGTTGAAAAGTTTGAAAAAAGCCGATACCGCTCGCGTCGATTGTATGTGATCGACAGAGTCGAGCGACGACGGGCGCGGTCGGATTGTGGATGCGTGGATCTACACCGTTAAGGTCGGAGGGCACTTTAAGATCCTGGTTGTTTTCAATGGTAAAAACATCGTCAAGCTCTGTCGAAGACCTTCAGATGACTTAAGTTAAGAACATTCGACATTAGGTTAGCCACTAACCCGTCCACCAATCCGTATTGGTGCAGCGTGGTGGAGTAAGCCCAAGACCTCCCGAAGCTGTGTCTACGGAGGAGATGCGTGCTTAGCAGTAAGACATCCATGGGTTGTAGCAACAGTACCGATACACAATAATACAGAAACACATAATAATTCCCTATTTAAAATAAGTTCCCACCAAGTAATTAATCGGTATGCGGTAAAAATTCCGACAGCTAATTGTCCGCATCCGCGAACGATCCCGGAATCCCGGGATCCCGGGCGATCCCGGGCGCACCGGCATTCAATTAAGCGGCAGGTTCGTTGTTCTGAGAGATTTACGGACGGCCCCGAGACTGTAAGGGGTTAATTAGAGATGTGGTTAGCGCGCGAAATTTATGCGCTTGCGCAGACAATTGATTGCGGTGACGCATTGTACGTACCAGTTGGTACGAGGTTTTGTACGGTAGTGGGTTATAATTGTTTCCAAATGGTCTCAATGCTTTCTATCTAATAGAATTGAATTGAATCTAATTGGAAGGAACCGGTCATAGTCCATCGTCTTTTTTTTATTTATTTATTTAACTTCGACCAGAGAAAGACGGATTGTTTTGGTGCGTTTTAATGAAATTAAAATTTTTTTTACAAAAAATCTTTATAGTGGCAGGCACAGTGGCACACTTTACAGCCATAGTGGCAAACTTTACAGCCACAGTGGCATACTTTACAGCCATAGTGGCAAACTTTACAGCCACAGTGGTAAACTTTACAGCCATAGTGATTAACTTTACAGCCACAGTGTTAATGCAGCCTTTTCATTGAATTCGGTGAACTTAACTGCATAAATTCATTTGCCCGGTACAGAATGCTGGACCTCTCAACTCTCGGCTGAAACATTCCACTTTCATAACACTCAGTTACTCACTCTCAATTCATTTTTAAACTGTCTACAGTGCGAATGAATCAAAAGTATAACTACCGATCCTTTGAATCGATCCGGTCTTTGATAAGTCATAAAAATGTCACACCACAAGCGAGAATCACGCCGTTTCCCAGTAAATGCGTCGTCAGTGAGTTCAAAGGATGTTTTGTTTTGAGCGGGCAAATTTGTGGTTTAAAAACGTCCGGCCGCTACTTTATTGTTCTAATAAAATGTTGGTGCGGAATTATTCGGCGCTTGTGCCGCGATTTATTTGGGCTGCGCTATACTTGGCACGTAATTGTGCGTTTAAGGCGTTTGCCTCAGCGGTCGAGTGAGACGATCAATCGACTCAGACTCGACTCAATTTAAATACTAGGCTCAAAAAGGGAATGTAAGAAACTGGAAGTGTTAGTAAATTATTAGAAATATTACTGGGTCAGTTCGTTATTAGTGATGGCTATAGAAACTGTTAATGTTGGTGCGGAATTATTCGGCGCTTGTGCCGCGATTTATTTGGGCTGCGCTATACTTAGCACGTGATTGTGCGTTTAAGGCGATTGCCTCAGCGGTCGAGTGAGACGATCACATTAATGTATTGTATGTTTGGGCCCGTTGACGCAATCGAATCGTTGGGTTCGAATCCCACTCAGGACAAATATTCGTATGACGAACACTTGTATTTGTTCTGTGTCTGGAAGTCTGGGGGCAGAATCAATACATGAATTATATAAAAATGCATTGTTAAACAAGTCAAATTTCAAATTTGTATGATAACAGGAAGTGGTGGACAAACTAACAAACATTGCAAATTGTTAAATAACAGCATTTAATTATTTGAATACAGTACCAATACGCTACCATCCGACGATGTGAAAAGTGCCTTTCAGAGATAACAAAGTTTCCAGCGATTATATTCAGTCCTAGTGCACGCCCGCGACTTCGCTCGCGTGGAATTAGACATACCTAATAATAGCTTCGTTTATACTTAGTTGCCTTATTCAATGACACTACCGATTGAATTATGTCCTTCGAACTTCATGCCTATCCAATTGAACTTAAAGAAATATTCAAACAAACTTCCATACCGTATACTAAGGAACCCTAATTATTTCCCGGAAACGCATACAATGTTGTTCCGCTGTCAAAATATAGGTATTATGTTGGTGAAAATCCGTCAAAAGGGTTTCATGTTATGATAATAAATAATTACTTCACTTTAGCACTTTAGAACATTCTTCCCATTTTTACCCTTTTGTGGATTGAGTATACAAAAACGCAGAATTTGTATCGGAGAACACATATTAATGTATAATTCGTCTTAAATCTATGACGGAAAAAATACCCATAGGTTACCCAGAAATGCCTCTTGAAGTATTAAAATTATCCACAGTTATTTAATTTATTTTTTTTCTATTACAAAATACAGAAACACGGGTAATACGTACTCATCTTCAATTTATTTAAATAACAAATCATTGCTGCGAAATTCAAAATTAAATAAATAAATAAAATAAATAATAAATAAATATCTTGGACATTCTCACACACGGCCATCTGACCCCAAAGTAGGCGCGAGCCTGTGTTATGGGTGTCAGAGACTGATATACATACATAGATATTTTTAAATACATACTTAAATAGATAATATTGACATCCAGACACAGAACAAATACAAGTGTTCGTCACACGAATATTTGTCCTGAGTGGGATTCGAACCCACGACCTTTGGCGCAACAGACAGGGTCACTACCGATTGCACCAACGGGCCTGTCAATTAACTGTTTTTAAGTTCATAATCTAAAAGGAATTATTCAAATAAAAGGAATTATTAAAAAAAAAAAATATTTTCGTGCATTGTCATCGGAACCAAAAATGTATGCCAAATTTCAGCTCGATAGCTTCAGTGGAAGTGGGTGAAATATTGATTGCAAGATTCCAGAAGACATACTTAGTACATACATAGATACATACGATGAAGTTAATTAAAAGCTTTTAAAAATAGAAGACACTTTGGTAGTTACCGAATAAGTGTAGTAATTTTGAAATACCATTATACTTAAATAGAATACCGGCTACCGGTCCAATAAAAAGATTAGTTTGCTTAACTATTAAATAATGAGAGTAAATAATAATTAATAATATCATTCATGGTGTACTACACGCTTGAGATATTTTGCCAGCGTTGTATCGTATGAGAGATTTAAATCGATTGATGTAACAGGAAGTGTGGCCACGAAATAAGAGTTTATGACTCAATACGTTAAGTTTTGACGACCAATATTTACGTGCGTATAAACTTTTTTACGGATTTGAGGTAAGTAAGTAGGTACTGGTGTTATCTTTTTAATTTATAAAGTAAATAAAATAGTATTTAAACAAAACCAACAAAACCAACCTCATTCGAAATATGTATTTTTCATTGTGAGATCATTACTTATTACAACAAAAGTTAAAATTAATAAACCATATCAAAACAAAGCTGGCACAAATTGCAAGCTTCCGTTACTTAAAAATTCCTCTTTATTTTAATTAATTCAGCTGAGTATGTCTTTAACACCAAAATTGTGAATGAACAATAGTTTAATAAAATAAATATATCGCTGGTTTCGTGGCCACACCCTACCTCCACACTCCCTCAGGGGTGCACAACCTAATGTGCGAGCGCATTAATCATCCAGTTTTGTACATCTGACTTTGTACGGACGGGGTAGGAAAACACTTCCCTTGTATTTGTTCAGGAAGTAAACCCACCATCTTGTGAATACTGTTATTGGTATTGATTGTAAGCTCATTATTGTTTGAATTGCTTTTCATAATCCTTACTTATATATAAATGGGAATGTGTGTTTGATGGTTTGTTGGTCGGTTTGGCTCAACGGAATGATAGATCGTCGTGATTTTTTCATAGATGTAGAGTAGGGCCTAGGTAGGAGTAGTGAGTGACATCGGCTACCCTTATTTTGATCCCGGATATTGTATGGAAATGGACAAATGGCAAATGTAAAAAGCACTGATCGTTTAAAAATCTTTTGATTTTTACAAATCTTTTGATTTTTAAACGATAATTAAATATCGATTCATATGAAATCGATTGATGGCTATCTCGGATTATGATTGGCCGAACTGCATGTGAAGCTATATATTTATTAGTGGTTACCATTGGTAACCGTTGATAAAGGCTTTACTTATTAAATTTTTAACTATCGCTTGATGTTAGAGGTTATTCTGCACGGAAAACGATTTGACGCGGGCCGAGCCGCGGGGATAAGTTAGTTATATTTTTATGGACACAAGAGAAAACGAGCATGCAGTTCAAGACAGTCATGACAAATCATATACGAGACACTAATGAGGGTTCAGAGTCTGGTGGATAAACGAGTGATTATGTAAATAATTATAGGGTTGTTGAAATAATGACTGAATCACTCAAAGATGCCTTAAGTAAGTAACCACATGCATAAAACAAAAAATGCCTTACATTAACGGCTTTGTTTCACTGGATTCAGTAACGCCATGAAAAAAAAGTAAAATAAAATCGCCTTGAAAAGAATATAATCGCAGTTACGTTCTGTTTTAAATATACGTTATTGTCACTTACCACACAATCAATAAGTTGACATTAAGCATAACAAAAGTAACGACATATTACTTTGTTCATACAGCTTAAATAATACACTTCTTTATAATAAGTTATATATTATACAATAAACTGTACAGTACAGAAGAATGTATTGTGGTCTAATTATTTATTAATTATGTAAGCACAATACATAATGCATTATTGTTTTACAATAAATAACATTTACCTGCAGCCACACATCCATAGGTACATTTAACCACAAAACTTTAAGGGAATTAATGAAGATGGTACCACCATTAGCGATAAACGACTAATTAACACTTTCTTATTCCTGACTGTTCGCCTAAGATACTCCTATATAAATATTTAAAAAATGTGTTTATTTATTTTTCTTTATTTAAATTATCGTAATAATTTTAAAAATAATCATTTATTTATATAGTAGGTACTTACTAAAAAATAACTTACTTTTTATGATACTTTAGAGCTATACAATGGGCGGACTTAATGCTTTATGACATTTTCTACCAGTCAAATCCTGGTTGAGTGGGAAAAAGTTGCGATAGGTGGAAAACATTTCTAATATGGAAAATTTTTCTTTAATTAGTTTTTAGTCCTAGCTATTGGGTTTACCTAACTTTATATTCCCACTTTTACGTAGCCCGGAGTTTATGCCCGGAGCAACAGGTACATTAGGTATTATAAACGTCTAAATAAGTCCATCGACTTAATAACTTACTTAATTAAAAATTAAAAATAGCATAATTGTTTGACGAGAAGGTAGCCTGTATCTCATTATATTAGTATTCCCAAGTTCAACATATTATTAGTCATTAATAGATTGGATTAAGTTCACCAAATTTAAACGTTTCAGTGTCATTTCTTAAAGTTAAAGTTATTTATAGCATTAATTATTAGTTTTAAATTCTGGTCTTAAACTACTTTGTTATCGTGCAATATTTTTATGCAAGCTGTAACTACCTGTAAGTGAAATTATATGTATTTATAAACTTAAGGCTAAATCATAGTTATATCATATACACATATAATTTTGTTGGTGGTTCATATGATAAATAAATAAATAAACATAACCAGTGAAAAGTGGGTGCGTGACAGTTCTCTGCCTTACCCGTCCAGGAAATACAGGGATTATAATACCTAAGCACAAAACACGACATACTTTATCGAACCAAAAATTTTTTTCGACTCAGAAGAACAAAATAGTCGCTTGGTAAAAAAAATTAGCGATTAGTGAAACACTCGCCTTACCAGACATTCGAAACAACAGATGTCGGTCGAAATTCGCTCGTTAATTTATCATTATTTTCAAGACGCATTGTGACGCGTGACGTTATCCCATTGAGGAACATCGCATAATTACGAGACGACATTGCGGTTGAAATCAACTCCAGTGCTTAAGAGAGCGGTAAGGGTACTATACAACGCCTACAATACCTTTGAACTGACTTTGTCTCCTCGCAATTATCACACCCCTTATGTATCTCGGCAACTTTAACTCGTCACGCAGGAATTATCTAAAGAGTCTTATTACGTCGAGTTAAAGGCAAAATTCGTTTGACGCGCGCGTCGGTTATAATTTGCATTTAATATATAAGTGTTAAGAAAAGTACTACATAAGGTAGGCGACAAGTTTCTAGATAATAAGAATGGTAGTGCAATTGAAACTGGAGTAGGTATGGTTGGTTGTGCGAATTAATTAAAACGACAGTTTGGAAGGCTCGTCTCGGCAGCACTTCCGCGAGTACTTTTACGTGTTTTTGGTTTGAAACTCTCATTTAGCGTTTGATGTTATAGTTTATTTTTACCGAACTTTAGAGGAGGTTATTCAGCTTTCGTATCTTAGTCTCATCAGCTTTGTGGGTGTCCACGTATTTGGATAGTTCATACGTAATATCTAATAATATAACTTGATTATATTAATTTACTTTTAACCCTGTTAAAAACTTTTGGTCTTTACCTCAGTTCTGAAGTTGTCTGGGTTTAATTTAGTGCTTGCTATTTTTGTAATGACCGTACGAAGTTAGTTACATATAGGACTAAGTTGGTTGCTTTGTGTATACCTCGCTGCGACCCATAGATGCCCCACTACTGGGCGCGGGTCTCCCCCACAGGCACGGTTTCGGGAGGTCTAGAGCATACTCCACCACGCTGCTCCAATGCGGATTGTTGGAGGGGTTAGTGACCAACCAGAGTCGTATGTTCTTAAGCCATACGAACGTCTCCGACAAAGCTTAACGACTGTTTCCAACATTGAAAACAACCGGGACCGACGGTTTTACGCGCTCTCCGAAGCACGGTAGCGTTCTGTGCTAGCGTCCATGAATTTTTGCCACAAGCGGTCACCCATCCACAAACCGACCGCGCCCGTCGTTGCTTAACTCTTTCGATCACATTGAATCGACGCAAGCCATTGGGCTATGGACGCCACATGTGTACCTACGTATACCTAATAGACAACTGGTATATTTTTGAACGCTTTATATAGATTTGAACAATAATCTCAGGTTTTTTATAAATACCGCTGCCTAATTATTCGCGCGAAACCTAAGTCATCCAATTAGGAAGCAACTGTTCAATCATAAAGTTTGATTGGCCATCTAGTGACCGTAATACAGAGTTTATGACGCGCATATAAAAAGCAATATAATTAATATTGAACAGACGATTGTTTTCACACTTGCTTATGAACTCACATCTGGTCATTGGTCTCCAATGACCAGATTTAAACATTAATAAACACACAGGAACACACTTAGTCTTAGTCTGCGACAAGTAAATAATAATCAGAGATCACGCAAGAACCAGAATAATAACATAATAAATAAGATTAAACACAGAATAATAATAAGCGTAAACACAGGGTTTCTGCACAGGGTTTCTTTTGAGTATGCAGTGTCACAAAATGGTAGTGTCAACACTACCATCTTAAACTACCAACATGCAGCAATAAAGAATTTGAATTTGAATTTAAAAAAAGAATTACAAATACACAATTTTGTATATACCTTTGTATCTAGCTTACTAAAAGACAACACAAAAACAGGGCCTAAAGCGAAAAATTAATTCGAAATGACATTAAATCTAGGCTGACATGTTTAATCCTTTTTCAACTTCACTGCTCCAATTTGCTTCGATATCAATATATCTATCTTTTTTACACTTAATATACCTATCTACCGATGACTGGTATCCACGCGATGCACCCCTTATACAGTAAAAGTAAATAAAGTAGGATAAATAACATGCTACCATCCACTCCACCGCTACGCAACATAGACCATCGCACTCGTAAATTCGGAATACAGAAGCGGAACATAGAGACATAAAAAACCACCACAAAACCAATTCTCTTTACTCTAAAAGCATTTGGAACAAACTTGTGCCTAGTAAAATATTACGCGCTCATAAACTCCGCACAATACGGCGCGGCACTCGCTTCGATTATCTTCGGCATTCGTCTGTACTTTATAGCGGTACCTCGCACTTTTATGGCTTTTCGATATTATTTCGCGTATTTTTTTCTGCTATGGACTGCCGCGCGGTGGTAAAGTGTGGTGTGGATGAGACCTTTTGTTAATGTTTTTCAATGGCCGCTCTGCGATAGTACTTTATGAGTAATACAATATTTAAATGCGGTGTGGTGATTCAGTGATAGCAAGAGATTAGGCTTCTCAACAGACGTGGGATCTAACCCCTGGCGAATTAAACATTACGTCCTTTAATAAAAAAACCATAGCTATGTACATGTATCCATGCTAGCCAAATATGGGTTCTCTTCCAGTCATAATTAGGTACATACACCTACAGCAATACTACTGAACATTCAAGAAACCTACTGATATACATATAAGTACCTAATGTATTTATATGTCTAAGAAGACATCTAAGTCTAAGGACTTAAAATTTATTGAGTTAGCAAAAAATTGTTGAAATTACCGGCTTACTCACGTGTGCCGAACTATTCGTGATCGAAACTAGTTAGCCTATTTCCGACCTATAGATATCAATTATGAATATAGACAATCACGAATCATTCAATAATAAAATAGCAAAAAATACTGGAATCATAAATCGGAATTAGTGAGATAGTCGTATCCACACTACCCACTGCCCCGCTGTCCTCTACAATACCACTTCAGCCTATCGGGCATTTGAAAAAAAAAAGTTAAAATCACCCCACAGTCGGCCGTAACTCACGTCCGTCCCAATTAAATATGAATGACCTGCACCACTTTCATTAATACGTGAATTTTTACCCCGATAAGCCCGCTTTATATAGTTTATGTTTACAGTGCTTTTGTGGAGCACTGGACGGCAGTGCGGCCCGTGAATTATTTATTAGTCGATTGGGTTCTGGATTTTGCAACTGTACGGTTTTTGTTGAGAATACCTACTGTTGTAATCCCTGTACGGATAGAACAAGACGTCGACACTGCATCAATGGCTCGCGTCGATTCTTTGTGATCGACATAGTGAGCAACGAGACGCGACGAGCGCGGTCGGTTTGTGGTGACAGCTAGTGATAAAATTTCATGGACGCTACCGTGCTATGGAGGGCACGTTAAACAGCTCGGTCGTTGAAATATTATGTATATGAATAAACACATCGTTTAAAAAAACTAAAAAATTTTGTTTATATTCTATTTTTTTTTATTGCATAAGCTCAAGCTAAGTGTGCAAAGTTTCAAATTAAGCGGACTATTTGAAGTGGGCGAAAATCACGATCAAAGATTTCGTTACATACCTATACATACATACATACCAAACTAATAAAATCGTGTTACAAAATCAAGACAAGTTTAAACACTAGACTAGCCAACTCAACACACAACTCTCGACCACTCAACTACTCACTTCAATTTTAATAGGCGATCAACCAATTACGATCAGAGAAGTCTCCAACAATGTAACACCTCAGTTTGAAGCGTTGAAACTCATCAACAAAATCCTCATAAATAACAAGTAATCCCAACACTAGCGAACTGAGCGATCGACAGCATATCGTGTCTACTCGCACCACTAATGTACTCAATGGCATTTTCATGTTTTCAACATCCATTGCTGGTTTCGAACATTCGATTGCTTTAACTAGTTTTTACTGGAAGTACTTTGAGTACATCGACTTTAATACGAGTTTTAAGACGAAGTGCTTGTAGTCACGCGGCTTGAGACGTTAACAACATATCGATAGTAATTCAGATTCAGATACATTTGTTAAATTGTATTTTTATGAGCATAATGAACGTCATTACATTTTTTATCTACGGCCGGTTTACAACGTTGATGCTACCGAGAAGAACACTAAAACAAACTAAGTGTACCCACTACCCACACTTTAGTTACTCTTTTCAAAATTTACAATTTAATAATAATTATAGACAGCAGAGAAGCAGCATAAAAGCAACAGAAAACCATCAATCGTACCGGCCGAGCATAGTATTATTAATTCATTTTTTTGTTATATTTGTTTAAGTATGTATATTATTGTATATAAGATAAAATAAAGAAATCCTTGAACTTCTTAAAAATATTGAAAAAAAAAAATTCGAATGATCGAGTAACAAACATTTAAAAAAACATTCAGTCTAATTGAGAACCTCCTCCTTTTTTTAAGTTGGTGAAAAAAGAACAACTGCGCAATGTAAGCCAAACACTTGTTTCGTAACGGGAAAATTAAATTGAAAACGGTTGAAGGAACTAAGGCTGACAAAAGCTTCGTACCTAATCCGTGTATTGTTAACAGAATCCAATTTAAAATTCCATACAGCTTTCTGACAAAGCTTGATTGATTGTGCCTTAAAATGTATCCAAAAGACTCATTTGCACAAGAAAAGTCTGGTACAAGCGGGAAACTTATAGGCGCGTGGTTAGTGTCTATCGTATAAGATTGACTACGTATAGTCACAGTTATAGGAATCTTTAGCGCTTAGGCGTTCGTCAGAGACATCAAGGATTGCACGCTTGTTAGCTTTTGTTAATTAATTAAAAAAATTGAGTTAACATAAATGTCACAGTGTAGGAAAACATGTTGAACATGAAATGTGGCCTCCCGTACATGGATTACCTTTATGGTATTTTTTTTTATAATATAGACGGACAAGCAGTAATACGGGCCTGATGGTAAGTGGAATGATATTAATTAAATCGCACATAACTTAGAAAAGTCATTAGTGCGTGTCATTGGGGTTTGAACCCGGACCGCTCGAGTGAGAAGCGAGAGGCTGTCACTGCTACTACTGATCACGTAGGTACGAATAGGTATAAAGGTATAAAGAACGGTCTCGTCCTAATAAATCGTCCTTTCCGAGCCAATTACGCACCTTTCTCGTCAACCGACTGAATGGAGCGGCTTTGTATTTCAGTTTCATATCTCATTTTGTCTTTTTGCTAAAACCCGTCTTCCGGTGGACAATTGCCAAGAATCGCACTGAAGAGATCACCCGTCCCTTTCAAACTTACTCAGCAGATGTGGCACCCTCTCGCTCTATCACAGAGAATTCCCTGAATGAAAGGTCCTTTCTATCGTTTTGTAATACCGCTGGACGTTCAGCCAAGTAGTAGGAATATATTTACCATGCTCGGCCAGAGTGGTAATGAAGGATCCTCTTGATATTTAGATGGTGACCCCATCCCGTTTATACAGCTGTGCTGTGGGTGACTATATTTGGCTCTTTCGTCGATAGTTTCTTATTGGGTTATGTATTTAAAATAAGATCGACTACGCTCTTCTAAAGGTGAAAGGTAACAGTGCACTTGGTATAACGGTGAAGGACACATCGTGAGGAAACCTGCATGCCTGAGAGTTCTTCATAATGGTATCGAAGGCATGTGAAGTCTGCCAATCCACACTTGGCCAGCGTGGTGGACTAAGGCCTAATTCCTCCCATTCTGAGAGGAGACCCGTGCCCAACAGTAGGATAAAGAAAGGGTTGTGATGATGATGAACACAGTGCGCTTTATAATATTCTCGATGGCATGTGAAGTCTGAAGTCTCTCAATGGACCATACCTATTCATAAACTAAACTCATCTCAACTCTGAGTATAAGTTATTGTTCATGGCTAGCTCTTATGTAGTATGTTGCCTAATCTGTGGTTCAGCTGAGAACGGAGACTCATATACCACCTTATGTTTGGGTTAATAATTAGTGTACAGGTTTTATTCTTTACTCAAGATCTTTCTCTATGTTGAGTTTGATTGGCTACGACCCATAGACGTCCCACTGCTGGGCACGGGTCTCCCCCACATACACTGCTGTGGGATAGCATACTCCACTAGACTGCTCCAATGCGGATTGGTGGAGGGGTTAGTGGCCAACCCAGTGTCGAATGTTCTCATGCAACCCGAAGGTCTTCCACAAGGCTTAGCGACTGTTTCCAGCATTGAAAACAACCGGGACCGACGGATTTACGTGCTCTACGAAGCACGATAACGTCCATGAATTTCCACTAGTGGTCACCCATCCACAAACTGACCGCGCCCATCGTTGCTTAACTATTTCGAGCACATTGAATCGAAGCGAGTCATTGGGCTATGGACGCTACAAGGTACTGAGTTTGATTAATACAATCTAACTTTATAGGTAAGTACCTACATCTTCAGGGGCGGTCTTGCTTGAAAGCTGATAGATGGATTCTATTGTTAACTTCGCCGAGGTTCCTGTTACTGTTGAAGCAGATAACTTATGCTCAAACACTACCATAAACAATACTTTAGTAACGAACGGACAGTTCTCGAAATACGGCGCGGCGCGTGCTTGAGTTTACGAACCATAAACGTCCTGCATTAATTTACGTCGGCAACTAAAGTAATTATAACTAGGAAGGTTCTTCAAATCATACTTACTTGACGTACTGTAATAACATGTCTATGCATCACAAATTAAGTTAAAATGTATAGATCCGAAACTTGAATCTTTTTAATATTGCGAGTAGATGAGGGTGATTTAAAAACGATTTTAAAAAAATACTAGTTGTCGTAGTGAACTACGCGCGATCTACAATCATTGATTTACCAAGTATAAAATAAGTTAATCTTCGTTAGAAATAACATACTATAAGCGAGTCCTCGGATCATAGAAATATTTTAACTTAATAAATATAACCTAATGACAGTTGATCAATAATTGCGAAGTGCACCCACTGCACCTAAATTCACCATAGTAGATTACCTAGTATAATTGTTTAACAAATTACTTAATACAATCGCTTCAAATTTTGCGGTTTTAGCATATTATTTTTCCCCGTTGACCCTTTTCCATTTTCCATTACTTATAAACATTGTATACCAAAAACGCTATCTATTAAAAGTAATAAGAAAAAGCGTTGGCTGATTTCAGCTTTACAACTGACAGTCATGCATTATTACTTTTTTTTAACTTTTCATTTGTATTTTCTCTATTATTTTTGGAGCTCATTCCACAGGAGATCAGTTCGCCGTAAAACCGCGAGAATTGACATTGCAAATCTTGTCAAATCTAGTCCTCATGCCTATGTACTAGTATCATGGCGGTATAACAGTGAGATCGTGTTAACAGGCTTGTTATGTCCGGGACAATCCCGCGATAACTTAGCGCACAATGCGGCGTGGGCAGGACATCTCAATCCGTGTCCGGCGACTGATCGTAAACTGGACCGTTCCGAACTCACAATTGCTAACACTCGCTAACATGGTTTGTGTAGGAATTATTTCAGACGCATATTCTGCCGCAAGTTCTCATCGGCACTTAATATGAGTTAGGACTAATAGCGGTGTTAGAAGCATAATATTAACATCCAGACATAGAACAAACACAATTTTTCGTCACACGAATGTTTATCCTGTGTGTGATTCGAACCTAAAATGTTTAGGCTGAGTGTGTAGTGGTGAACCCATTACCATATCCATTCATCCATCAGCCTTTTGAGATCCACTGCTGGACATTAAGTATAGTTATAAGCGGTGACAGCCCAGTGGCTATCGAACTCGCCTCTCACTCGAGTGGTCCGGGTTAAAACCCACAGCACGCACCAATGACTTTTCTAAGTTATGTGCGATTTAAGAAATTAAATGTCACTTGCTGTAACGGTGAAGGACACATCATGAGGAAACCTGCATGCCTGAGAGTTCTTCATAATGTTCTCGAAGGCATGTGAAGTCTGCCAATCCGCACTTGGCCAGTGGTGGACTAAAGCCTAATCCCTCCCATTCTGAGAGGAGGCCCGTGCCCAACAGTGGAACAATGAAAGGGTGGTGGTGGTTGTGGTAGGACTAACAGGACTAATAGGGCTTACTATCACTAACAATCCCTGTCCCAGCTCGCATATCTAACGAACTACCTATTTTAACGCACTCTGCTAACTGTTTTGATCAAAGTCGGTTACCTTGACTGTTGTCATGGGCGGCAGCGGATGGGCGGTGCTGCAAAATCGTTTGCTATCCATAAAAGAAAGAAATATATTAGTATTATTTAGGATTAGTATTAATATACCTTTAAGTAAACAGACTATTTGATTTGGGCTCTGTTTTGGCGAATGCGTGGTACAAAATGTTCATTCTACAATACTCTACACGTCCGTCAATGTTCGGCCGCACTTTATGGGCGTCGTGCGCATGCGCAGGCTACAATACACACCAAGTGTTGTATCACTGAGTTGTGGTATTGTCAGAAATTCAGAAAATGGTATTGGTGCAACTACGAGTAGGTTATACGTTTTTAAATAAGTTTTTGTAAATACAGCCTATTTTACAATGTCAGGAGATAATGCAAAATAAAGTGTGGTTTACTATAAAACATAAGTTCACGCATGTATTTCCCCGAAACGGTAGCCAGAGGCATACCTCTGTATATCTACACATAGTACACCCACTTTTCACCATTCATGTTTAGGTCACAAATGTGTAGGTCGTGAGCCTATTGCCATAAACTGGGCACAAATCCAGACTCCGAGCTACTAGGAATTCAAGTTATAAAAACCCAATTTTGTCGAACCCGGGGATCGAACCCAAGACCAACAGTACGTAGTAGTAGTAGTAGTCACGCTAGCGACCACTAGATCAACGAGGCGGTTTACTAATTATTACTACTACTAACAGCTACTACTAATACCACTGTTGATATATTATTTTCATAAACCGTGTTGTTATTTTATTCTTACTGTATGAACGTTGCTTACGAATGTAAGCAGGTATGTTTATAACAGAACTTATCCTAATACAATAATATTTTGTCTGCAGGTATGTCCCGGCCTGGCGTGAGTTTCCACCACGAACAAGCGCGCGGCGCCCTTCGAGTGAAATAAATTCATTGTTGGGGGAGCAACAAGTGCTTTACTTGTACGCCCGTTGTTACAATAGGGTTGTCAACTCTAACTCATATTAAATAAATAAAAGGTTTCACACTCACTACACGCTAGGGCTTTCCCAAGTTGAGGGGGGACCGGTGGGTACATTCAACTAGAATAGGTAGGCTTATAGTAGTTTGGCGTGTTCAACACATTCAAATACATTTGTATTTCGTATGCAAACAAACGTATATGAAATCGAAATGTAATGTGATATTTTAGAACTTCGAGTTCCAATATTTCAAACTAACAACTCGAATAATTCGTTTTCAAAAAATAGGTATGTACCTACTGTACAATTGAATTACCTTTGTTAGCCAATCAATAGGTACATAGATTCGGCGACCGGAGAAAAACGTAGCATAGATTGACAGTCAAGAAATTTTTTTCTGTACAACCATTGTTACGTCGTGCGGTCTTGGTAATTTGTTCAACTTTAGTTATTATCATGTCTGTGTCCATTGTGTGCTTTCATTCTTAAATTGCATCATCATATAACAATAAATATGATCATCGTAGGTGCCGTGTAGGTATATATTTTTTATTTTAATTAATAAAGTAACATATGAATTACTGTAATGTTACGAAAAATAAACACTGAAATAGATTGTAGCTGTGCCAACCCTACAAATTATGCGACCCCAAATAATAGGGGTGGTTCACGCAAACATTTGTCTTGCTTTAAACTGTATAGTGGCTTGTTGGCAAGTATCAACAAGTTATTTAACATGAAATCGGGACATTGTTTTTCACTGAATATTTTTACTTACATAAGTTCACATATGTTTTCAAACTGTTGATGCCATTCTGTAGTGCACAATCTAATAAATGTAATTAAGTATATATTTTTATTCTATTCTACTCATCCTTTTAAATAATATGTCCTTTGTAGTTGTGCTGGGGTATCCAACGTTGAATGTATTTCCAGTGTGTTGATGACCAATCTTTACAATATATAGTTAAATGTTAAGGATTTGTTCTTTAACATAGAAAAAACTGGGATATATCTTAAAAATTCTTCGAGTCCATTTAAGATTTTTAAGTACCTATCAAGATTTATAAGTATCACAACAATCCCATTGTAGTTATATTAATTAAATTCTCGAAAAAATCTCATATTAAGACAAACAATGTGAATTATTGCAAGTACGTTACATGACGTATATTCGCGAAAGCTCCGAGCTTCTGTCACGAAACGTGCGCTTAAAATACGCGCGCGTTTCCGGTGAATCGCAAATCGGCCGAACAATGACTACATCCGGCCGTGCATTCGCTGTGAGCGATGCGAGTATGTGAGTGTACTCAATTTTTAACATGTCACTTGTCCCCTTATTAATCCCGCCTTCTTGTAAATTAACACGTAATTTATTTTGCTTCTTCACACTTGGGATTTTTGTGAATTTAATACATCAACTAGATTTGTTATTTGACAGTTATAATACCTACTGGCCCGTTGGCGCAATCGGTAGTGATGACCCTGTCTTCTGCGCCACAAGTCGTGGGTTCGAATCCCACTCGGGAAAAATATTCGTGTGACGAACATCCTTACTATATTATTATATTAAATAGGAAAGTGTGTTTGTTGGTTTGTTCTTCTTCTCCGCCTCAACTGAATGATGAATCGACGTGATTTTTCTCATATATGTAGTGTAGAGCCTGAAGATTGACATAAGCTACTTTTTATCCCGGAAAATTGCAGGTCTTGTGAAAACACTGTAATATTCGTTAATTAACTACCAATCGATTTTTAATCGATTTATGATACTCGTTTTAAGCCTTAGAAAATCTTAAGTTTCCCATCATGCTCTGTCAAGCATTGTACTCGTGACAACACTCCCGTTACTCTTTATTTCTTATTTTAGACATTGAGTCAATTTGGGAGAGAAGAGAAAAACTGCACGCGTTTTGACATCGCAATCAATTTTCTCCTTTAATATCCTGCACGAACCAACATGTTTTACCAATGAAGTGCATTAAAAACAAAACATGTTTTAATAACAAACGGACAGAACAAACATTATGATCGACCGATGTTTAGTTGAATTAATTGTTGATTCTCTTTACTCCCGGGACGTGTATTTTTCGCAAGGCAACGATATCTCAGTGTCGACTGTAAATACATGTCATTTGATTCAATGTTTGTGAGATCATTTATATAGCTTATTGGGATGTAGCTAATAATTTTGATTTGCTTTCAGAGTAAGAAAGATTAGCCTTGATTTGTCGTCTCCACATACTAAGTTGAATATTTTTGTTTGTATGTCTGTTTAATATTATACCTATAGTTTCCTAGAATCCAGTGGAAGTTTCTAAAAAAGCTAATTTTTATTTTTTTATTTTATATCCTGGACATTCTCACACACTGCCACCTGACCCCAAGGTAGCGAGCCTGTAATATGTATGTCAGAGACTGATATAAATACATAGATATTTTTAAATACATACTTAAATAGATAATATTAACATCCAGACACAGAACAAATACAAGTGTTCGTCACACGAATATTTATCCTGAGTAGGATTCGAACCCACAACCCCTGGCGCAACAGGTAGGGTCACTACCGATTGCGCCAACGGGCCGGGAATTGTTACCCATTCATTCATCATACAAGGCTGTAGCATATTAATTATTTTTCGATCACATTCGACTCTCGTTGTAAGATGACATAGCAATAAACTACCGCTTAGCTCGAACAAGAACGAATCTATTACTGACCGCACTTCAGCTGAAACAGGCGCTGGATCCATTCAGACAACGACAGAGCACAATACATTGTTTAGGCGCTGAGCAGAGAATAAGGACCTTTGCGACTTAAAAATCGCACTGCGAGCGTACGTCCAGCCTGGATACGACAAAAAATAATTCGCATTTAGATCGCAACGCACACTTTAATCCATATATTAAAAAATTATATTTATTTAATCTATAAATCCGCGGCGGTACAATGAAAACATCTTGAAAAAATCAATCAATCCTTGAGTTTCTATGTTAAGGCTAAACGATAATTCCATAAACACTTTCTGTAAGGCTGAATGTATTAATTACAACGTCTTTTTTAATTCTGTTACATGGTATATTTTTTCATTAACTCGACGTGTTATCTTAATATATATATTTCTTGTGTACGTGTGTATGACAGTGAACTCCTCCTAAACGGCTGGATAGATGTTGATGAAATTGTTTGTGTGTTTAGATTCACAATTTGGTCCACTGGAAAATGTTTTTTAAACATTATTTTAGTATATTTGTATAATATCATTTTCATGAAGTATTGCGTCATAACTCTAACGAGTCCGCATCTGTAAATGAAATAAATCTTGAAATAACTATCAGAGTATGATAAGTAATCGATACAGATTCGGAAAACACTACCTTACCGATTTTAATGAATAATAATTTTAATAATCACTTTATGAGTCTTCAATATATTTGTTTTTTTTTTTTTTGACATGATCAGTTGTAAGCCACATAATATCCAATAATAACGTATACCTACAATAATGTAAATGGAAGACGTTATAATGGTAGACGTTTCGTAGCGATGCACCTATATTAAATTTGGCCAAATAGATACTTATTGAATTGCAAAGTAAAAAGTCGATCAGTCATCTGGTTTAACGGCCATGAGATTTTAAGAAATAGGTACATCATATAAGTTTGGTAAACTTTAATTAAGAAACAGTTAACGAGATAAATAATTTTATATCTCGTAGAAGCTCGTTCGTGTGATAAAAGCCTTAGAACGATACGTATCTACTCGTATCATCCACTATATATTTGAGCACCGATACTGCGTTCAACGAAAATAGACAACTGTAGTCAGTATAATAGTTCAGCAGCTAAAATATTATGGTTGTATCGCGTGACTATGAAATTGACTATAAATGAGGTTGGTCGAATTTGATAACGTGTTAATAACGTCAATTGCAAACAAAGTAGCATCACAATGATGAAACTGTGTGGAAGCACTTACAACCGCCTATATTATTAACATTTTAACATACTTCATTCTGATATAATACCTACTGGTGGAATGCTTGTACCTATGTATTAAGAAGAAAAATATTTAAAATCGCTTATAGTCAACAGTTGGCCTTCATCGTCAACATGAACCCTTTGTCACAAATCCACTTTAGCATAATGTAAAACTTCACTAGGCCTTGAGTAGGCCTAGTAAAGTGTGTCACATGAGTTGTAAGTCTATGCTATTAATAACACTCAAGGCATTAGCAGAGAATATAAAAATTACGTTTCTATAAACGTTATTTTATTATTCTCTGCTAATGCCATGAGTGAGCCGCTAATGCATTGCAGCCAAGAAAGTTTCAGTCGCCTTAGTATCGATATAGTTGCGAGTATATCGCGTGCTAAAAGCGTCTACTAGAACAGTACAGAACGCCCATACTACAGTACAAAGCCGATTCTCATTTGCATGTCCATCCGTTTATGCGCTCGCGCAGTGTCCATTCTTAAGAGAACACTCCCGGAATAGATCACAATAATTCATAACCGTTATGCATACTTCGATAATGCAGAAACAGGATCGTTGTGAATTGGTCGGTGGAGTTAATTTACGGTAATAATAACTATAGACAGATTTACACTACAATATAAGTAAAGGAATTTGGCTAAAGAGGTCAAACAGACCAAACCACTTCCTTATTTTCCACCAACATTACATAGGTTTAAACGTCAAATATAAGATTAAGAATTTGTTTGATTTACTTACAATATTGTTGCTGGCTTAGTACTTCAGATTCAATCCAGCATGCTAAAATAAAAATTATTTAGAAGCTAGTTTGCAAGCTGTGCAAATTTTGTTATTTCAACCTATCAGCAAACCGATTAAAATGCTCATCAAAAAATTACTGTGTATGAATTCCATAAGGCATTATGGAGGCTTATTCATAGTACCTAGGTATGATTCCTAACCCACTATATTTTCAAGTAAAGTTAATAAATGGTTTAGTTATATTTAATAACTTTCTAATTCATTTGATGTACAAAGAAGCAGTACAATACAATTGTATAGTGTAATAGTGTACAATATTGTATTGTATTGTATAGTAATTTCGCAGGCCAATTCACAGCAATCCGACCGCGCGCGAACAAAGCACCGCTCCGCACCGATTGACAGATATATTGCGAGAGATGAAAGGGCGAAATCCGTTCAATGACGCCGCAATTACGATGATCAATTAACCGGTATTTCAGGTGCATTGTGGCTGCGCTGGACGTTGACAAAGTTGCAGCCAAATTCTTAGAAATACATTTAGAAATTATTTTTGTTGACTTAATCAACGTTTTGAATTGCATTCACTGCTAATTGGGACGTATTCATCTATACTAATACATATTATAAATAGGAAACATTTGTTTGTAATGTTTTCACACAAAAACTAGTGCACCGATTTCAAAAATTCTTTCACCATTAGAAAGCTGCATCTTCACTGAGTGACATAGACTATATAATATTACTAGGTGTAAACGAAACTATTCTTATGTCTAATTCTACGCGAGCGAAGCTGCGGGCGTCCACTAGTTATGAATAAAAGGGTATCTTATAACAACTTGGATGACTTGAAGACAGTGAGTATTATTTTGCTCGGGTTACTGGCTAACTGGGACCCTGTAAGCTTCGACAAGGTGCACGGACGACCTGAAGAAGGCAGCGGGATACTTCTGGATTTAGAAGGCACAGGACCGGTCGGAGTGGCGTCGTTTAGGAGAGGCCTATGTCCAGCAGTGGACCATTAAAGGCTGATGATGATGATGTAGCTAAACATAGCTACTCTTTTCAGTCCACTGAAAATATATATTTTACAGTAACTTACCCACAGGCGAGACAGGTATAGATAGGTAAACAATATGAATAGGTTGATACAGTCTCACACTACACGGCCATTAGCATTTCAGTGTAAAATTTTCAAGGTACAGGTAAACAATATTAATAAGTTGATACAGTTTCAAACTACACGGCCATTAGCATTTCAGTGTAACATTTTCACTGTTACACTGAAACGCTAGTGGTCCTGTAACATGTAAAATAATGTAAATTAACTGTAAAATGTAAATTAATTAATTAAATATCATAGTTAGCTGTCTTTGCTAGTCCAATATGGTCTCAAATTAACAGGATGGTCAACAAACTTAGCATCAACTTTGTGAAATCTAATGACGATAATTAAGCGTACCTATACAAATAAAGGTCCCATTGTTATACAAAATTAAAAACTATTATAATCCTTACTTGAAAAATAAATGAATCAGATCCTGAAGGGGAATCTTGGTATACATCCGCTCATAGGAATAAAGCAATTTAAAATAACAAAACCGAGCCTTAACCCAATAAGAAAATTACTCACAATATCCAATTGGTCTTTTTTTAACTAATGATTTGTATAACTACAGTTGAACCACACTGATTTAATTGAATCGATTGATCAAGTTAATCAATTTCGCTAAGTACCTCCTTAGTTTAATAATGACCTTTCGTTTCTTAGCAGACTTATTAATAAAGTCATTAATAATGCACGAATGTATTGGAACCAAGAGCATTATATCTTTAATATATCATGTACAACGTCTAATAAGTGTCTAATAAGCGGGTGATAGATGATTTTCACGGCGAGAACAAAACTATTATTGTTCGACAGACACGCGGACTTTATGAGTCGTAATAAGATTAACAAGTCTCTCCACGACAATGTCTTGTTAGCGTCCTTACTCATTTGCTTTGTAATGTATTGTTTGATCGCAGTTCTGGCCACATGCAGGTCAGTAAGACCGAATGTCATCGGCAAATTCGATCTTATGATCACACGTTAGAGCTTTCGAGGAATGCCTTCGTGAGATGTATTGCTATAAATATGTTATAGAAGGATAGCAAAGTCCAGTGGGAATATGTTTGACTGAAAGCCGAAGTTTTGTTAGCCCTAGGTTTAGTCAACTGTAACTTAACTACGACTATTTGGATCTGCGATGGTGAGTTATTATGTCAGTATAAATATCTTGTCATAGTACGTATAATGTAATGATGTCATTAGATCATAATGATTCCTCTGTGCTTTTATCTTTAATCTTTGTTACACTGTATTACCAGAGTATTACGATTATGTATACCTATATCCATTGCAGTAAAATGTAGGTACCTCATAACACTTCATTTTGTCATTATTCGGTGTGTAACTAAAAATATTTGAATTAATTTCTCACCAAAATGCAGCCCCCATCCACTTCCTACCACCTGAACGAGACTCATAACAGTCTTTTCCCGAGTCCATAACAGACGTGTTTCAATCTTTGAGGAGTATGATGGTTGCCTATACAAAAGTATGGCCGGAGACCATAACTTTCTGGTCACAACACCTGCTTTAAAAAATATATATATTACACGGTAACACGGACGGACAAAATTATAAATAGAACTTTTAAATAGTAAATATAATAAATATCATGGATATTATGTAAAACTAACTGACTCTACATGTGTATGTACAAGACTACTTACTATGAGACGGTAAATTTGCGGTTGCAACGCATCCTACTTCTGATGTCAGTACAAAGCGTTTATTGTTAACACGCGAGCTGGCAAACGGACAGGTTTACTGTCGCGACAATGTTCTCTGAACTGTAGTTTAATGGGTTTGCGGAGACAATAATTACTATTTCCGATTGGAAAGGGATTATGTCCAATATGAGTTGTATTAGACTGATGGTTTTGTGTATGGAAACATCTTTATATATATATTTCTTGTGTGCGTGTGTATGTCACTGAACTCCTCCTAATTGCATAGGTACATTTACTTAAATAAATATGTTGAATTTATTGCTCATTCAATGTACTCGCAGGTAGGTACAATATTTTAGGAGATATCTCTCATTTTATCAGTCGGTTATACGGATATACGCTACTGCGAAAATGAAGCTCATACAAGCACAACCATAGTTTCTACACTGACAAACTGACAGCAGAAGGAAGGAAAAAACTACTGAGTTTTTTATATTTTAGTTATCTCGTAGTCTGGCAATAGCCTCTCATACATGTCAAACGTTTGAAATGATTTCACTACTTAAAAAGTAGAAAATGTTTTACTTAGAAAGAATTTTTTTTATTAAATGCCATTTAGTACCTACTTTTGTTGGGTCTACTGGAAGACATTTCGAAAATAAATAAGTAGATTCCCCGTACACCTTTTTCTGTATTGAATTTTACTTGTAATTTTACTGTGTGCAAAATTATTTAATAAATATTTAGCAGAATATTAAACTTACAATCAGATATGAACCTCAAACACAATCAGACATGTAGCTTACATATCAAAAGCAGTAAACGAGTAGTTGTTATTATTAAGTAGTCTATAAAATACCCTGCACATTGCACAATAACTGCATTTCCACGTAGACCATACCAACAGTGTCATACAAAATGGATTACAAAGTGTTTTTTTAGATTACCCGATAGACCTTTCACTCAAATTATTTTATCTTAACAATTATCGCATGGCTTCCAATGGGACGTGACACTAATACTCCTGGCGTTAAGCGGCTTACACACTGGTTTTACTTCAACTTAAGCGAAGAGTATTGTGTTAGGTGCCCTTGTCTGTAGATAAGTGTCTTTATCATAACAATGTTGTTTTATTGTTGGAAATATTTTAATAGCACCACAGAGGAGAGATTGTAAGAAAATCATTAAATAGCGCCATAGTACTGTAACACGGAGTACTTTGGCACGCGTCTAGAGCATATTTTACCACACTGTTCCAATGTGGATTGGTGGAGGGCCACTGCCCAACCCAGTGTCGAATGTTCTCAAGCCACCCGAAGGTCTTCGACAAGGCTTAACGACTGTTTCCATCATTGAAAACAACCGGGACCGACGGCATTACGTGCCCTCCGAAGCACGGTAGCGTCCATTAAATTTTGCCACTAGCGGTCACCCATCCACAAACCGACCGAGCCCGCCGTTGCTTAACTCTTTTGATCACATTGAATCGACTCGAGCCATTGGGCTATGGACGCTACAAGCCACTACTAAGCCAAATAAGCTAAGTGGTAAATCATAATCTCGCGTTTTTAACCATCTAATAATTACATGCCCGTCGAAGCGATTTGGGGTGGGCAGTAAAGCAAATTATCATAATTTACGACCAATTAGCGTGTTCGGTGGGACACTTAAACGCCCGGGTCGCATTCTAATGGCTTATGTATTTTAGCCACCGTTTTATTTATTAGCCGGATTATTATTTATACGGTCCGATTATTTCGGGATTGTGTCAGATCGTTTTACAGTGTATTACATCGGTAGCGTCCTACGTCTGAGCGAGCCCTTATTAAGACGTTTAGAGCTCATAAACGCTGTGATTTATGATTCATAAGTAACAGCAAGTCCAGCTGAATTGTTGACTGTGAAATGTCAATCTTCTATAGAACCAATGCTAGCTACATCTCATAGACCCACCAGCTGGGCACAGGTTTCCCCCACATATACCTTTATAGCTGCAGGAGGTCTAGAGCATACTCCACCACGCTGCTCCAATGCGGATTGGTGGAGCAGTTAGTGGCTAACCCAATTTCGAATGTTTTTAAGCCAACCCGAAGGTCTTAACAACTGTTTTCAACATTGAAAACAACCGGGACCGACGGGACATGCCCTCCAAAGCACGGTAGCGTTAATGAAATGTTTCCACTAGCAGTCATCTATCCACTAACCGACCGCGCCCGTCTTTGCTTAACTCTTTCGATCACATTGAATCGACGCGAGTCACTGGGCTATGGACTAATGCAGAAATAATATTAAGTTTTGGTACCTACAAACAAATAACAATACATACTTAACATACCTGCACATGCTCTCATTAAAACAAGTATTAAACATTGAGTGACAAAGGCTATATAATATTACTAGGGAACCAAACTATTGTTATGTCTAATTCCACGCGAGCGAAGCTGCGCGTCCACTAGTATAAAATAAATTAATTAACAGTGAAATCGAAAGGATGAAGAGAACCAGATAAACTCAGAAAACCATTATAAACAAAAATATCCCTGACGTTGCGTCACAAAATTTACCCTAACAGAACGTTAGTATTGCGGATATTTGGAATCGTATTTTTAGCACAAACAGACACAATAATTACAAACAGGAATCAACACACATAGATTCCGCCACATAGGTAGGTACACATTCCTTTATGAAGCGACACAAAGTGTCTCTTAATTTCGCCTCCCTCACAGACGAGTTCTACAAAGTTGTATCTTGTGTACCGACACCAAAATAAGGGCCGAAAAGTTAATAACACTATAATATTGTAAAGGCGAAATTTTCTGTGTGTGTTCGTACTCGTATGTTTGTTCTTCTTCACGCTAAAACTGCTGGACAGATTTTGATGAAATTTGGTAAGTATGGTGGATTAACATATATACTTTTTATCCCGATACCTATGTTCCTTTGGTATAATAAATGAATTTCAATATTTTTCAGTATATTATAAATTTCACGCGGACAAAGCCGTGGGCAGCAGCTAGTTAAAACCAATTATTATAAAAATAAAAAAGCGGGTTTCTTACAAACACTGAACTGAAAAAAGAAAGACAAGTCTACTCGGTACATTATTTAATAAAATAATGCAAATACATCTATTAAAGTTGATATTAAATAAAATACGATTACTATCGCTATGCTCTATCTATATCTATGATCTATCTCTATCTCTATGATACTCTATCTAGGTAGGTATATGCTCTTAAATGTACGGCAGTTTTACTTCAAAACAGATAATGGTCAGTCCATTAGGTTAACTTTGGTAAATTTATAGCTGTACTGGCTACTAAATTTTTCTGACTTTTATAAACCACACAAAAAGCTTACATTTATTGAGTATGCTTTTAAATGAGAAAAATAACAAACACCATTATTTTGTTGGATTTTTGTAAAAATCTTTGAATTGAATAAATTATGAATTTAATTTGGAATGAACGCACTAAAACAAGTTATTTATTAGCATAGCAGAATTCGACTAAATTATCATCGCTCATAAATAAAATCCAGCATCAAGATCTAAAAATCACAATAATATGTGAAAGTTTAAAGCCACATTACACTAAAATACTGTAAGAAATCTCGCAGATTATTTTAAATGCTGTATGCGTAAGAGTAGAACAGCTTCAATCTATGATATCAATACCGACACAGAATCCAATGTGTATGTGAATAATTTTCGCAAATGGAACATACGTTGATACAACCTATTTGTAAATAAGAAAAAAGCTATGAAATTCATGTTTATTTTATTTTCGACATGTTGTGTGCTTTGTTGGTTTTGTGGTCGCAAGTGTATGTTGAGAGGTTTTCTAACTTGAAAACCCTGATACTATGAGTCTGTATTTGTGACCAGTGTATTATGTATTCTGTGCCAGTTTATAGTGTACAGTCTCACCGCCTATTACATGGGACCTAAATATGGTGCAAAGTGAGTGTCATACATGCCTCTGCTGACTTCAACGGGGATACAGACGTGATGTTATGTCTATTACATTTTTATTATGATAGTACCGTCCATAGTCTAATATTTCCAAATTTTCATTGGTAAAAACAATTGCTAAGCCTTGTCGAAGACCTTCGGGTGGCTTGAGAACATTCGACACTGGATCCCCTCCACCAATCCGTATTGGAGCAGTATGAAGTGTGTAGTATGCTCGAGACCTCCCGCAGCTGTCTGTAGGGGAAACCCGTGCCCAACAGTGGGATGTCTGGGTTGCAGCTAATGTTTATTATCGTCGCCTGTTCTGCTGTCGCTACGCGAGGGTGTGACACAAAGAGCCGACTGCTCTTACTCCGCTCTGCACTTTTTACTTTTTGATCCTTCTTGTCCCCTACAGACCTGTGATGTTATGTTTCATTTTAAATAGCTTCGACAGCTGGTAGATCCCGTTTAGGGTCAAGTCGCCGGGGAGTCTCTTCTCGGCCATCGAGAGTCAAAAAGAGATATGTATAACCTATCATCCTGCACTTAATTCTTCTTGATTATCTATATATATAAGAGGGGAAGGTGACTGACTGGCTGACTGACTGACATATCAACGCAGGGCCTAAACTATAGGGGTTAGAAACTTGGGCAGACGACGTTAATGGGTCTAATTCTACGCGAGCGAAACTGCGGGCGTCCACTAGTTTGGTATATGATTATACCATTATTTTTGTGTTATATCTAAAACCTTACCTGCAAAAAAATGGATGAGACACCTCATGATGTCGCAACAACCTCATTGATGCGTGTCGCTTGTATTTGAACCCACTATCGAGTGAGAGATGATTCGATAGCCACTGGGCTGTCACCGCTTGTCGCATAGTAAACTCTCTTTGGAGTTTGCTATGACCCGTTTACGTTTTGTATTGTATTGAATGTAATTATTTTTTGTATTACGTTGTATGATTAGACGTAACAAGGCATCACGTTACAATAACCCGTCTATTTCTATATATGTGACATGAAAATTACTTTGCTATGTACCGACAACATACACATCCTCTTTACTTGCCGACTGTACAGGGGGGGTGACACAAAGGCGGAACACTCGTCCTCCTTTTTACTTTTTGGCCCCCTCCCCCCTTCACGATGTTATTTTGTTTTTCGCTCCACCTTGTACCAGCGGATCTTAAACGTAGTGCACTGTAGATATTCGTTTGCTGCCATCGTGTTTATCGGAGTATTATAATTCAACTGCGCTTTTGTTTAAAGTCAGTTCCGTGAGGTTTTGTAGGGTGTTTTGACTGCTACAAAGTTTAGCAAGCATAAGAGGTAGGGATATGTCATTATGAATGAACAAAGTAGGTTTAATATGTAACCTTTTTGGTTCCCTATAGGATCTTCTATTTAAAAAAGAAGTGATTATAACTATAATTATATGAAAACCTTAATAGAATTATATACTAATATTCTAGGCAGGAATTTTTTTTTATTTTTTTTTGTTTGTTTAAACGCGTTTATTTCTGGAAGTAGGTACCAGTCCGATTTAAAAAAATCTTTTTGTACTAGATAAATAGTAAATATGGCTATTAAAATATGGCTACTTATCTAAAATAAGGCTTCGCTTTACAGTTTTCCCCTAACATTGATTTTGTTAAGCAAGTCGGAAGGGCAATCGCTCCTAAATATCCTGAAACCGCATGCGCCGTCTTCATTCTTCGTGATAAGTTATTACAATGTTCCACAAAAATATAGATCTTAACTCAATCTATATAAAAGTCAACAATAGCATCTAAATAACTCTTATACATCGCGTGGAATTAGACAACAAGTTTCATTTACCTACACCTAGTAATATTATATAGCCTCTGTCACTCAGTGAAGATGCAGCTTTCTAACGGTGAAAGAATTTTTGAAATCGGTCCAGTAGTTTTTGTGTGAAAACATTACAAACAAATCTTTCCTCTTTATAATATTAGTATAGATATATACAAGCTGTACTTACCGAAGACTTCTTATCGCCAAACACCCGAATCAAAAGGTCCCAGTCTATTCAGCTACTTACAAAAAAAAAATCTTTCACAACGACATTTTCATACAAAGCCGACCTATCTATTTCAAATGAAAGCGCCGAACCGAGAATAAGGGACAAACAGACGAGACTAAACATTTCCAAGACGCTTTTGGGGTGGCGGGTGGAACTCACATATACACTCGTAGATATCCGTACCGCAAAGTTGGGTACCAGCTGTAAATAACAAGCGGTAGACGAAAAACAACCTTATTTTATTGTATTAAGGCGATTATGAATGCAGGGGAAAAGTTGGTGTTCCGATAAAACTGTTAGAGCGACCGCACATTGTAAGACTTTCCGTTTAAAACTACTAGCGTAACGGTTCGCTGTGCCAAATCCTTGTCACTGCACTGTTGGGTTTAGTTCTTGTTTTGAAAAATAAGGTTAATAGCTTAGGTTGGCCCAGGGTTACCACTGGCCTAGTGCGGATTGGCAGACTTCGCATGCCTTCGAGAACATTTCGAAGAACCTTTTTAAGTTCAGAATCAACTGGGTGACTTTTAAATTTCCTATAACGTAGGGTAGTCATTCTAAACCAGATTATTTCAAATGGGAGGAGAAATTTTGCTTTGGTCACTGATTTATTAGCGCTCTTCATAGATTATGGATACCTGGTAGATATCCGAAATCTTTTTTTTTTAAATTTAATTTTTATTATTTGTATCAGTCATCAGTACAGTCTGCATGTTATTGTATTTCAACACTAGTGGAGGCTACAGCATCGCTCTGGTGGATTTAGACATAAACAAGATTTTCTTTTACACCTAGTAATATGTATATAGCCTATGTCACTCAGTGAATGTGCAGCTTTCTAATGGTGAAAGAATTTTTGAAATCGGTCCAGTAGTTTTTGTGAGAAAACATTACAAACAAATCTTTTCTATTTATAGTAGGTAGGTACTATTTAAAGGAGTACGAGTATAGATAAGCGTGTGAAATTTTCCTCAGTGGCGTGCCTTGGGAGAGGCCCATGTCCAACAGTGGACTAATGAGGGCTGAAGAGAGAGAGGGTATGAAATTTTCCAATAGAAAAATCGCACAGTGTGCGGCCGTCTTTACACATTGTCCATTTATGAAAGAGCTCTGATAGTGCATTACAGGGGGGCAGGGTGACGTCAGAGGTGGGGGGCGAGATTGGTTTTGAGAATGTGTGCGTCGTTATTTGTTCGGTATCTAAAGGCCATATAATAAACTGAAGAAACCGTGTATAGGTAGGTATTAAGGAGGTTCTGACTTGCTTGTTTCAAGATATTTGAAAGCATGGTTCGTGGGTACCTACCTACCTACTAGGTTTCGCTAATGTAATGGAATTGAAGCGCTCATGGGCATAGGGTTAGCATGATAGTTACCTGATTCCTATATAAGCATTCCTAAGCATTTTACGTTTGTATAGAAAGAGTTTTCGGTTACACTAATCTAGAGGCGATTATACGACAAACCAACTCTAACACACACCTATAGGTACACACGGACATACACACACTCACATACACACACACACACATCATAATAGTAAATTTAAAAATAAGTAGGTATAGGTAGGTAGGTAGGTGGTTACTTAAGGCTTTTTCTCTCCATAGAGACAAAAATATCTATTTATTGTGACCCAATCACGGTTTGATTTTATTAACTGTATTTAGCTTCACTATCGACCGAACTACGCGACACTGACGGACGCACTGTAAACCAGCGTTACTTTAATGTCTTGTGTACGCTGAATTTTGTCGAATTAAACGACAGATATTGGAATTAGACTCTTACCACTCTCTTGCTTTGGACTTACTTTCTAGTCTAGTCTTATTCCTACTAACGAACTGACCAAGTAAAACCCTTGCTTAAAACCCTCTGCTAACTGAACTAACCACCCCAGTCTCTATTCCAGCCTTGTTCAAACTCGGTCACAATTGTCATGGGTGGCATTCGATGGGTGATCCTGCATGCTCGTTTGCCATCCTAATTCCGTAAAAAAGACTATACCACATAACGAATACGTAACATCTACAAACGTATTTAGTTCATGAAGATATCTCGTACTTCCTTTGCCCAGAGACGAGAAAACAAGCCCATCTTCTCACAATAAAATTAAACCTTGAGTGTACCTACGCGATGCTATAACCAGTCGACGCGAGTGTACCGCGACCGGATGTCAAGAACAGGTGTTCTTGCCTGACAAATTCAAATGTGAACTCTATGCTGTTTAGAACAAGGTTTGAATTACGAATTTCGGTTCGGAAACATTTCAGTGTTAAGTTCTGCAGATGTTAATGTATTTTCGAACTTATTTCAACGCATGAAAGTGGGAATTCGATTGTAAATGAATGTACTGTTGTAAAGATAATTAGCGATGTGAGATTTGTACGCAGTGCTGTGAGTTATTAAATCATATTTTTATTGGTGACTGTATTTATAAATAGTTGATTTTTAATTTTAAACTGACGTAGTTAGGTAAATAAGTATGACGTAAGAAATTAAATATTATTTTCAAAATTTCGATGGCTATCAATCAAACTATCACTATTTGGACACAGACAGCTGATGTTTAACCTTAACCTAACCTAACCTTAGCTCACTCTAGGCAGGTTGTTCCTTAGTCCTCAACGATAGAAACAAGGTTACATATAGATTACTATCTAATATGTGACTAGTCTAGTGTTTGTAACCACGACTGCTAAGCTAAAGATATTGGGTTCGATTCCCAGGTTGGGCAAAGTACCTATTATTGGATTTTTCTATCTAGAAATCCCGGTGCCTGGTATTGGCAAATTAGGTACTTACATAGTGTTTCAATTTAGAATTTTCTTTCGTAGGTACCCAACTAAACTACTTATGTAGCTACCTGTGTAGGTACCTACTTACGTTACTCTGGATTTTAGAAAGAAAATAAATGTATACCTAGCAGTATTACTACGCCAAGACATTCTCCCACAATGATTGACATGACAATGTCCTAACTAAAGCGAACGGTTCTGAATCCGACGCCAACACGCCAACCCAACAATAGAGGATTGCCAACACGCCAACGCCAACAATAGAGGATTCCAATTCGGTGCTATTGTTGTGCGGCGCGCGCCGATTGGCCGTGGGGCACAATGGGCCACGCCCCACACAATGCCCTATTGTCGTGAGCGCCGCCCAGCTTGTTTGTGGGGAAATTGGCCCACATTTTTTTCATGGGAAATGTCCATTCTACATATTTGCCTACTCACGCCTTGTTGTAAATGAGGAAAGAACTTTCTAGATGTAGGGTCGTGAACCGTGAGATAGTCAAATTACCTACCTATAAAGAAGTTGTCACACTTCTCTGAAGTCTGGAAATGATTCGATTTTAAATAGCTGATAATTTTCTTTCGTAATTAGTTCGGTTATCTACAACAGCGTGTCTTTTAGCTTATGTTTAGTTTTTGTAACGATGCTGTTATTTATTCTAATTTGAGGTCGGTTCTCAGGGACCACAGGTTCTATACTAACTGCCTAAATCTATACATACTAATATTATAACGAGGAAACATTTGTTTGTAATGTTTTCACTCAGAAACTATTGGACCGATTTCAAAAATTCTTTCTCCATTAGAAAGCTGCATCTTCACTGAGTGACATAGGCTATATAATATGACTAGGTGTAAACGAAACTATTGTTATGTTTAATTCCACACGAGCGAAGCTGCGGGTGTCCACTAGTAGGTACTAGGTATGTAATATAGGTACCGGACCGTATACCTATTAAAGATATAGATATAAAGATTGATACCTGACTACCTAAGGACGCCTCAATAAGAAGCCAAAGTGTACACTGTAGGTAGGTACACTTATAGACACTTGCTGTAGGTAGGTACCTACCCACTCGCCTTCCTACCAAATGAAAAGTATCAATTAAAACGTCGCAATAATCACCGCTTAAGAGCACCAAACACATTAACGTGCCCTTAAGATGAAAATAAAGTCATTTTACTCAAAAAATTGTAAAATATACCAACTTAAAGTGCTCTAAAAGGGCCGTCTACTTATTTTTCCGTAAAAGCGTCGTATAAAAAACTAAGTGAATCGGACATGACGAAACGTTTGGACAAAATATTGAGTTTTGGGGCAATCCCCACAAATGAAGATTAGTGAGCTAATGGGCCCATTTGCGTAAGTTAGGAGTGATATTTTTAAAAACGGTATATTGGGGGACATTTGCCCCGGGACACTCTATCTGATTTTATTATCATTTGAGTGTTAATGTTATTTAGCGTTTCTGTTTAATGTTTCGTTACGAGAAAATTGCGGATTAGACCGTTGGCTGAAATTCGAGAGGATCCGAGTTCAAATCCCAACAATAGGAGGATTAGGAGTTTAGGAGAGGCCTATGTCCAGCAGTGGACCTCAAAAGGCTCTCGGTTGGAAGAGTAGGTACGAACGGTACCTACGATTAACGTTACACCGTCCACAAACGTGTCAAAATTAAAACATGACAGAAAAGTATATTGAATAAACTATAGGTACCGTAAATTTTTTTTTTTTAAAAAACCTTTCATAAACTTTTTTTATTTTCGTGTTTTGTCACCGGAACCAAATATGTGTGCCGAATTTCAGCTCGATAGCTTCAGTGGAAGTGGATGAAATATTGATTGCAAGATTCCAGGACATACATACATAGTACATACATACATAGATACATACGAGTGAGATTAAATAAAAGCTTTTAAAAATAAAAAAGCTTTTAAAATTACTTAAATAAAAATTGTCTTTGGTACATACCAAATTCTTACTACCTACATAGGTAGTAAGAAGGTACGTAGATATATAGCTGATATAGGTTATTTATGAAATGCGAGGACACATTATAAATTAATTGCTTACTCTATATCAATATTCCCTCACAAAGCGACAAGGAACATCTTAATATCACACACTAAAATTTAATAACAACTCTCAAATTAAAGACGAGACACATCAAAAGCCTTAAAATTGCCAGAGATAGTAATAATAACGTTACTAAGGGAGCCTGCATACATTCCGGGTCCGTTACGGTTTTACGGTGAAGGTGATTGTAGATAGGTACCTTAGGCAAAACACAATAGTATAAGAATCTATTTTAGCATGGTGGAACCCATTTTGAATAAAAGAGATATCGAAATTCTAGGTAGGTACGATGTGCTCATACACGGATGGTGTATATGGACTCTTACTTAAAAAGGTACCCTCTCGTGCAATGATACAAGCAGGATACAAGTATCTACGTTAATTAATATGACACAAATTTGTATAGGTTAAAACGATACATACCTACAACATAATGATGAGAAATTATATTGAACTTTAAAACTATGTAGGTAATATTAGGTATAAACTCAGTAATGATATACCAACCTAATATACCTAAATAGGTATGTATGTAGGTTTGTATGTCTACCTGAAAAAGCTAGGCTACAACACAAAGCCATCTAAGACATCCCACTGTTGGGCACGGATCTCTCCCACAGCCACAGGCTGCGTGAGACATAGAGCAGAGCAGATCAGCAGACTGCGGAGTGGTGTGGTTAGTGGTCAACCCAGAACTTGATGTTCACAAGCTAAACAAAGGTCTTAGACCAGGCTTCACTATTTAGCTTATAATTGAAAACAACCGGGATCGACGGCTTAACGTGCCCTTTGAAGCACGGAAGCGCCCATGAAACTTTGCCACTAGGGGTCATCTATTCACAAACCTGCTTAACTCGTAGATACAATCACATACGATCGACGCGAGCCATTGGGCTAAGAACGGTCTCCTCTCGGAATGTGAGGTGTAAGATCCTGATTTGTAGACATCAAAACTTATCAAGAACATTGTGGAAAGTATTCTCAGGCGTTTAGTTTTTCCTACACCGTCACATTAGGTGACAAAATTGGTTAGAAAACTTAGGTATTGGTGTGAGTCACTGGGATATGAACCCAGAACCATTCGCTCGAACTTCAGCCACTGGCTTAAAATATTGGCGACAAAACAATTTATATTTATATTTTTAAGCCAAATTGTTTACTTTGTTTGTTAAAAAAAGATATTTTAATAGGTCCCTCAAGGCCTCTGCATTTCGTAACATACAAATTGTTTACTGTCGAAAACTCGCATTGTAGAGCATTTATCGTATGAAAATACAAGGAAAATTAAATCTTAATTCCATACAAACAAAGATTGATTTCGCTCGAGCCCAGCACAAGGGCTATGGAATGACTCTTCCGTTTATTCCAAGTGAAACATCCGTTAATGACTTGCTGCATTTGAAGCGAATAAATATTTTAACGCGATTTACATAGCAGATAAAAGTAGCAAACGAGCATGATTGTATGTTATATTCCAGTAATTATTAGTGGTTATAGATCCGTTACATTACAGCATGAGGATATGGTAGCCTTGAATAACTTGCAGCAAATTTATAAGTACAACTGTTGTTATCAGATACCTGTCATTATACTGTTTCCTTCCATCTTGACAGGCCCGTTGGCGCAATCAGTAGTGATTCTGTCTGTTGCGCCAGGGGATCCCACTCAAGACAAATATTCGTGTGACGAACACATGTACCTATTTGTTCTATGTCTGGATGTTAATTATTAACTATTTAAGTATGTATTTAAAATATACATGTATGTATATCAGTCTCTGACACCCATACCTATTACAGGCTCGCGCCTATATACTTTGGGGTCAGATGGCCGTGTGTGAGAATGTCCAAGATATTTATTTATTTATTATCCTTCCTTCTCTTCTTCCACAGTGTATTTATACCACTCTGAAGAGGCCTATGTCCTTCCATTAGACAAGCTGAAAAGGTTGATGCATGAATTGAATAGAATAGAAAAACTTAATTTTTTGATAATGATGATTAATTTTAATGATGGATAGGACAGTAGGAACCTACCTCTACAGTATTAAGTACTCTACAGTATTAAGACTAGTGGACGCCTTCAGCTTTACTCGCGTGGAATAAGACATAACAATAGTTTCGTTTACACCCAGTTATATTTATAGCCTATGTCACTCAGTGAAGATGCAGCTGTCTAATGGTGAAAGAATTTTTGAAATCAGTCCAGTAGATTTTGTGTGAAAATATTACAAACAAATCTTTCCTCTTTATAATATTAGTAGGTATAGATAGTATAGATAAAATCGCTCTCTAATATTTACTCGCTGCGCATACGACAGACTCTTTCGACGCGATGTTTGAAGACACCATCAAAACGAAGTTAGTTTGTGTGGGTTACGAAGGGAGGGTGAAATGAACCCGTTATCGCGGAAGGGTTGAGTTCAGGGGTTGTATTAACCCCAAGATATGACGGAACAATCTCAAAGTTTGCGAGTAATTACGATTAAATGAAGATCCTTTCGTGTAGAGGTAGACTTTATAGACAAGTAGCAGGCTATAGGTAGGTAGGGTAGGTATGGAAGGTAGGTATGAAAGACTTAATGACATAAACAATATATTCATAATATACACAATATACATATACATTGTGTAAATACATAAACAAATATCTCTGTTAATTTTCAATGGATATCGCCCATGTCTTTTTTGATATCGATGAAAGGTACGAGTACATATAGGTTCATAACTTTGTTGTATGTCTGTAAGTATGTACCTATGTACCTAGTAGGTACATACATATCTACACCTCTGTGGCGAAGACTCGAACCTAAGATCGCCACATAGAAGCCATAGCAAAAACCAACTGTTAATTAACGCAATCAATAGACCTGACACGTCAGCTACCGAATAGTGAACGGATAGTATCGAAATCGATTACAGAATCGAATATAAAATCGAATGGGTGATTGTCCCAATAAGGAGGTAAAAAGGCAATGGCCTATTGGGCTTGCTCCTTAGGGAAAAGACCGGAAAACCCCGGTACCTATAGGTACCCAGCGTAACAATCGTGTTAAACAGATTTAGAATTAAGTACTCGTAATCCTAGTGAGAGCAAGAACCCACGCCAGACGTCATCATTAGTTATATTATTTCACACGCCGTGAGAATTTCCGATAAAACATGAATCAAGCGACTAATATACCTAGTAGGTAACTGACAAACAAACAAATCTCCGTTCTAAAGTTGTATCGCAACGAGATATGTTTGCCGAACAGGCCCTCTTTAAACAGCTTAATCAAGAAACAGCCTATTCTACGAACAGTTAAAACACACGAAAAATACCAGCCAAGTGCGAGTCGGACTCGCGCATTAAGGGTTCCGTACAATTTTCTATAAAATGTCAAAAAAACATGACTGTTGTATGGCCCCTGTAATTAATTTTATTTTTTCTGTTTTTTAGTATTTGGCTTAGTATTTGTTATAGCGGCAATAGAAATACATCATCTGTGAAAATTTCAACTAACTATCACGGTTCATGAGATATAGTCCGGTGACAGACAGACAGACGGACGAACAAGTAGCAATAATGTGACATTATAATTATTATATCAATTGACATTTGTATACCACCCAGTGGTTAGAGTGAGGGACTACCTTTAGGTATTTGTAATAATATATAAGTACCTTTATTTGTAAATGTACCACTCTAAAACAAATAAATGATTTATGATTTATGATTTATGACAAACGGACAGCGAAGTCTTAGTAATAGGGTCCGTTTTACCCTTGGTTACGGAACACGAAAAATGTTGTAATTGATCTGAAATACAATCCCCACCGAAATGTATCTATCTATCTTAACATTATATCGATTTTAATGACTCTATTAATTAGTATGTTTCATTCCGCCGTACAATCGGATAGACGGTAATCTTTAATCTGTGTCGTTTTGAAGTTAAACGATGAGAGACAGGTTAGTTTTAATTTTTTCTTTTAAATGAATATCATGGACATTCTCACACACGGCCATCTGACCCCAAAGTAGGCGCGAGCCTGTACTATAGGTGTCACAGACTGTTAAATATACATAGATATTTTCAAATACATACTCGTACGTACTTAAATAGCCTATTATCATCCAAACACACAACAAATACACAAGTGTTCGTCACACGAATAAGGATTCGAACCCACAACCCTTGGCGCAACAGACAGGGTCACTACCGCAAGCGCCAAAGGGCCCGTCATTAAAAAAAAATTGTATGATTATTAAGCTCAGATCGAAAAAATATATAAATCTAGGTAAGATTTTGTACTTGTAGGTACTTATAGGCTACCTATAGGAACAAAATCTATCTTTATTAGGTTATTATTATTTTCAAGATTTTCAGCTCATTTATATCTATCGTATGCAAACGAGCATGCCTCTGACCCAGACCCACCACCACGGCCACAACCACAACCCTTCCACTATCGCAGTCGGGGCACGGGATCCCACGTAATGGGAGCCATAAGGATAATATAGGTAGCATATCACCACCCTGGGCGATTGCAGATTGAAAGAAAGAAAGAAAGAAAGAATTCATTTTGTCAAGAATTGCAACGACATGAAAATACAATATACAAAGAATAATAATTTAAATTTGGATACATACTAAAATAACATACAAGCTAAATAACAAAAAGTAAATACCTAATACTTGACAAAAATGGATCGCACTCAGCCCTGGCCACGGAGTAGTACAACCACAGCCGCTGGTTTTCAGTGCGATCCGTTTTGTCATGCAGTTCGGACTAGTACCTAATTAAGATTGGATTCAGATTGGATTCACTTGCCTTCAAGCACATCTCAGACATGTAGGTTTTAAAACATTGTAATGTTTTCCCACACCGTTATAACACATGTGACGTGATGATGTCGGTATCTAATCGTTAGTACAATACTAGTAGTTATATACAAATGCCGCTGGGATTCAAACCCGGACTCTCGAGTGAGAGACTAAATTTCAGACACTGCCTGTGACACTGCGCTATCACCGCTACAGCCAATAGTAATTCACATTTTTTTCTTAAGTAGGTACCTACCCAATTAGGTAGGTATTGAATCCTACGTATTCAAATTTCACGCTCCTACACGCGAAGTCAATTCTTAACCGAGTGGTTAAGAATTGAAAGAAGTCTTTAACGCACCCTGTCAAAAGTTACTATTATATAGAATAGAGTAGAATAGAATAAATATTTATTTATTATGTCTTTCTTATTTTATTTAACTCCACTCTCTTCGCTGCGCCTGAGACCGAGATGTGGAGAATGAGGGTTGACAAACAAAAGATTTGGAACCAATCAGGTAATTGCCGGATAACGGCATCGATAGCCGGCTCCGACGATAACCTTCAGGACATAGAATGAGGGTAGCGCAGAAATGGCAAGCTCATTTAGATTGCCATAGAGCGAGGGGCGCGTGGTTGTGTAGAGTTGGCATGTTCTGGCCATATCCAGAAATAAATAATTTTTGATGTGAAACATCTTTAGGCGGAGGGCAAACCAAATTTTTGGCGTGGCGAGCGTGGCGAGCGTGACGAGCGATGGAATATATATACTATACAGTCCGACAAATGACGGTCGGAAATTATTTTATTATTCATTAAAAAAAATAATTAATAAAAAAAATTTTTTTTTTTCTCATATGTTTTAGTTCCTGTATCTGTGCTTTTGTGCATATTACTTGTATAAAATAATTTCGATGTTTCACATCTGCCAGGCGTGACGGCTCACAATTTTTTCATTTTCTATAGAGCGAGAAGCTCGAAGAAGAAGAGAAGAAGAAGAAAGAAGATAAGAGTGCGAGTATATCTGGGGCAAAAATGAAACATTTTACCAGCTTTCGCCTGTTTAGTTAAGTCAGCCAATTACCTTAGGTACCTACCCACTACTTACCTAGATAGGTGGTTATGTTTTAAATCCATTGATAGAAACGTAGATCTGATAGTTTCTTTAACATTAGGTATTCATTCTTCATACTGTGTTAGTACCAAGGTAGACGCTTAGGACTCTACAAAGCGTAGATCATACAAAAATTCAATAAGACCCTTAGCAGTCCCCACAGAGGGGGGGGGGGTGAGCCCGCCACCCCCGCTGTAGGTACCTAATGTGGGTCAAATTGTCGGCTCACTGTAAACTACATTATAGCAAGTGATCAGTGTGATCTTAAATCGCACATACCTACCTAACTTAGAAAAGTCATTGGTGCGTGCCGCTGGGGTTTGAACCCGGACCGCTCGAGTGAGAGGCGAGTTCGATAACCACTGGGCTGTCAACGCTTTTTATATATAAATAAATGTATACTAAAAATAAATTAATACCTAACTAAACACAAACGTAAAACTACACTTAACTAGCAATAATGTCGTCAGGCAGGTGATAAACTAATTTTATTACCATTAGGTAGATGCTGCGTTAAGAGGTTATTGCACTTGCAAATACCTACTCGTAGATACCTGAATTAAAATCCATTCGAGACACTGGTTTTAAATACCTACGAAGATAATATTATGTTAATAATCTATATACAATATATAAAAGGAGAAGCTGACTGACTGACTGACATTAACGCAGGGCCTAAACTACCTATACCTAAGGGTTAGAAACTTGAAATTTTGCACAGGGGTTCCTTTTATAACGTAGGGGAGTACTAAGAAAAGATTATTGAAAATTCACCCCCTAAAGGGGTAAAACGGGGGTGCAAAGTTAGTATGAAACTTTGCCGTTTTTGAAGTCAAGTGGGCAACCCGAACGTGGGCAGACGTCGTTAATGGGTCTAATAAAATTCTACGCGAGCGAAGCTGCGAGCGTCCACTAGTTGTACCTAAATATTGTAAGTTGTTGTGCTAAGGTATGTAGCGTCCATAGCCCAATGTCTCGCGTCGATTCAATGTGATCGAAAGAGTTAAGCGACGACGGGCGCGGTCGGTATGTGGATGGGTGACCGCTAGTGGCGAATCATTGACGCTACCGTGCTTCGGAGGGCACGTTAAGCCGTCGGTCATGGTTGTTTTCAATGGTGAAAACAGTCGTTAAGCCTTGTCAAAGACCTTCGGGTGGCTTGAGAACATTTGACACTGGGTTGGTCACTAACTCCTCCACCAATACGCATTGGAGCAGCGTGGTGGAGTATGCTCTAAAGCTCCCACAGCTGTGTCTGTGGGGGAGACGCGTGCCCAGTAGTGGGATTAGGTGGGTATCAACGACCAACAACCTACAAACTCCGTTGATTACCTACGCTAAATATCGATAAAAATTTATAAGTAGGTAGGTACGAAATAATTTTCTCCGGTACCTTCGATACGAAAGGTAATTTTTTCGACTTGATTACGTCATTACCTATTTTTGGACTTACAATGTTACCTTACCTTGATTCACCTTACCTTGATTTTATAATGTTTTTTAGGAATCGGACTTCTAAAGGGACATGATACACCATTAGCCTTCCTTCATCGTTAAAGACGGACTCAAACTAGTCCGGCCTTGCAAACGCCTTAGATAAAGCGTTCTTTCACAGTATAATGACAGATTTTTTGTGTGCGATATGCAAATGTCTTTAGAGCGTCGTACGTCTAAAAATATTCGTCGGTTGGATCGTATTTCGTCGCCAGCGCCTCCGATGGGAAAGTCCGTTGCCGGAACAACAATAGACGTCGCCAATCGCGCGCGGTGCGCACACAATAGACTATTTTCCCAGCCACGCCTCGACAATACGCCCAGTCCGGCGGGAGAATAAAGAAAATTTCCTTCACAAAATACACAGTGTAAACAGCGATTGTATCGACTTTTTAAACGCCCTCGTAGATTTGTACTCCCACCTGACTCATTGTGGTGTGAGTTCACAATGCGAGCACACACACTGCACCGTGGCGACAACACTCAAAGACGTTCGCCTGGGCGGGGCCTAGAACGGGACGGAGCGCCTAGTCGCCGAGCGCCCGAGCGAGAGGGAGACACGATCCGCCGCTAGAAGAGGACGGCTCGAAGCTTTGTATAGATTCCGCGCTGTTATAATAGACAATTGATTGTAAACTCATGTCCGTTCGCAATACCGGCCAGTCGTAAGGATAACTATTGAATATTTTCGTTAAAACCGCACGTTTAGTTGGTCAAGTGAGGTTATTACCGAGGTGTGCGATGTTCGAAGGACGGCATTGTTCGTAGGGCAGTGACATTTGGTCGGTGCGTCCTTGTCGCACGCGGCGCGGGGCGGTGGTCATTGTGGCGTGCGCGTATTGTCGACGAGTTTCGATCTGCAGCATTGTGTGTCGGCGCCGCGCGGCAGTCAGACGTGTGTCGCGCTCCTATGTAGAACGAGATCGCGAACTATTCTTACACCGACTTATTTGTGTTGGAACGTTTTCGATTTTCAAATCTGTTTTGTGTTCCATTTGTGTTTTATATTTTATGTTTTTTTTAAATTCCGGTGACTAAGGACTTTGTGTGAATTATGCCAAAGAATTGTTGTGATAGGACGATCGGACGTGTTAATGTTTAGTTGATTTTGTTTTTTTATTTATATCTAATTGTCGTTTAGTTCGTTGGTTTTCGTTTTACCACTGATGTCTGAACAGGCGACAGGAACAATGGTAACGCACCAGGTAAGCGAGTGAATATTAATTACTTAATTAAATTTAAACTCATCATAAGCAAGTATCTAGGTTCTATACGTTATAAGAATATTCCGCAGCTATTAATAGAAAGGAGCTTAAATTAATCGAGCTTACGGTAATAAGGTTTGACATAAAAGCCTCTAACGGGTTGGTATTTATTTATGTTGCGTCCAATGCTATTCGGAACAGTTGATAGAGGATGAGTGGTTTTTTCTATAGTTTTAATTAAAAGTTAAAATTCTCAGTAGTAGGTACCTAGCTCGGAGTCTGGGAATATAGCGCAGCGGTGACAGCCCAGTGGCTATCGAACTCGCCTCTCACTCGAGCGGTCCGGGTTCAAACCCAAGCGGCACGCACCAATGACTTTTCTAAGTTATGTGCGATTTAAGAAATTAAATGTCACTTGCTGTAAGTATGCAAGATACATCGTTAGGAAAACTGCATGCCTGAGAGCTCTTCGTTATCGAAGGCATGTGAAGTCTGCCAATCCGCATAGGCCAGCGTAGTGGACTAAGGCCTAATCCCCCCAATTCTAAGAGGAGACCCGTGCCCAACAGTGGGACAAAGAAAGGGTATTGGTATGTGTGGATCTATGTGTATTGGCAATAGGGTCACCAGTCGCTTTACTACTTATTAGGTATCTTTGAGCTACATTAGAGTGAAACGTAGGTACCTATACTAATGTATAGGTACGTATTAACATTAACACATCATATTCAGATATATCAAGTTAATATTATTTAATAATAATAAATAATCTAGTTAATAAATTATGAAAAAAAATTATTGCCTTTATTATAATGTGACTTTGAAATAAGACGCAGTAGTAGGTATGGGTGATATTTGAGTAGGTATACTTTTTATACTGCCTCGTTGGTCTAATGGTCGTAAGCGCGACTGCTAAGCTAGATGCCCTGGGTTCGATCCCCAAGTTGGGCAAAGTAGGTACCTATGCAGCTATTGGATTTTTCTAATTTGAAATTTCCAGTTGTACCTAACTCAGTCTGGATTTGTGCCCGGACCACCACATAATTTGTTAGATGCGACCTATAGGAACAAACCTAACTGTTACCTACGCTGCGACCCATAGACGTCCCACTGCTGGGCACGGGTCTCCCCCACAGACACTGCTGCGGCAGGTCTAGAGCATACTCCACCACGCTGCTAAAATGCGGATTGGTTGAGGGGTTAGTGGCTAACCCAGTGTCGAATGTTAACCCCTGTGCAATATTTCAAGTTTCTAACCCTTATTATAGTTTAGGACCTGCGTTAATATGTCAGTCAGTCAGGTCAGTCAACTTCTCCTTTTTTGCTGTTTTACCTTCACCTTTATCTTTGTACAAACATGATTATATTGTTCTTAAATATTAACATAAATCATTTATCTATATTTTTATGTTTGTTAAATACTAAAATAATCTACTCGGTAACAATAAAAACTCGACTGAAAAAAAGTTGTTCATTTCATTTTGAAAATAATTTGGGGCCAGGGGGCCTCCACTCCTTTGTTGCCCGAGGCCTCCACACCTCTAAATCCGGCCCTGGGTATAGGTATATGTAGATTATTTAGGTATTATAACGTACCTACCTATAGGTAGGTACCTACACTGGCCACAAATCCAGACTCCGCGCTAATATAATTATCTACGCTTAATAAGAAATTTCACATTACCGACGCGGGTATCGAACCTGCGACCTTGCGATGCGACCACTAGACCAAGGAAACAGAAACTTCAAACATCACCGCTTTTATGTGTACTAAATGGCAATTACCCTATTAGACTCCAATTAGATAACCATCGTAACTCCGTCGTGGAATCAGTGTTGAGCAGGTGCAGAACAAGTTTGAACGACCGTGGCCCTTGAAGAACTTGGTTGAACAACCATTTGTTTTGGTGCAATTTTGAATTTAGGTACCTATTTCGTAGGTAGGTGTAGGTAGGTACGCCCTAGTGTGTAGTAGTGGACGCCCGCAGCTCGCGTGGAATTAGACATAACATAAGTTTCGTTTGTACCTAGTAATACTACTATATAGCCTATATGTCACTCAGTGAAGATTTTGGGGCAATTTACCTATTTCGACCATTGAATTATTATGTAGGTACTAGTGGACGCCCTCAGCTCGCGTGGAATTAGACATAACAGTAGTTTCGTTTACACCTAGTAATATTATATAGCCTATGTCACTCAGTGAAGATGCAGCTTTGTAATGGTGAAAGAATTTTTGAAATCGGTCTAGTAGTTTTTGTGTGAAAACACTACAAACAATTATCTTTATAATATTAGTATAGAAGTATAGATTACGTACTAGAAGAGACATCGCGAACAAAATTAGTGTGCCGCACGCGGGGTGCAATGCGGGACGCGCGGGCCCGGGGGGCTAAGAGACAAAGATGAAACAACTCAGAGGAGACAGTGTTTATTTTAAAAGCTTTTATTTAACTTCACTCGTATGAATGTATGTCTTGGAATCTTGGAATCAATATTTCACCCACTTCCACTGAATCTATCGAGCTTAAATTCGGCACACATATTAAAATTTGGTTCCGATGACAATGCACGAAAATAAAAATAAAAGCTATAAAAAGCTTTTAAAAAAAAAAAATTAACAGTTCAATTCTGTTTATTGTGTTGTTTTAAGAGAACATAAATAATAAATTTAAAAAGCAAGTGGTAATAGGTATGTACCTAGTGTCATTACGTACCTACTAAAGATTGCGTGAACGGGCCAGTCATTACATATTTATTTGGTACCAAGATGCCAGGCCACAGCTCATTAATATGAGGTATGGTTTCTACACTGTGCCGAGCCTTCACAAACCCGACTTAAGGATTATGAAATGTTATTGTACCACAGATTGTACGGGGTAAGTAAATACCTTATTCAGGTGACAATTGTTAATTGGTACGCAATTCCAAGCGCCCGAGGCGACAGGACCGCGACGGTAGCGCTGGTACCGTCTTGTCGATACGGCTGACGTTTAAATTATGGCGTTTAAAATTTAAAATTAAACGGTGATTCTGTCGCTCGTCGCAGTTCGCGCAGGTGGCGATAAACGATTATTTCGCTCAGATCGAAGTAGCTTAGGGTGTCGATTCTAGTATAAACACGTATAGGTATCTATGTATGTGTAATATAGCTGAATACCATACTTTAAAATTATATATAACACCCTGTAAAATGTATTAAAATACATTTTACAAATAAATAAATGAAATGAAATATGTAACGGAAAATTTGTATGGTGATTTTCGCCCACTTCAAAAAGTCGGATTAATTTTAAACTTTGCACACTTAGACTTATCTTCGGTTATCGACAAAAGTGTGTTTTTATTTTTTTAAATGATGTTTTTATTAATATAATTGAATAATTTCTGGCCTAATCAAAATTATATTTTAGGTAGGTACTGTTTGTCATAAATTGTCGTGACATTGTATTTTTTTTATAGAGTTTCGATTCCATTCCAGCGTTTTTACAATTTCTTGGTAAATACAACCAACAACAAATAAAAATTCAGTTTTTCTTTATATAAATTCTAATATATTTTTTAAATTTTAGCAGTCCATATGACAGTTAGGTACCGTAAAAGTTGTCTTATTTCGAATGTTTGGTAATCAGATGTAATGTTAGGCATTACATATTAACATTCAGGAAAACACTGAACTAAGTCGATTTCCGTAGAAAAAACAGGGGGAGAAAGTCTTTGGGAATGGGGTAGAACACGGGGACTCCCACGACATAATGTACCTATCCTATCCTAGAAAGGTAACGAATCTATCGTGTTGCGGAATTTAGTAGGAACTAATTTCTTACACTGGTAATTTTTAGCAATCGTGTAATCAATATTGTTAATACCTAGTCGTTAGCGAAAAAATTTTCATAGCGTGAACAAGTATTTTCATGAGTAAAATGTTATTGGCATGGAAAGTATTTTGCTAAATCTATAATGAAAAATTTCCATCAGAACTGGCAGGCAATCAAATCGATGTTGACTAATTGACTGAATTAAGTGTTGGTACTCGTACCTACTTACTTACTTACCTTATACTTTAAAAGGGTGAATCTTTTTTTTTGCTGTAAGATATCAAACGAGCATGCAGCATCCACCCCTCCCTCCGCTAATCCAATTCTCCTCGTCTCTGTGGAAGTATTGTCGATCTGGGCCCCGATTTTTTAATTTCACCCATATAACTTGATATCCGTATTCGAAAATGAACCATTATACCTACAGCAGTTACAAATAATGCATACTAAGCATGGAATACCGAATCTAGTATTTCTCTGTAATAGAGCTGATTGAAAGAATTCTGTATAAATTTATCATGTAGGAAAAAATTAAAAAAAAACCTTGATATCTCAATTCAAATTCATCGAATACTATATATAATCAAATACAATTTTCAATTGACATTATTACACGCAGATTCTATTGCCAGACGAAATTATAATTCGAATGTTATGATTAGAAACAATTACCTATTGTTAGATAAGTTGCCTTAGTAAGTAGGTATTAAATAACAACATCGCTTGAAAAAATTAAAAACACGCTTTTGTACATAACCGAACAAATTTTTTTTTTCATATATTTTTTTTTATTATAGCATTGTCATCGGTCCTTGATTAGTGTGCAAAGATTCAAATTAATCCGACGCTTCGAAGTGCTACATACATACATAGGATATCTACATACAAAGCTAATAAAAGCGTGTTAAAAATGGAGATGAGATAGAGACAGTTGTTTTATTTTTAAACTGCACAGAACGCTAGATGTATTTATAATTGTCCATACATTACTCGTAGGTAGGTAGGTACGTGTCCATTCACGCGCGCACTTTTTTAAAAGCTTTTATTTAACTTCACTCGTATGTATGTAGGTATGTAAGTGTGTGTGAATGTATGTGATGTCCTGGAATCATGCAATCAATATTTCACCAACTTCCACTGAAGCTATCGAGCTGAAAATCGGCACATATATTTTGGTTTCGATGACAATGCACGAAAATAAAAAATAAAGTTACAAAAAGCTTTTAAAAAAAAAATTAACAGTATAATTATTTAATGTTAGATTTAAATTCATTATTATTTTTCCCGAGAGACAAATAATATTTTCAGATGGATGGTAAATATGATATTCGTAGATTGGGTATTTTCGTAAAAGAGTTATCAAGGGTTATTGTAGTTGTCAAACCATGAATTCCTACGGTCACATTACACGTAAATTTCATTCTTAAATTTACTTTGAACGTACATACTCTCCCGCCAAAAAAGATTTTCGTTTACAAACGTCATTGCAAATTCATAAGCGGACTGGCAGAAGTACCTAAATGAAAATTCTGAAAGGGTACAAACAAAACCACATAAATTCGTACGTTTCTTTATTGCTCGTCCATATTATCTTGTTCTTTGGGCATTTCTATGGCTCACAAAGCTGCTTTACATTAATTAAAACTCAACTACCCGCGTTAAATGGGGAAGACATGAGGGTAGTTTTAACGGACCTTATGCTTGAAAGGGACGCCTCTTGTGAGAATGTGTTTTCGGTATATTAGAACGTGGAGTAAACGTTTCTGTGTACATACGTTAAACTTACTTTCTTTAACATAATTAAATTAACTTAACATAGAGTAAGGACCAAAGCCTGTTTATTACATAGCAACATCGCGCTTGTATTTCTCCGAAGGGCTAGGCACTAGGCAGAGGTGTGTTGTAGTATACATACTTTTTACCAGATATGTTAAGGTACCATGTAATACATGGTGAGCCTGTTGACTACACCGGTTACAAACAGACTGAGCTGCTACCAAGCAAAACTGCGGGAAAGAACTAGTATAGAATAATGCAGGCAGTTACCTAATTAAATTTATGAAAACAGTTATAACTATAAATCAATATATTTGCATAATTCATTTCACTTGACAAGGATAATTTGGTTTTATTTCGGATTTGCATATATACCTACCTACATATTGTTGCCATTTTAATTTCATTAGTATTTTGTTCAATACTATGCGATACGTCCTTATTTACATGTTACTACCTAGCGTGATTTATTAATGATGTATATATATTTGTTTTATGCAAAAATATTCGCACCAATCGGCTCTGCGCATTTGTCTATGATAAGAGTAAGGATGTGTATATTTTATTAGGTAAATATACTAGTTTAGGCCCACAACCTCGTCCGCGTCAATTTCGGTTTTTTTTTTAAATACCTACCGTTTTTTAACGTGGTATCAAAACCCTTCCCCAAGAACTGGGTTAGTACAAAAATATTTTTTCAAATTTAAAAATGTTTGCTGTTCCAAATTAATAATGGGTTAATACTATATAAACTATGCTATTCACCCATATACAAACCGATACGTACTTCGCGCCCTTGCCTACCCATTTCTGTGTCGAAAATACTGATGAACAAACTGAGACGAATGAAGTAATAGATACCATAAAATTTTTACAGCGTTAAAGATATCGACCTACCAAAGAGTTTCCACATTATCAAACGCGCGTTGTATATCAGCCATCACTTATGAATCGTAAAATTCTTTGAACACGCTTACCACTATGTTTGAATTACCGTCCCCAACTCACTCGATAGGATGTGGTCGCCATCCATCCAGTTTAGAACTCGATAAATCGGTTGTTAAAATTAACCACATCTTCGATATTTACCGTTGAGTTTATACTGGATTTTTACACGTACCTACATATCCAAATTAGCCATAGCGTATGGTAGACTCAATCGACGCCACCCTTTCCTTTATTTAACGTGTTGCATGTAGCAGTGACAGTCCAGTGGCTAACGAACTCGCCTCTCACTCGAGCGGTCCGGGTTCAAACCCCAGCGGCACGCACCAATGAATTTTGTAAGATATGTGCGATTTAAGAAATTAAATGTCACTTGCTATAACGGTGAAGGACACATCGTAAGGAAACCTGCATGCCTGAGAGTTCTACATAATGTTCTCGAAGGCATGTGAAGTTTTGCCAATCCGATGATGATGACGATCTGATGATGATGATGATGATGTAGCGTCTATAGCGCAATGGCTCGCATCGATTCAATGTTATCGAAAAAGTTAGGCAACCACGGGCGCGGTCGGTTTGTGTGTGTTTGACCGCTACTGACAAATTTAATGGGCGCTACCGTGCTTCGGAGGGCACGTTGAGCCGTCGGTCCCGGTTGTTTTCAATGGTGAAAACAGTCGTTAAGCCTTGTCGAAGACCATCGGGTGGCTTGAGAACATTCGACACTGGGTTGGCCACCAACTCCTCCACCAATCCGCATTGGAGCAGCGTGGTGGAGTATGCTCTAGACCTCCCGCAGAATTGTCTGTGGGGAAGAAACGTGCCCAGCAGTGGGACGTCTATGGGTTGCAGCTGCATAATACAAATTTAACTTGGCTTATTAGTATCATAAATTGAAATTAAGCAATGATGAATATGTAAAAAATAGACATTAGACATTAATGTTCTATGCAGCTGGAAAAATGGCGGCAATTTGTCTAACTTTGCACTGATTCTGCAATAACGCAATATGAACGATAGAACTAAAACAATATCTATTGAAATATGCAAGGTCTCAAATTTATAATGATTCTCGGAAATTCGAATTGGAGATGTTTATATTGCATTATAGTCAGAGGATAAAAAAAATGCTTGATGTCAAGTTTTTTTTTTTGCTGATCTTGAATAGTAAACATGGATACCTAACGAATTGCTGGTTTGTGAACTGTGTCGTAAATATACCATTTTTAGGTGGTAGAGCCTATGTTTAATCTTTGTAGGTTACTAGTGGACGCCCGCAGCTTCGCCCGCGTGGAATTAGACGTAATAATATATTCTTCTTAACGCGTTAACTTTATTCTGTCGGTCTATTTCCTTTCTCAGGCTCTAGACTATCTGTGTACCAAATTTCATTTAAATCGGTTCAATAGTTTTGGTGTGAAAGCGAAGGTTCGGTAGCGTCCATGAAATGTTTGCCACTAGCGGTCACCCATCCACAAACCGACCGGAACGGTCGTTGCTTAACTCTTTCGATCACATTGAATCGACGCGAGCCATAGGGCTATGGACGCTACTGTAAATGTATTTCCCAGCGATAAAAAAACCAGTACCAACCTCCGCCAAGGTACCGAATACATTTTCTGTGCAGTAATTATTTATTAAGCAATTGTATTCGGTTTCCGGTAGAGGCGACCATCTTTGTTATCAAGGGTTGCAAGACTTGTCCAGGCTCTGTCACCGTTGTCATGGGCATTACAAAGTTAAATATACTAGTCACATTTTTAAAACTGGCTTTTAGAAATTCTTGAATAGGGGTAGCTTGGGGCCCCTGATACCAGTTATGGTATCCGCCCATATCCGTACAAAGACAACCCTTTTGCCTAATTTAACTAAATGTTCAGTTTGATTTTATTGTTTACTATACAAAGGCTGACAGGTTTTATGTCCGCGCGTTTAAGTAACACATCCACCTAAGTAGGTACCGAGGTAAACCTTTGTTCTCGTATGTTCTTTTTTCAAATAGTGTGTCAATTTTAACTGAAAACGATACACAACACACTAGCTTAGTTTGGAAGTCACTGTTATTCAGGTAGAAAAGCATTACATTTCAGTCCAGTACATAAAATAGATAGATTTTTTTTACAGTCAGAATTTCCCGGAGGGGTAGACAGAGACCTACCCACTTCTCACCAGTTATGTTTCGAACCCATGAAATATGTTGAGAGCCTACTGTCACACAGGGCACAATTCCAGACTTAATTCAGAAGCTCAGTAGTTCGGATACTATTAAATTTGTTTAGTATAACCTAATAACACTGCTCTACCTCGGCAGTCGGACTCGGGGATCGAACCCGAACCTGAACCTGTAGCATAGCAGGCGCGCTTACGACCACTATACCAAGGAGGCAATAAAACAAATGATTTAAAGGTGTGTATGACAACGTTTCTTTTATTGGATGATTTTAGAAATCAATTTTTTTTGGATAATCTTTTGATTCCGATTGTATTGATACCTACCGTGTGGTACCTAGTTATCCCTAGTTAAATGGATACCATTTTTTTCTTTAATAACCGTCGTATCCGGTGCGTGATAGTTTATACTCGATTGGATTTACGACTGTTTGCATTGCGGACGCTGCTTTATATAAATATGTAAGACGATTTCCGGTTGGTTAGTAAGAAAAATTATATTTGTTAATATTAAAAACAATTGCTTATACGTAGCCTAGTTTTGAAATGGTGTCGGTCTTATTACATGGATCGCGGTTGGGGCTAAACATTGCGAGATTTTCGAAATAACTTTGTGAAGCTAATCTTTATGTATATTTCTTGTGTGCTACGTGTATATGTACGTAATGTTTTAAAGGCTTTCTAACCTTCAAAAAATCTTGTCATCGAGAAAATATCGAATCTTGTCGATGAAAAAATATTGAGCTACATTTCACAGTAAAATTTTTAGAAAAACCATAAGTACCTACCTATAACACTAACTCAGAACACTAACTACACGTTGCACGTTATACAGTATACTTTATATAAATTACCTCAAAAGGTATCAATCAATTTATATTTATTTGCTGAATAAGGTATTACTAAGTTGGTTAATATACAAGGACATCACATCTTATTCAAACCCACATACACCCGTATGCAAATGTATACCCTAGTATGTACCTATACCATGGGCCTTCTCTAAAATATACAAATCTAACAGATCGTGGTCGGTTTAATCTTGCATATTCTTCAGGTTGTCAGTCCACCTTATGTTGGCCAATTACAAACTAGACATTATCACCTTTCCATTGAGATGGTTCTGTATCTGGACCGCCTTCCAGATGTTTTAGGTGTCTTGTTAATTTATCAGTTATCATAGGCTGATGAGTTGATAATCGTGTTTGCTATTTTAAATTCATTAAAAAACCTCGTCGCCTCACGAGTTGCGAGTGAAACTTGCCGCGGGGCAATAAGGGGCGTCAGCTAAGTGCCTAATGGTGAAATAAGAAACGCTCTTCCCCTCAGGTTTCCCCTTTCCTAAAAGAATCTCATTGTTACTTGTCATTCTCGGAGCGAGAAGATTTGCAAGACAAATCTCAGCGCGGCCGAATTCAGTAGGTCGGTCACGTAACGCGTTACCATTGTGGGGAGTAATTCGTAACTTGGCGGTGTTACATAGATAGTAACAGGGTGTGAACGGATTTTTTTTTGTTAATTCCCATCACGTCTGCTTTGTTCGTCTCATTGTGCTCTCGGAGGTACGAATGCTGAACGCCTCCGGGTCGAGTGAGTGAATGAATAGTAATTTTTGTATTATTACGACAAAATGCTGACGTAGAACGTGACGTAAGATCCAGCGTCAAGTAATGGATACTCATTATTAATAATGTTCATTATTTCAACAAAATAAATCTATTTTTTATAGTTTTGTAGATATAATTGTTGAATTTATTGTAAATATTATAACTACCTAGGCTGATATAATTATGGAATTCTAGTAAGTTACTATTTAATCATTATGTGAATAATTGTCAATTAAATTTAAATTAATATTCATGTTAAATTTGTGTGCCATTCTATGGTTAAGCACAAGGGAAGCTAATACAAAGCTACTTGTCATCTCAATATAGGTAGGTACTTGTGCTTATGACAAATAAAAATAAATAAATCAATGATTATTGACTGTTATCATAAATAATCATACATTTATAGGGAACATAAATAACTAATAGGACTGGACCTAGAATTAGAATATACAGTGTAAACTCTTTATAACGTCGTTCGTTATAACGATAAACTCTCTATAACGAAGAAATTAGTTCAATTTGGTTGGTTTACCATAAAACCCATACATTAATTCACTCTCTATAACGCATCAGCCATTCTCTATTACGAATAAATATCTTCATATTTAGACATCAACTACATATTAAAACAAAACAAAACTAATCTTTTGAGGTGCCGCAATTTCTAAGAAAGATACCTGAGGTCAAAAACAGCTATCTAGCTTTTGTTATTGTTAATTGCCTTAACACGTGTGCTATTCATAGATTACATTGGCTGTAGGAAATTTGGTCTCAATTATTAAACGCACCATCGTCACCTATCGTGTATTAGTAGTCGTAAACCAACACGTCAGGCAAAGTTAACAGAATATAAGTGTTTAGAATAATTTATCTATTGTATTGATAGTAATAAAATTAGAAATAATTGTAATTAGTTACATTTGGTATACTTTTTCTCTTCTCTCCCTATAACGAAAACTCTTTATAACGAAAGAAAATGCTCGGTCCCTTGAAATTCGTTATAAAGAGTTTACACTGTAATATATTCTACCTATGCATCTGCAAGAAATCAAATCCTAGACCAGTGGTCGTCAACCTGCGGCTTGAAATGTTGTAAGTTGTAATTTTTGACTCTTCCGACTCAAAAGGTTATCGACCCCTGTCCTAGACCCATGGGCACGGTTAACTCACAAACTTATTATAGCCACTTTAGGTACCTACTTCAATGTTATTGTTTTAACAAGAACATGATTTTCGTTTGAATGAATCGACAGATCAAGAATGAAACCTGATTGGGCAGTGATTGTCACGCCACCTACCTCGTAATTTCATTTCACACCCCTTTAAAACAAATTCACTCTGAATTTCATACTAAATAAACTTCATTGCTCGTAACAATAGTTCACCCTCCTATAGGGGTCGAACCCGTAATTTGTCAAGTCTAGGAGACAACGGACGGCAGTTTCTTCAGTTTTTGCTTCGAAAGACAAATTTATTCGGATGGTTCAAGTTACTAACTTGAAGGATTCTTGGTAACAATACTTACGATAGAGAGGCCATCGCCTTTGAAGTCTCGCGAATGCTGTCATAGCCGCAGGGATGACACATTTTTGCTGCGACCCATAGACGTCCCACTGCTGGGCACGGGTCTCCTCCACAGTCGCAGCTGCGGAAGGTCTAGAGCATACTCCATAACGCCGCTCCAATGCGGATTGGTGGAGGAGTTAGTAGCAACCCAGTGTCGAATGTTCTCAAGCCACCCGAAGGTCTTCGACAAGGCTTAACGACTGTTTCCAACATTGAAAACAACCGGGACCGGGACAGATTTACGTACCCTACGAAGCCACTAGCGGTCGGTCACCCATCCACAAACTTTAGCACTTTCAATCACATTGAATCGACGATTTCAATGGTGGAAACAATCGTTAAGCCTTACCAATCCGCATTGGAGCAGCTTGGTAGAGTAGGTATGCTCTAGACCTCCCGCAGCTGTGTCTGTCGGGTAGACCCGTGCCCAGCAGTGGGACGTCTATGGGTTGCAGCGATTGTGTGATGCCGTGTCCTGCGACCAAAATCCGCTCCGCTCGTAACTTGAACACCAATAAAACCAATAAATAAGATCGTTGTTCCTTGGTTGTTCTACTACGCACTTTCATCGCTATTGTTCGACTGGGCCCTTCGTTTGCTTAGCACGTGTTCTACTGCGCAATTACAGGACAATTATTGGAGGGTACACCCTTCACATCGTAGGAAGTGGCATTGTGTGGAGGGACAAGAATCCGGTGCAAGCTGTTGGGAAAATGGTGGATACCTACTTCGATGCCAATGACAACTGTGACAGACCTTGAACATGTCTCATATGTCTCGTTCAAAAATTAATCACAAATGCGTTGGTAACATGAAGGAATGAAAAATTTAATTGAAAAGAACTCGATTCAGAACTGGCCTCTTATACGGATTCCTTGGGTGACGATGGTACTGTTGTGCCTGGGTGAACTCTCTTATTATCTTGGGTAACGGTGGTACTGTTGTACCTACCTGGGTGAACTCTCATCCTATTGGTGTCATATCTTGGCTTTATATAACGGCCTTCGTACGTAGATACAATCTGTAAAGGTACCTACCGCCTATAAATCTAACCGTCAAATGACATTGCCTATTCCATTCATCCAAATCAAAGACTACAATCCTTCTACAAAACATGGCCACAAGATGCCACAAATACCTCAAAACAAACGTTTGATTATTATTACATAATACCATAAAAGAAACTATAGCGCCTCTCATATTTATAATAAAGATTTTTATGGTCTTCAAGATCGAAAGATTTTAAAAATAACAACGATTCACAGGATGCAGTAGGTACGGGCAAGAACAATATGTTTGTTTTACAAAAATATCTTTATAGAGTTATAGTTTTTATAACCAACTGTTAGTCTATGAACAAAGGGTAATCGAGTACATAAAATGTTATAGGAAAAGTGAATAATATGAAAAATTGAGATCAATACAACCGACCGAACAAACACTGATCTCGTAAACAAGTAGATGGGTTTTTAATTTGTAAACCATTCAATGCAATGTTTTACGCTTGTTGAATGTTTGTAATCTCTCTGAACCGGTATACAACAATTTGATATTATCTATATCGCAAAAGGAGATGAAATTTAACATAGATCCATCCATCAGCCTTTCGAGGTCCACTGCTGGACATAGGCCTCTCCTAAACGTCACCACTCCAATTCTGTGCCTTCTGAAACCAGCGGTTTCCCGCCGTCTTCTTCAGGTCGTCTGTCCACCTTGTCGAAGGGCGACCTGTGCTCCTTTTTCCTAATCGTGGTCTCCATTCGAGGACTTTTCTCCCCCACCGGTTGTCAGTCCTTCGAACTGTGGCCTGCCCATTGCCACTTCAACTTACTAACTCTGCGAACTGTCGGTCACATACATACCTAGTTAAAATTGAAACACAATTTACCATCAAGCACGAACCTTGTCCCTCTCGAAACACATTCTAATCACTTGGTCATCGCTGCCTTTACATAAACTCGCTCAACAAAAGCTCCAAACAAGCCCACCTGAGCTTACGTGCCTCTACCGAAGCTCAGTGGATCTACAAAAGCTCTTCCGTTCGATTGTCAAACGACGTGCGGCCGGAGGTCCCACAATACGAGCGTTGCACGTGTGATCCAGGGGTTAAGGTTTGTATGGGTTCGATTGAATGATTCCTATTTGTACAATGGTATTATTGTGATTAAACTTATAGTTATATGGTTGGGGTCTCGCGTCAATCGTACATGATCGTCGAAGTTAAGCAAGGCACTGGTGGTATGGATGACCGATAGAAAATTTCATGAGCGATTCCGTACGCGTCGGCCCGTTTGGTTTCAATTTTAAAACAATAAAATTGGGAACAGAGGATTGGCCACTAACCATGCCCCCAGTCCTTACTGGAGCAGCGTGGTTTCGCCTGTAAATGGCTGAATTGGTTGAAGCCATGTTATAAGAATGTACTATTATGGTAAACTTTTCACGTCTTCTTCAACATTACTTCAAGATGTGTCCGTTGCAATAAATATGAATGATTTGACCCCGCAGGAATTGTAAACAAAGGAAGTAGCTCAGATCTCCCCATTTGGCTATCTAATGGTTTCAGCATAGTAATGACGTCAAAATATTCTAAACTCACTACCTCTCAAGACCAAAACCTACGCACCTGTGACGTATCGGCAATAGGGTTATAAATAATTCGAAGTGTCACTTAAGAAAGTAAATTGTATCCATCTACGGATATCTGCTGTAACGGATACGGAAAAAATATTTTCTGTATCGTAGATAAATAAAAACAAAACAGAAGATTAAAAATAAGCATATCAAAGAAGAAAAAAAAATAACAATAAACAAGGTAAACAGTTCAAAAGATTCTTATAACTAACATGATAATAATGTTTGTATCTATGCCGCAGTTGTGTGAAAAGGCCACCACTCAGTATATGCTTCGATTCACTTTAATAAGTCGAAGCGCTGGTTTTCAGTGTAGACCAACAGCAAGGGTGGATTGGTAAATTCACACTCATATTAAAAAATATTAAAAATTTGCAACAAATTAAATAAATTAGAAAACAGTTGAAAATTTATTTATTTATTTATTTATACCAAAAAGCTTGTGGTACAAAATGCTGTACAGTGACAAATAATAAAAAAATATGATTTTATTTTTATTTATACAATGTAATGAAGAAAGAATTTTTGAAATTGGTCCAGTAGTTTTTGTGTGAAAACATTACAAACAAATGTTTCTTCTTTATAATATTTTTATTTATACAATATGCCTGTAACCTTGATACTTCAATGAAAATTAATCGTATCCGAATCTGACGGCTACCTCGACGCCCATCCCTAGCCGTCCTGCTGTTGTCCTCTCCCGATGCGACCACTTAACGCATGATGAATTACGGACCTTTGTCACTGTATAGTAATGGCGAATAATTTGCAAATGCTAGCGACTAAATTAAATCTACTCTAATGCCAGCCAGTCGCACTGCCAAGAGAATTGTCCCGTGGAACCGTACTACATCCGTCCAATCAAGATATTGATCTGGTATGGCTTGTACATTATAAATTTAGTCTGGCGACACTGAAATGGTGCCATCAGTGGAGCTTTAGCGCAGTTTGGCTCTTTAAATACTATTAACAGTCGATTGCATTGTATTATTTGATAATATAGTGGACGCCCGCAGCTTCACTCGCGTAGAATTAGACCCATTAACGACGTCTGCCCGCGTTCGGGTTGCCCACTTGACTTCAAAAATGCCAAAGTTTCATACTAACTTTGCACTCCCATTTTCCCGTTAGGGGGTGAATTTTCAAAAATCCTTTCTTTGTCTCTACGTTATAAAAGGAACCCCTGCGCAAAATTTCAAGTTTCTAACCCTTATAGTTTAGGCCCTGCGTTGATATGTCAGTCAGTCAGTCAGTCAGATTTTATTACCTGGCGCTTTGGCCTATAGATTCCTAATCATCTAGCTAGATAGTTAGGCGCGATTGTAAACAGCGTCGATAGCTTAGTCGATATCAATACCTCTCGAGACCGAGGTTCAAATCCCACCGAATTTATTGCTATTCCACTAAAACTTCCCTTAGTTAAATACATTACATTATGAAAACAATGTCTTAAATATTTCTAGAACCACGTCGAACAACGACGCGCGTTCAACTTTCTTTCATGATTTTCATAATAAGAATAGAGTTTGAAAACTGACAGGTGGTTATAAACATTTTTTCGTGCGGACGTCTGTTTGTTTATTCGACAAAAATGGCGGCGTGCATCGACACGCATTGTGATGTTGATTTAGGACAGTTATAGGACATATAGGACAGGTCAATTATAACAGATAATGATTGACATTGTTCATAAACTTGTCAGAATACTGAATCGAAACTAGTCGGCCTATTTCCGACATAAATCACACGTGAGTAAGCCGGTAACTTCAACTATGAGATAATGTTACTTAATGGATCATTAAATAAATTAAATAAATAAATAAAAATGAATAAACAAAAATATATAAATAAAAATAAATAAATAAACATCAAGTAATGCAACATCGGGATCACCAAACGGTTCGCCCTTCGACTTGTCACTTTGTCACCCGACTGTCCCCCGCTCCGTCTCAAAGATACGCCTTTTCATTTACACATAATTACACCATTGTTAGCGACTGTACCCCCGGCCTCGACGACGTCGCGCCAAATTGGGGTGAAAACTACCGGAAGTAATAAATACGTTTTCTCGTTGTCAGTACAATGATGGTGAAGATCGATCGGTCATAGAATTTGTCTTCCCCGCAAAATAATAATGGTTGATTGTAGCGTTGCTGCGACCCATAGACGTCCCACTGCTGGGCACAGGTCTCCCACACAGACACCTATGCGGGAGGTCTAGAGCATACTCCACCACGCTGCTCCAATGCGGATTGGTGGAGGTAGGAGATTGTAGCGTAGGTACATAGCCCAATAGCTCGCGTCATTCTATGTGATCAGAGTTAAGCAACGACGGACGCGGTTGTTTTCAATCGTAAAAGCAATCGCTAAGTCTTGTCAAAAACCTTCGGGTTACTAGAGAACAGTCGACACTGGGTTCACCACAACCCCGCCACCAATCCGCATTGGAGCAGCGTGGTGGAGCATGAGCTAGAACTTACGCAGCTGAGGGAGACCCGTGCCCAATAGACATCTCTGGGTTATAGCTAAGTTGCTTATCACCACGCTGCCCCATTGCGGGTTGGCAGACATCACGTTAAATCACGTACCTTTTAAACATCAAAGAAAACTCGCTGAGATAAATGTTTCCCAACGAGTTCCCGATGTATCCTTATACCTACGAGGTGACAAAGACAATTTTACCTTAGACAATTGACAGTTGTCACATACCTACTTACATCGGATTTGTACCCAGAACCTCGATCTTTACTTGAACTACTGGGCTAGCTATGATAGGATGATTTTAATAATAATGTGAACAGCTTTAGATACTTACTTTATATACATACATATATTGGTATATTCATTAGTTCAGTGATCTATGCAGCTTGGTATCAAAATTAAAATTCAACGGTTTTTCACTAGCTAGCAATATAAAATAACTAGTGAACGCCCGCAGCTTCGCTCGCGTGGAATTAGACATTCACTAACTTCAAAAATGGCAAAGTTTCATACTAACTTTGCACCCCCATTTTACCCCCTTAGGGGTCGAATTTTAAAAAATCCTTTCTTAGTGCTCCCCTACGTTATAAAAAGAACCCCTGTGCAAAATTTCAAGTTTCTAGCCCTTATAGTTTAGGCCCTGCGTTGATATGTCAGTCAGTCAGTCAGTCAGTCAGTCAGTCAGTCAGTCAGTCAGTCAGTCAGTCACCTTCTCCTTTTATATATATAGAAGATAATATGCTCTAATAGGTATGTTTGTAGTGATTTGAATATAATTTTATCTTCAACTAGAGGACGCCCGCAGCTTTGCTCGCGTGGATTTAGACATTCACTAACTTCAAAAACGGCAAAGTTTCATACTAACTTTGCACCCCCGTTTTACCCCCTTAGGGGGTGAATTTTCAAAAATCCTTTCTTAGTGCTCCCCTACGTTATAAAAGGAACCCCTGTGCAAAATTTCAAGTTTCTAGCCCTTATAGTTTAGGCCCTGCGTTGATATGTCAGTCAGTCAGTCAGTCAGTCAGTCAGTCAGTCAGTCAGTCAGTCAGTCAGTCAGTCAGTCAGTCACCTTCTCCTTTTATATATATAGATTTCAAAGTTGAGAACACAGTCGACCCATAGCAAATTATTAAATAATAATTTGTCATAATACTGGTATAAGGTATGAAAATATGTATCTAAAAAAAATACTATTTTAAATGATAAATTTCGTTAAATCTTCTTTTAGGTCACGTCATTGTCCGATTTCCTTTGTCCAAAGTTTTACTAATAACATATAAAAAATTATTGAGCCATAAAAAAATTGTAAACAAACGCAAGGTCAAAAGTACTTCGGTATGGTTAGAAGGTTAATGTTTTGTTTTATAAAAGTCATTGTTATTTTCAATCTTAACATCTCGTAATTAAGGTTCAATATAGGGAATCTTTGTAAACTCATCAATCAATGTAAAAAATGTAACAATACACAAACTTATTCTTTTTGTTACAGGTAAATTGCAGTTTTATTAGCAGCAAACGTGATGGTGCAAATGTAAGGTTAGGAAGATACACCTGATATTGAATTGAAAATAATTCATCAAAACAAAATGATTTATTGCGCATATAGACCCAACTTACAGTTATGTAAAACTTTGTAAATAAAATGTTAATTTTATTCACAAATTTATAAAATAAATCAAATTTATGCTTTATGAATATCTTACAAACCTAGGTATATAATGTAATCCTTTTAATTTAAGATTTTACAATTATTAAATACAAAGTACCTAATATTAGCTAGCTTTGCCCGTGACATCGCTCGTCGCCTTCGCCTTCCTATTAATGTAGGAACTTTCACAATCGGTGCAGTAGTTTTTATTATTACAAACTTACAAAAACATAATATTAGCATTATTAAATATAACTTTGTGCCTAATAATATCCAATATATATATCCAATATATATATCCAATATATATATAATCCTAATAATATCTAATATCCAATATATATAATAATAGTATCCAACATATTATATGAGCAAAATTGAAACAAAAATACTTTTAAATGAATCGATAAGTAAACTGATAACTTGAATTATTAAAAACTAAGCAGAGAAGCCGTCGAAATAGCCTGTAATATTTCGCTTACTTTATTGCATTTTATATATCTCGTCGGATCGTTACTGAACGACCGTCGCACGCTCATATATTATCTGAACAGTTTGATGTTATCTCAGCGTAAACAGTATTCTACTTAGCTAACGGCCGAATGAACTTCTGTTCCCAAATCAAGCCGTATTAATTAGAATCCATATTGAATTACGGATGGCGCCTTTCGTCCAAACGCTACAAAGGCATTTTGTCTCTGGTCAAGTGTTGCCAGACGTCTGCCTGGCTATAGACAATAATATCTTTGTGGCTGCGAGTGGGGCACAAAGACCATTGTGGCCGAATCAATTAACTCATAATGTATCCATTGTGAAATACGCGCCTAACATTGTCTTAATGTACATCGCTCGGGCATCGTAAAATAATTTTTATAGTTCTATTTATGGCCGAACCGAATTTATTGAACAGATAAGTTTCAGTAGCATCTCGGTGTAGGATTACTTAGTCCCTTGCAGTTGCACAGTTTATAGCCTTTGTTTCGCTCGTAAACCAACCGATGGGAGGATAATGAAGAGCGATGAATATGGAACGGTATTTTCGTGAATTACCTTACGCTCAATTAGGCAGAGAGAAAACATCTGCCACGCGTCACCTGTTGATAAGCGAATGACATCTCAAAGAACGGAACGCGAGATCGTATTCCGCTAAAAACTGAGCGGGGAACATCAAAGAAAAGAGAGGAGGTACATTGACACAACTTTTAGAAATCAAAATCAACCTAAACAAGAATGTAATGGACGCTCGAGATACGAGAAACTTTGAAGAGGCAGTCATTATTGTCGAGTAACCCAAAACCGACACATGTGACACATATCGTCCAGGATTGCGATGCCACATGTGAAATGGGAAAAAAGACAAAAATCTGTTGTCACTACTCCCTGAGGTACGAACAATGCTGCGTTTATATCCTGCGTCGGTCGCCAAATCGATTTCAACTTTAACTCCTTGTGATAAAATTTATTTTCATCTGAATGATTCAGAGCGTACGGTCGATTTCATAAGAACAGAATAGTTCGGTTTCAGATGATTTTTTTGTCCAACCTTCCGTAACCTTTAGCCTGTGACATGGATTGTAGATTAGGCATATTGTTGACCTTTTTTGCTTCCATCTCGAGATGCACGTGGTCCCAATTTTTTGCGGCTGCTCTTAAGGAAGGACCTTTTGTTTTTATTGAGATTGTACAAGATTTGCATGTGTTCCGAACGGTTGCTGAAATAACAGTGGATTGTGAGCGGGACAATTTATTTTCTACTTGCATTCTTAGCCTGCCTCTGTAACGGGCAAGCTCGGGAGATAAAGAATTAGATTTATCGGACCGTGGCGGTATCTTATTGTAGGTACTGTCAGCGGAAGTTCTAATATTGGAATATCGCGTTCAGCCGTGCGGCCGTTGACAAAATTAATGTTTTATTATGAAACAATGTACAGAATGGTGTTCCAGATAAATAATGTGTTGCGGCCCGAATGAGAGATGTCCCCGGTCATAATGGCGATAGCCTACCGCCGAGATGCAAAGACGAACATGTGTTAGGAATACTAACAAATGACATTACCGACGGTACTTGAACACATTCACAAGCTTTAAAAATCGAAAACCAAGATTTAAAATCTGACGTCACCCACAGTATTTAGTGTGAGTAAAATAATAAACATTCGTTTACAGCAGTTGATTTCGATCGTTATGTATTTACACGCTACAAATCTATCAAAAAATCTCATCCGTGAGTAAAAATACACAGACGCAAAGCCAGTAATGAATTGGATAAGTTATTATTGTTTGATTTTATAAAACAATCAAGAGTAAAAGATAGGTATTTTACTGCCGCATAAATTACAGTAGTGAACATTTAAAAGCGGCGTGGAAGTCTTGTTATATGACCAACGTTACAATATTCAAATTGAAATTAAGTCTCCCATTACCGACTTTACTAATTGGGTGTGAAGCGACGCCTTGTGTTCTAGGAATCCTCATTTCCATACTATTAAAGGTGGAAATGTCTGCCATCACAGATTTATGGACAAATCTCCGAGATGTGTTACGAATAAAAATAATAGAATTGTCGTATCTAATAATATATCGGCCGTTTCCGTTCGGCTTTTGGTTTATTTTGGTTGTAGACGCGAATATTATAACGCTCATTCACGCGGGTGTTAAGCGCAAGATTTTAGTTTAATGCTCGTACGTATTTAGGAGTCTTCGAACCAGAAGTTAATGGACAATAATATTGCGTTAATTTTAATTGATATGGCAACAGCGGCTTTCATAACTATTATTTTACTCAGTTCGAATAACGAAGTCAACAATAGCATCATCAAAAATCACCTATAGGTAATGTATTATTTTAAAGTGGCAACTACTTATGTCAAAGAATATATTAGTGGCTTGGTTGAGCTTTTAATGATATCGAAGAACGTGCCCAACAACCGAAATCGAAGCTACGCTAACAACACCACAGTCTATTTCTAAAACATCTTCCACCAACATCGCTGCATCAAGCTCATCTTAATCCGCACAAACGAGCTATCCCATGAAACAAAACCAAATCCGATGACTAATGTCTCGTCATCTTCCATCTCGCTCGGATCGCACACAAAAGATGGAACAATAACAGGCGAGACTATGATAAATGCTACCGGTGCGGACTCAAAAGAAAAAGAGATCAGATGTAGGCGATAATTCATAAAAAACAATAATAAAGGGGTAATTTTGTTCAGAATAACATTGTTCTCGGGTGATTTAGGGACGCTGTTAGCACCGGAGCATTCACTGGGATATCCGCGGATTGTAGACAATGTTATTTGGTTTATCTTACACTATTTTCCGTTGATTGATTGTTTCTTTAGTAGCTCTCAAAAAGATTATCGCGCACAAAGCTACAATTGTTCCAATCTATTCCAGTCTGTCTGAAAATCGTTGGTATTGTGATTTAGGAATACTTCTCAGTGTTTCATCGGGTCGTGTGGGATATTTGTGCGGTTTTGTTTTTCCATAGAAGTTTTACTGTCAACTGGCCAATTTCCTCTCTTTACACATCAACAAACTTCAATCTTAAGTAGCGGCTTATGCGTTTGAACGTATCTAAAGCATACCGCCCATGCTTCTCATAATGTATTTTCCGATCAGAATTCGTTCATCATCTGCACTGATGTATATCCTGTTAGTTGTTAGAAAGTATGTAATTAGTGACCAAGTTGTTTACATTAGTAAACAACTTAGTAGTAAACTAAATTCTATAAAAAATAGAAATATGTAAGTTAAAAATGCAATGTTTTACAGAATTTAATTGCTGTAATATAAAATGCTAGAAAGTTATTTCAGTCAACTAAGTAAAGATTCAAAATTAATGATAGTTTATTTACTATTTTTACGCGGCATAATTCCAAGGTTCCCTCGACAGTACTCGAAACTCTTTGTTCTTTCTGATAGTATATTCAAATGAGTTGTGCTAAGAGATATATTCTGATCCGGCACTGGACTACCGCTAATGAGAACAAATGGTTACATTATCCTACATTTTTGCTCGCGTTTTATATGTGTGAATGTGAAAATATTGTATCTTGCTTCTAATGAATTTCAATTCGCTACCTGAATTTAACAATACTTAGTGCCGCACAGACATTCTGTTTGATTCATTGAATTTAATTCACTTGCGTAAAAATCTACTAAGTAAAGGTAACACTCTCAGGTCAGGAAATGGACCTGCGTCATTTGACATGATGCGTATTTCACACGATGATTTTTACATGATACTTAGTTTCCTTATAACGTCAACTGTGGTTGTCTGTTACTAAATCGTTTCAAGTGCTGTGACTATGGCTTATTAAACCCCTAAGCCAGTTTTGAGGTCAGCAATTGATCTTATGGTCAGAAATTGAGCTTAGAGATAGCAAGGACCAGTTAATTTAACATTGTAATTCACGCATCATACAGCATTGATACAAAACGACTTATAAATAATTATCTAAAGTCGAATCGCTATGTAAAATATCGATTAAGAAAAACTGAATTCAAAGAATGTTCCACTTTGGCTTTATTCTTTGATTTGAATTATTTCTACGAGTCATGATACTACTAAAGCTTTTGAGTTCATTTTATGATTACATGTGATTTGAAGAAATCAAGAAATTAGCCAGTGACCAGTAAAACCTTCCTTCTAAGAATACAGCACTTTCGCCTGAAGCTGAAGTAGACCGAACCACTTCTGTTTTATTGTTGGGGCCATATTTTACGACTGGATTGTGTACGGATTTAGAATATAATGAGGAGTTTCCACTAGCCCCGTAGCGGATATTACTTTTGTTTTTCCCTTGTCTTATATCCATGTGTGGTTAAATTAGTTACTGACTGACATTATTGCAATTATATATATAAACTAGCTGACCCGGCAAACGTTGTTTTGCCAAGCAATCATAATTGAAGGAAATTATTAAAAATAAAAATCGCGATGGAAAAATAGGGGTTAATTGTAGATTGTTGAAAATTCAGGGTTGTATGTATTTTCTAATGTTGTATCATATACATATCAAAATACAAAAATAAAAATTTATCAAAAAATTAAAAAAATAAAAATTTGCGATGGACTACCCTTAACATTTAGGGGGATGAAAAATAGATGTTAGTCGATTCTCAGACCTACTGAATACGCATATAAAATTTGGTAAAAATCGGTAAAGCCGTTTCGGAGGAGTACTGCAACAAACATTGTGACACGGAAATTTTATATATTAGAAGAGAAGATAGAAGATAGATATTGTGGATGAGTGACCGCTAGTGGCAAAATTTTTGTGGCTACCATGCTACCGAGCTTAAGCCGTCGATCCCGGTTGTTTTCAATGGTGAAAAAAATCGTTAGGCCTTGTCGGTGGCTTTAGAACATTCGATACTGGGTTAGTCACCAACTCCTCTACTAATCCGTATTGGAGCAGCGTGGTGGAGTATGCTCCAGACCTTCCGCAGATTTGTCTGTGGGGGAGTCTCGGGGAGACCCGTATCCAGTGGGATGTCTATATGGGTTGCAGCTAAGCAGCAATACGATTTAGCTGTGAACTATTAATTAACTGCTGATACTATGCCATTTTCAGCTTAATTTGCAAAGGCTTATGAAGTCACTAAGAAGCTTATGACTAACGTGGTGGACTTATTATTTACTTACTTACTAATTTAACTTGGTAGTAGATATGTATTAGAATGACGAAGTGCTTACGAGTATGATGATAATGTTGAAACAATGGATAATCGTTATAATTACCGATCGCAATGGCGTTGTTGGTAACTTATTTTAAATATTTAAAAAAAAAAGTGTACTTCAAATACAGTGCATAAGCGCTCTTATGTTTAAGACGCTATTGCGCACTCCGTCCGTAGTGTTCAATCACACGACTGTTCCGCTATCTCAGAGATTATAATGAAACTTTTATGGCTTCAGTTAGGATATGACCAAACGTTTCTGCTGTTACTATATTATTATATTTATCGATATATCTTAGTGCGTCATGATCTCAGAAGTAATAAACATAGGTAGGTACGTAGAATGGTTGTTATTTGTTGTTTTAAAAGTTGCAATTAAGAACGCTTAAGAAGTTACCATCCTAGTCCCTATTAGAGTCTTACTCAGAGTCAGTCGCAGTTGTAATGGGCGGCAGCAGATGCGTAGTGCTGCGAGCTCGTTGGCTAACTTACATCCATAAAAAAATAAGTACCGAATGAAGACAGAACCTTCAACATTCTTATCAATATATTTAAAAGTGAGCGTTTTCGGATTTATGCCTCAAAAACCCTTGATAAATATTTTCGCGTATCACTTAAATCAAAGACAATAGTTTATTATAACGTTATAATAATAATAAATCACTTACATTCATTATTTCATTATTAGCATCAAAGGCTTCTGTTTCCGTTGCAACTCATTCATTTGTATTTATCACTAATTAATACTGCGTACCTACCTACTCTGTAATTCAAACTTCATCGCGTCGGCATTATTAGTATTATATATAAACAGCCAACTTATACGAGTAGCGAAGCGCAATTTATTTGACATCCATTTTAATCGTATTGTTATCAAACTATCGTAACAAAAGTAACCAACTAAATATAATGACTGAGTAAAATCCGATCGTAAAAACCTTACCGAACGAGCTTACACAACAATGTGTATTGTGGGTTCGTTGCAATCATTAGTATTGATGACGCAAATATTACAAATCACAAAACACACGTTGAAAAAACATTAAGAGCCAATCAAGGTGCACTCCCGTGTTACAATGGGATGTCTATTAAAGAATGAGATGTACAGACGCGTAGCGCAATAAAGGGGAAGCAGACAAAAGTGGTAAAGAACGTAATGATTTGGAAGAGAGTACGTGAATGTATGGAGCGTAGCATGAACATTACATGCGAGGCTCAATCGCAGCCGCCTTTGTACGGCACAATGCGAGCATAATGCTCGGTCAAGGACTTGGTGCGAAGGACAAAAGGGTTGCGAGATGAGGTGAAATACTCACGAAATTTCGGTACAGGTAGCGTTCCGTCATGCGCTGAATTACCTTTTATGAATACCTTATTTCGCGATTCTAAAATTTAGCCTCAATAGCGAATAAACGTTTTTTTTTCCAAGTAAAACAATACATACGTATTCTTTTAAAGGATAATAAGTACATAAAAGAGTAAGCTAGTTTAAGATAAGTGGTCTATGATAAATACGCTTTGTCCAACCAGGAATAAACAGATATTTTTCCCTCAAAATTTTGGGTGATATTATGGTGATATTACATAAAACTTAACTAGAAACCAAACTTTATGGAAGTGCTAAGATTTGTATGGTCGGTATTATGCGAAATCCGCATTGTACAATCTGAGTCACACAGTCGTCCGCCATTGTGCGAGTTAGAAGCATCAGCGAGATCAGCGTGAATAAAGGCATCGAAGCTGGACCAGCAAGGGTTAGTACAATGTCGGCGAGGCCCAAACAAAAACTGACAACACAATACCGAGTGGTCCAACAACAGTGGCCGCTCATAAATCAACCTCTGACAAAAGTAACAATGGTATTGAGGGTACCTTATAAGAGATCTTAGCATTGTGTTTATTCTTTGATGTTCACTAATAAAACCTTTGATTAATATCGTATAGACGGAACCAGTTGGTATGCAAATAATGGGGATAAAAGAGGAATTCCTCGGTAGCCGAATCACACGTGCTGGGGTGTGGACAAAGACGCTAATGCTACATCTTCTTCACAATGCTTTTGTTGATGGTATACGACATTCTTGTTAGATTTGTCGTGTACGCCCAACTGGTCCCATTCTGAACGTATTCTTATGTCCTTGAGTAGATACGTTTGATTTTTACTGTGTTCATCTTATTGGTTATCAAGGATGATAAATTTGATTTTTCTGTATTCTGATTTTTTTGTGATATTCGATCCATCCGTTCGTTGCTGCGGGTTCAGCAAAGTTTCGATTCTAAATATAATAAAGTTCTAGTCAGTATACTGTTCTTATTGTAATGTTGATACTGTTCTTATTGTAAAAATGAAATTATTACTTAGTTATTTTTGTTCATATTAGAAGCAATTTTGAATTCAGACTTTACTAGCTTTAATTTCTTTTATGTCATTTATTGCTATCGGTGTAAAAAGCGAAGCCAATGAGAGTGAAACCTAACACCTCACCTAACACTCCTGATAAATTTTATTTTATCAGGAGTGTTAGGTCATAATTTGGATGCAAAAGAAGCAATATCACCAACAATGACAGTTAAAACATTTATTCAGCGTTAAATCTATTAAAATCGAATCTTAGCATTAAAAATCAATGTCCTCCTAAAAGGAATTGATGAAAAAATTTAAAAAAGTAGCACTGATAACTAAATCACTCAAATGTGTCTTCAATTCGATATGGGTCATCCGTTCGGTTGATTTGACCCTAGGATTATCAACTTTTTGTGCTTGAACCGTTTTATTGTTTCCAATTCGAATGTTATCAATTGAATTGTGTCTATTAATTTAGGTTAAACAAGATAGTAGCTTGCCATCATAACATTTTGGCGTTATAATATAACATCACGCCTATACTTCCCCGAAGGGGTGGGCAGAGGAGTACACCCGCTTTTCACCAGGTATGTTTAGGTCTCATGTGGTGAGCCTATTATTGCCATACACCGGGAGTAAATCCAGACTCCGAGCTACTACTAGGATACTAATTTCAATAAAGGAATACCCAATGATATTTTTCCCAACCCGGGGGTCGAACTCAGGACCTCCAGCTTAACGCACTTGCGACCGCTAGACCAACGGGGCAGTCATAACGTTTTGTACACGATCTTATTGCTATACATCATATTCCTTATCTTAATCTACGGTGATTGGCGAGTCAACATCTTGTTTTCAATTCTCATTTATCATGTGTTTGTTTTTATTTTCCCCTTTTATAATTGGACACTTATGAGCTAGGTTTTGTACTGTCGGGTTTTTATCAGATGCATGAAGAAATCGCGATGTTAAATCATGATTTAATCTTTGTATCCTTTGTATTCGTTTTTTTTTTCCAATGTTATTCGACTTACATGCTTTAATTTAGTTTATCATCTGATTTAATGTATGTTATAATTTAAAAAATAAAATTACAGTGATAAGAACACAACTTTATCTTCCGAAATAAGTCAGTATTTTTCTATAAAAGGTAGGTGACAGAGGAATATTTATTGAAACGAAAGTCCAGACGGATTGCAAAACATACCTACTCCCAAACATATCGGCGAGGGTTATCAACAGCCTATGTTATTTCCCAATTACTTTTAAAAGAGCATTGTGAGGTTATCACTAATTTATAGTCCGTATTTTTGTTCTGCATTGTTCGGCGTATTGTTTGTGACAGTAGTGCTTTGTGTGTTATCAATTACCAAGGAAGTGTTCTATTTTAGTTCTGTATTTAACAATAAACGTGTAGGTAAGTTGAACTCTTTTGAGAGCTAATTAGAAATCGGTCTGACAACACACTCCTAAACACTTAAAAAAGCATTAGATACTTACATAGTCAACTCTCCAAACCCAACGCAACTCTCTAGGGCCTACCTAGTTTTCAGAACGTCTAAAGCCTGTATACAAATGTACAAGACTGTATTAAGCGATTCAATAAAAAAAAATCTACAAACCATAGACGTCGCACAATTGGACACAGGTTTCACACGGACACAGCTGCGGGAGGTCTGGAGCATACTCCACCACGCTGCTCCAATATGGATTGGTGGAGGGGTAGTGGCCAAGCCAGTGTCGAATGTTCTCATGCCACCCGAAGGTGGTTTTATCATTGAAAACAACCGTAACAGATGATTAAACGTTCCCTCCGAAGCCCGGTAGCTCCCATGAATTATTGCCACTAGCGGGCAACAAACCGACCGCGCCCGTCGTTGCTTAACTCTGCCGATCAAAGAATCGACGCGAGCCATTGGGCTATCTATGGACGATCGATTATATTTACGTAAATTTCCAAGAGGTTTACCTATTGAGTAGTCAGCCGGTCATAATTAATAAATTATAGGTTAATAAATGTTTTATATAATAAATGTTTTATAAATAAATATTTTTTTTTTAATTATGGATATCTTTGTGATTTTTGAGCGGGTCAGCTTGTATCTTTCTTTCTCAATAGACTCATTATTCGCAGCCACAACATCACCAAATTCGGACGGAGTGATAAAACTTAAAACAATATTTATGTCACATCTAAAAACGCGCTAAAAGATTTGCAGGCCGATATAAAAAGTAAAATGTCCTGTCAACAGTAAATCACTCGTTAATAAGACATCATAATAATATAAAATGATATTCTTTCTTCAATTTGGCACTGCGCTGCGCTTACGCATGGAATGCGTTGGTTTGTCACTTTTTTCAATTCACTAATTGTTTCTTTGATGTCTATTTTTGACTTATTCCTGAAGTAAGTATATCGAGATTTTTTTTATTGTTAACTGTGATTACAATACTGGAATTAATCTTGAAAATTACATGCATTATATTAATATTATTATATTTAAATAACTTAATTTGAAAACGGTTTGAATATAAACGAATCAATTATATTTATTTCTCATACATTGTAATCAACTATGGTTTAATATTATTATCCTAGGATAGTAAGTAAATTGGGAATTTTCGAAAATTCGTCTATATGACCCAGTTCACTCAGAAACAGATTCAGTCTTATGACTTCGCTCTTATCTTCCTTATTTAGAGAAAGGTAATTCAACAATGTATCTAAGTCTAATTATCTAAAAAATCTATAAACAACTAATAATAATTATTAATTATCAACGAAGGGTAGGGTAGTCTGTTATAATTTACAAAGCAGCAGGATTGAGTAAACACCTTTTACAAAACTGTTTATAAATATCATCCTCATAAATCTTTACAATAAAGAGTGTAGAAATACAATAAATATAAAGCTAAAAATATTAATTTTAACAATTCATCTTGATTAATATCACACGTATTTTTATTGAAGAATAAAAGTCACAGTCAAGTTAATATTTGGCCGAAAGAAACCTCTCATATTACTATTATAAACATTAAAGAGACGAGGAGTAGAAAAATTGATGGAAACATAATTATTAGAGGTCACAAATGCCACAATAGACCTTTGATGTGACAAGAGAAACTAATCAATGTATTGCAAGGAACAGTTCTTTTGATGTTTGTTCGGTAGGTAGGTATATCTACGAGTATAAGTATCTCTATCTCATGTTCTTTTGATACCATATTTCCTGATTATGTTATATCCATTAAATTATCGTCACATAGACTAATAATTTTACTGACAATTATGAATCGACCAAGTATGTTTTTATTTAATTTTACATTTTTACGATTATTTTAGTTAGATAAAGGAATCCAATTAATATTGTTACGAGTATACAACAGAGCAAGTTTTCAAATGTAGTTTATTTAGATTTTCGCTACATTAATAAATAGCAGTAATTTTTTTTCAGCACTCATATATTTTATTGCTCTATAAGGGTATTTTAAACGTTATTTAAGCTGATTATACTTGTATATTTGGTAAGGTTTTTTGAAAATCTGTGTAATAAAAGATATAGGTATTTATATAATTTATATAAAAAAAAATTATATAATTATATTTGAACTGTATAATAAGCACTAAGCAGTAAGCAGATAAGTATTGATTTTCTCAAATCACGAACAATATTGCTACACTAATATATCACAGGATAAAATCTACACAACCACAGATACAAAATACAACTGAATAAAAACTATCGAGTGTCGCACGTAATGACATTCAAACACACTTACCATGAATACACCAGGGAAACATGATCAAGAATAATACGGGTACGTCGCGTGAATCGATTCCAATTCGAATCCGTTGAGTTGTATCGATGTATCGGGACGCATTACTGCGGGGCCCTCTTGTTTGTCGAATCGATTATTCCGCTTCATCTCTCCTTTATTGGGTTCAAACAAGGCGGTAGCGAACCCTCGGAACCCCAATGTCTCATTGTAACGTCTAATTAAGCGATGTGAGGCGGATCCGTAAGAAGGAAAAGAAATCGTACTAAAACGCTAACATTATGAATGAACAACTATTATGGATAGCTTTTATACTTATAGCTAAAAAACCTTACATCAAATAATCCTTGATATGATTCTTACAGTTTCCAACCGAACTGGTTATCGTTCACAATAAAGTCGCTGTAAATGTAACATTGAGATTGGACATAATGATATTTTGCCACATTACCGCCATAATTACTTACAGTTTAACGTGCAAATATTCAACCTTTTGAAATTCACGAAACCTATATCGTGAGCACGCATCGACGCATTCACGGCGGAGAGAGCAAAATGATGTCAAAATTACCGGTAAACAAAACACGACCTCTGACTCGTGCGTGGGAAATGCACATTGTGGCGAACCTGATTGAGTTGAGCTGGGCCCGAAATACTCCTCTTGGTAGAACCTCATTGTTCTGTACACAAAGGCTGTAATGTGGAGGTGACAGATTATTTATGAGTTTGCAGAATTAGACGCCACGAACACATTACAGCTGAATAGTGGCTCAGGTGAATAGTTCAAGTAGCATTATTTGAAATATTCGCCTTCGCAGCTCCAGGTAATGTAACAGCTAAGTAACTGGTTGAAACTAACAAATTGTTATTAGTTAACCAACTGTATCGTTGAGCAAATTTGTGTATCTATTGAGAAAACAAAGAGGCGTCGAGCCGATTGCATGGTTTTATATTGCTGCAACATATATGAAATAAGCAGAAGCGTATCTACATAGGGGATTTTACCAAAGGGTTTTGTACCCCTCGAGCAATTGCCCGGGTACTAGGATTTCCTAAAACCCGAATCCCCTTACGTAAGGCGACAAATCGCTGCGAAAGATGAGGTAGAGGTCAATTCAGTTCAAGCAAAAGTGTATCAGACTATATATCTACCTATACTTCAGGTTTCATGGCCTATAGATATTAGGGTATATGGAAACAATTTTGTTTCATATAGAGTATAATACAGACAGTACCGCTCCGGTACCTAGTGCCAATTCTTACTTATAGATAATTGTTTAAAACGATTGTGGTAAGATAGGAAAAGTGTAGTTCCCGGTAACACTTCTTTAGAAGCGACCATATTAGACCTTAAGGGTAGCAATCTGTGACTGACTTGGAACGTGACTGTTACTAACAATTACTAACACTAATTAATAGAACTTACTATCACTAACAGTCCCCAGTCATCATACCCATTAATCAACTGACCAACTAATGTTCTAATTTACTCTCTTGCATAACTGGACTAACCATCTCAGTCCCTATTGAGAAATATACAAAGACAGTCACAGTTGTAATAGGCGGCAGCGGATTAGTGGTGCTGCAAGCTCGTTTGTAACCTTATATCCATTAAAAAAAGTTATCGGATATAAAAGGCAAACTATAAAAAACAGCATTTTAAATTGGCATTTAACGAATTGCAATTAATCCACTGACTTCTCAAGATCGTATTTATCATTCATTATTACAAAATACTATTCCAAACGATCCGACAAATGACGGTGATAAAAGCATTCCTAATGAAGTTAAAGAAACACAGTTGAACACAAATCACCGCACAACTCGCTCGTGAGAACATGATAATTTAGACACAATAAATCCTATCTCCGCAAACACATCATCGTTGTACGACCTCAGACAGGCGTTACACAAGCCAATTACCGGTGTTAACACAACCACAAAAACATTAAGAGATTACGCCGAAAATCTTAGTCTAAAACGAGATGTTAAACGAAATGTTTTAGCGCATTACGCGGCCTGACAAATAACCGCAAATTGTGATTGTGACTCCTTGAAAGGGTTAATAATGGCTTGATGTCGTGGGATTGTGCGGGGACTGGATGTAATTCAGTTAGAAAGCTCGACTCTTGCACGTAGATTGAGGTATTGTGAGCGTGTTGGGTAAACAAGCACTTCGGATTTCGTGCGAGGGGTTAATAGTTTGAGACTCGGTCGATAGCAGGTCTATCTGCAATAGTCAAATTGAATCAACTAAGTTTTCTATATATCACATATTAAATAATACTTATCTTAACGATGAATAGAATTAACGCTTAGGAGATTTTACCCCAGACTGCCCAATTCACTTGGAAACAAGTAAATTGGGCCGTCGAAATTTGTAGAAAGAAAATATATATGACAAAAAGTACTCCGTAATTTAGTCACTGTACGACTGTACAATATTATTTAATAGTTTTTTTTGTATAGGTAACTTATTTCTGTCAAAATCTGGGCCAATGTTTTTCATAATCCACGATCTCTTCGATGCTAAGCACTTCAAAATATGTAACTATAACTTCATTAATAAACGTATTATTTTTATCTCCCACGGTATATGATCTTTTTATTTTCACTGGCGATTGACCATTTTTTATTTATATTAGAAAAACATTATCTAAGGTCCGCCAAAGGATTAACGTTAAAGGTTTCCACAAGGTCCCCTTTTATGCCCCGAATGATATTTTATAGGACAAACATGGGGGCAGCCGCGGCCCCTGCAAAAATAATATGTGTCTGACATCTAAATTATTCACAAAGGTGTAGTGGCTTTGCCGAGGCGACCTTATGAATTATATATACAACATTCGATATTATTCGATGAGAGTTTCGGCGTTTTCCTATGAAAATTGACGTGTCCACACAATTTAACTAACTAAACATGAATTATTTTAATACCCGCAATTCAGGTTTGGTAAATATTATGTCTGTTTTTTGTTGTGGTTGATAATTGTTTGTAATAATATTATGTAAAGTTATGTTCTGATTGACGACTCCATGGTATATTGGTTATTGTATAATGTATATACATATACCTGAACAGATTATTATTTGTCAGATACATTTTCGTAAACTTGGTCTTGGTCTTAGTCGCCAAGTTTTATTGTTTTCAGAGTATTTATTTATTTATTTATTTTTTGTTATGGAGTATAGTATTGTTACAAAAGGTTTATGATTACTTTATTATGGAATAGTTAACCCTTTAGGTTCATCGGTGTTGATAACCCGAGTGGCATTTATTTATGCCAGTAAGACGACAGTTCAGACAGCGGTTTGTGTAACAATAAGTGTCCGCGTGCCCTCGGGGTCTCACAGACCATCCCAGTCCTATTTAAGTTTTGATGCCATGGAGCTACGAAACGGTTACCTCATCTACCTAGTACAAGTAAAGTTCCAGTTCAAATAATTGAAAAATTTTACGTAAGGCTTTGCATACGTTCTTTATGTACGTGTTTAGTGTTTTAAATGTTTCACATATTCGTTCAAATGTTATTGTTAAAATTATAATTATTTCTTTTTAAAATTATTTCGTTTTGACATTTTGAATAAGATTTACGTTTAATTAATGTGTTTAGAAATTCGTTAAAACGGTAGCATATCAATGAACAGTCAATTTTCTACATTCGCGTTCGGAGGGATCTTGGCCCGCAATGCCCCCGAGATTTGACAATAATTCTCGATAGCGACATTCCACCGCTTCCAATGAATACTGAATTTCTTGCATCTCAGACAAACTGTTCCAATTTAGATTATTGCGCGGACGATATTGAATGCAATACCCAAAACAAAGGTAACTACTGTTAATCAAATTTAAGTTACTTTCATCTCTACCACTAGCATCTCTTTGTCCCACTGCACCAAGAGGAGACCAATAGTCGGAGGGTTTAGGCCGTTAGTCCATACGGTGGCTAAGTGTGGATTGGCAGACTTAAAATGCCTTCGAAATTGATGAAGAACTCTCCATGCAGGTTTGCTCACAATGTTTTCCTTTACCTTTACAGCAGGTGATATTTCTTATATCGCATATAACTTAAAAATGCTTTTATGGTGTATATGAACTGTTCAGAAAAAACAAAACACTATTTTCGAGTGAGGGGCGAGTTTTATATCCAATGGGCTGTACCGCTGTACCGCTGTACTGTTCCTTACCTATAGCCAGCAAAATTCTTTATTAACGCATAAATCAAAGCTCCAAGATGAATAATAAATCTTAATGTGTACTTCATTCATTGACCTTCCAAAATTAACAGAGATAACGCTACAAAGGGCCGAATTGAAAGGGGCACCTTTCAATGATTCGCCACTCTTTAATCTTCCATCGAAACAAAACTTGGGATCCTAACAGGATTGTCTGCCGTTCATTTACTTAGCAAATTATTCTTTGTCGAACGGAAGAGAAGGCTTTGAATCCATTAATTTTCTGATGGGGTCACAAAGAGGTGGTTCGAATTAAAATAATGTATTCTACGACTTCAATGGGATCCCTCCGTCCGGTGCTGTTATTACAAGAATAATGTATTTAAATCAAAGTCCGCTTTCAGATGAAGATGTCTCGTTTTGTACCCGAATAAGTGATCAGTTGATCACGTACGTTGGCATGGCATTAGGATGTGTTTTATGTGCAAATTATAGGCTACCATTTTTAAGCGAGCCTTATTTCAGACGGGCGACACGAACAATTTGGCTTCGTTAGAAAAGTTTTAATATGATTTCTCTATTGTGAATTCGCGTCGTATTTTGTCCCTCGCTAAGCATCATTTAGGTTTCATACATAAAATACTAGCTCATAGCCAGTTGTTTGTAGCTCTACATACTCTTTATTAATTGCAAATCCCAGTAGACAACTGTACGCGCAAATAGCAAATTAATCCTCACTATCAAAAGGGTTTGCGAAACCCTCTGTTACCAGATAATTTAGACTATGATCAGCCCCATTGCCGAATATTTCCGAACAAACATTTCGATGTATTTATTCTGGTGTTTATTTTGAAACGTAATATGTCGTGTTCCACTTTGATGTCGTGAAATCGGTTCTGTTCCTTGTCAGCGGCTCAAGGATTTACATCTATAAAGTTCGTCATTTAATTCTGTGTTTTACTGTCTTCTATTTTGGTATTAGTTTCCTTTGTAATTTGATAGAGAGTTGCTGCTTTGCCGCCCTGATTGCGACCGTATGGAATTATTGCATATGGTTGGTTGGAGTTTGTTTGGCAGTATGAATGGTTCATTATACGTAGGGATACACTAAGCGGGACGCAGATTATTATTTGCGATGTACACCATTGTTTATGATTTGGACAATTGTGTGTGTTGCTCTGTCAAAGGATGTGCACTTGTTTGTTTTATGACATAAGGGGGGGAAAGGAGAAATATAAACAATATTATGAATTGCTAAAGTATTGTACACTTAATACTTTGTTATTACGAGATCAAAAAGGGAACGTGGATGTTTAATAGTTATAATCATTAATATTTTAGCTCCGTTGCTTGCCAAATATTCTGAAAAGCGTTGTAATAGTCTTAATGGTACCTACATTATAAAGTTATACCGAAATTTGTTTTGATGAACGAGAAAATAATTTTAGCGTAGAACAAAATAGAACAAACTGAATAGTAGAAAAGCAATGTAAAGCTTTTCGAGTTTAAAAAAGGCATTTAGTAATTTCTGAACAAAACTTTGGCTTTCAGTATTAAAGTTGCGCTTACATCTGGAGTTACCTTGACTTACATTACGTTTTATAATATTACATTACATACCTCAGGGTGGAGGCAAGTCTAGAGTGCTGCACGGAGCAAAATTCCTCAATCGAAAGGCTTCCTTTGCGGGCAACTGTGCGGAAATGTGAAGCATCTTGACTCGAATACGAGTACTTAATAGTATTTTCATGCTCAACTATGAAACAGCCATTTTATTTCCACTGTTCGTTTCAAAGACTCTCGTGTAAGCTCACCGTTTGTTTCATAATGGTAATTTAAATTTAATTCAAATACATTTAAATTTTCAAGTTTGTTTAAATACGATTCAATTTACAAGGATGTCGCTTACGCTTGTATTATCATTGAATTAAACGGCGCTTTTGTTAATAATTGCTGTGGCGTTTTCAATATTACACTTCATTATACCGCAGTTTTAATCCGCTCATTTCAAATTCTGTGGGTTTATTATACGAAGCCTCTCTGTTGGTGCTTTATTTACTACTTTTTCAATATCCAAAGTGAAACCTGAGCAATAATGATGACAAATTTTGTGAGCATTCAAAAACTCAGGTTCTGCTCGTTTCTGTGGAACTTTGTCAATACAAGATGGACAATTAAGGGGTATACACATAAAACTAAGACGGCGATTATCCTAAACAAGAGGGGCTGATGAGTTCGCTATTGTGTTCGTGTCCTTAGGTCAGTGCTGGTGTAGCCAAATTGAAGAAGCGGATAGGTATACTGGTATATTTAACTTATGAAATACATAAGTGAAATAATGAATAATATTGTATAAAATATTTCCTTACGTTAAAGTTAAATGGTTGAATTATTTTTCTTCTTTAGTTTAGCAACTGAATAATTTTTTTAAACCGTCATAGCTTAGTCTTCAAGAAGTTAGCTTATGCACTAATTTTATAGCTCCAATCGCGTAAGGTTTCCTTTCTCTTCTTCTCTTGATATCAATCTTGGATTGATTGGAATTGTACGAGTCTCGTATTTGTTCGCGACTTGAACACACTTTTCTCAATCTTCATTCTCCATCTTTGTTCATGTTACTTTTATACTACACATTTTGAAATATTTTAATTTTTTTTTCATAAATATTTTCCCATTAAAAATGTCCCTAGTCATCTCCCAGACTTGGCGTCTCTAGCCCGAATGAATCGCACGAAACGAGTTAAGGATGCGCCTAATGCCGACTACTGTTCAAATAAAACCTCTCTGCTATTCGCTGCTCGTGCAACCCTATAATTTGTTTTTGGTGTTGCATCCGGGAAGAAAAATCCTTATTACAGGGGGATGTTTCGTGTATTATTAGTGTAGTATAAGCGCTCACAGGCCAGTGATAACGGGCAAGTGACAAAGTAAAATAATTATTTAAAAATCAATTAAAAATCCTTCGATTTCGATATGTTAGTAAAGCACGTGTTACAATTTTAAAAAAACTTTGCACCGAAGTAATCAAATATCTAAATCTATGACACATAATTTACGTTTGATTAAGTCAATATCCTATTAATATAATATAAAAAAAAAAATTGAATACACATAGTTAACACGATATATGTAACCAGACGTGGCTGAATTTCAGCGGGTAATGAGGCCTTCCAAAGGCTTTCACGGTGATTGGAGCATTGTTCGGGCGGTATTAACCGTATTGTTTGCGGAATAATCATAACGACGACTTATTACCCTCTAGGGTGGCAGTAACTGTAACTGAGTAGTATGGAGACGGCTTCTTTTTCATTCATCAATAAATTATCTACTAAACTACAAAAAGTAATGCGTATGTTTTGAATCACGGTTTACTGTTAAGCCTAACTACTTCACAATTTTAAATAGCTTAAACGAAAATTTATCTTTCAATATCATACTATTTTTCTCTTCTTAATTAAACTATAAATAAATAAATATCTTGGACATTCTCACACACGACCATCTGAACCCAAGGTAGGCGCGAACCTGTAATAAGGGTGTCAGAGACACATACATACATAGATATTTTTGAATACATACTTAAATAGATAATATTAACATCCAGACACAGAACAAATACAAGTGTTCGTCACATTTATGTATTTTTCCTGAGTGGGATTCGAACCCACGACCCCTGACGCAACAGACAGGGTCACTACCGATTGCGCCAACGGGCCTGTCAACTATAATAACATTCTATTATAATAAAAGAAATCATTATTAAATATAGTAGTACGTAGTATATATACGTTCCTATCATTTATTCATTTTGAAAAAAAAGCCCTCTCCTCACGTCACAGCTTGCCCACTTGGCGCGCTTTGTCGCTTTCCCGATGGGTAATTTTCTCCATTGTCAGTAGCAAGGAAATCTTTCGTACATCGATCTATGTTCACTGGATACGACTCGATTATCTATTTGACTTTCTTGAATATCTCCTCTTGAAAGTCTCCCTTAGTGTCTATTTAATTATGCCTGCGGATCGATGCGTGAATAGCCATGGCTTTTGACTGAAATTAGTCTGCTATAACGACATAAGGTTCATGGTATGTGTGACGCTCACAGTTTCTAATAATAAGTCATAGTGATGTATGCTGCAACTTTTACAAGGCTTTGATTCTTTAAGACATTGATCGCAAATAATTATATGTCGGTGGGTCCCGGTTGTTTTCAACGGTGGAATCTGTCGTTAAGCCTTGTCGAAGACCTTCGGGTGGCTTAAGAATATAAGACATTGGGTTGGCCACTAACCCCTCCACCAATCCGCATTGGAGTAGCGTGGTGGAGTATGCTCTAAATGCTCTATGCAGCTGTGTCTGTGGGGGAGACCCGTGTCCAGTATTGGGACGTCTATGGGTTGCAGCGAACCGAGCAGTTAACCATTATCAAAATCTGAATATTTCTTCACATTATCAACTACGTCCACTTCCTGACTAAACCACTTCTCTTTTTTCATACATCCCGAATGCCAAAAGCTACCGTATGTTTTTCAAGGGAGACTTTCTTATAATTTTCCTCCGATAACTCCGTTCCACCCTCAGCCTGCCAATTGTATAAACGTTGCACTGTTTTGACATGTCATTTTCTACTTTTCCCCACGGTGCGAGCAATTTATTAGATTCGTAACGAGTCCTATGAAATGTACCGAAATTGCATATTGTAGGCAACAATCGGTACAAATTAGCTTCCTACGGAGTAAGGTTTGTGTTGGGGAAGGAAAAACTCATAATATATAATACGAGTATTAACTTATAAGATAAGCATTCTCATCAGCAAGATTACTAATAGTATAAGCATTCTAGTGTCTGCGAACAAAGTTATTACAACGTGTAGAAAATGTTAAGCCGCACCAGTTATTGCTGCAATCTTTGATTAAATCTGAAAATGAAATGAACGGTTAACGTGAAAAACAAACAATAATCTATATATATAAAAGAAAGTCGTGTTAGTTACACCACTTATAACTCAAGAACGGCAGAACAGATTTGGCTGAAAATTGGTAGGGAGGTAGCTTAGAGCCAGGAGACGGACATAGGATACTTTTTATCCCGTTCGACAGCGTTCCCGTGTGACTTGACATGAAACGTCAGTCACTATAAAACGTGGTATAATAAAAAAGAATCAGACTCGGAATAACAAAACGCAAATGACAGCTATGTAATTGACGTATAATGACAGCTATGTAATCTACTATATAAAAATAAGTCGGGTTTTCCTTCCTGACGCTATAACTCCAGAACGCACGAACCGATTTCCACGGTTTTGCATTCGTTGGAAAGGTCTCGGGCTCGGTGAGGTTTATAGCAAAGAAAATTTAGGAAAAATTTCAACAGAAAAGCGGGAAAAATCTTTTTTCACATACAGCGCCATCTCTGATACATAGCATGTACTACAAACCAATATTTTAAGTAGATGGCGCCGGTGCGTGATAGGTAGTGGTAGGGGTAGATGTAGGGGTAGTGGTAGGGGTAGTGTTAGTGGTAGGTGTAGTGGTAGGGGTAGTGGTAGTGGTAGGGGTAGTGGTAGGGGTAGTGGTAGTGGTATTGGTAATGGTAGGGGTAGGGGTAGTGGTAGGGGTAGTGGTAGGGGTAGTGGTAGGGGTATTGGTAGGTGTAGTGTTAGTGGTAGGGGTAGGGGTAGTGGTATTGGTAATGGTAGGGGTAGGGGTAGTGGTAGAGGTAGGGGTAGTGGTAGGAGTAGTGGTAGGGGTAGTGGTAGGGGTAGTGGTAGGGGTAGTGTTAGTGGTAGGGGTAGTGGTAGTAGTAGGTGTAGTGGTATTG